>JARFIW010001555.1:822500-2297500 GCA_036346225.1 Platerodrilus igneus
TGAGTAAAGTTTCAGTTAAATTAGCACAAGTGGGTGCTCTTATATCTTTGGCAGTAAATAATCAAAATTATAAAGCAAGTAAGTACAAGTTAGTACTGGGTGTTTGAATTCGACGTATGTACTCTGAGTACTGGGTAAATGTATGGATGGACCAGCAAGTGTACGGGAGCATGGTAGTACCGTGCACTTGCGTGGAAGAGTTTAATTAGAAACGATGTGTTCTTGGTGGTGAGAAGCCACCTGGAGACAGTATTTGAATGTGCAGTCGGGGAAAAGGATCACGTGGAGATGGTGTTCATGTAGAGAGCACTTGAAACAAAAATCCAGGTAACTCTACTTATAAAGCTTTTGATTGTTTTGTTGGTGATTTTTTGGGTGACAATTTAGTGATTTGGTGTATTTATTATGTTTTAAAAACATTTTAATTGATGAGCCAATTTAAGGTGAAAACTATAATTTGTGTAAAAGGTAAAAGGGTTTTAGGAAATTGCAGTGCTGTTGTTAGCACGTAGATAAAAGGAGATTTACTATGAGCTCGTATTTGACCTGGGGTATAAAGTAAAGGTTGGAATAAGCCCAGTTACTTTGTTTCAGGATTTATGTAGTATGATTTTAAATTTATTTTCTTTAAACTGAGCTATTATTTGCCACAAGTAATAAAATGTTTCTGAGCTTGAAATACATGAGGTATGTAAATTGAATTAATATGCAACGGATTGAATATGTTAATAAATATTTGAGTACTTTTGGCAGTCAGCGTTATTTTTCTTTTGGTAGGTTAGGATTTTCAGGGAACAAGTGAGCAGCCGTGGCGGATATTTCTGTGGAAGCTGGAGGTTTTGGCGTCAGAGTGAAAAGCATCTTCAGAGGATATTGTTGTTAAGTAGTATAAATTGTAAGTTTAAGTGGTAGGGCTTCAATTTTAGGTAGGTTGAAAATTTTTGTAACTACTTAAAAATTTTTGAGGAGTTTCCGAAGGTAAGCATCATAATTTTTTTTTATGACAGCTTAAAGTAGGGGCTCTAGTAGAAGATTCACAGCATATTATGGCACCCAATTTGTGGGACATGAATTAGAGACGTTACAACTGTTGATACACAGCAATATATATATATATATATATATATATATATATATAAAAGACAGGTTATTTGCAGTCCGCAATAAGAAATTGTGTAGAATATATATATATATATATATATATATATATATATTTATATATATATATATATATATATAAATATATCAATAATTATAGCATGAACAGTTACAAATACGTACAGTTCAATTAGATAATAAATATTTACTTACATTTTCTAAACTTGAGCTGGGGATAGAAACACACACAACCAAGGACTTACTCTTTTGAAAACCGATGTACGTTCTCTCTGTTTTGGAACGTGCTCTTGTTTCGCACATATTGAGAAGATATCCATTGTATCTGTGGTATATTATCTACACTATCTACAGAGATACGATCCTTATCTGAATATATACAGAGGTTCCGTAATAGTTTGTAATCAACTTCTATGAAATTAGGAAACTATAGATATAACACTAGAACAAAATGTAGACAGTTAACTAAAGATTCGACTCAAATTCATTACGCAACTGATAGTACGATAAATATCAGAATATTTATATTTACGCGTAACAGATATGAATATATAAGCAATTAGACTAAATATTTAACCTATGATTTTATTATCAAAATCAAGATTTTTAAACCGGTTTTATTTTTACGCGTCACACGAAAATAAACAAATTAAATTCTATTGCATAACCATGCGTATGAAGGTTGGTTGGAGCAAATGACTAATTGTATAACAGCATCAATAACAGCAATTCTTGGATTCTGTAATATTTATAACAAACTCAACACTAGGTAAATAATAATACTATAAATTTAATTTATAATATGATGCCTGAGAATTATAGATTTTCTGTTCAAAGGTAGTTAAGTTACTATAATTTAATATGTAGACAATGCATTCGTTGCTAATATTCGTGGTCATCGGGTTGATTTCTCTAATATGGTTATATTAGCACCTAATAAGAAATTTCGACTACTGGAAGAAGCTCAATATACCATTTTCTAAGCCAATTTTTTTGTTTGGTAACATTTATGATATCTTCATGCTGCGACGATCAATCGCCGACTTGACAATAGAATTGTTCAACTCAGCAACAAGAAAATTTATAGGATTTTTTTATATTTGACCAACCTTTTTTGTTAATTTGCGATATTGACATAGTCAAACAAGTTTTGATTGATGATTTCGATTATTTCAATAATAGAAGTATCACAGACCACAAACACGACAAAATTTCGTTCAATATTTTGTTTATAGCTAAGAATCCGAAATGGAGATCAATCAAATCTAAGATATCGCCAATTTTCACAACTGGAAAAATTAAGGGGATGTTTCCACTAATCATAGAAGCTTTTAAAGATCTTAAACGGTACATCAGAAACGTCGCAATAAACTCCAAATCTACAGACCCCAGGAGAATAACATTGAATTTCAGCACCGATATTACAACGTCTTGTGCTTATGGAATAAATGCGTATTCGTTTGCTGGCAAAGACTCACCAATTCGTACAGCTACCAAAAGATTTTTTGAAGAGAGTGTTAAAAGATCTATTGCGATATCTGCTTACTTTATAGCTCCCATTTTAGTCAAACTTTTTAGGTTAAATTTTGTGTAATCGGGTACTGGTCAGTTCTTACTTGAAATTTTTTTGAAGCATATGAACGAAAGAGAATCTTCTAAGTCTTGTAGAAGTAGGTGATATACTTTACATTATCATAGGACTAAGGAAATCTAATCATTTTGGTAACATTTGTTAAATTATTGAGGTGTCCTATTATCCAAAATGTTTCAGATACATATCTAATGACAGTGCAAGCTATTCAATTTTTGTTCGCCGGTGTAGAAACTATTGGATCAACGACTACGTATGCATTGTATTGCTTGGCTAAACACCCTTCTATTCAAGAAAGCGGAAGACAAGAAATAAAAGAAGTTACAAGAAAACATGGTGATGTTACCTTTGAATCTTTACGGGACATGAAACTTCTAGAAAGAATTATTGATGGTAAGTACAAGCGCTAGCTTTTTTTAAGATGCGATGTTCGCGAAATTAAAACCACCGTGAAAATCCGATGACGCTTGTAGATGTCAATCTGTGTCGAACACTAAGAAAGACGTGATACTCTTAATGGTTCTTAGAGGTTTAGGTTAGCAAATATACAGCAACAGGCCGAGGGTAATATAACATTTATTATTAACTGTTGAAATACAAACTGAAATTACTTCACACGTCGAACCGCTGGTATTAAAAAGCCAACTTAACAATGATTATAATGTTTTATAATACACCCAATTAAACACCCCTTAATGCGAACCGATTACAGCACGTTTTATACAAATTATCAAATTAAAATAAAAGTCAACACTTACGTTCTAGAAATCCTTGCAGGTGCAAGCGTACAAATACCTGCCGGTGTGCCGAGTGGCTTCACGTTATCTTCCACTCGAAGATTACACTAACACAATCGTCAACACATTAAATTACGCTACAAAAGCATCTTCATTACCAGTAACGAATTACATAATACTTCGCTAATTCTCTAAAACGCAACTAGCAAATATCTGCAACTGATATTTACAGAGTAAATATCAAAGCTTTTATCCTAGTGGTATCTGAACATCCGACGACTAAAATACCTTCTAATTAATAAACCTGATACACCCTCGGCATAGACAGCTGGCATAGCCACCTGTATCCAGACGCATCTAAACATCAACTCCCTACTCGTCTCCCCCCTTCAATTGACCTTCCTAGCTAAGCGCTCTATATTTATCAGCAGGCTGGAAATACCAGGCTGATGTAGTTACCGAGTAGTGCCCATATTTTAAATAATCCTATGAAATATAAGATTAATATATGTTTACATATATGGTGCGTTACATTATCTCCCTATTGATTTTGAATAGCCTATTATGATAAATCAATACAAAGTTGAAAGCGTAACTAAACTAAACCAAAAAATAAACTTATAAACTAACTCTTAGAAACAAGACATCCGCTTGCCCTATCCCCAACTTCCAGAAACTGAACCACTAGCGCATATTTCTCCAGGTTAAATACATTATGTATACCTAAATTATACTATTATACTTCATACGCATTATGTCCTTTTTTACTAGCAATGGTACAGGGACCCTTAAATAACAAGAAAAACTTTTTAGTTTCACTACTCCCAGACGCAGATTGAAGACGAGTACGCACCCAAACTTTTTCACCCACGTCGAAAGAAGTTTTGACCTTATGTTTTATATCATGGCAAAGGTGCCTCTTTTCAGCTTTTGAAATCAATCGTACGCAAGCCAGGAGCACCATTTTCTCATCACTATCCCCCGATTTTTTTACTTTTAGAAAAATTAATAAACTTTGAAAACTTCCACACTCTTTTTCTTCCAAAATAAAGCATTTCTGGTGTACAGCCAGTACTATCATGACATACACTATTCAGAAGCCCTTCAATCTTCTTTACATAATACACCCCCCTAGGAGAAATAATATGTCCTAAAAAAACGAATCGAATTTCTCGCAAACTAACATTTTTTTAACTTTACGGTAACCTCAGCCGCCTTTAATTTACGAAAAATAATAGTTAAGTGACGGCTAGGATTCACAGAAAATACCAATATGTCGTTCACATATGGAATTGCAAATTCCAATACCTCAGCACCCAAGACATTATACAAGGTCCTTATAAAGCTGCCCACCGATGTTGATAAGCCAAACGGCAGAACCCGAAACACATAGGTCTGTCCGTCAAATAAAAAGCCCATATATTTTTGATAACCCGCAGATATGGCTACCTGCCTGTAAGACGCCGTCAAGTCAAGCGTACTAAGACACTGACCTGGACTGAACTCATACAACAACTCACAAGGATTGATAGAATTGCCGTATTCCTATTATTTAGATAGCTTGCATCAATGCAAACCCGAATGGTCCCATCCTTCTTTTTATCAGTTACCAGCGGACTAATATATTCAGTTAGACGCATTTCTACGACCCCCCATTCTTCCATCTCTTTTACTTTTACTCCCTCTTTAAAAAAATTTCCGAAATTCCCGTTATCTGAGATCCGGAATCTACCAACGCCTTTACGCCAATCATATCATTAACCAATATATCAACCGACGGAATTAGCGCTACAAGTTTCAACTGCACATCCCGCGCCTCTTCCTCAATAACTTCACCGAAATCCGAATTAAAAATAGTCACTTACTCCTTTAATCTCTTTGGGTAGACTAAGTTTCTGATCGGTTATTTTCACATCGGTCCTGCTCGACACGATTTTCCCTACGCCGATCAATCCTATTTTGACTGCTAATTTGAGCGGCATTATTAACATTGTTTGAACGAAAATTAGCGTTTCGATAAGAACCTCCACTATTCGGAGGAGGAGCTTGACCCCTGTTATTAGAGAGTACCTCGTACAAAGCGTCAATTTTCCTTAGATAAGTTTCTACCTCTTAGATAGTAGCCAAACCCGAATTCAAAATTTTTTATTTCCATATCAAAATGGTTCATTCCCCAATCAATGAGCTCTCTCTCTGACAAAGGTTGAGTTAAATATTTAGCTTCTTTAATTATCTTAGAAAAATAATCTGCACGAGATCTCGTTTCGTAAAATCCGTATTTAACACTGAAAAGTGTCTCCCTTTCCTGTTCTATGCTCCAGTAACGCAAGAGAAATTGTGATTTAAAATTTTCAAATGAAGAAAACTCTTTTATTTTAGCCTAATCTTGAGCGGAATCTCTTAAACAATTTACCGCAAAAAATACTCGCTTTTTATATGGTACCCCCGCATCATTAAACATACTTTCCAATCTTTTTATAAATAACACCGGATGTAATACCCCGTTTGGTAAAAAGTGTAGGTTCGTACCCCCTCCCCCAATCTTTCCAAACTGTAATATATCCTCGATTTTGAATCGCTACCGACGCCCCTGCATTTACATCCTTTAAACCCCCACATTCTCCGTCTTTTCTATCTTCTTGTTTCTAAATTCCTTTTTTTCTTCTAAGGCCGACGAGAGTTGCAAAAGTCCTTCGCTTAAGTTCACGTTCAAATTTTTCAAAGCATTGCTTAAACAATTTTCGACTACCGCCGACAAACTGTTATTTACTTCGCCCATTATTTTACACAATGAGTCTTCTATTGCACCTTCCCCTACGTCATCCTCTACCGCCATGCCCTTCTTTGCTTTTTCTCTAGGCATGCTTAATTTTAACACCGCAATTCTGCGTTACTATGACAATCCTTTTCACTCACTAATCAAATTATCCGTATTTTAACAAATGTTTATACCTCACTAGGTCCTTCACAGTTGTTTATTCGCTCCACTAGTTGGCGCCAGAATGTAGATGTCAATCTGTGTCGAGCACTAAGAAATAGTGGATATTGGATTCAATTTGATATAATATACCGAGGTCGCTGAAAAGCAAAAGAACATAGAAATTAATATTGTTACATTGTATAATGAACAGAATTGAGAAATAAGCAGACCTGAGCTCTGCAAGTTCCCACAGACATGTGAGGGGCAGGGACAACATAAATACCGGGAGCCCTAGGACCATCAGTCGGTCTGAGTATTTTAGCTTTAACATTGTTGTTTACCTAGGCTACTCGCCCTAATACTAGTTCAATTATTAATTATTTTTCGACTTAGAGTAATTTTAATCAAGTTTGTCAAAATTCCATATTTAATATCTGTTTGAAAAATAAATAAACTGTTACGAAGTTTTGGAAGAAGTTTTTAAAAACACCGCTCCCAAGGCCCGATATGTAACTCGTGTTGTTGCACAGCTCTAACAAAAATAATTACATTGGAATATAAGTGAGGCGTTTGTACACAAGAGATGATCGAGGAGTCCCTGAAGGCAATAGACTTAATAGACAGATAGTAAAGTTTGCATTTAAAAGCTTTATTAAAATTACAACCGGTATATTCAAACAATTGAATATGTATATAGATTGCCGCTAATGTTTTGAATGCGATATCAGTTCTAACTTAATGCTTTGAAGGTCACGATATGAAATAAATTAGTGGTGCAAATAAAGTGCCTTGTGTGAAATAAATTATTGTAGTTATCGATATAAATTTACTATTGTAATTGATACAAATTAATTATAAGCGCTTCGATATTATGATAATTAAGAAGATGGCGTCGTATTGCTAAAAAGTTAGTATTTGTACTGTTAACTAACTGGAAAGAAAGCGTTGTCAGAGCTTTTAGAATTTCATTGTAACTACGAGTTGTTGAAGAGGCTTGTATAATCAGTTTGATAATAAAGAACTGTTTGTGCAAATAGAGTTTTCATTACAGAATGAAGGTATCGTGTGGCGCTACAATGTGATAAATTGTTTCATTCACCACGCCTATTAAATAACTAATTTTGTACTTAAATTATTAGACGTTTACAAAAGGCATACATCATCAAAAATAAGGGGGTTTCTTTATAATTTCGTGAATTATAGTAATATCTATAATTTAATCTAAGTTCCGCTGAATTCTGATACCCAGTAATATATCGCGATTTAACTGTTTTCTTTTAATGTAAACAAGAATGAGAAATTTTAAGAACTCTACCCTTTCAACTTAAATTTGTATTAACTCTTGACAGATGCTGTGCGTACAAAATGTTTAAAACCAGTTCTTAAAATTTCACATCTTCCTAATACTTTAAAGTGTAACAGAAATCGCGTAAGGGAATGCCTTTCCAAACAATCTGGCAAGAAAACCTATTTTCAACAACAACTATAGCAAAAAATAACTAATTTGTCACCTTTGATAGAAATTGTTTATAAAAAAATGCCTATGGATAAATTAAACATTATCGCTAATAAACGTCCAACGCAATGACTTCATGATAATTTCCAAATTAACACCTTTACCATCGATCAATTATTTCTACCACCAAAGATGAGACTTCTCTGCTGAATAGTTCTCACGTCAAATACTCTGTTCCATGCAGAAATTGTGATTTAATTTACATTGGACGGTACTCACGGTGGCTGCGTTCCAGGATTGTTCAATATAGAAGTTTGTTACGATATTCCATGCAAACACGAAAGAAAACGGTAGAAAGTCAGTAAACAAATCGTTTGCACCGAATACCACAACAAAACAGGGACAGAATGGTAGTGTTGAATTAGAATTTGAGCTAACTCAAAAGCGTCGTAGAGTGGCGTGGGTGATACAAAAAGAACACATTGGAAACCTCAGTGGAACTATATTATTAACATACAATCTCGAAAGACTATTTACAAAACAACAAAGAAACCATTAATTTGCGTAATTGTCCTGTAACAACGTAAGGTAAACAAAGCATTATAACATAAAAATATATAATTGGTAAGCAAATATAGCATCTTAGAATCTAGATACTTACTTAATGCTTCACCTTAAATATATACAAAATAAAATTAAACATAAATGTTACAGTAATTCTAGGAATAGCAATATATACAATTTATACATTTTGCATTGTGAAGTGCACCTCATAAGAGTGTAACATTAAACTTATACACACTAACTTAAATCAGTCAAATGTTAACTACTTTTAAATTGATGTGCAAGTTGTTGACGTTAATATCTATGCAAACAGACAAAAGAAACAGTAAAACGTGCTCTAACACAACTTTTAATTGACTAATTTTTTACTTGAAGAATGATTACATAGTAGCTCGTGCATTGTAAACGTGAGTTTTGTAACGTAGCGTTGGCAATTTACTGGATAATAATGAATAATAACATTATGAACAGCAAATGAAATATGTATTCTTCACAGTAGCATCAAAATAACGAAAACTAAAAACTGTACCTTGAGCTATCTGTTTCGTGCTGTTATTATCTTTTGGATGGGAAAAAGCGACTGCATTTTTCTATGGGTTGGACGCTGGAACCACCAACTTAGCTCATACTAGCACTGAAATCATTGTAAAAGCGCGACTTTACCGAGCTCTTTTACAAAAAAAGGCTCGGTGTGAAATGATCTGCTTTCAAAGTACGGTCTCTATTTATAAGGGAAGAATAATGTATGGGGGGTAGATATTTGGCTTTCAAAAATAGCGCCGAAGGATCAAGGGTGCAGAATTCTCAGACCCGCCAACAAAGAGATAACGCATTAACAAAGGATTCATTAACAAAAGATCAATCTTATTACTTTGAAACATCTGTACATCTGCAAGTAACAGTATAAACTTATAGATAACAAACCCCTTGCAAGGATCCATTTACTAGGCAGATGGTTAAGTGGCCTTATTGTTTAAAAGAAAGCCGCGCATTTATGCAGGTAATTGAAATGTAGGCACTGCAGGTGGTGGAATTTATTCGTAGCGACTTTGTAATATGAAGTTTTTAAGCAGCTATTTGATTTTACAAAGCAAAATTTTATGGAGTAATTACTTGAGAAATTTAATAAGACAACACTAATTCAAATGGCAGGAAATCGAGCTTGGTGATCGATGGATTTTATGAATTTGTTTATGAATTTTTAGGGCGTTTTAAATAGAACTAGCATGAATAAATATTCGTGCAGAAAAATTACTTGCAAGGTTTTGAACGAAACAAGTTATTTTAAATTAAAAATAGACTTGTACGTTTTAGCTTGCTATGCAAAAAAGGCTAATCATTATCTAGATAGCAAGGAAGTTAATATTTTGAATAGGTAGGTTAGTTACAAATGTAGACTCTTTCTTGAAATGGTACACATTAATGACAACAACATTCTGAATTCTAAATCAGATACGAACAATCTGCGTGTGATTAATTCTTATATTTTAAAACTTTTTCTATAAGTATCGATATCAAGTTCTATCGACACTTGTTGCTTAATCAAGTTTGCATACTTGAGTAAAAACATGACCATGTAAAGTTTTAATATTAATCAATTAGTAACAAATAACTTTCTTTGGCATTGAGAAAAGTAATTCGAGCAAAGAGCAAAAAAGAGCCCGTGACCGGTTTCGCTGGTGCAGCTTGTCAGACGGACGCACCTTTTTTTGCAAAACAACCAAGATCCTTAATTATACACAAATCATGGTGTATTTATTAGTACAAAATATTTCTCATGCGCCCTCTATACCCGAATGTAACTAACCAACTATCGCTGACTGTTTAAGTCTCCGATGGCATTGCCAGACAAAATTTTATTAACTAGTCAAAAGACAGGATGAAAATAAAAGTAAACAAATGATCGATTAGCTACTTAACACTGATAAAAATAATTAATATCCATTTACCATAAAATATTTTTAAAGACTAAATACGTATTTCAACCACTATATGGTCATCATCAGTAGTAAACTAAAAATAAAAATCATTAAATTAAAAGTTTTTCAGGAAACCCTTCTGAGGATATTCTACTTACCACGTAGGCTGAAATGATCCTTTCTAACAAACAATTTACTAAAATTTGTTTTGAACACCTAAGGATAATCTCCTCACCAAGTAGACTGATGATCTCTATAAAACAATAGTAGTCGAAATATGTATTTAGTCTTTAAAAATATTTTGTAGTAAAGGCGTATTAATTATTTTAATTTGTATCGTGCGACAGTGTTCTAATTTATTATTACTTAGCACTGGCGAACTTTCTAACAAAATACTCCACCCAATGCTGTTGAAGAAGTTAGTCAACGGAAACCAATACGTTTCCGAGTTAAACAATAATGAATAATTTTGCTTGACATTGAGATAAGTAATTCGGACAAAGAGAACGAAAATTAATATAATATTGTTGGTTATTTTGCAAAAAAAAAGCTCATAACCGGTTCCGCTGTTGTTGCAGCTCGTCAGACGTACGCATCTCTCGGTCTTTCATGTTTCTTTATAGTGTCTTCTCATCACTACCGGTACAGTTCACTGTTCTTGGGGAGTTCTAGTACGCCTGTGTCGCCTCCTATCGTCAAGTCCTGATAACACAGAAGTTCCCGCTTTAGCATTTTAAACCGTTTTTAGTTTCTGCGTATTGTTTATAAAAGCAGAGTGGCAGTTATATCTGTTAAAAGTTTGAAGCTGTTTGTCGAAGTTTTGCTAGTAACATTAAAATAACAATAAAAAATGTAGTTTTCGCAAGGTTCTTGGATGTTATTATAACAGAAAATTTAAGGAGTTGTTGGTTATCGCTGTCAATTATGAATAGATTTATGGCCTCGCTAAAAAGATATGAAGCTTGAGTTGAAGAGAATGATTTCGTCAGTTACAACAAAACTTGCAAACAAGGAAACAAGGAGAGATTATTAGATAGACTATGTACAAGTAAGATAGGCGTAGATTGAACGTTAACACTCGTTGACAACAGGGAGGGCAGTCGAAGTAAAAGATAATTGCTCTAGCGTGTATGTTAGAACAAAATGAGGATAACACGTGTTATGAATGTAAGTAAGAGGAATGAGTACAAAGCAAGAGAGAGGTGATTTTGGTGCGTAGGTTGAAGTGAGATACCTGCTACATATGTTGCAATAGGAGCGTATTTTAAACGTTAACTTTGTTAGTTGGGGTGATTATACAAGGGTGGGATTGTTGAAATTCGACGGAAATCGGTTTGTTAGACATGCGTATTTGTGATGTTCAAGTGATTTTCAAAGTGAGTTTCGGTTTGAAAAGAAATACGGAGAAACGTTTACGTGAGCTTGTTGGTGTGGGGATAACTTTTAGAATTTCGGTGGCGGTTGGAGTCGTTTGCGTACGTTAGTTAGTGTTTTAAGAATTGGGTAACCGTTGGCAGTGAGCGTAGAATTGAATGTTTGTATTGTAGAAGGTTTAAAGAATTTTAACATGCTTTAAAGGGAGAAGAAAGATATATAAACACCAAGAGATGATTGTGGAGCTCTCTTAGTCTCCGAGTTTGAATAGCTTAAAGCTCTCTCTTAGTCTTCGAGTTCGAATAGCGTAAAGCTTTCTCTGAGTCTTCGAGTTTGAATAGCGTAAAGCTTTCTCTTAGTCTACAACCAGCTGGTGGCTCCAAAAGTAAAATACTTTAACGATTGAATAAAAGGGTACTCTACGTAGGTAAAGATTGTTTTAATTTTAATTTGCACTAAGTCTGCAAAAGTGTACAAATGGAAATGGAGTAGATATCAGTGGTTGGTCAATTTGGTTGGATACCAACTGTCAATAGTATTAGTAGCAGTGTTTGGGGAATTTGGAGGCATCTTCACACTGGCAGATGAGTTGATTTCGTGGTCAAGTGGTTGCAGCTGGTAGTTATGGTTATTGCAAGTCAGGTTGAGGTGTTCCTGTATTCCGCAATCTCTGAGGGAATGATAGCAAGCCGTATGCAGGGATAGTATCCAGCTAACTGTTGCTTTTTATTTCTTATGTGTATAAGCTGGTATTTAATGACATTTGTGAATTGTGGGTATAATTTATGAACTAGAAGGACAAACTTGTAAGAGTTACAGATTGAACTTCTTCTGCTGTATTATTTTTCTGTATTTGAATGTGGGAATTTATGTTAAAAAAAGGTTTATGATATTAGTAATATTTGTTTTTTTGTATAAAGTAAAAGGGGCTTTTTGCTGTTTGATGTGCGAAAAGTAGCACGAGATGTTAAGGTTTTACTAGGAGCTCTTATTAAACGAAGGTTGTAAAACATGTGATAAAGCCCTGCTATTTTCTCGGATATTCAATTGAAAATAATTAATCTGGGGTAATTATTGATCTCGAAATGTATTATTTTAAAAAAGGATGTATATAATGTATAAATAATGTGTGAATAAGGAATTTAATTGTGATTTGGCGTGTATTTTTCTCTAAGTAAGTAATAAATGTATGTGATTTACCGTAGCAGCTATTTTTTTAGTAGTTAGTTGAATTGCAGAAAGTAGCTGAGCAGGCGTGGCAAACTTCATTGCTAAGCAGAAATTTTTAAACCTTTTAGGTATTTAAGCACTGCACCACTTCATCGACCACGAAGTTCGCAGCAATTAAATGGCACCCAGAAAGTGGGGCATTTTATTATTATTCAGTGACGATCAGCAACGGACGTTGCAGCAATATATATGTATATATATATATATATATATATATATATATATATACTATCAAATTAGGTACGACAAGAATTCAAATTTCCAAATGAAGTATCGGTAACTGAAAATATAACAAAGTAGACTAGAATGAAATGAATAAAAACATTATATACTTAGATGTATAAATTTACAAATAATTTAAATTAATTAAACTGTATACTACTTTGCATGAAGAGAACACTTTTTAAAGTGTAGATCAAGTTTTCTCCCTTCAGGAGTTAGCATAAATCCTTTAGGTTCAAATTTCAATTGATTTGGTGTTGTAGCACAAGGTTCGACTTCAAATTCGGATAATATTTGTACGAGTGCAACCTTGATTGTCATAAATGCAAATCTCATACCTACAAAAAAAAATTTTAGAATAACCAAATTATCTTATTTTGCTGGTGTCAACCATTCTACATCAGTTTAAAACAGTTGCTTGTTTAGTAATATTTAACATACTACTTTGAAGAAGCTTTTAGTATTGTGTAAAGTAACACACTATTGATATCAGTAAAATTTGTACCATATTTCAAATAATAAATGCCTTATTTGTGACACAATATACATTAATATTGCAACTGCCCTTAAAGCGCATATATAATGCTATGATATCGTTGCAATAACCCGGGGCCCTTTTCTTATTCAAATAAATTGATTTTAATTGTAATGCCTCGGCTAGCTCAGTTTTAACAACGCACGGAGCTTACGACGATACGACAACAAAGAATTCTTAATCTCCCTTTTTAGCTCTACTTTCTATGTATTTGAGCTAAACACAATTAACCACAATTTATATAATGTTCTCAAAATATACAATGTACGAAGCGTTTATAATGTTGTTGAATAGAACCCCCTTTATAAAATTGAATTAATTTCTACCAAAAATTATAATTTCCTTTCATTGATCAAAAAGCCAGGAAAAATCACCATTTTGATTATTACTTGAAGCCCTATGAAGGTTCATCATTCTTCCTTAAATTTTTACGTAAATTATAACGTATGCCAAAACGATTTTTGTTGACCCTCATAAAAATTTTTGAGAATGCAATATTTAAAATTTTCACAAATAGAATTATCAATGCAACAAAATATTTATAATGGCTAACCTGTTTGGTGTGTCTCGTTCCTTCAATTCAGAACAGCTTCTGCTTCAGTTATTTCCAGGTATAGCTTCTCTTGCTTCACGTTTATTCTTTATTTGCTGGTTCAGCTTCAGTTTATAGTTCCTCCTTGAGTTACCCAAATAGGATTTAGAAAATCTGCGCCAGGTGAATTCTTCATGTATTTATTTAAATACCCCAGGTCGGATTCAGAAATTGTTTAGATATACATGTTCAACTTCTCCAGGTCGGATCCAGAAATTGTTTGGAGTCCTTTGTTAGTATAAATCTTAAAACCTATTTAAATCAACCTTTTATAACTTACGTTTTTGAGGATTAAACGACGAACGTTGTTTCATTATTCACTTATTTCACTATCACCACATTTAAATTATTAATTATTAAATCACTTGTAATTATTGCATGTAAATATTTTATATCAGGTGTTGTGGACCGTGCCATCATTAGAGTCAAACTGATTTGTTTATCAAATCCTGTGGTATTTAAAGAAAACGCCTATCTGTTTGTAATTGGTGGGTCAAGCGCATCATTCCTAGATTACCGCTTTGTACTTTGCTTTTCACATGCAGGCTTGAGTATTCCTATGTAATTTCCATGTATAACGAAGTCGAGGCGCTCTTTATTGCACGTAGCATTTCAGGTTATTTGTACAAATTTGTTGGAATTTAACATCTTTCATGGTCTTTTAAATCAGGTACGCTTTGTTTGTACAGCAAATTTGTTGAACTTTGCTTTATCTTCATGCTGTTATTATTTCCAAATTATCAAAGTGTTGGATTTTCATACTTTTTGGTCACGTAGCTTTGTATTTATTGATGTACGAAATTATATGCGTTTATCTGTTTTACGCATTGGCAAACTTGTTCGTTAAAATAGAATTCCTTGTATAGTAATGATGCACTACTCACGCGTAGTGTTTTATAGCTTCTGTCCATGTGGTTTTATGACTTGAAAGGTTGTTTATTTAGTTAAATCTTTACGAATACCTTTCCTTTCTTTGAATATAATTATAATTATAGTTTATATACAGGGCGTTGGTATCTGCTTTTTTGCCTAATCGTCGAATTTCACATTCTTTCTTGGTAAAATGTCTAGTTTTCTGGACTCTCATGATGTTTATATAAAGTGTATACTAAGTGATTATCAATAGGAACAAACCTTGAAAACGTTATTCGCTAAAGGTGAGAACCCTTCGGGTGATGTGTTCCTCACCACGTATGCTAGAGAGAACTTTTCAAACTCAACGAATACTGCTATGATCAACTTAGGATGTTCTTTTTACACAGAATGCTGGTAACCTCCACAGCTCAAAGTAATATGAACAATTTACATTTTACACTGCTCCGCATCGTAAGGAAAATATTCTCAGATAATTACGACATTAGTTTTTGCAACCTTTAGTGAAGAGAATATCCAAAGAAAGGTTCTTGAACGACGTCCTTAATAACTGATTTTCTTTATTGCTTGCTACACGGCGGTGAAAAGACAGTAGGAGAAGCAGGCAGAAGAAATGTGGTGCTACAGATTTATGACGATGGTATTATAGACAGACAAAATTAAAAACAGGGAGGTTATAGAAATATTTGAGGAAGAAAGGTATCTGTGGAAAACAAAAGAAAATGGGAGACATAGAATGATAGGACACGTTTCAAGACATCGGGGTATAGTGCGGTGTAGAAAAAGAAAAAAAGAGAGGTAGAGGTAGACTTAGAATAAACTATTGCACACATAGTGAAAGATGTAGGGAAACTGTAGGTTAGCTCAGAATAAAAAACAATGGGGTGCGCGTCTAATTCGTCCCTGGACTGAAAACTTAATGATAATGCTGAAGATGACCATTTAGTGCTCTGAATTCGTATCCAGTTTTAAAAAATGTTGGAATAAATGTCTTTATTGTACCTAATACACTCAATATTTTAAAATACATAAATATAAACAGAGCAATAAATCGAACATTTAAAATAATTTGAAGCAAAGTAAGTCTTTTTATTCTAGAACTTACGAATACCACACGCAAGTTGTTACTTGTAAACGGAGCAAGTTATAAAATCACTTTCAAAAACGTACTGTAGCACTTTTATTATTTTTCTTTATGTAAAAGGATTATAAAGGAATTGTATAAATGTTTAATATTTAAGAAACCTCTTAGGGATTAGCATCGGCCATTTATCAAACATCTGGTTATTTAATCATTGAATTAAATTAGGAAATATTTAAATTTATTATTGATATATGATATAATTGTGCCAGCCATGCGGATGACAACAACACGTTGCTTGCCATATAATTTGGAACAGCGTTACATTCCAATTTTCACTAATAGCAGAAGCAAAACTTGCTTACCAGTCTAACAAGCGACAGTTATAAAACTTTATAGTGGTCTGTCTGACAAGTGCGTGCGTCTGATGAAGCAAAGCTGCAGCAGCTTACCACAACTAGTTTACTTACTAGGATCAGCAGTATATTTAGCACGTTGCTTCCTATTTAATCGGAAACAACTTAAGACTGCAATTCCCTCCAAAGGCAAAAATAATAAAGATTACTCAATCTAACAACCTCATATAAGAGCTAGTGCCTGACAAGTCAAAGCCGAATAAGGTTAAAACGTATTTTCTAAAGGCACCAGCCTCACTCATGGGCGCTAGTGAAACGAAGTCTTCCGACATAACTAGGGGTCTATTCCTTGGGTAGAGCTATGAGAAATGGGGGGGTAAGTCGAAATCTGTTTGTAGGTCAAACTTAATCTCAGACAAATAGGCGCCACCAAGTCCGGACTTATTCATGATAATGGCATGGCATATTTCTAAGGGCGGACGTGGAGACCCAAAGAAAAATAGATCGCCTTCGATGACAAAAACCTGTCTTAATAAAATAAGACGCTGTTCCTGTAAGAAATTATAATAGTTAGGTTAATAAAAAAGGTGGAACACTATTTGTGTCCCGCAAATATACATAAAGAAGTAGTAAAAAGATATTTTCAATATAAAGTTGGCATCAAAATTCTACTCTTAAGGATGTTAGCTTTCTGTGGTTAGGTTTGATCATATTTGATCAAAATAAAAAACTTTAATCTTGAACCAATTATTTACTAAAAAGAATCTCTTTTAAAATAATATGAATTGCAACAAAAATTTAATTAATAACTGAATTACTTCGTGAATTTTAATTTCAGGTTTATCTAAATTATTCATAGTCAAACATTTTACAGTATATTGTAAACTTGTTACACAAAAAAAACTCCGACCCGTGCAGATCTGTTCAGGCAGGTTACATCTAAAAATGTTACTACTCAAGTTTTTCCTTTTTAAGTTACATGTACTAGTTTTAGTTTCTAAAAAAGCAGATCACAAAAATACTCTTGTTTACATAACTTGTGCTAAAGCTATTCGAAGCATTTGTTTTCAAGAACACATCTGTCAGCAGTATACTACAGAAAAATAAGTGACGTCAGTAACACCTGTTGTTGTTACTGACGATTCATAATGAACCACGCGTGTTGTTTCTCAAAACATCAAATTAATTAATTTTAATTTCGACACTGGAAATCCAGCTCAGCAATAGTTGAAACTTTTATAATATTCATGCTTTTACACATAAAAACAAACGAACGTGTTTCTAATGTGAAACACCAAGAAAGTACTTAAAGCTAACTACGAACCAAAAGCTGCTTTTCTCGCCTTGAAGAGGTACTTGTTATATCATGCGAAGTTTACTGCATGTAGTGTGAACCAAGCTCATACTAAACAGCTTCTACCAAATGGAGTTGTTCCAACGTGTAAAAGAAAATACGGTCACGATACATTCGGCAGCTGCTGCAATCCGGATATTAAATCACACCGCCTCACCAAAGTAGCATCTTTACGTTGTATAACAAAGTGGTCTTCTTAAAATTGGTTAAACTTTCTATTTTCAAAGTTGCATTGTTAATTGTAGCATTCTTCACGTCGTATAACAAAGTGGTCTTCATAAAATGGATTAAATTTTCTATTTTCTAAGTTGCATTTTTAATTGTAGCATTCTTCACGTCGTGCTAAATAAATTATCTCAAATTAAACAAGTTAATAACCTTCATACGATACCAACCGCTATTCAAAGATGTGTCCCGACTCCTCAAAGTTGATACGCAAATTGCCGGCCTGCAGTCTTTGGTACATCTTATCGCTTCTTCCACGTATGGCCGACTGATTACAAAACTAGCTCGGGCGACCGAGGCGTCCAAGGAGGGGACTGTCAAACCGAAACGCGCCTGCGAATAGCTGTAGAAGACACAGATATTCAACCACAAATAGAATACCAAAGGACGATGCTGCTTTAACGTATTACCTTAGTTGTTAAATGTATTTTACCATTATTTTAATAAAAGTGTTTTATTATTCTCGCACTTTGATGAAGGGATTTATTAATCAAAAATAAATTTGTTACACTACCCCTTTCCTAAAAGAAAAAAAATCTTTTTTTTTTTAATAAAGAAAAAATTTTAAGTAAAACAAATACAAAAGATTTTTTTTTAACCATATACTAGCCTCTTCCACATTCTTAATTATCATTATAAATTCTTATGAACCTATCAAAACGAGGGGGACAAATATATACAAGTTTGAGTGTGTCGGTAACTAAGTGTACCAAGCGTCCATAGGGAGACAAAATCGGGGAGTCACAATCGGTGTATGTCAAAATTGGGAGAGGTCAAATTAAAAAATCAAACACTCCACGGGACAAAAAAATTAATCAAAATCTAAATTTATGGTAACCCTTTAACTAGAGTTTTCTTATTCCTACTAAGGCTAGTATCTACTAATTATAACTAAACACATTACAAATTATCTTAATTTTCAAAAATAAAAACTCCACTTCCTGCAGCTCAAGCAGCTCTATCTACCAAAAAAAGGAACGCTACAACATCAAAATAGCATAACTATTCAAAATATTATCACTATAAAGTGATAATCAAAAAGGTAACCTAACTAATAGGTCTAAATTCAAACTATTACTATCACAAAGTGATAATCAAAACTAAGGTAACCTAACCAAAAGGTTACTTATAAAAATCGAATACAAAATATTATTATCACAAAGTGATAATCAAAACTAAGGTAACCTAACCAAAAGGTTACTTATAAAAATCGAATACAAAATATTATTATCACAAAGTGATAATCAAAACTAAGGTAACCTAACCAAAAGGTTACTTACAAAATTCGAATTCAAAATATTATTATCACAAAGTGATAATCAAAACTAAGGTAACCTAACCAAAAGGTTACCTACAAAGATCGAATACAAAATATTATTATCACAAAGTGATAATCAAAACTAAGGTAACCTAACCAAAAGGTTACCTACAAAGATCGAATACAAAATATTATTATCACAAAGTGATAATCAAAACTAAGGTAACCTAACCAAAAGGTTACTTACAAAATTCGAATTCAAAATATTATTATCACAAAGTGATAATCAAAACTAAGGTAACCTAACCAAAAGGTTACTTACAAAAATCGAATACAAAATATTATTATCACAAAGTGATAATCAAAACTAAGGTAACCTAACCAAAAGGTTACTTATAAAAATCGAATACAAAATATTATTATCACAAAGTGATAATCAAAACTAAGGTAACCTAACCAAAAGGTTACCTTATAAAATCGAATACAAAATATTATTATCACAAAGTGATAATCAAAACTAAGGTAACCTAACCAAAAGGTTACCTACAAAATCGAATACAAAATATTATTATCACAAAGTGATAATCAAAACTAAGGTAACCTAACCAAAAGGTTACCTACAAAATCGAATACAAAATATTATTATCACAAAGTGATAATCAAAACTAAGGTAACCTAACCAAAAGGTTACTTACAAAATCGAATACAAAATATTATTATCACAAAGTGATAATCAAAACTAAGGTAACCTAACCAAAAGGTTACTTAAAAATCGAATACAAAATATTATTATCACAAAGTGATAATCAAAACTAAGGTAACCTAACCAAAAGGTTACTTAAAAAATCGAATACAAAATATTATTATCACAAAGTGATAATCAAAACTAAGGTAACCTAACCAAAAGGTTACTTACAAAATCGAATACAAAATATTATTATCACAAAGTGATAATCAAAACTAAGGTAACCTAACCAAAAGGTTACCTACAAAATCGAATACAAAATATTATTATCACAAAGTGATAATCAAAACTAAGGTAACCTAACCAAAAGGTTACCTAAAAATCGAATACAAAATATTATTATCACAAAGTGATAATCAAAACTAAGGTAACCTAACCAAAAGGTTACTTACAAAATCGAATCAAAATATTATTATCACAAAGTGATAATCAAAACTAAGGTAACCTAACCAAAAGGTTACTTACAAAATCGAATCAAAATATTATTATCACAAAGTGATAATCAAAACTAAGGTAACCTAACCAAAAGGTTACTTAAAAATCGAATACAAAATATTATTATCACAAAGTGATAATCAAAACTAAGGTAACCTAACCAAAAGGTTACTTAAAAATCGAATACAAAATATTATTATCACAAAGTGATAATCAAAACTAAGGTAACCTAACCAAAAGGTTACTTAAAAATCGAATCAAAATATTATTATCACAAAGTGATAATCAAAACTAAGGTAACCTAACCAAAAGGTTACTTAAAAATCGAATCAAAATATTATTATCACAAAGTGATAATCAAAACTAAGGTAACCTAACCAAAAGGTTACCTAAAAATCGAATACAAAATATTATTATCACAAAGTGATAATCAAAACTAAGGTAACCTAACCAAAAGGTTACTTAAAAATCGAATCAAAATATTATTATCACAAAGTGATAATCAAAACTAAGGTAACCTAACCAAAAGGTTACTTAAAAATCGAATACAAAATATTATTATCACAAAGTGATAATCAAAACTAAGGTAACCTAACCAAGGTTACTTAAAAATCGAATCAAAATATTATTATCACAAAGTGATAATCAAAACTAAGGTAACCTAACCAAAAGGTTACTTAAAAAATCGAATCAAAATATTATTATCACAAAGTGATAATCAAAACTAAGGTAACCTAACCAAAAGGTTACTTAAAAATCGAATACAAAATATTATTATCACAAAGTGATAATCAAAACTAAGGTAACCTAACCAAAAGGTTACTTAAAAATCGAATACAAAATATTATTATCACAAAGTGATAATCAAAACTAAGGTAACCTAACCAAAAGGTTACTTACAAAATCGAATTCAAAATATTATTATCACAAAGTGATAATCAAAACTAAGGTAACCTAACCAAAAGGTTACTTACAAAATCGAATACAAAATATTATTATCACAAAGTGATAATCAAAACTAAGGTAACCTAACCAAAAGGTTACTTACAAAATCGAATACAAAATATTATTATCACAAAGTGATAATCAAAACTAAGGTAACCTAACCAAAAGGTTACTTATAAAATCGAATACAAAATATTATTATCACAAAGTGATAATCAAAACTAAGGTAACCTAACCAAAAGGTTACTTATAAAATCGAATACAAAATATTATTATCACAAAGTGATAATCAAAACTAAGGTAACCTAACCAAAAGGTTACTTACAAAATCGAATCAAAATATTATTATCACAAAGTGATAATCAAAACTAAGGTAACCTAACCAAAAGGTTACTTACAAAATCGAATCAAAATATTATTATCACAAAGTGATAATCAAAACTAAGGTAACCTAACCAAAAGGTTACTTACAAAATCGAATACAAAATATTATTATCACAAAGTGATAATCAAAACTAAGGTAACCTAACCAAAAGGTTACTTACAAAATCGAATACAAAATATTATTATCACAAAGTGATAATCAAAACTAAGGTAACCTAACCAAAAGGTTACTTACAAAATTCGAATTCAAAATATTATTATCACAAAGTGATAATCAAAACTAAGGTAACCTAACCAAAAGGTTACTTATAAAAATCGAATACAAAATATTATTATCACAAAGTGATAATCAAAACTAAGGTAACCTAACCAAAAGGTTACTTACAAAAATCGAATACAAAATATTATTATCACAAAGTGATAATCAAAACTAAGGTAACCTAACCAAAAGGTTACCTACAAAGATCGAATACAAAATATTATTATCACAAAGTGATAATCAAAACTAAGGTAACCTAACCAAAAGGTTACCTACAAAGATCGAATTACAAAATATTATTATCACAAAGTGATAATCAAAACTAAGGTAACCTAACCAAAAGGTTACTTACAAAAATCGAATACAAAATATTATTATCACAAAGTGATAATCAAAACTAAGGTAACCTAACCAAAAGGTTACTTATAAAAATCGAATACAAAATATTATTATCACAAAGTGATAATCAAAACTAAGGTAACCTAACCAAAAGGTTACTTATAAAAATCGAATACAAAATGTTATTATCACAAAGTGATAATCAAAACTAAGGTAACCTAACCAAAAGGTTACTTACAAAATTCGAATTCAAAATATTATTATCACAAAGTGATAATCAAAACTAAGGTAACCTAACCAAAAGGTTACTTATAAAAATCGAATACAAAATATTATTATCACAAAGTGATAATCAAAACTAAGGTAACCTAACCAAAAGGTTACTTATAAAAATCGAATACAAAATATTATTATCACAAAGTGATAATCAAAACTAAGGTAACCTAACCAAAAGGTTACTTATAAAAATCGAATACAAAATGTTATTATCACAAAGTGATAATCAAAACTAAGGTAACCTAACCAAAAGGTTACTTACAAAATTCGAATTCAAAATATTATTATCACAAAGTGATAATCAAAACTAAGGTAACCTAACCAAAAGGTTACCTACAAAGATCGAATACAAAATATTATTATCACAAAGTGATAATCAAAACTAAGGTAACCTAACCAAAAGGTTACTTACAAAATTCGAATTCAAAATATTACCAGTCAGGGCTGTAATCTCCTACACCCTACTGATTATCCTATCACTAATTTTCAAACAACACATCTCATTAGTAATGGATCAAATGGTGAGGTTCACCATGCAAACCTCCGACCTTATCTAACAAAAATCCCAGAATGGTCCGAAATAAGGGAAAGAATAAGTCAATATTCTCTCTACCTAAATATGTAGAAATCAGGACTAGCAACTTAAATAGTCAACTTATCTCTACATTCTAAAGATATCTTTCAAAGACATATTCTAATAACATCTTCAAATAACGCGCGACCAAAACAACCAGTATGCACACTAATGCACACCACAAAACTACTACATAAATTCTTAACAACATGCTTCAATTATCAAACAAAATTTTCAAACAAAATGAGTTACAAAAGGGCAGTCTCCATTTAGTATTAGTTAAACGATACTAAATCAAAAATCGGAACAAAACGAAGCAAACAACTATTGTTTTGCTTAACATCAAAGAAATGATTAGACTGGAACTAATCGTCAGGATCATCATTCTCGTCTGGACATGATGCTTCAACGGGTTTCAAGTCCTTAACATGCCATTTTCCGGCTCTTGTTCCATCCTCATTCTCTAATTCATACACTAAATTGGTATGTTTTTTTCGAACTTTACACAAAACGAACTTTGGAGCTAATTTAGCGGAGAATTTATCACCAGCACTTGAAAGTACCTTATTAGTTCTCCAAACTCTTTCTCCGACTTGGAATGAAATGTCTCTTCTTCTAAGATTGTAGCGTTTACTCGAACGTTGATAAGCTACATGTAAATTTTCACGGACATTTTCAAAAATATCGAACAAAGGTTGACGATCCAAAACATAAGAAGGTCTACTACTTGAAACAACATCTACATCCTCACCAGGTTTAAAATTATCACTATAAGCTTTTCCACTTAGGGGTACCTGACGACCAAAGACTAAAAAATTTGGAAAATAGTTGGTGGATTCGTGTTTTGCTGAATTAATTGCGTACTGAATTTTTGATATCTCACTATCCCACGTATCATGTTTTTCTACATAAGAACGAATGGCAGTACTAACTGTCTTATTAATTCTTTCCACAAAATTCGTACCTTGCACACAAAGCTTTAAAAACACGTCCAATCAATTGTGGACCAT
Source organism: Platerodrilus igneus (assembly GCA_036346225.1). Lineage (NCBI taxonomy): Eukaryota > Metazoa > Arthropoda > Insecta > Coleoptera > Lycidae > Platerodrilus > Platerodrilus igneus. Next base: position 846,871 of record JARFIW010001555.1, read on the forward strand.
TATCACAAATAACAAATTGTGGTACTCCGTAGACAAGAAACACTTTTTCTTCCAAAAAATTTTCAATCACATGTGCCGTGGCACTGCGCAAAGGTTGTAAAATCGAATACTTCGAGAACCAGTCACCAACAACTAAAAGCCATTTTCTTGCTTTTGAATCATCAATAAAAAACTAATCACGACGATAGCTAACAAAAACAATCAGTGTTCGGGTACACTCTCACCCTACTACCAACCGAACTGTCGAAACAACTACAATGCTTCACAACGCCTAAATTTGCTAGAGTGACAAACCCTCTACGAGTCTCACCTAGACTAACAATACAAAAATTACATCAACTCAAAAAAAATTATGATGCAAAAATTCTAGAGCGCCTAACTCACCTCGAGTCTCGTCTAGACTTATGTAATGCTGAGCGACCAACTCTTCCTGAGTCTCGTCTAGACTAACATACTGCTGAGCGACCAACCACGACGACAAGTTCCGCCTAGACTAAATTGCGTTGCAATGCCGATCTAAATAAAAATCTGCTAACAAAATCAAAAACGTGCTTATGCACAAGAGCAATTCTCAAATGATACGACGACAGCTCAAACCGATGTACCCTTAAAATAGAATTCGTAGCCTTATTATCAAATTCGGACAAAAATGTTCTTTATTGACTCAAACGAATTAAACTCCAGGCTTATCAGCTTCTTTAGCCAACAATCTTCCTAAAATTTTCCTTTTCTCCAAAACTGGTCTCTCACTCACTACTCCTCTAATTTTCAGTTCATACTCCAGTTCCTCTTAAAGTAGACAAATAATTTGGAATTTCTCCGACATGATTGCAAAAGCCTAATGGAATCAAACTGATAAATTTAAATGATTTGAACCTTACAAAAATTGTCAAAACAAATTCGGGCAACTAACGGTAAAAGTCAAAAAGTGTATTTGGTAAAATAAATTTTGCCAAAGCAATATCAAAAAAATTATATTGGGTCAAAACAGAATCAAAGTTAAAAATAAATTTGACTAAGGCAATTAATTGACTGAATGGGGGTTAACGTCTCAACCAAACTTATATCAAGAGCAAATTTAAACAAACAAATCTTAATGTCAAATAAACTTTGAGCAAACAAATTTCGAAGCAAAATAATTTTTGAACAAACAAATTTCGAAGCAAAATAATTTTTGAACAAACAAATTTCGAAGCAAAATAATTTTTGAACAAACAAATTTCGAGGCCTAGACGTTTGGGCGTCAGTAAACTGTTAGCCCCACGTTGGTTTTTTGTATCGACGTGGTAACCCAATGATGGGACGTTGCCTTCCTTGACAAAAATATGTCTTAATAAAATAAGACGCTGTTCCTGTAAGAAATTATAATAGTTAGGTTAATAAAAAAGGTGGAACACTATTTGTGTCCCGCAAATATACATAAAGAAGTAGTAAAAAGATATTTTCAATATAAAGTTGGCATCAAAATTCTACTCTTAAGGATGTTAGCTTTCTGTGGTTAGGTTTGATCATATTTGATCAAAATAAAAAACTTTAATCTTGAACCAATTATTTACTAAAAAGAATCTCTTTTAAAATAATATGAATTGCAACAAAAATTTAATTAATAACTGAATTACTTCATGAATTTTAATTTCAGGTTTATCTAAATTATTCATAGTCAAACATTTTACAGTATATTGTAAACTTGTTACACAAAAAAAAACTCCGACCCGTGCAGATCTGTTCAGGCAGGTTACATCTAAAAATGTTACTACTTAAGTTTTTCCTTTTTAAGTTACATGTACTAGTTTTAGTTTCTAAAAAACGAGATCACAAAAATACTCTTGTTTACATAACTTGTGCTAAAGCTATTCGAAGCATTTGTTTTCAAGAACACATCTGTCAGCAGTATACTACAGAAAAATAAGTGACGTCAGTAACACCTGTTGTTGTTACTAACGATTCATAATGAACCACGCGTGTTGTTTCTCAAAACATCAAATTAATGAATTTTAATTTCGACACTGGAAATCCAGCTCAGCAATAGTTGAAACTTTTATAATATTCATGCTTTTACACATAAGAACAAATGAACGTGTTTCTAATGTGAAACACCAAGAAAGTACTTAAAGCTAACTACGAACCAAAAGCTGCTTTTCTCGCCTTGATGAGGTACTTGTTATAGCATGCGAAGTTTACTGCATGTAATGTGAACCAAGCTCATACTAAACAGCTTCTACCAAATGGAGTTGTTCCACGTGTAGAATTAAATACGGTCACGATACATTCGGCAGCTGCTGCAATCCGGATGTTGAATCACACCGCCTCACCAAAGTAGCATCTTTACGTTGTATAACAAAGTGGTCTTCTTAAAATTGGTTAAACTTTCTATTTTCAAAGTTGCATTGTTAATTGTAGCATTCTTCACGTCGTATAACAAAGTGGTCTTCATAAAATGGATTAAATTTTCTATTTTCTAAGTTGCATTTTTAATTGTAGCATTCTTCACGTCGTGCTAAATAAATTATCTCAAATTAAACAAGTTAATAACCTTCATACGATACCAACCGCTATTCAAAGATGTGTCCCGACTCCTCAAAGTTGATACGCAAATTGCCGGCCTGCAGTCTTTGGTACATCTTATCGCTTCTTCCACGTATGGCCGACTGATTACAAAACTAGCTCGGGCGACCGAGGCGTCCAAGGAGGGGACTGTCAAACCGAAACGCGCCTGCAAAAAGCTGTAGAAGACACAGATATTCAACCACAAATAGAATACCAAAGGACGATGCTGCTTTAACGTATTACCTTAGTTGTTAAATGTATTTTACCATTATTTTAATAAAAGTGTTTTATTATTCTCGCACTTTGATGAAGGGATTTATTAATCAAAAATAAAATTGTTACAAGGTACCTTTACTACCTTTTCGCTAGAGTGTGACATCGGCAATACACCACATTTGATTTTCCAATGCTCCACCTGAAGGTTGATTAGCAACACACCTGACGACACGTTATTTGTCATTCAATCGAAAACCGTAGCACACTCGAATTCCTAGAAATAAAAAAGCGAGGTCTATGAATGGGTTTGGGTGACCGCTTTAAAATTTATTCTAATCTGTCACACAGGTGCCTGTGCCTGATATAGAGAAGCCAAAACAGGTTGCCACCGCTACTTTTCTAAGAGTGCAAGTGTGTTCGAGATCAGGAAGGCAGTCAGGAATAAGGTTTATCGACCTGACTAACAACGACGGTTGTATAACTTTATAGTGTGTAACGTTTGGGCGTTATGAAAAATAAAAATCATAAGAGAAAAGGGCAAAATAATTTAAAACGGACAATTTATTATAGCAGCACCATGTATAATTTTAGTTTCATTATAATTGTGTTTAATAAACTATTGCAATAAACAGAAGTTCTATAAAAATCATGAATTTAAAAATCACAAAAGCATTATTTTATTTCTGTGCAATACATTTGAAATGAAACTCCAATTCATTAATTATTATTTTAAAAACCACTAAAAAAATAGATTTCAATAAAATATAAAGGAATCTTTTGTATTTTATACATTAAAAATATTCCTCTTAATAATACACTAACCCCATTATAGATATCAGTTACAATGTATGCAATACACAATAAAAATCGAGTTCTTATAATGTACTTGAATACAATAGAACAAAGCCATAGGTTGATAAAACCTACAGATATTAAATTACCCATAAAACATGTTTATACAGGACTATGTATTCGTTTATATCGCAGTCACGTGGGGTTAGCAAAAGGAACTATGACAGTGATGCCTCTTACACGCTTAGGTATATAATAATAGCGTACTTCTCTGAGGCAGAAAAGTATGATATGGCATCGCTAGACAACCGGTAAAACAAAAGAATTGAATTCCTTGGAAGTCAACAACACGATGTAGGGTTAGACAGAAAAGTTAACACTCTGTTGATTATGGAATGATATATAAGGGTCCACGTAATTAATCACGGATTTTGGACATAACCTTCAAACCAAAGGAGATAGGGAGGCGTGTTTTCCAACATAATAGTTTAAAATTCAATGGCCTGAAGGACGTTATTGATATCTCTTGTTTCAATGAAACTTATGGGGACTTTCAGATGAAACTGTAAGGTAATTGTGTGTAGAATTAGATGTGTTATTTAAACCTTATGGATATGGCACTAATAAAATATTGCTCAATGTGTAGGGTTTCATTATTAGGAATACAAAACTAGGACGTTTGTAATATCTAACCATAAAGGTAATGGACGTTCTTGTAATTCCAAAAATTTTGTATCAACTCATTCTTGGTGTCGATTTTTGGAAATCGGTAAAATGTATCATAGACTTTCGTGATGGTTTATGGACTTTTGCTCCTCCTTTTTCATTGGCCACCGTCAGTACTGACCCGGCTCATATTGTCTCTGAGCTTACACTGGAACGACGTTTTCGGTTTGATTCTCTGATTTCGACCATGTTCGAAACACTCTTCTGGCCTTGGTTGTACTACTTTAGTCGAACACCATCTTCGTACGTCAGAAGAACCAATAAAACAACGATATTACCCTCTTTCCCTTACAGTTTTGAAAATCGCTCATGTCGAGCTTCACGAGATGCTCCGTCTTGGAGTCGTCAAGCCTTCTAATAGTCCATGGTCAAACCCTATTGCCTTAGTGAAGAAGAAAGATGATTTTACCGGTTCTGCATTGATGTTCGCTAAGTCAATTAGGTTACCCATAAGGATGCCTACACACTTCCTTATATTTCAACGATTCTTGATCGTCTTTGCGATGCTCGCTTCTTCTCTTCTCTGGATATTCGTTCCACCTATTCGCAAATTCCTTTGTCTTCAGAGTCCAAGCCTATTACTGCTTTCACCGTACCCCAGAGGGGGTTGTATCAATTCTGCCGCATGCCGTTTGGTCTTCATAACAGTCCCGCTACTTTTCAACGACTTATCGATCGTGTACTAGGAGCCGATTTGGAATCTTTCTGTTTTGCATATTTGGACGATATAATTATTGCTACGCCAACTTTTGAAAAGCACATGGAAGTTATATCGAATATTTTCGACCATTTGGCTTGGCTTACTCTACGAAAATGCAAATGTTACTTTTGCTTACCTGAAATTCGCTACCTTGGCCATACAGTCAATCGTAATGGCTTACTAGTTGATCCCGACAAGGTATCTGCAATTCTATCCATTCCTACTTCTACGAATGTTTCTGAGATACGACGTATACTTGGTATCGCCAGTTGGTATCGTCGTTTTATTCCTAATTTTGCGACTCTCGCCGCTCCTTTCATCGCCTTAACAAAAAAATACTTCCTTTATTTGGTCATCCGATTGTCAATCTTTTTTTATACCTCTCAAGCAACATCTAGCCTCCTCGCCAATTCTTTCCTGTCCAAATTTTTCCTTGAATGTTGTCATTCAAACGAACGCCTCTGACTTTGGAATAGGAGTCATGCTTACTAAAGATACTCCTGAAGGCAAGACTGTCATTAGTTTTATTAGTCGTTCTTTCTCTAAAATCGAACGACATTACTCTACCCTACATGTAATGCTCAACCCGAAGGTGCTACATTGGCCAGAAAGCGAGTTTTTTTACCTGAAACATTTTGAATTTTGCTGAACCCTTGCTGTTCCAAGCAAGGTAGGGATCTTTAACGTGTGTGATAACACACACGGTACCTTCATTTTATCTCTCATGCAAACGAGGGCGTGTTTTTGTGAAAAATGCTCGCCTAACATTTTTCAAGCGAACCGTGTCGGGATTCGATCCCGGCACCTTGGGCGTAGTAGTCACACGCAAACTAACTGCGCCACAAAGCCGCCGACATTACCACCGAAAAGGAATGCTTAGCCGTTTTGTGGACTGTTTAAAAATTCCAGCCATACGTTGAAGGCACACGCTTTACTGTCATCACTCACTTCTCTGGCTGAACAAACTACAAAGCCCCTCCGGACGCTTAGCTCCCTGGTTTCTTCGCCTTCAACAGTATAATTTCTCTATTTTTCTTCGTAAAGGCAAAGATCATGTCGTACCGGACACCCTCTCTCGTCATGTTCCTGTTCTTGAGCCTGTTTCTGTCAGCCATTTCCCCTCTTGAAGTGACTTTTCCTACTCCGGATCCGTGGTATAATAATATGATACAAAAAGTTTCCAAATATCCTAGACGCTACCCATCCTGGTCCGTACTAAACAATATCTTTTTAAGGCGTCATAAGACTTCTATCGCTTTCAATTCTCAGGACGATTAGTTTGCTTCTAGCTCCAATTCTTCCTGTCTTTAGGCTTCTTCGTACGGGAAACCGATCCGTTTCGTGAAGTTAAGAACCTACATGTTTCTTTATGAGACATTCGTCCGTTGACGATTTTGCAATGTTAGGCAATTTAATTTTTGTCCTCGGCGATTGCTACCTTATACCTTTCCTTTTTCTATATTCTTTACACTTCTTGACTTGGTTCGATTTACTGGTCCTTCAAACCGGATAAAAATTTTTGTGTTATTTTTTAAGATTTTCTTGTAGTTTTGTAAGAATTTTTTTTGTCTTTCAAGCCAGATACAAATCTTTTTTTGATTGTTAGGTTGTTCCGGTAGTGTTCGGAAACAAATTTTTTTCGTCTTGTTATATTAGTATACTGCATGTTTCGTCAACACTGTTAACACATCTTCTAAATCCGTAATAAATGGTAACTAAATCATATTAATCAATGTATGCCGAAAACTCGTGATTACTTAGATCAAAGCAACTGGTTGTCATTAGTTGTTTAGTTTGGAGGAAGGTTGTCAAAATTTTTATTGTTGGGGCAATCTTTCCGAATTTTACTGTTTACTTCCGTTTATATTTGGCTAGTAAAAGCAAATACCTTATCCTCCATAACAATACTGAAGATTTGTAAGAGTAATCCTGAATTATAGATGGATTCCGTGGCTTATGCGACGTAATTGTCCCATTCTGCTGATATAGCTACTGTTGTTGTTAGTTCTTGATCTACGCTATGCTGACCGTTCTATTCTTGTACACGTACTGGAGGATTAACCTATCACCCAGATAAGTTTTGCTTATTTTGTGTTTATTTTAGATAATTATCTAACAAGTAATGAGTCGATAAAGATTGTATGAGCCTCGTGTAAACGAATCCGTATTTGTCTAACATACCAACGTCGTGACCACGGGTATCTCCACCTATTATACGAATAAGTGTAAGAAATATAGAGTTCTTAAATGGAATAGCTACTTCCTAGATAACTGGGTGCTTCTAGCGAGGTCACCACCGTTGTAATAGATAGTTTTCTGATACCAAACGCTTACTTTAAATGTTTTCATTTTTCTCATATCGTAGCATATGATACACAGAAATACCGCGATTTATCAATAATTTTTTTTTCTATTCAACCCATACTGTATATATACCATAAGTTGAGTATGAAATAATTGTACAGCGTATTCACGAGCTCGTTAATTTTTAGTTAGTAATGTTAAAGTTATGTAAATATGTACGCCACACTGGCGGTCTTTTTTGTAAACTTGTCTTGATGATATTTAGAACTTCTGATTACTTGTCACAGAGAAATATACCATGAACCTTTTGTTTAAAGATCGCAATAGACTTAACTCTACTTTTATGCGTTGATCTGGCAGATTGCTATCCTATCGTAGTTATTTTTATTTGTATGATTACTATATCATTTTTCTTCCACTGGATTGAAGTGCTGATCGTTTTTTTATGTTTGTAATTTCTCCCCGACTCTAATCTACGACTATTGCTAGTGCGACATTCGTGTTATATGTGACTCTAGTTTACGGTTACAACAGCGAGGTGGCCTTTTGTAGGGAAATCCATCTCATCACGAGATATCCCGTAATAACAATTCCCTGGATTACACGTCACCCAAAGAAGTCCATTAGAACTAGGCGCAGCTGACGCCTTTTAAACTTAACGAATTGAAAACATAACAGGGTAGGTTGTTACGTTCATTTTCGGAAATAATGAATTAGTTATATACAATAATTTTTATCTTAAATTCCTTTGGCGTTCAACACAGAAATTAATTCCGTTAATTAAAAAGAACCTTTTCCTGTATTAAAATTTGTATAGTAATTAATAATAAATATCCTTTCTCAGAAGTTCGTCCCGTGGAATTTACGCCTTAATTAGATAGACGACTTTCTAAGTATTTTAATACTTAAATGCTAGTGTGTTTTCCCTTTTTAAAAGAATTCGGTGAATTTATTTTAATAAAATTAGGGTTTCCTGGTTTATTTCCTTGCTTTGGTGCTTTTAACGAATGTAACGATTTCATTTGCTGTTCGATAATCAACTAGACAACAAGTTGGTTGGCTTCGTTCGTTATTTGTATGTAAATTTCCGGCACGCCTTATTTAGCGTGGTGAGTATATGGGGTTTATATAAAACAATACTTTTTGCGGCTTCATTAAATTAATTTATTGTTTGTAACTATTCTAGCTTCCTGCGGGGGACACGTTGATCCCTTGAGCTGCGTTTTTTTTTTGGGGACTGCGAAGTCCAATGCGCTCCGCTTGGCCGTAAGCTTGCCTGTTTGCTGAGGCAGACCAGGGACAGCCTTCCCCCCGATGTCAGGAACTCGAGGGTGAGTCTTTCTTTTTTTTCTTTGTATCCGCTTCTTACCGCGGAACAAGAACGCCTGGGGTTTTACCATTCTAAGATGGCATTTCTAAATTTAATTATCATAGATTAAAATTATTGAACTGTTTTGGCATTTACTGCTCTTTGGTTACTATCTTACCATTTGTTTCTAAATTTCTAAAAATCTACTATATGTTTGTAAATTTAGTTTAAGTTTATACTTACGACATTCTATAGCTGTGGTTTTTAGGGTTGCGTGTGGTTTTTTCTTTTTTCTAATTACTGTCAAGGGGTCGTTGCCTAAAAACTACAGCTCGCCATTTTTTTTGGGTAATTTTTTTTTTGAATATTTAAGGGGTTGTAATAATGTATTTATAAATTGGGGACATTGACTTTTTTTGGGGTTGGGTTTCGGGAGTACTGTTTTTTGTATATATATTTTGGTTTTAATTATAAGTTCTTTCTTTTCCGTTGTATGTTTTGTTCTGTGTGTGAATGAGTGAGTGTTTATATAATTTTTTTTTTTTTATTTTAGGTTTCTTTTTTTTTATTTAGCTATAGGTATAAGACCCCGCCCACTCACCGCTTGAGCCCGGTCCTCCTTCCTTTTCTTCTTTCTCTTGGTTTTTTTTATGTTACGTCAATGTACGTAGCAAGGTGCTAGTAATAACGTAGTTTGAAATCGCAGCTAGGTAAAGCTTTGTTTATTATAGTCAATTTTGTTCAATTTTCTACCATTTTCTGCTATACGGGCCCACTCACGCACCACTGTAGTTGGCCGGTGCGTCTCTATTTTGTTACAGAATTTACGTCCCTTTTGGGCGGCTCCAAATTTAAAACTTAAAACATCAAACGCCTAATGAAAAAAACACACAGCCTATCACAGCTAGTTTGTTGGAAACGTGAGTATGTTCTAGATCAACAGCACAGACGACAACAGCACGTTACGTCCCGATTATTATGAACAGCATTGCACGCCAATTCTAGAAAATGCACAAACAACAGTTATCAACCAATCTAGCAGCGACAAGTGTTGGACTTTATTGTAGTCTGTCGTTCAAGTGTTTGTGTCAGATGGTACAAAATAGAAGCAAGCAACCACCATTAGTTTGTTATAAATTGGGCGGCAATATATCTGACTATGTATGGTTTGTTTCCGTACGATATGAAACAACGTATTACTCGTATTCTCAACCAGGACAGAACCAGTACTTGCTACAAATTCTAATGTTTAATTAAAACAAAAGCACGTGTATTTAGAAAGAATTCGGTAGAATACATTGGAGTTGTCACAATGGAAATTCATGATACTGTAACGGGCTACTACTACCGCGTTTTACTAATTTAAAACAAGTAATAACAAAGGTCTTTATTACTCACTGTTCACAAGTCTAATTAACAGTATATTCCTTATTTGTACATGTTTTCAGTCCACTTAACAATGAAGCACTATCACACTAATGCTATTTACAAGCACTAATATCTTCTTAAACTAACTTCTTTACCATAGGTCCATTAAAAACACTAACACAACTATTTATTTATACACTTCTATTTAGTTATGTATACTACAAGCTGCATGTACATTAGACACAGCATATATCATTTATGTATAAATTCTTGAACTCCTAAAAGCTCAACTACGTTTACTGTACACGATATAATTTATATTAGACATTCAAGTATAGACTGACCCTTGCATTTTTCAGCGGTCTTATATATACTCAGATTTAAAGATATGACTCATCTTCTGGTAATTACGAGAACCTTCCAGGTCTGGCGAGAATGAACAGTGCTGGCGGCGTTTTGTGTGTTTGATTGCTGGAAGCATTCTAGAATCCTGGAAACTATGCAGACCCTACAACGCTTGTGTGTTTGACGGGTTGCCTAATAGTAGCTCGCAACAATACTTTAAAATTGGGTGTACTTTGTACACGACTAGAATAATATCTGTTGGGATAAAAACAAGTTCTTTTTTGTAGTTAAAGCTTGTTTTTGTGAAACAGCGCAATAGACTATCTCATATTACAGGCCATTTACGTGGGTTATAATAGCAAGCATGATAATATTTAAATCTTTTGTTTTGGTAGACTTCTACACTAATATTTGATCTAAGAGAAACTAAATCGTAATAAGGTTATTTCGTAGATATTGGAAACGTACAATATGCAGTAGAATGATTTTAATTGCTAGCTATGTACTGTAACATTTTACCCACCTATACAGTTTCGAGGTCCTTCGCCAAAAGGTAAGTAAGTCCCAGTACGTATGTTTGCCTTATTAGCAGTTGTAAATCTATCAGGGTCAAACTTGTAAGGATCGGGAAAATTGATAGCATCATAGTGTACACCTAATACAGAAATGTATACGGGTATTCCTTTATCCAAAACTATATCTGTTCCAGGTATTTTATATGGTTTGCCACAACGGCGGTCTAGAAAAGGTAGTACTGGATACATACGAAGAGATTCTGTAAGTAAAACATTGAATTAGTTTCAGTCTTGCTGTGAGTGGTTGAGTATAATATGAAATGATTTTAGCTCCTCGCAATATCACTACAGGAACTATGCAATAATGCTAATTCAATTAAATGCTTCAACACTATGTTGGGTTAGGTTCGGTCGAATTTGCGTTTAACTATACATGCACAAGCAAAGCACGTGAGTTTCTTTACATAAAAAGGTTTGGATTGAAAACAAAAATACCTTCGTAAGTATCAGATAACAAATTGCACCATTATATATCATAAACCCTTACCTGATATCACAAGGTCGAGAATTTTTTATTAACAATGAAAGTCCAAGGTAAAGTTGGATGGAAAACGACTTGAGGAAAAGAAAAACTCTTTAGACATAAACGGCTAGTAGAGCGTTAGCTCTGGGTAGATCATGAGCTTGGGTCATGGGTTGTCAAATGACCAAAAATATAGATAATGAGCGCCACCGTATTTTTCAATACAACAACCTACAAAAATAATTTGTGCTTGTATTAGAGGAATGCGGGAACCTTATATCTGCACCACTAATATAGCCACAAAACCTGAATTTCACCTTCGTAAAGCACTTACCAAAATCTCAATTACCAGATGTCTTATAGGTGTCTCGACTTAACCTGTGAACAAACAAATGCATAACATGGACACCGTTTGTGTCCTTAAAAATATTTACCAAAAATAATATAATAGAATTTAGGTTTCAAAAATATACACCCAGGGTATTTGTTATCATTAGACACAATGTCTGCTCATGAATGACCTATAAGTTTTTACTTGAATTTTTTAATAATAAAAGAGATATGCAAAAATGGATCTATTTGATTAAATTCTTTGGTTTGTTTTAACATAATCATTTTCAACTAAAATTTTTATAGAACAGAAAATTAATAAGGTTTTGTATTCAAAAAACATAAAGATCTCTAAATTGAATATTTCATCATAAATTTTGTTACGCTCCCTTCCTGTCAGCGTACTTAAATTGCATCGTTCTTTGGATCGCCGTTTGTATAAATTGAATACTTCAGAATAGTTTCAGATTTGTATGCAATTTATCTCGTGTGTATTAATTTAAAGGTAGATTAATTGAAGACTGATTTTCATTAATAAATAATTTGCAAGAAATGAATTTTTTAAATTGGATTATTCGTGAATTACTTTCCAACTTATTGAAAATTATAAACAGCTTGTAATTAATTATTAGATAGGATTGCTGCATTTACTTTTTGGATGTTTAAATAAATACTTAAATAAATTCAAATAAATACTTAAATTGCATCGTTCTTTGACTCGCCGTTCGTATAAATTTTGTTCCTTATGTTATTATCCAAGTCTATATAATAGACGATCAGAGGTTATGGGTAACAACTATTTTATGTAAACAGATTTGCAGTGAAGTGAAAGTTTGTGATAATTTTAATTAGTCGGTACCTTATTTCAATAAACCGTCGAGTTATACATTATCACTAGGCATTATTTTGCATGAGTTTTATCATGGCTACTATGCGGCTCTTCGAAATGTTGATCTACGTTGGATGGATAAACCACTTCAAAATTTCAAACATCTGTTTGATAATATTGGTATTAAGATTACGTTCTAATATAATAGCAAGCGAGTTCTACACATTCTTTTCTGAATTTTTGTGGCGAACAATACTCGATTTTCGATGCCTGGCTGCGTTTAATTCGCACTTGTCACTTCCTGTACTATACTTTACCTGTAGATGGTCCTGGCACACATTTTGTGTGGTAAGTAGTTTTACGGCTTATAATGTTAAAATTTGTTCGAAAATTTTCTAATTGCGGGTCTTCCGTTCACAGCTTTTCTGCGGTGGGCATAAAGCCTACGATAATACATGGAATGGTACTGCTACTGGTAGACCTCTGGCGTGCTTCCGTACCTGTCTAGGGTCCGTTGCTGCTGAAAGCGGGTTGCTCCAGCAACGTTGGGTTCTGTTCTTCCTCTCGGGGCACTGACTGAGTTCTTATAAGGAATCTGCACTGCTATTCTTATTCTTTTATTTCAGGTTCGCCTGACTATTTTTATTGCAGGTATGGTCACTAATTCCCTACAGCCGCGTACATTATATGTGAGTCTGCTTTCTACACCCCCACTAATATCCAATTGAGCCCGGTCATTCCGTTGATTTTCTTTGTGTTACGCACGGCCTCGATTAACGTAACAATTTTCTAAAAAGTTTAAGCTCTCTTAATAATTCATATTACATATTTTAATTTTTTAGCCATGAGTAGTACTACGTTGACTTCACAATAAAATTTAACTATTTAAGTTCTCATAAAATAGCATGTTTCAACATAGAGTTAGTTTTACTTAATGTGTATAAAAAAAATTCAACACGTTGTTTAAGAATCAAAGTATATGACCACAAAATTATTAAATATATTTTTAAATTAGCGTAAAATAACGTGACATTTAAATTGGACAGCTGAATATTTTTTTGACATCAAATGTCACTAACAACTTTTTCAGTTTAGTTAACGCTATCTGTTTGTGAAATAATTATGTTAAGCAAACTGCCTAGCCATCTTTATGTATTATGCAAGGTTACAAATTTATTACGTAATCTTTCTTTTACTAAATAAATTTTAAGTTACTTTAATCAAGGTAAAGCTTCAACCATCTACCTTTTGTATTACGTTTAGATAATTATAAATGTGATTAAATACTAGATATCACTCACGTGTCGAAGTACAATACGACCAAAAGAAATTGAACTATGACATCAGATATGAGATATTCCATAAACGTCTGCATTCTGCGATGCACAAACAGGAAACACATGATTACGAACAAATTTATCGCTGGAACTATGAGAAATCTTCTGAACAAAACGTTATTTAACCAAACCAATTCTTCCTAAAGTACATCCTATAAATTCTTGTATTTCAATTCTCAAACTAAATTTTCTTTTCAACATTAAATACGGCAATTGCGATATTAACCAAATCCGTGATATAATTATATGATATTGCTTACTTCCTTCATATTTTCTAGATCCAAGATATTGCATGTTTTAATGATGAGGGAGTTTCCATCTTCTTTGGCCTGCAGGAATCAACTCAACTGCTGTAGGTGAAACACAAAATAAAACCATCACGCTAAAGCCGCTAGGAACCACATTCAGACACGAAGATTCAATCAGTTAAACTTTTTTGCGGACCGTATTACAGGTAACGTGCCTGGATACCACCATCTTGACCTTTCTATGCCGCTGATAGCAGCTTACCTGTTCAGACGCTGATAGAAAAGTGCCACGAAATGACAACTCGACGAAGCTTATTGTAGGAACTTAGACCTCAAGAGCAAAGGAGCGCATATGCTATTGTAAATTTTATGAATTATTTTTAGTGATCGAAAATTTATAAATTATATTTTTATTTTATTGCGGTATTATTTTAGATTAATAAGCGAAGTGTAACTGCGAAAAAAAATACGTTACAGGATGTTGTAACAGAAATAAAATTCTGTTCAACTATACCCGCTATCATTTGCCTAACTTCATAACCGAAATTTTGTGTACTATATATATGTAAATGATTTGCTTACATCCACATATGTAACACATTTTGCTTTCATTTCGTCCACTTATGCATATTAAATTCATGTATAATTATAAACAAGCTGGATGTGTGTGTGGTTGCGTGCGTACGCGTGTGCTTGCGTGGGAACGTGAGTGCGGGTGTGCGCTCGTGCGCTCGTACGTGCGTGCGTGTGCGCGCGTGCTTGTGCGTCTATGTGTGTTTGTATATTTTTTGTGTGTGTGGGTATGTGTTTGTGTGTGTGTGTCTGCGTGCGCACGTGTGTGTGTGTGGGTGTGTTTGTATGTTGTCGACTTATTTTACTAATGACCCTCATCTAGATCTCGAATTCTAATTCGTAAATCAAAATAGTATGCAAGTACCTTAAGAGAATTTCTCTATTCCCTTCAGCAAAGTTTGTATCTGTGTCTGTATCTGTATCTGCCTGTGTCTGTGTCTGTGACTGCGTCTGCGTCTGCGTCTGCGTCTGCGTTTGCGTTTGCGTCTGTGTCCGCGTTTGCGTCTGCGTTTACGTTTGCGACTGCGTCTGTGTCTGCGCCTGCGGCTGGGTCTGCGTCTGCGTCTGAGTCTGTGTCTGTGCCTGTGCCTGTGCATGTGCCTGTGTCTGTGTCTGTGTCTGTGTCCGAGTCCGTGTCCGTGTCCGTGTCCGTGCCCGTGCCCGTGTCCACGCCCGTGTCCGCGCCCGTGTCCTCGCCTATGTCCGCGTCCGTGTCCGTGTCCGTGTCCGTGTCCGTGTGCGTGTGCGTGTGCGTGTCCGAGTCCGAGTCCGTATCCGTGTCCGTGTGCGTGTGCGTGTCAGTGTGCGTGTCCGTGTCCGTGTCCGTGTCCGTGTCCGTGTCCGTGTCCGTGTCCGTGTCTGTGTTTGTGTATGTGTCTGTGCCTGTGTCTGTGTGGTTGCGTGCGTGTGTGCGTGCATTTTTGTGTGTGGGTATGTGTATGTGTGTGCGCGCGCATACGTGTGTGGGTGTGTTTGTATGGTGTCGACTTATTTTACTAATGACCCTTATCTATATCTCGAATTGTAATTTTTAGGTGAAAATAGTATGCAAATACCTTTAGAGCATTTCTCTATTCCTTTCAGCAAAGTGTGTGTATGTGTCTGTGACTGTGCCTGTTTGTCTGTCTGTGTGTGTGTTGTGTGTGTGTTTGCGTGCGTGCGTGCATGTGTGCGTGCGTGAGTGGGTGCGTGCGTACGGGAGTGCGCTTGCGCGCAGCGCTCGTGCGTGCGTGCGCGCGCATGCATACGTATGTGTGTGTTTGTATGTTTTTTATGTGTGGGATGTGTTTGTGTGTGTGTATGCGTGCGCACGTGTGTGTAGGTGTGTTTGTATGGTGTCGATTTATTTTACTAATGATCCTCGATTTCTAAATCGTAAATCAAAATAGTCTGCTAATACCTTTAAAGCATTTCTCTATTCCTTTCACCAAAGTTTACTTTTTGATTATTATTCACTTACCTTTAACCACCCTGTCCAAAAGAGACATATCATTTAGAAGTTCATAACTTATAGTCTTCTGGACCTTCAACACATCTCTAATTTCGCTTCTTAGTTGAAATTGAATATCTTGATTCTTTGCTAGGTTATAAAGTAAAAACGTGAGTGTACTACCAGTTGTTTCAAAACCTGCAATAAGAAACCCAATTGCATGTCCTGATAGTACTTCTTTTTCTAAAGTTTAAAATCAAATTAACAGTGTATGTTAATTTCTATTACCTATACCGCAATGACCACTTATTTTTCTAAGATCTATTAGCAAATCAAGCATATCACCTCTCTTAACATTACTCTTTTCTCGTTTGTTTATATGCTTCCAAAATACATCATGCAAAAATTCACCAACTTTACGATCAATGAAACGAAGTCTGAAAACTTTAACTAAAATAGGTGCAACAAAATATGCCGATGTGGATATAGCCCTCACTACATTCCAGTCGAACATCCTTCTTAGAGCTTCTTGAAACGGAGAATCATTACATTTAAACGAATGTACGTCTAATCCAAAAGCACAAGACGAAATTACATCAGATGTATATCTTCTACACATGTCCGTAATTTCTGTAGTATCAGAATGCATTGCAAAATCTTTGATGTAGGATTTTAAATCTTCAGAAGCATCTAACACAAGTGAAAGCATTCGCTTCACCTGAGCACTTGTTAAAACTGGAGTTAGTTTAGACCGCAAAACACCCCATTTTGAATATTTGAGCATAAATGGAAGAGATCCAGATATTTTATCGTGTTTGGGATCAACAACGCTCCTGTCTCTAAAATATTCAAAATCTTTAATCAAAATATGTTTAATTAGTTCTGGATCACGAACTAACAAGAACGGTTGGTCAAATATAAAAAAACCAACACATTCAGTTTTGACGGAATTATAAATTTCTTGGAGAAACTCTCCCATTGAATATCGACGCCTGAGAATATTAAACACATTGCCAAAAATAGGAATTGGTTTAAGAAAGGGAATGCTTAGCTTCTTCCAATACTTAAATTTTCTCGTTATATGAATGTACAGCCATAATATAGTTATCACAAAAGCAATTAATGTTATTGGTAAAAAGTGCATTTTATCTAAATGTTAAAATTAGTTATTATTTCAGACTGGTCTGGCACTTACCATAATTTTATTATTTCTAATGTGTACAGTATTTTTCTATTTCAAAATTTTTATAATAATGCAATTTCGTGTAATCTATACTTGAACCACAATGTCAAAGATTATATTCTGAGGAAGTTTTAAGGGCATTTAGTTTGTTATGTAACTAATACTTTAAATAATGTTATAGTAAGCAGAATAAATAACAATTATCTTGCTTTATATGGTTTATATGCGTAGATAGTCCTGTACTAAAGTTCGTGTTTAAGGTTATTTAGTTATCAATCTTTGCCTATATTATCGAAGTTTAGTAGATGACTGTATAAAAAATTATCAAATTACGAAATAGTCTATTCAATGCAAAAAAGGTTTCTTTGCGATTAGCATTAGCATCTTCTGTATGTCCACGAAATGCTAGTCCCAAAGTTGCTAATAATTTCACTGTTGCAACGATACGTTTTAGAACTTCCCGCCATTAGTTCTGTTCCGTTCAAGTTTACGCTGCTATGTGCGTGTCGAATCGCCTAGAAACATGCTACGTACATTGACGTAATCTGGAAAAAAACCAAGAAAGAAAAAGAAAGAGTGACCGGACTCAATCGGTGAGTGGACGGGGTTTTATACCTATAGATAAATTAAAAGTAACCTGAAATAGAGAGAAAATTTATATACACTCACTCATTCGCACTCAGAACAAAACATACAAAGGAACAAAGAACTTATAATTATTAAAATATTTACAGAACACAGTAAAAAATTATTCATGAAAATGGCGAGCTGTAGTTTTAGGTAATTTGTTACGTTTTTTCGAGGCAGCCACGTTGGGCGCCAAATCTATGCTACGTTGGCTCGTAGCCGTGCGTAACACAAAGAAAATCAAAGAAATGACCGGGCTCAATCGGAGATTAGGGGGTTGTAGAAAGCAGACCAACATATAATGTACGCGGCTGTAAGGAGTTAGTAAAGATACCTGCAATAAAAAATTAGAATAGCAAACCTGCAATAAAAAAAAATTATTCCTGCAAACCTGAAATAAAGAAAAAACATAGCATGCTGATCAAGCATAGATTGTTCAGTACTTTGTAGAATGTAAAAAAAACTGTTTGGATAATCTATATAATCTAACAACGGTAAAAGCAATATAAAAATTTTTAGTACAAAGTGAGGTAATATTGGGGAGTAGCAGAAACGTTTCCTCACACACCAATTAAACATAAATCAGACAAAATTTTAACCAAAAAAAAATAGGTAAGCACAATTGATATGAGTCATCCAGTATTGTTGATTCTTCTTTTTTTTTCAAATAGCATGCAAGTCTATGGTAAAAGGTATCAGAACGACAAAGATATGGCAAAACAACGCTTCCTTGCAATTGAAGTGTGGAATTCACGATGTCCGGCACTAACGCAGCACTTCACCCTTGACTGGGAGGGCGTTGATGGAACTTATCACACGTAACCTTAATCACACCTACGTATTTCACTGGTGTTAGCAGCAGACATTATCACGCGACGGAACTATGTAGCATTGATAAATTTCTTGTTAATTCTATTTCCTGAGACAATAATATCGAAATATTTTGTAGCACTAGTTTAATTTCAACTGGGACCAAATGTATTTTATTTTCATAAACATCCAAAAAGCAGTGAGAAACTTCAACCAATACCTTTGTAAACCGGTAATCTGTTATATTTCGCAAATAACGAATTTTGCGCAAACAATGATCTGTGTTAGATTCTTTGGGGTTAGAAAATTCAGAAACTACAGTATCAACTGTATTTGGATAATCCAAAGTATGCACTACTCTGATAAATAAAAAAAAGGACCGCGAAACTAGATCGCACACACAGTTTAAATATCAAAAGACAAAGCACCAACAAAAAAAACACAATGAGTAAAGCACGTGTATCATTAAAGTAAGTCCGTAAAATGTTCCGTAAAACACGCGTGCAGGTCAAGTTTTACAAGTTCTGCACTTTTATTTCCAACAGAAACTCAACAAAAACAACAATTAGTAGGGCACGCGTAAGCAATAAACCCGTCCGTCAAATGTCCTTAAAAACAGACGTGCGTCGAAAAAACACGGTTAATATACAACTTTTATTTCACAAGAAAAACAACTAAAATCATGCCGTGCTCGTTCCTGAACAATTCGAAAATTGTTACCGCATTCATTCTCACTATTTTCAAAGCAAAGAAGAAGCAGTATTTTTCAACGTAATTAATATATAGGAACCAAGAACAAACTACAACTACCTCATCTGTTTTTCAACTCGTTCCATTACAACCTCTTATCGTCTATTATCTAGACTTGTATATCCACATAACAATGCAATCCACTCATTATAATACGACGCATTCGCCTAAGGAGTTAATAAATATAAAATATAGAAATAGTAGTTACAGAAATGTATTTACTAATTGGGAAAAAGCGTAAAAAGGTTAAGCTATAAAAATGCACGTTACAAATTACTCCCTGACATTATTTATTAAAAAAACCAAACGCAACCCTAAATACCACATCGTAACTATAAACTTAACCTATATTTACAAACATAATGGCAACAACGTTTTCAAATGTGCCAGCAAGTCTTTAAACCGTTTTTACATTGATAAGTAGTATATCTTTAGTGATTTATAACCAAATAGTAAAGCATTAATAAAAGAGCAGTAAATACCAAAATAGTTCAATAATTTTCGTATATACGAATTAAATTTGGAAATGCCATATTTGAATGGTAAAAATCCCAGGCGTTCTGGTTCCAAAGAATACAAAGAATACAAAGAAAAACTCACCCTCGAGTTGCTGACGTCGAGGTTGAGTCAGTCGCTGGTCCACGTCAGCGAGTAGGTAGGCCTGCGCCCAAGAAGAACGCGTCTGGCCTCCCACTACCAGAAGAAACGACAGCTTAAGGGATTAACGTGTCCCCGCAGGAAGCTAGAATAATTACGAACAATAAATTAATTTATTGAAGCCGAAAAGTACCGTTTTATACAAACTCTGAATACTCACCACGCTAGAATGCGTGCCAGCAATTCGCATAAAGAAAAACGGAACGAAGCAAAACAGGACGGATGTTTTCTTGTTGCTATTCGAACAGAAAGTGAATATTAAGTTTGTTTAGTTAAAGCACCAAAGCTCAACGTAAACTTGTCGTCAAGGAAATAAAACAGGAAAACCCGAATTTATTGAGATAATTTTGCCGAATTCTTTAAAAAGGGAAAACACACCAACATTAATTATTGAATACTTGGGATGACGCCTATTTAATTATGGCGTAAATTCCACGTTAAGGAATTCGTAGAAAGGATATTTATTTTTCTAATGAGCAGAAAGATTTATCATGTAACATATATAGCATATTTATTATTAATTGAAATACAGTTTTAAACACTCGAAAGGGTTATTTTAATTTGCGGAAATAATTTTCGTGTTTAACGCCAAAGGAATTTAAGTAAAAAATTATTGTATATAAACTAATCAATTATTTACGAAAATCAACGTAACAAACAGTTTCCCGGTTTTAAAAGTAAACATAGCTTTAAAATGGGATGATGAATACTCATGTTCTTTTACACCCTAGCTAAATTTTTCCAATCACTAAACTCTGTTATACATTTTGTTTTTTATGCAAAAAAGCTTGCTTTAAGGCAGTAAAAATGTGGTTTGGAAAAGCTTCCGCAGTTAAGTTCAAATTCTGTCTCTGTATTCAATTATAAAAAATTTTATTTTGCCTGCATTAACCGGTTTATTTAATACATAATATCCTACTATACTATCAGATAAGTGCACTGCTCACATTGAAATGTCAGTGCGAAACTTATGTTCACTTGGCTGAGGAGCCGATTCAATGAGCATGGTTCATCGACACTATTGTGCAGTTCTTCGTCAACTTTGGTATGTTTTAAAGTACCCTCAACCGCTACCGCACTCACATATTTTGTAGATGCAAATTCCTTTATTATTTCGGCTTCTTGTTCATCTCGATCTTAACATTTTGCACCTATTTCAGGTTCCCCAATACTAAGATTTTCAGCTCCAATTTTCTCCGATTCTAATTCTGGCTAAAAAGCTGTAATATTATCTCTATATGTATTTGTAAATAAGAACTTGGACAGGAAATTTTGCTGTTATATAACATATTTTTCTCATTTTCTCAATTGTTTTTATTTTTTAAGCACCAGACTGAAATCTTCTCTTCATTTTGAAATATATGCGTAGAGTAGTAATTTAAGTTTATATTAAATCGCGCCAAGTTAATTTATTTGCTTCCTTCTGCTACGGTAAAACGGACGGGTCATGCAGAAACCGAAAGGAAAGTAAAGTACGAACCCGCACAAAAAACAATAACATATAAAAAGATAAAAAAAACTTATAAATGCCGAGAGTTGCATATCCCCATATTAAAATGTATATAAAATTAAACGCATTTATTACGTTTTAGTAATAGAATGTTACATTGTATTAAATGAAGGTTATAATTAAAGTTTAACAGAGTTCATATCAGAAAAAAGAAAGGAAGCAACTACTTTGTATTCCAGACGCAACCTGATACTGCAGGTGCAGAAACAATAAACTGCAATAAAGCAGTCTTAATTAAAATTACGTAGAATAAGACATTGTATGATTATCGAGACAACAAGATCTGCATTGTCCCACAAGATAAAGTGAGGTCAGAAGCTTCATGAATACTGTAAGGAGCCCCCGATCGTCAGTCAGTCTTCGAACTTCGTAACTTTAACATTGTTAGTCGTTCAAGCTACTCACCGTAAAGTTTAATTATTAATTATTAATTTATTAAGATCAAGTATTTTTGTCAATTTCAATTATTTAATGTTTAATGAATATAAACGTCTAAGTTGTGGTAAAAGAAATGTCATTTTTGTAATTATACAATTAAAAATAAATTTGATGGAAGTGATTTTGGCGATAAAAAAAACTCCCAAAGGCCCAAAACCTATCTCGTGTTAACTACAAAAGCGGGAGGGGGGGGGGTGTAAAGACAAAGAAAAAATACCACCAATAAACTTTTATTTACAATAAACCAAAAATTTCTATTTAAAAAACAATTATACTATACTAACGATTTTTAATAATTGACCTGCGAAGTGCACATTTCATATTGTAACATATAATCGGCAATAAATAAAAAACGTAACGCTTAAGCTTTCTTCTAAACAAGCATTAAGAGTTAAACATAATGAATTTAAAATAATTTCTAGTAAGCAATTTAAAAGTGACAAGAAACGCTAAATATGCTACTTTCGAAGCAGGTTTTGTAAACTTCTTCCGTCCGTCGGAGTAATGTGACTTGAGTTTATTTGTGGTTTATTTGTTACTCGCCAACATCAATTGCTGACGAACAATGATCTCTTGATATGCAAAAAAAACATGTTAGCATATCTTCATGTGTCGAAATACTTATCTTGCACCTAAATCAGATGAAGTGAAACAAGTAAACATCTGGATCTCGCTCAATGATGAATCGTCACAACGGTAGCAAGACTCGTAATTGTTGCAAACATAGCTGAACTAGTGGGCCTACGTAAAAGAGCTAAAACAAAATTCCTTTTAATAATTAATAACTAGGTAAAAGCCTACGAATGCGCAGAGAATATAAACTTATCCGAGAAGACGTGCATCGCTCTCAAATTAACAGCATCAAAAACCCAGTAAATACACATCAGGACAAAAAGCAGACTAAAAGTGAACGCAGTTTAGGAAACGATATGATAATTGATTACAATATTTGGATACCTCATGTCAAAGAACACTTCTAGAGTATTTTTAATGTATATATAGAAAAAGAAACCGGCAAACTCAAATTCAATCGCCTTCGTTAATCACACATGTAGAAAACCTTTTCTATACAAAATTATGGTACTACCTTAATAAAGCGAGCATATTCTTTCAGAAAGCAAACTTTGTTGATAACCGAATACATTTGTGATGCTATATCAAACAATAGAGATCGATTGAGGTACTTTGACTTAAACTAAATATACTAATAGCATTCTAAAGAAGCACTTATTTAAATTGCATTAGAGTGAGTTTATGGGAACAAATCTAGTTAATAAATTAAAATACGTGATCAGTGACATCTCCTATAACAGAGAGTTGTACAAATTGTCGAAGTGGAAGAGGGGGAGTATTTGAAAGAGTCGTAAATCAAACAAAAATATTTAGAAGCGTAGAATTGAACGTAGCAAATCTCGCTACAGCAAAATTAAAAGGTTGGGGTAAGCAACAAAAGTAGCAAATCAAGTAACATACCAACAGTACAAATAACAAAAGAATTTCTTTCAAAAACCAAAATAAAGAAGAACCACCATATACTAATAGGATAAACGCAAAAAAAAAAATTTTCGTCAGAAAACCCAAAACAAGAAACAAAGTCTCGAAGCACACTATTATACTAACAGGATGAACAAAAAAAAAAGTTTTTTTCAGAAAATCCAAAAAATAAATGAAATTTTTTTCTTGCTTGAAGAACTAGGATACAGTACCAAATCAAAGAATGTAATGGAAAATAAGAGAAACAAAGGTAGCAATGGTAGCAATCACCGAGGACAAAGACAGAACGGCCTAACACTGCAAAAGTTGTTGCAGGACGGACATATCTAGGAAAGAAATAGTACAGTTTTCAACCTCAAAAAAAAAGTTTGTTTCTGCAGAAAACCAAAACTAGGAAAAGTAGATATGTAAGTTTTCCAATTGTCGTCACCTGTTCCGGTGGCGTAATTGAAAAACGCATAGGCCCAGAAAGCCTAAAATACATGTTCAAATCCTGTTCGGGACCTTATATTTTACATCTCTCAATTACTAGCTCGATTTGAAACGATCATTTGGGCTTTGCATAAAAGTCTAAGTTATTATGCCCACAGAGTGAACTACATTATTGTAATGCGAATTCATCACGCAAATTCAGTTGGTTAAATTTGAAAGATCCTAGAGTATTAATAATACTAGGTTTTTGTTTAGGGAAAAGTGTATTTGGTTAACCAGCAGATTTATAGGTATATGTTGTACAAGTTATTCTTTTGTTATTATTTACTCTTCAAATCATGTTTTGCATATACATTGGCTGTAGACGAAGTGGAGTTTTTTTATATTATAAACAATGGTAATAACTTTTCAAGATATGAGCGAAATTCCATCAACCCGAACGACAGAAAAAACAATATACAGTTATTCGGAATATCTTCCGATTAGAGTTTGTTCTTCTGCAGGTGCGTTGGTGCTCAAAGGCTTTAACATAGATATGTGAGTACAAAGACCTTTGAGAGTAAGCATACAAGTATTTGTCAAAATATCACAACTTGTACACCCCTAAAAGTATTATATTTGCTTTTCATAACAACCTGCCCCGTAAGTTGGGCGGTGCACCAATGAACTGATAAATCATTCCGTTCCTTGTAGAGTAACAATAATTAAACAACAATGTCAATTCAGCTCGTAACAAAATATTAAAAAAATTGGCACTACTAACAAGAATCGTGAAATAAATCCTTTGAGGTAAAAGACATTTTTATCCAGAATATCTTCAAACTTTTGTAACGAATACAATTACCTGCTTCATAAATACACGTTTTTGTCCTAAACATCTATTTAACAAATATCCATTATTAGACAGAAAATATTAAATTCCGATAGTAACAACATATTACCAATTCATACATAGAGCTCCACCTATATTTAAAGATTCGAAGTAAAATTTAAGACTTCTTCTATCTGTATGTGTATTGATACAATATTCCCTTTATGCGCGTGCTTGGATAATAAAATTGCCTCGTGGACAAAGTTCATCATTTTCCATCCGAATGTATTCAGCAAAGCAAGTGTTGAAACGTGGGCTAGCAGATTTGAAAAAACATGCTGTCCCAAAGAGAGGTGCAATGGTGTCGACGGATACCATGGCCTCGATTAGTTGTTGTACCGACCTAGAGTGGCCAAAAAATATATCTACGGAAGGTGAATAATTTTCAAGTTTACATCCAAATCATTTTTCTCAATTCTTTTCACCGCAAGAAAAAATGTTTATACAGTATTGAAACACAAGTAAAAGTTAACAAATAATATCGAAACACATTTCAAGTCCAATTTTGAAACGCAAATTTTATAGTATTGGAACGCAAACTTTATGTAAGCACATAATGTATCAAATTGTGGAACGATATAATTTCGTATATAATTGTTATGAAACACAGAAGCACTATTGGTTGTTAGTTGTATTGAAAGTACAAAGTTTTAAATGTTGCTATGCAAGATGGTGGAAGTTTCTACAGATGTTGTTTTATATAGAAGTCAAGCCCGTACATGTGCCAGCCGCGCGCATCTGCTTTTGTAAGTACTCAAGATGGTTGACAAACTTGGATGCCTAGCAGATTGTTTGTGGTGAGTTATCCCCAATTTTAGAACAATTTTCATTTCATGGAACCATTACTTAAAATGTACAAATAATTTTTGTAAATTCTATATGTTTATTTAAATTGGTACACGAAATTTGTAAAATTTATATGGTCATTTAAATTAGACACGTAATATTTTATTCAGAATTTAATAGTAGGATATTTCATAAATGCTTTTAAAAACACAAAGAAATTTCTATATGATAATTTTTGAATTTACAGGGTTATACTAAAATGTATTCGTAACTAAACACGTGACACGTTAATATTTGTTTGTCACATTATAAAATATAATTTTTTGGCAGCACACCTGAAGTATAGTTTAATTCAAACAATAAGTGTTTTTGACCTTTGATTCCATCAATTAAATCAATTTAAAATGTAGTTCTGTAAGCTACCGAAAGTCAGAGCATTTAATCTATTGATTGTAAACCCGAAAAGGATCCTATTCAGGTATCATCTATAAATTATAGAATAATAATGAAAATACTATAAATAAATTTTCAATTATAAAATTCATATAAATAATCAGAGACTAATACTAGACCTAAATAAAAGTGATTATCTCGAAAGTTTCAGTACGTATAAAATTGTACAAATGATGTATATATTTTTTTTGTAAATCAATAGAAAGAATAATAAGTTGTTTTAAAGCTTTCTTTCATTGAAGTCATCAACAATTTTTCTATAGAAGCAAACAACCACATTTATGAAATTTTTGTAGTAAAGAAAGATATATTATTGGTGTTGAGTTTAAAAATTTTTTTGAAGTATAATTCTGACTAGCTGATCTTTCTATAATTTATGTTTTGTGATAAAGTGAATAGGCTCTAATGTAGCCCTAGTTCAAAAATGTTTAGAAGTGATTAAATTTTCAGATAGTACGAGATCGTCGTTCCCATTCCAGTTTGCTAAATCATAAGTAAGTATTGATATTGTCGTAGGCTTTCACGGCCGGAGTCATTATAATTATTTATGGTTCCGGGTTGGTACCGTGTCATTTTATAAATTAAGGTCAACGTTTCGCCCACTTTTGTATGAAGCTTCATCAGGACAATAAATATATTAAAAGTTAAGAATGTTAATATTAAATAGACAAGTCACAGTGTAAAGAGAAGAGTTACTCCTGAACTAGCAGACTCACTAGCCCATTCATAGCCAAAGGTGTCTTGTGGCGAAGTAACTGGTGAAATTAACGGGAGTGGTGGTTTATATAGGGCGAGAACTTGATGCATGAGTGATCATGCATAGAGAGGAGTGTCGTAGTGGATCAATGAACGTCACGGTTCCGCTGTTGTGAACATAGGCTTGTTTTCCAAATAGGGGAAAGGTAGTAGCCATCGTCTTTGTTTAGATTATTAGAATTTTTATTGATTTCTATGGATTCTCTAATTTTTCTATTGTAGAAAAATAGAATTCTGGCAATCAGTTTCGTCTTGTCGAAGTTGATGGTGTGGCCTGTTTCATGTTGGTGTTCGGCCACCACTGAGCGATTGTACTGGCTTGTTCTTAAGCATCGCCTATGCTCGTTTAGTCTAGTCTGTACTGACCGTCCTGTTTCTCTTATGTATACTAGACCGCAACTGCAGGGTATACTATATACGCCTGGGGCTTTAAGACTATTTTCAAAATCTTTTGGGGTTGGCAATATTTGTGAAATTTTATTAGTGGGTTTATAGATTGTTTTGATGTTGTGTTTACGTAGAATTTTGCCAATTCGGTTTGTTACTCTGTGTATATATGGAAGGATTACTAAAGATCGTGTATCGAGATTACAGCGTGGTTTAGGGGTTCGTGTAGGATGCACATGCCGGTTTATTACTCTGCCGATATCTGAGTTGCGATAGCCGTTTTTTATAAGACTAATTTTAAGATGGGCCAGTTCATTAGATAAGTTTTCCGGTTGTGAAATCTTCATTGCACGGTGGACTAGAGAGTTGATTACCGATAATTTTTGTGAGGGGTGATGATGTGACGACGCATGTAGGTATCTGTCTGTGTGTGTGGGTTTTTGATATACGGAATGACCTAGTCGTCCGTTAGGTTTGCGCTCTACCAGAACGTCAAGAAATGGCAGAGTTCCGTTCCCTAAACCACGCTGTAATCTCGATACACGATCTTTAGTAAACCTTCCATATATACACAGAGTAACAGACCGAATTGGCAAAATTCTACGTAAACACAACATCAAAACAATTTATAAACCCACTAATAAAATTTCACAAATATTGCCAACCCCAAAAGATTCCGAAAATAGTCTTAATGCCCCAGGCGTATATAGTATACCCTGCAGTTGCGGTCTAGTATACATAGGAGAAATAGGACGGTCAGTACAGACTAGACTAAACGAGCATAGGCGATGCTTAAGAACAAGCCCATACAATCGCTCAGCGGTGGCCGAACACCAACATGAAACAGGCCACACCATCAACTTCAACAAGACGAAACTGATTGCCAGAATTCCATTTTTCTACAATAGAAAAATTAGAGAATCCATAGAAATCAATAAAAATTCTAATAATCTAAACAAAGACAATGGCTACTACCTTTCCTATTTGGAAAACAAGCCTATGTTCACAACAGCGGAACCGTGACGTTCACTGATCCACTACGACACTCCTCTCTATGCATGATCACTCATGCATCAAGTTCTCGCCATATATAAACCACCACTCCCGCTAATTTCACCAGTTACTTCGCCACAAGACACCTTTTCGCTATGAATGGGCTAGTGAGTCTGCTAGTTCAAGAGTAACTCTTCTCTTTACACTGTGACTTGTCTATTTAATATTATCATTCTTAACTTTTAATATATTTATTGTCCTGATGAAGCCCCTTACAAAAGTGGGCGAAACGTCGACCTTAATTTATAAAATGACACGGTCCCAACCCGGAACCATAAATAATCATAAGTAAGTATTATTTTTCTCTGTTTTGCTCGTCAAAGATATTTTTTTCCCGAAGATTTCCGTATCTGATCTTCGGATTGATTCTTATTATAACAATTATTAAGATACGGTGGCGTCCATTAAAAATTCTTTTATTATCGTATACCATCCTACGACCCTAGCTCATAGCTCTGCCCTAAGTTGAAAAACCTTAGTTAGCTGGAAGATCTCTTTAGAGGGTCTTTTTTTTATTCAAAGCTATTTACCATCTTCTTTACCCTGGGCTTAAACCTTAAACAGGGAACCCCTCATAATCTATAAATTTCTTGGAGAAACTCTCCCATTGAATATCGACGCCTGAGAATATTAAACACATTGCCAAAAATAGGAATTGGTTTAAGAAAGGGAATGCTTAGCTTCTTCCAATACTTAAATTTTCTCGTTATATGAATGTACAGCCATAATATAGTTATCACAAAAGCAATTAATGTTATTGGTAAAAAGTGCATTTTATCTAAATGTTAAAATTAGTTATTATTTCAGACTGGTCTGGCACTTACCATAATTTTATTATTTCTAATGTGTACAGTATTTTTCTATTTCAAAATTTTTATAATAATGCAATTTTGTGTAATCTATACTTGAACCACAATGTCAAAGATTATATTCTGAGGAAGTTTTAGGGGCATTTAGTTTGTTATGTAACTAATACTTTAAATAATGTTATAGTAAGCAGAATAAATAACAATTATCTTGCTTTATATGGTTTATATGCGTAGATAGTCCTGTACTAAAGTTCGTGTTTAAGGTTATTTAGTTATCAATCTTTGCCTATATTATCGAAGTTTAGTAGATGACTGTATAAAAAATTATCAAATTACGAAATAGTCTATTCAATGCAAAAAAGGTTTCTTTGCGATTAGCATTAGCATCTTCTGTATGTCCACGAAATGCTAGTCCCAAAGTTGCTAATAATTTCACTGTTGCAACGATACGTTTTAGAACTTCCCGCCATTAGTTCTGTTCCGTTCAAGTTTACGCTGCTATGTGCGTGTCGAATCGCCTAGAAACATGCTACGTACATTGACGTAATCTGGAAAAAACCAAGAAAGAAAAAGAAAGAGTGACCGGACTCAATCGGTGAGTGGACGGGGTTTTATACCTATAGATAAATTAAAAAGTAACCTGAAATAGAGAGAAAATTTATATACACTCACTCATTCGCACTCAGAACAAAACATACAAAGGAACAAAGAACTTATAATTATTAAAATATTTACAGAACACAGTAAAAAAATTATTCATGAAAATGGCGAGCTGTAGTTTTTAGGTAATTTGTTACGTTTTTTTCGAGGCAGCCACGTTGGGCGCCAAATCTATGCTACGTTGGCTCGTAGCCGTGCGTAACACAAAGAAAATCAAAGAAATGACCGGGCTCAATCGGAGATTAGGGGAGGGGGGTTGTAGAAAGCAGACCAACATATAATGTACGCGGCTGTAAGGAGTTAGTAAAGATACCTGCAATAAAAAAATTAGAATAGCAAACCTGCAATAAAAAAAAATTATTCCTGCAAACCTGAAATAAAGAAAAAACATAGCATGCTGATCAAGCATAGATTGTTCAGTACTTTGTAGAATGTAAAAAAAACTGTTTGGATAATCTATATAATCTAACAACGGTAAAAGCAATATAAAAATTTTTAGTACAAAGTGAGGTAATATTGGGGAGTAGCAGAAACGTTTCCTCACACACCAATTAAACATAAATCAGACAAAATTTTAACCAAAAAAAAAAATAGGTAAGCACAATTGATATGAGTCATCCAGTATTGTTGATTCTTCTTTTTTTTTCAAATAGCATGCAAGTCTATGG
The DNA here is from genome assembly GCA_036346225.1 of Platerodrilus igneus. NCBI lineage: Eukaryota > Metazoa > Arthropoda > Insecta > Coleoptera > Lycidae > Platerodrilus > Platerodrilus igneus. Next base: position 877,306 of record JARFIW010001555.1, read on the forward strand.
TAAAAGGTATCAGAACGACAAAGATATGGCAAAACAACGCTTCCTTGCAATTGAAGTGTGGAATTCACGATGTCCGGCACTAACGCAGCACTTCACCCTTGACTGGGAGGGCGTTGATGGAACTTATCACACGTAACCTTAATCACACCTACGTATTTCACTGGTGTTAGCAGCAGACATTATCACGCGACGGAACTATGTAGCATTGATAAATTTCTTGTTAATTCTATTTCCTGAGACAATAATATCGAAATATTTTGTAGCACTAGTTTAATTTCAACTGGGACCAAATGTATTTTATTTTCATAAACATCCAAAAAGCAGTGAGAAACTTCAACCAATACCTTTGTAAACCGGTAATCTGTTATATTTCGCAAATAACGAATTTTGCGCAAACAATGATCTGTGTTAGATTCTTTGGGGTTAGAAAATTCAGAAACTACAGTATCAACTGTATTTGGATAATCCAAAGTATGCACTACTCTAATAAATAAAAAAAAGGACCGCGAAACTAGATCGCACACACAGTTTAAATATCAAAAGACAAAGCACCAACAAAAAAAACACAATGAGTAAAGCACGTGTATCATTAAAGTAAGTCCGTAAAATGTTCCGTAAAACACGCGTGCAGGTCAAGTTTTACAAGTTCTGCACTTTTATTTCCAACAGAAACTCAACAAAAACAACAATTAGTAGGGCACGCGTAAGCAATAAACCCGTCCGTCAAATGTCCTTAAAAATAGACTGCTTTTGTAAGTACTCAAGATGGTTGACAAACTTGGATGCCTAGCAGATTGTTTGTGGTGAGTTATCCCCAATTTTAGAACAATTTTCATTTCATGGAACCATTACTTAAAATGTACAAATAATTTTTGTAAATTCTATATGTTTATTTAAATTGGTACACGAAATTTGTAAAATTTATATGGTCATTTAAATTAGACACGTAATATTTTATTCAGAATTTAATAGTAGGATATTTCATAAATGCTTTTAAAACACAAAGAAATTTCTATATGATAATTTTTGAATTTACAGGGTTATACTAAAATGTATTCGTAACTAAACACTGACACGTTAATATTTGTTTGTCACATTATAAAATATAATTTTTGGCAGCACACCTGAAGTATAGTTTAATTCAAACAATAAGTGTTTTTGACCTTTGATTCCATCAATTAAATCAATTTAAAATGTAGTTCTGTAAGCTACCGAAAGTCAGAGCATTTAATCTATTGATTGTAAACCCGAAAAGGATCCTATTCAGGTATCATCTATAAATTATAGAATAATAATGAAAATACTATAAATAAATTTTCAATTATAAAATTCATATAAATAATCAGAGACTAATACTAGACCTAAATAAAAGTGATTATCTCGAAAGTTTCAGTACGTATAAAATTGTACAAATGATGTATATATTTTTTTTTTGTAAATCAATAGAAAGAATAATAAGTTGTTTTAAAGCTTTCTTTCATTGAAGTCATCAACAATTTTTCTATAGAAGCAAACAACCACATTTATGAAATTTTTGTAGTAAAGAAAGATATATTATTGGTGTTGAGTTTAAAAATTTTTTTGAAGTATAATTCTGACTAGCTGATCTTTCTATAATTTATGTTTTGTGATAAAGTGAATAGGCTCTAATGTAGCCCTAGTTCAAAAATGTTTAGAAGTGATTAAATTTTCAGATAGTACGAGATCGTCGTTCCCATTCCAGTTTGCTAAATCATAAGTAAGTATTGATATTGTCGTAGGCTTTCACGGCCGGAGTCATTATAATTATTTATGGTTCCGGGTTGGTACCGTGTCATTTTATAAATTAAGGTCAACGTTTCGCCCACTTTTGTATGAGGCTTCATCAGGACAATAAATATATTAAAAGTTAAGAATGTTAATATTAAATAGACAAGTCACAGTGTAAAGAGAAGAGTTACTCCTGAACTAGCAGACTCACTAGCCCATTCATAGCCAAAGGTGTCTTGTGGCGAAGTAACTGGTGAAATTAACGGGAGTGGTGGTTTATATAGGGCATGAGTGATCATGCATAGAGAGGAGTGTCGTAGTGGATCAATGAACGTCACGGTTCCGCTGTTGTGAACATAGGCTTGTTTTCCAAATAGGGGAAAGGTAGTAGCCATCGTCTTTGTTTAGATTATTAGAATTTTTATTGATTTCTATGGATTCTCTAATTTTCTATTGTAGAAAATAGAATTCTGGCAATCAGTTTCGTCTTGTCGAAGTTGATGGTGTGGCCTGTTTCATGTTGGTGTTCGGCCACCACTGAGCGATTGTACTGGCTTGTTCTTAAGCATCGCCTATGCTCGTTTAGTCTAGTCTGTACTGACCGTCCTGTTTCTCTTATGTATACTAGACCGCAACTGCAGGGTATACTATATACGCCTGGGGCTTTAAGACTATTTTCAAAATCTTTTGGGGTTGGCAATATTTGTGAAATTTTATTAGTGGGTTTATAGATTGTTTTGATGTTGTGTTTACGTAGAATTTTGCCAATTCGGTTTGTTACTCTGTGTATATATGGAAGGATTACTAAAGATCGTGTATCGAGATTACAGCGTGGTTTAGGGGTTCGTGTAGGATGCACATGCCGGTTTATTACTCTGCCGATATCTGAGTTGCGATAGCCGTTTTTTATAAGACTAATTTTAAGATGGGCCAGTTCATTAGATAAGTTTTCCGGTTGTGAAATCTTCATTGCACGGTGGACTAGAGAGTTGATTACCGATAATTTTTGTGAGGGGTGATGATGTGACGACGCATGTAGGTATCTGTCTGTGTGTGTGGGTTTTTGATATACGGAATGACCTAGTCGTCCGTTAGGTTTGCGCTCTACCAGAACGTCAAGAAATGGCAGAGTTCCGTTCCCTAAACCACGCTGTAATCTCGATACACGATCTTTAGTAAACCTTCCATATATACACAGAGTAACAGACCGAATTGGCAAAATTCTACGTAAACACAACATCAAAACAATTTATAAACCCACTAATAAAATTTCACAAATATTGCCAACCCCAAAAGATTCCGAAAATAGTCTTAATGCCCCAGGCGTATATAGTATACCCTGCAGTTGCGGTCTAGTATACATAGGAGAAATAGGACGGTCAGTACAGACTAGACTAAACGAGCATAGGCGATGCTTAAGAACAAGCCCGTACAATCGCTCAGCGGTGGCCGAACACCAACATGAAACAGGCCACACCATCAACTTCAACAAGACGAAACTGATTGCCAGAATTCCATTTTTCTACAATAGAAAAATTAGAGAATCCATAGAAATCAATAAAATTCTAATAATCTAAACAAAGACAATGGCTACTACCTTTCCTATTTGGAAAACAAGCCTATGTTCACAACAGCGGAACCGTGACGTTCACTGATCCACTACGACACTCCTCTCTATGCATGATCACTCATGCATCAAGTTCTCGCCATATATAAACCACCACTCCCGCTAATTTCACCAGTTACTTCGCCACAAGACACCTTTTCGCTATGAATGGGCTAGTGAGTCTGCTAGTTCAAGAGTAACTCTTCTCTTTACACTGTGACTTGTCTATTTAATATTATCATTCTTAACTTTTAATATATTTATTGTCCTGATGAAGCCCCTTACAAAAGTGGGCGAAACGTCGACCTTAATTTATAAAATGACACGGTCCCAACCCGGAACCATAAATAATCATAAGTAAGTATTATTTTTCTCTGTTTTGCTCGTCAAAGATATTTTTTTCCCGAAGATTTCCGTATCTGATCTTCGGATTGATTCTTATTATAACAATTATTAAGATACGGTGGCGTCCATTAAAAATTCTTTTATTATCGTATACCATCCTACGACCCTAGCTCATAGCTCTGCCCTAAGTTGAAAAACCTTAGTTAGCTGGAAGATCTCTTTAGAGGGTCTTTTTTTTATTCAAAGCTATTTACCATCTTCTTTACCCTGGGCTTAAACCTTAAACAGGGAACCCCTCATAATCTATTGAGGCTCAGCCGCTTATAAGGTAGAGTAAACATACACTATATAAATCTATAGAGAATAAGTGTGTAACACACATGCGTGTGAAGCGTCAACATTAAGGAGAGAAACAGTTTATGTTTTTTCATAGTAACATGTTTACTATCAGAAGGTTAGTAATGACAAACCTTTAAAATGGTTTGAAGAAGATAGAAATAGTAGCTAAAAAATGTGTAATGGAGTAATAGGTGATATTTTGAGATATGAAAAAACAGTTAAGAGTTTTGAGGAGATGGTTAAATTGAATCGCCTAAGTATATAGATCAAAATAATTGAGGAAGAAGTATTTAAAAATTAAAACAGAACACTGAAAAAATTACTTCAATGCAACAAACAGCGAAGCGCTTCAACTAAACTGTGTGTAGGCTACAGTATACGTACAGAGAGCACTATCAGAATATATACATATACGTGTGGAAAATATGAATATATTATCAAATACTTCATATGCTTGTCCTATGTACTTTACTGTCATTCTTCGCACTTCGCACCCGATCGTAATATCTTTCTTCCGTCCCTTCAATTTTAACGAGCGTCTCGCGGTAGTAATAAAGCGGCTGCAATGACAGTTGTAAACAGATTGAGGTTACGTAATTTTTTTGTTTACATATAGTAAATGAGATCTATGGAAATTAGCTATTAATTTTGTTTATCGTGTTATCTGTAAACGAGGAGTAAAAATGAATACTTGCGAAGATTGTGGTTTTGAGTTTACGCAAACGAAGAATTTGTATGCCCATTTAAGAAAGATTCATAGTTTTGAATATAGAAAACCAGTTACTTTAACTAGTAAATTTTTGTGTGATACATGTGGCAAATCCTTGACCAGTAAAGCAACTTTACGTCGTCATTGCAGAACTGTTCATAAAAGTATTCCAATAATTCTCAACTCGTCAAGAATCAAGTGTTTTTATGAAAATTGTACAACACATCTAAAGGGATATAAAAAACTTCGACAACATTTGGCAAATGAACATCAAATTGAAACTAAACTTGATCAACTACATTTTAATTCACAATTAGGTTTGAAGATTATTATGCAAAGTGTTAATTATATACTAATTTTATTCTGTTCAACAGAGTTCAAAAACTGAAAAAACCAAGAACAGGAAAAATCTTTGGCAATTTATATACTTCACACTTCAGCTAAATTATTGTCTAATGGCACCAAAAAGGAGTACTATAATTGCCATCGATCGTACAACTACAATCCGAAAAGCAAGGGTTTTAGAAGCTTAAAAAGCACAGGCACTAATAAAATTGAAAGTGTTTGTCTCTCGGGAATGAAAGCGACGATAAAGAACGATGGGTCTGTTGGACATACCAACGATATTGGTCGAGTTTTTTTAAGTAAAGAGAGTAAAGCAGAAATTGCAGGTCATTTCGAACATAAAGTTCTAGTTTGAAATTTTACAATTGATGTGTTTCAGGAAAATTAAAGGAAAGTGTTACATTTCAACATATATTGGATGATGTTCGTGATTCTGCTTTAAAACAAGAAAATTCACAGAGAATTTTGTTGTTAGAAACAAAAGATATGCACAATATTGTTAGGGACTTCAATATTGAGTATGGTGTGAAACGTCACCTAAATGATGCAATTAGCGTACGGCTCTGGGTAGAGGAGATGATGAACTTAGGAAGCGACTGCCCAGTGTTATATTATAAAAGCCAAGGTGTAGAAGGAAACCCAAATGACTCAGAAATAATTTTAGATGTTCAAGATTTTGCATTAGTCATAATGACTTCTTTTCAACGTGAACAGTTGCTTAAATTTGGGAACGACAAAGTGTGCGTAGATGGTACACACGGTACAAATAGTTACGATTTTTAGCTCTACACACTAATGACAGTGGATGAATTTGGTTCAGGGTGCCCAGTGGCATTTTGTTTTTCAAATCGTGCTGACAAAATGATTTTCAAGTTGTTTTTTGGAAAAATTAAATCAAGAGTGGGTATTATATCAACTACTGTTTTTATGTCTGATGATGCTCCAGCATTTTATAATGCATGGTCTTATGTTATGGCCAAGGTACCTCACCAGTTGCTATGTACCAGGCATGTGGATCGTAATTGGCGCAAGAATCTGTTAAAAATCAATGTAGGGATTGAAAAGAAAGTAGTAGTACATAAATCCGTTCGTGTTTTATTGCAATGTGTATCTATTGATGAATTTAATGACATTTTAAATCAGGTAGTAGAAGATCTTTATGCCGATGTTGATACACAATCATTTGTTGCATATTTTCATAATAATTATGCAAATAGTCCAACATATTGGGCATATTTCTATCGATTGGATTTAGGAATAAACACTAACCTGTTTCTTGAATCGATGCACAAAGTTTTGAAGTATGTGTATTTAGAAGGTCGGAAAGTAAAACGTTTGGACAAAAGCATTAATGCAGTAATGAAAATTGCTCGAGATAGCTTGTTTAAACGTATAATTAAACTTGCAAAGAATACTTCCAATGTCAAAATTAATAGAATTAAACAAAGTCATAAAGCAAGTCTAACAATTACATCAGATTTTATTAGACGTCTTGAAAATGATAAGGAATTTTTAGTTACGTCGTCCACTTGTGCTTTTCAACAGTATCAAGTTACCAGAGTAGATTAGGCCTGTGAAGGTTTATGCCTAAGTTGTACAAAGTGCAGCATATGTGTTCATACATTTCAATGCACCTGTATTGACAACATGATAAAGCTTAACATTTGCAAACACATACATGCTTGTGCGATACAGTTTTACAAATCGAATCTTGAAATTGCCACACCTTTGCATATTAGTAACGTTAATGAACTTTTCAGCAGTAATATTTTACATGAAGCAAAATCTTCAAAAAATGATATTATTAAAAAAAAGCCGAGCTAATAATAGGCCTATGTGAGAATGCTTCGTTAACTGACGACGAACATTTGGGTATAACCAGGCAATTTGATAAAATCATTGACACATTAAATAAAGCAAAATCTATTGATCTAAAAACTACAGAGAAGATTAATATTACTAAAAAAGTTGAACATCAGGTGCGGCTTTTTTCAACAAAGAAGAAATCAACAAGGAATAATGATCTTAAAAAGCCTACCCTAACAGAAGAAATTTTTAATAGGGATGGTTTGGTTAATAACTCAAACCTTAATGTTAATGTTCATACAACATCTGATCATACATCACCTGATTTTATGTTAAGATAAGACAGTGTATTATCTCAGTAGAAAGCAGGTTTAATTAACACTAAAGCTTATAAGGTTAGATTTTGTTCTGCTTTCTCTTGTTTGGGAATAAAATCCGATGGGGAAACCACTCGCAGAAATACATGTACAAATTACTGGAAATTACTACAATCCCAGCGATTTTGATCGGAAACCTAAAAGTACGCGACTAATCTAATTTAATCCTCAGTTCTCACTTTGTTTTATCAGTGTTACAACCGCTGGTAAGTTATTGTAATTTCGTCAAATCTGTCGGATTGAGTGTTCTTATATTAACAGTGCAGTATTTTAGTTTTACTTTAAGTCGGAGTACCAAAATAATCTTAATTTTCTACCTTGTTTTTTTACATATTTTAGTCGACTGACAGTGCAAACAAAATTCTCGACAAAATAAAATTAGTTTCTTAATTAATTTAGGTATTTATTGAGAATGTATATGGGTACATAACGTGTTTACTTTTTAAAAAATAAAAATACAATTATTGAAACCTCAAGCCTCTATTACTATTATTAAACACATTTCACTCAAGTAATTAATAATTTACAAATCAAATTAAAGAAATACCAGTAAAGTTCTTTAAACTGCATATTGACACAAGTACGAAAGATACCTAGAATAGCAACAAGTTAGTACAAAATACCAAGTTGTTTACATACAAAAGCTAACATATATAGATAACATTCGTGTAAAGTTAATTTTCTTCATTGCACTAAATTTAACTTCTTTTTTATCCAAAGTTGGTTGCTTATAGAAATTGGTCTCTTATATTCAAATCATGAAATTTTCTTAAGTGGCCATACAAAGTTTTATTTTACGTAAATTCTGAACCACAATCTTGGCAAATATTCATTTTTTACTTCTCCTAAGGAGATAAACAATCAATTTAACATTAACACAGACCTCATCCAATTTATGTAAACAAAGAAATTACGTAACCTCAATCTGTTTACAACTGTCATTGCAGCCGCGCTATTACTACCGCGAGACGCTTGTCAATTTTAAGGATACGACATAATAATCATCGCCATAATAAACTTGAAAGTGGTTACATAACAGCAATCGGATTGAATATTTGACCTATGATATTATTATCAAAATCAAGATTTTTAAACCAGTTTTATTTTTACGTTCAAGGCGAAGCGTCACTGACGAAATAATCAAATTAAATCTCTTTGCATAACCATGCGTATGAAGGTTGCTTGGAGCAAATGCTTAATTATTGTATAAAAGCAGCAATAACAGAACTTCTTAGATTCTGTAGTGTTTATAACAATAGCTCAACACTAGGTAAATAGTAATACTATAAATTTAATTTATAATATGATGTCCGAGAATTATAGATTTTCTGTTCAAAAGTTGCTATAATTTAATATTTAGACAATGCATTCATTGCTAATATTCGTAATCATCGGGCTAATTTCTCTAATATGGTTATATAAGCACCTAACAAGAAATTTCGACTACTGGAAGAAGCTCAATATACCATTTTCTAAGCCAATTTTTTTGTTTGGTAACATTTATGATATCTTCATGATGCGACGATCAATCGCCGACTTGACAATAGAATTGTACAACTCAGCAAAAAGAGAATGTATAGGATTTTTTATATTTGACCAACCATTTTTGTTAATTTGCGATATTGAAATAGTCAAACAAGTTTTGATTGGTGATTTCGATTATTTCAATAATAGAAGCATCGCAGACCACGAACACGATAAAATTTCGTCCAATATCTTGTTTATAGCGAAAAATCCGAAATGGAGATCAATCAGATCTAAGATATCACCAATTTTCACAACTGGAAAAATTAAGGGTATGTTTCCACTAATCATAGAAGCTTCTAAAGATCTTAAACGTTACATTAGAAACGTCGCAATAAACTCCAAATCTACTGACTCCAGGGCAATGACATTGAATTTCAGCACCGACGTTATAACGTCTTGTGCTTATGGAATAAATGCGTGTTCATTTGCTGGCAAAGACTCGCCAATTCGTACAGCTACCAAACGATTTTTTGAAGAGAGTGTTAAAAGATCTATTTCGATATCTGCTTACTTTATAGCTCCAATCTTAGTCAAACTTTTTAGGTTAAATTTTGTGGAATCGGGTGCTGCTCAGTTCTTACATGAAATTTTTTTGAAGCATATGAACGAAAGAGAAACTTCTAAGTCATATAGAGGTGATGTACTTGACATTATCATAAGGCTAAGGAAATCTAATCATTTTGGTAACATTTGTTAAATAATTGAGATGTGCTATTATCCAAAATGTTTCAGATACATATCTAATGACAGCGCAAGCTATTCAATTTTTGTTCGCCGGCGTAGACACTATTGGATCAACCACTACATATGCATTGTATTGCTTGGCTAAACACCCTTCTATTCAAGAAAGCGTAAGACAAGAAATAAAAGAAGTTACAAGAAAACATGGTGATGTTACTTTTGAATCTCTACGGGACATGAAACTTCTAGAAAGAGTTATTGATGGTAAGTACGAGGGCTAGTTTTTTGTCAAGATCTGATGTTCGCGAAATTATAACCACAGTAAAAATCTAATGGCGCTGTGCGCATATGTATTGCGCAGTGTTTCTAGTACACCTGTCAATCGCGTCACGTCTCAATTGTCAGATTTTAACGCGTAGTAAGCACATAAACATACCTAGAATAATAGTGTCTCCCGGAAAGTGTGAAATATGTGCTGTCATTCGATGTTTTCATGCTGAGGGGTGCAGTGTAGCCGAACTTTGTCAACGAATGCGTAACACGTACGATCAAACTTTCATAGTGCAGGAACTTTAAAGAAGATCATATAGACGTTCATGATTCAAGCGCTCAGGGAAGAAAGCAAATGTCAACAAACTAAAGATCTTCGTTAGTGAACGAATCTGGCAATTCGGGAAAATCGGCGCTTCACAATTTTTGTGTTTAATAATTCATGGCAGACCAATGTAGTTGGTACCATATTACGACAAATGTCTAAGTCAGAATGGTAACTAGTTACTAAAGTAGCTGGAAGGTGTATCTAAATGTACCAAATAAAACATTTCCTAGTTTCACGGTGGTCTGCATTTCGCGAGTGATCGGACCTTGAAGAATTGGCCATCCTAGATTTAGAGAAAATGCATTAACTATGCTACGGACACATCTGCGATGATTTAAAATAAATTAGCGATCGATGTGTGTCAGTGCACACCATATACCTCCTAGTGGTTCTGGTGCGGCCAACTTTCTGCTGGTTTACAAGGTAATCCTCATGAAAGGGAAAATTTTAGCTTGAATTGAAGACGTTAAGCACACCTAGAGGACAGGGATTCGTGGCAAAGTCTATGGCGGAAAAGCTAAGCATGCCAATACTGAACGGTAATGTGTCGTTACCATTAGTAGAGAAAGCTACAACGGCAAGGTTACGATTTAGGCTGGTATCCTGATTCAACCTAATTAAGACTTACTAACAAGATCTTTACAAAAGCTTCGGACCGTCAAGGATATGGTGGGCGACTGTGACGGAAAATATCTGGCGCATCAGGTAACGACCGCATGAATAAGGAATGGAGATTTAGTACTTGAAATGTCAGGAGAGTGTATGATAAAGAGTATGAAATCATGAATGAAATGAAATGTGCTGTGTATGAGTGAAACCAAGCGAGAGGGGAAAGATGTTGTTGCATTAGATGACAGTATTTTAGGTTTGTGGTCTGGAGTATTAATGAGTTTGGAACGAAAGGTTTTGGGTTAATTTTGAATAATCAAGCAAGAGTGTGCATAAAACAATAGGAATTGGTGTCTCCTCGCATCATGCGTGTTAAAATGAAAGTGGGCTTCAGAAATATCTTTTTAGTAGCATGTTGTGCTCAGGTAAATGATGATAAGGAATGTGAGCAGTTTTGACAGGAGTTGGAAAATGTATTAGAAAAACGCAAAAGGAATGACCGTGTAGCTCTATTAGGTGAGATGAGTAGTTGGGTTGGAGTACAAAGAGAAGATGCTGAACATGTGGTAGGTTTGTTTGGTGATCCAAGAACGAACAAAAATGGAGAAGTGTTGGTGAGTATTTGCTTGGAAAGATAACTGCTTGTATCCAACACATCGTATAAGCATAAGGACACAAGTACATATGGCAAAGGGGAAATGCGAAAAGTATAATTGATTTGGTTGTATTTGATAAAGTTTACGAGAACTGGTAAAATACACAAGAGCAATAAAAGGATCTGAGTGCAGGTCCGATCATTTTCTAGTTTTGTCCAGAATTGATCTTAGCCGAAAGTGGCTGTGGAGAGAAAAGCAGAATGCGAAACAATGAAGAGTAAAAATACAATGCATATGTCGGCTTAAAGAGAGTACGCTATTGTGTTAAAGAGGGAGTAGTATGACTGCAAACAGGAGTGGGAGAATGCTCCGAAGTCTGACGATGTGTAGACAGAATAAGATTATTTGAAGAACAGGTCATGAAATGTACTTTGGAAATGTGTGGAACGACAATGATTGGTATATGTAATAAAAATGCATTGTGCAGCAATGAGGTCAAAAAAGTTGACAGGGAATAGAAAGTTGCGTATAACAGAATAATTACAGAAAAGATGTTGAGTTAAATGAGCAATTTCAGGAAGTGTATATGGCGATTAGCGAGAGAAGTAGTGAAATCGAACAAAGAGCAACTATACCATCCTACGACCCTAGCTCATAGCTCTGCTCTAAGCTGAAGAAGCTTAGCTGGCTGGAAGATCTCTTTAGAGGGACCCTTTTTTCTGAAAGCCATTCAACATCCTTTTTACCCTGGGCTTGACCGTCAAACAGGAACTCCTCGTAATCTATCGAGGCTCTGCCGCCTGTATGGTAAAGCAGACATATTATTTTCCTTTAGAGGAAATAATAGGTGACAAATTCTTTAAATACACTTCTCAATCAATCAATATCATATGTATCATTTATCCCAAAATTTATATACTTTGAATTCAATCTAAAGTCACCAAAAACTACCTCTTTACCAAAGAAACCTGGAACGTTTTAGACCTCTCGATAATATATTACGTAACTTTTACGTACGCAATGTTTTTTGTTGATTTCATTACAGGTTTTATATAAATTGAATAAATTCAGTATTAAAGTTTTAAATAGAAAAATCTCTTAAAATAAAATAAATCTTACCTGTGATATGTTGTTCGTGTTGTGGATCAACACCCCTTTGTTATCCTCATTTGTCTACCAATGCTCTGCTTAGTTGAAACAATATTTGAGTACAGAGTTACCCCTTGTTTTCCAAAAATTACTTCGTGCTTCTTTATTTTATATGCTTTGAATCTCTTCCCTTAAAAGCTTTCGACGCAAATCAATATTGCGCCAGAATTGTACCAAAATATAATCGCCGACGCTGATTTGAATTGTTCACAGACTTGAATTATTATTGTCGACACATACTTGAAATATTATTATCGACGCAACTTAAATTGTCCAGAAATATACCACAAATTTGAAGTATTGTCAACGCAGACTTGAAGCCCTATTATTATAAATATTTAGTTTAAATAAATTACCCAAATTCTGCTCACGCTTTCTATAAAACGGCAAAAAAAACTCTTCGTAATCGTTGCACTATTATCACTGAAACATAAACTTGATATTCTGCTTTATTTATTCACTGTAACATAAACTTGATATTCTGTTATACTTTATTTAAATTACGCGTGACTTTTTGGTTAACAGTGACGCAGCTTCGCCCTACATGAGTTATAAACTGACCCGTCTCTTTCCACCTACGTGTGGGTTGGGTTTTCAAGCAGTCTTGCAGATTATCTCACCAAACAGGCCCTGTCTTCAACATTTCCTGCATTTTGAAGTGGTTTCTGATGTAATTTCTTCGGTTTTCCGTGTAATGTTTATTTACTATTGATACATTGTTATCTTTGCGAGACGTTCAACTTTAAGTCTGTTGTTTTGTATAGATATCGCCTTTTGGATAATTGAACAAAATAAATGATGTAACTTTAATGCTGTTTTCGTTTATGTATTTATGCATCTTTGGAAACTGCGTTTTTTTTGTAAAAGCGCTTATTGTTTTCGCGTAATTGCATAAAGATTTGTTAGGTTTTATCTACCCTACTGCGTTTTTGTTTTATAACTAATTAGAAAACTCCTCAACGCGTGTTTAATTACATGTACTATCATTTCTTCTGAATACGCGTTCTATTGTTGAAAGATATTCTTACTAGCATTACTTAAAATTAATAACGGTCTATGTACAGGGTGTTAAATGCTTGCTATTTACATAATGTACGAATTACTTAATTTTCTGCTAAATAAATGCAGTTTTATTGTTGTAAGATATGCTTACTTGCATCGCTTAAAGCTAATTATGGTCTATATACAGAGTGTTAAATGCTTGCTATTTACATAATGTATGAATTACCTATTTTTCTGCTAAATAAATACAGTTTTCTGATTCCTATTGCAATTTACGGTTACTACACGACCCTTGCTACTCAATACCCCCTAAACAAACCCTTATCACAGCAATATATATATATATATATATATATATATTATATACCTATATATATTTATATATTATACTAATCCCAAAGTAATAATTCTGTACCATTATTAACATTCTATTTTTATTACAGAAACGCTGCGACTCTTTCCAGGGTTGCCTTGGCTAGATCGGCGCTGCACCAAAACTTGTCAGTTAACTGGAACAGATATAGTCCTAGAAAAAGGAATACCCGTATATATTCCGGTAATGGCTATCCATCACGACCCTAAATATTATCCCGATCCTTACAAATTTGATCCTGACAGGTTTAGCGATGAGAATAAGAAGAATATAGTTCCTGGTACCTATATGCCCTTTGGAGATGGTCCACGTACTTGTATAGGTAGGTTAAAAGTTTCCGATCTACAATAAGTGATAGAAGCTCGTTAGTCTCGCAAAATATTGTACGACATGTGACTTTAAACCGAATGAACAAAATTAATTTAGAAATTTGTACTACGTAATTGGTAGTCAGTGTGTACTGCCAGTGGTGTAAACTTAGCCTAAGTACACATTTTTATAATTTATTCCTTACGGCTCTGCACAGACACACGCGCTCATTCATGTTCACACACGCTCGCATGCATCTAGGCACGCACGCACGCACGCACACGTACAAGCATACGCACACGCACACGGACAGGCAAACATACAACGGCGTTGATTAGGGAGACTTGTTGAATAATTTATTGGTCCTCTGCTGCCCTCTCCCCATCTTGTATGGAAGTTGTACAACAATTTTCGTCTCAAACACTCCCCACAACATATTAACTTAGTTCCATTTATAATGCAGATTGTGGTTAAAACATCAATTATTAAGAAACTACCTTTATTTCTTCATGTTTTATAGGAGAAACTAAAAGCGGTTTGTAGTCCCTACGGGACTACTTTGAACGCCTCTACTCGCTTTGTGGACCACTCTCTTTACGCCCCACCATCTTTACGCCTCACCATCTTTACGCTTCACCATCTTTAGGCTCCGCCCTCTCTACGCCCCGCCCTCTCTAAGCCAAGCCCTCTCTGCGTCACGCCCTCTCTACGCCCCGTCCTCTTTGCGCCCCGCCCTCTGTACACCCGGTCTTCATTTCCCCTAGTAGAATTCATTAAAACGACTTTGAGAAGTTGAGCGAATCAAGATCACCTAGCTCTAGTAGACATTGTCAAAATCACTTCTGGGAGTCAACCGGATCAAGATCACCTCGCTCAAGTAGACTTTGCCGAAATCACACCGGGAGTTGATCGGATCAAGATTTATTTTGCTCTAGTAGGCTTTGTCAAAATTACCTCTTGGAGTTGATCAGATCAAGACCACTTCGCCCTAGCAGACTTTGTTGAAATCACTTCAGGGAGTCAATAGGATCAAGATGCCCTAGTAGACTTTGTTGAAATCACCTCGTGTAACAATCGGATCAAGACCACTCCGCCCTAGTGGACTTTGTCGAAATCATTTCCGAGAGTCGATCGGATCAAGACCACTTTGCTCTAGTGACCTTGTCGAAATCACTTCGGAGAATCGATCGGATCAAGACCACTTCGCCCTAGTAAACGTTGTCTAAATCACTTCGGGGAGACGATCGTATCAATCCACTTCACCCTAGTACACTTTGTCGAAATCATTTAGTAGGAGTCGATCGGATCTAGATCATTTCGCCCTAGTAGTCTTTGTCGAAATCACTTCGGGGAGTCGATCGGATCAAGATCACTTTGCCCTAGTAAACTGTCGAAATCACCTCGGGAAGTCGATCGGATCAAGATCATTTTGCCCCAGTAAACTTTGTCGAAATCACTTCGGAGAGTCGAACGGGTCAAGACCACTTCACCCTAGTAAACTTTGTCGAAATCACTTCGGGGAAGCGATCGTATCTAGACCACTACGCCCTAGCAGACTTTGTCGAAATCATTTAGTGGGAGTCGATTGGATCTAGACCATTTTGCCCTAGTAGTCTTTGTCGAAATCACTTCAGAGAGTCGATCGGATTAAGTTCACTTCGCCTTAATAGACTGTCGAAATCACTTCGGGTAGTCGATCGGATCAAGATCATTTTGTCCTAGTAAACTTTGTCGAAATCACTTCGGAGAGTCGATCGGATCAAGACCACTTCGCCCTAGTAAACCTTGTCGAAATCGCTTCGGAGAGGCGAACAAATCAAGACCACTTCGCCCTAGCAGACTTTGTCGAAATCATTTAGTGGGAGTCGACCGGACCAAGACCACTTCGCCCTAACAGACTTTGTCGAAATTATTTAGTGGGAGTCGACCGGACCAAGACCACTTCGCCCTAGTGGACTTTGTCGAAATCATTACCGAGAGGCGATCGGATCAAAACCACTTTATCCTAGTGACCTTGTCGAAATCACTTCGGAGAGTCGATCGGATCAAGACCATTTCATCCTAGTAAACTTTGTCAAAATCACTTCGGGAAGGCGATCGTATCAAGATCACTTCGCTCTAGTAGACTTTGCCGAAATCATTTGGTGGGAGTCGATTGGATTTAGATCATTTCGCCCTAGAAGACGTTGTCGAAATCATTTCGGGGAGCCTATCGTATCAAAACCACTTCGCCCTAGTAGATTGTCGAAATTACTTCGGGAGTCGTTCGGATCAAGACCATTTCGCCCTAGTAGATTGTCGAAATCATTTCGGGGAGTCGTTCGGATCAAGACCAATTCGCCCTAGTAGACTTTGTCGAAATCACTTCGGGAAGTCGGTCGTATTAAGACCATTTTGCCTAAGTAGAATTTGTCGAAATCACTTCGGGGAGTCGATCGGGTCAAGTTAAGTTTGCCCTAGTAGAGTTTGTCGAAATCATTGCAGATAGTCGATCGGATCAAGGTCATTTCGCCCTAGTAGGCTTTGTCGAAATCACTTCGGGTAGTTGATCGGATCAAGATGAGCTCGCCCAAGTAATTTTTTTCGAAATCACATCGGGGGGGAGTCGATTGGATCAAGATCGTTTTGCCCTAGTAAACTTAAAAAAAAATTCAAAGCTGTATGAAGTATAAGTAATGGAAATGTAGTTTATAAATATTTTACAAACATAGCATTCGAAGGGTTTTTAGCAATGCTGACAATGTTAGTTACGTAGATATAAAAGAGCAACGGATATTTATACAGTGGTTAAATAATCGATTGTAATAAGTGGTAATTGTAGAAAGCTTAACCAACTGTTGTTTAACAACTCAAGACATGTTTATGAACGTACCGTGGTCTGTCAAAGTTATTGAAATGAGCTGATCGCCTTAGTGTAATTCAAGTGCTTCGAATGTCCTTGTATATATATATATATATATATATATATATATATATATATATATATATATATATTATTCTACCCTCTCCTTTTTTATTACTTTTTACTTTACTTTTGGTTTTGGTTTTCACCTATAGTCTTCCTTTTTATTTTTATAAACTTAAAAAATGTGCACACCTAATGCACTCCCCGTACTTGCACCGTTTGGTTGGTTCTTTTATTAAATATTTATTGCTATGCCTCGACTCTATAAAACTCTTAATCTCAGGGTATTCAAACTACTTATAGTGGATTCCGTTATAAGTAGATGTGCTACGTCCAACCAAAGTGCACTCTTTTGTTTTACTATTAAAATTTCTACTCTACTTTTGTATATGCCAAAATTTCTAATTAGATCAAAGTTACTATGTGCCAAATTAAATTACAACCAAAATTTGCATGACTAATTTTTGACGTATTAAAGAATATGATTTTAAACACTCACCTGGTCTATACTCCGTCGATGCCTCGCTGAATGCTGGCACAAAATCCTAATCACCGTATACGTCCTCACAATGATGCTCTTGAATTTCCGTGCAGCTTCCAGGTGTCCTCGAAGTTTAACTGTTCCCCAATATCTGAAATGATTAACCCAAATTTAGAATTTAGAAAATACCGTGCTACAAACTTCCCTTGTGCCAATCTCCAACTCGTATCCTTGTTTCCGCTCAATGCTCCTGCTGTCTTTAACCCGCTCCAATATCCAACTTCTAATCTATATAACCACTCTCGATGACCTTCTAACTTTGAACCACACTCCAATATCCAACTTTTAATCTGTATAACCACTCTCGACGACCTTCTAACTTTGAACCACACTCCAATATCCAACTTTTAATCTGTATAACCACTCTCGATGACCTTCTAACTTTGAACCACACTCCAATATCCAACTTCTAATCTGTATAACCACTGTCGATAACCCGCTACCTTTAAGACCACTCTCCAAATCCAATTTCTAATCGTCGCACAATCACTACTATTCCCTTTATATTTCCGATGCTTGTATCTTTTACCACTTTTCAATTAAACTCATTTTAAATCAATTACTTTTATTTTCTTTTTCAAAATATCTGAATACAAACTAGCACAGTTCTGAAAACACGTCTTTTACAAAATTGGTTCGAAAATAATCTGCTTTGTTTACTCTCTAAGGCGACCATGTTAATTCTCTACTAGCCTACTACATCTTAAAATTCATCACAAATAGTTAAGTCCGTGTCGCACATACCCAAGTTCATGTCTTTTATACAGTTTCATAATCACATTAAATTCTAATATATGTCCTAAGTCTTTACATTCAACCAATCACATTTTACGATGTTTTTATAACTAATAATTTTGGGTTTACAAATATTGTCCAAAAGTTGATTCTATAGAAAATGAAACCAAAATTACACTTGACCCTGGATGCATGTTGATAGTGAACATTTACAGACGCATCCGGCTTTTGGACGGCAAATGTACTTTCAAAGGCTTTTTAAAATTCAACTCGGTATAAACCCTTGAGCATTTCACATCTTACTACGCCACTTAGTCATTTTAAACTTGCCTTTTGGCACTGAATTTCAACTACTATATTTGAATGGTATTTTAGTGTACATAAAATACGGCAAACATACATTTTTAAGTATATGTGATCGATTATGTGGATTATTTTGTTTGGCATATACTATCTTGTACTAAACAACCCTTATAACTCTTAGTAGCTCCTTAGACATTATATTATATATATATATATATATATATATATATATTATACTGTCAAGAAGGGGGTGGGCTTATAAAATGTTTAAATAGGGCTTCGAAACGACTTTGCTAGAATGGGGGTATATTTGGTTTTGTTTGAGTATTTTCTTTCAGGTATTTTTGGTTTATAAATTAACAACAACTATTCCACGTTTATAAATTTATAAAGCTTTTGAAACTGCATTGCATTCAACAACATATACCGGCCATAGACCAGGCTAAGCTAGTTATAAGTTTGCATTGTATACGTATTTTAATTGTTATGGTTGCACGTATATGAAATTTAATTTGGAGTTAGCGTTTTCAAACCATTTGAATGTAAAAACAAATATCAAAATTGCTTGGTATACTGCACGCTTTTAAAATTTTAAGGAGTTAAGTGATACTCCCGTAAAATTTGTAAATCAATTTCAGTTTGAATATGTTTTAACAATTAAAGATTGGTTATGTAATGACAGGACGTTTACCGAATAAGACATAAATGTCTGTTGCGTACAATTTAAAAGCTGAACCATCAAAGTTTGTTAGCTATTTTCAATATTGTAAAAGTTCAATATACATAAATCACTGGATTACAAACCATCTAGAAAATGAATGTATCTAGAGAAACAACTGTATTATTAATCAATTATTAATAATTATAAATTACATAGTGTGCGTAGAGATAGTTGCTATGGCAACGAAAACAAAAGAAGACGGTTTTTATTTTATAAAGGACTTCAAATTTATATTACTGAAAAATAGACGTGTTTTTGTACTGTTATGAGTTTTATTACATTTAAAAGTTACGAGAAAGTTTTGAAAGTCAAGTTGTACCTGGAGATAGCAAATAGTAGCAGTTTTACGGCGAATAAAAGTTAATTAAAAGAGGGAGTGCTGGTCTGTACCGTTATTGTTTGAAGACGAAAGCATAGTGGAATTGGAGTTATCTGAGTATTTGTATAACATAAAATTTGTAGAAATATTAGTAGTTTTATAGTCTGGAGATTACCAGTTGCTCGAGTTACTTATTATTTACAGGAGGTGCCTGCAGTTGGTCACTTGGCTTCAGGACGGCTGGAAAGCGGCGCTTGTATCTGGATTCCAGGTATTAGTATTTAATATCTACGCAGTGTTTTAATCAAATTTATAAAAGTGGAACTAGTGTTTGGGTATACTTTTGGCTTTTAAAATTATTTTGAAAAATCCTTGAATATTTGTTTGGGTGTCTAGTTGAGAGGTGTTTGCTTAGGACGGACCCACCCTAGGTAGATTCCGCCACGTGTTTGACGGCCCTGTAAAATATTTAAGTGCAGCAGCCGTGTAAAATATTTAAAGATAAATTGTGTGGCATAACTCAACAAGGCTCTAAAATAAGACAAGGAGTGACAGATAGATATATTACGCCTATCACTAATAAGGTAGGATCACAGTATATATAACAGAGGTTGCAATTGTCATAATTGTCCTAAGATAAAAAAAAGAAAGATCAATCCTGTAATCATGAATAAACAATACAAAATAGGTGGTAATTGATTATAAAAGGGTTCTCTATAACTCAATATATACCAATATATAACAGATGGCTTATATACTGTCAAGAAGGGGGTGGGCTTATAAAATGTTTAAATAGGGCTTCGAAACGACTTTGCTAGAATGGGGGTATATTTGGTTTTGTTTGAGTATTTTCTTTCAGGTATTTTTGGTTTATAAATTAACAACAACTATTCCACGTTTATAAATTTATAAAGCTTTTGAAACTGCATTGCATTCAACAACATATACCGGCCATAGACCAGGCTAAGCTAGTTATAAGTTTGCATTGTATACGTATTTTAATTGTTATGGTTGCACGTATATGAAATTTAATTTGGAGTTAGCGTTTTCAGAACCATTTGAATGTAAAACAAATATCAAAATTGCTTGGTATACTGCACGCTTTTAAAATTTTAAGGAGTTAAGTGATACTCCCGTAAAATTTGTAAATCAATTTCAGTTTGAATATGTTTTAACAATTAAAGATTGGTTATGTAATGACAGGACGTTTACCGAATAAGACATAAATGTCTGTTGCGTACAATTTAAAAGCTGAACCATCAAAGTTTGTTAGCTATTTTCAATATTGTAAAAAGTTCAATATACATAAATCACTGGATTACAAACCATCTAGAAAATGAATGTATCTAGAGAAAACAACTGTATTATTAATCAATTATTAATAATTATAAATTACATAGTGTGCGTAGAGATAGTTGCTATGGCAACGAAAACAAAAGAAGACGGTTTTTATTTTATAAAGGACTTCAAATTTATATTACTGAAAAATAGACGTGTTTTTGTACTGTTATGAGTTTTATTACATTTAAAAAGTTACGAGAAAGTTTTGAAAGTCAAGTTGTACCTGGAGATAGCAAATAGTAGCAGTTTACGGCGAATAAAAGTTAATTAAAAGAGGGAGTGCTGGTCTGTACCGTTATTGTTTGAAGACGAAAGCATAGTGGAATTGGAGTTATCTGAGTATTTGTATAACATAAAATTTGTAGAAATATTAGTAGTTTTATAGTCTGGAGATTACCAGTTGCTCGAGTTACTTATTATTTACAGGAGGTGCCTGCAGTTGGTCACTTGGCTTCAGGACGGCTGGAAGGCGGCGCTTGTATCTGGATTCCAGGTATTAGTATTTAATATCTACGCAGTGCTTTAATCAAATTTATAAAAGTGGAACTAGTGTTTGGGTATACTTTTGGCATTTAAAATTATTTTGAAAATCCTTGGATATTTGTTTGGGTGTCTAGTTGAGAGGTGTTTGCTTAGGACGGACCCACCCTAGGTAGATTCCGCCACGTGTTTGACGGCCCTGTAGAATATTTAAGTGCAGCAGCCGTGTAAAATATTTAAAGGTAAATTGTGTGGCATAACTCAACAAGGCTCTAAAATAAGACAAGGAGTGACAGATAGATATATTACGCCTATCACTAATAAGGTAGGATCACAGTATATATATAACAGATACAATTATTTGAAGAATGCTTGTGTATTCGGTTGCAATTGTCATAATTGTCCTAAGATAAAAAATGAAAGATCAATCCTGTAATCATGAATAAACAATACAAAATAGGTGGTAATTGATTATAAAAGGGTTCTCTATAACTCAATATATACCAAAATATAAAATATATATATATATATATATATATATATATATATATATATATATAGTATAATATACATGTAAATATTATCATGGGAAATAGTCCAAATCAAACAACAGAAACTGATTTAAAAGTTTAATCAACACGTAACGTTTCGCACCTTTTTCAAAGGCTAAAATGGAAACAAAAAATTCGAAATTAGCAAGAAATACATAACCTGTCGCTAACTACTTACATTGATCATTTATATTAAAAGAAATTGAAAACAAATTACTGCACGATTTACATAATAAATGTGGGTCAAAAATTAAAAATTAAAAATTGCCTGAAGGGCAATGTCAAGCCACGTTGGCCGTTAAAAGGTAAAGACAAAGTTGATAAGGACAAATTCTATAGAAGTGACAGGACACGTTCCGAAAATGGCATTGGTTACAAACCTGAAGGAAAATACCTAACGTTGTTTGAAAATATCATTATTATACAAAGCAGAACAAAGGATCGTACTCCGAAATTGTTAAACAGCAACGTCGTCTACAAGATTACCTGCAGTTGCAACAACAGTTACATTGGTCAGACTAGCCAGTGGCTAAAGAGTCGTTTAACCCAGCACAGGAGTGACTGTAGGATTAACTCCACTAAATGTGCATTGTCTGCTCATGTTGCGGCAACCAGTCATACACCATTTTTCGATGACACCACCATTTTGGAGAACGAGGCCAATTACAAAACTAGGCTTTTTATTGAGTCTTTTTATATTAACAGTGAAATTAATCCTATCAATAATAAGATTGATATTGATAGGGTACATAACGTCTATTCTGCTTTGTATAATAATGATATTTTCAAACAACGTTATCTATATGCATGGTATTTTCACTTCAAGGATTTGTATATCAATGCCATTTTCGGAACGTGCTTGTCACTTCTATAGAATTTGTATTATCAACTTTTCTTCTACATTTATTACGGCTAACGTGCTTACATTGCCCTTCAGGCAATTTTTAATTTTAATTTTTGACCCACATTTATTATGTAAATCGTGCAGTAATTTGTTTTCAATTTCCTTTAATATAAATAATCAATGTAGTATAACAGGTTATGTATTCTTTGCTAATTTCGAATTTTTGTTTCCATTTCAGCCTTTGAAAAGTGAAAAGAATGTACCGAAACGTTAGGTGTTGATTAAACTTTTAAATCAGTTTCTGTTGTTTGATTTGGACTATTTCCCATGATAATATTTACATGTATATTATACTATAAGACTGACCAGTCCATTAATTATTAATGTGTGTGTATATATATATATATATATATATATATATATATATTTACAGCTAATTTAGACAATTACTGGTTTTACCTTCTTATTTTCACGAATCAACTCTATGCTGCTCTTTAGGATTGTATAGTCATACGCGATCGCTCTATGAAGAATCAGAATTCTGCACCTCGATATCATATCTGATCTTCATTCGGTCGCCAGCGACCTAACAATAGTCACTGATCACTGTAGTCTGACCATCAAGATCACACATTACTCTCGCGACACGAACGACTAATTTCGGGGCAAAATCTGTGCACGTCGACTTTCCCATTGTTTCATCGACACCCCTATGTTAATTTCGGCTTCTGATGTTTTTCTTGAGCCGTTTACATCGGTTCTGACTGTGCTCATATTCACGGTTCCGATGTGGTGCCTCCTATTTCTCAGACTGCTGGTCATAAAGTACTCGTCAAATTATCACCTCCACGCCCTCTTGTCTCCGCTCCTTGTCAAAACTTCCTACTTAGTGTCGTTTGCTTTGCCGCTACAAACTCTAAGGCGTAAACTAACGCATCATATTTGTTAAGAATGCGGCGGTATTTCGATTACTAATAATAGTAGAGAGAAGTGAACAATGAATACGGTAAATAAATGATTAATAGTGAAACAAAACAATTACTTCAAACATTTACCTTTGTATTTAGCGAAGCGAAACACATTTATTTTCTTGCGGCCGTGCCGAACGGAAAGCGAATGTAACTCTTCTTTATTACGACTGTCTGGTACAGGATACGAAAGTAGACTCTTCTTTTCTTCACCATGGCAGATGATAAAGATATTCCTTGCACATGCGAACACAACATAGTTTATCGATATCGCGGCACTTACAACACAGGCGCGGTGTTTGAAGTAGTGACACGGTAATGCAATAGCATTTGAATACCGGACGGAAGTAAATAATTAACAAATTCTAAATTCCAAAAATAATGCAAGCGGTTATTATATACGTTAAAAACGAAACAATATTAATTCCTAGGCGGGGCTAGCCCTAGTGCATGCTCAATCTGCTCGTTGCGTATTCCAAAAACGAAGGTCTGCACTGCCACCAGTTCTAAAAAGCCGCCTGGTGCTGTTGGGTAGGTTATTCTCATCAAGCGAGTAATATCTGCTCTAAACTGTTGAAAATTTTTGTGACCCTTTCGTAATAGTACTTTACTCGAGAGTGGTACACTTTGCATTTTGACGCCATTTGATCTTTCCAACATCTTTACATTTAAAAGTGTTCTGTTGTATCACCAGAATTGAGCCCCAGCGCTTGTAGTGGCGGGGAAATAATCCACTTTTTCAACTCCAGCACCTTTTCTTCTATTTTATAGGCATTTTCTAAAGTTTTCTGAAAATCTTGCTTCTAGTTCATGCGAGCTGTTTATCAACTGCATTTCCAATTTCTGTAAACCGCTGCAAAATTTGACTTCTCCGATGTTTTGTAGTTTTCTATATACATTCTTCTCAATTGTCTTTAATTTACAATTAGTTTTATATAACCGCTTTTACTTTCTAATCTAGTTGCTCCGTAAGGTTTGAGGTGGTTTCTTGTACTTTTTCCGTAAAGTTCGTGTTACTCTGCCTGATTTCGTTGCCAGGCTCGCAGAATTTTTGTCCTGTATCTCTGCGTGTTATTACATGCTTGACTTAAAGTTATTCAAAAAGGAAAGTATTTGGCTGTGTATATTTTGTTGTTGGCTACGGGCAATAGGCATACAATAGAATCGTCCAGATGCCGGTTTCACTAGTATGGTACAATCTTGATTCCAACGTAACAAAGATTTTTTGCAATAACAACAGCACTTTATTAACAACTGATTACACAAGCCTTATTAACTGCTCGTAACTACAACGAAATTTTAAAGTTCCCACTCAGAACGATTTATTTCTCGCTAATCCTTAACAATGGAAATACTAATTTCTTTAAAACTACAATTCTATCTTTTTTATTACTATTCAGAGCACTCATCATTTACTATCAAACTACTAATTGTTAATTTAAATCGATCACTGCAATAATTTATATCACATAAAGCTATTTATGTGTTACGTCATCATCGAACATTTATTGGAATTGGTGACAATAAATACTTTGTGCGGGTATCCTACAGTTTTCAGTGAAACATTATATACCGACAGTGAAAGTGCGTGAACAGTCGCATTCGAACCCTTGCAGAAGACGGTTGTATGAGAGCTTTTGAAAGCGACACCGACACCCAAACGTGCGTGTTATTGGTTGTCCGTCAAACCTTTTGTGTGTGAACTTTTATTGCCCACAGCGGCACAGGCTTTAAGGTATTTATACCCTTTATTACGTAGTTCGTTGTAGTTGTTTTTAGTTATTACATAACCGCTCCACCGCCATTGGTATTGCTACAAAAAGCAATTGGTCCTTCCCTATAATTAGCATATCTATATCACCTCATTCACCCCCCAATAATCCATTGGTCCAAACGATCCGAATTCACCAGTTCTATGGTATACGCATGTCCTAAATTAAATATCATTTTGCACACCAGCGAGCTTTTAAGTAATTATTTTAGCTTTTAAATTTGTGCTTAAAGCCCATATTTAGCGGGTTAAAATGTGTAAATATTATTTATACTGTCTCTAGACTAAATTAAGTGATTTCGCCGTAATTAAAACCAGCAAGCGTTTTAATTACAAACAAATCCTTAATATAAAATTTGTTAATTTGCACTAAAAGCCATTGCGCGTTTTTAGTTTTCACATACAACCCTTTCAGCCGTTTTACAACGTAAAATATTGAATACATCTGCAGGGTAATAAAGTTGTAAAGCTGCATCTTGCAAATATGATAACCACATGTTTTTAAATGTTGGTGGATCCTGTGAGCTTTGGTAAAAGCCGCCCGGGTTGTAAACGGTACATCTTATCTAAACGCTTTGTTTGACAAACCGTTAGGTTTTCGACGTCTGGCATTAAAGACCACATTGCAGGCTAATAGTCATAAAACGTGATTTATTGGTTTATACGCTATTTGACATTTGTCGTGCCTTGAACAACAACCCATAATATTTTAATATTTCTCAGCGCACATCTGACCGGTTACGGTTTTACAGCATCTTTATAGTGTAGGCCTTTCAGAATAACTTTCAGAATGGCTCCGAAGAAAATACAGGTAGCCGAGCTCCAATTGCTTAAAATACGGATTATAGAGATGTTGGAACTGGGCAACGCTATAGAAAGTGACCCAACTTTAAAAACGTTGTTCCTTATTCAAACAAGGGAGTAAATGACCTTTACACCAATTTCAACAAAAATTTAGTTGAGGTCTTAGCCTCCTCGGCCGTGCCGAACGGAAAGCGAATGTAACTCTTCTTTATTACGACTGTCTGGTACAGGATACGAAAGTAGACTCTTCTTTTCTTCACCATGGCAGATGATAAAGATATTCCTTGCACATGCGAACACAACATAGTTTATCGATATCGCGGCACTTACAACACAGGCGCGGTGTTTGAAGTAGTGACACGGTAATGCAATAGCATTTGAATACCGGACGGAAGTAAATAATTAACAAATTCTAAATTCCAAAAATAATGCAAGCGGTTATTATATACGTTAAAAACGAAACAATATTAATTCCTAGGCGGGGCTAGCCCTAGTGCATGCTCAATCTGCTCGTTGCGTATTCCAAAAACGAAGGTCTGCACTGCCACCAGTTCTAAAAAGCCGCCTGGTGCTGTTGGGTAGGTTATTCTCATCAAGCGAGTAATATCTGCTCTAAACTGTTGAAAATTTTTGTGACCCTTTCGTAATAGTACTTTACTCGAGAGTGGTACACTTTGCATTTTGACGCCATTTGATCTTTCCAACATCTTTACATTTAAAAGTGTTCTGTTGTATCACCAGAATTGAGCCCCAGCGCTTGTAGTGGCGGGGAAATAATCCACTTTTTCAACTCCAGCACCTTTTCTTCTATTTTATAGGCATTTTCTAAGGTTTTCTGAAAATCTTGCTTCT
This sequence comes from Platerodrilus igneus, assembly GCA_036346225.1. NCBI lineage: Eukaryota > Metazoa > Arthropoda > Insecta > Coleoptera > Lycidae > Platerodrilus > Platerodrilus igneus. Next base: position 904,561 of record JARFIW010001555.1, read on the forward strand.
AGTTCATGCGAGCTGTTTATCAACTGCATTTCCAATTTCTGTAAACCGCTGCAAAATTTGACTTCTCCGATGTTTTTGTAGTTTTCTATATACATTCTTCTCAATTGTCTTTAATTTACAATTAGTTTTTATATAACCGCTTTTACTTTCTAATCTAGTTGCTCCGTAAGGTTTGAGGTGGTTTCTTGTACTTTTTCCGTAAAGTTCGTGTTACTCTGCCTGATTTCGTTGCCAGGCTCGCAGAATTTTTGTCCTGTATCTCTGCGTGTTATTACATGCTTGACTTAAAGTTATTCAAAAAGGAAAGTATTTGGCTGTGTATATTTTGTTGTTGGCTACGGGCAATAGGCATACAATAGAATCGTCCAGATGCCGGTTTCACTAGTATGGTACAATCTTGATTCCAACGTAACAAAGATTTTTTGCAATAACAACAGCACTTTATTAACAACTGATTACACAAGCCTAATTAACTGCTCGTAACTACAACGAAATTTTAAAGTTCCCACTCAGAACGATTTATTTCTCGCTAATCCTTAACAATGGAAATACTAATTTCTTTAAAACTACAATTCTATCTTTTTTATTACTATTCAGAGCACTCATCATTTACTATCAAACTACTAATTGTTAATTTAAATCGATCACTGCAATAATTTATATCACATAAAGCTATTTATGTGTTACGTCATAATCGAACATTTATTGGAATTGGTGACAATAAATACTTTGTGCGGGTATCCTACAGTTTTCAGTGAAACATTATATACCGACAGTGAAAGTGCGTGAACAGTCGCATTCGAACCCTTGCAGAAGACGGTTGTATGAGAGCTTTTGAAAGCGACACCGACACCCAAACGTGCGTGTTATTGGTTGTCCGTCAAACCTTTTGTGTGTGAACTTTTATTGCCCACAGCGGCACAGGCTTTAAGGTATTTATACCCTTTATTACGTAGTTCGTTGTAGTTGTTTTTAGTTATTACATAACCGCTCCACCGCCATTGGTATTGCTACAAAAAGCAATTGGTCCTTCCCTATAATTAGCATATCTATATCACCTCATTCACCCCCCAATAATCCATTGGTCCAAACGATCCGAATTCACCAGTTCTATGGTATACGCATGTCCTAAATTAAATATCATTTTGCACACCAGCGAGCTTTTAAGTAATTATTTTAGCTTTTAAATTTGTGCTTAAAGCCCATATTTAGCGGGTTAAAATGTGTAAATATTATTTATACTGTCTCTAGACTAAATTAAGTGATTTCGCCGTAATTAAAACCAGCAAGCGTTTTAATTACAAACAAATCCTTAATATAAAATTTGTTAATTTGCACTAAAAGCCATTGCGCGTTTTTAGTTTTCACATACAACCCTTTCAGCCGTTTTACAACGTAAAATATTGAATACATCTGCAGGGTAATAAAGTTGTAAAGCTGCATCTTGCAAATATGATAACCACATGTTTTTAAATGTTGGTGGATCCTGTGAGCTTTGGTAAAAGCCGCCCGGGTTGTAAACGGTACATCTTATCTAAACGCTTTGTTTGACAAACCGTTAGGTTTTCGACGTCTGGCATTAAAAACCACATTGCAGGCTAATAGTCATAAAACGTGATTTATTGGTTTATACGCTATTTGACATTTGTCGTGCCTTGAACAACAACCCATAATATTTTAATATTTCTCAGCGCACATCTGACCGGTTACGGTTTTACAGCATCTTTATAGTGTAGGCCTTTCAGAATAACTTTCAGAATGGCTCCGAAGAAAATACAGGTAGCCGAGCTCCAATTGCTTAAAATACGGATTATAGAGATGTTGGAACTGGGCAACGCTATAGAAAGTGACTCAACTTTAAAAACGTTGTTCCTTATTCAAACAAGGGGAGTAAATGACCTTTACACCAATTTCAACAAAAATTTAGTTGAGGTCTTAGCCTCCTGTGACGAGGCAGAATTATTAAATTACAACGCCTTACGGAAGGAAGTAGATTCCGCTTATTATTGTATACTGCTGCATCTCGAAACAATGCAAGAAATGAAAGCACCACAAATCATTGAAAATGCTCCAAGCAGCTCGGGATCAAAATTGGTACCGTTAAAGCTCCCAAATTTTAATAATGAGGTAACGGAATTTTTGTCCTTTATCGATTTATTTGACAGTCTGGTCTATAATAACGCGTCGCTGTCCAATATCGGAAAATTAAATTATCTTATCAGTTGCTGTAGCGGGAAGTCTTTGAAAATCATTAAATCGGTACCCATTGCAGGAGATAATTTTATCATTTCCTATAACGCCTTGCGAGAGCGATTTAGCAATCCGCGTTTATTAGCAACTTTGCATTGGAAAGCATGAAAGACTTTAAACCTTTAAAATCAGAAGACCCTAAGAAACTTAGGGCAATTATTGATTGTTTTTCAGAGAACCTTGCTGTTCTAACTAACTTAAAGTTTCCCACTGAACATTGGAACTTTATTCTGGTCGATTGTCTTTTAGAAAAACTCGATCCGTTCACTAGAAAACGCTTCGAACTCCAATCGGATCCGAAGCAAATACCCAATTTCGATGATTTGAGATATTTTTTTAACTCAACAATGTGCAGCGTTGGAAACCTTTTCTTCAACCGCACCTGTTTCTTATTCGACGACTGTCCATACATCTCACACATCAGTGCCTAAGAAATCCTCAGCGTTTCAATTTAAACCAAAGGTTTCTTCTAACGTAGTTTCACTGGATACACCAAGTAGCTCCAGTGACTCAAATAATTCATTTTCGCACCATTGTCCTTCTTGCAAAGGCAATCACTTAATTTACAGATGTCAATCGTTTCTAAAGAAAACTCCGACAGAACGTTTCGACATTGTCAAACGCTTACGCCTTTGTTTAAATTGCTTACGAACAGACCATGCGTCCATGCAATGCAAATCTTATAATTCCTGTCGAACTTGCGCCAAGCCGCATCATACCTTGCTACATTTTGAAGCGCAACCTGCTTCTAGCCGTTCAGCTGAATCGATCGCTACACCTATGCATAAAAATGCCAATAAGGACGCAGTCAGCCTCTCCTATTCCGGCAAATGTTTTGTCTTCACAGACGAATTCAAATCTTGGGGTTACTGTCTTACTCTCCACTGCTGTTGTGGAAGTTCAAGACTGGTCTGGTAGATACAAACCGATCAGGGTACTCTTAGACCCTGGCTCTCAAGCTAGCTTTATTCGAGACGATTGCGTGAGCAAACTTTGGCTTCCACGCATACGTTCTCAAGTTCCGATTTATGGACTTGGGCAGACAACTTCAGCAGTCAATAGGGTGCCGTCAGCTGCACCATTCGCTCTATGTTAGACTCTGAAAATCTCTAGAAGTCACAACTTTTGTGCTTTCGTCAATATCTGGCAAATTACCTAGCGTTGAAGTTCCTAATAATTGGGAACACTTATGCGGCCTGCACCTTGCAGACCCGACCTGGAACTCTCCAGGAACTATTGACATGTTCCTTGGAGCAGATGTTTATCCGTTCATCATCAATGGCGGTGTTATACATGGCAAATTTCTTCAGCCTGCCGCCATAAATACAATTTTTGGTTGGACTATTATTGGTCCCACAAAAAGCTTGCAGTCTGACACTGTCCAAGCATTTTTTACTTCTGTAGAAGATCCTATCGACCAGACCCTAAGGCGGTTTTGGGAGATAGAAGAGTTCCCATCCAAGCCTTATACTTCTCCAGAAGAAAAAAAGGCAGATTTGATTTTTGAAAACACGTTTTCTCGTGACCCTAGCGGTCGTTTTATTGTTGCGTTACCGTTCAACGATACTTTGCCCGTTTTTGATAATTCCTTTGACATGGCTAAAAAAATACTATTTTCGTTGGAGCGCAAATTGCATGCTCAACCGGAGCTACGCGCCCAATACAACAATTTCATGCAGGACTATCTTGATGCGGGTCATATGGCATTACTCGATTCTCCGCCCGTTGGGAACGATAATTATTTTTTACCCCATCACCCTGTGTTTAAAGAGGAAGGTCATACTTCTCAAATTCGTGTGGTTTTTGACGCCTCTGCAAAGGCTAAAAACAACGTGTCACTTAACGACACTCAATTGGCTGGACCTAGTCTCCAAAATGACATTTCGTCAATCTTACTTAAATTTCGCTCTTATCGTTTCGTTTTTACTTGTGATGTTCGCCAAATGTATCGACAAATTTTGGTTACCGAAAAACATCGAAAGTTTCAATTAATTGTTTGGCGGTTCTCCGCAGAAGAACCCATTCAGACTTATCTGCTTAATACAGTGACCTATGGTATTAAGTCATCGCCTTATCTAGCATTAAAACTCTTCAGCAATTAGCCATTGACGAAGGCAAAGGTTTCCGTTAGCCGCTGAGGCTATACGGTCAAATCTATATATTGATGATTTCGTCGCCGGTGGAGATTCTATACAATCGGCCCGCGAAATTAAAGATCAACTTATCCGACTGTTACTTTTGGCTGGTTTTGAACTTCGAAAATGGAGTTCTAATTCAGTTTCTATTTTGGAAGGCATTCCGTCAGATTTTTGCCAATATACTTCTCTCGATTTCGATTCTGACGAATCAATAAAAATATTAGGTCTTCAATGGTCACCTACAGAAGATATTTTCTCATTTCGGGTTAAACCATTAAACCCAATATGTACAAAGCGCAACATACTTTCGCAAGTTGCCAGAATATATGATCCATTAGGGTTTTTAGCCCCACTAACACTTTTTGCAAATCGCCTAATCCAGCATCTGTGGATGTTAGGTTTAAATTGGGATGACATCCCACCAGCAGACATTTCGTCCCAATGGCAGCAGTATCAAGAAGAATTGTCGTTATTATCGTCATTAAAGTTACCACGTTGTTTACCCCCTTCGGATCCTTATACTTGTCATTTGCATGGGTTTTGCGATGCTAGCGAGGTAGGGTATGCAGCGGTAGTGTATTTTCAGTTCATAAATCAAACTACCGGAGAAATAACTGTACAATTTGTAACCGCTAAAACAAAAGTAGCTCCAATTAAGCGCATTTCAATTCCACGTTTGGAATTATGTGCCGCCGTTTGATTAACCGATTTACTTTCTTTTACCATTCGGTCTTATCAAGGCTTGATTGACATCTCCGATGTTTTAGCGTGGAGTGATTCTACGGTCGCTCTCACTTGGATACGTTCTCCACCTCTTCGTTGGAAAACTTTTGTGGCAAACCGTGTTAGCCACATTCAAGAAATCATTGCACCTAGCCGATGGTTTTATATTAAATCTTCGCATAATCCGGCTGATCCTGCATCTCGGGGATTAATGCCAAGCGCGGTTATTTCATGTTCGCTATGGTGGGCGGGGCCTGAATGGCTTCACTACCCTAGTGACTCGTGGCCGCCTCAACCAACATTTTCAACCTCAATTGCTGAGGTAACTACGGAAAAGAAGATCCTAACATTTGTCGCTCAAACAGATCCAAACGTCATTGACATTTTACTAAGTCGCTTTTCATCGTTATATAAAATCCAAGGCATCGTGGCTTACGTCTATAGATTTTCTAAACCCATGGCTCAACGTCATACGGGTCCCTTAACAGACATTGAAATACACAATGCTCTCATGATTATCGTTCGGCATGTACAAAATGTTACATTTTCAAAGGAAATAGCTTCGATCAAGGCAAACCGTAATTTACCTAAGAGCTCGCGAAAACTTTCTCCATTTGTTGATCCACAAAATATCTTAAGAGTAGGTGGGCGCTTGACACATTCTTCGCTTTCCTATTTCGAAAAGTTTCCTGCGTTATTGCCTCAGCGGCACCGATTAACCGAACTTATCATTCGGTCAACTCATGAAAGGTATTGCCATCCCGGTGTTAATACCACAGCGTATCTTATCCAACAGAATTTCTGGATACTTTCTATTAAAAATTCAATCAGAAATTATTTATCATCCTGTCATAGATGTTTTCGTACCAAACCGGTCCTGGTAACTCCTCCTATGGGAGACCTACCGGCAGCACGTATTACCCAAATCAAACCGTTCAGTATTGTTGGTGTTGATTTTGCTGGCCCTCTTTTAATAAAGGCTAACCGCCTACGAGGCTCTAAATCTCTTAAGGCCTATATTTGTATTTTTGATTGTTTTGCCACTAAGGCCGCACATATTGAACTTGTTTCGGATTTGTCGGCAGACGCGTTTCTTGCCGCTTTGCGACGATTTATAGCACGTCGAGGACGCTGTTCTCAAATCTTTAGTGATTGCGGTACTAATTTTGTAGGTGCCTATCGTCAGCTTATGAGTTATCTGCATAGTGCAGTAACCTCAGAAAAGATAAAGTGGTCGTTTAATCCACCTAGCGCCCTCACTTCGGTGGCTTGTGGGAAAGCGGTGTTAAGTCGGTAAAGACACACCTAGCTCGCGTAATCGGCGAACAAAACTTACCTTTGAGGAACTTTACACAGTTCTTACGCAAATTGAATCTGTTCTAAATTCAAGGCCACTCTGCGCTTTGAGTTCGGATCCAAAAGACTTGCGTTGCCTAACACCAGGTCATTTCCTAACTATGGAGCCTCTTTCTGCACCACCAGATGAGGACCATTCAACCAACGTTTTACCATTAAAAAGCAGGTGGAAACTCCTGCAAAAACTCCACCAAGATATTTGGGCTCGCTGGAGCCATGAGTACTTACATACTCTGAATCAAAGGGTTAAATGGCACTCTAAGGTGGGTGTCCGACAAGTTAAAAAGGACACTATTGTCCTCATCAAGGACGACCAGCTTTCTCCACTTCAATGGAAGTTTGGTCGTATTATTAATACCTTTCCCGGTGCGGACGGTATTATACGTGTCGCTGAAATCAAAACGGCACATGGCACACTAAAACGACCTTTGGTCAAACTAGCGCCGCTACCGGTATTTTAATTTTATTTTTATGTTTAGATGTATATACACATTTCTTACATGTATAGTAGTATATTATTTTTACATATTTGCTTATTTACATATATATTTTTATTTTTGCATAGTTGGTAATATCGCACGCTGTAGTGTACCACCCTATTTTTCGTTACCTGTTTTCCTAGCAAGGTCAAATCCCATATGATTTCCTTCACCCAACCTACTTCCCTCCTTTTCAAAATTCTATGAATTTGGTGGGCGGTATGTTACGTCATCATCGAACATTTATTGGAATTGGTGACAATAAATACTTTGTGCGGGTATCCTACAGTTTTCAGTGAAACATTATATACCGACAGTGGAAGTGCGTGAACAGTCGCATTCGAACCCTTGCAGAAGACGGTTGTATGAGAGCTTTTGAAAGCGACACCGACACCCAAACGTGCGTGTTATTGGTTGTCCGTCAAACCTTTTGTGTGTGAACTTTTATTGCCCACAGCGGCACAGGCTTTAAGGTATTTATACCCTTTATTACGTAGTTCGTTGTAGTTGTTTTTAGTTATTACATAACCGCTCCACCGCCATTGGTATTGCTACAAAAAGCAATTGGTCCTTCCCTATAATTAGCATATCTATATCACCTCATTCACCCCCCAATAATTCATTATGTTAATTCAACGTTACACTAATTTATTTCATATCACGGCTTCATAGATCAAGCCTCGAATAAAAGCTCATAATATGGTCAAAGCTTGAATTTAAACTAAACGTTAATGTTTGCGAACGGCAATCTATATACATAACAAATAATTATATACCGATTTTAAGAGCGTACTAGAATTATGCAAATAACATCCAGAAAGCTTGTTATTGTAAGCTTTATGATGCTATAGGGGCATTCTCTTGTAAACTGCCATTTATCTTTGACGCCACAGCCGAATGCATTGTTCCAGTAAACTATGTTACGTTACGTTGCCAAACTTTCCTCATTAAATACAAAACTAGCTTACAATCATCCGTTAACAGAAATAAGTTAAGGATATTACTATCTTAAAAAAATCCACCTATAATTCACATTAAAATGCAGTTTGAAATGTCACGCGCAACTAAAGTGGTTGATCAAAACTAACTAAAAGTTATTTTTTCCTTGGAACGAATTGTAAAAATTGCGTTTGAAATTAGAAAAGTATTTTTAGACCATTCAGTATCACTGTGATGTAAAACGCAAGAATAACCTACAAAATGCAATACTTACTCCATCGTCCTTCCTTTGCCTGACTAGTTTAGCAGAAAATGTTATGGATTTCTTCAATAGGAAATAAAACATAAACTTCAAGAAACATCTATTAACAATCTTTTAGGCATTGAAGAACATCTTTTCTTTTTATACATTATCTAAAGAATCTATTCAAAATAATGCTTATATATAGTGTATATAGTATATACAGTATATATAGTATATAGTATATATAGTATATACAGTATATATAGTATATATAGTATATATAGTATATATAGTATATATATATATATATATATAGTATATATAGTATATATATATATATAGTATATATAGTATATATAGTATATATATATATATAGTATATATAGTATATATAGTATATATATATATAATTATATATAGTATATATAGTATATATAGTATATATATATATATATATATATATATATATATATATATATATAGTATATATAGTATATATAGTATATATATATATATAGTATATATAGTATATATATATATATAGTATATATAGTATATATAAGTATATATAGTATATATAGTATATATAGTATATATAGTATATATATATATAGTATATATAGTATATATAGTATATATATATATAGTATATATAGTATATATAGTATATATAGTATATATAGTATATTACATACTAAGAGACGCAAGTAGCAGCCCGAGCGAAGCGAGGACTTCAAACGTTGACGCACCGTAAATCCCTAAGTCCCGTGTATGTATACTATTTTTCCCTGTCTCTAAATCATTAAAAATCGCTTTAAATTAATATAAGTTTAAAATTCAAGTAAAATTAAAAGAATTATTTACTGTAGGCTTAAACACGTAACCATGGGTTTGTAACTATGGCATCCATTGTTTAATAAAAATAGTTCAACAATAATATTATTGTGCATTCTGTCATTCACAAAACAGTCCTATTAAAGAGATTTGATGATGGATAATTTTCAAACCGTTGATGAGGCCGCGAAAACAGCTACCCAAGAATAAATTCCTAAAAAATTAAAATTAAGATACGATTTAATATACAAAAACTTCAAAGATTGGTGTGCTCAGAAAAGTGCGCCGATTGTTGACGAAAACACATTGCTGGCATTTTTGTTTGAAAGGCCCTCACAGTTAGAATCCCCGGCAAGCTTGTGGAGTGAGTATTGCATGCGGAGCAGTACGTTAGCAATATTCGACAACATCGACATGTCACAGTAAAGAAAAGTGCGTGCGTTTTTAAAAGAAAATGATTGCTACACCGCAAAGAAACCAAAGGTGTTTACTTCATAAAGAATGTAAAGACGAGATATATCTGCTGTTTAAGGTAAGGTTCACTTTTTTAATTTAATAGACGGAACATCTTGTAAAATGTAAGGTTTAAGGCAGTAGCTGTGATTGCTATTGCCGGAGTATGTCGTACGGACGAACATTTGAAATTACAACTGCGAATTGTCCAAGACAATACCGGTTTGATGATTATTCACCTATGTGAAACAAAGAACAACATTTTATGCACCTTTACCATTATCAATAACGATATACATGGAGTTGGATATCTTTCAATTATAAGGAAATACCTTGCAGCTAGAAATAAATGCTCTACAAAGTTAATGAAACAAACAAGATTAATTTTGAAATTTTCTGCAGGAAAGTGTTTCAATCAACCTATAGGAAAGAATACGTTTTTCAAGATTCTCTCAATTATAGCTACCTTCCTACATCTGCCAAAACCGCTTCTTTATACAGGTCACGCTTTTCGACGAACATCAGCCACGTTGTTGGCCAATTCAGGGGAAGATATACTTAGCCTAAAGCGTCATGGCGGATGGAAATCATCCACAATAGCAGAAGGATATGTTGCAGATTCCCTGGAATGTAAAAATGAAGCTGCTAAGAGAATTTTTAATGGAAATGTAGTCACAATCTCTAAAAAATAAAAAGCAATTCAAAATCAAAATTCCTTAGCAATTACTGTCGATGCACCACAATCTTCCTTGAAAAATTTTGATGTTTCTAAACGTATTAATAATACAATGGACTTTAATAATATGTCCAGTTTGATAAATGTTGATAGCTGCACAAATTGCACATTTACGTTCAACATTAAAAAATTAATTAAGTTCATCGTATTGGTTTTTGAAAATATTAAATAATTCCCAGCGTTTGTTTACTTATTTTCTAAGTTAAAATAGTTGTTGGATATTAAATGTTCACTGAGGTGTTCTCTACTGGTTTTTTTCTACTTCTGAGGGCCGTTTTCACTGCTTCGGTTTAAGTGTCTGACTTGGTTAAGTGTCACTTAAATTGTCAAATTTACATTGCCCAAATGGCATTAACAATTCCAATAATATAATGTAAATTTGACAACTTAAGTGACACTTTACTAAGTCAAGCATTTAAGCTTAAGCGGTGCAGCCGACTCCAAGTCATTAAACATTGGTTTAAATGAAGTTTACAATTCAACTAACAATAGAAAATTATTTAATGTAGGCTTAGACCCCTAGCCATGGGTTTGTAACCATAGGTCTATGCCTACATTAAATAATTCTCTATTCTTAGTTGAACTTTAAACTTCATTTATATCAATGTTTAATGACTTAGGATCGGCTTCACCGCTTCGGCTTAAATGCTCGACTTAGTAAAGTGTCTCTTAAGTTGCCAAATTTACACTATATTATTGGAATCGCTGATGCCATTTGGCAATGTAAATTTGGCAACTTAAGTGACACTTTACCAAGTCAGGCACTTAAACCGAAGCGGTGGAAACGGCCCTCAGAAGTAGGAAAAAAACAGTACAAAACACCTCAGTGAACATTTAATATCCAACAACTGTTTTAACTTAGAAAATAATTAAACAAACGCTGGGAATTATTTAATATTTTCAAAAACCAATACGATGAACTTAATTTATTTTTTAATGTTGAACGTAAATGTGCAATTTGTTCAGCTATCAACATTTATCAAACTGGACATATTATTAAAATCCATTGTATTATTAATACATTTACATTAACATTCTTCAATGAATATTGTGTTGCATCGACAGTAATTGCCAAGGAATTTTGATTTTCAGTTGCTTTTGATTTTGATGAGATTGTGGCTACATTTCCGTTAAAAATTCTCTTCGCTGCTTCATTTTTACATTCCAGGAAATCTGCAACATATCCTTCTGCTATTATGGATGATTTCCATCTGCCATGAGGCTAAGTATATCTCTCCGTGAATTAGACTACAAATTACTCGGAACGTATATGTTTCATGCCGTGAAATAAACTAAATGATGAAGCTTTGCTCGAAACTTGAATTTTGTTTGACTTAAGAAAGAATAACTCCGATCCTCGATCACTTCCTTTATATCTACTAAAATTCTAAATACGTTATTTTTCCAATCTATTTTAGATTTATTTCGAAGCATTGTCACTGGATCATGTAACAAGTATGCGGATTTCGTGTGTTAACGAGTTAATTAAGTGTAAAGTTATCGTGGTTACCATAATATATGCCTATTGTAAAATCTCCCCATTTTTTGTTGATGCATTCATCTCTCTCTCTCTCTCTCTTTCTCTCTCTCTTTCTCTCAGTCTCTCTCTCTTTTTATCTTTGTCTATGACCTATTCATATACTAAATATTCAAAAATTATTAAGTTAATTTGAAACTAACTTCTTTGGTAGAAAGATAAGTTTTATTTAAAATTCATAAAGTGGTATTTTTAGCGAGAATGAATATTTTATTTTTGCTTTAAATGATATATCTACACGTGGAAACTATGCTTTGCTTTAACGAGGATGCATTACTTTATGCAATTGATTTTTCAGAAACATACGAAATAAAACGTGTTTAATATTTTAAAAGGTGTACTCATTTTCAGTTCGCAATAAATGTCTACACATGGATTTTAGTTACATAATTAATGAGGGCTTCGTTCTGATGCTTTATAAATGCAATAGTATAAGATTTTTTCTAGAAAAAATGAATATTTACACAAGGCTAAAGTTAGGCTTCCTCTTAATTAGTATAACAAAGGCTATATGTATCTCTAAAGAGTGTTATTTTACATGAGAATCTCAGTTTATGTGCTAATTAAATACGCTTATATTTATACAGGGTAAAAATTAAATATAGGGAAATTTTACTTTTCTCCGTTATATAAGCGTATTACATTAGCACATAAACTGAGATTCTCATGTAAAATAACACTCTTTAAGGATACATATAGCGTTGTTATACCAATTAAGGAAAAGCTTAACTTTAAGCATGTGTAAATAATCATTTTTTCTAGAAAAAGCCTTACCCTATTGCATTTATATAGCATCAAAACGAAGTCCTCATTAATTATGTAACTAAAATCCATGGGTAAACATTTATTGCAGACTGAAAATGAGTCCACCTTTTAAAATACTGAACACGTTTTATTTCGTATGTTTCCGAAAGATCAATTGCATGAAGTAATGCATCCTCGTTAAAGCAAAGCATATTTTCCACATGAAGATATACTATTTAAAGCAAAAATAAAATATCCATTCTCGCTAAATATATATATATATATATATATATATATATATTCTATGAAATTCTATGAAAAAGAATAATTCAAAAAGAAGAAAAACGGACAAAAGTAGAATTTTCCTATATTTAATCTTCCACCCTGTATAAATATAAGCGCATATATTAGCACATAGAAAAATGACGTATTTAAATTTTAGTAAATAATGAAGAAGTGATCGAGGATCGGGGTCATTCCTCCTAAAGTCAAACAACAAGTAAGTTCCGAGCAAAGCTTCATTCCTCAATTTATTATACAATATGAAACATATACGTTCCGAGTAATTTTTAGTCTATTTGTCGGCGTTCCACAAGTAACATAAAGGTTGTGAAACGTAATTATTTTATAAAATATAGTGAAGGTTTGTCACAATAAGATAAATAATCTTGGTACGAGATCACAACTGCTGATTTTAATTGGTTAAAAGTAATAACACTTTGCAAACCTATATTTCTACATCAAGATTGGTTATAAATGGAGATTGGAAATGGAACCAGGAAGTATTCAATGTTGTTAATTACAATGAAAATGAGATTTATACGAACGCTATAAGGAAGTATTCGACAATACCCACTGCAAATATAACTCTATTTTGCTTTCTGTAACTTAATTGTAAATGAAGCTACAATAAGATTTTGTATCCTATTCCAGCGTCGTGCGAGATAGAGTAAAAATAGAAGTTGATCAAATGTTAAAAGAAGGTATCATTGAGAAATCGAGTACACATTTTGTTAATCCACTAGTAGTTGTCAAGAAAAGTGATGGTAGTTTCAGGTTATGTTTGGATGTTAGGAAAATAAATCACAATAAACCACAATATAGTTGTCCACCAACCATGGATAGTACCTTGGCAATGTTATATAATAAAAAAGTCTTTACTAAAATAGATCTAAAAACTCATTTTGGCTACTTCCACTATCAAAAGAATCGAGGAGATATACAGGTTTTTCTGTAGAAGAGCATATATATCAATTTAAAGTGATCCCTTTTGGTTTGTCTTCAAGCACAGCTGCGTTAGTTAAGGCTATTCAGAGTATTTTAGGACCGGATGAAGAAGATTGCATCTCGTTCGATTCGGGGTAAATTTTATATTAATTTGATATACTCATATAAGCTAAGAGGATTAAAATAGGGGAATAGTCACATAAAAAAATTTGTTAGGTGTTATATAAATAATACAAGTATAGGTAGTCAATGGATTAAGGCAGGGGGGTATTTATATAAGATTAGTCAGGTATTGTAGAACAAATGTAGATAATAAGCGGATTAAAAAAGGGGAGAATAGTTGCATAAAATTAGTTAGGTACTGTGCAAATGATTTAAGTGGGATATATGTAGGTAGTCTGGGAATTAAAATAAGGGAGAGTTGCATAGAATTAGTTAGGTTACATAAATAATTTAGGTAGGAATAGCTAAGGGATTAAAATATGGAGTAGTTATATAAAATTAGTTAGATGTCATATAAATAATTTAGGTATGCCTAGCTAGGAGATTAAGACAGTGGAATAATTAGATATTTATGGTTCCGAGTTGGGACCGTGTCATTTTATAAACTAAAATCGACGTAAAATGACACGGTCCTAACCCGGAACCATAAATATTTATAATGACTCTGGCCCTGAAAGCCTCTGACAATATCAGGAGAATAATCGTATAAAGTTAGTTAGGTATTGTATAAACAATTAGATAAAATAAGTGTAAATAGAGAAATAAAAATACAAAATTTTTATGATCAATGTGAAATTTGAAACCACGTTGGGCGCCAAACTGACATTGATTCAAAATTTTATATTTTAATTTGGGGTAAAAATGCTACGATAACAGGTTTATTTAAAGGTATATAAGATCACAAGGGAGAAATACTACATGTAAACTTTACAAAAATCAAGAAAACCAAACATTTAAATCATAAAATGCAAATGATTCATTCACTATACAAAAGCAGATACAAATAACCCTGTATAAAATCACTAACTAGCTACAGTTAATTCAGGGAAGCATATTCAGTAATATCTTAAACAACTTTTATCAAAACAAATAATTGCAGACGCAACCCAATCCATTTTAAAACATTCCTAAGCTTAAAATAAATACAAATTCGGCATATTTAAAGTAAAATAAACGTAAACTAAAATTTCTTTCAACCTAGATGCATTTGCGTAAGAAATCTATGTCAATAAAACGCATATAATTTATACCAATTTGTATAGGCAAATATTTAAAAGCGGGCATATTTCATAAAGTATATAGATTTGAGGCGAAAGCGTGGGTGCCGTTTAAAATGTAGAAATTGCCACATTTAATAAAATCCAGCATATGTAAACAAAATATGGACACTAAAATAACAAAAATAACAAATTCCATAATACAAAGCTAAGATGTAAGTGAAAATCAAGCGTCTATAACATGCAATACTAAATAAAACCCAACAGGTTAAAATAAAGGGAAGGAACGAATTTGACTATAAAACGAAACTAAGCAGATAGAGGACATTCATTCCATAATCGATGCACGGAATAATAGTCGAAACAGAAGTATTACATAAATTTCAATTTAGTGAAGTTATAAGGAAAGTCATATTAATTAAAAATTCCAAGTGGAAAAAAATGCGCGATTGAAATACTTGTGTATAAAACTCTGCCATTGGTATAAAACATAAGTCTAGATTTAATTAATATGAATAAAGTTTACAATTTATTAATTAAGGGCTCTAAGTAAGGACACAACTATAAATTGGCTCGAAGTAAGGGAAATTAACATCGAGAATAAATCGATTCTAAGTATGTGAAATTAAAATCGACTCTAAGTGCGGATACCGAGTAATCAATTAAATATTGAGCGTTAAACTAAACAACGAACTAAATAATTAAATAAATAAGCCTAAGTTACGATGCTAAAACCCTAAAATACTGGAATAAAACTCTAAATAAATGGTATGATACTTGAAGTACAGGGTTAGTACTTCAAATCATTGGACAAACGGCTACAAGTTGCTGGAAAATAGTTTGAAGTACAGGAATACACGCCAAGCGGCGGCTCAACGACTCGAAACCACTTAACAAGCAACCGATTTGGATCATGAAGTTCTAATAAGAAGCAGCAGGAGGAATATCAGGTCAAGATTATCTTTTCAATTCATAGTACGTTACATTTATTATTTTAAATATTTGATGAACTAAAAATTTGCATTTAATTTAGATATTTGGTGTAAAAGGTCAACAAAATTTGATTCGTTTGTAAAAGGGGAATAGTTCCTTGAACGTTCAACGAAACCATTTACAGTAAAACAAAAATTCGTTTTGCTATGAGATAGTATGTGCAAAAATAGTCACATCATGCGCTTTTTTGTTTTCTACGTAATACAATAATTATATATGAATCTCTAAGGTTCATTCGCTTGGGTATTCTATATTACTTTCACATACTTAATCAGCCCAATACAAATTTTGGCATGTAGTTTACGGACCAAAATACCCCCCCTTTAGAAAACAATAAAGGTGCATTTCAGCATGGTTTTGAAATATATTGCAAATAAAGATAACAGAAAGCAACGTAGAAGTACGCCGCAGAACAGTATTATTTGTAATCGCAGTTACAGTCAAATATGGGTTTTTACTACTACGTAGACGTAGGTAAGGCTTGCGTAAACGGGATAAATTTGATGAAGTTGTATAACAGACTACAGTTGAGAGGGTTATGTGTATCGTGCGGCTACGACAGTGAATCACATTTGTATTTTTAAAATTCTCTGACTGGCCGTGTTCTTTTAACAATGTATTCAAGTTTTTTATGCATTTCAAGTAATTTTTAAACACACACACAATAAGGGTTAATCTCGTTCTCTAATATATTTAACTTTGAGATGCTACTATGAACTACTCAAACTAGTTCAAAGTCGGTTTGGGAAAGTACATGCGTGTCATAATACAGGACTACTTAACATAGTATAGAGGTATTCAAGAAAAAGTAAAAATCTAGTTTTTAATTCACGCAAAAGAGAAACTGCATATTTAATTGTCATTTCCATTGCAGGTATTAGATTTGCGAAAATGTCACTTAAGGTTGTACTAGCACAGATAATATCAGAGTTCGAAGTTGAAACTTGCAGTACAACTCCAGAACAAGTAAAGTTTCATCCTGCATCCATTCTCCTTACTCCAGTTGATGGAAACATAGACTTACACTTCAAGGTGCACGTTGATACTGCAAACTAGTTTATGTATTTTATGTGTAATTTAGGCAACTGTAAATGTATAATTTTAATTTATGCTAACTCTGTTATTAAATAAATAAAGTTTTATCTTCGAATAGAAATTATCCGATTAGCTATTATCGTATGGGATCAAAAAATCGGTTTTTAGATGCATTTTCCATAACGAGGACCTTTTAAGATAATTTATTGGAGAATTACGTGACCTATTCAGTACTGGTATTTCACTTTACAAAGCCGATGTTCAAATCTACCACGGGATAGGTAATTAGGAAAGTTTTTCTCTACCTTTCATTAGAAATGGTTAAATTTAAAGCTAGAGGGAAACAAATGCAGCTGTCGCTTATATTCTAACATGATAAAATAAAAGTAATTCTGTTATGAAATCATTAAATCACTTAGATACATTCACTGATCTAAGTAGCATTCATAAATATAAAATTAAAGACGACGTCATCAGACATAATAATAATATATAAGATAAAATGTTTTCAATATAACAAGTTACAGACTGCTTAAGACATGAAGTATCATAACAAGCGCGTGATAGACCGTGACCAAACAAAAAGAAAACATGCGTTTTTCACGCTATCAAATGTAAGCTCGGCTTGATTAACTATGACATAGTCTTCAAAGTAGTAAGTAGTGAAGATGGCAATGAAAGTTAGACAGATGACAGAATCGGAAAAAAATTATTATTCGCGAGCAAGTAACACGAACAAATGTAAGAGGAATCGTTGATAAAAAAGTCGAGGAAACCTATTGGGTTATGATATTAGCGAAAGAGATTCCAACATGGTGATATACCAGGAACAAATCAACAACGATCCCTCAACCAAAGGAGAAAATTGGATAGATTGGTTCCAAACCAACTGAAGCCTTGTTCAATATAGACCTTTATTTAGAACACAAAACGACCTCTCACGATGTTTTTATTACTTACCTTTTTGTAGCATTTTTGAATTAAGCTTGTTAAGATAGACACTGAGAAAATTAGGAAACGTCCGGTCAAGTTGTATAATATAAAGCTTATTTCATTATGGAAAATAAAATTTAAGTTCAAAAGAAAATGTAACAATTTCATAAAATACTAGTAGCTGGTTATTTTAGTGTCATGATGGATTGAAAAACGAGTTGCTTATTTTAGGAAGCATGTAAAGCGTTCTGAATTTCTGTTACACCTTATTTCCATTTTTCCTCTCAATTTCTATTAAATTTCGTCGTAAGTCGTTAACATTGGCGTAATATTGAAGCTTTAAGATAAATTTGGGATTTGTAAAAATGTTTCAAATTTTATTGGTTAAGCCTTAATATTGGAAAATCGTTTAATAATATGTATCTGTTAGTA
The DNA here is from genome assembly GCA_036346225.1 of Platerodrilus igneus. Lineage (NCBI taxonomy): Eukaryota > Metazoa > Arthropoda > Insecta > Coleoptera > Lycidae > Platerodrilus > Platerodrilus igneus. Next base: position 922,834 of record JARFIW010001555.1, read on the forward strand.
ATCAATTTAGATATGGCAACGTAGATTATATTTCGGGTGGAATTATTTTATTGGTTTTCAGAAAATGCTCAATTTTGATTTGTAAGTTGTATCTGCGATAAGATCCTTGTCAAGCCGAGTTCAGTTTCGACATGTTATTCTTTGCTTCTCATCTGGATTTGGCGGTCGTCCATTGGTTAGCACTCCATTTTGGGATTTTTTTCCTGTGGCTGGTTTTCATTCCTCTTGGTTCTTGTACTGACTTTGTATGACTTTCTATCTGCCTCTTGGGGTAGGTACTTTTAGGCTTTCTCCTTTTCTTCTGAAATCATGACTTTATCGATATTTGGATCTATTAGCAAGTTCTGTTCTTGGTTATTTGTTTTAGACGACTTCTTGCGACCACACTTTGAAGCACTCCGGTTGGTTTCCCAGCATTTCTCTTTGTGGTTCCTTAACATACTTGTGGTTTGACATTTTATTTTGGCTGTCACTGTTGGTTTTTTTCCTCGTTTCTTTTCTTTCCCTTTGGTTTCTGTGTATGGGAAAGGAAACCTTTTCATGAGGTTGAAAACTTTACTGTTTCTTTTAAGAAACATTCCGTACTTTGCCGACTTGTGCACTGTTGATGCTTTTTCATCTTTTTCCTCGTTGACTGCCACTATGCACCTATCTTCTCCCGTGGTTCTCTACATTCTTGCCTTTGTCCGGTACCTTGTAGCTTCGAGCCGGACAGATTTTTTTTTCTCTTTTGTGTTTTCCTTGTGGTTTGTTTTGTTGTCAATTGGTCGATTTCTTATTTCTCGTTCCCTACCCAGACCTCTTAATTTTGCTGAGGGGGATTTGTTACATGCCGTGCAGTACTTTATTCAACTATTTTTTGTATAGATTTCGCCCTTTATATTTAAATACGACCTCTTAAATAATACGTTACTATAAAGACTGTGTACTTCAACAAGTTATTTAAACTAGCTTCGCCGCGAATTTGAAAGTTTGTTAAAATTAATTGTAGTCCGTATCTTGTTTAAAAAAGGGCCGTATTAATATACCTTGTATTGGTTTACTTACTTCAGCTCTTCGAATGTTGATTGGCTTTATCAATCGATAAAGTCTTGCTAAGAATTCTACACACACCTGTTTTGATAACGTGTTGAATGAGACTTTGCTTGTGATGAGAAAAGTTTCTCTTTTCTTTTACTAAAGCTATACAACCAACAATATTCGTGTTTCTACAAAAGCAAATTCTTTGTTCGTCATGTTCTTACTATAGATGTTTTCAGTCGGATGTGCACATGGTAAAGTTGACGTTGTGAGTGTCTTTGGAGCGATAACCTTCTTATGTGGTAAACTCATTTGCAGTTTACACATTGTAAATTTACTTGTGCGTTAGTTTATATTTGCTCATCAGCTTTTTCCGTGGGCGTAATGCCTGAGATACCGTAAGGATATTTCACCACCGTGTAGATAGTGGTTATTCACTGAGTTCAGCTGTTCCTCCTATCTATGCGTGCAGAAAAACCACCTTATACGTCCATCTGATGTCCTACCCATATTATCATTTTTATATAACCTTGTGGTCTATGCGACAAGCTGCTGCCTATTTATAGTCACTGCAGGGAGAATTTATTTATCTCGCTACCTCATAAATTAAGGGGTAAATATAATTAATCCTACTTCAAGAAAATCGTCTTATCGCACGACGCCACGAAACGAGTACCCTATCTTGAATTAGTCGACAAATTTTAGCATGGGGATTCTATATTTGAACAAATTTTACACCGTTCATTCTAGTGATACTTGCCAAGTCTGAGGTTATCTTCTTGGTTCAACTTTCCATTATTACTGGTAGAATATTAGCAATAGAGACATTATATGCTAAATAAAATCTTTTATGTGTTTATTCTACAAATGCGTACTCCTATATGTATATAGTATTAGCTTTAACTTTGAATTACGGCCTTTTAGCGCATGGGGAGAACGTTTTACTTTGGTCACCAAAAATTACGATGTATTTTGATTATTTTAATTGAACTATTCTCCTTTGACTTATTATATATACATTATTTGAGTTGATATTTTTTTATTACTTTGCTGAGTAGTAGAGGTAGTATCCTACACGATTATTAGGTTGTTTTACTATTTATTTTATTTCAGATATTTACCACAATACGACTTTTCTTACAGTCGCACACCGGAGACTGTCGCTCGTCTCTCCTAGACCCACCCCTACTCTCATACTGAGACCAGTGCCTGTTGTTTCTGTCGATTGTATGATGATTTACGTAACATAAATTTGGACGCCCATATCGTGAGGCTCATTTGCTCGGCCTCCATAATTCTCCTGCCACCTTCTATCGTCTTATTGATCAAGTCATCGGTTCTGACCTGGAACAATTCTGCTTTGCCTACTTCTATGATATCATCATGAATACCCCCTCCTTCAACGAATATCTTCATTCCTCAACCTGGTCCTTTTACGTTTTTTCACTACTGGCCTTACCCTTCGTCAAGGTAAGTGTCATTTCAGCCGTCCTAAACTCCGCTATCTCGTTTACTTCGTTATCCGGGATGATCTCCTCTTCTATCTCGGTAAAGTCTCTGCCATCCTTAACAATCTTCCTCCTACGTCTGTTTTTAAAATCCGTCGCCTGATTGGCATGGCCAGCTGGTACCGACGCTTTATCCCCCATTTTGCTACCCTTACTTCTTTTTCTAACCTAACCCGTAAGAAGGTTCCCTTCTCCTGGACTCCTGATTGTCAGTCTGCCTTCCTCTTTTTTAAACAACATTTGGTTTCCACCTCTATACCTTCCTGCCCTGATTTTTCCTTACCCTTCACCATTCAAACCGATCGGACCCATTTCGGTTTGGGTATGATCTTAAGTCTAACCTCCTCCGAAGGCGAGAAGTTGTTAGCTTCTTCAGTCGTTCACTGTCCAAGCCTGAGCACGTTTTCATTTACTGAAAAGCAGTGGCCGGCAGTGTTGTGGGCGATGGAGAAATTCCGCTCTTACGTCGTGGGTTCTCATTTTACAGTCATTACTGATCACCACTTGCTCCTCTGGCTAAACAAACTCCATCTATAATTCCTTCCTCTCCCTACTTCGTATGATGTATATTGGTCACTCTGATTTTTCTTAGAATTTGAACTATTTCTCAGTATGGTGGTGTGATTTTTTTCTCTTCGTTCCATAATTCACCCCCTTCTTTTCTTTGGCTGGTTTTCATTGCTGTTGGTTCTTGTACTGGCTTTGTATGAGTTTCTATCTGCCTCCTGTGGTAGGTACTTTTAGGTCTTCTCATTTTCTTCTAAAATCACGACTTAGTCGACTTTGTTACGGTAAAACCGTAGCATAAACGAAAAGGATGCCGGACTAACGTAGTCGTAGATTGGGAGTGGGTGTAGGATTAAACAAGAACGAAAATATCGAATAGCTGAAATAAAAGATGGTTAGGTTATGTAGAAATGTAAACAATGACCACACCTTAATCGGTCTGATATCAGTATTTATAATAATAAAAGTAAAATAGCCTGACTAGATAGTTTATTCATGGAAGGTTGAGTGGGGTTTGTTAATAACAATTATCTATGGGTACAGTACGTATGACAGTTGTCTTTACCATTTTAAAGTACAGTTAATGCTTAACTCAAAGAAATGGGTTACCATAATTATGTAACCCTCTCACTAATAATTCGTAATTTACAATTTACTGCAAGAGCTTTATACACATTTAGAAACGTTTCCAGATACGCACCAGCTTTACAATCTCTAATTGAAATTTAAAGTATTAATGTAGAAAAGAAATATTTATAGTAAACTCTGTTTTATATAGTTTTTAAGATCTAACATATATTATAATCTTAAATTCATGGGCGTATAGCGGAAGAATTGAACTATGTTAACACGAGTAAACTCTAAAAGTATCAGTAACGGAGTTCGGGCTCCTAGCAGCAATATACAGTAGTGTATTTAACGATTTGAGTAGTACATGGTACATATAAACGTAATAAAAAGAGATATTCTAGAAGGATCTGACCAAAAATGATGTAGAACAGATGCAGCACTACCAATTCGAATTGCTCTGCGGACAGTCGAATTGTGACCAATCATCAGCCGTTAGTACGGTAACAATTCCGCACAAACAGTAACCAGTACTCCAGTAAAGCGGGAGAGTAGAAACCAAAAAGTATACCTCAGGTAGGTAGAAACAGTACGAGTATAAAGTGAATTATCCACTTTCTGTATAATACAACGGAAATCCATCCATAAGCGAGCTAAAAATCAGGCACTAACTTTTGAAATTATACAACTAAATGGCGGTTACTTACCAATTAACCAAAAGGAAGAAATTCGAATAGGAATTGGTAATTGCTCGCTTAAATTTCAAACACAAGACGAAATATAAAGTAAAACCTAACAACGGTATAAAAATTATTTTCTTATGACAATTATCAAATATTCAGCCCCGCTAACTAGATATAACAAATGTAGTATTTATGCATTTACAGAGTAACATGGGTTGCCTAATTACAATGCATTCTGAAGTTAGGATAAGCGAGAAAATTAGCGGTAATGTGATATTTTATTTGGGAATACATAAAAGTCATAACTGTATAAATTGAACGTAACAACTTTTGGATTTACTAGCAAGTCTTTCCTTGGTTATTTAGACGACTTCTTGCTACCAAAGATTGAAGCATATCGGTTCTTTTCCCAGCCTTTCCCTTGTGATTCCTTAGGATACTTGAGGCTTGACATCTTATTTTAGCTGTCGCTGTTGGTTTTCTTCCTCATGTCTTTTCTTTCCCTTTGGTTTTAGCGTACGAAAAACCAAATCCTTTCATGAGGTTGAAATCTTTATTGTTTCTTTTAAGAAACATTCCGTCCTTTGCCGACTTGTGCACTGTTGATGCTTTTTCATCTTTGTATTCGTTAACTGCTACTATGTACCTATCTTCTCCTGTGCTTTTCTACATTCTTGCCTCTGTCCGGTACCTTGGAGCTTCGAGCCACATAGATTTTTTTCTCTTTTGTATTTTCCTTGTAGTTTGTTTTGTTATGTCAATTGGTTGATTCCTTACTTCTCGTTCCCTACCTTGACTTCTTAATTTTTGCTGAGGGGGATTTGTTACATGCCGTGCAGTACTTTATTCAAGTATCTAAATGTATAGATTTCGCTCTTTATATTCAAATTCGACATCGAATATGATAAGTTACTATAGAGATTGTGTACTTCAACAAGTTATTCAAACCAGCTTCGCCGCGAATTCGAAAGTTTGTTAAAATTAATTGTAGTCCGTATCTTGTTTAAAAAAAGGTAGTATTAATATACTTTGTATTGGCTTACTTACTACAGCTCTTCAAAATGTGGATTGGCTATATCAATTGATAAAGACTTGCTAAGAATTTTACACACACCAGTTTTGATAACGTGTTGAATAGGACTTTGCTTGTGATGAAAGAACACTATCATTCTTTTGTTAAAGCTCATATTTCTACAAAAACAAATTCCTTGTTCGTCATTGTCTTACTATAGATGTTTCCTGTGGGATTTGCACATGGTAAAGTTGTCGCTGTGAGTATTTTTGGAGCGATAATCTTCTCTTGTGGTAAACTCATTTGTAGTTTACAAATTGTAAATTTACTTGTGCGTTCGTTTATAATTGCTCATCAGCTTTTTCCGTGGGCGTAATGCCTGAGATACTGTAAGGATATTTCACCACCGTATAGATGGTGGTTATTCACTGAGTCTAGCTGTCGGTTCTATCAATGCGTGCAGAAAAGCCACCTTATACGTCCATCTGGTGAGTCCTACCTATATTACCACTTTTATTTGACCTTGTGGTCTATGAAACAGGCTGCTGCCTATTTATAGGCACTGTAAGGGTAATTTATTTATCTCGCTGCCTCATAAATTAAGGGGTAAATATAATTAATCCTACTTCAAAGGAATCATCTTATCGCACGACGCCACGAAACGAGTAGCCTATCTAGAATTGGTCCACAAATTTTAGCGTGGGGTTTTTATATTTGAACAAATTTTACACCATTTATTTTAGTGATACTTGCGAAGTCTGCGGTTATCTTCTTGGTTCAACTTTCCATTATTACTGGTAAAATATTACCAATAGAGACATTATATTCTAAATAAAATATCTCATGTGTTTAATCTACAAATGCGTATTCCTATATGTATATAGTATTAGTTTTAACTTTGAATTACGGCCCTTTGGCGCATAGGGAGAACGTTCTACTTTGGTGCCCAAAAATTGCCATGTATTTTGACTATTTTAATTCTCCTGTGACTTATTATATATACATTATTTGAGTTGATATTTTTTTATTACTTTACTGAGTAGTAGGAGTAATATCCTACATGATTATTATGATGTGTTACTATTTTTTTTTTCAGATATTCACCACAATACTACTTTTCTTCCAGTCGCGCACCGGAGACTGTCGCTCGTTTCCTACGACCCACTCCTACTCTCCCACTGAGCCCGGTACCTGTTGCTTCTGTAGATTGTATTATGATTTACGTAACACGCTTGCTAAAACAAAATCAAGTTTGGTTTGAAAAGCGCAATTCGGATTTATTCAGAAACTTTCCTGAGTTTGCGAGGTAATCGATCGTTTTCCAACACATCTAGGGCAAGTTCGATTTGTGAAATTCGGGTTACCACATTTAAAGCAATATATTTTTTTAGGTTGACTACAAAAATGGGTTTTATGTCTTTTTTTATTACAATTCCAGCACTTAATGAAATTCAATATAGGATGGCCGAAATTTTTAACTGTCTGAACTAATGACGATTGTTCAGAACTTTTTAGAGGTTTCCTGTTGTACTACCAAATCAGAATCTTTAGAGATAAAATTTGAATCTTTAAAAGAAGGGATGTTTAAATCATCAACTACGCAGGTTAAGTAAGGTTTCCTTGAGAGATTGTGGTAAGCCAAACTAGGCTTCAAAAATAATTGATAATTAGTAGGAGGTGGACGAAATTGTTTTGCTCTAAGGTAAGTTTCTTCAATAACTTTACAAAGCTGAGTTAATTTGGAAACACTAGTAATTGTTTGTAATGCAAGTTGAGACTGAAACAAAGGTAATAAACTACTTTTAATTATTTCCATTCGAGATTGTTCAGAACAGAAATAAGAATAACATCTTTTTCGTTTACACCTTGTATACGAAAACGTATTTTATCTTGTAGGGCAAGTTCATAATCGTAAGACCAAAAAGCAGCACGCAAATTACATTGACGTTCTTCTCACAATTTATAGTGCTGCACTGCTCTGTACCAAATACGAGCTGGACCACGAAATAACTCGAAAGCGGACGCAAAGAAAGCATCTTTCAGGACACAACGCGACTCACAAAATTCATGTACGCGTTGCAAAAAGCATTAACACTAGACATACCATCATAACTAATGTTCCACGTATGTACCGCTGGAAAGTGGAATATAACGATAATTTTTCATTTTCTTAATCTTTTTTGGGAAGTAAACCACTCATAGTTTCTAAAATCATCTCTATTTACGTTTCGATCCATGACAACGATCCTAGGTCATGGATCGAAACGTAAATCAAGTTGATTTTAAAAACTATGAGTGGTTTAATTCCCAAAGAAGATTAAGAAAAATGCTAAACAAACCACAACAACCATACAGGGAGTATTGATAATTTTTCTATTTATTTTTATCAAACACAACATAAATTGTGTTTACTTCCGTCAGTAAAAAATGTTCTCACTGGTTCCATATTGTTTTGTACAACTATCCGTTAAAGATTGCGTTTTCTTAATTAATTCGGTTTTGTTGTTCATATGTATCTAAAATTCGTATAAGTCTATTTTCAAGAAGGAATACGTTTACTTTCATTTCTACTATTTGCTTTATCAAAGTTTTCAACATCGTCTACTTTCAGTTTAGCTGTGCAAGCCAAAAGTTCTTTTCCGGATAAAAAATTTAAATCAGAATGTGAAATAAATATACCGGTTACATATTTGGTTTTACTAAATCTTAGAGTATCTTTCTCCAGTAGCATTTTCAAGGCTTATCCCTCTAATAGATAATTCATAAGTAACCTTATCCCCTAATAAACGATAACAATTCATGTTAACTTACAAACACTTCAAATACTTGGCGATTATACAATTTCTTCACTTAATGTTGGCGCAATAACCATAAACAACAACAACCACAGTTACTACTACGACTAAGGCTTCCTGTAATCCTACTAGTAACACTACCAGTAACTCAACCAATAATTGCGGTAAATGTAAAATGATAATTTAACAAATAACGAATAGCTCTTTGGTAGAGAGATGTGGACTGTATAAAATTTAAAAGTGATAGTTAAACAAACAGCAAATAATTAATATTTTTTCATCAAATCAAAGCGTTTACTTTAAAGCACTCACCTTGTTAACTATGAATCCGTGCCGACGAAAAAAACGATGTAACAACTGCTACTCTTCTTTTTTCGGATGAAGCGAAGCACATTTATAACGATAGCGGTTCTGTAGCAAAGCGGTTCATCTCATTTGTTCTATGTGGAATGTGTGTGTAAAAGCGATGCGGCCCGTTCGACCGACGAATCGATTCTCTCCTAAGCTTCGTGGATCTTCCAATCAATGCACTGTTTGCACATGCGACATAACAACGTTTACCACTTACGGCACTTGTTGGCGCGTGCTTCAGTAAACCAAGGAAATTCCACTCTAATAAATTTAAATATACCGCGGCGAATTTAAAATAATCAACAAACTCGATGCATTAATAAAATTTGCAGTAAAGTTTACAATACAAACGGAACAACACAACTAATAACACTACCAGTAACACTACCAGTAACACTAACAGTAACACTACCAGTAGCACTATCAGTAATACTACCAGAAACACTAACAGCCCTATAAGGGACAAACCTTATAATTGCGCGAATATACAACTAAAATAGCGAATACAAATATAAACAATGAATTGCCTGCCGGGCAACCACTCCAATAACAGCTGTTGATAACTTGAAAGCGTTGGATAACCAACCAAAATTTTATAATATGTGCGTCTTAAATAAATTTACAGCACCGAATAATTACGTACCTGGTTTCCTAAATCCTATACCATATAGGATAATTAAAGCAATTTCAAACAACTTCAAACTAACACCAAAATGCTGAAATAAAAGTTCTTGACAGCGAAATCCCAAAATGGAGTGCTAACCAATGCACGACCGCCAGATTCAGATGAGAACCAAAGAATAGCATGTCGGAAATGAACTCGGCTTGAACAGAGTCTTATCGCACGTACACACATTCCACTATCAAATCAAAATTGACCATTTTCTGAAAATCTTTGAAACCCAATAAGATAATTTCACGCGAATTATAATCCACGTTGCTATATCTAAGTTGATTACTAACAAATACATATTGTGTGGTGCGGCAGATTGTATGTTATTATATTTGAAATTATAGTTTTGGCGCAATAGGAAAGTGTGCGCGTTGATTAGGGATGTAGAGGGAGATAGTGGGGGAAAGTGTAGGTAGTAGGTGGCGCAAGATATTAAGTTCCTGTGATATCACCACGTTGGAATCTCTTTCGCTAATATCATAATCTAATAAGTTTCTCGACTTCCATATCAACGATTCCCCTTACATTTGTTCTGATTACACGCTGGCGAATAATAAATTTTTTCTGATTCTATCATCTGTTTTTGAGGAGTGGTGTAATGGTTACAAGCCAAGCTTACATTAGATAACGTGAAAAACGTATGTTTTCTTTTTGTTTTATCACGGTCCATGACGAGTTTGGTACCTTATTTCATGCCTTAAGCAGTCTGTAACTTATTACATTGAGAAGATTTTACCTTGTGTATTATTATTATGTCTGATGACGCCGTCTTTAATTTTATATTTATGAATTCTACTTAGATCAGTGAATGTATCTAGGTGATTTAATTATTTGGCAACAGAACTACTTTTATTTTATCGTGTTGGAATTTAAGCGATAGCTACATTTGTTTCCCTCTAGCTTTAAATTTTATTCATTTCTAATGAATGGTAGAGAAAAGCATTCCTAATTACCTACCCCGCGGTAGGTTTGAATTTCGACTTTGAAAAGTGAAATGTCAATATTGAATAGGTTTCGTAATTCTGCAGTAAATAATCTTGAAGAGTACAAAAATGCCTTATGCCTCCTTATGGAAAATGCTTCTGAAAACCGGTTTTTTGGTATTGTACGAAAACAGTAGAGCCATTTCGAATGGACCTGCACCTTGCCGAAGTTCTAAATTACTAGAACAGGTGAAATGGCTTGCGTGTTCTAATGAGCTAAAGAGCCAAACTACAGGTCCAACCAAAGTAGTAGGGTCGTTAGTGAGGAACCAGACTAAGACAGTTCCCCGAAAGAGGGCAGCGGCTCTTTCGGTACTTAGAATGGCAGAAACCATAGGGGTCGGTATGGCACTCTAAGACACACAACCGCGATGTGGAAGGCAACGGGAAACCACCACATTATCTCCCAAGTACACAGCGTACTTAAAATGTTACAAACATGATGGCATTCTCTGGGGTAAAAGATTCCGGAGTTAAAATAGTCCCTCATTCGGATCTCCGGGAAGGGACTACTTCGGAGGATGCGATCGAAAAGTTAAGAATAAGAGTCGGGAACATTCTGCGACTCGGAGCGTGGAATGTTAGAAGTATGAAGCAAGTAGGTAAGCTGGAGAACCTAAAAATCGAAATGAATAGGTTATCACTAGACATAGTAGAGATCAGCGAAGTTCGGTGGCCAGAGGCAGGGGATTTTTGGAGTGGAGACTTCAGGGTAATTCATACAGGAGCAGAACAAGAAAATTTGGGTGTGGGGATAGTTATGCGGAAAAAAATAGGATACTGTGTAGAAAATTACTTACAAAAAAACGAAAGACTTCTCATGGTTAGATTAGAATCTAACCCGGTAAACACAGTAATAATACAAGCATACATGCCCATCTCTAGTTACAGTGACGAAGAGGTAGAAGCCATCTACAAAGATATCGAAGACATATTAAGATACGTAAAAGGACATGAAAATTTAATAATTACGGGGGATTTTAATGCCGTGGTACATGAGGGTAGGGAAGAAGCGGTAGTAGGTTTATTTGGTTTAGGCACGAGAAACGACAGGGGAAATAGGCTGGTAGAATTTTTTGACAAGAACAATTTAATCATCACAAACACATTATTTCAACATCATGCTAGAAGACGATATACGTGGAAGATGCCAGGAGATATAGGAAGATATCAAATAGATTACATTCTTGTTAGACAACGGTTTAGGAATCAAGTAAAATACTGTAGAAGCTACCCAGAAGCAGATATAGACACTGACCACAACATCGTAATTATGAAGGCAGCACTTAAATTTAAAAATCTGAAAAAAAGGAACGGAAAAAGGCACTTGGACTTAGAGAAACTAAAAGATAAAGATATTCAAGAAAGATTCGAAAAAAAGTCAAATGAATTGCTCAAAGATATCGGAAAAATATCTGATACTAAGGAAAGTAGAAACAGAATGGAATAACATTAAATCCAACCTAGACATGGCGGCCATAGATATTCTGGGGTATACACAAAAAGAAAATAAGAAACCATGGATAACAAAGGATATCCTGAATTTAATAGAAGAAAGACGAAAATACAAAAATAAATCAGACAAAACAGGAAAACAGAGATACAAAACCATAAAATGCGAAATTATTCGAAAATGCAGGAAAGCTAAAGAACAATGGATTGATGAAAAGTGCAAAGAGGTACAAACAAAGATGGAAATAGGAAAGACAGACAAAGCATACAAATTAATTAGAATGAATTTTAGGGATATAAAAGCGTATAGCAAAAATATAAGGGACGCACAAGGAAACGTCATCATAGAAAACGTAGAGAAAGTGGGTAGATGGCAAGAATATATAGCGAATTTATATGCAGGAGAAGAACTAACTGCATTAGAAAAGGAATCAGACATTAAAAATGATGACTTGGGATATCCTATACTTAGAGACGAGTTTGAATTAGCATTAAAGAGTCTGAAAAATGGTAAGGCGCCGGGTACAGATAAGGTGCAAGCCGAAACTCTAAAAGCAGCTGGACAAGCAGTAACAGAACGTCTCTTCCAACTTGTAAGCTATATGTATGAGACAGACGAGATACCCAAAGATTTCAAACGTAGCATCATAGTAACTATACCAAAAAAGAAAAGCGCGGATAAATGTGAAAATTTTCGAACAATAAGTTTGACATCACACGTGTCAAAAATATTAAATCAAAAACAAGAATACAAGTATGTAACACGAACTTACAAGAGGTTAAGGATTTCTGCTACCTAGGAAGCCAAATAACGCAACATGGAAAAAGCACAAAAGATATAAAACAAAGATTAGCACAAGGTCGTGCTACATTTAACAAGAAAAAGCAACTACTGTGCTCAAAGACCACAAACATAGAAACAAGGAAAAGATTGCTTAAAACATATGTGTGGAGCACAGCACTGTACGGCTGTGAAGCCTGGACAGTAGGAGAAGCGGACAAGAAAAAGATAGAAGTCTTTGAGATGTGGTGCTACAGACGTATGATGAAGATATCATGGACAGACAAAGTTAAGAACGAAGAGGTACTAAAAATGGTAGGGGAAGAAAGAAATATGTGGAAAACGGTAAAAAATAGGAGAGATATGATGATAGGCCAGATACTACGGCATGAGGGAATAGTGCGGAATATATTAGAAGCAGAGATAGGAAAAAAGAGAAGAAGAGGCAGACCTAGGTTAGACTACTGCACACAGATAGTAAAAGATGTAGGCTGTAGGGGTTTCAGGGAGATGAGTAGGCTAGCCCAGAATAGAAATCAATGGAGGTACGCATCCAACAAATCCCAAGATGGATAAACTAATGACGAAAAGATAACTGTGCTTAAACATGATGATTATTATAAGTAACTACAAGAATTGGTTGGGCAATATTCTCGAATAATGTTAAGTGTGTTAAAGGATTTACTGGAAAACCCTTATTTCGGCAAATGTCTAAGTGCTGGGGGATCTTGGTAGCCACAGGTTGCTTAACCTCCTTCACTGAATCTCTGTAAAATAGGTCATACAATTAGAAAACAATAGAAAAGGAACGAGCTGAATATGCATGCTGTGTAAGAATTTAAGGGAACTATGAAGGCTAGCTCAGAATATAAATAAGTGCAGGTACGTGTCCAACCAGTTTTGAGACGGAAAACCTAATGACGAAACAATAAGCACAGATAAATTTGATGATTAGTATAAACAACTAGTTGTTGGTTGCAAAATATCTCCAACTAATGTTGGCTGTGCGAAAAGATAAATTGAAAAATATATTAAATCGCTCAATGGTTAAGTGTTGGGGGAACTTGGCAGCCACAGGTTGCTTACCTCCCTTCACAACCACTAAAGGTCGGACAAATAGGGCATATAACTGTAAAACAATAGAAGGTGATCGAACTGCATCTAGCAAGAAACAACAGCGCCTATGAGGAAAAGCAACAAACATAGAACAAGAAGAAAATTGTTGAAAGCATATGGGTGGAGCAAAGCACAGTATGCCTATGAAATACGGGCAGTCTGAAACGCAGACAGAAAAACGGTAGCAGCCTTTTGAAATGCTGTGCTTCAGAATATAAGGAAGATAGCATGGACAGACAAAGATAATAACAAATAAGTTATAGAAATAGCAGGGGAACAAGGATATCTGGGGAAAAAGAGAAATAGAAGGGCGGATTATGTTCTAAGGCATTTTGGGAAATAGTATGGGATATATTACAAGCAGTGATAGGAAAAAGAGGTAGATGTAGACCTAGATGAGATAGTTATAGATGCAAACTGTGCAAATTTCAGGGAAATCTGTAGGTTAGTTCAGAATAGGAAACAATGATGGTACGCGCCTAACCAGTTCTAGGACTGAAGACCTAATGATGATGATAACGAAAATAGCTAATCGGATAATTTCTATTGGAAGATAAAACTTTATTTATTTAATAACAGAGTTAGCATAAATTAAAATTATACATTTACAATTGCTTAATTACAGGATATAGAACAATATACATAAACTAGTTTACAGTATCAACGTGCATCTTGAAATGTAAGTCTATGTTCTCATCAACTGGAATAAGGAGAATGGATCCGGGTTGAAACTTTACTTGTTCAGGAGTTGTACTGCAAGCTTCAACTTCGAACTCTGATACTACATGTACTAGTACAACCTTAAGCGATATGTTCGCAAATCTAACACATGCAGCTTAGCAATAAGTGGAAAATCTTACATCGTGCACTTAATGTTGAAGGAACTTTGGCAGAAAATATAATTAAAACGTGCTGTCTTCTACACAATTTTGTCAGTCAAGGATGGATTTAGGTTTGAGGATACCATTGCTGTTAGTGGATTGATTGACGATATGGCAGTGCAAATGACAGTTTGTGATGGTGTAATAGCCGAATATCCTAATAATTTATAGTTATTATATTGAATTAAGTTTTATGCCTTTAAAAGGTGAGTGACTTACTATAGGAAGTGCAAAGTGCGGAATTGTACAGTAAGACAATCAATAGGAAGTACATGTGCAACGAACTCTAGGCTAGGTGTAATTGGAATTATTAAGTAAGCATAATTGCATAATTATTGTTAGCAGTTAAGAACTAATATAGAATTAAAACATTAAAAGTCTAACCCTAAGATGTAACGGTTGTACTGCACCTTAAAGTGTTAATTAAATTAAATGTGAAATGGTCTTCGACTTTGTTTCTGATCACCTCTACTAAAGACCCCAAGAGAACACTACAAGTTATATGCAGTTTCTCTTTTGCGTAAATTAAAACGACTACATTTTTACTTTTTCTTGAATACCTCTATACCATGTTAAGTAATCCTGTATCATGACGCGCATGTATTTTCCCAAACCGGCTTTGAACTAGTTCGAGTAGGTTCATAGTAGTAGCTCAAAGTTTAATTTATTAGAGAACGAGATTAATCCTTATTGTGCGTGTTTAAAAATTACTTGAAAAGCAAAATAAAACTTGAAAACATTTTTAAAATAACATGACCAGTTAGAACATTTCAAGAATACAGATGTGATTCACTGTCATAACCGCACGATACACATAACCGCTCTCAACTGTAGTCTGTTATGCAACTATATCAAATTTATTCCGTTTACGCAAGCCTTAC
This sequence comes from Platerodrilus igneus, assembly GCA_036346225.1. Taxonomy (NCBI): domain Eukaryota; kingdom Metazoa; phylum Arthropoda; class Insecta; order Coleoptera; family Lycidae; genus Platerodrilus; species Platerodrilus igneus. Next base: position 938,044 of record JARFIW010001555.1, read on the forward strand.
GCCTATGTAGTAGATACATACCGATATTTGACTGTAACTGCGATTGTAAATAATAGTGTTCTGCTGCATATTTCTATTTCTGTTTTCTTTATTTGCAAATTATTTCAAAACCATGCTGAAATGCACCTTTATTGTTTTCTGAACGGGTGTATCTTGGCCCGTGAACTAAATGCCAAAATTTGTATTGGGCTGATTAAGTATGTGGAAATAATATAGAATACCCAACCGAACGAACCTTAGAAATTCATATATAATTATTGTATTACATACATTACTATTTTTGCACATGCGTCCGCATTTCAATTGAACACTCAAAAGAACATAGGGAACCAAAACTATCATACAGAATGCAATGGGAATTTGAAGGGATTTCTTCATGTGGGTTGGCGCTCAAAGGCTTTAACATAGATGTAGGAGTTAGACCATTGAGGTTAAGCATTCATGTATTTGGCAGTATATTATAATTTATACACCCCTAAGAGTATATTTGCTTCTGATAAAACCCAACCCGCACCCCTGTATGTTGAGTGGTGCACCAATTAACTGATAAATCATTCCGTCCCTTGTAGAGTAAAAATAAGTAAACAACGTAACGTCAATTTGCTCGTAAAAAAATATCAAAGGAATTGGCGCTAATAACAAAAATTGTGAAATATATTCTTTGAGGTAAAATTTATATCCAGAATAGCTTTAGACGTTGGGAATGAGCGGCTGCTGGCCATGTAGGCAAGGTACATACGTGCGAAGCATTAGCGTTAATAAAAAAACAGTTCGTTATGGTTTTCATAGTAAAATCGTCACTGTCAGAAGGTTAGTAACGACAAAACCTTAGAAATGGTTTAAGAAAATCGAAATACTATCTAAAAATGGGCAATGTGGTAATAGGTGGTATTTTGAGATATGAAGAAATAGTTAAGAGTACTGAGGAGATGGTTATGTTGATCCCCTAAATATGCAGATCAAAATAATTTAGGAAGAAGTATTTAAAAATAGGTTACAGAAAACTGGAAAAATTACTTCAAGATAACAAACAGTGAAGCGCTTCAACAACTAAACCGGGCGTCGACTACAATATAGGTACAGAGAGCACCATAAGAATATATACATATACCTGTGGAAGATATGAATATATAAGCAAATACTTCGTATGTTTGTCCTATCTACTTTAGTGCCATCCCTTACTCTTCGCACCCGATCGAAATGTCTTTCTTTCTTCCCTTCAATTTTAATGATACGACATAATAATCATTGCAATAATAAACTTGAAAGTGATTACATAATTGCAATCCGACAATATTTGACCTAAGATATTATATATCAAAATGAAGATTTTTAAAGAAGTTTAATTATTACGTTCAAGGCGATTGCGTCACTGACAAAAATAATCACATTAAAATCGTATTGCATAATTTTGCGTATGAAGGTTGCCTGGAGCAAACGAATCAATTGCATAACAGCAATTCTTAGATTCTGTAGTGTTTATAGCAAACTTGATCCTAGGTAAATAGTAATACTATAACTTAATTTATAAAATGATGCCTGATTATAATTGATTTTTTGTTCAAAAGTAGTTAAGTTACTATAATTCAATTTTTAGACAATGGATTCATTGCCAATATTCATGGTCATCGGGCTGATTTCTCTAATATGGTTATACAAGCACCTAACAAGAAATTTCAACTACTGGAAGAAACTCAATATACCATTTTCTAAGCCAATTTTTTTGTTTGGTAACATTTATGATATTTTCATGCTGCGACGGTCAATCACCGACTTGACAATAGAACTGTACAACTCAGCAAAAAAAGAATGTATAGGATTTTTTATATTTGACCAACCTTTTTTGTTAATTTGCGATATTGAAATAGTCAAACAAGTTTTGATTGGTGATTTCGATTATTTCAATAATAGAAGTATCGCAGACCACGAACACGACAAAATTTCGTCCAATATCTTGTTTACAGCTAAAAATCCAAAATGGAGATCTATCAGATCAAAGATATCACCAATTTTCACAGCTGGAAAAATTAAGGGTATGTTTCCATTAATCATAGAAGCTTCAAAAGATCTTAAACGCTACATCAGAAACGTCGCGATAAACTCCAAATCTACTGACTCCAGGGCAATGACATTGAATTTCAGCACCGACATTATAACGTCTTGTGCTTATGGAATAAATGCGTGTTCGTTTGCTGGTAAAGACTCACCAATTCGTACAGCTACCAAACGATTTTTTGAAGGGAGTGTTAAGAGATCTATTGCGATGTCTGCTTATTTTGTAGCTCCCATTTTAGTCAAACTTTTTAGGTTAAATTTAGTGGAATCGGTTGCTGGTAAGTTCTTACATGACATTTTTTTGAAGCATATGGACAAAAGAGAAACTTCTAAGTCATATAGGGGTGATCTACTTGACATTATAATAGGGCTAAGGAAATCTAATGAGCATAATCATTTTGGTAATATTTGTTAAATAATTGAGATATGCAATTATCCAAAATGTTTCAGATACATATCTAATGACAGCGCAAGCTATACAATTTTTGTTCGCCGGCGTAGAAACTACTGGATCAACGACTACGTATGCATTGTACTGCTTGGCTAAACACCCTTCTATTCAAGAAAGCGTAAGACAAGAAATAAAAGAAGTTATAAGAAAATATGGTGATGTTACCTTTGAGTCTTTACGGGACATGAAACTTCTAGAAAATGTTATTGATGGTAAGTACGAGGGCTTTTTTTTCAATATCTGATTGGTCGCAAAATTAAAATATCAGGAAAAATTCGATGATACTGTGCGCAGATGTATTGCGCAGTGTCTCTAGTACACCTGTCAATCGCAACACGTCGCAGTTTTTAACGTATAGTAAGCACATAAACACGCCTAGAACAACAGTGCCTCCCGGTAAATGTGAAATGCGTGCTGTTATTCGATTTCTTCATGCTGAGGGGTGCAGTGTAGCCGAAATTTATCGACAAATGAGTAACACGTACGGGAAAACTTTCATTAGTAACAGCAAAGTGCGAAAATAGTGCAGGAACTTTGAAAAAGGACGTATAGACGTTCATGTTTCAGGTGGTCAAAGAAGGAAGCAAATGCCAACAAACCAAAAATGAACGAATCTGGCAATTCGGGAAAATCGTCGCCTCACAATTTATGTGTTGAATGATTTGTTGCAGACAAGTTTAGTTGTTACCACTCTATAACAAATGTCAAAGTCGGAGCGGTGGCTAGGTAGAGAGATAGCTGGAAGGTGTATCCAAATGTTCCAAGTAGATCATTTCCTATTTTCACGGTGGTTTTCATTTTGCGACCGATCAGAAACAACAACTATCCTAGATTTAGGGAAAATGTATAGACTTTGCTAAGGACGCAACTGCGATGAATTAAAATTTATTAGCTCTCGATGTGTGTCAGTGCACAGCATGTACCTCCTAGTGGTCATAGTGTGGGCATTACATGTGATTTTCCAATGCTCCACCCGAAGGTACTACATTGGCCAGAAAGCGAGTTTTTTTTTTACCTGGAAAATTTTGAATTTTGCCGAACCCTTGCTGTTCCAAGCAAGGTAGGGATCTTTAACGTGCGTGACAACACTCACACACGGGACCTCCATTTTACCTCTCATCCGAACGAGGGTGTATTTTTGTAAAAAATGCTCGCCTAAAATTTTCAAGCGGACCGTGTCGGGATTCGAACCCGGGACCTTGGGCGTAGTTGTCACACACATACCACTACGCCACGGAGCCGCCTCATAGTGTGGGCAGCTTTCTTGTGACTTACAAGGTAATCCCCCTCAAGGGGAAGTTTTAGTTTGTATTGAAAGACGTTAGGCACACCTGGAGGACTTGGAGTCGTGGCCATGTCTGTGGCAGAGAAGCTAAACATACCAATTCTGAACGGTAAGGTGTCATTATCGTTAGTAGGGAAAGCTACAACGGCGCGATTACGTTCTAGGTTGAAAACTTGGTTCAACCTAATTAAGACTTACTAACAAGACCTTTACGAAAGCCTGGGAACGTCAAGGACATGGTGGGCGACTGTGACGGAAAATATCCAGCCAATCAAGCAACGACCGCATGCATGAGGAATGGAGATTTAGTACTTGAATGTCAGTGCGAATGTCATGTAATCTGAAAATAAGATCGAGTCCAAACATTTTAAGTAAAAGTGTTATTCAAGTAGTTTAACTTTACCAACGTTAAAAGTTCTAAGTAAATCTGCATGTTTGTATTAATTTAAGTAATGGGATTGTTCTGGGGTTCTAATTAATGGCGTAGTTAATGCTTCAATTAATATTTTAATTAACGTTTCAATATTAGCTACAAATATTAGTTCAGATACTTCTTCAGATAATACTTTATATATTTCTTCCATATTATCTTTCTCGCTATTAAAACCTATCTGATTTTATTGTGCTGCGGACTAACTTGTTGCAAAACAACCCTCCTTGACTTAAACCTGATGAAGGTCTTCCATAATTTTATTTAAGAGGCGATCATTGCAAAGAAATTTTGCGCTAAAGGTTTAAAGCTTTAACCTACTGTTTGGTGTGGAATTAAATCAAGGCTTCAAAAATCAAGGACAAGTTAGTTTTTAACGTTCTGTATTTTTGTCTAAAGGATTTTATAGAAATATTTGAATCAGTTTTTGTACCTAATAATTGTATTATAAGAAGTTGCAGTTTTAAGGTTTAATTAATTCTTAAATTTATTTAGAATATTATGTATAACAAAGGGCAATTTACACGTGTTTTTAATAGTAACTATATTTTAAAGAAATAAACAAGGCGGTGAAAGTACGCCGGCACTGAAAATTTACGTAACTTTATTATAAGTGTAATTTGAAACGCTAGTTATTTTTTATATTTTTTATATATGCTAATCTGTTCGAACAAGGGAGTAATGTTCTACCAACTGAAATAGTCGAGGAAGTGTTATTTTTATTCAGATAGGATTTGTAGATCTGGAAAAAGCATTCAACACTATAGAATGGAATAAAACGTTTTAAATACTCAAAAAAATTGGAATGGGTTTTAGCGATAGACGGATAGTACATAGTTTATCCACAGAACAAACAGCGGTAATAGAATTACACCAGGAACGTAGAGAAGTAAATATTAGGAAAGGTGTGAGACAGGGATGTGCCATATTCCCATTAATTTTTAACTTGTACTTTGAAGAGGCAATGAATACTGCCAAATGCAGTATGACATTTAGAATTACTATGCTGGAACAAAAGATTAATATGCTTAGATTTGCAGATAATATAGAGGTATTAGCATATAGCAAAGAAGAGTTTGAAGCTGCTCTTATGATACCGAAACAGTTCTAACAGAGACATACGGTACGAAAATTAACAAAAATAAAACTAAAGTACTAGTATGCTAAGAGGAGGGGGAATAAATCAAAAACAAGATTGTAAATAGGTAACGAGAACTTACAAGAGGTTAAGGATTTCTTTTATTTAGGAAGCCAAATAACGCAACATGCGAAAAGCGCAAACGATATAAAATAAAGACTGGCACAAGGTCGTGCTACATTTAACAAGAACAAGCAACTACTGTGTTCTAAGATAACAATCATAGATACAAGGAAAATATTGCTTAAAATATATGTGTGGATTACAGCACTGCACGACTGTAAAACCTGAACAGTAGAAAAAGCGGACAAGAAAAAGGTAGAAGCCTTTGAAATATTGAAGATATTGTGGACAGACAAAGTTAAGAACAATGAGGTACTAGAAATGGTAGGGGAAGAAAGAAATATTTGGAAAACGGTAAAAAATAGACAAAATAAGATGATAAGTCACTTACTAAGGCATAAGGGAATAGTACAGAATATATTAAAAGCAGAGGTGAGAAAAAAGAGAAGTAAACGGATACCTAGGTTAGACTATTGTACACAGATAGTGAAAGATGTAGGTTGTGGGAATTTCAAGAAAATGTGTGGGCTAGCTAAGAATAGAAATCAATGGAGGTACGCGACCAACTAGTTTCAAGACGGAAAACCTAATGACGAATAAATAAGTGCACTTAAATCTGATGATTATTATAAACAACTACAGACGTTGGTTGTGAAATATTTGCAACTAATGTTGATTGTGCGAAAGAATATATTGGAAAACTATTAATTCGGCAAATTTTAAGTGCTGGGAGAAACTTGGCAGACATCCTTTACATACCACTGAAGATCGAGGCAATAAGGTATATAATTGTAAAACAATAGAAGGGGATCGTACTACATCTATGAAGAAAGAACAACCGCTATGTTCAAAGACAACAAACATAGAAACAAGAAAAGTTTGTTGAATGCATATATATGGAGCACAGCACAGCCTGAAATATGGGCAGTAGGAAAAGCAGACAGGGAAAGATAGAAGCCTTCTGGAATGTTGTGCTTCAGATGTATGAAGATGATAACATGGACAGACAAAGTTAATAACAAATAGGTTATAGAAATAGTAGGGGAATAAAGATATCTGTAAAAAACAAACTCAAAATTTGGAGAAACAGAAGAGCCGGATACGTTCTAAGGCATTTTTGGGGAATAGTACGCTATATTACAAGCACAGATAGGAAAAAGAGGTAAAAATAGACCTAGATCACACTATCTCACGCAGATAGTGATAGATGCACACTGTGGAAATTTCAGGGAAATGTGTAGGTTAGTTCAGAATAGGATACAAAGAGGGTACGCGTCTAAGCCGCCCCAGGACTGAAAACCTAATGATGATGATGAGAAGATTCTGATCTGTTGTATGGGAAAGTTTACTTTAATAACACACACACACACGCACACGGACACGCACACGCACACGCACACCCACACATACACACCCGCGCACACACGCGCACGCACACACATGCACACACACACACACACACACACACACACACATATATATATATATATATATATATATATATATATATATATATTTATATTCAATTGTAACTTTCTGGATCGTGACCATACATTAAATAAAATAATAGAATATAATATTCTTGTTTACGCGTTTCGGTCTACAAGACCATTATCAAAACTTTATTAAAAGCAAATACCATTCTTTAACAGCACCTATAAATTTTTACTTATAAACTTGTGATTATAATTCCTTCTTATAATCAAAGCTTACCTCTAGTTCAATTATTTTATAAATTTGTATAGATAAAATTAAATTTAACAATAATATGTAATTCAAACATTTATAGTCATTGAATAAAACTGTAAACATACTATATACTTTAAAAGCTAAATTAAAACTGTCAATAATAACATTAATACATTTTTGATAACCGCCTTTTGTCTAATTTACATTATTCTACCAGCAATTATCTATTCAAACTATTTTATTTCTTAAATATACAGGGTTAAACATTATAAATATACATTTGCAATTACTTTTAATTAAACTAACTGTACGCGCCGTATGCCTCTTTCATATTTGCCGCGTCAGGTATAAACTCTCGTTCGTGAATACCTCAAGTGTGCGCGCACGAACACTAGGAAGTAAGTAAAAATGGACGCCCGCGGACAGCACGGTTAGCGTGGACAGTCCAACTCTAATACATTTCTCTTTCAATTATTCCTCATTTCCTTGCCTTTTCGGCCTGGCCTTTACGCGAGTGTCAGTGCTTGACGTTATAAACTTATTTATGTGCACTGAAAAAATCATCCAGTGAGCTGAAGATTAATACACGGCGAGTGTGAGCTTTTATTTCACTCTTTTTTCCCTATCATACAGTCCTGCTCATATCGAACCCTCTCGCGTACCGGGGTACTTTTAACTACCAGCTATTTGGCCGGTACAAAAGTTTTAGTCCAAACGAGCCGGATGTTAAAAGTGAAGGCTCAAATCGCATCATTAAGTTTTCCAATTCGCCATAAAATACAAGATAATCTTCAAAAATTTAAGTAAATTCGATCAAGTATCGACATTCGTATCGTACCGTCTTTCTCAAACATTATACGTTTTGCATATAATTATCAACTATGATCTATGATTGCTACATTTCTAAGCGCAAAGTTCATAATTTTGTGTACACTTCAAGAAATGCAATCAAATCACTCGCTCTTTGTATTAAATATTTATCGCACATGTGCTTAGTGAAATTCCAGAAATATAATACATTATTTGAGTTCATTCATTTGCAAACAAACACGACAAATTTTCATTGTATTAGTCTCACGTGGTTGGTTACATGTAACTGTAAATTGTAAAAGCAATTTATTTCTAGCCTCTTGTAAGCCGACGTTTACAATATTATTGTAAAAGATTTTCTTTTCGTTTGTTTATCGTTCAAGCATGGCTAACGATAAAGTAGTGTTGGAAGCTCAATTAGAAAATCTATTTTCACGCCTTACCGAGATCACGGATTATGCTAAAGGTGCTTCTGTATCTCGTCTTTTAGCTTATACCGCAAAATATATGCGTATAGAAGCTATCGAGAAAAAGTTTGACGCACTATATAATGAAATATTGGCGTATAATTCAACCGTGGACACTAAATTAAAAGTGAACGGTAATCAATCTGCATTTGATGATCTCATTGATGTGATACGCAGTCGTTATTTAAAAATCAAAACGTCTTCAAACGCTCCGCAAGGTGGTTCAAGCCCATCTCAAATTTCTAATTGCTATTTGAAGCCTTTAGATATAACTCCGTTTTCTGGCCAGATTGAAGACCGGCTCCTATTTATTACGTTGTACCGCACTCGTGCATTCTAATAATCAGGTGCCCGTTGCTCAAAAGTATTTGTACTTGAGATCGTATCTCAAGGACACACGCACGTACGCACCCACGCACGCACCTAACACCGCACGCACGCACGCACACTCATTCACGCGAACACACGCGCGCGCACGCATACACACACGTACACGCACGCACGCCCACCGCACGCACGCACGCCCACCGCACGCACGCGCGCATGAACGTACGTACGCCCGCCCGCCGCACGCACGCACGTACGCTTACACTCACACATGTTTACACACACCGACACACGCAAGTACGCACGCACGCACGCGCGCACGCCTGCACGCACGCCAGCACGTCCGCTGCACGCATGCACGCACGCACGCGCGCGCACATACATATATACACACACATCACGCACCATACACACACACAGACATGCTTATAGATACACTCACAGTCTTTAAGATTGCCTTTTAGTAACAATTTCTGTCAAACCGGAAAAGTCTTTGAACTCTCCCATACGAAGTGGTTGAGCCCCAGCCCACCAGAACTCCAGTCGCGTTCAGATGATGGGTGGTTTAAGAGACGACAAACGATTATTTATTTCGGCGTGTACGCTTTTTTCTTTACTTACTAATTTAACTTAAGAACAAGAAATAATAAAACTAGAAGACATTCAATTCGCCTAATTTATATTATCAAACATGAATATCACAATATTTAACAAACACAATCAACACAAATAAACAGAACTCTATTCCTGATTCCAAGTGTGCGTGTATCCAAAAGAAAAGGAACATCTTAAATTTATTTAATTATAGTTATCCAACATATTAGCTTATGCGACTAGAATGGTGGTGCTTGTTTATATTAGAAATTGCTATTACATTGTCCATTTTCACTAAGCGTTGCACCAACATAAAAAGTCTGAATACCAGAAATATAAATAGTGAAATATACTTGAATAGAATATTAGCAGGTGGAAAATAAAAATTCTATCACATACAGTTTGTTGATTGGGTACAAGGCTTATGCGACCTGTTTGTGCAGGACAAACTTGGGTGTCAATAATCGTAGACAGAAAGTACCCACTCTAGAAACTTTTACAATGTAACGGCACTTTTATCAAATCCGCGATTTTTGTCGGGTTTGGGACTTGTTTCACTCAAAACCGGAATTCAAAGCTATCGTTACTAATTACTTAGCCGGTTCACCCGCCTGCCGATGGTGCTTATTCCTCGACTAACTCAAGATAAATGCTTTTATAGAACGATTTAAATGATCCCTTCCATTATATGCCGGTATCCATAAGCTATATTATTTTTGGCGATCACTCGTTTTTCATTGTTCACGTGGTTTTGTTACGTTGTCTCGTAGCCGTGCGTAACACAAAAAAAAATCAAAGAAGTGACCGGGCTCAATCGGAGATTAGGGGGGTTGTAGAAAGCAGACCAACATATAATGTGCGCAGCTGTAAGGAATTAGTAACAATACCTGCAATAAAAAAAATTAGTCCTGCAAACCTGAAATAAAGAAAAAGCATAGCATGCTGATCGAGCATAGATTGTTCAGTACTTTGTAGAATGTAAAAAAAAACTGTTTAGATAATCTATATAATATAACAACGGTAAAAGCAATACAAAAAAATTTTAGTACAAAGTGAGGTAATATTGGGGAGTAGCAGAAACGTTTCCTCACACACCAATTAAACATAAATCAGACAAAATGTTAACAAAAGATAAATAGGTAAGACACAATTGATACGAGTAATCCAGTAGTACTGTTTTTTTTTTTTTTTGTAATAGCAGGCAATTCGATTGTAAAAGGTATCAGAACGACAAAGATATGGCAAAACAAATTGATAGATATTTAAAGTAACAAGTAGGAAATAGTTCAACTTACAAAAAGGTCCTTCAGTAACGCTTTCTTGCAATTGAAGTGTGGGATTCACGATGTCCGGCACTAACGAAGCACTTCACCCTTGGCTGTGAGGGCGTTGATGGAACTTATCACACGTAACCTTAATCACACCTACGTATTTTACTGGGGTTAGCAGCAGACCTTATCACACGACGGAACTATGTAGCATGGATACATCTCTTGTTAATTCTATTTCCTGAAACAATAATTTCAAAATATTTTGTAGCACTAGTTTAATTTCAACTGGGATCAAATGTATATTATTTTCATAAACATCCAAAAAACAGGGAGAAACTTCAACCAATACCTTTGTAAACCTGTAATCTGTTATATTTCGCAAATAACGAAATTTGCGCAAACAATGATCTATTTTAGATTCTTTGGGGTTAGAAAATTCAGCAACTACAGTATCAACTGTATTTGGATAATCCAAAGTATGCACTACTCTGATAAAAAAAGGACCGCGAAACTAGATCGCACACACAGTTTAAGTATCAAAAGACAAAAGCACCAAAAAATCACAATGAGTAAAGCACGTGTATCACTAAAGTAAGTCCGTAAAATGTTCCGTAAAACACGTGCGTCGACCAAACACGTTCGCCTATCAACCATACTACTTCAATCGGAATTAGCACTACACTTTGTACAGTTAATATACAACTTTTATTTTACAAGAAAAACAACTAAAATCGTGCCGTGCTTGTTCATGAACAATTTGAAAATTGTTACCGCATTAATTCTCACTATTATCAAAGCAAAAAAGCAGCAGTATTTTTAACGTAATTAATATATAGGAACCAAGAACAAACTACAACTGCTCATCTGTTTATTCGACTCGTTCTATTACAACCTCTTATCGTCTATTATCTAGACTTGTATATCCACATAAGGAACAAAATGTATTTATGAATTGGGAAAAAGCGTAAAATGTTAAGCTATGAAAATGCACGTTACAGTTTATACGATTTGAATTGTCGTTCTGTCGGCACACGAGAATGGTTCCACGGTTTCTATTTAGTATCGACATCTGCGTCACAAAGTGGGTCAGTACACCTTAAATTTTATATTGTTTTATCGTATCTGTCTGTTTTAATAATTTACGATGATTTTGGTTTCTTCCAGTACGTGAGAATGTTTTCAAATACACTTTCCTAGGTTTAATAATCTACAGAAATGTGTCTTTTTTTACCTAATTTAATATATCAACCATGGAGTCCCGGTTTTAGTTACAGGTTGTAAAAGATGTAGTAGATACTTGACTATCTAAGTCATATCTTAATATTATGACGAAACAGTCATGTTAGTAAATTGTAAACCATCCAAACTTCTATAGAATTTTAAGCAATTTTTTTGCAATAAAGCTCGTTTAGCTAACTAAATTAATAAATATTTTTTTATTTACAAATGTATGCCCAATTATCGCATTAGTGTTACAAGTATATCTTGCAAAGGTTAGCTTGAAATATAGTTTGAAATAGCAATGAGAAGAATGTAATTGTTTTAGTAGCCACCTCCTCAGTCGCTAATTAAAGTCACTTGACCAATTTTTCAAAATGTATCTACTACCATTACGAGCATTAATATTACTGAACTATTGGAATGCATTGTTTCTTTTGAAAATTAGAATTAAACCACCGTGTTTTATTTTTATTGCAAATACAACCTCTTGTTAGGTTTACTTTACGATGGTCAGTTAAAACCTACCCCTTTTTGGTATTTCATTATACATTTACTTAGATCCTGCTCAAATCCTTCAACAACACCCGGTATATTATGACCTTCCTACAATAAATCCGCTTTCTAATAATTTTCAATTTCGAATCTATTTACTTTAAAACGAAAAGGGTATTCTATAAATGAAATAGTCAATACCCTGTTTTAGTTATCCGTGAACTTGCTACACAATACGATAGCGTATAACTACTTTCTAGATTACTTCAATCTAAAGACTAGTTGAAATAATGAATCCTACTTCACCTATAGAGCTTGTTTCGAATTGCTAATCACATTCGTATGTTGAAAACACGAGCAGGAATGTAAATTGGTGCGATCAAACGAGTTAATAATTATTCTTTTTTGCATGCGGGCAAAAGCAATTGTTGTTTTTGTTCTCTGAAAAATTTTCAAACACACATTGTGTGCTTCTTCCTTCGGTGGATCTAACGGCCCACTGACTTGCCGCTCCTTATGTTATGGGAGGACACCCATACTGCGGGATCTCGAACTCCTCTACTCCACCCTGTCATTAGGGAAAATGTGACCCAAACCTACACCCTGGACGCTCGGGTGAGTGCTTCTGCACTATTTTCTTGTATGGGTCCTGTGAAATTGGTCGAAACAGTATATTTATCAGGCTCTACGCGTTGACTAATTTAGTATTTTTAAAATGATTATCGTCAAGTGAGATGATATTTATTATTAATATTGTATTTATCGTGACCATCCTATATGTTTAATTGTATGTTTACGAGGACGATTTATAACTATTGGTTTACCTTTTTTTGGACTTATAAATTTTTGTTAGTTAAGACATTGTTGCGTTTGGGTCTCTTTTTAGTGCTAAATACTATAGGGGGTAGGTACCTATAAAACGGCAGCTTGCCATTTAAAAATGTTTTGTTTTGATTTTGTTGATATGTGTAGCTTGTAATAATTGATTGTTCAGTTTTTTTTTGGTGCTACTGTGCTTTTGTACATTTTTTTTTAATTAGAGGTTTTCTTTTGTGTATGTTTAGTTATGAGTTGTGAATGGATGAGTATATTTTTATTTCAGACGTTTCCTTGTTTTTGTATGTGAAATACCCCACCTACTCACCGATAGAGCCCAGTCATTCTTTCCTTGGTTCTTTTTTTAGGCAACGTTGATGTACGTAGCACTTTTTTCGCGTTAATACTAAGAATAGTGCTTGAAATGTATAACAACTTTTAATTTATTCAATCCAAAAATATTAAACAAGAAGTGTGAATTTATCAGATAATTTCCTAAAATAATACTATAAAAATAATAATTGAGTGTCAACAATTGGTTTCTAAGAAAGTATATGCTAATATCATTCAAATTTTCGGGTAAATGTTTTCAATGCGCCTATATAACAAAGTTTAGTTTGATCTGAAAATATATGTTTTATGATAATCCCCAAGTAAAAATTCTGTACCATTATTAACATTCTATTTTTATTACAGAAACGCTGCGGCTCTTTCCGGGATTGCCTTGGTTAGATCGGCGCTGCACCAAAACTTGTCAGTTAACTGGAACAGATATAGTCCTAGAAAAAGGATTGCCGGTATATATTCCGGTAATGGCTATCCATTACGACCCTAAATATTTTCCCGATCCTTACAAATTTGATCCTGACAGGTTTAGCGACGAGAATAAGATAAATATAGTTCCTGGTACCTATATGCCCTTTGGAGATGGTCCACGCAGTTGTATAGGTGGGTTAGAGAATTCCGAGATACAATAAGTAATATAAGTTTGTTAGCGTCGCAAAATATTTTAAGGCATGATGATCTTAAACAGAATGAACGAAATTGATTTAGAAATTTGCACTACGTAACTGGTTGTCGGTTTGTATTGCCAGTGGTAATACCTCACGCTTAAGTACACATTTTTATCATTTATTCCTTATAGCTTGCACAGACACACACGCTCATTCATGCCCACATTTGCAAGCGCGCGCATGCACGCACGCACGCACACGCACACGTACAAGCATATGCATTCGCACACGCATACGCACACTCACGCGCACACGCACACCCACGCGCACCCACGCACAAACGCACACGCACCCGCACGCACACACGCAAACGCACATGCACGCGTACACGCACAACCACACGCACACGCACAAGCACACGCACAAGCACACGCAGACGCACACGCACATACTCACACACACGTATACATACAAAGGTGTTGAATAGGGGGACTTTTTGAATAATCTATTGGTCCTCTATTGTCCTCTCTCCATCTGGTATGGAAATTGCACAATAATTTTCATCCCAAACACCCCTTGCTATTTCTTACTACATATTAACTTAGAACCGTTGGTGAAAATTTGTTTCACGATGTAAATAACACCTTTACGAGTTCCATTTATGATGTAGATTGTAGTATACGCATCAATTTATTTTTATTTTTGAAACTGTTTTCATCATTTCGTGTTTTATAAGAAAAATAGTTGTTCCGTTGTTATTATGCCTAAATAATCGATATAACGCAGTCCTTTTAGATATAGCCGTGTGGTAGGTGCTGCACTTTTCGATGTTTATAAATATAAAAACGATTTAGTTTTTAAATTCTCTGCAAAGGGTTTGAAATGCAACCCAATTAACGAGCAAATTACTTAGACACTGATGTTGAAGAAAATAATCTTCCTCAAAAAGTAGAAAATCCGCATTAATTTACAATTTTAATAGCTCAAGTGGTTGACTGATTTCAGACCAAAATGTAGTTAACTCCACATATAAGCAAGTTTCATTTTTATGAATATGATGAGCGTACATAAATCGAACGATGACGACCGTTGCAGAAGAGTGGGGTGGTGTAACTAGTTTTTGGAAGAAAGAATAGCAAGCGCATACTGTTTAACGGTGTATTGTATAGCGATTAAACTTTTTTTATAGCTAAGTAAAATATAAAATTATATGTATGGTTAGGTATCATTTCATAATGAGCAGAAGAAAAAGTAACATAGAGTAATCCAAGGGTCAAAATTATAAATATAAAATTTTCTGAAGATTTTGCCGAGTATTTCCAGTTTGTGTGTACGTGCTTTAATGAACTTGACACCAAATTTAGTGGTGAGGTGATTTTTTCAGATATATTAGGATTAGCACATGTAACTAACACTGAATTACAAGCAATATTTAAAAAATTAAAACCTAAGGTGCCCACCTACCGTGGGTTCGGTGATAGGTAGATGGTCACGACACCGACCAAACAGCACTACCTTAATTTTAGTATAAGTAACCCCTTTTTATGCGTATATGCCAAATAAACAAACAGATCCGCGTAGCCTTGTGCCAATTCAAATAAACTTACCAAATGACTTTGACGCTTCGAAAAACACAGTACTCACCCTATTTATCCTCAGTTGTAGGCATTTTCTTTAACTCTGGCTATCGATCTCGGCCGCCGGCTGTCTTCACACTACGCTCCGCTTTCACAAGGACTACTTGGCTTTCCAGACACCAGGTTTTTGATATATTTGCTTTTATTTTCCACCCAAATCTATAAATAATTAACTGAATTTAGAATATAGAAAACTTCTACTTTTAACTTACCCGCGCTAATTTTCTTCTACTTATACCGTCGTTGTGTTTAACCACTCCTTCCAATCCAGCAATATACGATCCAATACCAATCTTTAACCTGCTCTTTCAAATTCTGTGCTGCTTTATAAACTTTTCTACCAAATACCTTTCAATCGCATGTAATACCCAAATCACTTCCAATTCGTCTTCGTTCGGCCTTCTAAGTCCACTCCAAATCTTAATTACTTCAATCCAAACCACTCTAAATACCAGCTCTTATTTACACCTGTCTCGGTGCAGCTCCAATATCTTATCTTCCAACTTTACACCACTAAATTTCCACTCTTCTTAACTCGTACTGTTCCCTCTGACTCTCTATACTCTTCTCTAATTTAATCAAAAGCTTTAACATCCAAAAGATTTTATGTCGACTTTAAAATATTCAACTTAGTACATTTCTAACAAAACACGTCTTTTTACCAAAAATATTCAAATCGTTCTCGTTTATTACTTTTACCTAGGTGATATCGACACCTTCAAAATTATTATGCCTATTCTTTTTACATTTCTAAATCCCAACACCCAATTATATCGTCACAACTAGTGTTGTGTCACTAATACCTATCAGTTATCTTTGTACACTTTGCGATTATATAAATAACTGTTCGATCATTTGTAAATATGATCGGGTCGCACTTAAATCACTTTTAATATAGTACTTTCACATATAATTTTGATAATACAAGTTTGTCCAGAGGTTGATTCTAATAAATACGTGCCGAAACGTTTCACATATAATCCTGGCCATGTGTTGTGAACAGTGCAACTTACACAGACGCAACCGGCTTTTAGACCAGCAACTTTACACTCTATGGATTATCAAGGTACAACTTAGTATAAATCCCCGAATACTGAGTTTTTTCACGTCATCAAGTCATTCTTTTACGTATTGGCACTTTTACTCTGACTAATCTACTTTTAATACTTTACCATTTGTAAAGTACGGCAAACACAAAATTTACAATTACGTGTTCTGGTCATTGGCTTTTTTTGGCATATACACAACCTTAAAACAACAAAATACTTTTTATACCCTTTTAGCTATTACGTACACTTCAATATATATATATATATATATATATATATATATATTGCTGTGATAAGGGTTTGTTTAAGGGTGTATTTCATAGCAATGGTCATGTAGTAATCAGAAATCACAATAGGAAGCAGAAAACTGCATTTATTTAGGAGAAAATTGAGTAATTGGGATAGTTTGTAAATAGTAAACATTGAACACCCTGTATATAGAGTATAAGTAGTTTTAAGCGACGCAAATAGACACATCTTAGGACAATAAGACGCATAGTTAGCATAAAAATAAGTAATTCATGCATGAGGTAAATAACGAATATTTAACACCCGGTATATAGAGTTTTAGTAATTTTAAGTAATGCAAACAACTATATTTTTCAGTAGAAAACGCGTATTTAGATGTAAGCATAATAAATGTACTTACACGCGCATTCAAAAGAATTCCAATCAGTTATGATAATACGGAGATAAGAGATAAAACTTAAAGAAGCGTAGTGTAAGTGCGTACAAACAATTAACATTTTGATAAGTAAAGGTAATTAAAATGCGTAAATAAATAAGCATATCTGAAAATTGAAATTCAAATTGCATCAGGTATTTGTGTATAATATGGAAAAGCGATTATTTTCTCAAAACACCGCATGGTCTGATAACAAAGCATCTGTAAGCAAACAACAATTACTCAAAAGGCCGAGAATGTTACATCAGAATACCACTTTAAGTGTAGGAAATAGAAAGACTTCATTGGTTATGATTAGTAAGCCAAACCCACAGACAAAGAGGGACATAACCATATATTAACAACGAGCAATGATAACGGGCTCAGTTTTCAACTCAACAAGAACAAGGTGCGTCACTCTGAATCTAAGAGTAACGCGTAAAAATAATATTTAAAAGTGAAAATTGTTTACTGACAGATAGTGCTACGAAGATGAAAATTTCTATTGCCGATTACCGTAAGTAGAATTTGGGGAATTTATTTAAACTAAAATATAATAATAATAATAGGGCTCTAAGTCTGACGACGATATTCTAAGTTTGACGAGGATAAATCTAAGTCGGAGACTGACGACAATAATTCAAGTAATATAATAATTCAAATGATATTCTGAGGCTGGTGATAATAATCTAGAGGGTGATGACAATAATTAAAATGTAATAATTCAAGCGTGTGGATAGATAATATTTCAAATGGGTATATAATAATTCCGAATTGGTGAAGAATAATTTTTAATACGATGTTAATGATCCAAATGGATGGGATAATAATGCATGGAAAATTCTAATTGATGTTAGTTGATAATAGATGCGTTGACAGTCTTGGTACAATTTTGAGAAAGAACTAAAGAAGCACGAAGTAAAGAGACCAGGTTAGATCTTTTTAGTTTTAAGACATTTTTTTTCTATTTAAATTTGAATATTGAATTTGCTTAATTAATATAAACTAGTGTAACTGAGTCGGCAACGAACTTTGCATACGTAGAAAGTACGTAATATAATAAAGGGGTTTTGAACGTTCCAGGCCTCTTTTATAAAAAAAGAATATAGGTGACTTTAGATTGATAGCAAAGCATATGATTTTTGAGATAAATAAGATTTACAATATTGATTGATTGAAAAGTGTATTTTAATAATTTTCAAAATCTGACTAACTTCATTATATAATTCAAAATAAAAGCTAGTCGAGGCAGAATAATAAAATTAGTGGGAGTGAAATTCTATAATTTAAACGGAGAGGTGGAGTTATAAGTAGAATAGGCCATTGTTGAAATTAGCAGGTTTTAGGTCGGCTGGTAATAAAGAAAACTCTTTTTTATGGCCTAAATTTTCGCATATATTTTTATGCTTGATCACAGGCAATAACTAAAACGTACAAACTATTAACAAACTACTAAAGTGAATAAAATAACTACTTACAGTGAGGGTATTTACATTAGCTTATTCTGAAGAATTTTTAGAACAATTTTCTTTAATAATTAAGCGATATAAAAGTTAAACCTAAAGCATGTGCCCTTGCAATACACACACTTAATGATGAACATAAAATAAATTTCAAAAATCCACAAATTTTACAAATAGAAATTAACAAATTTAAAAGAACATTTTTAGAAATGTGCCATATTTATAGAAATTCAAATTCATTAAATACAAAAAGTGATATTGATAATCTGAGCAGTATATACTCATACCTTTTAAACTTTAAAGAAAAATATAAAAAACAATAAGTCTAAGAATTGATTTTACAAGTGCATTCTTAAGTACATCTAACT
This sequence comes from Platerodrilus igneus, assembly GCA_036346225.1. Taxonomy (NCBI): domain Eukaryota; kingdom Metazoa; phylum Arthropoda; class Insecta; order Coleoptera; family Lycidae; genus Platerodrilus; species Platerodrilus igneus. The sequence continues at coordinate 957,287 of JARFIW010001555.1, forward strand.
ATAATAAAAATCACACTCACATACACACACACACCCACCTACAAACCCACTCCTTCTCTCTCTCCCTTTTTCTCTCTCACACACACACACATCACACACACACACAAAATAAATACAAGTAAATTCTTAAGTACATCTAACTATAATAAAAAGCACACTCACATACACACACACCCACCTACAAACCCACTCCTTCTCTCTCTCTCCCTTGCTCTCTCTCTCACACACACACATCACACACACACACACACACACACACACATCACACACACACATACACACACACACACAAAAATAAATACTCACAATACACAAAACACCAAACAATATGATACATTCAATATTCACCCTCCTCCTAATATAAACATACACATGAGGACGCTATTATATGTATCATATTAAAAATTAAGACAAAAAAAAAAATTAATATATACATAACATACATACACACATGCAAACAAAAACATCAAGATATATATAAAAATCATTTAATCAAAATTGACTTTTACTTCTATCAAACCAATATTTTATTTCATCAAATTTTTTATTATACACATTATTTCTTTTTAATTATTAAAGAAAATTGTTCTAAAAATTCTTCAGAATAAGCTAATGTAAATACCCTCACTGTAAGTAGTTATTTTATTCACTTTAGTAGTTTGTTAATAGTTTGTACGTTTTAGTTATTGCCTGTGATCAAGCATAAAAATATATGCGAAAATTTAGGCCATAAAAAAGAGTTTTCTTTATTACCAGCCGACCTAAAACCTGCTAATTTCAACACAATCGTATAAAAAAAAGGTCGTTACAATAAAAAATATATATATATATATATATATATACATATATATATATATATACACACATATATATATATATATATATATATATGTATATATATATATATATTGTTGTGGATTTAGAGGGTAAATAGGTGTAGGCAATAAAATTTTAGCCGTGTATATGGCAATAAGAGCAAATTATTTACGCGACAAATTAATTAATTTATATGGTGAAAACGGACGGATATTAAGGTATTTTTATATTTAAATTGGAATGTTAAAATTACATAAGGGAAGAAAAGTTTTAGATTGCATAAACAACTCAAGGATACGCATAAGTAATTATAATAATTTAATCAAACGCGTAGAAGCAAGAAAGGAGCTTGCATGCATAGAAAATAAATAATTCTAAACGCAAATGTTTGCATTTTAAAAACCAACATTCGTTATACAAATACTCAGAAGGGAAGAAATCAAGAATTGTTATTTTCTAAACGGTCGGTTGTTTCAAGAAACACCTGCTTGTTAAATGTCAGGTTCAGAGAATTTTAAATAGACGTTAGCACAGAACTCTATAGAATTGTATTTGCAACGGTCAGTTTATAAGCTGCTACAATAACCAGTACCTTAAGGAGTGAGCGGAATAAACGATCGATGATATAAAACAGACAGAGAAAAGTATAAACGAAGCGTTGTATAGAAGTCACGTAAGATATACACGTGCAAAGGCGAAGGCCAAATACAATATCGATTTTCTGTAACTTAAAAGGGGTTCTAAAGTAGACAACAGATATGCGTGGAACAAAGATAGATAGCTGAGAGGTGATGCGTCTGAACGGGGGAAAATTTTATCATTAGTCGATGACGAGCAGTTTTTGAGAAGCGCGCGTACGTTAAGGTAGGAAACGAAATTCTATGTAAACAGCACGACGGACGGGAGAAATTTTTCAGAAATTATAGTCGGATACGTTCAAAATTTTAAAAAGCCGTTGCAAAAACAAGCTTTTCACGCGAAACCGGTTCCACGGGGGGGGGGGATGAAAATCATAAATTAACGAACGAAAATATTAAAGCTCTCTTTCTTTCCATTTAGATCTGAATGCCGGTTTACAAAAACTCAATTGCGAAGACACTGTATATAAAAAATATTTAATTAAATGCGTGAGAAGAAGCTCTTTTAGTAATAATTCGATACCATTTAATTGGAATACTAATGTGTGCATCGTATAATATGTTTAAGTATAATTTACGAGTAAAGATAAGATTTTAGAAGCAACTAATTGCAGCAAATAAAATTATCGGGAAACATAGATAAATTAGCATTCTAAATATTTAATAAGTACGTCGAAAATATCAACGCATCTATATGAAAACGCATCTTAATACGTCACAAAATACGTGACTAGAAATAATACATTTGTTAAGAAAACCAAAATTCTGTAATAAACAAATAAACAACAGGCGGTTCAATTATATGATAAATCTTGGACTTTCAATTGACAAACATTAAATACGCGACCTGGATAAACGCAATAAGCGAAAATCCTAACAAATTTTTATTTATGTTTTTCACGTAATTGTTAAATACAGGTAGAGCTTATTCACAATCAAGGCTAATCTCGTTCTGGAACAAATTTAATTTTGAGATTCTACTATGAACCTACTAAACTAGTTCAAACCCTTTTAGGCAAGTACATGCGCGTCATAACTTAACATGGTTTAGAGGTTTTCAAGAAAAAGTAAAAGTCAAGTCGTTCTTAATTCACACAAAAGAAAATTTGTATATTTAATTGTTATTTGCATTGCAGGTGTTAGATTTGCAAAAATGTCGCTTAAGGTTGTACTAGCACAGATAATATCAGAATTTGAAGTTGAAACTTGCAGTACAACACCAGAGCAAGTGAAGTTTAAACCCGAGGCGGTTCACCTTATACCAGTTAATGGAAATATAGACTTACATTTCAAGATGCACGTTGATGCTGCAAAATAGTTTATGTATTTCATTCCATATCGTGTATTTTAGCAACTGTAAATATATAATTTTAGTTTACTTTAACGCTGTTATTAAAAAAACATAGTTTTACCTTCGTATAGAAATTAGCCGATTAGCTATTTTCGTACGAAATCAACAAATCAGTCTTTAGAGGCATTTTACTTAAGGAGGCACAAGACATTTTTGTACCCTTCAAGGTCATTTATTGAAGAATCACGTGACCTGTTCAGTACTGACATGTCACTTTTCAAGGTCGAATATCAAACCTACCCCGCTTACACTTTGTTGTCGTCTTTACCAATGAGAGAGATTAAAAAGCATTTGGTAGAATAAAATTTTGTTTTCACAATTAGACCCTTCATTTAATTTTTTAATGCTCTACTGGAAGGCACCACTTTGGCCAGACAGAGTTTCTTTACTTAGAAATTTTTAATTTTGTCGAACTTTTGCTTTTCCAAGTAAGGTAGGGTTCTTTAACGTATGTGATAACACTCGCACACAGGACCTACATTTTATCTCTCATCCAAATAAGGGCCTATTTTTGCGAAAAATGTTCGCCCAACATGTTTCAAGAGGTCCATGTAGGGTATCAAATTCGAGACTTTGGGTTTAGTAGTCACACGCGCATCAAGAAGCCACAAAGCCGCCCTTTTAAGAGTAGAGCACAAGTTGCAACGCATTTGCGTTACTTCAGATACAAACCAGATAGGAAAGAAAAAAAAATTTAAACAGACAGAATATATGCGAATGTACCCTGTATATTTAGATTTTGCAAAGTCGATGTTAATTAAACATGAGGGTTTAAATTTTTTTAGTTTCTATGGAGAAAATTCAGGCAATAAACTTAAACCCCTACATTTGATTTTCCAGTGCTCCACCCGAAGGTACTACATTGTACAATAAATTTAAACCCCAAAACCATAGTTATTTCTCTTACAATACATGGGTAAACGCAATTAAGGTCAATGACTTATTTAGAAACCGCAAAAGAAAAACACATTTCAATGTTACATACTACGAACTAAAGTATAAAGACGCAGGTGGATGTAAGTACAATAGACGGTTTTCGGTAAACATACCAATTACAACAGTGAATATTTGTAACAAACGTACTTTATTGACTGAAAACTTTTAAAATAAGCAATGGTTAAATAGCAATGGAGTTATCAATATTCATCTTTTCATATAACTACTTCTAATTAGGAAAGCTTTTTTATACTTTTCATTAAAAATTATTAAATTTAAAATTAGAAGGAAACAAATGTAGCTTTCGCTTAAATTCTAGCACGATTAAATAAAAATAATTCTATTACCAAATAATTAAATCACCTAGATACATTCACTGGCCTAAGTGGAATTTATAAACATAAAATTATAGACGGCGTCGTAGGACATAATAATAATATACTCAGTAAAATGTTACAGACTGCTGAAGGCATGAGATAACATAACAAACATGTGATAAAATGTGATCAAACAAAAGAAAAACATGCGCTTTTCACACTATCAAATATAAGCTCTGCTTGATTAACCATGATATACTGCTCAACGTAGTAACGAGTGGGGATGAGAATAAAAGCTAGGCAGATGACATAATTAGAGAAAAATTATTATTCACAGGTAGGTAACCGGAACAAATGTAAGGATAATCGTTGATAGAGAAGTGAAAGAAACCTATTGGGTTATGAGATTAGCAAAAGAGATTCAACATAGCTATATCCAGAGAACAAATCGACAAGGATCCGACAACCAACGAAGGAAATTGCACAGACTGGATCCAAACCAACTGAAGCCTGACTTAGTAGATACCTTTATATAGGATACTAAACGACCGTTCATGCTGAAAGTTTTTATTACCTATTTTTTGTAGCGCTTTTGAATTAAGCTGTTAAGATAGACACTGATAAACTTAGGAAACGTCCGCTCGAGTTGATTAGTTTAAAGTTTATATCATTATGAAAAATGAAACTGAAGTTTAAAGGAGAGTGTAATGATTTCATAAAATACTAATAACTGGTTATTTTAGTGTCATAATATATTGAAAATTAAGTTGTTTATTTTAGAAAGTAACCGTGTATATTTATGTAATTCAAAAAATGTCTGTGCCTGTTTAGAGGAATAATGTTAGACTATTTTATTAATATAGTCTTAGGTGACGCACTGAGAAGTGTTTGTTTTCTTTGTTTAGAATATATGTCAAATTGGTTGTAAAAAGGACTCTATTCCACCAGAAGGCCGTAATAATCAGGATCCACTATGAAAACTCGTCTTTCAGAGGACCGTACACTAGACCAGACAAGATGCCGTCCAGTTATTAAGACACTGTAACGATTTTATTTCCTATCAAGATGTGTACATCTAATTAATCTATTTATTTAATATAAAACAATATAAGGCATAATAATGCTACACAATCCACTAAATAAATATCACCTATTGTCCAATAAAATATTAGCTTTCAATTCAAATTAAAATTTAATTTATACGGTGACAAAAGATACTTTTCAATTAGTGTCCTTCCTAGAGCTCCCTCTGTTAGACAATTGTAAGGTAATCTTGTTTCCGGGCGGTAACTCGCGTGACATGGGCACTTCCAATACAGCTGTAGTGAGAACAAGTCGAATTGTTCCTTGAACCCGAGGACAATGGCGTTTGAAATATCTACGTGTTGGAAGCACGTGCGATTTAAGTTTTAGGAGAGAATGTCATCTCCGAAGCGCATTTTGTGTTGTCCACTTGCTGGAACATAGCTCGTAGATGACGAGAAATTATTTTGGTTGAAGGGCCGTGGTTAACAGTAAGTAGTATTGATTCTGTAACCATATTAAGTAAAGATTTTTCAGTGCAACTTTCGATATAGTATTCAACTTTTGATATAATATTTAACGTGGAAATAATATTCGTAACTTTAAATTACACACAACCTTAACTAATATGCAATTTGTTAATGATATGAAAATTGGAAATGGTGTTTAGCTTTGAAAAAACATGCAATCTTTAGTTAACAGAAGTTTTGTTTAACGTAAATGTAATAAATGCACAAGAAGAAAATATAAGAATTTACGCTTTGTTCGAGTGTGGATCTGACGAGTTTCAATTATTTAAAAATGGATGCCGTGATGTAGTTTGGAGCTTCAGTAAGCAACATATTTACTTGTACTGAATTGGAGATTCCTTTATTTAAATGCTGACGCAAGACGCCTAGTAGGTATTTTTCATTCAGATGAACATCTGGTATGTAGAATTATTTTCGTATGTCCGCTGTCTTATGGATATAGTAGATAGATAATTTTTGTTTAATCAAGTTAATTGAACTTCATAGTAGGTCAAGGACAGAATATATATATTTTTCATATTAAGCAACAGGAACCTGTAAATTTTTCATTTCTAAATCTTTTATTAATACACTGAAATTATGGAAGATGTCAGTATGTGATAGAGAAAGTTAAATTCTCCCATTTATGAAAATAGATATTATTATTTGAAACATGGTTTGCTCGAACCATTAGTATTTCAGTAATAACTAACTGGAATAATTTATTGTGAGGTTATGGTAGATCTACTCAAACCAACCGATATTGTTATCCTTAAGTAATTGTTCAGAAAACCACTTCAGGCTTAATCATTTTTAGATAAAATTTTGCTAGTTAAATTCTTATAGAAATGACCACATTTTAAACTGGAAGGTACTTACTATACCCAGTGCCTTTGTAAATTATTTTCACGAATTAAATTAATTTAAATTATATTAAAACAGAAAAAAAGGTGTTTTGTAAAATGCACGTTAACTGAATACAAGAGGAATAGATTTTTATTTTGATCAAGACTATTCTTTTAATTAGCATGAATGAAAATTGATTCGAATTGAATTTTAAAATTTTGAGTATAAATGCACAAACAGTGCTATTCTTTGTTTAATCTGTTCACAGGTGTAGCAGTGAGGTGTAAAGGTCAAAGTCGAGCCATAAGGTAAGAAACTTTAGGGATTATGTTGTCTTTAATAAATTGTATAGCGGTAATTGAATAAAGGTTTCCGCATTCGCCTTGTACAAGGGACTCAAGTAAGGTCTTCTTCGTATAGAAAAATTCGGTGGCGCCTTATTCTTCATATTTTTCGTCGCAATCCAACCCCGACCCACAGCTCATGTTCCACCCAGAGCATATAGTTCGACTAGCCGCTTTGCCTTTGAGATTTCCTCAACTTCGGGCCATTTTCCATCAGAACTTGCCGTGGGCTCTATTCGCTTACTGGAAATTCTCGTAAAGAAAAATCCCTTAATAATATAAAGATGTCTATAACACTACCAAAAAACTTTTTCAGGGTAAGTAAGTGTTTACAATAACGTAGCTTCGTAATTTTAGCTATTTCTTTTTAAATTTGCAATTTATTAATTTGTTTATATAGGGTCTAACACCAGCACCATTTTGGTTAACCGGTGCTCACTTAATTTGTGACGTCATTCCCGCCCCTTGTGGAATGTTCAAAATTCAACCGCCTAAAAATTATTTTAACCATAAGAGTGTATAAACATTAAAGTAGAAATCAAATAATCGTATGGGGCTGCATAACAAAAGGGCTTTTGTGTCTTATGTAGCTCGACTGATTGTTTAATTTTTTAGCGTGACAATAAAGGTGTTATTAATCTTGCCATTTGGTTTCTTGATGTAAGTGATAGACTAACTCCTTTCTACTAGTTCATTTTTGACGTCTTCATCGGAGATGTTGCATATAAATCTTTTGATGACGACTTTTAGTTTCTTCTCGGAAGGAATGGTATACGTATTAAATTCTATGTTTTGTTTCTGAAAAGGTTTTATAGAAATCTGTATTCACTAGAGTCGATTAAACAAGTCGGGCTCCCTGTCCGACTGCTCTGGTGTCTGCTAGATTTTTGAGCATTCTTTAATCCCTTCCCATGTTCGATGAAGGAATGTGTTCTATGAAGATTTCAGGTATTCTGTTTGTTGTGTACTGGTTCACGTTATTGGTGTTGATTAATGTTGATGGTGATGGTGTCGCTGATCTTGAAGGTGGTGGTGATGGTTTTAAAGTTACTGCTCGTAACTTGTGTCGTTTATTATTAGTATCCCTTGGTGTTTCACATTGTGTTGTCTTCACCATCTTATGGTATCGAAGGACTTAAATGATGGTGTTCATAAGCTCATATGTATATCTTTTTACAGATGTGCACGACACTTTACTAACGCCGGACATGTGTAGCACCGGGTAATTTTTAATGATTTGGCTTACAGTTTAATTTTCATACTTGTGGTTTAATGTTAAAAGCGTAACCTTTTTCGGTCAAATGCCCTTGTGCTCTCCCATTGGTCAAGACGAGAACAGGGTGGAGGTGGTGAAAGTTTAAACCTTGATCTTGAAATATAATGATGACCTTAAGCGATCTTCTGATGAATGAGCTTAAAAGATTGAAGAAAGACCAGAATGAACCTCAAATCTCTTTATGAGAAAACTCATGTAACTACCTTTCCCAACCAATAATAAGTCTTCTTGTGACGCATCGGCGTTGCTATGCTGATGTTTTGAAAAGCAAGCTTGCAAGGTGTAAATATGGCTAATTGGGATATTCTGTAGTGCAGCTAGTTACAAATCTCCCAAATTAATATCTATATATATATATACGTATATATATATATATATATATATATATATATATATATATATTCAAATGAAACTATTAATCTTAAGAAATAGATTGTTACATTGTATAATTAAAGGACACATTATAAAAGGATAATGAAAGTTCATAAACCAGCCACGAGAACGAAAACAGTTACCTTGTATTTCAGACTAACATGATACTGCAGGTGCAGGTCACAGTAGGGTATAAAACAGTGATTAGTAGAATTAAGATTATTAAAATGTAATACATTGTATTGTATCAGACATGAGACCTGCATTTCCCACAAGTGATGTAAGAGCGGAGATTGCATAAATACCCTCAACACTCCAAGATGGCCAGTCATTCTGAGAACTTCATAACTTTAGCATTGTTAGTAGTTGAAAGCTACTCATTTGTAAATATTAGTTTTTGATTTTAATTATTAATTAGTAATATTAACTTTGATTATTTTGCAACTAAGTCGTTAATGAATATAACGTAAAATTTGTTAAAATCATCATTGTAATTAATATAAAAAATACACTTGATAGTAGTGTTTTGGAAATAAAGTCTTTTTAAAAAGAAGCTCCAAGCGGGCCAAAACTTATCTGGCTACAATTATCGTTTTTGAAGTAAGAACCGATTTCGCATCGTGTTCGAGCAGGTAACGCCAATTCAATGTCAACCACATGGAGGAATAAGTGTATCAGAAATTAGAAACAACTCTGATAAAGCTAATTATAGTCAGCAAACCAATAGTGTTGTGGTTGGTAAAACAATCAAAACCTTGTTATGTGATAATTACTAAAACAGCAAGAAAAATATTAACGAAGTAATAAATAGACTTAAAGAAAGTCCAGTAATAAAGAAGAAAATGTAGATTGTGCAAAAGGTAGTATTGTCTCCATTTATAAGATTGCTGTTTCGGCCCGAAGTCACTTCTCAAAAGAAAACGTCAAAAAATATAAAAGGAAAAATTGAAAACATCTGATGCCTTGAGGGAATACCATAATAGAAAAAAAAGTAAAAAGCAAAAGATTGATGCTGAAAAAAATGACACAAAGTGCAAGATGGAAGAAAATAAACAAAAAAAAGGAACAAAATCCAAAAGAAGTAACACATTTTTTTTTCAAATCGTTCTTTGTTTTAACGGCTTAAGTGAGAGCGACCGTAGAATCACTCCACGCTGAAACATCGGAGATGTCAATCAAGCCTTGATAAGAACGAATGGTAAAAGAAAGTAAATCGGTTAATAAAACGGCGGCACATAATTCCAAACGTGGAATTGAAATGCGCTTAATTGGAGCTACTTTTGTTTTAGCGGTTACAAATTGTACAGTTATTTCTCCAGTAGTTTGATTTATGAACTGAAAATACACTACCGCTGCATACCCTACCTCGCTAGCATCGCAAAACCCATGCAAATGACAAGTAAAAGGATCCGAAGGGGGTAAACAACGTGGTAACTTTAATGACGATAATAACGGCAACTCTTCTTGATACTGCTGCCATTGAGACGAAATGTCTGCTGGTGGGATGTCATCCCAATTTAAACCTAACATCCACAGATGCTGGATTAGGCGTTTTGCAAAAAGTGTTAGTGGGGCTAAAAACCCTAATGGATCATATATTCTGGCAACTTGTGAAAGTATGTTGCGCTTTGTACATATTGGGTTTAATGGTTTAACCCGAAATGAGAAAATATCTTCTGTAGGTGACCATTGAAGACCTAATATTTTTATTGATTCGTCAGAATCGAAATCGAGAGAAGTATATTGGCAAAAATCTGACGGAATGCCTTCCAAAATAGAAACTGAATCAGAACTCCATTTTCGAAGTTCAAACCCAGCCGAATGTAAAAGTCGGATAAGTTGATCTTTAATTTCGCGGGCCGATTGTATAGAATCTCCACCGGCGACGAAATCATCAATATATAGATTTGACCGTATAGCCTCAGCGGCTAACGGAAACCTTTTGCCTTCGTCAATGGCTAATTGCTGAAGAGTTTTTAATGCTAAATAAGGCGATGACTTAATACCGTAGGTCACTGTATTAAGCTGATAAGTATGAATGGGTTCTTCTGCGGAGAACCGCCAAACAATTAATTGAAACTTACGATGTTCTTCGGTAACCAAAATTTGTCGATACATTTGGCGAACATCACAAGTAAAAACGAAACGATGAGAGCGAAATTTAAGTAAGATTGACGAAATGTCATTTTGGAGACTAGATCCAGCCAATTGAGTGTCATTAAGAGACACGTTGTTTTTAGCCTATGCAGAGGCGTCAAAAACCACACGAATTTTAGAAGTATGACCTTCCTCTTTAAACACAGGGTGATGGGGTAATAAATAATTATCGTTCCCAACGGGCGGAGAATCGAGTAATGCCATATGACCCGCATCAAGATAGTCCTGCATGAAATTGTTGTATTGGACGCGTAGCTCCGGTTGAGCATGCAATTTGCGCTCCAACGAAAATAGTCTTTTTTTAGCCATCTCAAAGCAATTATCAAAAACGGGCAAAGTATCGTTGAACGGTAACGCAACAATAAAACGACCGCTAGGGTCACGAGAAAGCGTGTTTTCAAAAATCAAATCTGCCTTTTCTTCTTCTGGAGAAGTATAAGGCTTGGATGGCAGTTCTTCTATCTCCCAAAACCGCCCTAGGGTCTGGTCGATAGGATCTTCTACAGAAGTAAAAAATGCTTGGACAGTATCAGACTTCAAGCTTTTTGTGGGACCAAGAATAGTCCAACCAAAAATTGTATTTATGGCGGCAGGCTGAAGAAATTTGCCATGTATAACACCGCCATTGATGATGAACGGATAAACATCTGCTCCAAGGAGCATGTCAATAGTTCCTGGAGAGTTCCAGGTCGGGTCTGCAAAGTGCAGGCCGCATAAGTGTTCCCAATTATTAGGAACTTCAACGCTAGGTAATTTGCCAGATATTGACGAAAGCACAAAAGTTGTGACTTCTAGAGATTTTTTAGAGTATAACATAGAGCGAATGGTGCAGCTGACGGCACCCCTATCGACTGCTGAAGTTGTCTGCCCAAGTCCATAAATCGGAACTTGAGAACGTATGCGTGGAAGCCAAAGTTTGCTCACGCAATCGTCTCGAATAAAGCTAGCTTGGGAGCCAGGGTCTAAGAGTACCCTGATCGGTTTGTATCTACCAGAACGATCTTGAACTTCCACAACAGCAGTGGAGAGTAAGACAGTAACCCCAAGATTTGAATTCGTCTGTGAAGACAAAACATTTGCCGGAATAGGAGAGGCTGACTGCGTCCTATTGGCATTTTTATGCATAGGTGTAGCGATCGGTTCAGCTGAACGGCTAGAAGCAGGTTGCGATTTCAGGAAGATGTGTAGGCTAGCCCAGAATAGAAATCAATGGAGGTACGCATCCAACCAATCCCAAGATGGATAAACTAATGACGATAAGATAACTGTGCTTAAACATGATGATTATTATAAGTAGCTACAAGAATTGGTTGGGCAATATTCTCGAATGATGTTAAGTGTGTGAAAGGATTTACTGGAAAACCATTATTTCGGCAAATGTCTAAGTGTTGGGGGATCTTGGTAGCCACATGTTGCTTAACCTCCTTCGTTGAATCTCAGTAAAATAGGGCATAAAATTAGAAAATAATAGAAGGGGAACGAGCTGAATACACATGTTGTGTAAGAATTTCAGGGAACTACGTAGGCTAGCTCAGGATATAAATAAGTGCAGGCACGTGTGCAACCTGTTTTGAGACGGAAAACCTAATGACGAAAAAATAAGCGCAGATAAATCTGATGATTAGTATAAACAACTAGTTGTTGGTTGCGAAATATCTCCAACTAATGTTGGCTGTGCGAAAAGATAAATTGGAAAATATATTAAATCGTTAAATGGTTAAGTGTTGGGGGAACTTGGCAGCCACAGGTTGCTTACCTCCCTTCACAACCACTAAAGGACGGAGAAATAGGGCGTATAACTGTAAAACGATACAAGGTGATCGAACTGCATCTAACAAGAAATAACAGCGCCTATGAGGAAAGGCAACAAACATAGAACAAGAAGAAAATTGTTGAAAGCATATGTGTGGAGCAAACCACAGTATGCCTATGAAATACAGGCAGTCTGAAACGCAGACAGAAAAACGGTAGCAGCTTTTTGAAATGCTGTGCTTCAGATGTATGAGGACGATAGCATGGACACACAAAGATAATAACAAATAAGTTATAGAAATAGTAGGGGAACAAGGATATCTGGGGAAAAAGAGAAATAGAAGGGCGGAATACGTTCTAAGGCATTTTGGGAAATAGTATGGGATATATTACAAGCAAAGATAGGAAAAAAGAGGTAGATGTAGACCTATATGAGATAGTTATAGATGCAAACTGTGCAAATTTCAGGGAAATCTGTAGGTTAGTTCAGAATAGGAAACAATGATGGTACGCGTCTAACCAGTTCTAGGACTGAAGACCTAATGATGATGATGAGTATTTAAAGCAACATTATAGTAAATTGTATGTTGGGAATGTTCACTTCAGCCTAAGTGATGAGGAGAGTATCCTCTGACGTGTTTCGGAACAACAGCTAATTAAAATTTAAAATTCCTACTGATGAAGACGACATAGTGGTTGAAATACGTATCTAGTATTTTAAACTTTTTTGTGGTCAAGGGTTTTTATTCATTTTTATTTAATCTAACTTAAGTTAGTAGGGGATGAAGAATACTACTATAGTAAGCCTGCTTATCGTAAAAGGCGATTAAAAGGCGCAGCTAGGGGCAGCAGCCTTGCTGGCTAAAAGATATTGGAGGAGGGTCGGTTGGTCTCGGGCGATCTTCAGCAATTTACAAGCTTGTTGGGGTTGGCCGTGACGGATACGGCTTTTTTCTAAAATCTTTAAAAACTGCGTTGTGGAAAGATATGGGAACCTACCACAATATTTCCCAGGTGTGCGTGGCCTAAAACACGAAATATATATGATGGAGAGCTCACAAGTAAAATTCTTGTCCGGAGGTAAAATACTCCTCATTCGGATCTCCGGGAGGGGGTACTTGGGGCTCGTCATCGTAAGAATATAAAACAACAGTTTGATTTAGTGATAGGGACTTGGAATGTAAGGTCATTACTTAGGGTAGATAAGTTAACGAATTTATTAGTCGAAATGAGAAAGGGAAAGCTGGACATTTTAGGTATTAGTGAGGTGAGATGGCCAGATAGTAATGACTTTTGGAAAGATAATTATAGAATAATTACAACTTCTTCAACTAATGGACAGGCAGGGGTAGGAATAGTGTTAGGCAAAAGATTAGGGCATAAAGTTAAAGAGTACTTACAATTTAGTGATAGAATAATTATGGTTAGATTGAGTACAAAACCCACAGACACTGTTTTAGTACAGGTTTACATGCCAACAACTCAGTACGAGGATGAGGAAGTAGAAAAGGTATACGAGGATATAAATAGTATAGTGAGAAAAGTATAAGGAGATGAGAATTTAATAGTTATGGGCGATTTTAATGCGTCAGTGGGAGAAGGTAGTGAGGGAAAAATGGTAGGAAAATTTGGGTATGGCAGACGAAATGATAGAGGAGAGAGATTAGTTGAGTTTTGCCAGGAACATAGATTAGTAACTGTAAACACCCTATTCGAACAACATGTTAGAAGAAGATATACCTAGAAAGCGCCAGGTGATAGGGCTAGATACCAAATAGATTATATTTTAGTTAAACAAAGATTTAGAAACCAAGTTAAAAACTGTCGTAGTTATTCAGGGGCTGACATAAATAGCGATCATAACTTAGTTAAAATGAAGTGTAAACTAAAATTCAAAAAATTGAGAAAGGTTAAAAGAGAGGGATGGGATCTAGGTAAGCTTAATGATAGTAGGGTAAAATAGGAATATAAACAAGTATTAGATAATAAGAGCAAAGAGATAGCTGTAGGAGGGAACGTAGAAAATAGATGGAAAGAAATAAAACTGACTGTACATGATACAGCAACACAGACTATAGGTAAGAAAAAAATAGAAGCGAGAAAACCCTGGGTAACAAAGGAGATATTAGGTTTAATAGAGAATAGAAGAAAGCTTAAACCTTTCAGAGAAGTGGATAGTGAAAGTAAGCAAAAATATAATACAGTTAGAAATAAAATAGTACATAAGTGTAGAAAAGTGAGAAATAAATGGATGGAGGAGAATTATAAGGGAATACAAGATGATTTGAGAGTAGGTAAGACAGACAGGGCTTACAGGGCAGTTAAAAAGTTTTTTGGGGAAGATAGGAAAAAATATAATGGTATTAAAGATGAGAATAATGAGCTTCTAATAAATAAAGTTGAGGTAGCAGACAGATGGAAAAGATATTTAGAAGATTTATATAAGGAAGACGATACGGATGAGTTAGAGAACGACCAAGAAGAGGATGTAGAAATAGGGTTCTCAATATTAAGAGAGGAATTTGATAGAGCTGTTCGGAATCTTAAACTAAATAAAGCGCCAGGGATAGACGATATTCCCGCAAAACTAATAAAATATGCAAGTCAAAAAACTTTAGACAGATTATATGAACTAGTAAAAGTAATATATGACACAGGTGAGGTTCCAATAGATTTCGAAAAAAATATTATTATCCCAATCCCAAAAAAGTCAGGAGCTGATAGGTGTGAGAATTTTAGAACGGTTAGTTTAACTTCTCATGCTTCCAAAATACTAATAATAATAATTAAAAATAGAGTAGAAGCTTTGACTGAGAATTATTTAGGCGAAGACCAATATGGTTTTTGTAAAGACAGAGGGACTAGAGAACCGATACTAATAATTAGGGTAATTATCGAAAAAAGGTTACAAAAAAATAAAAAGACTTATTTCGCGTTTGTAGATTTAGAAAAAGCATTTGATAGGGTTAATTGGATTGTTATGTTCAGGGTTTTGTGAAAAATAGGAATCTCTCATAGGGATAGAAAAATTATTTACAGTCTATATAAAAACCAAAGCGTAGTAATTAGATTTGATGAAATAGAAAAGGAAGCTAAGATTAGAAATGGTGTTAGACAGGGTTGTATACTGTCTCCCTTGATTTTTAATGTTTATATTGAGGAAGCTTTAAACTTAACTAGAGAGAGAAAAGAGATAGGTGTTAGTGTACAGTTACAGAAAATAGACATGTTACGTTTTGCAGATGATATAGCCATTATAGCAGAGTCTAGAAAAGAGTTAGGAGAGTTTTTAAAAATTTTAGAGGAGATACTACAGAGTAACTATAGTATGAGATTTAACTCAGTAAAAACAAAGATAATGAGAAGTGAGTTACAGCCTAGTTCTAAACCAAAATTAAAAATAGGTAATACCGAGTTAGCGGATGTAGATGAATTTTGCTATTTAGGTAGTATAATTACAAAGGATGGACGTAGCAGAAGGGATGTAGTAACTAGAATAATTCAAGCTAGAAAAATGTTTTTAAAAAAGAAAAACTTACTTATAACTAATAGTATTAGTTTTGATAATAGAAAAAGTTTCTTAAAGTAGTACGTATGGAGCGTTCTACTATACGGTAGTGAGACTTGGACAATTAAAGAAGTAGATAAGAAAAAGATAGAAGCTTTTGAAACTTGGTGTTATAGGAGAATGTTAAAGATTAGTTGGACAGATAGAGTAACAAACGAGAAAGTTTATAGAAGGATAGGTGAGGAACCCTGTATGTGGAAACAATTAAAGGTCAGGAGAGATAGAATGATAGGGCATCAGTTAAGACATAAGGAACTATTTAGTAAAGTCTTAGATTATAGACTACCAAATAAAAATAGAGTAGGAAGGCCTAGACAAAGCTATTATTAGCTATTATTAGAGATTTAGGTTGTGAAGGGTATGTAGACCTTTTTAGACTAGCTCAGGATAGAAAAAAATTTAGAGCTGCGTCAAACCGACTTTAAGTAAGTTCGAAAACAAAACAAAAAGAATAAATAAATAAAAATCAGTTAACTAATTGTCACCATGACATAACTCACAATTAGTTAGCGGTCTGGCATGTTGGTAGCGATTCGTTGCTTACGCCTTACCATAACATATAATTTAACACTTTTCCTTTTTTGAAGCGGATAACCAGGTTATAGTTCATTTCCTTATAAATGGTAATCATGTAAACATGTTAGAGTTTTTTAACAACCATCAGGTTGCTAATATCTATGTAGAGCCAGGTGGTTAAAAAAAGATAGAAGGATATAGGAAGACCTAGACCAAGCTATATTATTCAAATTATTAGAAATTTAGGTTGTGATGGGTCTGTAGAGCTTTTTAGATTAGCACAGAATAGAAAAGAAGTTAGAGCTGCGTCAAACCGACCTTAAGTAAGGTCGAAAACAAAATGATGATGATGCTATTTTAAGATAACTTATATACCTGTGTGAACAACGGAAAATTTTAGCCCATCAAGAGGTATTTCATAGAGAAGTGGGGAAGGGGCTAGTATGATCTGGGCCTTACTACCTGTTATTTCGTAGCAGCTGTAAACACCGTTAGCCAGTATTTGAGATACAGAGCAGTCAACAACATCGTTCATTCAAATACACGTGCAGGCTGAGTGACTTTAAGAAAATTGTGACAAATTTACTTTACAAGAAACTTTTGGAATCTACTTTTTGGAGTACTACTAGCAAGGTAAATATTGCCTGTATTTTAATCTGTATCAATCAGCTCTAAAATAAAAATAGTAATATTTTCTTTCATAGATAGTATGTTTAACGTAACATAACCTACCAAATTAAAATCGAATGATACTTTAGTACAATTTGATTTTGTCTTTTCAGATTATTAGCATGGATGAATCTGTTTGGATAATCTGCAATAAGGCTGATGATAAGCAAGTGTATGAAATAAAAAAAGCAGCTTTGAATCGTTTAGCGGGATCTAGCAAGAAAAGAATCGACAATAAATACAAAAATTTGAGACTTTCACATCAGCTTTTATTATTCGAACTTGCCAAAGTCGATATAATGATGAGACTGCAATAGCTACGTTCTGGAGTTCCAGATATAGAAAATCAAACCAAGGAAAAGAAATAAATAAAGACGCTTTTAGATTTAATTTTGAATTTCATTGCTTTCTCTGTGGAATGGGTTTGTCGGTAATATTTTAAAAGAAAAAATTTCATCTTGTAACCTTCGGTTTAGTTTACGGGTACATTTCACTATCGTACATATCTTCATATTTAAAATTCCGTATTTTAATACAATAATGTTACAATGTAAATTCCTAAAAACCTAAGCTCGAGTTTCAATACGTTCTTATCTTATTATTGGTAAAGGCAGGTGGTCGTAATTCTAAGAAATCATGCCGCAACCGCATGTCATTCGAATGTTTGGCTATTAGCTATCTTTCTTAGTTACAGTGTACAATGATCGGCGTCGCTCACCTACGATCGCGAGGAACGGGGCACAGAGGTTCACCCCTATAGTTTTAAGTCAGTTTCTCTTAGATATGTAGAGGGTTAACACGTAGATAGTTTGGCGGCCGCAAGACGCAAAGTTGCAACAATCACGTGCAAGTAATTTATCGTGTCGATTATCGATTCTTCAAACGCAGTAGCTCCTTATTTCTGTATTTGAAGGATTTTCAAGCACGTGGATTAAAGTTTTGGTCATACTACGACGTTCTATTTACAATCAAGTTACGGATTTATTTATTTGCATTTGCAGGCGGTAGTAATTAGTGGAAGGACATTGTTTCGAGTAAACCCTCACCTAACGAACTTGTTTAGTAATTTTACGGTAGGATAAGTAATCATCGTTACATAAATTAACGATAAGTTATTAGAAATACATTAATTGAGTACGGTTAGGGTGAATATTTGTTTCGCTTGTTTTCTACAATTATTACCCTAAGGGGACGCGAGGTAAATGCCGCTTCTATTATAAAGTTAACGGTTCAGTGTTGTCAACGTACATTTACGTATATGTATTTTCTATACGTACAACAATTGTTTCTCACTCCCGATACAAGCAGGAACGTTTCATAATTCCGTGAGATTCTTTGTGTTTCACTTCTTTAATTAACCGTTTGCTGATGGTGCCGCACCTGAAGTCCAGTCCAACATGCAGCGCAGGGCTGCCAAGTATGCTGAATTCCTGTTAAAGTAAACATCAGTACTGTAAGTCATTGTTATCCTTTATGAGCTTTTACCTGTTTACATTTTTGCTTACATCTTTGTATATTTTATGACTGATCAAAGTAATTATTCTAATTTACGTATTTAGTAAATCACTTTAAACAGTGGTAGGAGGATCCTTAGGGCGACTTTGTGTAAATATATATTGTTGCTTATATCTGATTTTCCGTAATTAATATAGAACATTATTATTGTAGTGGCGTATAATTTCAAGGTGCAATTAATACTAGGTAATTGTCACGATACCAGGTATTATTTTAAGATACCTAGACAACTTGAATCAATTAAAATTAGAAGTTTAAGAATCACCGATCATTGTTAGCAGGAATTCAGAAAAGTTTGTATAACCTAAATAGAGGTGCTAACATTACCTGATAATTATACATTATTTTCAGAAACCAGAGGACACATATCACCTTGGTCAGTGAACTTATATAAAATTGTCCTAATATTTAGTTATACGGGTTCTTGCCCGCAAGGTGCGAAGTTTCCCTTATTTGGTCGTACCCTCATCCAGGCAAGGAATCCGCATCTTTTTCAGACGAAACCTAATTAAAAATAAGGGTGGTGCTCACAACTTTAATTTACGACAATACCGTCACAGTATTCCCCCGATCCGACCCCACCCCGACGCGACTGTAGCTAGCGAGCCACGGCTGGACTTGCCTTTCAGGTTGATTCACCGTGTGTGTTCGTGTTAATCCACCCACCCCCCTCCATCGTTCTGTAAATTTGGCACGTAACAATCTGTTCAAAGTAACGATACAAGAGAGAATATATTACAGAATATTCAAAAACAAAACATATTAAATGATTTTGAAAAAAAACGCTTCAGCTCGTTTGAGAAATATGCCTGATTTAGTCGCAGTTAAAGCGTATTATCATACTGCCTATATGTCTACTTTTTATAACAAAAGAACTGGAAGAAAAAGGGGTAGCTCAGCATGTGAAAATACTAACGTAATCAGTATCAAGTATCAAAGTTCAATAGTACGTTTTACATGTATATTTATATATGATAAGATTTTGTATGACATAAATGTGATTAGCATTTAATAAATCAAATTCTTTACTGGAAAAAATAGCAACCGTCACATTTTTTAGATGAAATCCCCTTTAAATCCTATCTTTAATTATATTTAGAACAACTATTTTCTCAGATTTTTTGCAATCTTTATGTTTTATGGATTTATAATTTTTTGTTTATCAACGTAACATGGAATCTTACGTTTTTCGAGTAATTAAAGTATAAATTTTAATAGAAAGCTCAAAATTGTACATGATGGTAAAAAATTTTCGAATTCGAGTTTTTTTCGTTTCTTTACATTTTTTGCGAACATTTACCATAGCAATGTATATTTTTTTACACCATCAGAAAGTCGAGATTTCAACAAACAAAAAGCCCACCGACTTTTAAAAAAAAACAGATATTTTGACATGAGAATTTTCGATTGAAAATCATTGTGGTTTTTCGATATTAAGTCAAAATAAAGTGAAAAAATAAATATTTTAAATCAAAAAAATTACAGTGTGTTTGGAATATAAAAAGGTACGTTTTCACCAAATTTCGTAAAAAAAAAATTATTTGTAAAAGAAAAGTAAAAAATCAAAAACTTGATTATTTGGATTTTACACATAAATTTTTGAGGTTATGTGAAAAAAGTGTAAATATAAAAGTTGAAGATCTTTTTATTACCTACAACTTTTCTATTTAACTTTTTTCTATGGGACTTGTAGTTTTGCCAGAAATCGAGATAAACCGTTTTCTACCTCCTTCCGCTTCCCGACCTCAGATCGCCCATAAATTATTTTTCCTTTCATTTTTGTTATATTCTCTTCCTTTTCCAACGAGTTTCACCCTACGATTGCTTTTTTCGTTTCAAAAATTTTCGACCCTGGTCTATACATGTTTGGAAACGCTAATCCAAAGGTGAGATTTCGTAATTATATGGTACGATCAAACCATCAAGTTTTATAATACTCCTTTTCCTATCTTACTGGATCAAAATATCTTTCTTCCGGCTTCCTCATTTAAACAAATAAGTGAACGGCGTCTTAACTATAGCCGCTATTGAAACAATTAATCCGTAGGAACATATCACAAACAGGCAGTACTTTGACCTAAGATATTGTTTATCTCTTTGAAGTTTTCCAAAGCAAGTTTTATTTATGTTTCATAAGATTGTTTCCCTCAAAAGCAAGAACATGAATTTTCTTTGAATAACTCAAATCTTATCGCATAAACTCGTAGTGGGCTAAACTTGTGAATTGTGTAAAATTCTTGAACTTTGCAAAGGGTCAAGCAAATTTAACAAACTAGGTAAATCAAGAATATAATTAAATATAACGCAACAGCAATAATTGTTTGTTATTCAAATATTGTTTCGTGTTAAGCAATTACAATTTTATTTTTAGATAATGCATTCATTTCTAATATTCCTGGTCATTGGACTAATTTCTCTAATATGGTTATATAAGCATCTAACTCGAAATTTTGACTACTGGAAGAAGCTTAACATACCGTTTCCTGAACCACTTCTTTTTTTCGGTAACATTTATGATATTTTTATGATGCGACGCTCAATCTGCGACTTGACGATACAACTATACAATTCAGCGAAAACAGACTGTGTGGGATTTTTTGTATTTGACCAACCATTTTTATTAATTTGTAATCATCAATTAGTCAAACAAATTCTGATTAGTGATTTTGATTATTTTAATGATAGAACAATGGCAGAAAGCAAACACGACAAAATTTCGTCCAATATCTTGTTCTTAGTAAAGAATCCGAAATGGAGATCCATAAGATCTAAGGTATCGCCCATTTTTACAGCTGGGAAAATCAAGAGTATGTTAGCATTAATCATAGAAGCTTCAAAAGATTTAAAATGCTACATTAAAAACGTCGCAATAAACTCCACATCCGCTGACTGTAGAGCAATGGCGTTGAATTTTAGCACTGACATTGTTTCTTCTTGTGCTTGTGGAATAAATGCACGTTCGTTTGATGCCGAAAATTCGGCAATTCGTACAGCTACAAAGAGATTCTTTGATTGGAATTTTAAGAGATCCATTTCAACAATGGCTTACTTTATAGCGCCCATCTTAGTAAAGCTTTTTAGGCTAAATTTTGTTGAATCAGTTGCTGGTAATTACTTGTATAACATTTTTTGGAAGCTCATGAACGAAAGGGAAATATCTAATACGTATAGGGGTGATCTACTTGACATCATAATAGAGCTAAAGAAATCAAATCAATTTAATCATTTAGGTAACATATGTTCGATGATTAAAATCTGTAATAAACCATGACGTTTCAGATCCCGATTTATTAACAGCTCAACCTATACAATTCATGTTCGCCGGGTTCGAAACTACTGGAGCAGGTATTTCATATGCGTTGTATTGCTTGGCTAAGAACCCTTCGATTCAAGACAAACTGCGGCAAGAAATAAAAACAGTTTTAAAAAAACATGGTGACATTACCTATGAAGCGTTGCAAGAAATGAAACTTCTAGAAAGAGTTATTAATGGTAAGTTTAAATAATATATTGACCTAGCTAACTGAACAATGTACAATAGTTTACAACAAAATAGTTGGAATAATCAGAAAAAGCTTATTATGTATATATATATATATATATATATATATATATATATTGCCGTGGAAGTGTCTAAAATTCACCCACGCTTTGTGCCAACATAAAATTTATATATATATATATATATATATATATATATATCGATATGATAACGCTGCAGTCTCCTGCTGATCGCCACCGCTCTGTCTTTTAATATTCTAAAATTTAAATATGCCTTGACTAGCTCTGTCTAAATCACACAGAGTGCACAACGTTACGATAACAAATAATTTGCCCCTTCCCCCCCCTATCTAATACTTTTCCTGCTTTGAATGAGAAAAACGAGACCGACTAATATTTGTATAATGAGAAAGAAAAAAGTCATATACACTTCACAGCTTAATATGTTTTACTGTACAACAAAATAAATTGTTTTATCCCCAAAATTATAGCTCCCTTTCCTTATGTTAAAGCCAGCAATAATGACACTACTGGAAAATCTTTGAACGTTCAAAACCTTTCCCCTTTTAACGTAAATTTTCACGTCCAAAAGAAATTTTTGTTAATTCTTTACATAAAATATTCAGGTATAATAAATATAGTAAAAAAAATAAAGAGAAAAAATAATGCCTTATACTAGATAGTTCTGACCTGTATTTTCTTTGTGCGTTTTTCTTTGGTTTCCCTGGATCTGCTACTGTGTGCTGCGGATCAGTACCCCAGGATTACTTTCAGTTGAGTTGCTCCATTCAATGCTGTAAACAATCCTTTGTTTTGTGCGCCTTCCCATAGATTTAAATCAATATTTTTATTCGGATTTCTTCCCAGAATTATCAATCTATTTAGTTTCCAAATTTTATCCCGTTCAACCAATAATTAAATACTTCTTAATTTTACCAAATATTTCGTAGCATTATTTAGATTTTTGTAGTCTCACTTAGAGTTCTAATCTTTTCTGAGTGTTACTTGGATTTCCGTAATCTCACTTAGAGTTCCTTAGAGCCGTTTTCCAGCAAACAGCAAAACTTGTCTCATTTATTTCTCTATTATTTACTTTAAAATTTACATATATATATATATATATATATATATATATATATATATATATATATATATTATGCTGTTAAATGTACAAAAAGCTATTAAATTACCTGGTCCGTTGACTTTCTTCTGTTAATCGCCTCTTTACTCTTTTCCGCCTCGGCTGCTTACCTAGTTAAAACTTTCATCCTCATTCATAAAAAAAAACAAACACATTCCTACCACAAACATCAACGTTGACTCTATTTACATCAATATTCACAATACATTAAAATTTCAAAATTAAAATTCAGCATAAATTTCAGTATCAGAAAATTTCAAAATTAAATTTTGTTATCATTTTAATGTGCATCCAGAATTAAAGTCCTTGTAGGATGCCTACTAATTAATATAACAATATATACAGACCTGAGTCTGAGTACAAAGGGAGCATCTACCACCCCTTTACGTTAATTAACCAGGTTCGTCTAATTGAGCTCAAAGACATACCCAAATTTTTATCATAATCCAGAACATAAATACTAAATACCCCTTTCTACTTAAACAAGAAAATTTCACCTTACAATTAAAATTTTGTGGTTTGTACAAGTTCACTACTGTCCATTTTAAATAAACAAATTATAAAGTTATTCAACACACACCAAAACATCAAAGTTCGAACAAAATAGTATAATTTACCTGAAGGTTACTGCACTCGTAGCTTCAATGTACATCGTCCCTTTTGTTAATCACACCATTCCAACTGGGTTATATTTACGGCTTCTGATTCTTAACGCTTTTAAAATTTTCTCCACTACCATTCATCTTAAGTTGTTTCACGGCTTTTCCGGAACTCATCTGTGTATATCTGTATCTTGTTTTGTGGATCTAGTCACGTTTACGAATCATTTAATTATTAACACCCCCGAAAAATAGCAAAGAAATTCATACTTCTTTCAGAAATATACGCCAAAACTGCCTACTTTTGTGTATTCGTTTGTCGTTGCAGATTTGACTAATTGGTACAGTGAACTAAACTTTATTACCTTGTATCTTCTTTTCTAAGTGCACTAAATTACATTCATTGTAGCACGTAAAGAACAAACTGTTTTAAATCACCAAAATATACGAGCAAACTGTTTAAATTATTCTATCAAAATCGGAAAACTAAAAAGCACTGTTTAACGCATTGAATCAATTCGAAAATCTAAGAGAGCAAAACTCATATTAACCCGGGTATATATAGAGGTTAGCCCGTCTGTCGGTCTTGTCCCCAAAACGGCCAGTTTCTAGAATTTCGTATACAATGTTCCCATCTCGCCCGCCTGTGCGTCGGTTCTTATTAAATTTTGCACTCGCACCAGTTAAATCTCAGAAATTTCGACACGGCTCGCAACGTCTGGAAATAACTAATTAATTTTTATACAGAAATGTTATTTTTACCTCTCAAGTTTGCCTTTTATTTTCAACCAATCGCAACCCAGTGACGTTGCTCAACTCACGCCTTTCACTATATATGTTTCTGTCTTGCGCATATTATCTGTCCCTATCTGCCCTGTTCCGAGTGGTACAAATTGATATTCTTTATTATCGATTATTTCAGTCCATGTGGACTGTGAAATAACCGACCTTATTAGCATTTCCCGTGACTATTAAGCTACGGTTTCTCCAGCATTCTCTGTAACCATTTGTTATCTGCAAATTTTACGCGGAACGTGTCTTTTAAAAATACGCAGGTGTTCAAACATAATACTTCTACGATTTAAATATTATTGGGTTTTTTACAAGCTTTTATAAATATTATATGTTACTAATGGTTCAATTAACTTCAATAAAAATAATACCCTTTAATTTTTAGTGACTCCTAATCAAATATTAATTATTTTCTGTACATTTTGTTTAATACCGGTTACTTAAAATTGAGTTAATTAATATAAATTTTGCACGTAATTTCCACTTGTTTCTTTACTCAGAATGATTTAAATTACACGTAGAGCATTTTAATACTGCTTCCTTTTTTTTATAGCAAGCGTCTTGTAAATGATTTAAATCTCTTATTTTTAATGAAACGAATGAATTTTTATTCTCCACGGTTTTTTAATAACGCGTACCTTTTCCCAAAGCTTCTACCCGGTGATTAAAATTATTTGATGTGATTATTTAATTTTCTACCCTGGTCTAAATATGAGTATTTTCCCCCTATTTGAATACAAACAATCCCACTTATTTGAATGCAAATATAAAGCATTTAGACTGCCAAAAAAACTTTACAAAAAAAATTACCTATCTCTCTCTACCCTTATCTATCTAACTTACCTACCTTATCCAATAAAAAAAATTATTTACACCTGTCCTATATCCCTATCCTATTTCTAACTTTTAACTATACTCACTTCTCCCGTCCTAATCCTATCTTATTCTTATTTTATTCCTAACTTTCCACTAATCTTATAAGAAATATCTACACTTAACCTATCTTATTTTCTTCCTACATTTACTCTTTATTCTCATCCTAAACCTATTTCTAATTATCTCCCATATTTATCCTATACCTAGCTTTATTTTCTATAAACACTTACTTCTACTCTTCTATATACACCTATATCTAGTGTGTATTCTATATCTATACTAAAATTCACCTATCTCCATCCTTTGTTCATTAAGTTATTTAAATCTAACTCTCTTCTTGACCCTCCAAGTCTTTCTTCTCGCCTTCCTAATACTCTTCATCCCTATTTCTCCCCCTTCTATATCTATACTTAACCTCTCTGTTATCTCACATAAAATAAACTTATCATCCCTATTATCCTGACTCTTAAATATTACTTCTTCTTCAGTCCCTACACTTGTCTGTTTCTTATTTATGCTTATTTTCTTTTCTGCCGACAAACCAAACGATACTACCTTAAAATTATAGATTTTTCCCTCTACGGAAAATCCTGTGTACCTTCTAGAATCTTTGTGTAATGGAATCAGCCAGAATGAATTCCTTAAATCTAATTTACTAAAAATAAACTTGCCACTTAATCTCGTCAAAAGTGTGTCCATGGATGGTGGACAATGGAATTGCGGTTTGGTCCGTTGATTAATTTTTCGTGCATCTAAACATAAACGACTGCTATCATCCTTTTTCTTAACTACCACCAACGGATTTATGAAATGAGTGTTTGATACCTCTACTCTCCTATCCTCTGGACATCTTATTGTGTTGATCTGTTTACCTTCATCGTCCTCTACCTCTACTACATTAATACTCAACCCCGTATCATCCTCTGTGACTTCATAACTGCCCTTCCATGGCACTACCCTATCCTTAATCCTTATTACCTTCCGTTCCATATCTATCAAAACCCCTAACTTCATCATACAGTCAACACCTAAAATGCTCTGAAACTTCAGTCCAGGTACAATTACAAACTCCTGTTCACAGCTTAAATCTCCTATATCTATCCTAAGCACCACAACACTATTCACTACAGCAAATTTCTTTTTATTTGGAGCTACTAAATGGCTACGCTTTATAGGCATAATTCTATCACAAACCTTATCCCTAATTTTGCTGACGAATTCCTCCGATATTAAACTCGCCTCTGCCCCTGTATCAAGTAATACTTTTACATTATTTTCAAAAATTCCTATATTAATAATTGGCAAACATAATTTTTCTTCAGTTTCTGGCTCTACTTCCTCCTCAATTTTGAAAAATTCACGTGGATGTTCATATACATTTACACTGAAATCTAGTGGTCTGTCGCGTTCTAAAAATCCTGTCCAGGTCTGTTTTCCCTACTTGGTCCTGGTCTAGCCGTCACCTCAGCGTATGTCCTAGGCGTTTCCACTCGTTCCGTGTCTGTATTAGCAGTCCCCCTCATGTCCGGTGAACTATTCCTTCTGGTAGGTTCCGGTCTCGGTGCAGGTCCCCTTCCTAAACTATTACTTCTAACGTATGGTCGTCTCTGTTCCCAATTCTGTCGCTGGTATCCGTAACTATTCCTCTTCTAGCATAGTTGTCCCGTCTATTGTCAAACCTAACTGTGTTGATCTGTCTTTCCCTATTATCCCGAGGTCGTCCACTACTTACGTCGTCGTACCTCTGCAGGTATTCTAAAACATTTCTCTGTCCACTATGTTCTGTAGTGCTACGTGTTGTCTTACTTCTACCTCGAAGTGTCGGGATAAATACTTGATAATTTGTCGGTCCGTCAGTGGTGGGTTCAGTTGCTTTGCTATGCTATACTTGCGTATAGCATATTGCTCCTACTTCCTGAAAATTCTCCCTTAAATTTCCTGTGATTAAGTCGTCTCGTACCTGGTCTTGTCTGTGGTCACTCCAGTAGTGCTTTAAAATCTGTCTTCAAAGTCCGTGTAGGTGTCTATGTCCTGTCCTACTAAATTGTACCATGCTTCCGCGTTGTCTTTCAATAAAGCCTTTATCGTATTCAGTTTAGTCTGTTCGTCAGATAAATTTCCCACTAGATTTCTTACACTATTAATAAAAATTTGTGGATTTACCCTGTTATCGCCATAAAACTTCATGTGTTGGTCCAATGCTACTCCACCTGTAGAAAATCTGGGACCATCCCCCGTTAAACTTGACATGTTGTATTTGATACTACTAACTTCGCGCTCTACCCTGCCTAACTGATCCCTACATGAGTCCGTCACTTTAGTCATTTTTATATTAATCTCTTCTTCACAAAAAATGCGTACTTCGGACCTTAAATGTCCGATTTCCTGTCGAAGACCTGTAATATCACGCTCATTTTTTTCAACCCTATTTTCAACCTCCCCATTTTCACGGTAAGACTATTTTTAAATTCTGTAAATTCTTTAGTCGATTGCTCAATTTTCCCGCTTATCTGCTCTAATTTTTGGTTGGACTCCTCCCTAGCTCTATTAGATTCATCGCTTAGCTGTTCTAATTTTCTATTGGATTCTTCGTTCATCCTCTCTAGCATTCTCATTATCATCTCGTTTCCTTGATCCCCTGATTCCGTCCTCGACTGATCTCTACTGCCTCCAGCTTCTTCCATTTTAGAATTTTTCTCACACAATGCACTATCGTCACTTCCAATTTCCACTCCTTGACTCCTTAACCACTCCTTTCTCTGCATACGTTCTAATCACTCTCACACACTCTAAAATACTCTTAAATTTATACACACACAGAAACTCTCTCTCTCTCAGATCGCCAGTTTCCTGGAATAAAATCACAAAAATTTTATTTGGAACTCGAGCCTCACTTTTGGGTCGCCATGTATGCTGTTAAATGTACAAAAAGCTATTAAGTTACCTGGTCCGTTGACTTTCTTCTGTTAATCGCCTCTTTACTCTTTTCCGCCTCGGCTGCTCACCTAGTTAAAACTTTCATCCTCATTCATAAAAAAAAACAAACACATTCCTACCACAAACATCAACGTTGACTCTTTTTACATCAATATTCACAATACATTAAAATTTCAAAATTAAAATTCAGCATAAATTTCAGTATCAGAAAATTTCAAGATTAAATTTTGTTATCATTTTAATGTGCATCCAGAATTAAAGTCCTTGTAGGATGCCTACTAATTAATATAACAATATATACAGACCTGAGTCTGAGTACAAAGGGAGCATCTACCACCCCTTTACGTTAATTAACCAGGTTCGTCTAATTGAGCTCAAAGACATACCCAAATTTTCATCATAATCCAGAACATAAATACTAAATACCCCTTTCTACTTAAACAAGAAAATTTCACCTTACAATTAAAATTTTGTGGTTTGTACAAGTTCACTACTGTCCATTTTAAATAAACAAATTATAAAGTTATTCAACACACACCAAAACATCAAAGTTCGAACAAAATAGTATAATTTACCTGAAGGTTACTGCACTCGTAGCTTCAATGTACATCGTCCCTTTTGTTAATCACACCATTCCAACTGGGTTATATTTACGGCTTCTGATTCTCAACGCTTTTAAAATTTTCTCCACCACCATTCATCTTAAGTTGTTTCACGGCTTTTCCGGAACTCATCTGTGTATATCTGTATCTAGTTTTGTGGATCTAGTCACGTTTACGAATCATTTAATTATTAACACCCCCGAAAAATAGCAAAGAAATTCATACTTCTTTCAGAAATATACGCCAAAACTGCCTACTTTTGTGTATTCATTTGTCGTTGCAGATTTGACTAATTGGTACAGTGATACTAAACTTTATTACCTTGTATCTTCTTTTCTAAGTGCACTAAATTACATTCATTGTAGCACGTAAAGAACAAACTGTTTTAAATCACCAAAATATACGAGCAAACTGTTTAAATTATTCTATCAAAATCGGAAAACTAAAAAGCACTGTTTAACGCATTGAATCAATTCGAAAATCTAAGAGAGCGAAACTCATATTAACCCGGGTATATATAAAGGTTAGCCCGTCTGTCGGTCTTGTCCCCAAAACGGCCAGTTTCTTTTAAAAATACGCAGGTGTTCAAACATAATACTTCTACGATTTAAATATTATTGGGTTTTTTACAAGCTTTTATAAATATTATATGTTACTAATGGTTCAATTAACTTCAATAAAAATAATACCCTTTAATTTTTAGTGACTCCTAATCAAATATAATTATTTTCTGTTCCTTTTTGTTTAATACCGGTTACTTAAAATTGAGTTAATTAATATAAATTTTGCACGTAATTTCCACTTGTTTCTTAACTCAGAATGATTTAAATTACACGTAGAGCATTTTAATACTGCTTCCTTTTTTTATAGCAAGCGTCTTGTAAATGATTTAAATCTCTTATTTTTAATGAAACGAATGAATTTTTATTCTCCACGGTTTTTTAATAACGCGTACCTTTTCCCAAAGCTTCTACCCGGTGATTAAAATTATTTGATGTGATTATTTAATTTTCTACCCTGGTCTAAATATGAGTATTATATATATATATATATATATATATATATTATTATTGTGTTAGTTATAGGTTAAGAGGCATAGATAAGTCAAGAAAATAAATTGGTAACGAGCGTGTATATAGGAAATAGGAACAATTTATTTACGCGCCAAATTAATTAGTTTTGACATTGAAAACAGACGGATAATAGCATATTTTTGTATTTATAAATCGGAATGTTAAATTTGCATAAGTGTAGAAGCTTTGTAGTACGTGAAAACTCAAGACTACGAATGTAATTAGCTTTAATATTTTAAAAGTTGTAAATCAAGTACATGAGATAATAATGAGAGCTCTTCGGTGTATAAAATCAATAATGTAAACGCATATTTTCTATTTAACTAAACAAGCGTTCGTTAAGCACAAATTTTAAGAAATTCTATTACTTGGAAAAAACGATTTCAAACGGACAGTTGCTTCATAGAAAAGCCTGACAGAAAAATAAACAAGTTCAAGAAAACTAAATGTACGTTATGACATAATTCTGTAGAAATTTAGTTAATGGTTGATGCAAAAGCTACAAAAACAACAGATGGTTTGAAAGCAACGGGAGACGGAATATCGATAGCGTAAAGTAGACAGAGATCGCATATAATAGACGTTGGGTAAAACACTCATTTAAAGTACGCGGCAAGTTTGGAGGTAAAACCACAATATCGATTTTCTGTTGCTTGAGTGGGATTGTAAAAGAGGCCAATAAATATGCGTTAGGCGAGGGTAACATAGTTGAAGACTGGACATAGGAATGGGAGAAATGTTTGTGATTGGCTGAGTGCTAGAAAATTTCAAAAAAGCTCGCGACCGTTGTATGTTGTTGATCAGTTTTTGGGCTAAAACTTTTATGACTTCTCAAGCTGGGACTCGATTGTTCCTGACTTCCACAACAATTTTATGTTGGCCAAAGCGTGGGGCAGGAATCCAGACAAGACTTCCACGGCAATTTTATGGCGCTTCACGTTGGGAAGTCAGGAACAATCGAGTCCCAGCTTGGGAAATCAAAAAGTTTTCTGAAAATAAAAAAATTTTCCAACCTCTGGAACGCCTTCTTTAGTTTTGCATACCACGGCTAACTCTAAAACCTGTTTCTTCATAAATACTTACCATCCTAAGTTCGTTCTTTCTCACATATACTGTCAAATAAAATTACCACTCAAATAATGCAACGAAACATACAACCTTTTATTCATACAAATTAAAATTTTCTATTACCAAGTAAATATTTACACATTCGGATATACAGCTTCATAAAATATTACAATCACAATCATTAAATCTTTTTAAAATTTTATGCATTTAATTTATTTCGACAGTTTTTGTTTTAATTATAAATAACATCGAGAGCAAGGTCAAAAATCGTGTACAAATATTATTTTTAGTAAAGCTTTCTTTCAGTGTAAAAATCAATAATTTAAGCAAGGTACATTTATTAAAACGTAGCATAAGCTAAAGCATTCGAGGAACGTTTCAAGGTTTCGTATGTAAGCTCCCCTGCCTAAGGAATAACACTTGGATAGGTTTTGCAGCAATTTATTTATATTATAATACAAGTAGGTGAATCTCAACGCAGACGATGTTATACTCAAAAGCCGCGCGGGAACTAACTGACTGGCGGCGCTGCATGCAAGCAGGTTCACTGTTACGCCATCTAATGACGCTTACACTCGGCCATTCTACTGAGGCATCGCCCACGATGACAACAATATTTCAGTATAACAATAAAAAACATAGTAAACATTAGAATGAATTTTTGAACATACAAAATATTAAAACAAATCATACTCTTGTAAATACGCTGGTTTCTTTATGGTACGTTTACTCTTAGCACCACTTGCATTATTCCCTTCCGCACTTGCAATATTTTCACTATCTGTGCCTTTTTCGCATCCGTAGTATTAATTTCTTCTGGCTCTTCATAATCACTGGTTTCTGTTTCCGGTAAATTTTCGTCTTCTTCATCAGTTACATCATCTTCAGGATTTTTGTAAATTTTCAATTGACTTACATGTGCTGTAGTAGTATACCGCCGTCCTTCAATTCCTTCGATACTCGCAATACGATATGTATTCGCCGGTAGTACTTCGGTAATAATATATGGTCCGCGGTAACGTTTTTGAGTTTTTGTACTTTCACCTGTCGAAATCCGAATTTTACGCATAAACACAATATCACCAACGTCGTACGAAATTCCTGCCCATCTTCGTGAATCATGTCGTTGTTTACTAACTTGTTGGTTTTCACGTAGTATTTCACGAATCTCATTTTGAATTGTCAGTGGCGGCGTCCACTCGGGATCATTATCCACCTGGACTACTTTCGATAATTTATCATCCGAAAAACGCGGCATAAAACCATACAACACTTCAAACGGAGGTTTTCCGGTTGATTTATTTACGGCAATATTTAAATTTTTCTCAATATTTAAGATATCTTCATCCCAACACGTTTCATCTCGCATACTAGTTATTATTACTGGAAGTAAAGTTCTATTAACTCGCTCGCCCTGTCCATTTGCACACGCCCATTGAGTGGAATTTAATGTATGCCAAATACCGTGTTTTTCTATAACTTTTTAAACAGATCGGACGTAAAAGAAGTTGCACGGTCCGATACTATTCGGTCTGGAATACCATATTGCACCATAAAATTTTCTAAACATGATACCACCGTTTTTCCATCTGTACTTGCTGTTGGATACAATTTGACATATTTCGTTAATGAATCAATAACAACAAGGATATACGCGTGCCCTTGTACACTTCTAATAAAGGGACCTAAGTGATCGATGTGTATTCTTGCAAACGGTCTATTTGGCACTGGTACCGGATTAAGAAACCCTGGTTGCTTACCTGCTGGTATTTTCACTAGAATACATTCGGGGCAAGCACTAATATGCCTTCGCACATAACTTTTCAGACGCGCGAACCAATACAGTTCTTGAATTTTCGCCACTGTACGACTGCAAAATGACCCATCAAATCGTGATGTTTAACTACTATCGCTTTTCGCATACTGTTCGGTATAACATACAATAATCTTGTTTTACCGTTTTGCACAATTTCACGAAATAACTTTCCGTTTTGTAAAACATAATTATTTACGCCCTCCTTTTCATCACGTGAGCGTTCGTTGGGGTCTTTATTTAACACTTGAATTAATTTACACAACTTCTCGTCGCTACGTTGGATTGTTAATACATAATCCTCTTCGCTCATCAATTGTAGTACATTAATTCTTTCTGTAATATCATTTATTGACATATCCGCTTCAGACGAATTCATCGGAGCTCGTGATAATGCATCCGCATGGCTCATCTTTATACCAGGTCTGTATTTAATGGTCATATTATAATCCGCCAATAAACCATACCAACGGGCAATTTGAGGGCTCTGCGTTTTCTGCGTATTTAAAAATACTAGTGCTTGGCAGTCTGTAAACACTGTAAACTCGATACCAATTAAAAATATACGCAGTTTTTCGACACCATACACGATTGCCATAAGTTCTAATTTGGACGAATGGTAGTTACGCTCAACATCACTCGTCTTTTTGCTAATGTAATAAATCGGATGCAATATTCCATCCTCTTGTAACTGCATTAAAATGCCCGAAATTCCTTCGGCGCTTGCATCTGTAAATAAAGCAGTTTCTTTCGCACACGGGTTATATAATTTCAACACTGGGTCTGACATTAGCGCATCCCGTAGATCCTGAAATGCACTTTCTTGTTCCTTGGACCATGTAAACACACTATTTTTTCACGTTAAATTACTTAAGTTACGTGCTCTTATTGCATATTGATGTATAAATCTTCTAAAGTATGATGTGAGTCCCAAAAAACGTCGCACATCGTGTACATTTTGAGGTCGTCTAAAATGTTTGACTGCATTCGTTTTCTCGTCGCTGGGTGAGATTCCATCGCCAGATATCATAAATCCAAGAAATTCTAATCGTCGCAAACCAAATTCACATTTTCGCATCTTAAATGTTAGTTTCGCTTGCCGAAATGCTTCATAAATCTTCGCCAATTTCTGCAACATTTCTGTCCAGTCTTTCGCAGGGACTATTAGATCATCCAAGTAGGACATGGCTATTTTATTTTTCAATGGTCCCAGCACAATCGACATCAAACGACTAAACTCGTATGGGCGGGCCATTGGTTAACCCAAATATTAATCGCTCGAATTGTCCGGTTGTATCCGGGGTTATAAACGCCGTTTTCGCTTTTGCAGCTTCACTGAGGGGGACTTGTAAGTATCCATGCGCCAGGTCTAATTTCGAGTACAACTTACTACCACTTAAATTCTCTAGGTGATCGTCCACCGACGGAATTGGGAAATTTGTTTTTATCGTTTGTGCGTTTAATGCTCGATAATCAATTACTATCCTCGGTTCACCTGTCTTCTTTCTGATTAACACCACAGGGCTCGCATAAGGGGACATTGTTTCGGTAACAATTCCTGCATTTTTCCAATCTTGCACTATATTTTTGATAATTTGTCGGTCTTGCAAATTGGCACGGTACGGTTTCTTCCGAACAGGCACATTTGTATCGTTAATGTCCATCGTTACTACGTCTGTACACCCTAATTCTTTCAGATTAAACGCAAAACAATCGCGATATTGAGTGCATAATTTTAATAATTCATCTTTAACCAGCTTATCCGTATTTGGGTCCACATTTAACATTTCTTCAACAATCTGAATTTTATCGTCATATTCAGCGTCAACAATTTCTTTTGAATGCGTATATCCGGTGCCGATGATTTCTCCCTCTCGAATGTGAACATTTTCATCGCTATTGTTCACTACAGGTACACATATCACTTCATCATTATAGTGCGCTTTAACATAATTAATTTGTTTCGCTAAAATAACACTATTTTCGGCACTTTTATTTTGGTTCGACGTGAAATTTCTTCAATCTGCATGTTTTTAAACGGCTCTTCGTGATTGTAGCCAAATATCAACTTATCGCTTGAACGTATATAAGCAACACTTGGATGTTCTGTGTATGACCTTCCTACTAAAACATCCGTCATTTGAGCTTGTTCCGGTACTACATAAAATTTAATATTTTCCACTTTTACATTATCAATTTCTAAATCGGCTTTAACGTACGTTGTAACTTTTAACACTGGTTGCTGTGTTCCAAACGCGTATAAATCCTCTTTCGTTTTGTGAACCGTAGGAAAATATTTACTTACATTTTCCCTTATTGTACATATAGCGCTTCCCATATCGATCATACTATCTAATTGATGTCCATTTACGATCACAACTCTTAAAAACTTGTTCACCGAATTTACGGTTTCTTTCTTCTCTGTATTTACTAAACTGATAGACTTCATCCCTTCCTCTTTAATAAATTTTATTGGCTTATTTTTTTGAAATGTTAACACATTTTCGACTCTGGGAACTGAATGCATTCGATTGTCGCGCTCGCGTGTTCCTGCAATTCGATATAATTGTACAATATCATGTAAGAGGTCATTTTCATTAAAATGTTTTTTGATTAATAAACTTGACACTATTTGTTTATTATTTAAGCCTATCACAATCTGTTCTTTAATTTCCTCAAATGGTAACTCTAACGCACTACATAATTTAAATTTTTCGTGAAAATAGTATTCTACTTGTTCACGTTCGTATTGCACTCGCTTCGTCATTCTAATCTATAATGACGTTAAGCTTGGTTTTAGGTCAAAGGTTGCCTTGAATTCTGTTTCAAAATCATCCCAAGATTTGATACGATTTTTACGCACGTCGTACCAGTTCTTTGCTGCACTGATTAAATGAATACGCGCCGTTTCTAATTTTACCTGTTCTGGCCAGCGATGCAATAAAGCGCAGCTGTTTACGCGGTCTAGCCACTCCATTGCCATACTTCCACTATCGCCAGAAAAATTTGAAATTGACTTATCTAAATCAGGCATGATCTGATAATGTAATTTACCACTCGCTGTTGATGGTTCTGTTGTTTGTTGATTTTGCTGTAACGCTGTGCAAAACAACTTCTCTGTTTGTGCACGATTTTGCTCTAAGGTATGCATCATTTGTAACATTGCGCCCATTTGTTGTTGCATTAGCGTCTTAAAATCATCAGCATCCTCGCGCTGATGTTCGTTAACCTCCGCCATTTTTTTTTATCACACAAATGTCACAATTTTTGAAATCTGTCTTGTGTAAAAATTTTCTCTAATTTTTAGCACGTTCGTGGGTACTTTCGCATCACACTTCTGAAATGTAAGCTCCCCTGCCTAAGGAATAACACTTGGATAGGTTTTGCAGCAATTTATTTATATTATAATACAAGTAGGTGAATCTCAGCGCAGACGATGTTATACTCAAAAGCCGCGTGGGAACTAACTGACTGGCGGCGCTGCATGCAAGCAGGTTCACTGTTACGCCATCTAATGACACTTACACGTATTTGAAAACAAGCTACAACAGTCAAGGATTTCATGGAACAATCCGTACGATAAATAAACAATTCCCATAAAAGCTGGTATACGTTGAAAAAATAATTCTAGGTAAAATGTGTTAATTGACAAACAAGGCTAAAAGCAACCGTCGACTAGTTGAAAACAGATCAGTAAAATTAGGCCCCAGACGATATTTGATATGTGACAGAGGCAGATGGAAGACATCAGATGGTTAAGTGGCAATGACTTTCAAACGCTTATAAGACAAGTATATTTTAAAAGCCAATAAGCGGGACGAAAATGCAACATGTTTGTAGAAGGTATCGATTTTTCAAGGCGCACATAAAGGAAGGGAGAAACAACTTTGAACAATATAGTAATAGAAGGACTATAATAAAGACAGAAAACATAGGGCAGACCAAGATACCAGAAATGTAGAAATAACGTGGACAATTTAGGTGGGAAATTCAGACAAAGCGGGGAGATGTTGTTATAAAAGCATGAGTGCAATAACAGGATGTACGCGCACATGAGAGGCGTGATTGAAGTTGTTTGAAGGTAACAAAAGAGTGGAGATTTCAAAGAAAATAAAAACGGTTGGCAAGTTGACAGAGCTTTTCGCGGTAATGAAATGTTAGTGTTGATGATTTCCAAATTTTAAAAAGAGGGTTTTATTTTCATGCACGTTGGTTTGTGAAATTGAGTGGTCGTTGGCAAGTTTTTAAAAAATATTTAGCAAAAATACGTGCAACCTAAGGGGGGTTGAGATTATATAAACGTTGTTGGAGACAGCGTCCGCTCTCTTGCTCTTGCTTTTTTTCGATCTAAGTTTTCAAATCTATGGAAGATACTCATCCTAGCTTCTAACTACGTGACTAAGTGCAGTCCGAATTTAAAATTAACAGTGTTTTAACGCACAAGTAGGTGCAGTTAGTATAAACGGGATTATGAATGTATCTGTAGTGGCAGTCCTGAGGGATTGTTGATAATTTGGATGCCCAGCGGGTTCGAGAGTTTTATTTGGTGACAAATTCATGAACCGAAAATTAATTTTATTTACCTATGTAAAGGACATTTTTGAAATCTGAGGGTGTAAATACTTGTATATAATAATTATGAATATTTCACAGATGTAAAAGGTTATCGGGTCTTTTGTATAATTTTTCAGTGCTAAAATTTTGCACACAAATATAAACAGGTTTATACTGAGCTCACCATAGACCAGGGGAAAGTAAAGTAAGGTTCCGGGATAGGCCCATCTACTTTAAAATAACACAATGAAATGTAAACGAACAGAAAATCGTCGGTGTATTAACTTGATGATTTTTTTTATCGAATAGGAGTATGAAATATTTAAGTTGAATCAAATTTGTAAATATTGAGATTGTGTGAGTTTCAATATTATCTGTCGGAATTAAATGATTGTATGTACATTGTTGAATTATTTTTTTATTAATTAGAAAGGTTGTAGAGCAAATGAGTAGCTGTGGTGAGTATCCCTGATGAAGCAGTGAGCAGAGCTAGCCGTGTGATCTTATTTTTGAGATCATCTTCAGAGGATACGCAACTAAAACATCTCTTAATCAAAGCTTGGACTCAAAGTTTATTTAGGTGGAGTTTTTATATACAGGAAATTTTATAGCGGTAAGTAATATCAATCCAAGGTAGGGGCACGGATTAATCACCAATGTCTCCGAGTATTCAGAGCATTTTTATGACGTCCAACATTGGAGCTCGAAAGGAGAGTACACAGTAATTTTTATGACGCCTAATTGTTGGGGCATGAATTCAACAGACAATCCACAATAAATTTTGACAGTCCAACTTGTGGGCATGATTTCAAAATGGAGTTCAAAGAATTTTTATGGCACCCAAAGTGTGGGGCACAAAGTTTTAAGGCTTCCTTTCAGGCAATCCACGACAATATATATACCATTTAGAGAACATGCTTCGTCACACTTGCTTGATTTCTGGTGCGGCTCCGTGTTATTGGTACTGGTGTGTGTTGTATAGTTGTTCTGCATGGTTGATTTAACAGAATATTCCTTTTTTATTATTTTACGATTCGTAGACTAGTAGTTGAGGGTTTCAATTCCTGCGGCAGCCTTTGGGAATTATCCCTTGTGTTGCGACTATGTGGACATTTTCTATTTCAATAGCATGGTATTTCCTAGACTTCTTGCTCTTCTAATGGGATTTGGTCATTAGGATTTCTTAGGATTGCGCTGATTTTCGTATGGAATTTGGTAGCTACTTTGTGTTTCCGTAGAAATCTGCTGATTCTGACTGTTGTCTCTTTAATGAATGGTAAGTGTTCTGTAGTTAGTATAAATAATAAATGGCAGGACCTCTAGCACTATCGTACCCTCACGTTTCGGGACGTTGCCTCGCAAGCTGCGGCAGTCGGTGAGAGGGGGGGTTCATTAAATAAACACACTGAGACGAAATTCCGATTGTTTTATTAAATGGGCTACTAACTAAAACTTCAACTAATTACATATGCATAACAAAAATATACAGTAAAAAATAACATTATTTACAATAGGGCGCCACCATGGGAATTAAACGGCCCATGGACCAATCGCGGTAATAGCTCTCGTCGCACTTTGTTCGTGGGCGATGAACCAAGATTGCAGGACAGAAAATAAATCTCTTTACAGGGGCTAATCTTTTAAAGTCTCCGGCTAGCACAAACACAACTTAACTAAACTAAACTAAGATCCTTATTTTATGAATATTAATAACAGTTCTAGGTGAAACCATCCCAATACAATAATTAATTAATTCTACCGTAGTCTACTTAACTTGCTTATGACGACGACCCTCCTTTAACCACGGGGTCATCAACACCAGTAAAAATACGACCTTCTCAAGGGTCAAATACTACAGTAACGTGACTCCTGACCTGAGCTTTGCATACTCAGGTAGTCTCGTGGCTTAGTGATTAACGGCCTCTGACACCGTCGAAACACAATATAATAGTAGACCCTTCTAAAACGATGCGGTCTCCAAAACAATAATCTAACGGATCAATTTACTTGAACTGAGCTTTAACCCGGAGTTGTATTTTATGGAAGTCGACAAATACTGTATTTAAACAAATAACTGACTTATGCTGCATAACACAGCCTTGAGTTCATGGTAATACCACATATACTAATTACTTACTCAGAGAAATAATTAACTTAGAACATAACGGCACGCACTTGACTTCAGAGAAATAAAACACTTCACTCAATCTGGTAAATAACAACCAGCTTTAACCTCTAACGCGTCTGGAAATAAACAACCCCGATTCCCACCGGCTGGCATCCTTATATACATTTAAGTTAATTGAAAAATAACCCCTTTCTTGGCTCTCATACTCGACTTAGGATACGCCGGTCGTTAATCTTTAAGATTAATTAAACTGCCAATTGCACTAAGATAGCCACACAAGTAGATCTCGGAACTAATTTTTAGTTGAGTACTCCGCTAATTGAAAATTGCTTCCGACCACCCTGACATAAATAGGATCCTAAAACATGATTGACATCTAATCATAGATAGCAACTAATCTGACATGTTTAGTGCCTTTGAAGTAAAGTGCCTTTAGAAAAATTAATTAACTCTTGGATTATATCTTCCTGGAACTTCGCTAGGACGCTCTTGGGTGATCTTGCAGCCGCTTACAATTGCAGACATATTTATGCTACGAGACCTTCATTCTAATAATTAGAATGCTAAAATTAAACTAGAAAATAACTATTTTTAGAAATAATAGAACTATTAGAGCCTATTAAAACAGTATGTTACAACCGTATAAGTAAGGCTTTCACAACGGAGTAGTGTCAGGTGATGATGTGAGTTGGCGTTTAAGTGTATATCCGTGTAAGTTGGCTTTCTGTAGAACGTTTAGCTGAGTCGTTCGTTATCCTTTTTTCTTTACTAGTACATCTACAGACAGTAAATGATTATTCTCTTTTACTTCCATAGTAAATGATGGAACAACAACAACAAATTCCACCCAAAAAATCATTAATGTACCCAAAACCACAAACTATTTGGGTTGGAGAGAGTTTGTGTTCTACTCACTGAATAGCTGTGGCAGTGGTTTCTTTTATTTAGATAAGAGATTCTGCAAATGTTGGATAGAGCAAGCGGATACAAGATCAGAAGCAGAAGAAAAGTGACGCTTAACGTAAGGGAATTCTAACATTTTTGTTAGACTCAACGCACTTTTAGTATTACAACATAAATTATTGGCATCGAATTGTTCCAATAACACTACGTTTTATATGCAAAAATTTTTCAAATCATTAGCTTTATGTTACGTGAAGGTATTGTGTTCGTGGGTTATGAACTCTATTAAGGTTTCCACTATACTAATGTTTTACTTTTATTACAGAAGTGCTGCGACTCTTTCCCGGATTGCCTTGGCTAGATCGGCGCTGCACAAAATCTTGCCAGCTAAATGGGACAGACATAGTTTTAGAAAAAGGAATACCCGTCTACATTCCGGTACTGGCTTTTCATTACGACCCTAAATATTTTCCCGATCCTTACAAATTTGATCCAGAAAGATTTAGTGATGAAAATAAGATAAACATAGTCCCTGGTGTCTATATGCCCTTTGGAGATGGACCTCGCAGCTGTATAGGTAGGTAGACGACTTAAGTGCTGTCTCTATAGTGGCAGTGGGATTATGTGAGGTGATGTACAGCTCGTCATTACATTGGCTAGGTACTGTTCGTTTAACATTTACATCTTTAGTATGACTTTTCATGCTTGTAATTCTAGTTTGATAAAACTCTCTTAAAAGTTGTAGTGAAGTATATAACAATTTATTAAACTATTATTCGAATCAAAATCAAAACCCGAGAGATTTAATACAGATCCTACTGCTTCTAGAGAGTGGACTCATTGGAACAGAACATTCTAGAATTTTATTTCCACTCCAAATCCAGCTCTGATAGATTACGAATAGTTGAAGATATTGGTAAACTGTGTGTCTCCGGACACTTACAAGTCTATTAGGAATTGTGAACCCTACAATGATGCTGTAACCGTGCTCAAGAATTAATAAAAGAAATACTTGCGAAGCATGTATTATCAATGTATTACCTTTGGGTGGAGCATTGGAAAATCAAATGTAGGGGAAGCATGTATTATCTATATGAAAACAAACTGTCGATCATTACTTGCAAGCGTTAAAACTATCAAGCAAAAACTGTTATGTTAAAGCCTTTCATGCTAAGCAGAACAGAGATGAATTCGTGAGGATGCTTTTATTAGTAGACCCCAGTCATCTATAATCCGCCAGCATCTTTTGGAAAAGTTACATTAACCTTAGAAGATGTTTATAAGTTTGTTCGCTTTTTGAGCTTGCACCAGATCAAGTCTTAATTTTGACTCCCTTAAATGCAGTTCCATCTAAAATCAATGATTATAAGTCGCAAATTGATAGTAATTCTAGAATTACCGTAACTGATTGTGATGAAAAATGCTTGTTTTGTTGTTATTATAAACATCTTAGAAGTATCGTGTCAGCACGAAATTGTTCTTGCTAATCTTGTAGCATTCTAGATCGTTTTGCTAAAGTTTGTCGATCTTCTAAAACCGGAAAGGCGACGACCAGCAGTTTACATTATGAAAGTAGTGAGATGGAATTCTTAGCCTCTATAAACGGATTATCTTAGAGTAATGTTCTTTTTACTATTAATGGATATCCTGTTTTGAAAAGCTTCTTAAGTTTCATAAACAAGAAAATCGCTTCTAAATTGAGTTTACAAGTGGTTTCATTGAGCTGTGTCTGTAACTATGGCATCAACTACTATGGCTTCTATAAAGGACAGTGTAATGTCAGCATTAATCTTCTTGATCACTATTATGATGATGTGAAGTTATCTATTTTATCATATCTATGCGCTGACATTATAATAGGGCATGATATTCTAAAACTACATAGAAGGGTTCAATTAGTGTTTGGAGGTGATGAAGACCCCCGTAATCGTATGTGGCGTAGCTGCTGCTGATGCACAGTCTGCTTCTTTATTTGTTAACCAATTCCAATCAAATCCGAGCTGACATTCTAATGATGACTACAAGTTTATCGAAAGTGAAGTAGCAAGGTTACTGGAAAACGATGTAATCAAACCTAGCAACTCCTCTTGGAGAACCCAAGTTTTAGTTGTTTCAAACGAAATAAGAAATACGTATGATTGTTGCCTATTCGAGAATAATCAATAGACTTACTTTGTTATACGGCCCTAATGCCAATAATTGAAGATGTAGTTAGTACTATTGATTTACGAAGTGCATACCATCAAATCACTAGCAGGAAAAGGATAAAATGCAGACAGCTTTCAAACCATACGGACGGCTTTATATTTTTAAGAGCACTTCATTTGATGTGAGTAATTGCGTGGATGCGTTTCAAGTGTCATTTATAAAATAATCGGAGCCGAAAAATTAGTAGACATTTCTGCAAACCTAGATGATGTGTCCATCTGCAAATAAGTTAGGAGTAGCATGATGAACATCTTAAAAAACTTTATGAAACAGCAAATAAATATACTTTAATTATTAATTACAAAAAATCTTCATTTCCAGGTAGATCAATAAACTTACTAGGTTATCGAATATTGAATGCATCCACCGAAAGACATAAGCTCTTTGAGAAGAGCATTAGGTATGTTTTTGCATTATTTATAATGCATTCCAAATTTTTTCGCTAAAATAGTTCATCTTGTTCATACGAAATTTCCTTTGTTTTCTGGACCGTCCAACCGAAGCTGCATAAGTTTAATCGAGCTGAACCGAACATCGGTGATTGCGAGTGCGGGGGTAGAGAGAATACAACCAACCACCGAGGGGTTGTAACGTTTGAAAGTGTGTCCCGGCGAAGATCTTCAAAAAATGAGTCTTCTAATTTGCCCTGTTTTGATTTTCATACGCGTGGCCACTCACCTACAAGGCAATCGCTGCTGGACAAGCATTGCAAAAGTAGCCAATTCATGGTTCAGATCCACCTGAAGTAACATGCCGTGGAAAACTACAAATCAAACGTTCAAAATTGAATCAAGAATAAGGAACTAAGACTACGGTCAGGAACTGAAAATCGATTCAAAGCAACTTGGGTTGCCTATCAGCGGGGACGGTCCATCTTCTTTCGTCTGAAAAAGTAAAGGAAGCTTTCGAAGAATTAAGACATGAAATAGACAAATCTGTTATTAATTATATTGACAATGATATCCCGTTTACTGTTGAAACTGATGCTTCTAAAATGCTGTAATTGCGAGGTTGTTACAATATGGACGTCCTGTGGCGCTCTTTCATAAATTTTAAATGGTTCTGACAAAGAACACTCGACTCTAGAAAAAGAAGCTCAAGATATAGTTGAAACTTTTCGTAAATGCAGACACTATTCTAAAGGCAATTATTTTAAGTTGATGGCAGATCAACGATCCGTAACTTTTATGTTCGACAGTACGCGTCATGATTCAATAAAGAGTGAAAAAATCATGCGATAAAGATTAGAGTTATGTGGTCATAATTATGAGATTATTTACAGACCGGGATCCTATAATCAGGCAACTGATGCTGTATCTAAGATGCCTTCAGCTATAATACATCCTATTGAAGAATTCAAACAATTTTATAAATTGTTACGGTATTCCGCGCAAACACGAAGGGAAACAGTAAGAATAAGTAAGGAATTCGTTTACACCGAATACCGCAACAAAACGAAGATAGAATGCTAGAATTTGGGCTAGCTCAAAAACGTCGGAGAGGGGCGTGGGTGAAATAGAAAGAACACATTGAAAACCTGTGTAAAACTATATTGTTACCATTGAATCTTGAAAGACTATTTACAA
Source organism: Platerodrilus igneus (assembly GCA_036346225.1). NCBI lineage: Eukaryota > Metazoa > Arthropoda > Insecta > Coleoptera > Lycidae > Platerodrilus > Platerodrilus igneus. Next base: position 1,001,673 of record JARFIW010001555.1, read on the forward strand.
AACAACAAAACAAATAAGCTGCGTAATCGTTTGTTACGTGATGGTAAACAAAGCGTCATAACATATAAAAATTGGTAAGCAAGATAAATATAACATCTTTATAATCTAAATACTTACTTAATGGTTTACCTTAAATACATATAAAAGAAATTAAAACATAAACTATACAGTATTTCAGGAAAAGATATATACATAAGTTATCTATGCATGCTGCATTGTGAAGTGCACCTCCTCAAGAAATAGTATAACATTAAAATTAGACACCCTAGCTTAAATTAATCAAATATTAACTACTTTTAAATTGATGCATAAATTCTTTTCGTTAATGTTTATACAAAGGCAAAAGAAACAGTAAAACGGACTGTAACACAAACTTTCAATAATTAAATTTTAATTTGAAGGATGATTATTACATCGTCGCTCGTGCATTGTAAATGTGTTTGGTAACGTGGTGTTGGTAATTTAATGGATAATCATGAGTAGCAGCAAATAAAATGTTTATACTCTACAGCAGCATAAAAGAATTGCAAAAATAGAAAACTGTACCTTGAACTAGTTGGCTTCGTATCATATTGTGGATGGAAAAATGCGACTGCATTTCTTTATTGGCTGCATGCTGGAACCACCAACTTCACTTATACTAAGAAAGCATTTTTAATAGCGCGACTTTACAACATGTATCTTTGGTAAGAGGATGTTGTATTCAATCTTATTTTTTGAAGCACGGTCTCTATTTTATAAGGATAGAATCATGTATGGGGGTAGGGTATTTGGCTTTTAAAGCTATCGCCAAAGAATCATGTGTGCAGAATTCCCAGACAACAGCTGCCGAAATACAAACTGTAACAGCTTGCCAACAAGCAGATAACGCAACTGTCAAAGGATTTTAAGACAAAGAAAAACAATCTTACTACTTTGTAACATCTCAACAGCTGCAGAATACCAGATAACTAATCCATTGTAAGCAGATGTAGGCAGGTGGTAAGTGGTCTTATCTTTTAGAAGAAAGCTGCGCATTTACATGCAGCTTTTAATTAAAATGTAATAACTGCAGGTGCTAGGAAATATTACAACTACTTTGTAACGCATTGTTTTCTAAGCAGCTGTTTGATTTTATAAGGCAAACTTTTGTGTAGAATAATTTTATAGAATAACACTAATTTAAATGGTGGTAAATCGAGCTTGTTGAGGAATTTTAGGGCGTTTTAAAAATAAACGTAGAAAAAATTGTTTGCGGGGTTTTGAACGTAACAAAATCATCCAGGAGTAACTCGTCTATATCATTGGGTGCGTAGTAAGAACCTCCTGATTTCTTTAGAAGTTTGTCGGGTTACTTGCAACGTCTGTGCTGCAATCAAAATCCGTATCTTATTGTGACAGGATGAATACTCCAGACTTCTTTTTACGTTTGCTTGTAGCTTATACAGAGAGAAAATAGCGATAATAGAATTAGAGCACGAAAGCAGAGAAGTAAATATTAGAAAAAGGGTGAGACCGAAATGTGCCTTATCCCCATTAATTTTTAACTTGTACATTAAAAAGGCAATGCATACTGTTAAATGCAGAAAGACATTTGGGGACAATGGATTGTTATGCTTAGATTTGTAGATGATACAGTGATACTAGCATGTAGCAAAAAAGAGTTAGAAGCTGCTCTTAATGAAATGCAAACAGTTCCAACAGAGAGATACGGTATGAAAATTAACAAAAATAAAACTAAAATTCTAGTATATAAAAGTGGGGAAAATAAATCAAAAACAAGAATACAAATAGGTAACGAGAACTTATTAAGATATAAAGATACACAAAGATATAAAGAGATATAAAACAAAGATTAGCTACATTTAACAAGAAAAAGCAACTACTGTGTTGAAAGACAACAAACATAGAAACAAGGGAAAGATTGCTTTAAACATATGCGTGGAGCACAGCACTGTATGGCTGTAAAGCCTGGGCAGTAGGGGAAGCGGACAAGAAAATGGTAGAAGCCTTTGAAATGGGATGCTACAGACGTATGATGAAGATATTATGGACAAACAATGTTAAGAACAAAGAGGTGCTACAAATGGTAGACAAAGAAAGAAATATGTGGAAAACAGTAACAAATAGGAGAGATAGGATGATAGGCCACATACTAAGACATGAGGGAATAACGCGGAGTATAATAGAAACAAAGATAGGAAGAGAGGTAGAGGTAGAAATAGGTTAGATTATTGCACACAAATAGTGAAATATGTAGGATGTGGGAATTTCAGGGAAATGTGCAATCTAGCTCAGAATAGAAATCGATGGAGATACGCGTTCAACCAATTCGAAGATTAAAAACTTAATGACAAAAAAATAACTATACTCAAACCTGATGATTTACTGGAAAATTACTAATATGGCAAACGTCTGAGTGTTAAGGGATCCTTGGCAGCCACATGCTGCTTAACTCCCTTCACATACCACTGAATCTCGGTGAAGTAGGGCATATAATTAGAAAACAATAAAAGAGAAATCGAGCTGTATATAGGATATTGGCGGCTCCGTGGCGTAGTGGTATGTGAGTGACTACTACGCTCAAGGTACCGGGTTTGAATCCCGACACGGTCGGCTTGAAAAATGTTAGGCGAGCATTTTTCACAAAAATACACCCTCGTTCGGATGAGAGGTAAAATGGAGGTCCCGTGTGTGAGTGTTGTCACGCACGTTAAAGATCCCTACCTTGCTTGTAACAGCAAGGGTTCGGCAAAATTCCAAATTTTTCAGGTAAAAAAACTCGCTTCCTGGAGCATTGGAAAATCACATGTAATGTATATAGGATATTGTAGAAATTTCAGGAAACTGTAGGCTAGCTGAGAACATATATAAATGGAGGTACGCGTCCGGCGAATTTCAAGACGGAAAACCTAATGACGAAAAGTAAGTGCACTTAAATCTTATGATTATTATAAACAACTACAGGTTTGGTTGTGAAATATTTTCAACTAATGTTGATTGTGCGAAAGAATTTATTGGAAGAACTATTAATTCGACAAATGTTCAAGTACTTGGAGAACTTGGCAGCCAAGGCTACTTACCCCCCTTCACATACCTTGAATATCGGGGGAATAGGGTATATAACTGTAAAACAATAGAAGGTGACTGAACTGCATCGAACAAGAAAAAGGAGCAGCTACGTTCAAAGACAACAAACATAGAAACAAGAAGAAAATAGTTCAAAGCATATGTGTGGAGCACAGCACAGTACGTCTATGAAATATGGGCATTAAGAAAAGCAGACAGAAAGAGATAGAAGCCTTCTGGAATGTTGTGTTTCAGATGTATGTGGATGGTAGCACGGACAAACAAATTTAATAACAAATAGGGTATAGAAATAATAGAGGAAAAAAAATATCTGTGTAAAACACAAAAAATAGAATATATAGAAGATCAGGATACGTTCTAAGGCATTTTTGGGGAATAGTATGGGATATATTACAAGCAGATATAAGAGGTAGAGATAGATCGAGATCAGACTTTGGCATGCAAATAGTGATAGATGCATACTGTGCAAATTTCAGGAAAATGTGAAGGATAGTTCAGAATAGAAAACTACGAAGGCGTAGACGGGCCACAAATAATTGCTCACTTATTTTAGTTAAATTTCGACTTCTATCTCGAAATTTACTTAAATTTCAACTTCGATGTCGAAATTTAATTAAATTTCGACTTCGATCTCGAAATTTATTAAATTTCGACTTCGATGTCGAAATGTATTTAAATTTCAACTTCGATGTCGAAACTTAGTTAAATTTCGACTTCAATTTTGAAATTTAGTAAATTTCGACTTCGATGTCAAAATTTACTTAAATTTCGACTTTTATCTCGAAATTTTCCTGGATTTTTAACTTACACTCGAAAGTTTATTCTTGTTGGTATTTTAAGATCGAAGTCGAAATTTAACTAAATTTCAACATCGAAGTCGAAATTGAATCAAAATAAGTAGAGCGATTTTTTTGTGGCCCTTCTACGCTTTCGTAGAAAACAATGGAGGTACGCGTCTAACCAGTTCCAGGACTGAAGACCAAATGATGTTGATGTGCTAAGCGGTAATGTAAGCAATTGCTCCACTTACCAAACAAGTTTTTTTAAAAATTGCAAAAAAAGCAATATACAGGATGAAACGTAGATTCTAACCAAGACATGTTACAAACTTTTAAACTTTTCAAATTTGACACGCTTTGTACAATAGGAAATTTATATTTCTAGGTTTTACGTTTGTTATTCACCTCGCTTTTTGCAATTGCGACCTGTATTCAGTGACATTCTCGTTTTCAAACTCATTTAGGATCCCTTCACAGGAAGTCACTTTAGCAGCATCTCTGACGCGTGCGAGTAGTGCTGCGAGAATTTTTAGAAGTGGCGTTTCACTGGTGCTTTGGTGGCTTCTAGTAAGCGCTTTAGTGGCGCTGCAAACGTGCTACTAACATTGTAGTTCAACGAATTCATACGTAAGTCTCAAAAGGGTCCTCTAAGGTGACTTATTATTGGCCTTACTATTAATTAAAAAAAATCGTAGAAATAAAGTTAGAAGATTTTGGGTACATTCATTGCTTTTGGAAAGACCATATCGGACTTTAATCCATACGTTATTTGATGATTAGCAAGAAGACGAAAAAATTTTCCCATATGTTGAAAAATACATTTTAGGAACTTCTTGATGGAAATACAAATATTATAACAAAACAAGAAACTGTCATGAAGAAATCCGCAATGAAGCCTTATCATTTTTAAACACTACACAAAAACACTGCTTAGGGCTCCTTCACACGGAGCCACTTAGCAGCGCTTTTTCAAGCCGCTACTGATGTCTAAAGCCGGGGATATATGAATGGTTTCACACGACCACAGTCACAGATCGGAAGCGCTACAGAACCTCACGGTGGTTGCCTTTGCCGCAGAACGCGGCGTCTAAAAATGTCGCTGCTCGTGACAATACATAGTTTTAAATTGTAGGTTTTACACGCGACTGCAACTACGCCACTATTTAACTGGTTGGCGCTTCAAATGCGCCACTATAATTATTAATTACTCTTCGTTGATCAGTGTGTATATTGTCTCATGCTTTAAAATGATGGGGTCCGATTATCCAAATGTATATAATGACGATTTCATTAGTGAAATATGGGACCTACAACATGATTATAGTAAGAAGAATGTGTGAAATAAACGATTTAGTCTTTGCAAAAGCAATGGATTCACCCAATATCCTCATAGTTTATTTCACGATTTCTGTTTTTAATTAATAGCAAGGCCAACAATAAGTCATCATCAAGGTCCATTTTAAGACTTTCGTCTGAAATCGTTAAACTACAATGTTAGCAGCAAGTTTGCAGCGCCACTGAAACGCCGTCGAAACACCACCGAAGCTCCACTGAAACGCCACCGAAGCGCCGCAGAAACACCACCGAAGCGTCACTGAAGCGCAACTACAGTGTTACTAAAAATTCCTGCAGCACAACTGACACGCTTCAGTGGCGCTGCTAAAGTAACTTTCGTGTGAAGGGGTCCTTAAGGAAGACTGATTTATAACTAAACCGGCGCCACTTAAATAGTCGCCTAGTTGCAGTTGCGTGTGAAACCTATAATTTAAAACTATGTACTGTCACGAACAGCGCCACCTTTAGACGCCGTGTTTTACGATGAAAGCAACCACCGCGAGCTCATGTACCGCTTCTAACCTGTGACTGTGGTCGTATGTGAAACCATTCATACATTTTCGATTTTAGACATCTGTAGCACTTCTGATGCGCTACTAACAAGAGCTGCTAAGTGACTTCGTGTGAAGGGCCCCTTATACATAGTGTTCAATTTGATTACTTACTAAAACAATTTCAACGCCAGCTTTTGCAAGTGCACGTATTTCTTGTAAAAAGCTGTGCTGTAAAGTTCAAATGAATATGAAAAGAATAAAATGAATACGATATTAATTTACATATTTTTAATTATTTTTGCAGGAGTTAGGTTTGCTCTAATGGCACTCAAGGTAGCACTAATACAGGTACTAACAGATTTCGAAGTTGAAACCTGCAGTACAACTCCAGATCCATTGACGTTCGTACCTGGAGCATTTCTACTTACTCCTACAGGTGGAAAACTGGACTTGCATTTCAAGATGCACGTTGATACGGAAAATTAACTTGAATATTCGGTTACAGATATTTGGTATAAATAAGCAATTGTAAATGTTATTAAGCTTATGGAACACATGTTTAATAAATAAGTACTCTTTAAAACTTTTTAGAAAAACCGTGCATATTAGATTGTGGTTTTGATTTTTTTTTAATACAGGTTTTCGTTATATCGTGCTTATGTCCGTTTCTCATGCCAAGTTAAAATCAAAAATTTTCAATCCTCCCCTACTCCCTCCGATTTACGCGCGGTTATCACCGTCTAATCTCGCGACCCTTCCCGAAAATTCTTTGAGAACTGTCCAGAACGCCTTCTGGATAGCCACTTCCATGACGTCCTCTAGGCTCTTTGGCCATGCTAGTCCTGCAATAGCTAATCTTATATCAGCTAACCCTCGATTTGCCACCTCAAGTGGGCTATCGAAGAGCACGCGCTTTGCGCTTATTGCTTCCTCACCTCATTCGCAGCGGTCGTTGTCGGTTAAACCGAACCCTTGTAAATACGCTTTCACGGCGCCGTGCTCTGTTATCAGTTGCACCATTTTATGATCGAATTTCACTTCGATCTTACCTCTAGCTTTTATGTTTGGTATGAATTTGAGCGCCAACCTGCCCGTGGCAGCGTTATTCCACCTCTCTTTCCATTGTTGGAATGACCATTCGCGCAGTTTTCTTTTAATTATAGACCTCGGTATCGACGAATGTGATATCCGAAAGTCGCCCGTCGCGGCCTCTTGAGTTAATTCATCAGCCCTATCGTTTCCTACGTTACCATCGTACGACCTAACCTAACAGAACTTTAAACGTCGAAACTCGAGCGCCGTACGCGCTATTCTCCATACGTCCGCTTGGAGGTCTGTCGAGGTGTTCATGTTTATTAAAGCCGTCAGCGCCGATTTACTATCACTAATTATATAATTTTCGTCTCTGCCCGTATAGTTTATTACGTAAGTGATAGCCTCTCGTAAGGCTACCAATTCGCATAGGAAGATAGTGCTCCAGTTCGCGAGTTTGGTTAGAAACCGAAACACCTCCCGTTCCTGCTTAAACACGACCAACGCCGTACCTACTTGTCCGTCATCCATACGTGAGGCGTCCGTGTAAATTCTGATACCCGTCGCGTCCCCATCGCTTTCGACAAACTCGGTTCCTCTAATATGGGCCAGGTGTCCCAACTTTGATACAACGATCTTTCTCTCTACCTCCCTATTACCAAGATTAATATCTTCGATAATTTCGCGGCCTTTCCTTATATTTATTAATCTCCTATTTCTAATCTCCCTAGCAACATATTCAATAGAGAAAGTCCTACTGATCACCAGGACCGCCTCCGTGGCGGTGGTCCTGCACGCCCTGGCCGCTTTTACCGCGGTTATGCGTTGTACACTCGTCAATTGACGCATCTCCCTCACTTTACAACCTTCCGCTCATACAGAAGCTGCGTACAGCATTGCCGGCTCAATTACTCCTGCATAAATCGTACTCAGCGATTCGCCCCTGAAACCCCAGTTTATTTTCGTCGCCGTCATAATTTTCTTTGATATTTTGCTGCCTTTGCTTTTAACGTACTGTACGGGAGCTTTCCAATTTAACTTATCGTCAATCTCTACCCCGAGGTATGTACTTGCTTCCTAGCTTTAGCCTAGGGGGTCGCTGTCCCGGTTTATTTCCGAAATAGAGCGCCTCTGACTTTGCCGTGTTAAATTTTAATTTTACCGCCTGCGACCATTTGTGTAGTTTATTCAGCGCCTCGTTCGGTTTTGTGCGCATAACCTTTAACAATCGCAATCTGACAATTAAAAGCGTATCATCCGCAAACCCAACGATTGAACATCCTGTGGGCAATTTGACCCTAAAGATGCTCTCCTACAACAACTTCCAAAATGTGGGACCAGAGCATGACACCTGCGGACATCCTCTTTCCACCTCGCGCGACAAAACTTTACCCGGAATTTCAACATGTGCCAATCGCCCTGAGAAATAACTCTTGATCAAAGACATCAAGTTTCGCGTACAACCCCTATTTTCAACTCGCAAACAATCAATGGCCAGCAGGCAGCATCAAATGCTCCTCAAATGTCCAAAGCAACAACAACACAGTACTCTTTAGCATCTCTCGTTGCTGAATTTCCCCGACAACGAACTCTAATGCGTCAATAATCGACTTTCCCTCCATAAAACCGAACTGTCGGTTATTAAAACCGCCGCTGTCACGCACTAAGTGCTCAACTCGGGTAGTCATAACGCGATCCAAAACTTTCCCCAGCACCGGTAGCAAGCAATTGGACGATAGCTGCCCGGGTCTAACGCATCCGCCTTTTTAGGTTTAGGTATGAATTTCACGTTCTGGACTTTTCAGCAACGCAGAAATACGCCCCTTTCTAGACAAATATTAAACAACCCGGCAAAGAGCCACGGGCTAACAGGCACGCCATCAGAGCTGCGTCTGAAGTGATTCCGTCATGCCTAGGTGCCTTCTTAGGGTTCATCCTCCTAAGCGCCCTGACGACCTCGTGCACTAGGATGGTTTTATCAGCACCTGTTCCTTGCGCCTCTGTAGCTTGCCGACGTACTGAATCATGCGACCCCTCATCCTCCTCGGGATTAACCAAAGGAAAGAATTTCTCTAATAAATATTTCGCCGTGGTTTTAAAACCTTCCGTATATTCGCCATTTCTCTTTTTTATGTTACCGAGCGCGATTTTCTGTTGTTTACCACTTATTACGCGGTTCCCCAAGGTTCTTCCTGTGAGTTTCGCGTGCAGAATTCTTTGAATTTATTTGTTCGCGTTTCTTCTATTAATATCTTATATTTGCGGTAAATTTGATTGTATTCTATTCTCCGTTGTTCTCTTATATCTCCCGAGGCGCGTTAATCGCGGCGCCTTAAATTACGCGTTTCCATCCGCTTGGTGGTTAGTTCCCGGGTCCACCAGGGTACGCTGCCTTTAAATGTTTTCTTTCGCGGCATGGACTACGACGACGCGTCTACCACTGCGTCGTTTAAATTTTCCGCGAGTGTTTCTATTTCGTGTGCCTCTCGGCAGTTAAATAGCAAGTTTTCGAGCGCAGGGGAACTTTTCCCAAATTTTTGTTTAAACCGCTACCAATTTGCTTTTTTATTACAGAACCGCGGAAATATAGTTAGCTGCTCGTTTGCGCTTGTTTTGGTTTCAACGTCCCATCTTATTAATTTATGGTCTGAAAGCGTTTCCTCGTCCGACCTTAATTTCCAATCACAAATGATTTCTAACATCTCATGCGAGGCGGCAGTGACATCAATAAAACTGCTGCCTCTATGCCCTCAAACGTAGGTGAATCATTAGTGTTTATCACACTAAGATCCCATTCCGTTAAAAGATCAGCAACCTGCGAACTCCTATCATCTTTACAGGGCTACCCCATAACGGTGACTTAGCATTAAAGTCTCCCCCAATTATTAGTTTTTTATTTCTTTCGATTTGGCGAAAAATGCCTTCGATGTGATTTATTAAGTCCTCGGTTTGAGGATTTTCCCGCCGGGAGTCGATTGGTGGAAGGTACATGCTTATCACGTAGAACGTGTTTGTATTCTCCATAGACCAAGAATCTTCTAGCAATTACTGAGGATGAATCATCCTTTTTAATTCAGGGTATAAATAAGACCGATGAGGAAGTACAGAGTTAGTCTATATCAGAATGTCGAATATAAATTTTATCGTGTAAAGTTATACAGTTGAGCTTTTGAAAGTCCAAGAGTAAACATAAATGTTATATGATGTGAACGTGTCTAATGTACATACAGCTTGTAGAATACATAAATAGACAAAAGTGTAATAAATAAATAGTTGTGTTAGTGTTGTTAATAGACCTATGGTTAAGAATTTAGTTTAAGAAGATATTAGTGTCTGTAAATAACATTAGTGTGATACTGCTTCTTTCTTATTGGGACTGAAAACATCTATAAATAAGGCATATACTGTTCATTAGATTTGTGAACAGTGAGTAATGAAGACTCTTGTTATTACTTGTTTTAAATTAGTCAAACGCGGTAGTAGTAGCCCGCTACAATATTATCCCGGCGCATGTCCCATTATTTATTATTATTCCGCGGAGCATTCTTTCGCTATTTGCGTTTAAGACCGTACCCCCCCTCCCAAAACCTGTTATTTTGGGGCTATACAGGTGCGGTTCCTGTATAAGCCCGATAACTTAACAAAGTTATTTGTTGCCTCTTTGCCTTTCCTGAGATTTAGTTGCGTAAATTTAATTTTCTTGCTTCTTTTAAATCTTTCTTTTTCTTCACGATCCATAATCGATGTTCCGTGTGATTGCGTTCTTCAGTTTCAGCATTGTAGGACATCTACTCGACTTAGCGTCGTGGCGCGTATTGACCTTAGCGCCACCGCCAGTTCTGTCGTTTGCCCTAGCGCAAACCACACAGCAGGGGACTGCCTTCCGGTAATTTTTGAACTCGTGACCGACTTCGACACAGTTACCGCACCACTGTACCTTCTCCCTGCACTCCATCGTTATATGGACGTACTCGTAGCACCCGTAACACTGCGTCATCGAGAAGTGGTCCCGGGACTATACTGTTCGCCACCTGAGGTTGATAGCATCAGCTAATAACCGCCTTCGAAGTGTGGGGGTCACTTCGAAGACTACGTTGGCGAAGGGTTCCCAAGGTCCTTTCCGTCAAACCTGAACTTCTCTCTCAGGTGGTCTTCCGCTTCTTCAAATCGCCGAAGCGTGTATTCTGGCTCGCAATCAACCGCACGTTGTGGTTAAGGTAGTGGGGAAGTGCAGTGAACGCCGGTACTGGGGAAAACGCGTGAGTGCCGCGAGAGTAGAAGGACGTGCTCTCGAAGTGAATGTGTGAATGAATATGCATATAATATTCAAAAACATGATCACAGAATATTCCGGTCGAATAGATTGATAAGTGTATTGAATATCTATATAATATTCTTTTGAATGTGCATAAACTATTCAGAAAATATTACTATATATACATAGAATATTCTATATGAGTAAATTGGTAAGTAAATTGGATATCATATAACATTGTAAATGTGTCTAAAATGTTTGCAAAGAATATTTCTTGAACCATTATAGAATATTAAAAGAGCTCCCATTTGCACTACCCAAGAATATTCTAATAATATATATGCACTTTATGGGAATGTTCTCCGAAGATTTAAATGTTCTCTAGAAACATTCTATGTATATACATGATATATTTTTGTGCTATCTAGGTTCGTATATACGTTGTAACGTTTTCTCACATCGAAGGCCACTAAGAAACACATCTCTCATTATTTCCTTTAATACATTTGCACTATAATTGCACGGAACTGAAAACTTACGTAAGGCAGCTAAATGATCAGAAATCTTTTCACTCTCTTGCTGTTTATGATTTAGAAATTTGTGCCCGTAAGGTATTTTAACATTTTAAGTTTCAGCAATGAGCATAAATACTCAGATAGTTCTTTAAATGGAACTCTGTGAATACCTTAGGGTGTAAGAAGTCTTTTAGTGCACTAAAAATATGAGCTGGTAATAGTGTTACAAAAGTAGCACATTTCTTTTCCGCATGGAAATTGTACACTGTTGATAGCTGTTACGCTCCCTTCCTGTCAGCGTACTTAAATTGCATCGTTCTTTGGATCGCCGTTTGTATAAATTGACTACTTCAGAATAGTTTCAGATTTGTATGCAATTTAACTCGTGTGTATTAATTTAAAGGTAGATTAATTGAAGACCGATTTTCATTAATAAATAATTTGCAAGGAATGAATTTTAAATTGGATTATTCGTGAATTACTTTCCAACTTATTGAAAATTATAAATAGCTTGTAATTAATTATAAGATATGATTGCTGCATTTACTTTTTGGATGTTCAAATGATTGTTACGCTCCCTCCCTGTCAGCGTACTTAAATTGCATCGTTCTTTGGCTCGCCGTTCGTATAAATTTTGTTCCTTATGTTATTATCCAAGTCTATATAATAGACGATCAGAGGTTATGGGTAACAACTATTTTATATAAACAGATTTGCAGTGAAGTGAAAGTTCGTGATAATGTTAATTAGTCGGTACCTTATTTCAATAAACCGTCGAGTTATACATTATCACTAGGCATTATTTTGTATGAGTTTTGTCATTGCTGTTGTGCGGCTCTTCGAGATGTTGATCTGCGTTGGATGGATGGGCCACTCCGAGGTTTCAAACACCTGTTTGATAATAGTGGTATTATTATTATTATTTTCTTTTCTGAATTTTTGTGGCGAACAAGACTCGATTTTCAATGTCTGGCTGCGTTTAATTCGCACTTGTCATTTCCTGTAATATACTTTAACTTTGGATCGTCCTGGCACACATTTTGTGTGCTTTTCTGCGGTGGGCATGAAGCCTACGATCATACATGGGATGGTACTGCTACTGATAGATCTCTGGCGTGCTTCCGTACCTGTCTAGGGTCCGTTGCTGCTGGAAGCGGGTTGCTCCAGCAACGTTGGGTTCTGTTCTTCCTCTCGGAGCACTGAGTGAGTTCTTATACTGAATCTGCACTGCAGGTATGTGTTTTTATTTTGGGCTTGAAAAACCGATGATCAACCTAAACGGATATTGAACTGTACTGTGCTATGTGTACGTGTGTATGTATGTATATATATATATATATATATATATATATATATAGTGTCTATATGTATATATGTATACAATTGCGACTTAAAAAAAAACAAAACAAATTAGTCTTGAGTAATTTAAATATTTGAACAGAGAAAAATCAACACTACTGGATTACTCATATCAATTGTGCTTACCTATTTATCCTTGTGCTATAATTTTGTTTGATTTATGGTTAATTGGTGTGTGAGGAAACGTTTCTGCTACTCCCCAATATTACCTTACATTGTAATAAAAGTTTTTGTAATGCCTTTATCGTTATTATATTATATAGAATATCCAAACAGTTATTTACATTTTACAGAGTACGGAATAATTTATGCTTGATCAGCATGCTATCCTTATTCTTTTATTTCAGGTTTGCTGACTATTTTTATTGCAGGAATGGTCACTAATTCCCTACAGCCGCGTACATTATATGTGAGTCTGCTTTCTACAACCCTTCCCCCCCCCCCTAACCTCCGATTGAGCCCGGTCATTCCGTTGATTTTCCTTGTGTTACGCACGGCCTCGATAAACGTAACATAGCGCTTCATATTTGGATAAAAAGTCTTCAAAGTCTTCGCCTTCTTTGAAGGGTCGCATAGAAGGAGTTCCCGTACCAGCTGATGTAGTAGCAGATGGCAATCTTAAATTGCGTATTGCAGTAGCAAGATCAGCTTGTACCTGTAAACTTTCTTGAACTAAATTCACTAATATGGTAGAAGTAGCCTATTCCATTTTTAGGTAAATTATTGATGTAATAAAAATTGTCCACGGTAACACGTGGTGATCGTATTGACCCCTAAGTCGTTGAACTTGATACCTCCTTGGTTCTAACCGGTGTAGTAATAATAATCACTGTTGTTGTAAAAGATATATTTATTGCAATTACAGTAAGCACGATATGCGAAATCGAAAAACAAGAGAGATTAGTTTTGCATGCGGGCGTACTCCATGCCAAATCTAACTTAACCTCCTCAATCCTTATAATCTAAAATCCCCCAGAAGCTGCACTGTCTAAAACCCCTACTGCACAACAACATACCTAAACACCACAAATAATCTGTTGAAGCTCAACACAAATTGACGTGATTATAGGAATGAATTTTTGCAAATAGGCAGTCCTTTGTATGCAAGTGCATTGTAAGCAATTGAAAATTTCTTAGTATGCGTTCGTATGTTTACCTGACTTATTGACACAACCTAATTAACCCTTAAGTACTACCGACCAAATATGATTACATTGGTACTACAGACGGGCCAGTCAGACCCAATATTTAATTGGCAATTAAATCAATTTAGAAAAAAGCAAATTGTTTATTTTCTCAAAGTACAAGTATAATGCACACACTTAATGAACTTAAAGTAAATGAACTAGCCTAAATACAGTTGGGGCAGTTTTTAGCACATTTGGTATTTTACAAGTCTCGCAGTATGTGTTAGTTTTGCGGTCCTTATTCCCAGGACATATACCACATCTTTTCCTTTTTGATAGGGTAGTAGTTTCATGACGTTCAGTGTTATGATCTAGAACTATACCAAGGATATCTGCTGTGAGACTTCGCAGTTTGCGTGGTAATTTGTTGTTGTTGATTCTGCGAGTCATATGTCCGGTACAAAGACTACGACCAAGTTGATGTAAGTAATCTAGTCTTTTAATTTCCTTACCATTTGAAGAAAATTGATATAAAACACGTGAATTAACCCCAGATACATTCAGCATTATGTGAAATAATACCATTGGCCAACGTCTTGTTCTACGAGATGTAGAGTAATTGGCACATTTTTGACCTAGTGAATCTACACCGGACTTAGTTGAATTATAAAATAGAATGATCTCAGGTTTTTTAGTTAAGACATCTATTGATTTCTCATTATGCATACTAGATGTTAAAATAACTGCTTTCCTTTTTTTAAGAACATATGATACAAATGTATCATTCGAAGTAAATCCAAAAACTGAAGTATCAACTTCACGTTCTTTAGATGGCAGAAATTGAGGAGGTATAAATCTTTCATTTTTCTTCACAGTTCCTACATATGTCAATTTTCTCTTTCTAAGTTCTTCAGTTAATTCTAAGGAAGTGTACCAATTGTCTCCTGTTATATTTTTCTTAGTGTGTACTATGGGTGCCGTTAAACGAAGTACAACATCAGTCGGTTTAAAAAATTTTGATTCGTTTTTCTTGATACTCTTTCGACTATACACGTCATAATTGAACAATAGCATGTTTTACAATCCGCCAAAATTTGTATTTTAATGCCATATCGCGCCGGTTTATTAGGCATATATTTTCTAAAAGCACATCGGCCTCTAAAAAGCGTAAGCATCTCATCGACTGTCATGTATAGACCTGATAAATAACAATTTTTTGAATTTTGAACAAATTCTTCGAAAATATCTGAAATAGCAGCTAATTTATTTTCTTCAACTCTTTCCTTCTTGGTATCTTCACTATCAAATCGAACACAGCACTGTAAAAATCAAAATCGCGCCAGAGACATGGTACAACGAAATATATCTCTACCAATTTCGTTAGTTGCCCATAAAGACCGTAAATCTTCATGACCAGATTTGAAGACTCCTAATAAATAAAGAAGACCAATAAAAACCTCTATTTCAATCTTATCAGTAATATTAATAAATGAAGCAGAAAATTGAGATTTGCTGTTTCTGCGCCTTTTAAATTTACCATACATTACTTTAATCTTCTCAATTTTGGCGTTAGTCCAAACGACAACTTCTGAAATCATTCTATCAGATATTAGTAGTCTCCAAGCTTCTAATGGAGATAAAGGAGGATTTTGTCGGGTTGAACCTTTCAAGCCTGGCAAAACTGTTACTATATTCTTTGCTAAAGTTTTTCCTCTTACTGGCGCATCTTGTGCCCATTTGTCCTGTCTTTTCCATGCCACGCTTTACTGTTCTTTGTCGTCTTTACTCTTCCATCTTCTAATGACTGAGTATTTTCCTGTTCTTCATCGCTTTGATCAGAGGTATCCCATTCGACTTCACTGTCAGAATCATGATCACTATGTTCTTCAACATCATTTTCCTCCTGGTCACTTACATCGCAAGCATTTAATATATTTTCGCACGCTTCACGCCTATCTTCTGCTAAAGATACAACATCGTCGTTATCTGAACTGTCGTTATCAATGCTATCATCGAAGTCCTCCCAAAACTCATCATTTTCAATAATTTGCAGAAGTTCCACATCAGAAAGACCCCTTCTGTATTCCATTAACCTTAAACAAATGTAACTGATCATAAGGACGTTTTAAATCATAAAATAGAGTATTTTACTTGTACGTTTGCACTCTAAATATGCAAAATCTAAAACATGATAATTTTCCACAACAACCAAAATACTTACGCTTCTACTACAAACGGGTCGCTCAGACCCAAAATTACAACAATACGGTTAAAAACTCGCTTTACAGACAGGTATATCACGTTACACGTTCACAAACCAACTGATTTAGGAATACTAAAGGGCACGATGCATACAGACATGTGCAAAGCAAAATTCTACATGTTTCAACAAGATGCTGGGTCTCAGAGACCCGTCGCTAGTACTTAAGGGTTAAGTAAAAACAACCACATCGTCATCGATAGTGAAGGATAACACACAGGATTTTTAGACTATGTAAAAGACTTTTACGTATTGCACAATAATCACAATTATTACATGCGAATGGACGTTCGTTGGTGACCTCATATGCATTTATAACCGATCTTTGTGATGCGGCATAATTACATAAATTGCATGTAAATGGACGTTCGGTAGTAAGCGGCATCATATCTCTTTGTAAATAACTTTTCGGTGATGCGGCATACTTACATAAGTCGCATACAAATGCAACTGTATATGTTAAAGTGCTTTTCTGAGATTCCGTATAATCACATAAATTGTATAAGTATAGGTATTGTTGCGAGCTACTATTAGGCAACCCGTCAAGCACACAAGCGCTGTGGGCTCTGCATATTCTCCAGGGTTCGAGAATTCTTCTAGCAATTATTGGAGGATGAGTCATCCTTTTTAATTCAGAGTATATATAAGACCGCTAATAAATGCAAGAGTTAGTCTATACTAGAATGTCTAATATAAATTGTATCGTGTAAAGTAAAAGTAGTTGAGCCTTTGGAAGTCCAAGAGTATACATAAATGTTATATGATGTGTCTAATATACATGCAGCTTGTAGTATACATAGATAGATAGAAGTGTAATAAATAATAGTTGTGTTAGTGTTATTAATGGACCTATGGTTAAAAAGTTAGTTTAACAAGATATTAGTGCTTGTAAATTCATTAGTGTGATAGTGCTTCATTGTTAATTGGACTGAAAACATCTATAAATAGGGCATATACTGGTAATTAGACTTGTGAACAGTTAATAATAAAGACTCTTGTTATTACTTGTCTTTAAATTAGAGAAACGCGGTAGCAGTAGCCCGCTTCAGTATTAACGTGCAGTAGTATGTGACTGCATAAGTAAACGTATAACACTTTTGTGATGCGGTATGATCACTAAAATTGCATACAAATGTATGTTCGTCAAAATGAAAGGGCATATGAACTCTCAACTTGCTCTTGCAACAAGCTGAATAAGTACATAAGAAGCCTGCGAATGGCCGTTCGTTAGTATGTGAGCACATACAAACTCGATGAAGCCTTTAGAGAGAACAATAACTACATAAATTATATGATAACAAACGTTCCTTAGCATGTGGCCGTGCTATATATTGTTAAGTTACTTTTCTGCAGTGCAAATAACAATTTAATAGACGGTGTTTGAGGGTAAGAACGCACACTTCGTAATAGGTTTGTAACGGGCATTTTTTATAGTTAAACATTTTACACTACTCAATTCGTAAATACCTTTCTGCAATTACTATTTCTATATTTTATATTTGTTTGTATCAAGTAAATACTTCAGAATAATGCAGAATTGTATGCAATTTAACTCGTGTGTATTACTTTAAAAGTGTATTAATTTGAAGATTGATTTTCATTAATAAACTTATCGAAAATGATAAACAGCTCGTAAGTAATTAGTAGATATACATTTTTGTTCTTTATGTGGATATACGAGTCGAGTTGATAGGCGATAAGCGGTTGTAATAACAACGATTTTATATCTACAGACTAGCAGTTGTCGTTTGTTCTTCGTTCCTATATATTGTTTACGTTGATAATACGGTATCCTGTTTGTTTTGAGAGTCGGAGTTTGTTCTTTGTTCCGATACACTAAGTACGTTGAAAATACTGCTTCTTTCTGCTTTTGACAGTAGTAAGAATTGATGCGGAATTTTCGTATTGTTCATGTACGAGCACGGCACGATTTTTAGTTGTTTTCTTGTGAAATAAGAGTTGTATATTAACCGTGTTTGGTCGACGCACGTGTGTTTTTAAGGACATTTGACGGACGGGTTTTATTGCTTACGCGTGGCTACTAATTGGTTTTTGTTGCTTTTCTGTTGGAAATAAAAGTAGTAGAACGTGTCGTGCGTTCTACGGAAGATTGACTTAGTGATACGCGTTGCTTTACTCATTGTGTTTTTTTGTTGGTGCTTTGTCTTTTGCTATTTAAACTGTGTATGCGATCTAGTCTTTGTGGTCCTTTTTTTTAAAGCCTTTCTTTGTTACCATAGGTAGCAAATAAAACACCTCACGGTACTTTTAGTTTAATGCATTACATCGTGTCTTGGAGGCCCGTGATTCTAAATTTTTATTACCTTTTTTTTTTGATTTGTGTTACAAAATATTTCGAAATTATTGTCTCAGGAAATAGAATTAACAAGAAATTTATCAATGCTACATAGTTCCGTCAGCATGATAATGTCTGCTGCTAACACTAGTGAAATACGTAGGTGTGATTAGTGTAAACTGTAAGAAATACCATCAACACCCTCACAGTCAAGGGTGAAGTGCTTCGTTAGTGCAGGACATCGTGAATCCCACACTTCAAATGCAAGGAGGCGTTACTGAAGGACTTTATGTAAGTTGAACTATTTCCTACTTGATATGACTTTAAATATCTATCCGTTGTTTTGCAATATCTTTGTCGTTCTGATACCTTTTACAATAGACTTGCCTGCGATTAAGAAAAAAAAAAAGAAAGAAAAAAAAATCAATACTGCTGAATTACTCATATCAATTGTGTCTTATCTATTTATTTTTTGTTAATATTTTGTCTGATTTATGTTCAATTGGTGTGTGAGGAAACGTTTCTGCTACTCCCCAATATTACCTCACTTTGTACTAAACATTTGTCTGTATTGCTTTTACCGTTGTTATATTATATAGATTATCTAAACAGTTTTTTTTACATTCTACCAAGTACTGACTAACTTAGACTATGCATTTCTGCTATGCTTTTTCTATATATCAGGTTTGCAGGGCTAATCTTTTTCATTGCAGGTTTGATATTCTAATTTCATTTATTGCAGGTACTGTTACTAACTCCTTACAGCCGCGTACATTATATGTTGGTCTGCTTTCTACGACCCCCCCCCCTAATCTCCGATTGAGCCCGGTCATTTCTGTGATTTTCTTGGTATTACGTACGGCCTCGATGTAACGTAACATAAATTTGGCGCCCAACGTGGCTGCCACGAAAAAAAACGTAACAGAAATAATAACGTCACAGGTTAATTATTAGTAATGTGTAGTAAATACATAAATTCCTATCTATACAAATAGCGTATTCCAATAATACTAGTTCAATGTTTATAAAATATTTCCTCTTAATATCTGACACGTTCGCTTACTAAACGATAAATTCTACTAGGCACTTTCTACGTCAATGTTAGTTATCGATCGTGTTGTACACAGGAGCTAGTTAAAATAGCTGAATACAAAGGATTAATTTGACTTAACATCAAATACTTTTTTCCGTAATTATGGATATAATAATTTACCTTGGCGTGTTCTTAACGTATACTTAAAACTTTAACAATATCTAACCCATTATCAACGTAAAAGCCATTTTAATAAATGTCCTTGAAGGTATTCCATAGAATCGAATGGTTTATAAACCACGACGTGGTTATTAGAGAAAACAGAAGAGCTTAGGTTTACAAATGCACTAGTAAAGCGCTTGAAACTACTTTACGATTATTCTATTGGAATAATTATAGAAAGTCACCTCTCTTTATACATGAACCACCCACCAATGATGACTTGCTTTTATGCCTTTAGCTCAAATTATGTAAAATCGAATGGTTGTGAGAAAATAAAACTGAGTGTTTTTTGTGGCAATAATCAAAGGGAAAATGTTTAATATCGAATAAAACGAACTTGTCATGCTTTTGCATCTCACCCTACGTCGTTATTTGGCTACAAACACTGATAAGCATCTTTCAATTACCGTTACGTTACCACGTGTACGACTATGAATGTAAGAAGTTCCTGCTCCTGTTGACGCCAAATTTTTCTAAAACTCAGGGTACACCAAATAAAACGTACTTAACATTTATTTATTTGTGTATTCTTCAGATTTATATCAATTTTAAATATTATTCCACTGCTAATTGGATTATATTGTCAAAGACTGTCTTATAATTACCCTTAAAAAACGAATTAATGAATTAAGCAATTGGTACCCTAGTCTAATAAAACAAAGAATCTAAGTATTTATAAATGACGTCAATAAAATATGTTATAATATATTCAGAGTGTCATAGGTAACCGAACGGTACCTTTAACTGGCATTTCGTTTATTTTATGGGAGAAATCTTCCGATTTTACGTCCCGGCACTTATGTTCCCTATACACTTATATAAACAATTCCCAAAAATTTTATTTTAAAACTTTTGTGTTCATTATTATTGTTCTAAACCATCATTAAAATGAAATATAATCGCTCTACAACGGTCGTTGCGGTCTCCACGCGTTGTAGTTTAGTCTGCAAGCTGGCCGTACGTTAGATTTTAAGGATGACTGATATTGGGCATAGCACTACAAGTTGTACCACAATCCTACTAACCTACAATTAACGTTGAAACCGTCGAACCAATTGCGATAGATTGCTCGTTTGTACGCCATTTAACTTTTAACTAGATCGAAAATGCGTAGGAGTTTGTACATTTTACACTACGTCCCTTATTTTAATAGATGTTTGGAGAATAAGTTCAATTATTCAATATTTATTGTAGTTTTAAACGACTTACTTTACTGTAATTCCATAAATCGAGCTTCGTATCTTTGGGTACTAGAAATATGCTTAAAAATTATTGTTATGCTGTAATGGGTTTTACGTGAGTGTTGTTGTGGAGTAGTTTTATAATACATTCGTTAAACTGGATCTGCTTTAATTTTTGAGCGTTGGTTTGCGTAAATTCCTTTGGAATAACTATTATAAACCTAACTGGGCAGTTAAACAATATTTATGCCGTTGTAGGTTCTTGAACCAATGCTTTCTTGGTGGTGATACAAAAATCTTACATTGTTGTTGCAACACTTTTGTCTAATTGCCGTTGTATGCATGATTAAGTAAGATGAGGTAAGTATATTGCAGTTACCAAAAACAATTAATCCATAACTATCTACGAACTTTATTTAAAAAATTTATAACTTTCCAGTGTTGTTTAGTAACGGTAAAAGGTAATTTAAATACTCAGCGATTGTCATTTGTACACAAACTAAATTTGAACCTTCTTCCAAATTTAACGAACAATCAATCAACAGTTAAGCGAAAGTCCGTATTAAGTTTCTTTTCTAATAAGTTATTGAAACTCAACACAAACTTACTTGATTATAGGAATGCATTTTTGCAAACAAGAGTTCCTTTGTATGCAAATGAACGTTCATTATTATGTGGTCATACGTGTTATCCTAACTTTCTTTTAATACAACCTAATTACATAAAAAGTATGCATATCGTCATCGTTAGTGATGGATAGCACATATGCTTTCTAGACTTTCTTTTCTTATACGGAAAAATCACATATTTCGAACAAATGACCGTTCATCAACATGGGACAGCACATGTTTCTGTAAATTACTTTTGCATGTTGAACAATTATTGCATGCGAATGAACGTTCTTTAGTGTGCTCCTTCGTATATATTTTTAAATTACGTTTTTGTGATGCGGCACAATTACACAAATTGCATGTGAATCGACGTTACCTAGTGTGCAACTCCATATGTCTCTGTAAACGACCTTTCCTTGATGCGGTATATTTACACAATTTGCATGCGAATGGACGTTCCTTAGTGTGCGACTTCATATGCATTTTTAAACTACCCTTATGTGACGTGGCATAATTACATAAATTGCATGCGAATGGACGTTCGTTAGTGTGCGACTTCATTTGTGTTTTTAAACTACCTTTTTGTGATGCGGCATAATTACATAAATTGCAAGCGAATGGACGTTCGCAAGTGTGCGACGTCATATGTATTTCTCGATGCGATATAATTACAGAAATTGCATGCAAATAGACGTTTGTTAATGTGCGACATCGTATGTACTTTTAAACTACCCTTATGTGACGTGGCATAATTACACAAAAAACATGTTAATGGGCGTTGGTGTGCGACTGCATATGTGTTTTTAAATTACCTTTTTGTGATGCGGCATAATTACATAAATTGCAAGCAAATGGACGTTCGTTAGTGTGCGACTTTATATGACTTAGTAAATTATCTTTCCTTGACGCGGCATAATTACACAAATTGCATTCGAAATGACGTTCGTTAGTGTGCAACTTGATATGTACTTTTAAATTACCTTTATGTGATGCGGCATAATTACACAATTTGCATGTGAAGGGACGTACGTTAGTGTGCGACTTTATATGTACTTTTAAATTACCTTTATGTGATGCGGCATAATTACACAATTTGCATGCGAATGGACGTTCCTTAGTGTGCGACATCATATGCATTTTTAAACTACCCTTATGTGACGTGGCATAATTACATAAATTGCATGCGAATGGACGTTCGTTAGTGTGCGACTTCATTTGTGTTTTTAAACTACCTTTTTGTGATGCGGCATAATTACATAAATTGCAAGCGAATGGACGTTCGCAAGTGTGCGACGTCATATGTATTTCTCGATGCGATATAATTACAGAAATTGCATGCAAATAGACGTTTGTTAATGTGCGATATCGTATGTACTTTTAAACTACCCTTATGTGACGTGGCATAATTACACAAAAAACATGTTAATGGGCGTTGGTGTGCGACTGCATATGTGTTTTTAAATTACCTTTTTGTGATGCGGCATAATTACATAAATTGCAAGCAAATGGACGTTCGTTAGTGTGCGACTTTATATGACTTAGTAAATTATCTTTCCTTGACGCGGCATTATTACACAAATTGCATTCGAATGGACGTTCGTTAGTGTGCAACTTTATATGGCTTAATAAATTATTTTCCTTGATGCGATATAATTACACAAATTGCATTCGAAATGACGTTCGTTAGTGTGCAACTTGATATGTACTTTTAAATTACCTTTATGTGATGCGGCATAATTACACAATTTGCATGTGAAGGGACGTTCGTTAGTGTGCGACTTTATATGTACTTTTAAATTACCTTTATGTGATGCGGCATAATTACACAATTTGCATGCGAATGGACGTTCCTTAGTGTGCGACATCATATGCATTTTTAAACTACCCTTATGTGACGTGGCATAATTACATAAATTGCATGCGAATGGACGTTCGTTAGTGTACGACTTCATTTGTGTTTTTAAACTACCTTTTTGTGATGCGGCATAATTACATAAATTGCAAGCGAATGGACGTTCGCAAGTGTGCGACGTCATATGTATTTCTCGATGCGATATAATTACAGAAATTGCATGCAAATAGACGTTTGTTAATGTGCGATATCGTATGTACTTTTAAACTACCCTTATGTGACGTGGCATAATTACACAAAAAACATGTTAATGGGCGTTGGTGTGCGACTGCATATGTGTTTTTAAATTACCTTTTTGTGATGCGGCATAATTACATAAATTGCAAGCAAATGGACGTTCGTTAGTGTGCGACTTTATATGACTTAGTAAATTATCTTTCCTTGACGCGGCATTATTACACAAATTGCATTCGAATGGACGTTCGTTAGTGTGCAACTTTATATGGCTTAATAAATTATTTTTCCTTGATGCGATATAATTACACAAATTGCATTCGAAATGACGTTCGTTAGTGTGCAACTTGATATGTACTTTTAAATTACCTTTATGTGATGCGGCATAATTACACAATTTGCATGTGAAGGGACGTTCGTTAGTGTGCGACTTTATATGTACTTTTAAATTACCTTTATGTGATGCGGCATAATTACACAATTTGCATGCGAATGGACGTTCCTTAGTGTGCGACTTCATATGCATTTTTAAACTACCCTTATGTGACGTGGCATAATTACATAAATTGCATGCGAATGGACATTCGTTAGTGTGCGACTTCATATGTGTTTTTAAACTGCCTTTTTGTGATGCGGCATAATTACATAAATTGCAAGCGAATGGACGTTCGCAAGTGTGCGACGTCATATGTATTTCTCGATGCGATATAATTACAGAAATTGCATGCAAATAGACGTTTGTTAATGTGCGACATCATATGTACTTTTAAACTACCCTTATGTGACGTGGCATAATTACACAAAAAAACATGTTAATGGGCGTTGGTTAGGTGCGACTGCATATGTGTTTTTAAATTACCTTTTTGTGATGCGGCATAATTACATAAATTGCAAGCAAATGGACGTTCGTTAGTGTGCGACTTTATATGACTTAGTAAATTATCTTTCCTTGACGCTGCATAATTACACAAATTGCATTCGAATGCACGTTCGTTAGTGTGCAACTTTATATGACTTAATAAATTATTTTTCCTTGATGCGATATAATTACACAAATTGCATTCGAAATGACGTTCGTTAGTGTGCGACTTGATATGTACTTTTAAATTACCCTTATGTGATGCGGCATAATTACACAATTTGCATGTGAAGGGACGTTCGTTAGTGTGCGACTTTATATGTATTTGTAAACTAGCTTTCCTTGATGTGGTATATTTACACAAATTGCATTTCAATGGACGTTCCCCAGTGTGCGACATCATATGCATTTTTAAATTACCCTTATGTGACGTGGCATAATTACAGAAATTGCATGCGAATGGACGTTCGTTAGTGTGCGACTTCATATGTGATTTTAAACTACCTTTTTGTGATGCGGCATACTTACATAAATTGCAAGCGAATGAACGTTCGTTAGTGTGCGACTTTATATGACTTAATAAATTATCTTTCCTTGATGCGGTATAATTACACAAATTGCATTCGAATGACGTTCGTTAGTGTGCAACTTTATATGGCTTAATAAACTATCTTTCCTTGATGCGTATAATTACACAATTGCATTCGAAATGACGTTCGTTAGTGTGCGACTTGATATGATTTTAAATACCTTATGTGATGCGGCATAATTACACAATTTGCATGTGAAGGGACGTTCGTTAGTGTGCGACTTTATATGTACTTTTAAATTACCTTTTGTGATGCGGCATAATTACAAATTGCATGCAAATGGACGTCCTTAGTTGCGACATTCATATGCATTTTAAACTACCCTTATGTGAGTGGCATAATTACAAAATTGCATGCGAATGGACGTTCGTAGTGTGCAACTGTCATATGTATTTTAAATGCTTTTCGTGATGCGGTATAATTACAGAAATTGCAAGCGAATGGACGTTCGTTAGTGTGCGACTATATGCTTAATAATATCTTTCTTGATGCGTATAATTACACAAATTGCATCAAAATGACGTTGTTAATGTGCGACTAATGTACTTTTAAACTACTTTATGTGAGTGGCATAATTACACAATTGCATGTAATGGACGTTCGTTAGTGTGCGACTGCATATGTATTTGTAATAGACTTTTGTGATGCGGCATATTACAAAATTGCATACAATGACGTTCCCAGTGTGACGACATTATATGATTTTAAATTATCTTTATTGACGTGCATAATTACAGAAATTGCATGCGAATGGACGTTCGTTAGTGTGCGACTTCATATGTGATTTTAAACTACCTTTTTGTGATGCGGCATACTTACATAAATTGCAAGCGAATGAACGTTCGTTTGTGTGCGACTTTATATGACTTAATAAATTATCTTTCCTTGATGCGGTATAATTACACAAATTGCATTCGAAATTACGTTCGTTAGTATGCGACTTTATATGTGTTTGTAAACTAGCTTTCGTTGATGCGGTATATTTACACAATTTGCAATCGAATGGATGTTCCCTAGTGTGTGACTTCATATGCATTTTTAAACTACGCGTATGTGACATGACATAATTACATAAATTGCATGCGAATGGACGTTCGGCAGTGTGAGACATCATATGTATTTGTAAACTGTCTTTCTCAATGCGGTATAATTACAGAAATTGCATGCAAATAGACGTGCGACACCATACGTACTTTTAAACTACCCCTATGTAATGCAGCATAATTACACAAATTGCTTGCGAATGGACGTTCGATAGTAGGCAACTGTATATGACTTTATAAAGTACTTTTTCGTGATGCGGTACAATCACACAAAGTGCAAGTAAATGGACGTTTGTTAGTATGAGTCATAATGTGTCTTTGTAAGTAATTTTTTAGTGATGCGACATAGTTTATATAAATTGCATACAAATGCATGCACATTAGTTAATATGCAACTATGTACGCCAAAGTGCTTTTCGGAGATTCCTACACTCCATACAAATTGCATAAATATTCACGTTCGTTAGTATGCGACTGCATACATAAATGTAGAAGATTTTGTGATGTTGCGTTGTCACAAAAATTGTATACAGATGCTATGTTCGTCAGAACGAAAACATATATGAATTCTTAATTTGCTTTTATAACATGCAGAATATGCACATAAAAAGCATGTGAATGGCCTTTCGTTAGTATGTGAGCACATACGAACTTTAATGATACTTTTATAGATGGAACAATAATTACATATATTATATGATAACGAACGTTCCTTAGCATGTGACCGCGCTATATATTGTTAAATTACTTTTCTGTTGTGCGAATAACATTCCAATGGACGGTGTTTAAGGGTGAGAACGTACACTTGTTAATAGGTCAGTTATTGTAAATGTGGAATACACACTCAAATTCCTGTCTATAGAAATAGGGTATTCCATTAAGGCGAGTTGGTTCAACGTGTATAAAGGCATTTCCTCTTGATGCGACATCATCTCGTACTAAACAATAAATTCTACTAGACACTTTTTACTTCAATATTGGCTATCGATCGTGCCGTTCACAGGAAGGTTGTTAAAAGAGTTGAATACAAAGAATGTGACTTTATCTTAAATACTTTTTCTGTAATTATGTAGATATAAATTTACCTTACGGTGTTCTTAACGTATACTTAAAACTCAACAATATCTAAATCATCATCAACGTAGCAGCCATTTAATAAATGTCCTTGAAAGTAGTTCATAGAATGGAATGTTTTTTTTAACTACAACATGTCTTTACAAAAAACAGGAGCCTAAGTTTATAAATGTGTTAGTGAAACACTTGAAACTACTTTAGGATTATTTTATTAGAATAATTATAGAAAGTCACCTCTTTTATATATGAATCACCCCCACATAAATGATGACTCGTTTTTATGCCTTTTAGGTCAAAATTATTTAAAATCGAGTGGTTTTGAGAGAATAAAATTGATTCGTTTAGTGGCAATGTATTAACGGCATCCAGATAAGATGTTAATATCGAACAAACGGACTGCCATGCTTGCATCACAGTACCTGAGCTTATTGCAATCATCGATTCAGAAGGCGTTTTACTGTTGTATTCCACAAATGATGAGGACATATATTAACCTCAGAGTTTTGGTTGTATCTTGACGATGAAGTGTTGACGATTTTCGTTTTAAGTTTGTAGGTATGTTCCGTCCAACCCTATAAGGTACTGAAATTTAGTTTCTATACAGTGTCCCAAGAGTCATGGTCCAAATTGAAGTACTGATACTGATTGTAAACAATTCTCAATTACTATCCATGTTGTTATCAATTGTTGATAGGTTTCAAAGTTAAATTTTCGTTGATAGTAAAATTAAATCTTAATATAAATGGAAAAACAAAAAACTTCGAGGTGTGTTTGAATTACAGTCAAGAAGATATTTTAAAACTTCTGGAATCGCCCAGCAACATAAACATATAATAGAATGCAAAAAAAACAGATGCAGTGGTTTGGCAGAAAAAGGTGAGCAAAATGCCTTATAATCTAATCTCAATATATTACTTGTTATGATTTGATTTTGTTATGTAACAGAATAGTACATGGCAAAAAATAGCAGATACTTTTAACAGTATGTCGATTCAAAAATTAACTACTGAGCAGCTGCGACAGAAATATGACTCATTAAAGAAAGAAACCAGGAAGGCACTTGCAAAGCAGAGGTCAGAAGCTTTAAAAACTGGAGGAGGACCATGCTCTGATACGAAATTAAATATCATACATAAAATGATGCTGAATTTTCTTCAGATTGCAGCATGTGGTTTGGAAAGCACATTTGATTGTGATAATGCACGTAAGTATATCAGAATTGAGAATTACTAAATATGGTGCATATTTTGTTTGTAGAAGATTTACACATTCCTGAACAAGAAATCGCTGAAGCTTTGAGTGAAGACCTAGTAAGTATAAAGTAATAACGTTTATAATTACTAATGACTGTTTTTGAAGAATTCAGACAGTCGCTTCGAATATATTATAGACGAACCTGTGGAGGAGGGTGTAACTACATCTGCTCCAGAAAGTAAGTAATCAAACCGTTTGAAATTGATTATTAACGGGCAATTTTAGATATCACTGCACCCTACTATCAACCTCCCTCATCAATTGTAGAAGATGAAATTAATCCTGGAGAAGGTATATATAATTTAAATATTTTAACAACTAATTGAAACTGAATATATTTTAACATAATAGGTACTTCTCACAGAGATTGGTCTACCCTACACCAGCTATGTTAAAATCCAAGAAGCATTCAGCGATAAAACGAATATGTATGTACATTATTAATCTGAACCAGTTTAATTCATAATTATATTTAGTGCAAAAATCAACATGGTCAAGGAGGAGACAGCCCGCTTATGAACCATCTGCGTCCCCTGGATCATTTAAACGGCAGAAATTTGATTCGTGGGTGCTTGCTAGACAAGAATTGACTGCTCTGAAAGCAGAAATATTAAGAACCGAACATCGCAAACATGAAGAACGAGAGCAAGAAACCCATGAAATAAATATGAAAATTAAAAAGTTACAAGTTGAAAGCTTGGAATTAGATATTGCTAGCAAACGCAAATCTTTAGAAGCATTAGAGTATGAACAATAATACTTAATTAATGTGTTGTGAATAATGTTAATGGGTTTTAATTTGCCAATGCTGTCAATAAATTTATTACAAGCTGTGTGGCACATATATTTTGTCAGTTGGACATTGTTGATAATGTATAATATTTGTTGGTGGTGTATTTAGTATTAAGTGTCTTTGTAGTTCTAAAATTTAAATAACTTGTGTGAATATATACACATACTAAAACTTTTATATATTTTTATTACAAACTTTTCAATATTATTACACTTCACAGTTGCATAAGATATTTTTGTCTTTCACAGTAGTCCATGAAAGTATTCAATAAATGTTCGCCTTACAGTTTCTGGCGCATCTTGAATAGCAGAGATATTTTCCATTTGCCCCTCATTTATAGCAATCATTAATCTTTCTTCAATAGCTGGATGTATACGTGGTTCTTGCTCCTTCATATCAATTGCTATATTGTGTAACACTACACAAGCTACAATTATAGCTTGCACACGTTCCAACTTTAATCGTATGCCTAAAGCTAATACGGGAAACCTTGCTTTTATTACTCCATAAAGCCTCTCGACTGGATTATGCGTTCGAATTTGTGCCTCATTATAAAGATTTTCTTCTGGGGTTTAAGGATTTCTTAAAGGTGTTAATATATTGAGACTGTTAGCATATCCAGAGTCTCCCAACACTACGGAACTACCAGCATCGCCTCTTTCTAACCTTGCTTTTAATACTGAGTTGTTGTAAACTGTAGAGTCCTGAGCTGATCCTGGCCATTTAGCAACAATGTCTGTAATTTTTAATTTGGCATCACATACTGTTTGCACATTAAAGGAAAAGGAACCTTTTCGGTTTCTAAATTCCTCAGGTGCATCACCTCCTGGTGAAATGATTCGTACGTGAGTACAATCTGAGGTGCCAAACACACGCGAAAACGCTGCTATTTCGAAGAATTCTTGTGCTGCAGATGCGCATTCTATTTCGTTCTGGGGTAATTTAATAAATTGAGGTCTTAACGAAGCAATAGCATCACTCACAACTTTTATAATACGGTTCGCTGTTGCTTTGTGTACACCACTGCAATCTCCAACACATGCTAAGGTTGTCCCTGTAGCGTAGTATCTCAGAGTGAGAAGAAGTTGATTCATGGGCGACAAAAACTGATTCCAAAAACAACAATTCTTTAAAAAAACACATAACTTCACATAATGAATATTATTTGCATTAGAATAAACATTACCTACCTGTTTGTGGTATATTCTAACTGTTCGTTTATCAAGTCTAGAATGTTTAAAGCAGTAGTCTTATTAACTCTGAACCTCATACAAAATTCTTCATCATCCCATTCTACAAAATTATTAATGCGTCTTCTAACCTTTTTTGTTTTTCTCGTTTTCAAATACAACTCCTCTAAAAAATCATCCTCGGAATCGCTTTCCAACAAAGCATTTTCACGTCTTTTGCATGCCATATTACATTACTTCAAAAGGAAATAAAATTTTATTCTGGAGGTTTAACATTTATCACCCAGTCAAAATTCAGAATAAACTAACCAGAGGTATAAGCTATGGATAGTGGCTAACCCAACGTCATAATATGTATTTTGAGCGTAACCTTAGGATATAGCTTATTCCATAGTTTAACTAGAGGTGGTAATACGGGCCCTTAGTGGCAATAATTAATGGAAAAAAGATTTAATATCGAATAAAAGGACTGGCCATGCTTTTGCATCGCACACTACCTCGAGTTATTGCAATCACCGATTCTGAAGGCGTTTTATGTAAAAATCTGTGATTCCACAAATGATGAGGAGATATTTTTGGTACTCGTTAATATTAGTGATAATTCAGATTTTGGTTTATCTGACGATGATAGTGTTGACGATTTTCGTTTTAAGTTGTCAGAGTATGTTCCGTCCAACCCTATATATATTCATTTAGTTTCTATACAGGGTGTCCCAAAAGTCATGGTCCAAATTGAAGGGTTTGATAGCCGAGATTAATACCTATTCAAATAACTATATATGTTGTTATCCAATTGTTGATGGTTTCAAAGTTATAACAACTTTTGCGTTTTGTGTCAAAATCGTGCAGAACTTCGAATATTAATTTGCAATAAAAGAAATACTGACCTTTTGAAGGTAGTTCGTTTTCTGTTGTATGCGTGAATGTTGCGTGTTTAATAAATGAAGACTTTCTCAAACATTTACTTATTATCGCAAGAGAAAAATCATAATTTTTCCATAATTTTGGTTCTATGAAAAATTATGCGTGCTTTTAAAACTGAAATTACTCATAAAAAGGATTACCACCAAAAAGGGCACACCTATCCAAAAAACTTCATTATTCTATGCACTTTGTTTAAAGGTATAACTGGTAGGTCTAAGATTAAATGCATAGAAAATTTTTGGGTAATTTGTAGGTACAATCCTAAGAACCACTTATAATTTTCGCAAAATATGAACTCAAAATAATCAAATGTATTTAAAATTCGTTTATAACAAATGTTCGAATGTCCTGCCACTAGTTCTTATACATAAACGACACCGTCTTAAGAAATTTCGTTTTAATAACTTGAAGGCAGACCGTCTTCTCTCAGCCTTCCAACGGCTTCGCGTATTTTTGTACAAAGGTCCTGCTCGTTTGTAGTATGTGTTTTATACACATTTTCTTTCATATAACCCCACACAAGATGTAATCCAGGGGGTTGGGGTCGGG
Organism: Platerodrilus igneus; assembly: GCA_036346225.1. Taxonomy (NCBI): domain Eukaryota; kingdom Metazoa; phylum Arthropoda; class Insecta; order Coleoptera; family Lycidae; genus Platerodrilus; species Platerodrilus igneus. Next base: position 1,033,603 of record JARFIW010001555.1, read on the forward strand.
AGAACGCGGTGGCCAATAGATAGTACCTCTTCGTCTTACCCAACGATTGGAATATGCATGATTTAAGTGTTCTCTCACATTACGAGCATTATGTGCTGGAGCACCATCGTGTTGAAACCTTACATTTGATTTTCCAATGCTCCACCCGAACGTACTACATTGGCCAAAAAGCGAGTTTCGTTTACCTGGAAAAGTTTTGAATTTTGTCGAAAACTTGCTGTTCCAAGTAAGGTAGGGATCTTTAGCGTACATGATAACACTCACACACGGGACCTCCATTTTACCTCTCATCCGAGCGAGGGTGAATTTTTGTGAAAAATGCTCGCCTAACATTTTTCAAGCGGACCGTGTGGAGATTTGAACCCTGGACCTTGGGCATAGTAGTCACACACATACCAACTACGCTACGGAGCCGCCGCATCGTATTGAAACCACACTATACACCTAGTTTCTAGAAGGATATTTTCTAGAAGATCGTTTAATTCGTGTCGAAGAAAGTGAAGGTACCGTTGTGCATTGAGCCGGGGTGGGTTTCAACACGATGGCGCTCCAGCACACAATACTTGTAATGTTAGGGAACACTTAAATCTTGCATATACCAATCGTTGGGTAGGACGAGGAGTCACTAACTATTGGCCACCGCGTTTGCCCGACCTCAACCCCCTGGATTACTTCTTGTGGGATTATATGAAAGAAAATGTGTATAATACACATACCACAAAAAAGCAGGAATTCGTAGAAAAATACCCGAAGCCGTTGGAAGGCTGAGAGAAGACGGTTACGCCTTCAGGTTTTTAAAACGAAATTTTTTAAGACGGTGTCGTTTATGTATAAGAACTGGTGGCAGGACATTCGAACATTTTTTGTAAACGAATTTTAAATACATTTGATTATTTTGGGTTCATATTTTACAAAAATTATAAGCTGGCTATTACTTACGAATTCCTTAATAAAAGTGCTGTTCTTGGGATTGTACCTACAAATTACCCAAAAATTTTCTATGCATTTAGTCTTAGACCTACCAGTTATACCTTTAAACAAAGTGCATCGATTAATGAAGTTTTTTGGATAGGTGTGCACTTTTCGATGGTAATACTTTTATTGAGTAATTTCAGTTTGAAAAGCACGCACAATTTTTCATAGAACCAAAATTATGGAAAAATTATGATTTTCTCTTGCGATAATAAGTAAATGTTTGGGGAAGTCCTCATTTATTAAACACGCAACATTCACGCATACAACAGAAAACGAACTACCCTCAAAAGGTCAGTATTTCTTTTATTGCAAATTAATATTCGAAGTTCTGCACGATTTTGACACAAAACGCAAAAGTTGTTATAACTTTGAAACCATCAACAATTGGATAACAGCATATATAGTTATTTGAATAGGTATTAATCTCAGCTATCGAACCCTTCAATTTGGACACTGACTTTTGGGACACCCTGTATATTATTACTATAAAATGTAAGTTTATTTGTTAATGGTAATATCTTCTCTTTTATTTAAATTTAATAAACCCGGTCACGTTATCACCTTCAGTGTTCTATCATGTTTGCCGTATGTTTGGTGAATGCGAGGTCTAGCACATGTAAATAATTTATTATCATTGGGTACATATGTAATACGATGTTGTTGAAATGAAACAATGCACCACTATAAATTATTTATTAAGGAAGTAGGTCTCTGTAGTTATGAAAATAATTGATAGTTATACGTTAATTATCAATTTAAGATCGATTATTATACACAACTTGATACGCATAATTAATACAATACGGATACTGACAACGACCAGAACGGTTAAACACATAAACTTAAATTATAAATTGGTCATTGAATACGCGTAATTTAAAAACGTCTGCTACTCTTAAAGTTTATAGCTCGACTGGCCCGTTAGGCGAGCCGGGCTAGCCCTTGTACTTCGTGTATAGCATTGTGTCTGTTACACACAGTCCATTGTCACCGCTAGAACAATAAGTTTCTGTTGCGGAGGTCACTCACCGTATAGGGCTATCCTCACCGTTTTATATTATTTTTTGAGTGTAGTAATAAGTGTTCTGGATCCAAGAATCTTCACCGCTCTAACTGTACGAAAAAATTTTTTCTTAACCACCCTCACGAGTCTTTACGCGCGAACGAATCCCGCGATAGGCTTTTTGAGGTTAGGTTATTGTTGTATTTTAATATCGGTTGTTAAATTGTACAAACGATATCTTCATTAAAATAATACGTGTCAACCTTTTCAGGCCACTTCTAAACAAATCTTGCTTTTTTCATACATTTTTCAGCTCTTTCCGAATCCATTTTAAAAACCACTCCTGTAACACACAATACTTGTTAGAAATTTATAATTGCATCAATGAGTTATGTAATTACCTGGTTAGTAATCTACACCATATTTAACAATAACATCGTTACGAACTTTTGTTAGGCAACCCGTCAAACACGCAAGCAGCATAACCGAAATGTATTCTACAGAAGTCTCAAACCTTCCAGCAGGTGCCATAGTATGATTAATCTGTTTAATTTTAGGGTATATATATATATATATATATATATATATATATATATATAAGATCGTTGATGAGCGTACAAGGTTAATCTATATCCAAATATCGTACATAAATCATATCGTGAAAAGTTGATTCGTTGTACTTTGAAAGTCATCAGTAAATATAAATTTGAGTTATGTGAATGTGTATATCGTACCACCAACTTGTAGATAAATAGACAAAAGCGTAATAAATAAATTATAGTAGTGTTTAGTGTTGTTACGAATACTTATGTTTAAGAATTTAGTTTAAGAAGATATTAGCGCTTGTAAAGAATCTTAATTTTATAGTGCTTCATTGTTAATTGGACTGAAAACATTTATAAATAAGGCATATGCTGTTAATTAAACTTGTGAATAGTGAGTAATAAATACTTTCGTTATTACTTGTTCTAAATTAGTGAAACGCGTTAGTGATAGCCCGCTACACTGGTGTCAGACAGTGTTGGGTGTATAGTGCTTAATTAAAAACAAATACAAGTCTAAAGACATTTGAAGGGTTTGTATATGCCAGTTACAGGAAGCCTAAGTAAAATGGACGCAGAAACTTTAATGAATTTTCTTAAAAATTTTAAAACAGGTATTGAACAAAAGTTAAGCGAAAATGCTGCAAAAATTGAAGAAAAGTTTAGTGAAAATGCTGAGAATATGGAAGAGAGGTCGGCTAAACTAAAAGTGACACTTAGTGAAAACGTAGTGAGGTCAGTTGAACTAGATCAACATTTAAAGAGTTTAAATTCGGTATGGTAATGACACTTAGTGAACATGCTGCAAAAATAGAAGAAAGTTGAATGAAAATACAACCACGCCAGAACAATAATTAATGGAAGACTCTATTGCATTGAAGGAACATTTCACTGAACAGATAAAAACAGTTGAGCAAAAGTTGGGCAGTACATTGGTAAAAATGGAAGAAGATGTGATCAGGTTGCAAGAACAAATGATTTCACTAACAACGCGGCAACTTGACTTAACATACCAAGTTGTAAATCACAACATCCCAGAAATAAGAAACATGGAAGGAAGCAAGTCAATACCGTCAAAATATAAAGTAAAACCACCCATATTTGATGGTAAAACACCTTGGCCGACATATTTGAAACAATTTGAAGCTATTGCAATAGCCAACGGTTTGTGCAACAAAGAGAAGACTATCTCCTTAATAGTGGCCTTACGGGGTAAACTCTTAACATCTTGCAAACGATTTCCGATCACCAACAGAATGATTTCGGCCTCTTAACCTCGAAGCTTGAAATGAGATACGGAGAGGCTCACCTTCAACAGGTTTACCCTGCACAAGATAGAACCGCTTAGAAAAGACAAATAAAAGCCTGCAAAAATTTTAAGCTGACATTGCCAGATTAGTTAGATTGACATACCCAACGGCACCAGATAGCTTCTTTGAGCATTTGGCTGTTCAAACATTTGTGGATGGCGTTAAAGGCGGCGAAATACAGCAAGCGCTAAGATGAACACGGCCAAAAACGCTATATGACGCAGTGGCTCATGCGCTTGAATTTGAAGGGACTAAGCAGACATCACACAGGGTGAGTCACAATGTTCGGTCAGTCTTAGAAGTACCTGGTCAATCGCAGAACAGTATAGAAGAAATAATCAAGCGTGTGTTTAAAAAACAAAAGACGGAAAGGCTGGAAAGACAACGACCGCGGAGACGGGGTCTGCGATACTGGATCTACGGTGAAATTGATCATACACAGAGACGCTGTACTTAACCAAAAAAAACAACCGGTTGAGCAGCAAAAAAAACTAAAGCAAGTCGACGTAAGGGGGCGAACGTTGACAGCACAACAGAGTACTCCAGAGATTATCTTCCGTGCTGCATCGTCGATGGCAAGTCTGGACAGTATTTATATTAATGGTAGAATTAATGGTAGAGTTTATTTATTTATTTATTGAACATAGCAACCAACAGAATATAAGTTCCAATAACAGGCTGCTTAACATAAAGGGATCGGACAAATATTAGTTCAAACACATTAGTAACATGTTAGATTACAGCACATAAATCACTAAATAAAAAAGAAAGAAACTTAAGAATAATATACAAACTAGGAATTGCAAATTACAAATAAACCATATGTTTTTTAAAATAACTAGCACGAAGTATTCCAATTCATAACAATTACAAAGTGCATTATATTAGGTACAAGATTAATCTAAAACAGGTGATTTAAATTAGGCTGGTCTTGCTCATACGATAACAGTAAGCAAACTTCATTTTTGAACTTTGCTTTTGAAACAGTCAAAAACCAATCAACTGCATAATTTGTGTTATTTAAGGCTTTACAAATTTTATAATGAGGGGAATTGATCATATTATCAGTGTGTATTTGTGGAGTGTACACTAATTCAAAAGACCTGCTACTCAACCTCGGAACTACAAAATAAAATTTACTAATAAAGTTCAGATTAGAATCAAACTCCGAATGAAAAATTGAAAAAGCAAACATTAATATTTTTAAAAATCTTCTGCGTTCTAAAGATAAGTATTTAAATCTACTCACTAATTCAGAATATCTCATAAATTGTGGATAAATTCCAGTTTCATAAAACATCAAATATTTTAGAAATCTTTTTTGAACATTTTCAATTTTCGTTATGCAATTATTGTATTTAGTGGACCAAATAATAGAAGCAAACTCTAATTTTGACTGCACATAAGCATTATAGAGGGCTTTATAAGTTGAACGCTGTCTAAAAGATTTGGCATTCCTCATAACAAATCCCAACATTTTGTAAGATTCATTTACTATCGCATGTAAGTGAAAAGTAAATGTAAGTTTACTATCTAAAATAATCCCCAAATCATTTATTTGGGAAACTTTGTGTAGAGTATGCTGGTCAATTGAATAATTAAAGTTAGTAATTTTAACTTTTTTCTGAATGTAATTGCTCTACATTTAGTATAATTCAAATATAATTCATTTTTGTTACTCCAAGCAAGTAAATTTTGTAGATCATCGTTCAATTCAGTACAATCTTTAACTGAAAAAATATTTCTCCAAATTTTAAGGTCATCTGCAAACAACAGTGCACTACTTTTTGTTAAAATATTGGGTAGGTCATTTATAAAGATTAAAAAAAACAGTGGTCCAAGATTAGCACCCTGTGGACCACCCGAGTGTACAGAATACGGATCCGATGATTCATTTAAAAAAACAACATATTGTCTCCTCCTTTGGAGATAAGAAAGAAATAATTTGCAAAGATCTATAGACATCCCAAAACTATACAACTTGGTTAAAAGTAATGTATGAGAGACTTTGTCAAAAGCTTTTTCAAAGTCAAGACAGATAGCATCTGTTTGAATATTGTGCTATCTCTTGAACGAATATATATAAATTAGTTTCTATTGATTTTTGCGGCATAAAACCATGCTGTAGCACTGAGATGTACGGTTGAACATGTAAAAAGATTTTGTTGTATAGTATAATTTCAAAAATTTTTGACACTGAATTAGATATTGATATCGGCCTGTAATTTACAACATCGTTTTTCTTGCCTTTCTTAAAGATAGGACAAACTTTAGTAACTTTCCACTTTGATGGGTATGACTGTGTTTTAATAATACAATTAAAAATCATCAACAACGGATAACTCAATAGGCTTTTATAATATAAGGTGGAATTTGGTCTGGACCTGCAGCCCTTTTGGGCTTTAACCGCTTTACAGCCTCCTGTATATCATTCAATGTTATTTCATTTATAGCTAAGATGTCAGCCGTAAAATTCTCTTTAGGATCGAAAGTCACCGATGTATAGTTAGGTGAATTGACACTGTATACCGATTTGAAATAGTTAGCAAATGCATCCACCACTTTCTTTGGCGTATTTAAATCGGAATTTAAATAAGTATACGGAAAGGAACTGCCTACGTTATTTTCGCGTTTTTGTTTTAAGTAGGACCAGAAAGAAGAAGCATTATTATTGATATTATTTTCAATTAAATCCACATGATTCCGATGACAGTGTTTGATTTCTAGCTTTATTTGTCTACGCAATTGATCGAACTTTTCATAGTCAGTATTTTTCTTGTAACGCTTTCAAAGCTTATGCAGGCGATGTTTTGATTTGATTTTAGCAATTAATTCGGGTGTAAACCAAATGGGGTAGTTATATCTATGTTGCCTTGTTTTAGGTACAGCTACATCCAATACTAGAAATAAGAGATGATAAAACCGATCTGTTTTTTGATCAACGTCAGAGAAGAGGTTTATAGAATTCCAATCCGTAGCAGTCAACATATTATAAAGAAGATCATAATTTGCACGCTTAAAATTAAGTTGAGTACCAGCAAAGCTATATTGTTTTGACTCAATTGTCGCGTTAATTGATATGATTAGAATAGGATGGTAATCATCCACCTTTAATAAGGGATCTTCGCATCCGGAAATGTCAATTAGTACATTACAAAAAACATAGTCGAGTGTCCTTTCTAATTTATTTAGTTCAGCATTGTATTGCGTCAAATTACGGAAGTTTGCAAAATTAACTATTTCATGTTCGATGTTCGATCTAGGATTAGACAAATCATTATTTAGATAGGGCAAATTGAAATTACCTGCTATGAGCAAGACCCCACTGATAAGTCTATATTTATTGTATAAATTATTGAAAAAGGTATTATATGTGGTTATGGCAGAGGATGGGGGAATATAAATGGCACAAATGTTGATGAATGTATTACCTGTTTTTAATTGAACCCAAATATCTTCTAATTCAGTTTCTAGTCTTTCAATTCTTGAGACACTAATTGTATTTTTAATTGCAATCAACACACCTCTACCCTCAGAAACGCCAAGCTGTGCAAAATTTCTATCCTTTCTAAAAATAGTATATCTATTATCTAAAATTTCATTATCACAAATATTATTATTTAACCATGTCTCTACTATAATGATTACATCATAATTATATGCAAGAGCATTTAGTAATAGCGAATGTATTTTAGTTTTTATTCCACCAGCATTCTGATAATAAATGTTTAAACTAGTATTTTTAATGGACATCAATAAATTCATTTACGGATTTAATTAAATAAATTTTGCTCGCGTCTTTAGCCCGCATAAAGATCTTTCCATTTTTGCACCACAGATACTTGATGTTATTAGTTTTCTTGAATTCCCGAGCCCGCGCATATAATATCCGATCAGCAGGAGTTAGTGAATCATTGATGTATATTTGGCTATCATGAGATGTTTTCACTGCAAAATTAAGACCCGAGGCAATATCACTAATTTTCAAGTTACGTTTAACACTCTTAGCTTTCATAAAATTTTCTTTATCAAGTCGACGAACAAATTTGAGTATTATACCTCCATATTTCAGCTGTTCAGAAAGATTAGTGCGAAGACGATGACATGTGTCTATCATGTCAGGATCAATATTGTAGCCGACTGCTTTCCCAACTTCTTGAATAATAGCAGTAACATTTTCATTACGTACAGGCGGAACGCCAAATATTTCCACACTATTCTTTCTTGAATATTGCTGAATATCATTTAAGATAATTTTTATCTCAGAATTTTCTTGTTCTAGTTGAGAGATTTTTATTTCGTGAGCTTCAATTTTATCAAAACACTCATTAAGTTTTTTTTCTTGTTGTTTAAGTAAAGATGTACAATCATCTAATTTAGAGTGACAAAGTTCAATTGATTTTTTAAATGCAAGTTGCGTATTCCGTATGAATTTTAATTCGGTCATAACATCATGTAAAGTAATTAAATCATTACCTTGAACAACAGCTTGTTGATAATATTGCAATTTATTAATGCAGCTGGGACAGTTCCACGATTTTAAAGTATTTGACCTTTTCATACTATCAAAAGAAGCACTAGTCACATGTTGGCAAGCTGGATGGTATATGTCTTTACATAAGAGGCATATCAACGAATCCTCATGCCTGGTGCACTTTTGATTACACAATTTGCAAATTAAAGGCATACTTCGGATGTTAATTCAAGAGCTGTATTAAATACGTCCGAACCGTACGACACTCAAATCACATTCCGATTACTCGTGGGGAGCGACAAGGACTATTATGAGACCAGATCTGGTTGGTCGTGGAAAACTGCTACATGCATCGGTATGTCTTTCAACGGCAAATGGTGAGAAAATTTCTACTCATGGAGAGACTGCCGTAACGTTTGGAATTGGAGATAAACTACTTAATCATTGGGTGTTGGTAGCTGAAATTACAAAAGAAGTTATCTTACGAATGGTTTTCATGAGAGAATATGGTTTTCATTTAAACATGAAAGAAAATGTGCTTCGGTTAAATGATGATTAGATTCCATTTCACGGAACGAGTAACCAGACGATACAAGTTCGAATGATTTGTGATATGAAAATACCCGAAAAGACTGAAATGATCGTGATTAGACGCCCGGATGGTACATTCCGGGAAGGACAATATGCATGACGGAAGCAACTGAATCGGAAATAGGTCAAGAGGGATTACTGATTGGAAGAATACTGGTAAAGTTTCGAAATATGATACCAGTAAGAGTGCTAAATATTAATCCGCATACGGTGACCCTGAAGAAAGACATGATTGTGGAAAGTTTCATTCTGATATGTCATATTAAACGTTGCGTGGACGACACAAAAGATAAACCTGCCAAGGGTTGCTCCCAAAAATTCCTGGATATGTCGATAACTTCGTGTCAAGGATTAAACGACGACCAACTGCGCAAGGTAAAAAAACTGGTCGGACGATGGATGATAGTGAGAAAGGAAGGACAAATGTGGTGCAACATAAGATCAAATAGCATTCTCGAAAACGTCCGAAAGAATATCCAGGCGGTAAGCGATCGAATGAAATCACAATATGACACGAGAGCACAAGAAGGTGGTTACCAACGTGGAGATTAAGTATGGTTGTACAATCCACAACAACAGCGTGGAGTGTCACCAAAGTTACAAAGACAGTGGGAAGACCCGTATAACGTGTTAAAAAGAATTAATGATGTAGTGTAACTGATCAGTAGATCTCCCCGTGGTAAACCGAAAGTGATACACTTTGACCGTTTAACATCCGTTGCTAGCAACAACCAGAAAGACTAGAGTAATGCAAATGGTTCGAAGAGCTATTAATCGTGATCCAAGTGCAGATTTTGAAAGTTTCATGGCGGCGTATGGTGGTTCCCTTAAGACGAAATTTGGTGTTGTTCTTGAAAAACAGCAAGATCTGTTTAGAGCACCAGAAAAGTATGTCCTTGCACATTGCGCAGCTCAAGATCTGGAAATGTTAAGAGAAATAGATGTTGTTTTCAAGAAAAGGTTTGGGTGTGTGGTTAAATTAATACAACAGTAGCCAACTGTAGGAAAAGCCTTGATTCTTCAGGATGGAAATCGTTATGTTTACTGTCTGGTCACCAAAAATTCTTTATGGTAAAGACCTAGTTATGGACATCTATGGGAGGGTTTGCTGAATCTTAAGGCTCACATGATGGAAAATGGCTAACGGTGCCCAAGCTCGGCTGTGGACTGGATCGCTTAGATTGGAGAATAGTTCGAAATATGCTGAAGTAAACATCCAGGTCCTTGTTAGTTGCTATCAACCGGTTGCCTACCAGGACCAAGAAATAAGTGTTGACTTATTTCTAACGACGTGGTGGAAGCACCAGAAGAGATAGCTACCGATACCGTCATCAGTCATCGAATTGGCGTCAGAATGTTTTCCAATTACGGGGCATAACGGTTTTAAAGAAGGAGCAGTGTTACATACTACTATTAGACAATCCGTCAAACACATGCTGCATAACCGAAGAGCATTCTACAGGAATCGAGAACCTTTCAGCAAATGCCAGAATATGAATCATCTCTTTAATTTAGGGTACATATAAGACCGGTGATAAAGTACAGGGCTAGTCTATATTTAAATGTCGTATATAAATCATATCGTGTAAAGTTAGTTAGTTACGCTTTTGAAAGTCATATAGTAAATATAAATTTGTGAAAGTGTATATTGTACCCCAGCTTCTACATAAATAGACAAAAAGGTAATAAATAAATTATAGTAATGTTAGTATTGTTAAGAAGACTTATGGTTAATGATTTAGTTTAAGAAGATATTAGTGCTTGTAAATAGCATTAGTGTGATAGTGCTTCGCTGTAATTGGACAGAAAACATCTATAATTAAGGCATATACTGTTAATTAGACTTGTAAACAGTGAGTAATAAAGACTTTTGTTATTACGTGTGTTAAATTTAAAACACGTTAGCGGTAGCCCGGTACACTTTCGTCCTATTTTCCTATTTTTACTGTTTTATTCATATTCCTTCTTTCTCTACAATTTCCAGTACCTCTTTGTTCTTAACTGTGTCTGTCAATGATATCTTCATCATAAATCTGTAGCACAACATTTCAAAAGCGCTTCTTCTACTGTCCACGTTCACATCCGTACACTGCTGTGCTCTCCATATATCTTTTCAGCAATCTTATGTATATTATTCAAATTAAGACCAGGGTAGAAAATTAATTAACGACATTAAATAATTTTAATCACCCTGTATAAAGAAACAAATAGAAATTACGTGCGAAATTTATATTAATTAATTCAATTTTTAAGTAACGGGTATTAAACAAAGTGTACAAATAATAATTAATATTTAATTGGTATTCGCTAAAAATTAAAGGGTAGAAGTCAATGCCATTCATTATTATTTTAATTGGAGTTAATTGAACCATTAGTAATATATAATAAGCATAAAAGCCTGTGAAAATCCAAAGTTGGTAACAAACAGCTAAAAGGTAGGTTAAAATACCATGAAACAAAGCTCGGAGAATTATATTAAAACGTTCATTAGGAGCGCACACCTGCAAACTTCTAAATGTCACGTTCTAATAAATTTGAATAGATAAACATGCAGCTTCTACATATATTGGAACCGGTCGGATGTTTTAGCAGGAAATGCTAGATGAGGGGTTATTTTACTCACGTAGGAATCTACATGGATTTAAATAGCATATAGACTGGAATATTGATTTGTACCACTCAGACCAGGGTAGAAAGGGACGGATAAAACCGATGTTAATTCAAGAGCTGTATTAAATACGTCCGAACCGTACGACACTCAAATCACATTCCGATTACTCGTGGGGAGCGACAAGGACTATTATGAGACCAGATCTGGTTGGTCGTGGAAAACTGCTACATGCATCGGTATGTCTTTCAACGGCAAATGGTGAGAAAATTTCTACTCATGGAGAGACTGCCGTAACGTTTGGAATTGGAGATAAACTACTTAATCATTGGGTGTTGGTAGCTGAAATTACAAAAGAAGTTATCTTACGAATGGTTTTCATGAGAGAATATGGTTTTCATTTAAACATGAAAGAAAATGTGCTTCGGTTAAATGATGATTAGATTCCATTTCACGGAACGAGTAACCAGACGATACAAGTTCGAATGATTTGTGATATGAAAATACCCGAAAAGACTGAAATGATCGTGATTAGACGCCCGGATGGTACATTCCGGGAAGGACAATATGCATGACGGAAGCAACTGAATCGGAAATAGGTCAAGAGGGATTACTGATTGGAAGAATACTGGTAAAGTTTCGAAATATGACACCAGTAAGAGTGCTAAATATTAATCCGCATACGGTGACCCTGAAGAAAGACATGATTGTGGAAAGTTTCATTCTGATATGTCATATTAAACGTTGCGTGGACGACACAAAAGATAAACCTGCCAAGGGTTGCTCCCAAAAATTCCTGGATATGTCGATAACTTCGTGTCAAGGATTAAACGACGACCAACTGCGCAAGGTAAAAAAACTGGTCGGACGATGGATGATAGTGAGAAAGGAAGGACAAATGTGGTGCAACATAAGATCAAATAGCATTCTCGAAAACGTCCGAAAGAATATCCAGGCGGTAAGCGATCGAATGAAATCACAATATGACACGAGAGCACAAGAAGGTGGTTACCAACGTGGAGATTAAGTATGGTTGTACAATCCACAACAACAGCGTGGAGTGTCACCAAAGTTACAAAGACAGTGGGAAGACCCGTATAACGTGTTAAAAAGAATTAATGATGTAGTGTAACTGATCAGTAGATCTCCCCGTGGTAAACCGAAAGTGATACACTTTGACCGTTTAACATCCGTTGCTAGCAACAACCAGAAAGACTAGAGTAATGCAAATGGTTCGAAGAGCTATTAATCGTGATCCAAGTGCAGATTTTGAAAGTTTCATGGCGGCGTATGGTGGTTCCCTTAAGACGAAATTTGGTGTTGTTCTTGAAAAACAGCAAGATCTGTTTAGAGCACCAGAAAAGTATGTCCTTGCACATTGCGCAGCTCAAGATCTGGAAATGTTAAGAGAAATAGATGTTGTTTTCAAGAAAAGGTTTGGGTGTGTGGTTAAATTAATACAACAGTAGCCAACTGTAGGAAAAGCCTTGATTCTTCAGGATGGAAATCGTTATGTTTACTGTCTGGTCACCAAAAATTCTTTATGGTAAAGACCTAGTTATGGACATCTATGGGAGGGTTTGCTGAATCTTAAGGCTCACATGATGGAAAATGGCTAACGGTGCCCAAGCTCGGCTGTGGACTGGATCGCTTAGATTGGAGAATAGTTCGAAATATGCTAGAAGTAAACATCCAGGTCCTTGTTAGTTGCTATCAACCGGTTGCCTACCAGGACCAAGAAATAAGTGTTGACTTATTTCTAACGACGTGGTGGAAGCACCAGAAGAGATAGCTACCGATACCGTCATCAGTCATCGAATTGGCGTCAGAATGTTTTTCCAATTACGGGGCATAACGGTTTTAAAGAAGGAGCAGTGTTACATACTACTATTAGACAATCCGTCAAGCACACATGCTGCATAACCGAAGAGCATTCTACAGGAATCGAGAACCTTTCAGCAAATGCCAGAATATGAATCATCTCTTTAATTTAGGGTACATATAAGACCGGTGATAAAGTACAGGGCTAGTCTATATTTAAATGTCGTATATAAATCATATCGTGTAAAGTTAGTTAGTTACGCTTTTGAAAGTCATATAGTAAATATAAATTTGTGAAAGTGTATATTGTACCCCCAGCTTCTACATAAATAGACAAAAAGGTAATAAATAAATTATAGTAATGTTAGTATTGTTAAGAAGACTTATGGTTAATGATTTAGTTTAAGAAGATATTAGTGCTTGTAAATAGCATTAGTGTGATAGTGCTTCGCTGTAATTGGACAGAAAACATCTATAATTAAGGCATATACTGTTAATTAGACTTGTAAACAGTGAGTAATAAAGACTTTTGTTATTACGTGTGTTAAATTGGTAAAACACGTTAGCGGTAGCCCGGTACACTTTCGTCCTATTTTTCCTATTTTTTACTGTTTTATTCATATTCCTTCTTTCTCTACAATTTCCAGTACCTCTTTGTTCTTAACTGTGTCTGTCAATGATATCTTCATCATAAATCTGTAGCACAACATTTCAAAAGCGCTTCTTCTACTGTCCACGTTCACATCCGTACACTGCTGTGCTCTCCATATATCTTTTCAGCAATCTTATGTATATTATTCAAATTAAGACCAGGGTAGAAAATTAATTAACGACATTAAATAATTTTAATCACCCTGTATAAAGAAACAAATAGAAATTACGTGCGAAATTTATATTAATTAATTCAATTTTTAAGTAACGGGTATTAAACAAAGTGTACAAATAATAATTAATATTTAATTGGTATTCGCTAAAAATTAAAGGGTAGAAGTCAATGCCATTCATTATTATTTTAATTGGAGTTAATTGAACCATTAGTAATATATAATAAGCATAAAAGCCTGTGAAAATCCAAAGTTGGTAACAAACAGCTAAAAGGTAGGTTAAAATACCATGAAACAAAGCTCGGAGAATTATATTAAAACGTTCATTAGGAGCGCACACCTGCAAACTTCTAAATGTCACGTTCTAATAAATTTGAATAGATAAACATGCAGCTTCTACATATATTGGAACCGGTCGGATGTTTTAGCAGGAAATGCTAGATGAGGGGTTATTTTACTCACGTAGGAATCTACATGGATTTAAATAGCATATAGACTGGAATATTGATTTGTACCACTCAGACCAGGGTAGAAAGGGACGGATAAAACGCGTAAAGCAGAGACATTGATAATAAAAGGCGTGATTTGTAAAGCGTCACTAGGTCTACGATTGGTTGAAATAAGATGCAGATATGAGAGGTGGAAACATAACAATTTCTATATATAATTAATTAGTTGTTCACAGACGTGTTGCGAGTCGTGTGAAAATTTCTTAGATTTCAACTTGGACGTGTGCAAATTTTTAGTAGAATCGCTGTGCCGAGCCGTCGGAAGGGAAAAGAGAATGCGAATTTCTAAAAATTGTCCGTTGCGGGACAAATTCGACTTGCAAGCGGGCCATTATATAAACCCGTGCTAATAGGAGTTTCGCTCTCTTAGATTTTTGATTTTATTCGATACTTTAAACAGTTTTGCTCTTTATTTTTTGATTATTCGATACTTTAAGTAGAATACGTGGTGGTTACGTGCTACAATAAAAGTTATTAGTACACTTAGAGAAGGTAAATGAATTATGAATGAATGAATTATCCAAATTAATAACGATAAATAAATAAATAGAAGTATGCAGTTTTTGGGCAAAGCGTGAAAGAATTATAAATTTCAGTGCTATTTTTCGGAAATGTTAGTAATCAAATGTTATTCGTAAACGTTATTGGATCTACAAAACAAGATTTCAATATATCTAGATGAGTTCTTGAGAAACCCTGAAACCGTTTAGACGAATGGTGGGGTAGAAAAATTTTAAAGGCAGCTAGAAATCCGAGGACGTAAACATAAACCAGCTAGAATGGTGGGATGAGCAAGTCCGATGTACATTGAAGTCACGAGTGCAGTAACCTTCAGGTAAATTATGCAATTTTGTTCGATCTTAGATGTTTTGGTGTGTGTTGAATATCTTTATAATTTGTTTGATAAAAATGGACAGTAGTAAATTTGTATAAACAACAAATTTTTTAGTTTAAGGTAAAAATTTTTTGTATAAGTAGAAAGGAGTATTTATCAGGTTTATGTTTTTGATTATGATGAAAATTTGGGTCTGTCTTTGAGCTCAATTAGACTAACCTGTTAAATTAACGTAAAGGGGTGAGAGATGCTCCCTTTTATTCAGACTCAGGTCTGCAAATATTGTTTATTTAATTAGTATGCATCCTACAAGGACTTTAATTCTGGATGCAAATTAAAATGATGACAAATTTGAACTTGAAATTTTATGATGCTGCAATTTATGCTGAAATTTAATTTTGAAATTTTAATGTATTGTGAATATTGGTGTAAATAGAGTGGTAGTAATGTGTTTTTTTTTATGAATGAGGATGAAAGTTTTATCTAGGTGAGCTGCCGAGGCGGAAAGAGTCAAGAAGCGATATTCAGGTAAGAGATCTAATATCAGAGAAGATTTCACCGTAGTAACGAGAATCACAGCAAATCTTGACGCCCAATTCGTGAGGCTCGATAAATCTAGTAGGCAATCACAGCAATCTTGGCGACCCGAACGTGAGGGCTCGAATTACAGATAGTGTGTAACTGTTTCAGAAAACTGACGACCCTGAAATTAAGAGCTGAGTGTGAATAATTTTTGTAGGTGTGTGAAAGAAGTGTGTAGGCGTGTGTGAAGGTGAAAAGTGTGACGTATGCAGAGAAAAGAGTGGCTTGAAGTCAAGGGGTGGAAATAGGAAGCAGTGATAGTGCTTTATTTAAGACGACAGAAGCAGAAATGGAGGAAGAAGCAGGAAGTAGTAGGGATCAGTCTAAGGCGGAGTCAGGAGAAACAGGAAATGAGTTAATGATGAGAATGTTAGAGAAAATGCGATTAGCTAGGAAGAATCGAATAGAGCGAGGGAGGAGTCCAACCGAAAATTAGAGCAGATAAGCGGGAAAATTGAGAAATCTACTCAAGAATTTACAGAGTTTAAAAATAGTCTTACCGTGAAAATGGGGGAAGTAGAAAGTAGGGTTGATAGAAATGAGAAAAACATTACAGGTCTTTGACAGGAAATGGGAAATTTAAGGTCGAAGTACGCATTTTTTGTGAAGAAGAAATAAATATAAAAATGACTGAAGTAACGGACTTATATAGGGATCAGTTAGGCAGGGTAGAACGCGAAGTTGGTAGTATTAAATATAACATGTCAAGTTTAACGGGGGATGGTCCCAGATTTTATACAGGTGGCGTATCATTGGAGCAACATATGAAATTTTATGGCGATAACAGGGTAAATCCACAAATTTTTATTAATAGCGTAAGAAATCTAGTGGGAAATTTATTCGACGAACAGACGAAACTAAATACGATAAAGGCTTTATTGAAAGACAATGCGGAAGCATGGTATAATTTAGTAGGACAGGACATAGACACATATCAGGACTTTGAAAACAAATTTTTACAGCATTACTGGAGTGTTCACAAACAGAATCAGATTAGGGACGACTTGATTACAGGAAAATTTAAGGGAGAGTTTGCAGGTTCTAGGGAACAATATGCCATCCGAAAATACAGTGTGGCCAAACAACTTAATCCACCATTGACGGACAGACAAATAATCAAGTACCTATCACGACATTTTGAACTGGAAATCAGACAACACGTGGCCTTACAAAACATCACAGAACGGGAGACATTTTTGGAGTATTTACAGAGATATGACGATGTATGTGTTGGACGGACAAGAGAGATACGTGAACGAAACATTAACACGGTTAGGTTTTGTACTGAGGACGGATGCATCGGATAGTGCTTTAGCAGCAGAGTTGTACCAAGTACAAGAGGGGGAAGAGGTGCTCATATCTTTTGTTTCACGCACACTGAAGCCGCATGAAGTAAATTACACAATTAGTGAAAAGGAGATGGCTGCAGTGGTGTTTGGTGTTACAAAGTTAAAATTTTTTTTGATCGGAAGACATTTTGTAATCGAAACGGATCATTCGGCGTTGTGTGCGTAGATGAATACAAGATTTTCGAATAATCAAGTATATCGATGGGGGTTGTTACTACAGGAGTTTGACTTTGAGATTAAATATATTAAGGGAGAAAACAATTTTATAGCAGACGCGTTTAGTAGAAACCGAGACAAGGATAACAAAAGACCGTGTGACATCATGATTGCTATGAACAGTCTACTACAAAACGATTCAGTATATGGAGAAGAGGAGATCTTGAGGAACCAGAGGCAGAGTGAGGAGCTGCAGACTATTGAAACAAAGTTAGAAAATGAACCGGGATTCAAAAACTTCCATATGATAAATGGATTTTTGTGTAAAAAAATTCAAGACTTGGAAGTATATGTAGTGAATAGGGTACAAGCAAAATTAATTATCAAAGATCTGCATTTAAGATATGGTCACATAGGGATCCGAAAGACTTGGTTAATTTTTAGGGAAACGTTTCTTTCAACTAAAGACTTAGGGTTAGTAAAGTCAGTCATCAACACTTGTCACTTATGTACTTTAGGTGTAACATACTGTTTTAATACGCTCTAATAGTTCTATGATTTCTAAAAATAGTTATTTTCTAGTTTAATTTTAGCATTCTAATTATTAGAATGAAGGTCTTGTAGCATAAATATGTCGGCAATTGTAACGACTGCAAGACTACCCAAGTAGCGTCCTAGCGAAGTTTCCAGGAAGATCTAATCCAAGAGTTAATCAATTTTTTTAAAAGCACTTTACTTCAAAGGCACTAAACATGTCTGATTAGTTGCTATCTATGATTAGATGTCAATCATGTTTTAGGATCCTATTTATGTCAGGGTGGTCGGAAGCAATTTTTCAATTAGCGGAGTACTCAACTAAAATTAGTTCCGAGATCTACTTGTGTGGCTATCTTAGTGCAATTGGCAGTTTAATTAATCTTAAAGATTTACGACCGGCGTATCCTAAGTCGAGTATGAGAGCCAAGAAAGGGGTTATTTTTCAATAAACTTAAATGTATATAGGGATGCCAGCCGGTGGGAATCGGGGTTGTTTATTTCCAGACGCGTTAGAGTCTAAATCTCGCGGACTTTCAAGATTGAGTGAAGCGTTTTATTTTTCGGAATTTAAGTGCGTGCCGTTATGTTCAAAGTTAGTTTATTTCTTTGAGTAAGTAATTATTATATATGGTATTACCATGAGCTCAAGGCTCTGTTATGCATCATAAGTCATTTATTTGTTTAAATACAGTATCTGCCGACTTCCATAACACACAACTTCGGGTTAAAGCTCCGTTCAAGTAATTTAATCCCGTTAGGTTAT
Source organism: Platerodrilus igneus (assembly GCA_036346225.1). Classification (NCBI taxonomy): domain Eukaryota; kingdom Metazoa; phylum Arthropoda; class Insecta; order Coleoptera; family Lycidae; genus Platerodrilus; species Platerodrilus igneus. The sequence goes on from JARFIW010001555.1 coordinate 1,052,482, forward strand.
TGTTTAAAGACCGCATCTTCAGAAGGGTTTCCTATTTTATTGTGTTTCGACGTTGTCCGAGGCTTGTAATAACTAAGCCACGAATTCCGTTACTGTACTATTTGACCCGTGTGAAGGTCGTGTTTTTCCTGTTATTGATAACCCCGTGATTAAAGGAAGGTCGTTTCAGTATGCAAGTTAAGTAGACTACGGTAGCGTTAATTAATTATATGTATTGGGGTGTTTGCACCCAGAACTGTTGTTAATATTCATAAAATAAGGACTTTAGAATTGTTTAGTTAAGTTGTGTTTGTGCTAGCAGGAGACTTTAAAAGATTTGCCCCTGTGAAGTGAAGTATTTTCTGTCCTGCAATCTTGGTTCATCGCCACGAACAAAGTGCGACGAGAGCTATTACCGCGATCGGTCCATGGGCCGTTTAATTCCCATGGTAGCGCCCTATTGTAAATAATGTAATTACTGTATAATTTTGTATGCATATGTAATTAGGTTAAGTTAGTTAGTAGCCCATTTAATAAAACAATTGGAATTTTGTCTTAGTGTGTTGTTGTTTAATGAACCTCCCCTTCTCACCGACTGCAGCAGCTTGCGAGGCAATGTCCCGAAACGTGAGGGTACTATAGTGTTAGAGGTCCTTCCCATTTATTATTTATTGTTAATTGGATACCCTCACGCGGTAGGTAAATATTTAAATTACATAGGAAGGTACAAAAATAGTACGAGTCAGGATGTGGTACAAAGTATACACGTACAAAATCCCCTGGACTTAGTTGCAATTGATTATTTGAGTAATCTAGTCCGAAGTACAAAAGGACACAAACATGTGCTGATTGTAACTGATGTGTTTTCAAAATTTACAAAATTATATTCCACTCGGGATTGTAACACAGTCGGAACAAACAAGAAATTGGAACAATTTTGTAGGAAGTAGGAACTTTTAAACGAGTATTAGCAGACAATGCTATATATTTTAATAATCAACGGTTTAGGGATTATTGGAGAGGCAAAACATCAAAGTGGTGTTTTGCAGCATAAGGCATCCTCAAGCTAATCCAGCTGAGCGATATATTCAAGAGACGGTTAAATTCTTGCGTTTGGCTTCACATAGGAATCATCGTTTATGGGAGGACAATTTGTCCAAGGTTGAATCTTTTATCAATGAAACCCTAGTACCGTGTCAGAAACCAGTTGCATTATGCTTATCAAGCAACAGTATTCCGAAAGACCATGGCAAATTGTGCCTAGGGACGATGAATTTCAACAACTTTTGGTAGATGTGAGGAGAGGTTAAGGAGGAGAACTGAAAAATATACAAGGAAGATGAACGCGAGAATAAGAAAGAGGGTAAAATTTAAAGTGGGAGACCAGGTAATAGTAAAAAGCTTGAGAGTAGGGAAGAGAGATAAAATGACATGTGCTAAACTACACTTGCCATATGAGGCACCTTTGAGATAGGTGAAGTAGTAGGAGTGCACGTATTTGTTAAGGGAAGTAGGGACGGGACATGAGAGGGGACGGTTTCACGTCAACCTACTATTCCCTTATACAGGAGAACCAGTACCACAGTAGATATAGGTGTATATAGAAGAGTAGAAGTAAGTGTTTATAGAAAATAAAGCTAGGTATAGGATAAATAGGGGAGATAGTTAGAAATAGGTATATAGGATGAGAAAGAAAATTAAATGTAGGAAGAAAATAAGATAGGTTAAGTGTAGAGATTTCTTATAAGATTAGGGGCGAGTTAGGAATAGAATAAGAATAGGATAGGTATATAGGATTAGTTAGGTGGAAGTGAGTATAGTGAAGATTAGTTAAAAGTTAGGAATAGGATAAGTATATAGGGTAGGTATATAGGATTAGATGGAGAAGTAGGATGAAGTTAGCGATAATTTCTGCTTATAAAATTAGGTGAGAGTTAGGAATAGGATAGGGATATAGGATAGGTGTAAATATTTTTAGGATTGGATATAAGTTAGGTAAGTTAGAAAGATAAGTGTAGAGTGAGATAGACAATTTTTTTTGTAAATTTTTTTTTGTAGTCTAGATTTTCGTATTTGAATTCAAATAGGGGAAAAATACTCAAATTTAGACCAGGGTAAAAAATTAATTAACGACATCAAATAATTTTAATCACCCTGTATAAAGAAACAAATAGAAATTACGTGCGAAATTTATATTAATTAATTCAATTTTTAATTAACGGGAATTAAACAAAGTGTACAAATAATAATTAATATTTAATTAGTATTCGCTAAAAATTAAAGGGTAGAAGTCAATGCCATTCATTATTATTTTAATTGGAGTTAATTGAACCATTAGTAATATATAATAAGCATAAAAGCCTGTAAAATCCAAGGTTGGTAACAAACAGCTAAAAGGAAGGTTAAAATACTATGAAACAAAGCTCGGAGAATTATATTAAAACGTTCATTAGAGCGCACACCTGCAAACTTTTAAACGTCACGTTCTAATAAATTTGAATAGATAAACATGCAGCTTCTACGTATATTGGAAACGGTTGGATGTTTTAGCAGGAAATGCTAGATGAGGGGTTATTTTACTCACGTAGGAATCCACGTGGATTTAAATAGCATATAAACTGGAATATTGATTTGTACCACTCAGACCAGGGTAGAAAGGGACGGATAAAACGCGTAAAGCAGAGACACTGATAATAAAAAGCGTGATTTGTGAAGCGTCACTAGGTCTACGATTGGTTGAAATAAGATGCAAATATGAGAGGTGGAAACATAACAATTTCTATATATAATTAATTAGTTATTCACAGACGTGTTGCGAGTCGTGTGAAAATTTCTTAGATTTCAACTTGGACGTGTGCAAATTTTTAGTAGAATCGCTGTGCCGAGCCGTCGGAAGGGAAAAGAAAATGCGAATTTCTAAAAATTGTCCGTTGCGGGACAAATTCGACTTGCAAGCGGGCCATTATATAAACCCGTGCTAATAGGAGTTTCGCTCTCTTAGATTTTTGATTTTATTCGATACTTTAAACAGTTTTGCTCTTTATTTTTTGATTATTCGATACTTTAAGTAGAATACGTGGTGGTTACGTGCTACAATAAAAGTTATTAGTACACTTAGAGAAGGTAAATGAATTATGAATGAATGAATTATCCAAATTAATAACGATAAATAAATAAATAGAAGTATGCAGTTTTTGGGCAAAGCGTGAAAGAATTATAAATTTCAGTGCTATTTTTCGGAAATGTTAGTAATCAAATGTTATTCGTAAACGTGATTGGATCTACAAAACAAGATTTCAATATATCTAGATGAGTTCTTGAGAAACCCTGAAACCGTTTAGACGAATGGTGGGTAGAAAAATTTTAAAGGCAGCTAGAAATCCGAGGACGTAAACATAAACCAGCTAGAATGGTGGGATGAGCAAGTCCGATGTACATTGAAGTCACGAGTGCAGTAACCTTCAGGTAAATTATGCAATTTTGTTCGATCTTAGATGTTTTGGTGTGTGTTGAATATCTTTATAATTTGTTTGATAAAATGGACAGTAGTAATTTGTATAAACAACAAATTTTTAGTTTAAGGTAAAATTTTTGTATAAGTAGAAAGGAGTATTTATCAGGTTTATGTTTTGATTATGATGAAAATTTGGGTCTGTCTTTGAGCTCAATTAGACTAACCTGTTAAATTAACGTAAAGGGTGAGAGATGCTCCCTTTATTCAGACTCAGGTCTGCAAATATTGTTTATTTAATTAGTATGCATCCTACAAGGACTTTAATTCTGGATGCAAATTAAAATGATGACAAATTTGAACTTGAAATTTTATGATGCTGCAATTTATGCTGAAATTTAATTTTGAAATTTTAATGTATTGTGAATATTGGTGTAAATAGAGTGGTAGTAATGTGTTTTTTTTTATGAATGAGGATGAAAGTTTTATCTAGGTGAGCTGCCGAGGCGGAAAGAGTCAAGAAGCGATATTCAGGTAAGAGATCTAATATCAGAGAAGATTTCACCGTAGTAACGAGAATCACAGCAAATCTTGACGCCCAATTCGTGAGGCTCGATAAATCTAGTAGGCAATCACAGCAATCTTGGCGACCCGAACGTGAGGGCTCGAATTACAGATAGTGTGTAACTGTTTCAGAAAACTGACGACCCTGAAATTAAGAGCTGAGTGTGAATAATTTTTGTAGGTGTGTGAAAGAAGTGTGTAGGCGTGTGTGAAGGTGAAAAGTGTGACGTATGCAGAGAAAAGAGTGGCTTCGAAGTCAAGGGGTGGAAATAGGAAGCAGTGATAGTGCTTTATTTAAGACGACAGAAGCAGAAATGGAGGAAGAAGCAGGAAGTAGTAGGGATCAGTCTAAGGCGGAGTCAGGAGAAACAGGAAATGAGTTAATGATGAGAATGTTAGAGAAAATGCGATTAGCTAGGGAAGAATCGAATAGAGCGAGGGAGGAGTCCAACCGAAAATTAGAGCAGATAAGCGGGAAAATTGAGAAATCTACTCAAGAATTTACAGAGTTTAAAAATAGTCTTACCGTGAAAATGGGGGAAGTAGAAAGTAGGGTTGATAGAAATGAGAAAAACATTACAGGTCTTTGACAGGAAATGGGAAATTTAAGGTCGAAGTACGCATTTTTTGTGAAGAAGAGATAAATATAAAAATGACTGAAGTAACGGACTTATATAGGGATCAGTTAGGCAGGGTAGAACGCGAAGTTGGTAGTATTAAATATAACATGTCAAGTTTAACGGGGGATGGTCCCAGATTTTATACAGGTGGCGTATCATTGGAGCAACATATGAAATTTTATGGCGATAACAGGGTAAATCCACAAATTTTATTAATAGCGTAAGAAATCTAGTGGAAATTTATTCGACGAACAGACGAAACTAAATACGATAAAGGCTTTATTGAAAGACAATGCGGAAGCATGGTATAATTTAGTAGGACAGGACATAGACACATATCAGGACTTTGAAAACAAATTTTTACAGCATTACTGGAGTGTTCACAAACAGAATCAGATTAGGGACGACTTGATTACAGGAAAATTTAAGGGAGAGTTTGCAGGTTCTAGGGAACAATATGCCATCCGAAAATACAGTGTGGCCAAACAACTTAATCCACCATTGACGGACAGACAAATAATCAAGTACCTATCACGACATTTTGAACTGGAAATCAGACAACACGTGGCCTTACAAAACATCACAGAACGGGAGACATTTTTGGAGTATTTACAGAGATATGACGATGTATGTGTTGGACGGACAAGAGAGATACGTGAACGAAACATTAACACGGTTAGGTTTTGTACTGAGGACGGATGCATCGGATAGTGCTTTAGCAGCAGAGTTGTACCAAGTACAAGAGGGGGAAGAGGTGCTCATATCTTTGTTTCACGCACACTGAAGCCGCATGAAGTAAATTACACAATTAGTGAAAAGGAGATGGCTGCAGTGGTGTTTGGTGTTACAAAGTTAAAATTTTTTTTGATCGGAAGACATTTTGTAATCGAAACGGATCATTCGGCGTTGTGTGCGTAGATGAATACAAGATTTTCGAATAATCAAGTATATCGATGGGGGTTGTTACTACAGGAGTTTGACTTTGAGATTAAATATATTAAGGGAGAAAACAATTTTATAGCAGACGCGTTTAGTAGAAACCGAGACAAGGATAACAAAAGACCGTGTGACATCATGATTGCTATGAACAGTCTACTACAAAACGATTCAGTATATGGAGAAGAGGAGATCTTGAGGAACCAGAGGCAGAGTGAGGAGCTGCAGACTATTGAAACAAAGTTAGAAAATGAACCGGGATTCAAAAACTTCCATATGATAAATGGATTTTTGTGTAAAAAAATTCAAGACTTGGAAGTATATGTAGTGAATAGGGTACAAGCAAAATTAATTATCAAAGATCTGCATTTAAGATATGGTCACATATGGATCCGAAAGACTTGGTTAATTTTAGGGAAACGTTTCTTTCAACTAAAGACTTAGGGTTAGTAAAGTCAGTCATCAACACTTGTCACTTATGTACTTTAGGTGTAACATACTGTTTTAATACGCTCTAATAGTTCTATGATTTCTAAAAATAGTTATTTTCTAGTTTAATTTTAGCATTCTAATTATTAGAATGAAGGTCTTGTAGCATAAATATGTCGGCAATTGTAACGACTGCAAGACTACCCAAGTAGCGTCCTAGCGAAGTTTCCAGGAAGATCTAATCCAAGAGTTAATCAATTTTTTTAAAAGCACTTTACTTCAAAGGCACTAAACATGTCTGATTAGTTGCTATCTATGATTAGATGTCAATCATGTTTTAGGATCCTATTTATGTCAGGGTGGTCGGAAGCAATTTTTCAATTAGCGGAGTACTCAACTAAAATTAGTTCCGAGATCTACTTGTGTGGCTATCTTAGTGCAATTGGCAGTTTAATTAATCTTAAAGATTTACGACCGGCGTATCCTAAGTCGAGTATGAGAGCCAAGAAAGGGGTTATTTTCAATAAACTTAAATGTATATAGGGATGCCAGCCGGTGGGAATCGGGGTTGTTTATTTCAGACGCGTTAGAGTCTAAATCTCGCGGACTTTCAAGATTGAGTGAAGCGTTTTATTTTTCGGAATTTAAGTGCGTGCCGTTATGTTCAAAGTTAGTTTATTTCTTTGAGTAAGTAATTATTATATATGGTATTACCATGAGCTCAAGGCTCTGTTATGCATCATAAGTCATTTATTTGTTTAAATACAGTATCTGCCGACTTCCATAACACACAACTTCGGGTTAAAGCTCCGTTCAAGTAATTTAATCCCGTTAGGTTATTGTTTAAAGACCGCATCTTCAGAAGGGTTTCCTATTTTATTGTGTTTCGACGTTGTCCGAGGCTTGTAATAACTAAGCCACGAATTCCGTTACTGTACTATTTGACCCGTGTGAAGGTCGTGTTTTCCTGTTATTGATAACCCCGTGATTAAAGGAAGGTCGTTTCAGTATGCAAGTTAAGTAGACTACGGTAGCGTTAATTAATTATATGTATTGGGGTGTTTGCACCCAGAACTGTTGTTAATATTCATAAAATAAGGACTTTAGAATTGTTTAGTTAAGTTGTGTTTGTGCTAGCAGGAGACTTTAAAAGATTTGCCCCTGTGAAGTGAAGTATTTTCTGTCCTGCAATCTTGGTTCATCGCCACGAACAAAGTGCGACGAGAGCTATTACCGCGATCGGTCCATGGGCCGTTTAATTCCCATGGTAGCGCCCTATTGTAAATAATGTAATTACTGTATAATTTTGTATGCATATGTAATTAGGTTAAGTTAGTTAGTAGCCCATTTAATAAAACAATTGGAATTTTGTCTTAGTGTGTTGTTGTTTAATGAACCTCCCCTTCTCACCGACTGCAGCAGCTTGCGAGGCAATGTCCCGAAACGTGAGGGTACTATAGTGTTAGAGGTCCTTCCCATTTATTATTTATTGTTAATTGGATACCCTCACGCGGTAGGTAAATATTTAAATTACATAGGAAGGTACAAAAATAGTACGAGTCAGGATGTGGTACAAAGTATACACGTACAAAATCCCCTGGACTTAGTTGCAATTGATTATTTGAGTAATCTAGTCCGAAGTACAAAAGGACACAAACATGTGCTGATTGTAACTGATGTGTTTTCAAAATTTACAAAATTATATTCCACTCGGGATTGTAACACAGTCGGAACAAACAAGAAATTGGAACAATTTTGTAGGGAAGTAGGAACTTTTAAACGAGTATTAGCAGACAATGCTATATATTTTAATAATCAACGGTTTAGGGATTATTGGGAGAGGCAAAACATCAAAGTGGTGTTTTGCAGCATAAGGCATCCTCAAGCTAATCCAGCTGAGCGATATATTCAAGAGACGGTTAAATTCTTGCGTTTGGCTTCACATAGGAATCATCGTTTATGGGAGGACAATTTGTCCAAGGTTGAATCTTTTATCAATGAAACCCCTAGTACCGTGTCAGAAACCAGTTGCATTATGCTTATCAAGCAACAGTATTCCGAAAGACCATGGCAAATTGTGCCTAGGGACGATGAATTTCAACAACTTTTGGTAGATGTGAGGGAGAGGTTAAGGAGGAGAACTGAAAAATATACAAGGAAGGTGAACGCGAGAATAAGAAAGAGGGTAAAATTTAAAGTGGGAGACCAGGTAATAGTAAAAAGCTTGAGAGTAGGGAAGAGAGATAAAATGACATGTGCTAAACTACACTTGCCATATGAGGCACCTTTTGAGATAGGTGAAGTAGTAGGGGAGTGCACGTATTTGTTAAGGGAAGTAGGGACGGGACATGAGAGGGGACGGTTTCACGTCAACCTACTATTCCCTTATACAGGAGAACCAGTACCACAGTAGATATAGGTGTATATAGAAGAGTAGAAGTAAGTGTTTATAGAAAATAAAGCTAGGTATAGGATAAATAGGGGAGATAGTTAGAAATAGGTATATAGGATGAGAAAGAAAATTAAATGTAGGAAGAAAATAAGATAGGTTAAGTGTAGAGATTTCTTATAAGATTAGGGGCGAGTTAGGAATAGAATAAGAATAGGATAGGTATATAGGATTAGTTAGGTGGAAGTGAGTATAGTGAAGATTAGTTAAAAGTTAGGAATAGGATAAGTATATAGGGTAGGTATATAGGATTAGATGGAGAAGTAGGATGAAGTTAGCGATAATTTCTGCTTATAAAATTAGGTGAGAGTTAGAAATAGGATAGGGATATAGGATAGGTGTAAATATTTTTAGGATTGGATATAAGTTAGGTAAGTTAGAAAGATAAGTGTAGAGTGAGATAGACAATTTTTTTTGTAAATTTTTTTTTGTAGTCTAGATTTTCGTATTTGAATTCAAATAGGGGAAAAATACTCAAATTTAGACCAGGGTAAAAAATTAATTAACGACATCAAATAATTTTAATCACCCTGTATAAAGAAACAAATAGAAATTACGTGCGAAATTTATATTAATTAATTCAATTTTTAATTAACGGGAATTAAACAAAGTGTACAAATAATAATTAATATTTAATTAGTATTCGCTAAAAATTAAAGGGTAGAAGTCAATGCCATTCATTATTATTTTAATTGGAGTTAATTGAACCATTAGTAATATATAATAAGCATAAAAGCCTGTGAAAATCCAAGGTTGGTAACAAACAGCTAAAAGGAAGGTTAAAATACTATGAAACAAAGCTCGGAGAATTATATTAAAACGTTCATTAGGAGCGCACACCTGCAAACTTTTAAATGTCACGTTCTAATAAATTTGAATAGATAAACATGCAGCTTCTACGTATATTGGAAACGGTTGGATGTTTTAGCAGGAAATGCTAGATGAGGGGTTATTTTACTCACGTAGGAATCCACGTGGATTTAAATAGCATATAAACTGGAATATTGATTTGTACCACTCAGACCAGGGTAGAAAGGGACGGATAAAACGCGTAAAGCAGAGACACTGATAATAAAAAGCGTGATTTGTGAAGCGTCACTAGGTCTACGATTGGTTGAAATAAGATGCAAATATGAGAGGTGGAAACATAACAATTTCTATATATAATTAATTAGTTATTCACAGACGTGTTGCGAGTCGTGTGAAAATTTCTTAGATTTCAACTTGGACGTGTGCAAATTTTTAGTAGAATCGCTGTGCCGAGCCGTCGGAAGGGAAAAGAAAATGCGAATTTCTAAAAATTGTCCGTTGCGGGACAAATTCGACTTGCAAGCGGGCCATTATATAAACCCGTGCTAATAGGAGTTTCGCTCTCTTAGATTTTTGATTTTATTCGATACTTTAAACAGTTTTGCTCTTTATTTTTTGATTATTCGATACTTTAAGTAGAATACGTGGTGGTTACGTGCTACAATAAAAGTTATTAGTACACTTAGAGAAGATAAATGAAGGTAACAAAGTCTAGTTATATTTGCGGGTATTACTGTACCAATTATCCAAATTAATAACGATAAATAAATAAATAGAAGTATGCAGCTTTGGGTATAGCATGAAAGAATTATGAATTTCAGTGCTATTTTTCGGGAATGTTAGTAATCAAATGTTATTCGTAAACGTGATTGGATCCACAAAACAAGATTTCGATATATCTAGATGAGTTCCTGAGAAACCCTGAAACCGTTTAGACGAATGGTGGGGTAGAAAAATTTTAAAGGCGGCTTGAAATCCGAGGACGTAAACATAAACCAGCTGGAATGGTGGGATGAGCAAGTCCGATGTACATTGAAGCCACGAGTGCAGTAACCTTCACGTAAATTATGCAATTTTGTTCGATCTTAGATGTTTTGGTGTGTGTTGAATATCTTTATAATTTGTTTGATAAAGATGGACAGTAGTAAATTTGTATAAACAACAAATTTTTAATTTTTAGGTAAAATTTTCTTGTATAAGTAGAAAGGAGTATTTATCAGGTTTATGTTTTTGATTATGATGAAAATTTGGGTCTGTTTTGAGCTCAATTAGACTAACCTGTTAAATTAACGTAAAGGGGGGAGATGCTCCTTTTATTCAGACTCAGGTCTGCAAATATTGTTTATTTAATTAGTATGCATCCTACAAGGACTCTAATTCTGGATGCAAATTAAAATGATGACGAATTTGAACTTGAAATTTTATGATGCTGCAATTTATGCTGAAATTTAATTTTGAAATTTTAATGTATTGTGAATATTGGTGTAAATAGAGTTAACGTTGATGTTTGTGGTAGGAATGTGTTTTTTTATGAATGAGAATGAAAGTTTTATCTAGGCGAGCTGCCGAGATCTAATATCAGAGGAGATTTCACCGTAGTAACGAGAATCACAGCAAATCTTGACGCCCAATTCGTGAGGCTCGATAAATCTAATAGGGAATCACAGCAATCTATATATATATATATATATATATATATATATATATATATATATATATATATATATATATATATATAGAAATGCAAGGTCTAATTAAGAGATTACATAGTGTAACAGGGAATAATACATATTAAGTAAGAGTAGTGCAGAATAATATAGCAATACAAATATGCACGCGGTTGAAATGTAGAGTATCAGAAGTAAATTAGGATGTGAGATGCTGAGCGTCCTTGTGTAAATTCGTGTAAATAGAAGGATAGCAAGTGTAGTTCAATTTAATTTAACTATCTTGGTTAAGATGTCAGATGGAGATTGAATAATATTAGGGGAATCGCATTACTGTTGCATTTGTAGGTTATCGAACTGTAACAACACAGTCTAATATTTATACTTACTTTTCCGCAAAGATATTAATTTTTTTTAAAGAATAACTTAATTTAATACCTTTTTGCATGCTTTAAAGCGGTGGATTATTAAAACCCTTCTATTTTTAACAAATCGGGTTGACATACATAAAAATTAAATTTCATACTCATAAATGAATAAAATCGATTAACCTAATAAAATAAATAAGAAATGAATAAAAGTTGAAATTGATAAAATAAGTATATTGAGCCAATGGATACATAGATAATAGAATGAACAAAATAAGTAAAATTATTAAAATGAATAATGTGGATAAAGTGAATAAACAAATAAAACTTATAAATAAAAGTAAAGTAGAATACAATCTAATTTAAGTCGAAATAAAATACCACATACGTTACAATATAGTTGTAATATATTTTTAATGATTCAATATAATGTAACATATAATAGCAACATATATTAATTATATTTTAGCAATCCAATATAATAAGTAACACGCTTTTAAGCTCGCCGACGCCATGTGCCCGGACGTGTCTCTCGCCCCGTTGCACATACATATATAATAACTGAAGCGCAGGGGTGCGCATCATAGAATATGTCACACGCCCCTTCTTTGAAAAGAAATAAACTAAAAAAAAACAAAATGTTTACAGTGCAGGACCCTAACCTATAAAACTACAAATTCACAAATTTAATTTTACCGGTTGTTTAACCACTCTACCACTACCTCAGACAACTTTAGAGGTGTTGAAGAACAAGCTTGATCAGCTTCAACTTTTTGTTTAGGCGAACCCATCTCCTTGATAGGAGAGGACTGCTGTAGTTTTTCATGATTCATATCATCTGAAATGTTTTGACTTTGTTCAGGAATTTTTAAAGGTCTCAATAATTTTCTGTTCCTTCTATATATCCCTTCATCCACCTTCACCAGATAATCATTATGTTCGGACTCTTTAATTACAATACCGGGTTTCCAGGATCGAGTTCCTTCATATAACAAAATCGGCTCATCTTTATGTAACGTTGACAATTTTTTACATGTTCTGTCGTGCAACTTCTTTGAACCAATTGATTATGCTTTAATTGTTTTTAACTTTTCTTGCTGAATACTTCGGACATAACAAAGATTGGGAAGTAGGCAGAGTTGTGCGTAACCTACGACCCATTAATAGGTGACTAGGAGCAGGTAAAGTTCTTTTTGAAGTTATATTGTAGGTAAGAATTGATAGAAACGGATCATTACCTTCTTGATACGCCTTGGTAAGCAATCCCTTTGCGGTTTGAATAGCACGTTCGGCCATGCCATTAGATACAGGATAACGAGGACTTGAAGTTCCCAGTTTAATATCACACTGACTTGCAAAACTTACAAATTCTCTTGAGTTAAAAGGTGGACTGTTATCTGTGAATATTTCCTGCGGTAGTCCATTGATCGTAAATACATTTTTAAGGCACGATATAACACTTTCAGCAGTTTTATTGGTAAGCTTGTTTACAACAATAGATTTAGAAAAATAATCCACTATCACTATGAAGTTCAATGAGCCCAAGCTTTTAAAATCAAACCCAATTTTCTGCCATGGGAGATCTGGAACGTCATGTGTTTAATTTTGAATATTTTTGACAAGTGATACAGCTTAAGACAGTATTTTCTATATCCGTCATAATGCCGGGCCAAAATACTGAATCTTGAGCTAAGTGTTTCGTAGCAGCAACACCTTGATGCGACTTATGAAGCAAGTCCAAAAATTCTTGTTTTAAGGAATCTGGTATAATAATTCTTTTATTGAAAAACAAAATATTTTTATGAAAAAAAATGTCATTTTTCATTGACCAAAACTTCCTGAGGTTAAGTGGTAAATTATTTTTATGTGTAGGCCACCCGTATTGAACATAATACTTAATTTTTTGCAAAGTATCATCCTGCTCAACAGCAATTTGTAACCTCTTTTCATTTTCTGGCGAAGTTGAAATAATTGAATAAACCCTCAAGTTATTTTCCAGAAACATGGTATCTATAGTGTTAGTAGAAGGCTCCATACATAATGTGTCAGGTGTTTGTAATTGTTTACCTGGTACGTACTGCAGCTCAAACTGATATCTCAGAAGTCGATAAGTGAGTCGTTGTACTCGAAGAGACATCTCATCTAAAGGCTTCTTGATCAGGCCCAACAATGGTCTATGATCAGTTTGTAACTGAAACGAACGCCCAAATACATAAAATGAAAATGTTCACACTCATACACTAAAGCTAGCAATTCCTTTTCTAGGTGATTGTATCTTTGTTGCGTAGGCGTTAGAGATATTGATGCATACTCTACTGGATAACCCTTTTGAAAGATCACGGCCTCGATACCATAAGGACTCGCATCTACAGACAAAACAACATCTTCTTTAGGATCAAAATAACGCAAAACAGGCGCAGAAGTTACTAACTTCTTCAATTTATCAAATGAGCGTTGCTCATTTTGTGACCATTCCCATACTATATTCTTAGACAGTAATTTTCTTAGACAACTCGTTTCCTCTGACAAGCTAGGTAAAAACTTTGCTAAGTAGACTACCATTCTAAGAAACCGTTGTAGTTCTTGCTTATTTTTGGGAGGATTCATGTTTATAATAGCTTTAATTTTCTTATCATCTGGTTCTATTCCTTTAGAACTTATAACATGCCCTAAGAATTTCACTTGTTTAACAGCAACCTTTGATTTTGCTAGGTTTAAAGTTAACCCAGATTGAGAAATTTTATGCAAAACGTTGGTTAGATTTCTATTATGCTCATCTAACGTACATACAAAGACAAGAACATCATCAAAATATGATACTACCCTACTTAAGCCATCCAGAGTTTGAGACATAAATTTTTGAAAAACTTCTGGCGACGATGATAATCCATACGGCATCCTAATATAGCGATATCGCCCAAATGGTGTTGCAATAGTACATAATAAGGAACTATTATAATCTAGTGGTATTTGCAAAAATGCTGAAGAAGCATCAAAAATTGAAAAATATTGTGCACCAGCAAGTTCCGCAAATAAACTGTCTTGGGTAGGAATTTGAAAAATCTCACGCTTTACAAATTTATTTAATTCACGGGGGTCCATACATACACGTATATCACCGTTATTTTTTGGAACTATCACGATGGGATGAACCCAATCAGTGGGTTCAGTCACCGGAACAATAATTTTATCAACAATCATCTCATCGAGCTTTTGTTTTACTTTATTTTTCAGAGCAATCGGTATTTTCCGTGTGCAACTAACATGACTAACAGTGTCATCACTAAGAGTAATTTTGTATGTTGTTGATATTTTACCAATACCAATAAACACATTTTTGTACTGCTTGAGAATGTCCTCTACAGACTGTAATTTATTACCATAACCATTAGTAGTAGGTATCTGAGTATGAACTTCTTGCACAGCACTGCCTGGTACAATTCCTAACATTTTAGCTGCACTTAACCCTAAAATTGAGGATGGAGTTTCTGTACTCAAAATGTAAAAAGGTAAACACTTATACCGTTCATTAAAACTAGAGTCAAGTTCTAATTGTCCCATAACACTAATAGTATGACCAGAATATTGAGGTTAAAAACGAGGTAGGTTTTGAAAGATTATGTTTTCCGATGTTTAATCTATTAAAATCCCGTAAATTTAAAATATTTACTTGACTACCTGTGTCAATTTTCATTTTTACCGCAGAACCAGCAATAGCGAGAACTTCAAACCACTCGACTGTGTTAACTATACATTCGGAATTCAATATACCATTTTGTGTGACTGTCCATACAATAGAACTTCCTTGCTCATCATCTGGTTGTGTACTAACCATATTAAACTCATCAATATCATGAACATTTCGGTTACGACAAAATTTTCTATAATGCCCTTGTTGTTTACATCGACTGCAGTAACGGTTGTAGGCTGGACATTTGCCTTTAACATGCTGCAGACCACAAAACTTACACAGGTCATCGACTTCACTATTGTTACCCGTGTTAACACTATTACGTGATCTGTTTACCACTTTCTGTACATGCTTAGTAGCATTAGAAAAGTTTCTGGCAGTATTTGCACGCCTATTTTGAACAGCATTTACGTACATTGCATTGGATTTATTATCATTAAAAATTTCTTTTTGTTGCTGTGCAATGCTTTATAGAGATCGACATATACATACAGCTTTTACTAAAGTTAAATCACTTTCCTGTAATAATTTTTCCTGCATTTTTGGATCTTTAATCCCTAAAACGATACGATCCATAATCATAGTATCTTTCTCTTTGAATTCACACGAACTGGACAATTGCTTTACATTACATTTGTTTTTCCAATGCCCCACCCGAAGGTACTACATTGGCCAGGAAGCGAGTTTTTTTTACCTGGAAAATTTTGAATTTTGCCGAACCCTTGCTGTTCCAAGCTTTGTTTTCCTGAGGACCAAATTCGAACCTATTATAAATTTGTATAGCTTCATCTCCTAAATGATTGAGTAGAAGAGCTATTTTAATATCCTCAGGCTTAGCACTTTTACCGCTAGCAAGTAAAAATAAATTAAATTTCTGCTTCCACAATTTCCATTTACTTGAAACATTTCCATCAAAAACCATTTCATTAGGAGGTTTCGCTTCCGCCATAGCTTTTTCCTACGCGTAGTTTCCAAGTTTTTTCCACCTTAATGAATTTAACAAAAATTAGAGAGTAACTTAACCTCACTTTTTGTAACCACGTTTTTTTCTTTTTTTTAACGTAGTTCAACGCGACATTTACCAGCTGCCACCATGTAATATATTTTTAATGATTCAATATAATGTAACATATAATAGCAACATATATTAATTATATTTTAGCAATCCAATATAATAAGTAACACGCTTTTAAGCTCGCCGACGCCATGTGCCCGGACGTGTCTCTCGCCCCGTTGCACATACATATATAATAACTGAAGCGCAGGGGTGCGCATCATAGAATATGTCACAATAATTATACAAATTGCAAGCAAATGCTCATCATAGGGCGTGTTGTATTCTGGTTAACGTACGTTTGTCAGAAATTTAAACCGCAGAAATTAAAGTTTGGTTATGTTTACGCTTGTGTTCTTTGGCGGGTGAAAGGTGTTTTACTTTCGTATATAATATAAATCGTGACATTTGTTTTTTAGAAATAGAATAATCGTATGATAATGTTCGTATATAATTTCTTACTTAAAATATATTGGAAATATCAAACTCCCATTCATATTTTGTTAATTGGTTATAATTTTAGATGGATAGACAGGATAAAGGAAAACGTGCTAGCAATTTTTCTCCAAGAGAACAGGAAACACTTCTTCGATTGGTAAAGAAATATTCAAAGGATATTGAATGCCGTAAAAGTGATACAAACACTTTGAAAGTAAAAACACATGCCTGGGACAAAGTATGTCGAGGGTTCAACATGTTGACGGGAGATCAATTTAGGGATGTTAAAGTACTTAAAAACAAATACGAAAATTTAAAAAAACGAACGAAACAAAAGGCAGCAGAGGAAAAAGTATTTGTATGCCATCAGACGGTCCATCAAACATTTTTACGCCTGTACACGATCCCGTGGATAAAGCAATGGCCGAAATACTCGGGGAACAAATGACAGGTTTCTGCTCAGAGTTTGATGATGATAGAGGTTTGTTATGTTGCAGTGAATTTATACATTATTTATGCAATTTGATTTAGAGGTGATTGTTTCGAGTCAATTTGACGATGACGTAGAAGTGGTTTTGGGAGATCAAGTGAATACAGATTTAACTGGTAAACAAACATATATTACTATTATTTAGATTTATGTGAATATGTTTTTTAGAAATAAACGAAGTGAATGCTATCGACGATGATAAAGAAATTGATAAGTATTCTAAGGATAATGGTTAGTAAGATTGTGATTTTCTTGTGTAAATTACAAGCTCACTAATTAAATTTTAGCTCTTCAGGATTGGTCGAGTATTACACCAGATATGTTGAGGCAACCAAAATCGTCTCAATTAAAAGTAAATTAGCAAGCAAATGGTAAATGACAATGGCATGAATGTTATAAATTATTTATTTCTCCTTTGTGTTCTTATTAGATACTCAAAGTCGCAGGCAAAGAAATACCGATAATTTAAAATCAAAGATAGGTTTGTGGGCTGCTTCTAAATTGAATCTTGTGTCTGTGCAAGAACAATATTTTGTAGAAGAACGGACATTGCAAATTAAGCACATAGAGGAAAAGCACTTGCAGTTTTTGGAACAAGAGAGCGAAAAACACAAATTATTTATTGAACAAAAAAAGGAAGAACATGAGCTTAAAATGGAAATTCTTAGGTTGCAAAGAAAACAATTAGAAGAAAATAATAAATAGCAATATTTCATACTGTAATAAGTAGTCGTATAATTAAAATTTATAATATAAATTGAATATGTACATATTATTATTATTATAATCATTTGCATTAACTTTACTGTGAAATGTTATTAGAAAATATTATCTACACTAATCTTCCAAAGTATTGTGTTATTAAATTGTGCCTCACAACATTGTTCAGATTCACACCTGTATCCTGCTCTGGTGGCAAATGTAAATTAATATATTAGCAAATTGTATGGCAGCTTCAACTTCTTCGTTGTCTGCTTTGGGTTCAGGTTCGCCATTTTCAACAGCAGTATTATGCAGAACAGCTGTGAACCAGAGCTTCAACTTTGTCAACATGCAGCCTAATTCCCAAAGCTAAAGCAGGAAATCTTCACTTCCAAACACCGAAGCATTTTTCAATAGGGTTTCTCGTCCTTATTTGGCTTTCATTGAATAAGTGCACAGCAGGGCTTTGAGGATTATGTAATGGTGTAATTAAATGAATTCTTACGGCATATCCACTATCTCCTATCAATAAACTATCTTGCCCGAACTCACGATTTTCTATGCGGGCACTAATTCTTGAATTCTTAAAGATATTAGAATCGTGTGATGCTCCTGGCCAACGGCACACAATACTTTGAATTTTTAGTTTGGAGTCGCACACTACTTGCACGTTAAATGAAAAACAAACCTTTTCTATTACGATAAAGTTCTGCATTTGCTCCTTCAGGTGACTGGATTTTTATATGTGTGCAGTCTAAAGTTCCAACACACCTAGGAAATCGAGCTATTTCAAAAAATCCTCGCTGGACTTCTTCAATTTCTGCTGCAACTGTCGGCATTTTAATAAATTGGTTACACAGTTGAGCAAGACTTCGCAAAACCTTTGAAACAATTCTACTTGTTGAAGATTTATGTATGCCACAAAAATCAGCAGCTACTTGTAGGAATGATCCTGTCGCCAAGAATCCCAATGTTACTAATACCATTTCTATAGGCGGTATAGCTGAATTTCTAAAAAAATGTCTAATTAATACTTTAATAGTACTGGAATAGTATACACTTACTCGTTCTTAAGACATGATATTTGGTCTGAAATTTCATCAGAAATTAGCACAATAATCTCTTTAGAAAAACGAAATCTACTTCGAAATTCTTCAGCATTCCACATTTCTAAATGATTTGGCCTTTCTCTGAAATTTCTTGGTGGCCGATGTAAGACTATATTTACGACTTCTAGAAATTATTGGTCATCTGTTAGATCTTCAATAGGTAAATGAGCCATTTCAACTTGGAGTTATTGAAAAATATTACTCGTATAAAAATGAGTTTTATGAAATAAATATTTTTAAATTAAAGGTTAGATTCGAGGATTTCTTATGGCGTTCAGTTATAAATTATTTATTTCTCCTTTGTGTTATTATTAGATCCTACAAGTCGCTATATTTAATATTGTAACGGGCTACTACTTTATTACTCACTGTTCTCAAGTCTAATTAACAGCATATGTCTTATTTATAGAGGTTTTCAGTCCACTTAAAAATGAAGCACTATTACACTAATGAATTTACAAGCACTAATATCTTCTTAAACTAACTTCTTTACCATAGGTTCATTAACAACACTAACACAACTATTATTCAATCCAAGCTCTATCTATTTATGAATACTACAAGCTGCATGTACAATAGACACGTTTAGCTCATATAACATTTATGTATATACACTCAAAGCTCAACTACGTTTACTGTACACGATATAATTTATATTAGACGTTCAAGTATAGACTGACCCCTGCATTTATTAGCGGCCTTATATATACTCTGAGTTAAAGATATGACTCATCTTCTGGTATTTTCTAGAAGGATTCTCGAATGCTGAAGAATACGCTGTGCCCCGGGCGTTTGTATGTTTGACGGGTTGCCTAATAGTGGATCGCAACAATATTGTAATAAGTAGTTATATAATTGAAGTTTATAATACCAATTAAATATGTATATATATTATTTGTTATTATAATAATTAGCACTAGGTGTATTGTGTAAAGACAGAAAATAATATTTCGGCGTCAGAGGATAGAGGTTCAATATTCAATTAGAGGTTAGATTATTCTACTGAACCGTCGTTCAGTGGTTGAACGGCCATCGGTTGGCCGTTTAAGTGAACTCGGGGTTAAACTATAGATCAAGACTGAACTGTAGCGATACAACGGAATTTTTAGGGTTGAACCAAGTTCTTCTTGAACTTACCGTGAACTAATTCGATACAACCCGCCCATAGAGATATTTCACTTTAAGGAAAGTTATTGTCATCATGCGCATATTCATTATTTACATTTAAGTGTTGGAATTTTTAAACATGAGTGGCTCGAGTTTAGTGTTTAATCCTAACACCATTATAATTCATTTGTAGCTTTAACATACAATAACTCTATATTATGTCACTAAATTTTAATTACTTTGCTGTACTTTTGAACTAACAAAATCGCTCCTTTGTATCTGAAAATATTTATAAAACATATCCTTCGGACCATTATAATAATTAGTCAACTACATCTCTGCTATTTCATTTCTGAGCAATCTGTCAAATGATATTTGGCTTGAATAATAAACAACTTTCCAAACATGAAAACAATCATTTATTAAAATAGGGCACGTAGTGTAAAATATACAAACTCCTACGCAGTTTCGATTATCTAATTGGTTCGACCAGCTTGCAGAACAAGCTACAACGTGTGGAGACTGTAACGACCGTTGTGGAGCGATTTTATTTAATTTTAAAGATGGTTTAGAACAATAATAATGAACACAGAGTCTCAAAATAAAAATTTTTGGAAATTGTGTATACAAATGTATAGAGAACATAATTGCAGGACGTAAAATCAAAAGATTTCTCTTATAAAATAAACGAAATGCTAGCTATAGGAACCGTTCGGTTACCTGTGACACACTCTGAATATAGTGTAACATATTTTTTGACGTGATTAAAAAATACGTAGATTCTTTGGTTTACTAGACTAATGTACCAATTATTTAATTCAGTGATTAGTATTTTAATATTTATTATAAGACAGTCATTGACAAATTAAGTATGTTACGCAGACATGGAGATGGGAGTGGCATTCGGGTTAGGTCCAGCTTAGTGTACGGATGAATCCAAGATGGTATGAGAATTTTGATCTTGATAATAATTTGGAAGTTACGTTGTGTAATATTAGTGTCGAGTTAAGAGTTACCTTGATGCTTGTTGTTTGAAGTAAAGCTTTATTTGAGGAATACGCTGTAACATTTTTTGCTTCCACTCGTTGGATACAAGTGAAGCTTTACTTGTTCGCGGCTAAGTCTGGGAATTACCCCAAGGGTGAGCAATGAGAAAGGGCGTGGGGATGGTATAAACTCTACAATAAGCTAATATAAAAAGAAAAAGGGGAATTGAGCGCCACTGTATCTATATGGGCAATACTAGAAACTCTATACTCCTATGAGAAGATACAGAAACTCATGGGATATAAGCACTATAAAAAACTTACAACTTAATGAACTAACATATCTGGAAACCTATGAAACATACTTACAACCTCTTCGATCTCGATGACCCTGAAAGAAAAAGTACACAACAAATTCTCTATTAAAAAGACACTGTTTGTGCTTTTTAATAAAAAAGCATACCAATAATTACGAGTGGATAATCTTAAAATTACTACACCAAAGATATTTAAATCAAAAATGAATACCTAGAACAAATCAGTTGTAGCATAACTGTGTTTTTTAAATTAATTCAGCATTCGTCTAATTTCATTATTCAAAAAACTTATTTTCTTTAAAAAAAATTTAGTAAAATTAATTGTGCATGGAATAAAAAACTTGAGTCCAAAAATGAAATTTAATATAGTTTCTCTCTTTCCGTTTATTTTAAAATATGATTACAAAAATGAAATAATAAAATTGAATTCTTTATAAATCTGTCTCGACATAACAAGACCTTAATTTTAATAATATTTTATAACAAAATTTTTGATACCAAATACTCAGATCTGTTTATTGGTTTACATATGTTTCACCTAAGTTTAATTTATTTCTTAAAAGAATGTAAATCACGTGCAGCTAACTTGAATAAATAACATTTCAACTTATTCAAGTATAATGACCTTATTAAAATTTGACATCTGTAATGAACTTTTTAAAAAACGGGAAGTGGACTTTAGAATCTCAACATTTTAACATATGAATGCTCCGCGTGTCTTGCAAAATTATTTTAATAGTATTTCTTAACAATTATATTCCACGTTGTTCTTCATGCACAAAATTTAGTATAATTAAACAATTTTCGACTACAATTTATGTGAGCACATTCAAGGTCTCACAAACATAACAAAAGAAAGGTTTGATACCTGTTTTTAATGAAGCTGTTACCCCTAGTTATCGAACAGCGATGCACATTTTCAGGAATCCGCTTACTAACTTGTAGCAACAAAACATCGAACAAAGGCTGTAATTTCTTAATAAACGAACATTGTCCCAATCTCTATATATGTATTTCTAGTTACTTCATGCGCTAAGGATATAAAGATATTTTATATTAGTATTAAATTATTTGAATAATGCGATCTCACCGTTAACAAATAACAAATACCGACTCGAACCATTTTTAAACTACCACCATCACGCGTATTTTGAGGCCCCATTTATGAAAAGCTTGGGAGCCCATCTGTATACGATGCAGTCTGGACTACCTTCTCAAATACAATGGCTGACTTTGTTATTCGTACCGTACAAGTAAGGAACGGCTCATCTGCTTTACGCGTTACCTCGTGATCGTATTCACGCAAGCGCTATCCTAATTTTAACGACTGAAAGGGTATAATCCGCCTGTAGGTTAGGCAACACAAACGACTAGTTCCCTTTTAAATATGTTTTCTGAGTGTATATTATCATTAAATATTTCTGGGTAAAGCATTTAAGCTAATTAAACGGTCATGATTTCCTGTTCCATTGTGGAATTGTTTCTTTCAAATATAACAGTATCAAATACAAGAATCAAATACCACAGACTAAAATTGCACAGATGTGATTCTTCAAAAAATAGTGCTACAGAATATATATTCGTTACAACGCAAATAAATAAATGTCAAGTACGTTTTATTTTGTGTACCCTGAGTTAATAGAAAAGTGTCTACATTATTTGGCGTCAACGGGAGCAGAAAACATCTTACATTCATAGCCGTACACGTGGTAACGTAATGGTAATTCAAAGACGCTTATCAGTGTTTGTAGCCAAATAAGGACGTAGTGTGGGATGCAAAACCATAACAAATTCGTTTTATTAAATAATAAACCTTTCTCCCATTGATTATTGCCCCAAAAAAAAACACTTAAGTTTATTCTCTCACAACCATTCCATTTTACATAATTTAAGCTAAAAGCACAAAAGCAAGTCACTATATGTTTGAATGTGGTTAATGTATAAAAAGTGACTTCCTGTAATTATTCCAATAGAATAATCGTAGAGTAGTTTCAAGCGATTCACTAGGGCATTTGTAAACTTACGCTCCTCTGTTTTTTCTAAAATCCATGTCGTGGTTTATATATCATTCCATTCTATAAAATACCTTCAAGGACATTTATTTATATGACTGCTACGTTGATAATGACCTAGATATTGTTAAAGTTTTAAGTATACGTTAAAAACACGTTAAGGTAAAGTAATATCTACATAATTATGGAAAAAAGTATTTGATATTAATATGAATTAATATGAAAACGCCTACTATTTGGGTACTGCGAATTAATGAGAAGAATATGTACTAGAAAATACGAAATTATTATCTTACCGTGTCTTTTTCTTTACCTGGCTAACTCATCAGAAATTGCGGAATTTATGAAAATGTACGAAACACAGAAATCTAAGGAAACATATATGCATTCAAAAATATTTTTCTTTCTATCAAAGAAATCTGTACATTTATAAAACAGTTTACATCTTAGGTTCAAACAAAAATTATTCTTAAAAGTTAAATTTACCAACATAATCCTTACCTAATTTTTGCTAAAAATAAGGGGATAAACCTCTTCTCTAAGAGTTATAAAAATTCAAAGATCGTATAGGTACAAAATTCTCTTTACTTTATGTGTGGATAATTTGCCGATCCTTTATTACCTTATTCGTGAGTATGATTGGCAAATAACTCTCTACGGATAATTTATTAAAGGTCAAGACGCTTCGAACTCTGACCTCAAAATTTGTTACAAACTATCCCTTTCTCAAGTAATAAAAATGAGAACTTATTCTAAAGTAAATTATTAATATTCAAATATTTTTATCAGTTACAAAGAAATCTAAAATGTATACTTGCGATTCTTATGGACAAATAACGTTTATCAAAATCTCCATTAATATTAACGGCATTAAACACTTTTCATTTCCATTTCATAATTCCATCTAAATAAAAGTTTGCGTAGTGCATTTTCTATATTTAAAAAATTAAATTCAGAGTAACTCTTATATCGAAAAAGGCTCAATTTTCTTAGTATTTTTAAAGAACGATGCTTCAACATATAATTCGTTTTGAAAACTTCTATGTTCCTTGTGGAATGACAATTAAATAGATTTCACTGCTACTCGAAACGTATAAGTATTATGTATTCATTCTCTAAGTCAAATACTGAAATTGAAAACTTATATACTGGTCGACTTAGGAAAAAATGAATGAATCGGTTTAATTCAGTTCCGGTGTATATACAAAATAATCTCTATACATCATCTGTCATGATTGATGAATTAATCTTTACTCAAAACTTTCGTGTTCGATGTCGTAAAATGAAAGAATGAATAGGTCGTTCAAATTCAATTCGGGATAATATATTACAGAGAAATCAATACGTCATGTTCCAGATTCTTTTGGTTCTATTTCAAAGCATGAGACACTCGGGTGATGTAATCTATACGAGAACGTCGGTGCTTAATGATCTAATTAGTGTCAATTGTCGGGGCTGATCTCGATCTGTGTTTATAGTAAAGCGTTGTTTATTCTTGTTAAATGCAGGAAAAGCTATTAAAATAGTTCTTAGCTATTTTATCGTATTTCAGTAATCGTCGGTTTCTTTGTATCGAGCGTTTCTAAATTCACAGCAAATAATTGGCTTTTTTACACACGGAAGTTTATCTTTGCCATACAAATGAGTTACACTGACACTATTTTATGAAATAAAACTTGTTCTATCTTATATTTCGTACACGGAAAATTTATTACGTATGCAATTTATACTTTAAAAATGCAAAATGGTTTGCATTAGTTTGCATTTTAACAGGGAACGGAAGCATAGTTTAAAAAAAATAACTTAAATCTAAGTTATTCCTTGACGGTTTGCAGGTTTGACTCTCTGTGAAGTTGAACGTTTAACCAAGAAGCTTTAAAGACTCACCTACTGCCTTGTTCTGGATCACCAGGAGCTTACGCATGTGCTTTTCCGCTGAGTTATCCCACACCGCTGATGCGTATGCAAACGTCGGTCTAGTTGTCGCCTTGTAGAGCTTAAGCTTGTTTGAAGCGTTTAGCCTACTTTAGCGATTGGTCAAGGGGTATAGCAGAGCTATAACTCCCGTGGCCTTGTTTGACACATACTCTATGTGAGCTTACCAAGTGAGCTTCGAATTACGATCACTCCTAGTTACTTGACGTCTGATCGGCAAGCAGTTCGTCGACCGCTTTGACATCGTCTCCAGATTAGTGACGTCCCTTCTAGTAAAAAACTGTTGCCTTCTTTTCTGGATTGACCTCGACTCGCGAGAGTCTTAGCCACTCACCGTGAGCGTCCACAGCCGATTGAAGTCTCTGCATAAAGAGACCTGGATAGAATGGCTTTGTCGTCGGCGTATAATGCCATCCTGGTGTTGCTCGTTTTCGATAGGTTGCTTACGAAGATGCCGAAGGGTACCGGTGGAGAAGAGAGCCTTATGGAACTCCAGCCATGATTCTCCGCCTCTTCAATCGCACTTCGTCTAGACTGATGCAAAACCATTTATCGCGAAGATAGTATTTCTTCAGTTGGACGAAAGGACGTGGTAGCTCCATCTCCAGTAACTTCTAGAGTAGGCCATAATGCAATAACTTGTCGAAAGTTTTATACACGTCCAGGAACACTGCGCCTGCGCGATGTGTTCCACCACTCGCAGTATATTGTGAACAATGGAGTGCTTCTTACGGAACTCAAATTGTTTGTCCTGAATCACGTGGTTTCCTGCATCCCTGCCTGCAGTCTTCTTAGGAAAACTGCTTCAGATATCTTCCCAACCACCGACAGCAAGGTAATTGACCGGTATTTCTGAGGAAATGTCGCAGATTTGCCTGCTCTCCGGATCACTACGACTGCCGTCTTCCACGAACATGAGAAGTGGCGGAGCCTCAGCATAGCATGGATGATTCCGGTTAACACCCGGAGAACGCTTTCCGGCAGCGCTTTCAGAGCCCGGCAAGAGATTTCGTCCGGCCCATGAGCCTCTCGGACCTTTAAAGCATTGATGTGGTGGGGTCGATTTCTTGAGGGTCATTATCCCTTAGTCTCGCGGTATACCTGTTCGATATATGGCGAAGGTTTTCGTGAGCATAGTTTGGCTTGAACTCACGTTCTATGCTGTTGGCGAAAATTATTACTCGCTACCGATCTCGTAAAAATGGCTCTACCGACCGAAGTCTATACACTTCACGAAACGGTCTACTTGCGCTTCTAGCGCTCCACTGGTTAGGATGATGTCAGACATCCGTTGACCAAGATTGCTAGACGGGCGGCAATTGCCAGCCACGAAATCCTGTTGGTTTGGTTGATAACCGGGGTTCGCTCCCCTCCGAGATTGAGTGGTATCGGGTTGTGGTTTAGACCCGGATCTCCATGTTTAGCGTCACTTGGCGGAGTATCGCGACATCTAGTACAATTGACCTGCCTCTATTGTCGTTGTGAGTGCGTTCTGCTGGTCCTTGACCTCGACTTCACGTTTATCACCAAACTATCGGAGTGTACGTCCATTGCGATTCGCTACCCGACTGTTCCGAGGCGAATGTTTAGAGTTGGGATCTCCTAC
Source organism: Platerodrilus igneus (assembly GCA_036346225.1). Taxonomy (NCBI): domain Eukaryota; kingdom Metazoa; phylum Arthropoda; class Insecta; order Coleoptera; family Lycidae; genus Platerodrilus; species Platerodrilus igneus. Next base: position 1,079,202 of record JARFIW010001555.1, read on the forward strand.
AAAAAAACACAAGTTCTTTCGCATCCAACAATGCGTACAGGTCCTGCGTGCTAAGTGGTTTTCCACCTGGCCGGTTATAAACCGAAATCAGACGTAGATCACCAAAACCTTTTAGTACTGCGCATACTGGAGTCGCTACAGATCGTTCTAGGTCTTCCAAGTCGACCACATAGTGCTCCAGGCTTGCCTTGACGTACACCGTTGTGCCTTCATCAACGCAATCTCGATCGGTGTGAAGCAGCCTTTAGTTGGAAAGCTTCGGCTCATTCCGTGCGCTGAGGAACGTTCCGCTCACCAGGACATCTAGGTCGTGTTTCATCACAAGATCCAGCAACTCGCACGTTCCAAAGTGCTATCTGTAAGGTTTTCGGATTTTTGCGACTTCTATCCACTGAAATGGAAGACATCGCTGAGATCCTGGCCGCGGGAAATGAAACTCATGACTACATCGCCAAAGTTTTTAGCTTCGACGATTATAGGCAGCAGCTTTCTAGCAATAGCAGTCAGTTTCTGGAAGTCGATTCCAGCGAGGAGTTTGATGAGTGCACTCCACAGCACGTTTCTACTAGACGGGGTCTCTCTGGTTGCCACGCCATTGCCGAAGGTGTGTATAGCTGCTTGGGCTGGCGTCTCCTGAACTTGGCTGTTGGTGTGGAGACGGTAGCAGTCGAACCAGTAGTGGTTCCTGGTGACGGCTCTACCTTACAAACTCTTACTTGCGCACTGGGTGTCGTAATGTGCAGCCGTTTTGCGATCACCCTTGACTTTGGAAATGCAGAACATTCCTTATAGCCCACTGAACGTGCGCCACCACTGACGCACATCGCCGGACCTTTCTTGTTTTGGGGCAGGTGTCGCTAAGGCGGTTGTTAGTACACTTAACACACTTTTGTGCGGCCTTGCAGTTCGTCTGCGTGAGCCCCCATCGTTGGCACCGTTGGCATTGTCCAACTTTGGTATCTTCACCTCTATTCGCATGTGCAGCACATACTGAAGTTCATAGATTGGTTTTGAGTCTGTGGACTTGGTCAATGTGACTATGACTAAGGCTCGTTTTGGGGGCTTTTTGTTCTTGCGTGCAGATGAGATCACTGGAAGCCCGCGTTCAACGAGCTCCGTTCGGACTTCCATGGCGGGGATGTTCTCCGGGATATCTCTCAGGACCGCCCTGAGCGGCTTGTCGTCTTAGAGGTGAAAAGTATGATACTATTCGAACCGCTTTGACAAGAAAGCTGTGATCCCATGGCAATCGATCGGTGTCACCGGTGTAACTCTGATTCCGTTTTGTGTGGTATGTGCTCTGATGATGTGTAATCTGCAACGACCAAACTCTGCCGCAATCGCCATCCACGCGGCGGTTACGGTCTGACAAAGCGTTCTCGCTACAGATGGCATCGGACTTCATTCTTTCTGGCAGCGTAGCAATCGGTTCAAACCGATTCGTCATGCGCAGGTTGGCGGTGGTGGACGTCTTTGTTCTGATTTGTCGTATTCTACTTCGACATCGTGTAGCCGTCGTCACAGACCTCATCTGGAGTGTCGTCAATGGCGAGCTTGCGGGAGTCCTTCGCTTCGGCGTTAGGTGCTAACGTAATGTCTTTTGTTACATAGTTTTGTTAAAAGATGCGGGTAGTAGTGCAAGCACTATGCCCGCGCAATGTAACAAAGCGTCCCCTCGAGACACGCACAATCGGTTCAGTTACTTCCATATTAGCAGACACACTAGCCAGTACAGCGCTTAAAGTATCTGACACCACCGACGAAAGACAAAGCTTTACACCAGATCAGGGTCAATAAAAGCCTAAAGAGCAAGAAAAGAAACCCTAGACCCGGACCCAACCGACACCGAGGACTCCACCATCACCAACGACGACACCACTCACACCTCCAGCTCCGCTAGCGGAACCCAACACAAGTGCCGTTAACCAAGTAGCTGCTCCAAAAACCCGAGACCAACCATCACCATCAATCGGAGAATTCAGAACGATAGAAACCATACATAATGTGCACCAGTGGATTCAAAAGGAAATGTCCAACGACTTTGTCATCAACCTGCTATGAGCGACAATAACCGACATTTTAGAAAGCATCAATAACTAACAAACTGCAACGTACGTTAAAAATACTGTATTGGAACGCCAACGTATCAACAACAACGGGACAGAATTGAAACCCTTTCTACAAAAATTCGACATTGACTAGGAGAAACTAACTCTCACCAAACACCAAATTAACATTGGCCAAATACGGCATCAAACGCACGGAAGAGTTGCAATTTTAATACACTTTTGCATACTTCATGATCAAACAGATCTGCCACCTACATAGATGGAATACATCCACGGCGGGCCACTTCAAGTAATATCGCCCTACAAAAGCCCTACACAAAAAATACGAACAGAAGATCTAGATAACTTCCTAGCAGAAGACATTCCCGCAATTATCGCCGGTGACCTGAACGCGAAACATTCAAGTTAGGGCTCCAGAATGGACAATCCAACCGGCCGTACCCCTATATAACCACGCATCCAGAAAGGACTGAAACATAACTGAACCGGAACCAACAGGAATACTAACAAATTACGCACATATACCAGATGTGTTATACATCACGATCACGAGATACCTACCACGCCCAATAGAACTAGGAGTGATAGAAAATCTGAGTTCGGATCGCCTGCCAATTATAATCATCATGCACACGCAATCACACACGAGAGGTACGAACGCTAAGATACGAGGATCCAACTGACAAAGATACAACAAAAAATTACAGACGGCAACCCTATAATAAAAACGCACATGATATCGACGATGCCGTAAGAACCCTGACGAATGCTCTCTGAGAAGCCATCGATAACAACGCATATACCATACAACTGAACACCAAAAAACCAGCTCTGCCACAAAATAAAAACGAAAATTAGTAAGAAGATGGCAAAACACACGAGACTCCAACTATAGAACACTGTTCAACGAAAAACAACCTGTACTAATAGTACTTTTGAATGACTACAGAAGTACCTCTCACGTAAACAAAACGTTGGACAAATAAGGCAACCTGTAGAAATTAGACAGAAGACTAACCTCCAACAAAAACAGGAAACAAGCCCCATTCGCGAAAGTCTATGACATCAAAGATAGAGCAACAGTATACGCAGAAGCACTACAACATATAATCTCAATAAACAACATTACCGATCGAAACCACGAAGACAATACGAACACGTAATCGAGCAAATCCAGCTGCAACATGAACACGAAATCGGCTTCATAACACCCTAAGAAAATGATTGTGATACTAAACGACCGAAAGGCTCCCAGCAAAGATAACATCCCTCCAAAACCACCTAAGCAAATGACAAAAACCGCACTGGCGTACTTCACGAAAAATCTTCAACAGCATCATCATCCATCGCTACTACCCGGACGCATGGAAAGCACCTATAATGGTTATGATTCCCAGACCAAAATATCCAAAATCAGAACCTGAACACTACCGACTAATCGCCCAGTTGAGCGTAATATCGAAAATATTCGAAAGACGCCTGCTGACAAAGTTGAAACCGTACATACTGGACCGACCCGACCAGTTTGTATTCAAAGCAGAGAACAACACGACATTACAAATAATACGAGTGACCGACCACATCCCCGAAAACTACAACGGAGCCAAAGTAACCGTTGCAGTAGCCATCGATATGGAAAAAACCTTCGACTAAGTCGGGATACAGGAACTGTTCTACAATTGAGCAATTATACACAAGATGCCGATACCATTCATACAACTCCTAGACAGCTACCTAACAAACAAACGCCTACAAGTACGACTTGAAGATCAACTGTCGGACGAAACACACATTGCCGCTGGCGAATCGCAAGGGGGATGCCGTACGCTTGAGCTCTTCAACGTCAACACCTATGACAAACCGTGCGGAGCGGACATCATAAGTATAATGTAGGTTGACAACGCCATTTTTATGGCAGGAGGAAGATCCCTAAAATATGCAACTACATCTAGACACCAGACGATGGAACATCACATTAAAATCACAAAAATCGGAAGCCATCCTTTTCTCTAAACACAATCCGTTACTACACCAAGCACCTGGGGGTCATCAGTCGTATTTAAACAACACGTATTCACAATACAAAAAGTAAGTAAAGCCAGAGGTTACCTCTACGGAAAGATCACCGCACGAAACAAACTACCAACGGAGACTAGACTACTACGAATGTACAAGACATACCGAAGACCGGTCCTGGTGTACGCATCACAAGCATGCGATACTTACCTTTTAGGAATACAACAACATCGAGTGGAAGCCTTCCAATACCAGACATTACGAATAATAGCCAGAGCACTCTTCTTCTATACAAGCTGCAGGGCAGGGCAGAGGAAGAAACGAGCAAGAAGACTGCTTGATGACTAAGTCACAAGACTAAATCATCACAAAAACGCAATTCCAACACATATCGGCAAGGCAGTAAAACTCAAGAGATTAACGCTGCATATGTAAAACGGCTTTGAGAGAGTTAAGCCCGACTTACTACACAACCTTTACCAATGGTATCTTTAATCGTAAAATAATTTCAAGCACTTTACTAGCGCATTTGTAGACTTAAACTTTTCTGTTTACAGTCAAAACTATGTGGTAGATTGTAAATCATTCTATTCCACGAGACATCCACAAGGACATTTATTAAAATGGCTTCTGCGTTAATAAAGGGTTAGATATTGTTAAAGTTTTAGGTATTACGTTATGAACACGCTAAGATAAATTAATATTCACATAAATCACGGAAGAAAATATTTAAAATTAATTTGTATTTACTTCTTTTAAAAACTGCTGCTAGTGGCACGATCGATTGCAGATATGAAAGCAAAAAGTGACGCGTTTATTGTATTACTAACAGATGTTTGGTATTTAAAAAGATGCTTTTATTAACCTTCAACCAATTCGACTCAAAAGTAGGGTGTTATTGGAATACGCTCTTTGTATGGACGGGAATTTGTGTTTATTGTACTTTACGAATAATTGATCTAATAACACGTGTACAAACACTGTCCAGTGAAATGTTTTTTTCCCAACAAAAACGTTATTTACAAATATATAGCAGGATCACTTACTAAGCAACTTTCGTTTGCTTGTAGTTTGTGTTATTATTCTTTACTTTAAAAGTTTTCAACAAATTTAGCATGTACTTACATACTAACGGAAGACTGCTTATATGTACTTTATGTGCTTATTCGGCATATTGTAAAAGTAAGTTATGAATCCCAATGCGATTGTGTTTTGAACAACATTCATCTACATACAATTTGTGTGATTATATAGAATCACAGTTAAACACTTTAACAAGTTGCACACCCATTAGTATGCAATTTATGTAATTATGCCACATCACTGAAAAGCTATTTACAAAGACATATGATGTCGCATACTAACAAACGTCCATTCGCCTGCAATTTATGTAATTATACCGCATCAAGGAAATATCATTTACAAAGACATATGATGTCGCACACCAACGAACGTCCATTCCCATGTAATTTGTGTAATTTTGCCGCATCGCAAAAAGGTCATTTACAGGCACATATTATGTCGCACACTAACGAACGTCCATTTGCATGCAATTTATGTAATTACGCCGCATCACAAAAAGCTAGTTTGAAAACACATATGAAGTCGCATACTAACGAGCGCCCATTCGCCTGCAATTTGTGTAATTATGCCGCATCGCAAAAAGGTTATTTACAGGTACATATAAAGTCGCACACTAACGAACGTCCATTCCCATGCATTTTGTGTAATTATGCCGCATTACACAAAGGCACTTTACAGATACATATGAAGTCGCACACTAACGAACGTTCATTCCCCTGCAGTTTGTGTAATTATGCCGCATCAAGAAAAGATTATCTTCAAATACATATGAAGTCGCACACTAACGAACGTCCATTCGCATGCAATTTGTGTAATTATGCCGCGTCACAGAAAGGTACTTTACAAAAACATATGAAGTTGCACACTAACGAATGTCCATTCGCATGCAATTTGTGTAATTATGCCGCGTCACAGAAAGGTACTTTACGAAAACATATGAAGTTGCACACTAACGAACGTCCATTCGCGTGCAATTTGTGTAATTATGCCGCGTCACAAAATGGTACTTTACAAAAACATATGAAGTTGCACACTAACGAACGTCCATTCGCATGCAATTTGTGTAATTATGCTGCGTCACAAAAAGGTACTTTACAGAGACATATGAAGTCGCACACTAACGAACGTCCATTCTCATGTAATTTATTAAACTATGCCGTATCATAAAAAGGTAGTTTAAAAACGGTTATGAAGTCGCACATTAAGGATTATTGTACAACACGCAAAAGTCTTTTACAGAAACATGCGTTTTTCCTATTGATTAACGCTCATTTGTTTGAAATATGTGGTTATTTTGTATCGGAAAAAATAATCTGAAAATACTATTTGCTATCCCTCATTATCGACGACGATGTGTATGTTCCTTACGGAATTAGGTTGTGAAAAAAAGTTAGGAAAGCACATATGTATAGGTCTTTCAAAATCTCATGGGCTGTGAGATGCGCAGTGAAGGAAGCGAGAGGTATCGTATAAAAAGAGAGAACAATACAATATAAGTAAAATCTAAAAACATTGAATTTCCCGATGCGTATTCTGAATTAACTCAACTGTTATGCGATGTGGATTGCATAACCTCTAATTTATCAACATAATATAAATTATAAAACTACAATGTTTATATGCGGAACCCGTAACTTTTTTGGTGTAATGTTTATTGTTCTTTTCGTGTGTCATGTTTCCGTGCGTGTGTGGATAAAAATAGACAGGCTAAAATTTTTAAAACATTAGATTTAGGACTTCTTTCATTAATTTTCTTCCTTGGTGATACAAATTTGCCACACTCCGGTTTGCTCTTCACTTCTGAAATAATTCGTTCGACTGTGTTTAGTACAACTCCAGTTGCTGTTGCTACACTTTCTTGTAAATTATCCATAGGAATGACAGGCATTTCATTCTTTTCTTCTCTTATAAACTTATACACACAATAAATAATTTCATTCCTTGACTGTGAACTGTTTCTTGCGGTTACTCATTGTAAAATTAAACGCTCAGAAATAACAAAATAATCTGTAAAACCAAACATTATTCTTCTAATTGAAACCTTCATTATACCTACAAATAAAAACTAGACTGATTTGCAGTAGTTTTGAAAAAACTTGTTAAAGTTGAATCAAGGCTGAAATCTCATAAATAGTAATCAAAAACAATAATAATGAACCACAACTCTTAATGCCCAAATAACTGATAGATGAATTAAAAATCGGCAGCTGAGATGTAAATGTTTTTAGGATGCACTTTAACGTAAATAACTTCAATTGGTGTTCTGCGCAACAGCCCATGAGGTTTTGAAAGACCTCTACCGGTAAATATTTAAATTAACTTTTACCGTTACTGTACAGCACTGAAAAGTTAGAAATTTTTTAAGTAAAAGTTTGTAGATAATTATGGATTAAGGGTTTTTGGTAACTGCAATGTACTTACCTCATCTTACTTAACCTGCGCACAACGGCAGCTAGACAAAAGTGTTGCAACATCAATGTGAGATTTTTTATCACCACCAAGAAGGCATTTGTTCAAGAACCTACAACAGCATAAAGATTTTTTAACTGCCTGGTTGGGTTTATAATAGTTGAATCCATGTACACCAACGCTCTAAAATTAAAGTAGATCCAGTTTAATGAATGAACTATAAAACTATCTCACAATAACACTCAGGTAAATCTCATTATAGCATAGCAATTTATAAGCATATTTCTAGTACTCAAAGTTCCCAATTTATCGAATTACAGATTACGTAAGTCTTTAACTACAATAAATATTGCATATATAAACACTTCTCCAAACGTGAAAACAAACATTTATTAAAATAGTAGTGTAAAATAGAAAAAAACTACGAAATAAAACGTATCAATTCCTACGCATTTTCGATTATCTAATTAAAAGTTAAACAAGCTATGGATGATCAATCTATCGTACAATCTGTAGTACGATTGCAATTGGTTAGACGGTTTCAAAATATTTTATTTTATTTTATTCACTGGACGCTTAAATACGTCGTTTAAACACCTTACACTCACTACACGTACAGTGATGTCTCTTTGTGGATGTAATTCAATGATTCGTCCCAATTTCCAATTGGAAGGAGATAAGTTATTATTCTTAATAGTGACTAAGGAACCAATTTTGATGGAATTGATTTCGCGTTGCCATTTATGGCGTTGTTGAAGTTGAGATATGACTGACCAACGTTTCCATATATACTGATTAATTTGTTGCAAGTGCGGGTATCTATATAACCGATTTAATTTCAGACCCGTTACATCTGGATCTGCGATTGCTGATAATGTACACCTTATTAAAAAGTGAGCCGGAGTCAACGCTTGTAATTCAACAGGATCTGAGGAAAGAGGCGTCACGGGATGAGAATTTAAAATGGATTCAATTTGTATTAAAACTGTATGTAAATCTTCGTAAGTGTAGCTTGCGTGAAAAATTACTCTAGTAAGATGATATTTTGCGTTTTTGACAGCCGATTCCCAAAAATCGTCAAATTGGGGGGCATTAGGAAGAATAAACTGCCAATTTATACCCTAATCGATAGTGCTACCTGAAATATATTCATAATTGTTCTTAAGAGATGTAAAGATTTTCTTTAATTATGTATTAGCGGATTGAAAAGTTGAACCATTATCACTAAATATGTGAAATGGTTTTCCTCGTCTGGTAAAACTCAAATTTCATAACTCTTGAATTATTAATTTCGCAATTACAGTAATCAGAGCTAAGAGCTAACAATTGAGCAGTAATTGACAGAATGCTAAGTTTTGAAACATTATTTGTAAACATTTCATCTCTTGTAACAGAATATAGTAAGCAATCAATTGTATTCCACAAAATACCTAGTAATATACTAACCGGAAAAACGTTAAAATTTTTGCATTTTTGAAAAAGTTGAGGTACTTCACCTCTAAATTTTCTTAGTGTGAATCCACAAGTACCTAAAATGATAACTAAATTATCTTTCACTTCTTGTAATTCGCCGATTGAATTAGCACCGAACAATCCGTCATCAATGTAGTAATTTACCTTAATTATCTCCGCCTCCTTGGGAAAAATATTTTTGTTGAGTTCTGCAATTTCAAATAAACATTTAACTGCAAGATAAGGAGCGGATGTCATTCCGAATGTGACCGTATTTAATTCATATATTTGTATCGGAACATAGAGATTTTTACACCAAACAATTTACTTAAAACTCCGATGATCTGGGTGGAACCAAATTTGGCGATACACCTGAGCTATAACTACGTATGTACATTCTAAACCGTGTGATGGTAGAAACTAAATTATCTTGAAGGGTGGGTCTAACGTATTGTAAAGAATTAATGGATATCTTCGACTCTAAATTACATGAACCATCAAATACAACTCGTAACGCGATTGTACTACTGGAGTTTTTCATTATTACTGCATGATGAGGTAAATAGAACGATTGTTTCAAATTTGAACTACTCAACGACATGTGACCCTGATTCATATAATCCTGAATGCTTTTTGTGTACAGCATTTTTAGTGCTTGATCGCCTTGAAATCGGTTTTCAAGTGATAAAAAATCTTCCTACTGCTACCTCATAAGAACCACCTAGCTCGTGTAAATTTTCCTTAAGCAGGAGTTTGCTGTCGACCGCTTGTGTTGTAGTTTGTTCAAAAAATGATTCGACATATTGTTCACCTGGAGTTAAAAATTTGTCTTTATATGCATTTCATCGATTTTCTAGAATGGCTGTAAACTTTCATGCAACTGTGTTAATGTCAGAAATTACGAAACTGTGGTGTAATTTCTACCTCGTACTGGTTGTTTGGAAAATGCTATCGTTTTTATTCTTAATTTGACCTATGCATATAAGTTTCCAGAATAACGAAACACCTATTAACATTTTGAAGCGGGTTGCTGTTAACGCGTTTCACCAATTTAGAACAAGTAATAACAAAAGTCTTTATTACTCACTATTCACAAGTCTAATTAACAGTACATGTCTTATTTATAATGTTTACAGTCTAATTAACAATGAAGCACTATCACACTAATGCTATTGACAAGCACTAATATCTACTTAAACTAAACCCTTAGCCATAAGCTTTCTTAACAACACTAAACACTACTATAATTTACGTCTGGTTTTTCATCATGATTTTTTGGTAATCCATAAATATTTAAGTTGTTTCACGTTTAATTCGTTGTTGTGCTTCTTGGACAACCGCTTCTAATGATTCATGAGACAACTGTGAATGTTGAACAGATCGCGTTTTCAAATTTTCCAATCTAGTTAATACTGAGTTCAGCAACCTTTTCAATTCTGTAAATTGATCAACGGTATTGTTACAAACATTATAAAAGATCTTAACGCCTTTAGTTCGTTGGCGTGTAATACGTTAGGCATAGGTTAGGAATTGATAAATGCCAGAACTATAAATTATTCAACGCATGCATATTGCAATGCAATTCTTCCGCGTTTTAACACTCGTATATTCACATACGCAAGAAAATCAACTGAAAATTTTTAGTACGAAATTCGCAAATTCCACTAAAAGAAAATATTGGGGACCACCTTAAACGTAAACACGCTCAGGGTTGCTATGAATCGTAAATTTTGTATTAATAACTGGTCTTTAGTTACTAACGCTTAACAATTGTCGAATAATACGGCACGTGATGAATACCCACACAAAAGGTTCATTCGCATGCATTTTATGTGATTATACCACATCACACAAAAGTAATATAAAAAGACATTTTCGGTCGCATACTGCCGAGCGTCCATTCACATGCAATTTGTGTGACTACACCACATCAAGCAAAAGTTATTTAAAAAGACATTCTCGGTCGCATACTAACGAACGTCCATTCGCATGCAATTTGTGTAATTATACCGCATCACAAAAAAGGTATTTACAAGTACATTTTCACTCGCATACTAACGAACGTCCATTCGCATGTAATTTGTGTAATTATACCGCATCGCAAAAAAGTTATTTACAAGTACATTTTTGGTCGCATACTAACGAACGTCCATGCGCATGTAATTTGTGTAATTATACCGCTTCACAAAAAAGTTATTTACAAGTACATTTTCGATCGCATACTATCGAACGTCCATTCGCATGTAATTTGTGTAATTATACCACATCGCAAAAAAGTCATTTACAAGAACATTTTCGGTCGCATACTAACGAACGTCCATTCGCATGCAATTTGTGTGATTTTACCACACCATATAAAAATAATTTACAAACACATTGTCGGTCGCATACTAACGCACGTCCATTCGCATGCAATTTGTGTAATTATACCGCATCTCAAAAAAGTAATTTAAAAACACATTTTCGATCACATACTAGCGAACGTCCATTCGCATGCAATTTGTGTGATTTTACCACATCATATAAAAGTAATTTACGAAAACATTTTTGGTCGCATACTAACGAACGTCCATTCACATGCAATTTGTGCGATTATACCACATCACGAAAAAGTTATTTAAAAAGACATTTTCAGTCGCATATTAATGAACGTCCATTCGCATGCGTGTGATGATACCGTATCACGTAAAAGTAATTTACAAAAACATTTTTGGTCGTATACTAATAAACGTCCATTCGCATGCAATTTGTGTAATTATGGTTCGTCACGAAAAAGTGATTTGCACAAACAATGTAGTCGCATACTGATTAGCGTTCACTGGTATGTAATTTGTGTGAATATACCGCATTACTAAAAAGTACTTTACAAGTATATTTTCGGTCGCATAATAACGAACGTCCAGATACGTACAATTTGTATGACTATACTACGCCACAAAATAGTTATATACAAAGACATCTACGATCGCATATAAACAAACGTCTATTCGCATGCAATTTGTGGGTGTTTCACATAAAAAAGAACTATTGTGAAAATCCATTTGTTTTCGCATTCTGAGAAACATTCCTTTGTGTGATTATTCTGTATTACAAAAATACTTTTGCAATCCCGTATTGCTCAACACCCGTTTGTTTGCAATATGGGGAGTATTTCACATTGGAGACGAATAATCTAGAAGTAAATGTGCAATTCTATAGTAACTAAACGTGCTACGTATATTGACGTAGCTGGCAGCTCAAGGAAAGGAATGCCCGGGCTCAGTTGGGGAGTAGGCGAGGTTTTATCACTACAAAATAACGGAAAGACCTGAAAATAAAATAAACACATGCATTTATACCTCACACAAGCATTGGTACCAAAAAAATTGAAATTTAAAATTAATTAATAACAGTAGTACCAAAAAAATGGAAATAAAAATAATTAATAGCTTCCCAAGTACCCTGTAAAGTAATTTAACACAAAACTAGGATGGGCTACTTTCAGTCCAGCTATATATTTACAAGGATTAAATTTTTATTGCCAAAAGAGTTGAACTTTTAATAAATACAAAAAATAAAGCGAAGGGTAACTTATATATTGATTCACATTACAGATAATTTGTTGCTGTCTGAATGCATTCGTCCAGCTGTGGTAGGTCACAACATTGTACCTAAACCGTATACTCTTTCTAAAACAAAACTTAAGTAAGTAGTAGGTAACGAGGTAGCAGGGTGAAACTTAATCGCTATAATCCATAGTGTATCCTGACGATCGGGAGAGTAAAACAAAACAAATCTCCCTTGGCTTAATGTAACACTAACTCAAATTAATTTTACATTAGGTAGTTATTTCGATCCCTTTCTAATGAAAGAAAATCGGCAGTCTTCCGACCAAATTAGGGGTCTATTCCTCGGGTAGAGATTATGAGGAGTTCTGATAATTACTTTGTAAAACAAAAGTTGTAAAACGCTACCATGTTAGTTTCACTTACTTGCCTCGCTGTCAAGTTAAACGAACAGCTGTTGTCGCGTCAAATTCGTAGAGAAACGTTTACCTTGGCAACTGGTACTTTGGACTTTATTGGAACAAATTCCTTGTCGAAACCACATGTATTAGCCTGCAATCCTTCGACAAACAAGTGACGTCATCGAACTTTCCACATCTGCGCTTACAAAGCGTAAGCATAATCTTCATCTTCTGAACTAATTACGAATTAAATGCATTACTGCATGTTATAGTGGACCATTATAGGGAACCATTTTCATCAAGTTGTTGTACAATTCATTAAAGTAAATCGAAACACAAAACTAATCCATAAAACGGGCTATACAAAGTACATCATTTTCAGCTCCTCTTTTACTTATGTTAAAGCGGGATTATTTAATGATACATTCAGAAATTAAAACATGATATCTGAACTGTAATTCTGTAACCTTATAAATAATGAATTAGTGAAATTAAAAGTTAATAATTTGTAAGTTCGTAAGATTAAAAATCAATAATTTGAGATTTCGTGAGATTAAAAATTAATAATCTGTGCAGTTGTGAGATTAAAAATTAATAATATGTACAGTCGTAAGCGCTACAATAAAATCATTTAGTCTAACATAATAATAATTTAATTTGCTTACCATTACTAGAAACAGAACTAAAGTCAAGCGCTTTCAGCACCTGATTGCGTTGCTATGTCTATGGCGATTCGCAAGTTGCTAGCTCGAAGCAAATTATGAGCCATGGTGCGTCTCATCGAAGTGAATGTTCGAGCTTGACTGACCCTACATGACAGGATGCGCACAAGGCACAAGAATCGTCTTGATATTTGAAATGCTATTCAAACAACCAACGTTTACGAATAGAGCCTTTACTATTATTATTAATTAATACGCCTCGTGATTGGGCTATGCGGTACTGATCAAAACATTTATTAATATCGCAAAATTAATTGTTTATTTGAATAAATAGTGCAGTGTATTTTATAATTAAATTTATAAGCTTTTATAATCGTCAAAAAAATTGTTATAAGAGAAGTGAAATCCTTCTCCAATGCCCCAAATTTGACAAAGGACAAGACAAAAACACAGTCTAACTCCAATCTATTACTGGTGAAGTCATCGACGGTCGTAGTGCAACTATCAGCTAGGGATGATATTCTGTCTCACTTTATACGATAGGAAAATTAGTTTTGTGGTTTAAGCGGTTATTCGCTATTCCATTTTTAACATTCAGCTGGTACAGATGTACTCCACCTTTAGAACTGACACGTCAGTCCGGAGTTAATGCAACGGACGATCATGTTCCCAGGAGAAAGCTATAAAAAGTGTAGTCACAGATTAGACCCTTCACGAACGAAAGTATATATATTTTTTTTAAAATTAAAAGTACTCACTACACACTGTGTGCGCGAAAATTTCGTAAATAACGAAAAATAAATGTAACGACGAGTACTTAGGTCATGTTCAGAAAAGAATTAAATTAAAAATGCGTTCAAATAACAAGAATTCGAACTTCAAAGCTAATTAGAAAGTCGTAACAGGCTAGTCAAATAGTTCAGTACATTAATTCTACGTGTCTTTCGGTCGTAACAGTATAAGAATTTAATTGTACGTTATAGTAACGTGTAGCAAGTTCACGGATGCCTAGAACAGGGTATTGCCTATCTAATTTATAAAATAAACTTTTCGTTTTAAAGTAAATAGATTTGAAATTGAATATTATTAGAAAGCGTATTTATTGTGAACAGGTAAAATATACAGGATGTTGTTGGTGGACTTGAGCAGAAAGTAAGTAAATGAATAATGAAATACCAAATAGGGGTAGGTTTTAACGGTCCATCGTAAAGTAAACGGAATAAATTGTGTTTAAAATCTACACACGGTGCGCGATGTGCTCCACCACTTGCAGTATCTTGTGAACGATTCCTGCAGTCTTCTTAGGAAAACTGCTTTCGATGTATTCGCAACCACCGACAGTAAGGTAATTGGCCGATATTTCTGCGAGAATGTCGCAGATTTGCCTGCTTTCAGGATCACTACGACTGCCTTCTTCCATGGAGATGGGAAGTGGCAGAGCCTCAACATGGCATTGGTGATTCCGGTTGACACCCGGAGGGCGTTTTCCGGCAGTGCACGTCAATTTGTGTTGTGCTTCAATAACTTATTAGAACACAAACCTAATACGGGTTTCGTTTAATGGTTGTTTGTTTATTCGTTAAATTTGGAAGAAGATTCAAATTATTATGTGCACATATGAACAACCGCTAAGTATTTAAATTAAGTTTTACCGTTACTGTACAACACTGAAAAGTTTTAAATTTGTGGCTGTTCAGTCACGATTTTGTATTTTTATGGGGTCACCTTTCGTTTGGTTAATGCATAGAGAGAACAAATGTGTATAATTTATCTACAATGGCTGCAAGCAATATATACAATAACAGGAAATTGAAAATAACAGTTACATAAGATTCTGCATGCATATGCAATGTACAAAGGTCCTTGAATTTATGCATGAGAATAGAGCTTTTATGTGAACAAATTTTGCTAACACTAGAAATGCAAATGTTCTTTATCGTTAGAAAATTTATAGTGTGACTTTGAATGAATATAATGTTTGTACACGATAAATGAAATTCGCGCTGGATTCACTTTGAACTTTGATGCGTGTTTCTGTTAAGAAACACGTCTCAAAAAGAGACCTACGTTAAAATGTATTAACATAGGAGTAAGTTCACAGGTACGTTGTCGTATCTGGATCTACAGGTAACAGTTGTGTTGAATCGACGTCGGTATACGGCGCTTGACGTGGCAGGTCGATTAAAACAGGTGCCATGTAATGTACGGATTCCCTTATCGGTGATACGAGACGTGGAACGGCATACTGATGGCAGATTCTTCGTAAAAGACGTCGGAACTTGTGCGGAGTGTGGTATTCACACGTCGATTCAGCTAGGTCCGCTTCAGTAATAGTGGGCGGCGAAGACGAGAACGTTACGGATGACTCGGTGAATCGCGTTCAGCAGCAGATGCTGATACCAAAATGTTTTACGAAGTAACTAGCTTTGATGGAAGTCCAAACCCTAGTGGTAGAATTTGGTGCACCTTGCCGGCAGGACGTGAAGTATCCACATGACACCTCCGGGCTTTGGTGTACCGTGAATAAACTCAGAAGGTCCCAAGCTATTGGTTTCTCCAGGCTATTACCTGTCAATAAATTTCCAACAACAAATGAAAGCTCGCCGCCTTGATCATTATACTTAATCTCTGTATTGCACGTATCGGAATTCCCAGGCGAGTCTATTCGATTTTGATGTGTGTTGATTGGCGAGTCTATTATTAATGGGCGTTCACGTTTGCGTTTCTATGACACCTGTGAAGTTTGTTAGGTGCAACTTGGGTTGTTTACCTGCAAATTTTTTTAATAAAGGCGGTAAATAATTATGGATTAAGTGTTTTTGGTAACTGCAATGTACGTACCTCATCTTGCCTAACGCGCATACAACGATAACTAGACAAAAGTGTTGCAACAACAATGTAAGATTTTTGTATCACCACCAAGAAAGCATTAGTTCAAGAACCTAAAACAGCAAAAAGATTGTTTAACTACCCGGTTAGGTAAAGGAACTCACACAAATCAACGTTCGAAAATTGAAATAGATCCAGGTTAACGAAGGAATTTGTAACTGCCCCACAATAACACTTACGTAAAACCCATTATTGCATAGTAACAATTCTTAAGTATATCTCTAGCACCCAAAGATTTTAAAGTCGCTTTATCGAATTACAGTAAAGTAAGTCGTTTAACTACAATAAATATTGAATAATTGATCAATTCTTCAAACGTGAAAACAAACATTTATTAAAATAGAGTACGTAGTGTAAAATAGAAGAAATATGCAAACTACGAAATAGAACGTATAAACTCCTACGCATTTTCTATTGTTTAATTAAAAGTTAAACGGTCTACAAACGAACAACGTATCATTCAATTTGAAGTACGATCGCAATTGGTTCGATAGTTTCAACGATAATTGTAGGATAGTAGGGTTGCGGATCAACTCGTGGTGTGATGCGCCGTACCAACCATTCGCAAAATCTAACGTACGACCAGCTTACAGAAAAAGTTACGTGTGGAGGCTGCAACGACCCTTGTAGAAAGATTTTATTACATTTTAATATTATTATTCACATTCGATGGCTTTGAACAATAATAATGAACACAGAGTCTCAAAATAAAAATCTTTAGGAATCGTTTATACAAGTGTATAGAAAAAATAAGTGTCGGGACGTAAAATCTAAAGATAAATCCTATAAAATACACAAAATGCCAGCTAAAGGGACCGTTGCCTTACCTGTAGCATACCCTGAATATATTGTAACATTTCTTGACGTAATTTATAAATACGTAGATTTTTTAGTTTACTACATCCTGTATACCAATTATTTAATTCAGTAATTAGTTTTTTAATATTAATTAAAAAACTTTCATTGGCAATATAACTCAATTAGGAATGGGGTATTATTTAAAATGCATAATATAGGCTCTTGTGTTAAGAAATAGTTGTTTGAAGTTTGCTCATAATTGCAAGCAACGCAAGGTCATTTCGTTTGTTCGTCAACTCAGACAGCAATCGTACTCGATACCTGAAACAGGTAACATGGGTTTTGTATGAAATCGATCGAGCGATATCCGCATCGCTATTTGATTCTGTACCGTTAGATGGGTAGGTCCCATATAAAGTTTTGGTTTTTCTGTTAACGGTAATTAGGTAATAGTATTCAATACGTTATTCTAATATGCTTTTAATCACAGCGCTCTGGTTTATAGGTTTAAGAAGATTGCACAGCTACGAGATCTGAACCTCATGGATAAATACGGCGCCCTGCATTACGTCGTTCCAGTATATTCGTTTTGTGGTAGAATAATAATAAATTTAATTAAGAGATTACCTTCAACAATATAGGAAGACAGCATTGCACCCAAAGATTTTATAAAATTTATTGATTTTGTACATGTTTCATTAAATTTGAATGTACAACTAGGTTGACCTTTGGCCTGTGAATAGTTATAATGATAATAAAGATTATTGATTGATTGATTGGATAAGGATATTTGCAGACGATTGTAGTTCAACACGGGAGTTGCCAAGAATAAAAAATGCAAGGTCATCTGCGTAAGCTAAGGTATCTGTATTCGAGATGTTGAGGTCAAGGAGAGGGTTGATGCATAAGTTCCAAAAGGTGGGCGAATGAATGAATCGTTAAGGACAGCCTTTTGATAGGTTCGTGGTGGTGGAAAATATCTTGTGTTAAGAGTTGGTGTACGGGAAGTTAGACATGATTGTATGACTTTGTAGTTATTGGAGGGGAAATTTAGTATCTTAAGTTGATTAAGGATATTGGGCCACCAGAGGAAATCAAAAGCGGAGTAGAAATCGTGGAAAATTACTGGGACGTATTTGGGTTGTGATGATTGTTGCTTGGAAATTAACGAGTGGATTATTTGTTCAGCGGTCTGACCTTGAAAGAAACCATGTTGGTGGTTAGAAATTAGGGTTATTACTATCGATGTGGGACTGAAGTTTGTGTAGAATTAATTTTTCTAGAAGTTTACCGATGGTTGAAAGGGGGGCAGTTGGTCGATAGGAGCGTGGGTTTTCATGTGGTTTTGCAGGTTTCAAACGTAGGGTGATATTTACGCGTTTAAAGGAGTCGGGAAAGGTACCAGTGGTTAGACATTTTTGGAATAACTTGTGGCTAGATTGACAGATTACTGGCCATAACCTTTGAATAATTATTTTGGGAATGTTATCAGGACTTGAAGATTTATGAGGATTTAACTTGGAAATGATTGAATCAAGAAGGTCAGTGTCAAGAGTATCAAGAATGTTGTTTAATACCATGAAAGAAAAGGCAAATGGATATCCGTAAGGTTTTACAATTTTTAAGTAATTTTGAAATAATGAACGCAATCTCATTGAAAAAACAATTTGGTTGATAGTTTCCAAGCTGGCTGCTTTTCTAACCAAACAAAGAAAGAAAAGGAACGTTGTTAATGCATAAAAGTTGTTATTTTTAATGACAACGCTCGGGCTTCGATAATTCGATATCTTAAAGATTTACTTATTCTTCATACTTTCATTTTCCGATATTTTAAAATTTACATATTTTGATATTTCGATATCTGGATATCCCGATAATTCGATAATCAGATATTATTAAACATCGATATTTTGGTATTTTGATAATGTGATAAATTCAACGCGGCGAATACATTTGTATGTTTAGGTATAACTACGAAGGGTCTAATCTGTGACTGCACTTTTTATAGCTTCCTCCTGGGAACATGATCGTCCGTTGCATTGACTCCGGACTGACGTGTCAGTTCTAAAGGTGGAATACATTTGTACCAGCTGAATGTTAAAGATGGAATAGCGAATAACCGCTTAAACCACAAAACTAATTTTCCTATCGTATAAAGTGAGACAAAACATCATCCCAGCTGATAGTTGCACTACGACCGTCGATGACTTCACCAGTAATAGATTGGAGTTAGATTGTGTTTTTGTCTTGTCCTTTGTCAAATTTTGGGGTATTGGAAAAGGATTTCACTTCTCTTATAACAATTTTTTTGACGATTATAAAAGCTAATAAATTTAATTATAAAATACACTGCACTATTTACTCAAATAAACAATTAATTTTGGGATTTTAATAAATGTTCTGATCAGTACTGCATAGCCTAATCACGAGGCGAATTAATTAATAATAATAGTAAAGGCTCTATTCGTAAACGTTGCTTGTTTGAATAGCATTTCAAATATCAAGACGATTCTTGTGCCTTGTGCGCATCCCGTCATGTAGGGTCAGTCAAGCTCAAACATTCACTTCGATGAGACGCACCATGGCTCATAATTTGCTTCGAGCTAGCAACTTGCGAATCGCCATAGAGATAGCAACGCTATCAGGTGCTGAAAGCACTTGACTTTAGTTCTGTTTCTAGTAATGGTAAGCAAATTAAATTATTATTATGTTAGACTAAATGATTTTTTTGTAGCGCTCACGACTGTACATAATATTAATTTTTAATCTCACGAAATGACAAATATTTGATTTTTAATCTTAGGAACTTACAAATTATTAACTTTAAATTTCACTAATTCATGATTTATAAGGTTACGGAATTACAGTTCAGATATCAAGTTTTAATTTTTGAGTTTATCATTAAATAATCTCGCTTTAACATAAGTAAAAAAAAAAGCCGAAAATGATGTACTTTGGATAGCCCGTTTTATGGATTAGTTTTGTGTTTCAACTTGCTTCAATGAATTGTACAACAACTTGATGAAAATGGTTCACTATAATGGTCCAGTATAACACGCAGTAATGCATTTAATTCGTAATTAGTTCAGAAAAGATTATGCTTACGCTTTGTAAGCGTAGATGTGGAAAGTTCGATGACGTCACTTGTTTGTCGAAGGATTGCAGGCTAACACATATGGTTTCGACAAGGAATTTGTTTCAATAAAGTCCAAAATACCAGTTGCCAAGGTAAACGTTTTTCTAAGAACTTGACCCGACAACAGCTGTTCGTTTAACTTGACAGCGAGGCGAGTAAGTGAAGCTAGCATGGTAGCGTTTTACGACTTTTGTTTTACAAAGTAATTAGCAAAACTTTTGTTGTTTGGATTTCATTACAGTATAAATTGTTGCTTACATTTGATATTACTACAAATAATTAAGGTTACTAATCTCTTTATTTAATCTTAAAAAGTATTTCATTTAAATTCAATGACATATAAAGTAATTATGAGAACAAATTTTATTTAACTTTGAATACATAACACATAATTGTAAACCAATGTAACGTATCTGTGTATTTTGGTTAATTAATTTAAAAGCCTCACGATCATGTTTGATACATTATTAATATTTTGATTCATAGTGGAGACAATCATAATTTTCATATTTAAATACCTGCGTTTAAAAGATTACACCACATTATTTTGTATATAAAATTTTATCACCAAGAAATTTAATTAAGGAACTGTTTTATTTTGGACAAGTGGGTTCAAAGGTAGTGTTATTTAAGTTAAAAGGTAACAGAATATATATATATATATATATATATATATATATATTGCTGTAATAAGGGATTGTTTAAGGGTGTATTTTATAGTAAAGGTCGTTTAGGAATTAGAAATTATAATAGGAAGCAGAAAACTGCATTTATTTAATAAAAAGTTGAGAAATGGAGATAGTTTGTAAATAGTAAGCAGTCAACACACTGTATATAAAGTATAAGTAGTTTCAAACGACGCAAATAGACACAGTAAGACGCATAGTTAGCGTAGAAATAAGGAATACATGCATTAGGTAAATAATAAATATTTAACACCCTGTAGATAGAGTTTTAGTCAATTTAGGTAAGGCAAATAATGATATTTTTCAGTGGAAGCACGCGTATTTATAAGTAAACATAATAAAGTGTAATTAAACACGCATTCAAAAAAGTTCCAAATAATTAGGCTAATACGGAGATAAGAAATAAAGCTTCGAGAAGCATAGTGTAAATGCGTACAAGTAGTTAACAATTTTGATAAAGAAAGGTGATTAAAAATTGCGTAAATAACAGGCATATATGAAAATTAAAAGTCGAATTGCATCAGTTGTTTGTGTACAACATGGAAAAGCGATTAGATTCGTCAAAACACAGCATGTCTGATAACGAGGCACTTGCGAGCAAGCCACAATTATTTGAAGGCATAGAAAATTACATTAGAAACTACTTTAAATGCAAAGATTTGATTGGCTAAAATTAGCGACGAGCTTGTAGGCCATACCCACTGACGGAGTAGGAGATCAATGATATATGGGACAGTGATAACAAACTCAGTTTTCAACTCAACAAAGGCCGAGGTGCGCCACTTTAAAATAAAGTGTGATACGTAAGAATAATTTAAAGTGAAAAATTGTATAAGTGCGACTAAGATGAAAATTATGATTGCCGATTGAACGTAAGTAGATTTTGGGGAATTTATTTAAACTAAAACATAATAATAATAAAGCTCAAAGTTCGTGGAGAATAATAAGAATTTCAAGTTTGGGGAAGATGATAATCCAATTCTAAGTTTGGGGAAATTGATAAGAAGTAATAAGTCTGAATGAAACGACAATAATTTGGGGTGCATAAGTATAAATTTAATAATGGTAGTCCAGAGGGTGATGACGATAATTTAAATGCAATGGGTATATAATAATTCTGAATTAGTGGATAGTATAATGCATGGAAAATATTAGCTGAAAATGGATGCGTCGATGCGAAGAAAATAGACCAGGTTAGATTTTTAGTTATAAGACATTGTTTTTCTATTTGAATATTGAATTTGCTTAATATAAATGAATGTGACGAAGTCAACAAAACAGAGGACTTGCATACGTACAAAGTGCGTTATATGATAAAAGGTTTTGAGCGTTCCAAGCTTTTTTTTATAAAAACAATAGATTTTGTTTGGTGACTTTAAATAGATTGAATAGTATATGATTTTTGATAAATGAGATTTACCACATTAATTAATTGAAAAGTGTATTTTAATAATTTTCGAAAAACTGTACATAATATTTGTTTCATTATATAGAATTGAATTAACTTCATTTTATAATTCTAAATAAATGCTAGTCGAGGTCATAAGGTAGAGTTAATGGGAGTGATTTGATTATTCAAACAGTAAAGGAGGAGCTATAGGTTGAACAGACACAGTGATAACGAGTAAGGCGGTAACATATCAAATTTTGTTATTGGTCGATGCAAGGCCTTTACAAGATAAAATCCAGGTAAGTTTCTGGAGAGATCATAGCAATATATGTATATATATATATATATATATATATATATATATTTATTGCCGTGGAAGTCGGGTAAACGTCTTTTATCAAATTTTCAAATTCGACAATAAACAAATTTTCAAAAATTAACTAATTAAAAAAAAATTATCCTTACCCGTTTTCCTCTCTTCCTCGGTTGAACGGCTTTCTTCAACTGCTTCCGGCTAGCTCATTTGGATCTCCTCTTGGGTATCTAGATTCACTCGCATATTCTCAATCATACACACACATTAGCAATAAAACCTCAAATATAACCAACATACAAGCTTTTATTTATAACTATTTACAAATGAAATGCAATATAGTCCATATTCCATTGATCACGTTACCCTTCAGAAAATCTTATTTTATAATGTCCAGTATTTTACTTCAAAATCATTAAACACATAAATTGTATCCGGAGTAAATGGGCCTTGAATAATACCTTCTCTAAAATTCCTTCTTTATAATTTATTTATTCATTTTACTCTAACTAAATTCTGGGGTAGGGTAAGCTCAGAATAACCCAGCTAATTATGCATTTGCATACTTTTAAAACAAATAACAAAGCAAAGCCATGTACTCTTCACAAAAATTTCATGTTCTGATGGAACGTTTATAAGCTTTATAGACACCTTCAACTTTCTAGTAAATACCAAAATAAAGTTATTTACACGTATTAAGTCTAATACGTAAATAATACACACTACCTTGAAATTTCACTCTCATACGTTCTCACAATATTCACAGTTTATAAAGTCACAAATAAAATCGTTACCTGGAAATTTATAGTAGATCTCTGCTCTGAGGATGATGCCATCTCTTTCTTCTATCTGTTCTGCAGGTCGTTTCTAGCTGTTACTAGAAAAACTCCATCTAAATTGAACTGCTAACGCAGCCTCCCCGGTGTAACCAAATTCCAAATTCCATTTAAAATTATTTCTTTATTAATTAGATGCTTCAAACCTCGTTACTTAATGTCCCGACACGAATTGATTATACTTATAGGTGATACCTCTATTAAAATGTAATTTCGGCACACTTAACCGCGTATTTAATTAAGAGACTACCACCATGTAATATAATTTAACTGATTTAGTAATACTTACAACTCGTGATACTTAGATACGTTGTTTGGAGTGATTGAAAACTTAAGGGCTTTAATCGTATTTTCCTAAACTATTTATATTTTTCAAATGGAACCTCTCCATACCTGCCTAGCGCGAAATCCCCTGTTAACAACACACATTCTCAAAATTTTGCACTCCACCCCATTTTCAAATCCGCGAGTTTTATTCCTAATTATAATCTTTCAAGAAAATGATGCTACACTATCCTCGCGTTAATATCAAGTCAAACTAACATATTGACCAATCGTAGACCTAGTGACGCTTCACAAATCCCTCCTATCCTATTTATTAGTGTCTCTTATTTATGCGTTTTCTCTGTCCCTTTCTACCTTGGTCTGAGTGGTACAAAGTCGATATTCTTGACTATCTGCTGTCTAAACACACGTGGACTTGCGACCGTGACTTTAAATAACTCCTGTTTAGTATTTCATGCTAAAACATTCAACCGTTTCCAATATACGTAGAATCTGCATGTTTATCTACTCAAATTTATTAGAACTTGACATTTAAAAGTCTGCAGGTGTTCGATCGTAACGAACGTTTTAAATACAATTCTCCGAGCTTCCTTTCATGGTATTTCAACCCTCCTCATATATTCGCTTGTCAGCAACGTGTTTCACCTTGGGTTTTTACAGGCTTTTATGCTTATTATATATCAATAATTGTTCAATTAACTCCAATTAAATTAATAAATGCATGGCATGGACTCCTACCATTTAATTCTTTGCAAAGCTATTAAATTTTTAATTATTATTTGTACAATTTGATTAATACCCGTTACTTAAAAATAAATTAATTAATATAAATTTCGCACGTAATTTCTGTTTGTTCCTTTATACAGGGTGTTTTGAAATTGCTTCTTTTATTTTTATTTTGAACCCTTTAAAACCACTATAATATATTGCTATGCTATTAGCGGAATTATCATGCTCCTACTTTGGGCTGTTATTTTTATTGCTATTAACTGCAATTCTCGATCCCCTTCGTTGTCCGCCTTATTAATTTTCTACGCACTCTAAATTATTGGACCACCATTTTAATATTCACTATAAATAAACAAGCTTATAATTATCTTCTCCTCCGGCTGTCTTCTTAATATTGCTATCAATTTAACTGGACTTTATCTTAAAACAACTTTGTCCACCAATGGCAAAATTCGATACGTTACCGCCTTGCGTGTTATCAATTTCCTATTCAACTTGTGGCTCCGCCTTTGTACTATTTAAATCTTATGACCTCGACTAGCATTTATTTGGAATTATCAAATTCAGTAAATTTCGATTTTATATAATGAAACCAATATGTTATGTACAGCTTTTGAAATTATTCGAAATACACTTTTCAATCAGTTAACCTTACAAATTTCATTTATTAACAATCATCTACTATTTACTCAAAAACCCAAAGTCACCAAAAAAAAAACTTATTATCTTTACCAACAAAGTGTAGAATATTCTAAACCTGTTATCATATTACTCATTCTATACGTATGCAACCTCTTTTGTTGACTTTTTCACAAGCATATCATATTTAGCAAATTCAATATTAAAAATAAAATTTTATATAGAAAAACAAAATGTCTTATAACTAAAAATCTGACCTGGTTTTATTTTTTTCACATCGACGCTTCCAATAAAAATGATCTTCCCCTATTCTGGATTCTATTTAAATTATTGCCATTTCACTATGGACCACCATTATTAAATTATACACCAATTTATTGTCGTTCCATTTCAAATTTCTTCAAACTTAGACTTTTATCATTCTTGCCCCAGACTTAAAAATTGTAGTTTTGTTTCATCCCTGTACTTCAAAATTGTATTACTCTTCTTTTCCCCTGGACATCTAAATTGTATTACTGTATTTTTCCCTGAACATCAGAATTATAGTCTATTTCCCTCAGACCTCGAAGCCCTATTATTTTTTTGTTTTAGTTTAAAATAAATTCATTAAAAACGTACTTACGTTTAAACGGCAATTATAATCTTCATATTCGCACTCATTTTATTTTTCACTTTTATAATTATTACGTATTACTTTGTTTAATGGCAACGCACTTCGGCCTTTGTTGAGTTCAAAACTGTCTTTCTTATCAAGGTGCTCGCTAATATATTCTCGAATTCCCACTCCATCCGTGGGTATGGTCTAGAACTCGTCGCTTATTTCTGACCAATCGAATAATTACATTTAGAGCAGTTTCTGATGTAATGCTCCACGATTCCCCATAATCACCACCTGCCCGCAGCTGTCTTTCGTTATCAACATGCTGTATTTTGATAGATTACTTGCTTTTCCATAAACAACTGATGCAACTCGACTTTAAATTTTCATATTTACATGCGATTCACGCAATTTTTAATCTGCTCTCTTATCAAAAAATGGTTAGATATTTGTACGAATTTATATTAACTACCTGAAACTCTATTTCTATATCCGTATTGATCTAATCGTCTGGAACTCTTTTTTTTAATGCGTGTCTAATTACACTTTATTATTTGTTTATAAATATACGCGTGCTTCCACTGAAAAATATCCTTATTTACTTTACCTAAAATTCACTAAACTTTATCTACAGGGTAATTAATATTTACTATTTACTTAATGAATGTATTTCTCATTCCTACGCCAACTATGCGTCCTCCTATGTTTACCTGCGTTGCTTAAAACTATTTCTACTTTATATACAGGGTGCTGACTACTTACTATCTACAAGCTATCTCTATTTCTTAATTTTTCACTAATTAAATGACGTTTTCTGCTGCCTATGCTAATTACTCATTCCTAAATGACCTTTACTATAACGTGCACCCTTAAACAACCCCTTATCACAGCATAATATATATATATATATTGCTGTGATAAGGGCTTGTTTAGGGGTGTATTGAGTCGTAAGGGTTGCGTAGTAACTGTAAATAGCAATAGGGATCAGAAAACTACATTTATTAAGCAGGAAAATAAATAATTCACACATTAAGTAAATAGCCAACATTTAACACCCTGTATAAGGACCGCAATTAACTTTAATCAATGCCAGTAAGCATAACTTCCAATAATAGAACGCGTATTCAGCAGGGAACTAATTATACATGTAATTAAAATACGTCAAGAAGCGTTCAATAAGTTCATAAAATAGATACGCCTGAAATAAGTTAAACCTGGTAAATCTGCATGCAACTACGCTTGTAATAAAGAAGGAATAATAATAAAGCGCTTTGATAAGAAACGCACTTTCAAAGATAAGTTTTAAATAGAGACGTAAACGAAAACATAAATCATGTTACATTAGTTATTTTATGTCAATTCTCCAAAAGCTTTATCTACATAAACAACAGACATAAGCGAAATGAAAGTCCAACGATAATAACAAAACAGACGGTCAAAGATCATAAAATAATAGCAAATACCAGCATGATATGAACCTTCAGAATAGTTTCGTCAGAAGTCAGCTTGAAAAATACTAGGAATGTTCAAAACAAACATGGTTGGTTACGACACTTTGTTAAGCTGTTTGGAGAAACCAATCCAAATGTAGATAGCAAAAGCTATATAACGTCTAGAGTTGATACGAAAGGGCAGTCTCAATTTAAAGCACGACGAACCTGCAACGCTCTTACTTAGATATTTACGCGTCAGATAAATAAACTTTAAATTATATTATTGTGAAAGGTTGTGTTGTGTAATAATAGTTGACGTTGAAAATATATAAAAAAGCTTTTGCCGTTTTTGCAGAAAAAGTGAGTAGAAATTGTTAATTAATCTAAATTAAATGTTTATAATATTGTAGGGCTTCCAAGGTGTCCCTAAGAAACACCATTCTAACTAACGGTTTCCAAGGTATCCTTAAGAAACACAATTCTAATTCAAGACTTTTAAGGTGTATCTAAGAAACCTACGTATTCTAAAGAAACTTCTGAGTGGTATTCAGAAATCCAGTTTGTAATATACAGTAAAGCACGAGGTGAATTTTGGAAATAAAGAGTAACAAAAATATTGGATCAAACGTACGTGAAGGAGCACAAAGCAGAGCATTGGTTTTCGATGTGTTGATCGACAACACGCAACAGCAAATCAGGATATCACAGGTCAGAACTAACTAGTATAAGGAATATTTTCAAATTTAAATTTAAATACTGAATATATTATTTTTCTCTCAAACTTGTAAGGAGTCAACAAAAATATTGAATACGTTGAAATTTAAGTGATAAGGAAAAAAGGTCTTGAACGTTCCAATTTTTTTGTAAAAGTTGTCGTTTCCTGGTGACTTTAAATTAAATTAAAGACATAATTTTTGGGATAAATGATCCAAATAATATTAATTAATTGAAGGGTGTATTTAAAGGATTACAAAAATTGTGAAGTGTAGATATTATTTCCATTCATTATACGAATATTGATTGACTTCGTTTTATCAATTCAAACAGGTAAGAATTAAAGGGGTAAATTAAATTGATCATCGTAACGTTGTGCACTCTGTGTAAATCAAACTGGGCTAGCCATGGCGTAATTAAAATTAGAAGATTAGTGAAAAACACAGAGCGGTGGCGTTCAGCAAGGAACTGGACGTTTATTACTTCGGCGTGCGGCGTTATCATATCAATATATATATATATATATATATATATATATATATATATTGTAATGTCAGTAGGAGTTTCAAGGGTTCTAAGGGTTGTTTTGAGTAGAAGGTAGTGTATGCCAAATAAAATAATCCATATATCAGATCCCGTAATTTAAAAATGTATGTTTGCCGTACTTTACATACGCTAAAGTATTTGAAATGTTAGTTGAAATGTAAGTGCCAAGATGTAAATTAAAATGACTTGATGACGTGATAAAATACACAGTGCTCAAGGGTTTATACTGAGTTATAATTTAATTGGCCATTGAACGTACATTTGCCCACCGAAAACCGGATGCGTCTATGGTTGTCCACTATTAACCACGCAGATCCAGGTTCATATGTGAATTATTTTGGCTTTTATTTTACTAGAATCAACTTTTGGACAAACATGTAATCTCAAAATTATAAGTAATAACAGTGTCAAATATGATTGAAGGGTTGTGAAACATTTAGGACCAATGATAGAATATTATGTATAAAATAGGAAAAGGCTAAAGACAAAACTGAAGGTATTTGTGACACAAACTCAGTGATAAAATGTTATTGGATGGTTTTATTTTATATAATATGTAATAGAGTAGGCAGAAAATGTTGTAATTATCACCTAGGATAGTAAACAAAGGGAGTTGATTTCGAATTAATTTTGTGTAAAGACGTATTTATGAAACTGCGCTAAATTGTTAAATATTTTTGGAAGAGTAAATAAATGTGTTTGAATTGTAAGAGTTTTGATTTATAAAAGAAGAGTAAAGAGAAGCATCAGTGTATAAAGAATTAATAGCGGCGACGAATAAAAAGTTAATATTGGAAATAATGCGACAGCGAACCGACGGAAAGTAAGATTGGATAGGAACGAGATTGATAAAGGCAGAAGGCATCGAGTGAGAAATATAAAAGTGAAGAATATTAGGATTGATTTGGATATGGATTTATATGTAGAGGAGCATTGAGTGGTAAACAGGAACGCAGATAGACGGAAGAATTAGCGCAGGGGAAGTAAATAAAAAGGGGTATTCTAAATTCTAAAATTCGGGTCATTTATTTCAGATTTGGGCGCAACAAAATTAAAGAAAAATACCTGGAGGCTAGACGGCAGTTCAAAGTGATAGTGAAACCTTGTGAAGGCGCATACGGCGAAAAGGATTTTGAGCCAGCATTAAGAGAGGCCAGTAACGACGTATAATCCAGGTGAGTTCTGTGTATTATAACGTCAAAGTCATAAATTTTGTGGTATTAATTAATTTGGCACAAGGCTACGTTGATCATATAAAATTTGGCATATACAAAAGTAAATTCTAAAAAAGGTACTAAAACAAAAGACAGTGCAGTTTGGTTGGGCATTGCACATCTACTTACCACTGAACCCACGGTAAGTAGGTGGATACCCTGAGAAGAAAGAGTTCATATAGTCGAGGCATATTAAAAACAATTTTGATTTAATAACCAACCAAACGTTGCATAAGTACGGGGCGTGAAATAGATAGTTGCACATCATATAAAATCATTGAATTAATAAGAAAAGGTTCACGAATAAAAAAAAAGGAGTAGGGGGGCAGTATATATATAAGAATATATTAATAGGAAGAATAATCCACATTTGGAATGCAAATGAATGCTTAATATATATTAATAGTTATTAAGATGAAATGAAAACCCAACTTTGTATTTTAAAGTTGAATTACTAATAATGTTTAAATTATTGGTATTTATAGCTACTTCTTTTCTTTTTGGTATAAGGTAGCAAGAGTGCATCTCTGGCGTTCTTTGTTATTATATTAACACTATTTTTTGCAGCTCCTGCTTTTGCAGTAAAAACGAATTTGCTCCCTGAGGATTTCCAAGTTCCCCCTTAGGGCAATCCCGTACTTTAAAAATTCTAGGACTTGGCGGCGCCCCCTTCTGCGCCCCTATTTTGTATTTGAGAGTCAGTCAAAAAGACAATCTTTTTGTTGTGAAACCCACGACCACTCCTCATAAGCTCTATCCGAGCAATAGACCCCTAGCTTGGTCGGTAGACTGTCGATTTCTTTTGATTATAAGGGGATCGAAATAACTGGCTAATGTAAAATTAATTTGAGTTAGTTTTACATTAAGCCAAGTGAGAATTGTTTGTTTTACTCTCCCGATCGTCAGGATACACTATGGATTATAGCGATTAAGTTTCACCCTGCTACCTCGTTACCTACTACTTACTTATGTTTTGTATTAGAAAGAGTATACGGGTTAGGTACAATGTTGTGACCTACCACAGCTGGACGAATGCATTCAGACAGTAACAAATTATCTGTAATGTGAATCAATATGTAAGTTACCCTTCGTTTTTTTGTATTTATTAAAAGTTCAACTCTTTTGGCAATAAAAATTTAATCCTTGTAAATATATAGCAAGACTGAAAGTAGCCCATCCTAGCTTTGTGTTAAATTACTTTACAGGGTACTCGGGAGGCTATTAATTATTTTTATTTCTATTTTTTTTGTACTACTGTTATTAATTAATTTTAAATTTAAATTTTTTTGGTACTATTGCTTATGTATAACATAGTTTCTAATTAGAGATTTTTGTATAGTTTTTTTTGTGTGAGGTATAAATGCATGTGTTTATTTTATTTTCAGGTCCTTCCGTTATTTTGTAGTGATAAAACACCGCCTACTCCCCAACTGACCTGGGCATTCCCTTCTTTGAGCTGCCATCTACGTCAATGTACGTAGCATGTTTAGTTACTATGGATTGCACATTTACGTTTAGATAATTCGTCTCCAATGTGAAATAATCCACATATTGCAAACAAAGGGGTGTTGAGTAATACGGGACTGCAAAAGTATTTTTGTAATATAGAATAATCACACAAACGAATGTTTCTCATAATGCGAGAACAAATGGATTTTCGCAATAGTTCTTTTTTATGTGAAACAGCTACAAATTGCATGCGTATAGACGTTTGTTTATATGCGATCGTAGATGTCATTGTATATAACTATTTTGTGACGTCGTATAATCATACAAATTGTACGTAGCTGGACATTCGTTATTATGCGACCGAAAATATATTTGTAAAGTACTTTTTAGTAATGCGCTATACTCACACAAATTACCAGTAAACGCTAATTAGTATGCGACTACATATGTTTGTGCAAATTACTTTTTCGTGACGAGCTATAATTTTACACAAATTGCATGCGAATGGACGTTTATTAGTATACGACCAAAAATGTTTTTGTAAATTACTTTTACGTGATGCGGTATAATCACACGCATGCGAATGGACGTTCATTAGTATGCGACTGAAAATGTCTTTTTAAATTACTTTTTTGAGTTGCGGTATAATTACACAAATTGCATGCGAATGGACGTTCGTTAGTATGCGACTGACAATGTGTTTGTAAATTATTTTTATATGGTGTGGTAAAATCACACAAATTGCATGCCAATGGACGTAGGTTAGTATGCGACCGAAAATGTTCTTGTAAACGACTTTTTTGCGATGTGGTATAATTACACAAATTACATGCGAATGGACGTTCGTTAGTATGCGACCGAAAGTGTACTTGTAAATAACTTTTTTCTGATGTGGTATAATTACACAAGTTACATGCGAATGGACGTTCGTTAGTATGCGACTGAAAATGTGCTTGCAAATACCTTTTTTGTGATGCGGTATAATTACACAAATTGCATGCGAATGGACGTTCGTTAGTATGCGACCGAAAATGTTTTTGTAAATACCTTTTTTGTGATGCGGTATAATTACACAAATTGCATGCGAATGGACGTTCGTTAGTATGCGACCGCAAATGTACTTGTAAATAACTTTTTTGTGATGCGGTATAATTACACAAATTGCATGCGAATGGACGTTCGTTAGTATGCGACCGAAAATGTTCTTGTAAACGACTTTTTTGCGATGTGGTATAATTACACAAATTACATGCGAATGGACGCTCGTTAGTATGCGACTGAAAATGTACTTGCAAATACCTTTTTTGTAATGCGGTATAATTACACAACTTGCATGCGAATGGACGTTCGTTAGTATGCGTCTGACAATGTGTTTGTAAATTATTTTTATATGGTGTGGTAAAATCACACAAATTGCATGCGAATGGACGTAGGTTAGTATGCGACCGAAAATGTTCTTGTAAACGACTTTTTTGCGATGTGGTATAATTACACAAATTACATGCGAATGGACGATCGTTAGTATGCGACCGAAAATGTACTTGTAAACGACTTTTTTGCGATGCGGTATAATTACACAAATTACATGCGAATGGACGTTCGTTAGTATGCGACTGAAAATGTACTTGCAAATACCTTTTTTGTAATGCGGTATAATTACACAAACTGCATGCGAATGGACGTTCGTTAGTATGCGACCGAAAATGTCCTTGTAAATGACTTTTTTGCGATGTGGTATAATTACACAAATTACATGCGAATGGACGTTCGTTAGTATGCGTCTGAAAATGTACTTGCAAATACCTTTTTTGTGATGCGGTATAATTACACAAATTGCATGCGAATGGACGTTCGTTAGTATGCGACCGAGAATGTCTTTTTAAATGACTTTTGCTTGATGTGGTATAATTACATAAAATGCATGCGAATGAACCTTTTGTGTGGGTATTCATCACATGCTGTATTATTAGACAATTGTTAAGCGTTAGTAACTAAAGACCAGTTATTAATACAAATGTTCTTTGCTTCAATTTACGATTCATAGAAACCCTGAGTGTGTTTGCGTTTAAGGTGGTCCCCAATATTACCTTTTAGGGTAATTTACGGATTTCGCACTTAAAATTTTCAGTTGATTTTCTTGCGTATGCGAATATACGAGTGTTAAAACGCGAAAGATTTGCATTGCAATACGCATGCGTTGAATAATTTATATTTCTGGCATTTATCAATTCCTAACCTATTTGTTATGATGCCAAACGTATTACACGCCAACGAAGTAAAGGCGTTAAGATCTTTTGTAATGTTTGTAACACCGTTGATCAATTTACAGAATTGAAAAGGATGCTGAATTCTGTAGTAACTAGATTGGAAAATTTGGAAACGCGATCTGTTCAACATTCACAGTTGTCTCCTGAATCATTTGAAGCGGTTGTCGGAGAAGCACAAGAACGAATTAAACGTGAAACAACTTAATTATTTATGGATTACCAGAAAATCATGATGAAAAACCAGACGTTGTAGTAGTCAGCAACATTTTTCAAGCAACTAGAAATAATATAAATTTGACGTCGTCTCAAAAGATAAGAAGACTTGGTGTTCAGAAAGATAATGTAAGTAAACCTCGTTCACTATATGTTACAATGGATAGCACTCATCAGGTTTAGAATGTTCTTAAAAACAGAATTCTCTTAAAATCCTATTCCGATTTTAAACATGTATTTTTGAAAAAATGTGGAACACTTTCTCAAAGAGAATTAAATACTAAGCGTAGAAAGTCATTCGGAGAAAGAGTCGATAATGGAGAAACTAATCTCACTATAAAATTTGTCCATGGTATACCTAGTATTGTACAAAAAGCTAAAAAGACTGCCGTAACGTTGGGAACAGAAGACTAATTAATCATTAGGTGTTGGTAGCTGAAATTAGAGAAGAAATTATCTTGGGAATGGATTTCATGAGAGAATATGAGTTTCATATGAACATGGAAGAAAATGTGCCTCGGATAGATGATGATAAGATTCCATTTCAAGGGACGAGTAACCAGACGATGCAAATTCGAATGATTTGTGATATGAAAATACCCGAGAAGCTGGAGATGATCGTGATGGAACGCCCGGATGTTACACTCCGGGAAGGTCAAGTGTGCATGATGGAAGCAACTGAATCGGAAATGGGTAAGGAGGGATTACTGATTGGAAGAACACTGGTATAGTCTCGAAAAATGATATCAGTAAGGGTGCTAAACATTAATCCGCATACGGTGACCCTGAAGAAAGACATTATTATGGGGAGTTACATTCCAGTATGCCATATTAAATGTTGTGTGGACGACACAAAAGATAAACCAGCCAACGGTTACTCACAAAAATTGTTGTATATGTTGATACCTTCGTGTCAAGGATTAAACGGCGACCAACTGCTCAAGGTAAAAGAACTGGTCGGGCGATATCGAAAAGTGTTTGCACTAGGTGACAGTGAGAAGGGAAGGACGAATGTGGTGCAACACAAGGTCAAATAGCATTTTCGAAAACGTCCGAAAGAATATCCAGGCAGCAAGCGATTGAATGAAATCACAATATGACACGAGAGCACAAAAAGGTGGTTACCAACCCGGAGATTTAGTGTGATTGTACAATCCACAAAGAAAGCGTGGATTGTCGCCAAAATTACAAAGGCAATGGGAAGGACCGTACGAAGTGTTAAAAAGAATTAATGATGTAGTTTACCGGATCAGAAGATCTCCCCGTGGTACACTTTGACCGTTTAATATCTTACGCTAACAACCAGGAAGACTCGAGTAATGAGAATGGTGTTCGAAGAATTATTAATCGTGAACCAAATGTAGATTTTGAGAGTTTTATGGCGGCGTATGGTGATTCCATTAAGGCGAGAACAACAGCAACCAACTGTAGAAAAAGTTTTGGTTATTCAGGATGGAAATTGTTGTTTACTACCTGGTCACCAAAAATTTTTTATAGTAGAAACCTAGTTATAAACATCTATGGCAGGCTTTGCTGAATCTTAAGGCTCAGATGATGGAAAATGGAGTAACGAAACTAGCGGTGCCCAAGCTAGGCTGTGGACTGGATCGCTTAAATTTGAGAATAGTTCGAAATATGTTAGAAGTAATTTTCCAGGGAACCAACATCCAGGTCCTTGTTTATTGCTATCAACCGGTTGCCTGATACCGCCATCAGTCATCAAATTTGCGTCAAAATATTTTTACAGTTACGGGACGTAAGGGTTTTAAAGAGGGGACAGTGTTACAAACTATTAGGCAACCCGTCAAACACGCAGGTTGCATAACCGAAGTGTATTCTACAGAAGTCCAGAACATTTGAACAAACGCCAGACTATGAATCATCTATTTAATTTTAGAGTATATATACGATTGGTGATGAGTGTACATCAGTTAACCTATATTCAAATGCCGTATGTAAATCATATCGTGTATAGTTAGTTTTGAAAGTCCGACAGTAAATATGAATTTGTGTTATGTGAACGTGCATATTGTACTACCAGCTTGTACATAAATAGACAAAAGAGTAATAAATAAATTATAGTAGTGTTTAGTGTTGTTAAGAAAGCTTATGGCTAAGGATTTAGTTTAAGAAGATATTAGTGCTTGTCAATAGCATTAGTGTGATAGTGCTTAATTGTTAATTAGACTGAAAACATATATAAATAAGGCATATACTGTTAATTAGGCTTGTGAATCGTAAGTAATAAAGACTTTTGTTATTACTTCTTCTATATTGGTGAAACGCGTTAACAGCAACCCGCTTCAATATTTTAATAAATGTTTCGTTATTCTGGAAACTTATATGCATAGGTCAAATTAAGAATAAAAACGATAGCATTTTCCAAACAACCAAGTTGGGTTGGTTAGTTGCAGGTACAATACGAGGTAGAAATCACACCACAGTTTCGTAATTTCTGACATTAATACAGTTGCATGAAAGTTTACAGCCATTCTGGAAAATCGATGAAATGCATACAAAGACAAATTTTTAACTCCAGGTGAACAATATATCGAATCATTTTTTGAACAAACTACATCACAAGCGGTCGACAGCAAATTTATTGTTAAACTCCCACTTACGGAAAATTTACACGAGCTAGGTGGTTCTTATGCGGTAGCAGTAGGAAGATTTTTATCACTTGAAAACCGATTTCAAGACGATCAAGCACTAAAAATGCTGTACACAAAAAGCATTCAGGATTATATGAATCAGGGTCACATGTCGTTGAGTAGTTCAAATTTGAAACAATCGTTCTATTTACCTCATCATGCAGTAATAATGAAAACTCCAGTAGTGCAATCGCGTTACAAGTTGTATTTGATGGTTCATGTAATTTAGAGTCGGAGGTACCCATTAATTTTTTACAATACGTTAGACCCACTCTTCAAGATGACTTACTTTCCATCATCACACGGTTTAGAATGTACATACGTAGTTATAGACGACATAGCTCAGGTGTATCGCCAAATTTGGTTCCACCCAGATCATCGGAGTTTTAAGTAAATTGTTTGGTGTAAAAATCTCTATGTTTCGATACAAATATATGAATTAAATACGGAATGACATCCGCTCCTTATCTTGCAGTTAAATGTTTATTTGAAATTGCAGAACGCAACAAAAATATTTTTCCCAAGGAGGCGGAGATAATTAAGTTAAATTACTACATTGATGACGGATTGTTCGGTGCTAATTCAATCAGCAAATTACAAGAAGTGAAAGATAATGTAGTTACCATTTTAGGTACTTGCTGATTCACACTAAGAAAATTTAGAGGTAACGTACCTCAACTTTTAAAAAATTGCGAAAATTTCAACGTTACTCCGGTTAGTATATCACTAGGTATTTTGTGGAATACAATTGATTGTTTACTATATTCTGTTACAAGAGATGAAACGTTTACAAATAATGTTTCAAAACTTAACATTCTGTCAATTACTGCTCAATTGTTAGCTCTTAGCTCTGATTACTGTAATTGCAAAATTAATAATTCAAGAGTTATGGAATATGAATTTAAGTTGGGATGAAACAGTTCCTAATATCATTCACACACAATGGCTTGATCTTTTAAATAAATTCCTTTAATTAATCAACTTACAATTCTTAGAAACGTTTTGATTTCGCACGCTACAGTTTATGAAATTCATAGTTTTTCAGGCTCTTTAACAAAAGCATAGGGTGCGTCTATATACATAAATTCTATTAATGCTAACAACCAACGTGAAATGAATTTGGTGGCTTTTGAATCTAGGGCACCTCTTTTAAAAACGATATCGTTACCTAGACTAGAACTACTAGCTGCAGTTTTACTAGCACAGTTATAAATTAAAAGGTATTTTACGGTTAAATTTTACCCAACAATATTACTAGTGTGATCCTAAAATTGTTCCTAACTGGTTAAATTAAAGCCCCAGCAAATGGACTACATTTGTCGCAAATAGAGTTTCTTTAATTCAAGATTTAACAAATGTCAGTGATGGTATTATGTCAGTTTTTTGGAAAATCCCGCGGATGTTGTGTCACGCGGTGCAATGCCCAGCAAATTAATTAATTGTCAACTTTGGTGGAAGGGTCTACAATTTTTAAAACATTCTCAGCATTGTTCAACAGAAAATTATGATGTGCATCACGAAAGTATTCCAGAACAAAAAGTAGCTATAACAAATTTTGTATATACAAATCAAGACTATAATTTACTCTTTAACAGATATTCTTCATTAACAAACCTAAAACGTATTACAGTATTATGCATACGCTTTAAATTTAATTGTTGTCAAAATCCCAACAATCAGGAAATTCGTTAATTAACAATCGACAAGCAGAATGAAGCGTTATATATTTTGATCAAAATTTCCCAAATTAAAACATACTATAACGATTAGGCAAATTTAATTCAAAGCAGAACCATCGAAGGTAAAAGTAACTTATTAAGTTTAACGTCAATCATTTGATGAACAAAGTTTAATAAGAGTAAGTGACCGACTAAGAATCTCAGTTTTAATTTTGACAAGTGTCATCCTATTTTATTACCAAGGGATCACATTATAACATAATTAATTTTTAAAAATCAGCATCACCTGTCACTACATGCAGGTCCAAATTGATTATTAAGCACAATAAGCAAAACCTATTGGCCCGTTTCATGAAAAAATATTGCGAAATATATGGTGAAAGAATGCTTAACATATTGCAAGTACAATCCCATAACGG
Source organism: Platerodrilus igneus (assembly GCA_036346225.1). Classification (NCBI taxonomy): domain Eukaryota; kingdom Metazoa; phylum Arthropoda; class Insecta; order Coleoptera; family Lycidae; genus Platerodrilus; species Platerodrilus igneus. The sequence goes on from JARFIW010001555.1 coordinate 1,117,723, forward strand.
AAAATCCAATCATGGGTGAATTGCACAAATTACGGGTCACAGAAATGCCCCCATTTCATACTACCGGCGTGGACTACGCAGGCCCCCTATTAATTAAAGACAAACATGGTAGACGTAGCAAAATGACAAAATGTCACATAGGTATTTTTATTCGTTTTACAACAAAAGCAATACACATAGAACCTATAACTTCTTAGACTACAACCGTGTTTCTCGTAGCTTTTAAAAGATATATATATATATATATATATATATATATATATATATCCAGACGAGGAAAACGATTTCACATATTTAGTGATAATGGTTCAACTTTTCAAGGCGCTAATACAGAATTAAAGAAAATCTCTACATCTCTCAAGGAAAATTATGAATGTATCTCAGGTAGCGCTATCGATTAGGATATAAATTGGCACTTTATTTCTCCTAATGCCCCCCACTTTGACGGTTTTGGGAATCGGCTGCCAAAGGCGCAAAATATCATCTTACTTCTCACGCAAGCTTAACTTACGAAGATTTACATACAGTTTTAATACAAATTGAATCCATTTTAAATTCTTATCCCTTGACGCCTCTTTCCTCAGATTCTGTTGAATTACAAGCGTTGACTCCGGCTCACTTTTTAATAGGGTGTACATTATCAGCAATCGCGGATCCAGATGTAAGAGATCTTAAATTAAATTGGTTACATAGCACTTGCAACAAATTAATCAGCATATATAGAAACGTTGGTCAGTCATATCTCAACTTCAACTACGTCATAAATGGCAACGCGACGTCAATCTTATCAAAATTGGTTCCTTAGTCACTATTAAGGATAATAACTTACCTCCTTCCAATTGGAAATTGGGACGGATCATTGAATTACATCCACGAAGAGACATCACTGTAAGTGTAGTGAGTGTAAGGTGCTTAAACGGCGTATTTAAGCGTCCAGTGAATAAAATATGCCTTCTTCCTGTAAAACCTAAAAAAGAATGTTAATCGTTATGAGAATTTTGTATCATTTTATATCATTGTATATGTATAACACTTCACATTGTTTTAATTATGACAAATCTCAATTCCATGAGTTCCTAAACCTATTTTTATAATACGTTGTATTTTATTTTTATCAATTTGACTACATACGTATTTCTATAATATATATTTTTATACTTATGTATACATGATTATTATCTATGCTATATATAGTACTTATACCATGTATTCATAAAATATCTTATGCTATAGTATATTTAACTAAACTATAATGAATGTTGATTTACATACCTATTATGATATTTGTTGTGTTCATGCTTATAGTGTTAATATATATATTTTAAGGCGTGCGGTATGTGAAGACTCCATAATCATCCACGCCTCCCTTCCACATTTATTGTAATATTGATGATTGTTCGATATAAACGAGTCGTTGTTGTGATATCAATAAAAACGTCACGTTTAGAATGTTTGATCAACACCTTTAATAATAAATAATTTCTTGACGTTATTGTGTTTATTTCCGGTATGTTACAACATCCAAAGAGTACAATTAACTGAGAACAAGTGTTCTCTGAGTTAACAAACAAACGAAACGATTTTACGTTGTTTGTCATAATGAGCAAACTTCAATTAACCAATCATTAAAACATGAGCCTATATTATGCATTTTAAATAATACTCCACCTCTAATTGAACTATATTGTCAATGGCTGTTTTATAATTAATATTAAAAAACTAATTACTGAAATAAATAATTGGTAAACCAAAGAATCTACGTATTTATAAATCACGTCACAAAAATATTTTACAATATATTCAAGGTGTGTCACAGGTAACGGAACGGTCCCTTTAGCTAACATTTTGTTTATTTTATAGGAGTTATCTTTCGTTGTTACGTTCACCTTCCGAGGATTTATTAAACCGTACCCTATTTATTTCATTACTCATTCACATTGATTCTGCTTTCAATACTCAAACAACACAATGTACATTAGACGTTCCTACAATAAGTACGCTTTTTTATAATTTCGTTTAAACCCATTTGCTGTGAATAAGAAAGTTTTCGCCCTAAGTTACATAGTCGGTATTTTGGTTTAAGTATACGCCGGTTTGATGCATATTACTAAAGAGCATAATTACTTCTTATACTACTCGAACCTAAAGGTTCGTTGAAATAATAGAACATACTCCACTGATAAAGCTTGTGTCGAGTTTCTAATCACATTTGTGTGTTTGATTACGCGGGGATTTTGAATTCTTTTATTAAACGAATTTAATTTGATTCTGCAGCTCGTGCTTTGCGGTATTTTCTACATTACTCGTCCTAGTACTTCAAGAGCGATGCTCGTTTTTTACGACAAGTAGTGAATATCTTGGGTGCATCGCTAAGTTCTTCCACGCTTACCCATACTAATAAGATTCTCCTTCTAGCTCTTAGCTGTGGGCCAAATTTTCTTTTTGTAGGCCCTGTTGTTCTATGCCACAGATCAACTGTTTTCCCTGCAGATCGCTGTTGCCGTTATGGCAACAGGATAAATGGATCCCGACAATCGTGGCGATGCTGTACTGATTCACTTCCGATAAGGTGCAAGCTAAGTATCCCGGCACGTGCAGGTATATGATTCGTTTTCTTTTTGTGCATATCAAGCGTTTGCTGTAGTTGCGTGAAAAAAACTTGAAACTGTAGGACTATTGTTTGTTGCTGTAAATTGATATTAGAATCGCTCTACAGATGCGATGTACAATTTTAAAAATGTTTGTCAAGAGAACTCACAAGTTTTATTTTCTTTACGGATTAGTTTTTTATGTAAAATACGAAATGCGCACTTCGCATCTAAATTACTAAATTGTCCATATAATATAATTGTTTGTTTTAAATAGTAACTCTTAATTTATTTCTTTTGCTTGTTTATATAGATTTCTTTACTTATTCTTGTTGTTATTAGAAAATCGTTAGCGATGTGCGTTTTGGTATTTATGTGAATCCCCCACTCTCCGCGTTTGGTAGTTAGCCTGGTATTTCTACGTTTCTTTGGTTCTATTGTTTTTTGTAATTGTGATTCGTGCGGGTTCTTACTTTAATCCTCCTTTCTCTTTCTGTCAGACCCGTGCGTTTCTTAACCTTATAAATTCTTACGGCTCTTCGGGTTACGTCTAGGTACGTAATAACGTCCCGGCACTTATGTTCTCTATATATTTGTATTAACGATTCCCAAATATTTTTAATTTGAGACTTTGTGTTCATTATTATTGTTCTAAATCATCATTAAAATGAAATTAGTTCGCTCTACAACGGTCGTTGCAGCCTCCACACGTTGTAGCTTGTTCTGTGAGCTGGTCATACATTAGATATTGCATACGGCTAATATTTCGCATCGCACTACAGTTTGTGCCACAATCCTACTAACCTACAATTATCGTTGAAACTGCCGAACCAATTGCAAACCTGCTACGGACTGTACGATAGATTGCTCATCCGTAGACCGTTTAACTTTTAAAATGCGTAGAAATGGATACGTTTTATTTCGTAGTTTGCATATTTTTTCTATTTTACACTACGTACCCTATTTTAATAAATGTTTGTTTTCATGTTTGAAGAAGTGTTTAATTATGCAATATTTATTGTAGTTAAATGACTTACTTTATTTGTAGTTGAAGAAATTGGGATCTTTGAGTACTAGAAATATACTTATAAAATGTTGCTATGCTATAATGAGTTTTACGTGAGTGTTATGGTGAGACGGTTTTATAGTTCATTCGTTAAATTGGATCTACATTAATTTTCAAGCGTTGGTTTGCGTGTATTCAACTATTATAAACCCAACCGGGCTGTTAAAAAATCTTTATGTTGTTGTAGGTTCTTGAACAAATGCTTTCTTGGTGGTGATAAAAAATCTCACAATAATGTTGCAACACTTTTGTCTAGTTGCCGTTGTACGCATGCTAAGTTAAACGAGGTAAGTACATTGCAGTTACCAAAAACCCTTAATCGATAATTATCTACAAACTTTTATTTAAAAAAATTTGTAGCTTTTCAGTGCTGTACAGTAACGATAGAAGTTAATTTAAATATCTACCGATTGTTCATATGTGCACACACTAAATTTAAATCTCCTTCCAAATTTAACGAATAAACAACAAATAGTTAAACAAAAGCGAATTAAGTTTCTTTTCTAATACGTTAATGAAAATCAACACAAATTAACGTGATTATAAGAATGCATTTTTGCAAATAAGCATTCCTTTATATGTAAATGAACATTCGTTACTATGTGTACCTAAGTGCTTTCCTAACATTTTTTTCACAACCTAATTCGTAAGGAGCATACATATCGTCATCGATAGTGAGGGACAACAAATAGGATTTTCAGATTATTCTTTTCCGATACGGAATAACCACATATTTCAAACAAATGAGCGTTAATCAATATGGAAAAACGTAAGTTTCTGTAAAAGACTTTTACGTGTTGCACAATAATCACAATTATTGCAGGCGAATGGATGTTCCTTAATGTGCGACTTCATATGTATTTTTAAACTCCCCTTCTATGATGCGGCATAGTTACCTAAATTGCATGAGAATGGACGTTCGTTGGTGTGCGATTTCATATGTGTCCGTAAAATACCTTTTCTTGATGCGGTATAACTACACAAATTGCAAGCGAATGGACGTTCCCTAGGGCGCGACTTCATATGTGTCTGTAAATGACTAATTTGCGATGCGGCATAATTACACAAATTGCATGGGAGTAGACGTTCGTTAGTATGCGACATCATATGTCTTTGTAAATGATGTTTCCTTACCGCGGTATAATTACATAAATTGCACGCGAATGGACGTTCCTTAGTATGTGACTTCATATGTATTTTCAAACTACCTTCTTGTGATGCGGCATAATTACACAAATTGCATGCGAATGGACGTTCGTTAGTGTGCGATTTCATATGTATTTTCAAATTACCTTTTTCTGATGCGGCATAATTACATAAATTGCATGGAAATGGACGCTCGTTAGTATGCGACTTCATATGTCTCTGTAAATGAGCTTTTTGCAATGCGGCATAATTACACAAATTGCATGGGAATGAACGTTCGTTAGTGTGCGACTTTATATGCATTTGCAAATAATGTTTCCTTGATGCGGTATAATTACATAAATTGCATGCGAATGAACGCTCGTTAGTGTGCGATTTCATATGTATTTTCAAATTGCCTTTTTCTGATGCGGCATAATTACATAAATTGCATGGGAATGGACGCTCGTTAGTGTGCGACTTCATATGTCTGTGTAAATGACCACTTTGCGATGCGGCATAATTACACAACTTGCATGGGAATGGACGTTCGTTAGTGTGCGATCGTAAATGTAGTTGTAAATGATCTTTCCTTGATGCAGTATAATTACATAAATTGCAGGCAAATGGATGTTTGTTAGTATGCGACATCATATGTCCTTGTAAATAGCTTTTCGGTGATGCGGCATAATTACATAAATTGCATACTAATGGGTATGCAACTTGTTTAAGTGTTTTTCTGTGATTTGATCACACAATTGTGTTCACGTTAGTTAATATCTGACTAGAGATTAATAAATAACATTTTTTATGCGGGATAATTACACAAATTGTATGTAAATAAATGTTGTTCAAAACGCAATTGCATAGGGATTCGTAACTTACTTTTACAATATGCCGAATAAGCACATAAAGTACAAATGAATAGCCTTTCGTTAGTATGTGAGTACATACGAAATTTGTTGAAAACTTTTTAAAGTAAAGAATAATAACACAAACTACTCGTACAAGCTAACGAAAGTTGCTTAGTAAATGATGTTGCTATCTAATTGTAAATAACGTTTTTGTTGTGAAAAAACTCGTTACTGGACAGTGTTTGTACACGTCTCATTAGATCTATTATTCGTAAAGTACAATAAACACAAATTCCCGACTATACAAATAGCGTATTCCAATAACACCCTAGTTTTGAGTCGAGTTGGTTGAAGGTTCATAAAAGCATCTTGTTAAATCCCAAACAACATCCATTAGTAATACAATAAACGTGTCACTTTTTGCTTTAATATTAGCAATTGTTCGTGCCTTCGCAACAGTTTTTTAAAAGACGTAAATACAAAAGATTAATCGTGGAATTGTTTAAACTGCATTATTTTTAAATACTTTCTTCTTTGATTTATGCGTATATTAATTTATTTTAACGTGTTCGTAACGTAATGCCTAAAACTTTAACAATATCTAACCCGTTATTAACGTAACAGCCATTTTAATAAATGTTCTTGTGAATGTTTCATGGAATAGAATGATTTATAATCTACCACATACTTTTGAGAGTAAACAGAGGGGCTTAAGTCTACAAGTGCGCTAATGAGGCGCTTGAAACTACTTTACGATTATATATACCATTGGTAAAGGTTGTGTTGTCAGTCGGGTTTGACTCTCTCAAAGCCATTTTACGGGAAGGACGGGTATTATCGTACGGAGGGTAATATCGTACAGTACAGTTTTGACCAAAATAACAGAAATCCATTGCCCGCCCTTGTTGTCCGTGCTCTGTTGGAGTAAAAACGCACTGCTGCTAGATATCTAGTAAGTAGCAAAACCCATTTCAAGGTGATTGTATGTTGCATCATATTGCGTCCTATGATATATGTTTGTATAAGCGGAAAATAAGCTGTAAGTAGATTTTAAGATGTATTTTTTATATTGTATCTATTTCAGTGTATATAAAAGGTTTTGAATTTATGAATTATATTAGCTTTAAAGTAATTTCACACATCATTTGAGAGTGAAAAAATATTAAATTTTAAACTGGCATTTCGGGCAATTTAGTACATTATTCGATATTACCCGCACTAAATATTTTATTACGTTCTGGATGTAATACAAAAAGACCTAATTTTAGTGCTGAGTAATATCCATTGAATTAAATTGCTAAAATGTGAATAAATTAGATTATTGTTCTTTTTTAGGTACTAGATTTGTTATTTCTTACAGATGTCTCCAAATAAAAGGTGCTCTTGGTCACCAAGAAAGATGAAAGTTGCAATTATTGCGGATCAAAATGGAGAAAAATTAAGGGCAACTGCAACCCTCTCTAGTGTTCCTGTCATGACGTTGGCAAATTATGTTAAAAGGGGTGATATAAACTTTACTGTCAGAATGGGGCGGAAGCCAGTATTTTCTCCAGAACAAGAAGACGAAATAAGGGAGCAGATTTTAGTTCTTGCGGAATTATTTTATGGACTAACTCCATTGTCATTAAAAGGAGCTGTTTTTGAGTACGCTGAAAAAAATAATATTAAAAAAACATTCAACGAAGAAACTAAACAGGCTGGCAAAGACTGGTTATACGGTTTCCTCAAAAGGAATCCAGAAATAAGCATTAGGCGTCCCGAAGCTACAAGCCTGAATAGAATTTTAGCATTCAACGCAACCGAAATTAAATTATTTTTTAACAATCTAGAATCAATTTTGAAAAAGTACAAGTTTTCTCCACACAGAATATTTAATTTTGGCGAGACTGGTGTGAATAGTGTCCATAAGCCAGGTAAAATTCTCGCTCCTAAGGGAATGAAACAAGTTGGTGCAGCTACGAGTTGGGAAAGAGGGCAGAAGATAACGATCTGCTGTTGTGTCAGCGCTACAGGACAGTACATCCCTCCAATAATTATGTATCCACGTGTTCAAATGCATCCTTCACTGGAGCAAGGTGGTCCAAATGGATCTATTTACAAGTGCACAAAATCGAGTTGGATGAATGAGGAGCTGTTCAGTATATGGTTAGTCCATTTTGTAGACCATGTAAAAGCAACTCCTGAGGATGCCGTCTTACTACTGCTGGATAACCATACCAGTCACACTTCTCTACAAATATATTATTATTGCCGTAGCAACAAAGTCGTTATGATTACCATACCTCCTCATACATCCCACCGAACACAACCCCTGGGTTTAAATGTATTTGTCCCTCTAAAGATTGCGTTACATAAAGAATTTGACTCATTTATGAAAATTCATCAATATGAGAAGCTAACACCTCTTCAATTAATTCATCTTTTCACTAAAGTGTATCTTCACATAGCAAATGCAGAAAAAGCTGTCAATGGTTTTAAATCAGCAGGAATTTGGCCTTTTGATCGCAGTGTGTTTAATCAGCTCATCCAGGAAGGAAATCCAGCTCCAGAAAATGTGACCGCAAAAGAAGCAATGCAGATACTAGAATCAGAGAATATAGATAATGCGTCAAACGATCCGCTGGATGAAAATGTTGATATAGAGCATTCTCTGCAACCTACTCTTCAGTTATCTTCACAGCCTTCTATGTCAGCCTTGATTCGTGAAAATGTGGAAACAGTTAAAAGGAACATTTGTACAAGCACTGTGCGTAGTTTTGGACTTACTTCTACAGTACCATTCAGTTTAAAATCACCTAAGCCAGAAACCAACAAAAAAGATGAAACTGGGACAGATATAGATAGTAATAAAGGAAAGCGAAAATGTAAGAGCAATAAACAGCACCCGATAATTGCAACAGCTACGCCTATGAAAGTTTTATTGGAACAACTTGAGATTAAGAAAGCTGAAAAGCTGAAAGCTGAAAAAGCAAAAATGAAAAAAGAAAAAATAATAAAAACAAAAGTAGTCAATAAAAAAATTAAGAAAGGAGCGCTTACTGATACACACCAAATCTACACATTTGAAAGAGTATTTCAACCCTTCCGTCGAGGTACGCGAGCCACTATGTCAGTTGGTAACAATATTAGATAGTGTAAAAATGACGCGCAAATTATAGATGACGTCACACAATATGCAAATTATTGCAACACATTTACAAAGTATACAAATTTTAAGGAAAACTTCAGCGGGGTACTCACGTAAACATGTAGGGCTTCTTGCAGGATTACCCCATGATGTCGGCGGCTTCGCTAGTCTTTCTCGCGCGTCGACTTCGCTAATCTTTCTCGGGCGTCGGAATTGTTGAGCCCAGTTGAATTCAAATTGTCTTCTTTCTATATGTAGGGAACGACGGGAAACTGGTTTATAAGGAACGATAATCAACGATATGGGCAAAAGGGACCTACATAACAATAAAGATACGATAAGACACAAAAGACAGCAACACTTGTTCACGTCTTGGAGGCTAGCTTAACACGTCACCGGAAATCCACCACTTGCCTCCCTGGCCCACCGCGTCGGTGCAAATCTCGCGCAACGCCCTATCTGAAGTGACGGAAATACGCGCACAAGTCTTTTTAAATTCATTGGCGCAAAATCCTTACAAATTAAAATTTCATTAAGAAGGTTTAGTGCCGAATTTTTCGGCACGTATCAAGAGGAGAAACGTGCATCGTTCTTGGAGTAACAGAACGAGTAGTTTTTGCAAGTGCCTCAACGCGCAAGCTGCAGAATCAAAGTTTAAAAGGAGTTCAAAATAATACGAACTCGAAAAGCAAACATCCGCGTTATCGAAACGCGAATGAAACTGGAAAACACGGTTTTACCGGAGAATAGTAGGATACATTATTTCGACAAATTTTTAGACAGGAAACCCACTAGAACGCAATTATACGTTATCGGAAGATATAACACGCTCACAGAATTGTAACATAAACTTGTCGTTTCAAAACAACTAGATTAACGATGAGAAATTCTTAGAACGAGTATTTATTATTAATTATGCGGAAAGATTTAACAATAGACATGGAATTTATACGAACGGATAATGAATTAGCAAGGGATTAGAATTGAAAATTATAGTAAAGCGAGCTTATCTGAACAGGTACAGTATATCGGGTATTGTCTTTGTAAATAATTTTTCCTCGATGCGGTATAATTACATAAATTGCATGCGAATGGACTTTCGTTAACGTGCGACTTCATATGTATTTTCAAACCACCTTTTTGTGATGCGGCATAATCACATAAATTGCATGCCAATGCACGTTCGTTAGTGTGCTACTTCATATGTGCCTTTAAATTACCTACTTGCGAAGCGGCATAATAACACAAATTGCATGGGAATGAACGTTCGTTAGAGTGCGACATCATATGTCTTTGTAAATAATCTTTCCTTGATGCGGTATAATTATTTAAATTGCATGGAAATGGACGTTTGTTAGTGTGCGATTTCATATGTATTTTTAAACTACCTTTAGAGATGCGGCATAGTTACTTAAATTGCATGCGAATGGACGTTCGGTACTGTGCGACTTCATATGTGCTTGTAAATGACCTTTTTGCGATGCGGCATAGTTACACAAATTGCATGGAAATGGACGTTCGTTAGTGTAAATATAAATTTACCTTACGGTGTTCTTAACGTTTACTTAAAACTTAACAATATTTAAATCATTATCAACGTAGCAGCCATTTTAATAAATGTCCTTGAAGGTATTAAGGTATTCCATAGAATCGAATGATTTTTTAACTACGACATGACTTTAGAAAAAACAAAGGGCCTAAGTTTATAAACGTACTAGTGAAGCGCTTGAAATTACTTTACGATAATTGTATTGGAATAATTATAAAAAGTCACCTCTCTTTATACATGAACCACCCACCACACATACGATGACTTGCTTTTATGCCTTTAGCTCAAATTATTTAAAGTCGAATGGTTGTGAGAGAATAAAATTGATTTTTTTGGTGGCAATAATCAATGGGAAAAACTTTAATAACTAATAAAACGGCTTTGTCATGGTTATGCACACCACACTACCTCGAGTTATTTGAGTCACCGGCATTGAAGATGTTTTATGTAAAAATTTGTGATTTCATATAAATAATGTGTAGATAAATTTGTTACGCGTTAATATTAGTGATAATTCAGATTTTGGTTTATCTGACGTTGCTAGATCTGACTATTTACGTTTTAAGTTGTCAAAGTAGTTTGTAGGATAAATGCCCCACTAATGGACAGGACCATTACTTAACTTTATTTAAATGCGTACAGCTTGTCTTTAACGTTTTTGTAAATGTAAACTTATAAGATTCTACCCTAATTCATGTATAATCTGTACGTGATGAACTCGAATTCAAATAAACAGATTTGTTTAAAATAATCTTTTTAAGTTTAAACATACACCTCACACCAATAATGGTCATGTTACAGAAGTGATCACCCATTTGTTTTATTAATGGCTATACTAAGAAAAAATATTGATCTCAATTGATTTTAATACATTAACATTAATATAACATATCTTCATTAAAATGTGTCATCCTTTTCAAGCCACTTTTAAGCAAATCCTGCTCTTTTCATAAATTTTTTAGCTCCTTCCGAATCCATTTTCAAAGGCACTCCTGTATCAAATAATACTTGTAACAATACGTTATGTAATTACCTAGATAGTAATTATTCTTCACCATATTTGATAATAATATGATCTCCAATAGCAAAATCTAACATTTTTGGATCACTGATGTCAAGATTTTTATCGTCGAATTTTATTTTCTATTTATTTGATTCAGACGAAGACTCATCAGGTACCTCTACCAGCTTTCTTTTATTAATTTTTTGAACAGTATTTGTCTGCTCATAAAAATTTCGGTATATCTTACTTGAAACAACTGAAGGAAAAATTCTTCTTTTCAAGTAGATTAATCCCATTAAACCTAATGCAATCATTTGCAAATTAATTTCTTATTTGGTAAAATCTCAGATATTTGCATGTTTTCCATTGAACCTAATGCAATCGTTTGGTAATTACATCACATCATGTTATACAGTATTTCACGAAAGATAACCTGCTACTTTGACACTTTGTTAAATGCTCCATTTTTGCTTACGTCATGAGTACCATGTTTATTACGTCAAAACTGTCATTGTAAAATATGCGTCATTTTTTTATGACAATTGCTACTTTGACGTATCCACTTCCTTGGTGTGATATTTTTCACTCACCCTGCTTTAACGACTTAAACTGGTTTAACTGTTTTAACATATTTTAACTGCTTTAATTTATTTAGCCACTTTAACTGCTTTAACTGCTTCAACTGCTTTAGTTGCGTTGTTTTAACTGCTGTAACCGCTTTAACAGCACTAGCGGCTTCTACTGGTTTAACTGTCTTAACTGTTTTAACTGTTTTAAATGCTTTAACTGTTTTTAGCTATTTTAACTGTTTAAACTGTTTTGACTCTGTCGACTGTTTCGACTGTTTCGACTGTTTCGACTGTTTCGACTGTTTCGACTGTTTCGACTGTTTCGACTGTTTCGACTGTTTCGACTGTTTCGACTGTTTCGACTGTTTCGACTGTTTCGACTGTTTCGACTGTTTCGACTGTTTCGACTGTTTCGACTGTTTCGACTGTTTCGACTGTTTCGACTGTTTCGACTGTTTCGACTGTTTCGACTGTTTCGACTGTTTCGACTGTTTCGACTGTTTCGACTGTTTCGACTGTTTCGACTGTTCCGACTGTTCCGACTGTTTCGACTGTTTCGATTGTTTCGACTGTTTCGATTGTTTTGACTGTTTTGACTGTTTTAACTCTTTCGACTGTTTTGACTGTTTCGACTGTTTTGACTGTTTTAACTCTTTCGACTGTTTCGACTGTTTTGACTGTTTTGACAGTTTCAACTGTCGACTGTTTCGACTGTTTTAGCAGTTTTGACTGTTTTAACCTTTCGACTGTTTCGACTGTTTTGACTGCTTCGACTGTTTTGACTGTTTTAACTCTTTCCACTGTTTCGACTGTTTTGACTGTTTCGACAGTTTCGACTGTCGACTGTTTCGACTGTTTTAACAGTTTTGACTGTTTTAACTCTTTCGACTGTTTCGACTGTTTTGACTGTTTTAACTCTTTCGACTGTTTCGACTGTTTTGACTGTTTCGACAGTTTCGACTGTCGACTGTTTCGACTGTTTTGACTGCTTCGACTGTTTTGACTGTTTTAACTCTTTCGACTGTTTCGATTGTTTTGACTGTTTTGACTGTTTCGACAGTTTCGACTGTCGACTGTTTCGACTGTTTTGACTGTTTTGACTGTTATGATGGTTTTGACCGTTTTAACTGTAATGACTGTTTTGACTGTTTGACTGTTTTGACTGTTTTGACTGTTTTGACTGTTTTGACTGTTTTGACTGTTTTGACTGTTTTGTCTATTTTGACTGTTTTGGCTGTTTTGATTGTATTGACTGTTTTGATTGTTTTGACTGTTTTGGCTGTTTTAATCGTTTGGACTGTTTTGACTGTTTTGACTATTTTAATTGTTTTTACAGTTTTTACTGTTTTGACTGTAATGATTGTTTTGACTGTTTTGACTGCTTTGACTGTATTGGCTGTTTGGACTGTTTTGACTGTTGTGACTATTTTGACTGTTATGACTGTTTTGATTGTTTTGAATGGTTTTATTGTTTTGACTGTTTTGACTGTTTTAATTGTTTGGACTGTTTTGAATGTTTTGACTGTGTTCGGTCTCTTTGTCGCACGTTTCCGTAGTTAAATTTAAGTTATTTTAAATTCTTAGTTGTAAATCAAATACTAAAGCTGTCATCCCTTGTCCCGTTATATGCTGTCGTAAAACCTCCTTTGTGCATGTGAAAATTAAGTTGAAAAGGGGTAGTCACAGACTCTCTCTCATCGATATCGAAGCGAAACGGTTTTTCGTTCGGTAAGTGAGTTAGTCAATAGTGCCGCGAATGTGAATTGATCGATAAACCCCTAAAAAACACAGTGAAAGTGCAAACGTAATACGTACAATAATTCGTATACGGTCCACTTAGTTGAAGAGTAGGAGCTACATCTTAGAACAATAAAACAACGCGGAGGTAAGTCGATATACACATTTATAAGACCCCCCGCGCAGTAAACATGGCCTTGTTCCTATTCCTTTCGTTCCTTATTTATACTTTAATTTAATAATTGCCGTAATTTTGATTATGTTTGAGCGTGTTACAAAGAGACTAACATCGTGCTTGCACATTTAATGGTAGAAACATTTGGTCGTAATGGTAGATTTTACAATATATCCCTTGTCCTTTGTCGCAAAGATTAGTGTCGGTCGTCTGTTTCCATTATGTAAACTATTATCGAGGGGTTGTATTTTAAATTCTTACCTTATTTTATTACATTTTGCCCTACTAATGGGTTTTTACTCCTATATTGCCAACTGAAAGGCACCAAGATAATTATCGATGATTTCCTGATGATATAAAGAGCCCAAGGTTAGTTTAGATGGAAAACGGCTCGTTGATAAGGAAACCTCCAAAGGCTAAGCGGCTAGTCGAGCGATTTGCTCTGGGTAGAGCATGAGTTGGGGTCGGGGTTGGATTACGACCAAAAATATAGTGAATATGGCGCCATCGAACTTTTGAATACAATGAATACTTAATTTGAGTCTGTTTGTATTAGGGAAAACGGAAACCTATACTCAAATACCGCTGTACAGAAATTATTACGAGAACATAACCTTTACAAATGCTTACCTTCTGACTCAATATTGATTGTTAAAGATGCACTGCTACACCCGTAATCAAATTAAACCAAGACTAGCACAGTTTGTGCATTCTGTTAATTAATTCAGAAAAGTTTATAATTATTAAGAATAAAATTTCATTCATTCCAACTAATAATCATAGACTTGACCGAAATAAATTTCTATTCTCTTAAGTTTCAGTTGAAAATTATTTACAAAGTTTTATTTTAACAAATTTACTTCAAAAATTGACTAAATTATAGTATCGAAAGATATGTACTTATATACACGATAATGATCTCAACACCTGTATCTCACAAAAATTAGAGAGTGTTGTTATTTTTACATTATAAAAATCTAGCAATGATTATTCTTGTAATTGTCTAAACTTGATCATTAAGAATGACTTTATTAGCCTTTGGTAGTACTACTTATAGACTTCACATTTAAATTGTATATTAAAATATCTCAATTAATAACTATTGTAGAGCAAAATGAAACAATTAGTTATCTGAACTTAGATAGTTTTGTATTCAAATAGTAGCTTTAATTTTTGTTAGTCCTGAAAGTGAAACCTTAATCTACATATATACTGCCCTCTATCATCTTTTTGTTTGTACTAATAAAAAAGTAAAAGTGAGGTTTATCAGGTTCCTTTCACCAATGACAAAGTTAACCAGAGGTCAATTACATAACGAACTAGGAAATTTCCACGTGAACAAACAAAAACTTACCTGTTTATCATTCCAAAGGTTACAGCTTGACGTACTTAGAAACACTAATTACATACCAGATGTTTATCCATCGGAAGAATACTTGCGATGTATTTGGACCATCTCCGAAATATTTAATGATAATTGGAATCTTCTTGTTTCAACAATAATCAGATTAGAATTCTCCAAAACCACATAATTTAATTAACCTTGTTACAGAATATCAAACGAACATCACGTGTATCCACGTCAAGTAAATTATCCACGTCGAATAAATTGCCACATCAAATAAACTCCATATTAAATAAGTTGCATATCAAATAAGTTGCATTTCAAATAAGTTGCATTTCAAATAAGTTGCATGCTGTTCTAAAGCCAACCATTTTCATTTACGCCTAGTTTAGTGCAAACTTATTCTATGAAGCGTCGACATAGAATGCCTTAACAAAGACGATTTCATTGTTAAATCGACTTTTATCTTCACATGCTTCCAACACCAGGTAAAATCACCCGATGCTATGTTCTTACAACAAGAACGAATGACCTTCCCAAGCAACAGCTCAAGTGAAAGTGTCGTATTCTGGCGTATACTACCGCTTGATAACAGTTTCAACTATCTTTATAATTATTGAAGGAGGGAGCTTTTACAATGTCACTTGTAAGTGGTATTTTATGTCAACGCTTAACTTATAATTTATGCTCGCGGTTTTAAAGCTTATGTTAGATTAAACAACATGTAATAAATATTACGTAAAAAATGTGTAGAGATATTAGGCTTGAATTGACCTTTTATAAAAATAGTAACATAAATATTTGTCAAAATATTGCAGGAAAATAAACTTGTTACAATTTTTTGTCGTCAAGTTTGAGAAACCACTCGGGTTCATCCGACTATGTAAACAAAGGGGTTGGAATTTATGGGAAACGTTAAACGTTTTGTCCAGCGAGCACTGTAATTAATGGCATTTGTCGATTAATAATTTAATTTTGTAGATTAATTAGTTGTCGTAGCGTATTTGAGTACGCATTGTTTTTACGTTAATTTTTATTGTTTTTCATTAATCATTTATTCAAATATGGTTATATCAACTGATAAGGCTATTCTTGAAGCTAGATTTGTAGTTAAAAGGTTGGATCATATATACTGTAAAATTAATCAACCGGAAAAAGTATCGATTGCTGTAATTAGAGAATCGATAAAAGTGTTGAGCAAATTGAAATTCATTTCAAGTCTTTCTGCAAGGATATTTTCTTTGATGAAGAAAGTGAACAATTGGACCAATTTTTGGCTCTTAAGGTGAAAATTGATGATTATTTTTGTCGCTAAATAATGGTATTTGCTTGAAACACCTATCATGCTCGCGGCTCTCAGGACGTATTTCGGACTTTGAGAGTTATCACGCAATTTATAAGCGATTGATTCATGATAATATCAGTTTGTCCTTTGTGGAAAAATTTTGCCATCTCGTAGATACACCAGATGAGTCGTCGCGTGCATTAAAAAAACATTTGCTATTAAGCGATTGTGCATACGATGAAGTCTATAAAACCATTACTAATCGTTTTCAGTCCAAGAGGTTAGTACTTTCAACATATTTTAAAGCTCTTGAAAAATGTCTTAAGGTAAGTTCCTCAGACTCGCATACGGAACTCCGGCAATCCATTAGTTGTTTTGATGAAAATATATTCGCGTTAAAGCAGTTAGAAATAGATCTATTAGATTTCATGTTGTTTAATCTGTTATCGAAAAAATTAGATACAAACGTTTTAAAGCGTTTCGAATTAGAAAATAGTGACAAAATTCCCTCGTTAATTTAACGTCATTTTAAGTACTAAACAGGTCATGTATAACTTCACGAATGTCGTCGTGGTGACATAAAAATGACGTCGACGGGATGTGACAATGTCATTTTTACGTCATATTTAAGGTGAAAATGACGTAACTGATGACCAATAAATGACGTCAATATGACGTGAGCATGTTTGCTGGGTATTGGCAATGTAATTAAATTAATTCCTGTTCAAGTTAATAATAAAATACAATAGGGAACTTGTATCAGCAAATATTGAACAACGATGTTGACGAACTATTTTTATCCTAAACATTCTAGAATATGTTTACTACATGTCTTCGTCTTTGGTAACCACAATTTCAATGTTTTGTCTAAAGGCGGCGTTTAACGTGTCTACTACTTACACTGCGTTATGTTTAAGTATCGTTAAGAAATTATATATAACATTGGAGTTGTATATAGTAAACTAAGCAATTTAATCCAATTACACGAAAATATTGTCATGAGCATTCTAATTGCAACGCTATAAATTACAAAGCTACTTATAAAATTTTTAATAATTGTCAGCGTTCTATAATGATGACATTTATTTACTTTAAAAATATATATATTATAAATGCAAGATCTAATTAAGAGAATATATAGTGTAACAGAGAATAATACATATTAAGTA
Source organism: Platerodrilus igneus (assembly GCA_036346225.1). Lineage (NCBI taxonomy): Eukaryota > Metazoa > Arthropoda > Insecta > Coleoptera > Lycidae > Platerodrilus > Platerodrilus igneus. The sequence goes on from JARFIW010001555.1 coordinate 1,135,315, forward strand.
AGAGTAATGCAGCATAATATAGCAATACAAATATACACGCGGTTGAAATGTAAAGTATCAGAAGTAAATTAGAATGTGAGCCGCTAAGCGCGTCCTTGTGTAAATTTGTGTAAATAGAAGGATAGCAAGCGTAGTTCAATTAAATTTAACTATCTTGGTTAAGAAGTCAGATGGAAATCGAATAATATTGGAGGAATGGCATTTGTTCCGTTTATATTGTAAATTTTACTGACAATTTTATTTATACATCGAATTTGTTGATCATTTAAATTCGCCGCGGTATATTAAAATTTATTAGACTAAAATTTCCTTGGTTTACTAAAACACGCGCCAACAAGTGCCGCAAGTGGTGAACGTTGTTATTCCGCATGTGTAAACAGTGTTGTGACTGGAAAATCCACAAAGCTCAGCAGTAAGGAGTCGATTTGTCGTTTGAACAGGCCGCATCGCTGTTTTGCATGTTCTACGTAGGACAAATTAATTTGACAAACCGCTTTTCGTCACCACCGCTATTGAAATAAATGTGTTTCGCTTCACCCGCAAAAGGCAACGTAGATGTTACTTCGTTTGTTTCGTTACCACGGCTGCATAAATCACCAAGTGAGTGTTTTAGTAAACGTTTGATTTGGTTAAAAACATTAATTATTTGTTGTTTGTTCAATATCACTTAATTTTCTACAGTCCACTCTCCTAATTAGCTATTCGAAATTTACCGCAATATTTTACATTTAGTAAGCTTCTCGTCGGATTTGAGTAACCAACAAACTCAGATAATTAATTATACCGCTTATCAAAGCATTGACAGTTAATTAGCATAAATTGTATAGTTGAGTTGCTTACGAGCATTTGTTATCTGCTCTGCAATAGGCATACGTGTTTGTTATCGCCGCTAGGCTATTATAAATTGTCAAGATTTCGTTTTTATCTTATCCGCGTTTGTATTCAATTTATTTGTAACCATGGCAGAAAAATTGAAACGTAATGGTTTTCTACGTAATATTGCCACTAATTCGCTAGAGGAAATGTTTGAAATCGTTCAAAAACGTACTGTTGAAACAGCTTTTTTAGATTTATTTCGCGCATGGTATGAATCTCTGGAAACCGTTAGAGAACATTTTCTTACACACAATAATTGGATAGTAGATGCCGTTTCTTCCGCCGGTTACGCTGATGAAAAATTTGAGTTGGAAGACGCTATCCGTAGACGCTTTGACAACAACTATTTTCAAATAAAAGCGCTCTATTTCAAGCTGTTCACCAGCCAATCTTGGCCTCAGGCTGATGTGACCCTGCCGCTAGATACTTTAATGTCGAAAGTATCACTTTCCGATGGGGAAAGTTGTTTATTTGAGAGTTTTATTGATCGTTTTGATAGTCTAGTTTATCTTAATAAAGATTTGTCGGACGTAGATAAATTTTCGTATCTTCAATCAGCACTAAACAGTTCCGTACTCCTAACCATTAAAAACTTTGACCTCACAGAAGCCAATTACGCTCTTGCATACACAAAACTTTGTGAAAAATATCGTAATATTCGTCACATTACCTCTGCTCTATGAAACAATATTGATAAATTTCCCAAATTAAACTCCGATAACCCCGTCGGTTTACAAAAAGTAGTTGATACTTTTGTCGATAATTTACAAGCGCTTAAAAAATTTGATTTACCCATAGAGCAATGGGATTTTATTCTTGTACAAATGATTTTAAATCGCTTGGATGTACACACTGCTCGTAGTTTTGAAATTCATCAAGATCCAACCGCTATCCCATCTTATAAAAAGTTAATTGCTTATCTAGAAAATACGTGTAAATCCTTATCGAATTTGTCGGTAAATCATAAAACTGATTTAAACAAAGTTATTCATTCCAGCAACCCGTCTAAACCTCGCTCCGCCGTTACCATGATAGTGCAGACGAAGTCTATTGTTAATAAATGTCCGCTTTGCAAACAAGATCACAATCTTTATCGCTGTAATGATTTCGTTAAACTTTCGTCGCAAGATCGCTACAACTTTACAAAAAACTAACATCTTTGTATTAATTGCCTTAGTAATACTCACATTCTAAATAAATTCCGGTCTAGTTTTTCATGCCGCCAATGCAATCAACGTCATTATTCGTTATTGCACTTCGATCGGGTTTCATCTAAACCCGCTTTCGCTGCTAGTAATCAGGTTTGCTTGAGCCCGGACACCGCCGCCTCTAAGGTATCACCTCGCTCTATTCCCGCTATTCAAGACCGCTACAAGCCTGCCGTTCCTCGTGCCTATGAGGAATTATCGACTTCGTTTAGCTGTAGTGGTCCGTCAACTTCGAATGTCGTTTTATTTAATTCTTTAGCTACACCTTCAGTTGTTTTACTTTCCACCGTTCAAGTAGAAATTGCTGATTGCTCTGGTTCTTTCCAAAAATTTCGCGGTCTACTCGATACGGGCAGCATGACGTCTTTTATTTCGCAAAGTAGTGTGAAACGTTTAGGTTTTTGTACTACTCCACATTCTATTACCCTTAGTGGTTTAAGTTCCATGCGCTCAGCTGCTCAGCATGGCACTGTCGCCGTTTCGCTCAAACCAATAGGTGTTTCTTCACTGATTATTAATTTTCAAGCTGTAGTACTTCCCAAAATTGTGAAAATTTACCTACTTCTAATATTTCTTTACAACATTTCAATCATCTGGCTAATCTTAAGCTAGCTGATCTGCTCTTTGCTCAATCTGGACCCATTGATTTCTTACTTGGCGCGGATATTTTCCTCCAAGTGTTATTAGACGGTCGCATCCAGGGTGATAGCGATCAACCTGTTGCTATTAATATCATTTTCGGATATGTTTTAATGGGAAATATACCTTCTTCGCCCGCTTCTGAAATAACTAGCTTGTTTTATATGACAGATTCTACTTCATCATTGGAAGATATTGTCGCTAAATTCTGGGAAGTCGAAGCTGTCCCCGCCGCTCAACCTTTCACGCCTGAAGAAGCTCTTGTTGAAAAACATTTTGTCGATACGTTTCGCCGCAATGAACAAGGTCGCTATGTCGTCTCATTGCCGTTTAGAGATCAAGAACCATTGTTTCCAGGTAGGCGTGATCTTGCCTTACAACGATTTGTTGCTTTAGAAAATCGTCTACTTAAGCAACCTCGTGTTTACGAACAATACGTTTCGTTCAAGCGTGAATATCTTCATTCTCAACATATGCAATCTGTTGTTATTGGGTCTCATTCAAATTTTTTTTATTACATCCCGCATCATTGCGTTGTGAAACCCGAAAGCGTAAGTACGAAATTACGAGTTGTTTTCAACGCTTCCGCTAAAACTCTGTTTCAATCGTCCTTAAACGATCACTTGTTTGTTGGGCCGAAGTTGCAACCCGATATCACCGCAACTTTGTTACAATTTCGTTTACATCCTTATGTTGTCACTGCCGATATTCGTCAGATGTACAGACAAATTCTTGTAAATCCCGCTCAGTGTGACTATCAACGCATTGTTTGACGCTTCTCCCCTGAGGAGCCCATTCGGGATTTTAAATTAAATACCGTTACGTATGGAATCGATTGTGCTCCCTTTCTTGCCATACGCACGCTTCAGCAGTTGGCCGTGGACGAAGGGAATTCTTATCCGTTAGCCGCTTTCGCACTTCGCCACCATACTTATATTGCCGCTACGCAGCAATTCGCGCAACCCCGCTCCTTTGAGGATCCTGATACTCAATCCTTAAAAGTTTTAGGTCTTCAATGGAATAGCACTTCAGATAATTTTTGTTTTCTAGTTCAGCCACTAAGTACCTGCTGTACCAAGCGCAATCTACTTTCTAACTTAACCCGTATTTTTGACCCCATGGGACTTTTAAACCCCCCCCCTTACTTACACTTAATTCAACGTTTATGGTCGTTAAAATTAGACTGGGACGCTCCCCCTCCCCAAGAACTCTTCCGTTTGTGGGAGAGATACTTGCATGAGTTACCGCTTCTTTTGGATTTTGCTTTACCCCGCTTACTTATCCCGCCACAGTTTACTACGTGCGAAGTTCACTGTTTTGCTGACGCTTCCGAACGTGGCTAGTGTGCTGTTGTTTATTTTCGCATTGTTACTCCTTCCGCCGTTGAGGTTTGCTTAGTGTGCGCTAAGTCTAAGTTCGCACCTCTTCGTACAATCTCTTTACCCCGTCGCGAATTGTTGGTCACCACATTGGCATCCAAATTATTAGTCTTTGTCCTTAAAACCTTTGATTCGAACCTTACTTTTCATAAAATTTACTGTTGGTCTGACTCCATGGTAGCACTTTCGTGGATTCGTTCCCCGCCGCAGCGTTGGAAGACTTTCGTCGCCAATCGTGTTGCTTACATTCAGGAAAACACGTCTAGCGCCTCTTGGCATCACATCCCCTCCACCGAGAATCCTGCCGATGTCGGGTAACGTGGTTTACTCCCTACCGACTTTTGCCAATGTTCTCTATGGTGGGCGGCTTCGCCAACCTTGTATGGGTCTTTCGAAAACTACAGTTCATATATTCCGCCTTCAGATATTCCTGAAGTTCTCACTGAACAACGCTCTATTGTTTTATCCGCTGTCGTAACATCCTCTTGGATTTAATCAATGCTAGAAAATCACTCCTCCTTTCCATTTATTACTCGCATTGTTGCTTGGATTCTTCGTTTTCGTCATAATCTACGTCACCCACTCGAAAGATACTCCGGACCTTTGTCATTCTCTGAGTTGCAAAATGCTTTGTTCCCCTTGCTTGTGTATACTCAACAATCTTATTTTGCTATCGAGCTTGAAGCCATTCATTCTGGATCTCCTTTAAAAAAGAGTTTTCGCAAGTTGTCCCCTTTTATTCGTGATGGAATCTTGCGCGTCGGAGGTCGCCTGGCTCACGCACCTTTGTCCTATGTCCGTAAATTTCCCGCTTTGTTACCTAGCAAAAGTCGATTCACAGACCTGTATGTTACTTACGTTCATTTAAAATACTTCCACGCGAGTGCTCAAATGGTCCATTTTTTCGTCAGTCAGCACTTCTAGATTATTTCTGAAAGATAATCTATACATCGTATTTTGAGTTACTGTCTAACGTGCTGGAAGACCAATCCTGTCGCATTGCAACCTCCCATGGACAATCTGCCTTCATGTCGAGTTACTCAAGTTAAATCTTTTTTGTGTTTGGGCGTCGACTTCGCTGGTCCCTTTTCTAGTACTATGACTTGACTACGGGACGCTAAAGTTTTAAAATCATATTTATGTCTTTTTATCTGTATAGCTGCACCTTGAAGTCGTATCTGGCTTGTCAACGGACGCTTTTCTAGCGGCTCTGCGCCGATTTATTGCCAGGCGTGGCCGTTATGATCACCTATATAGTGATTGTGTCACCAATTTTGTGGGTACTCATAAACAGTAAATTCATCTCATCAAGCTTGCTCCTTCTAAGGACCATATCTCGTGTCATTTTATACCGCCAGCTTCACCGCATTTTGCTTATAAAAAGCTGGAGTGAAATCTGTTAAGACCCTGCTACTATGCACTATTGGCGAACAGGTGTTAACTTTTAAAGAGTTGGCCACTGTCTTTATCCAAATTAAGGCCATCTTGAACTTACGTCCCCTCACACCTTTGAGCACTGACCCCAATGATTTGAGCTGTCTTACACCCAGTCATTTTTTAACTTTGGTCCCTTTAACCGCCATTCCGGAGCCCGCACTTTCTCACCTACCGCTTAACCGCCTTTCTCGCTGGCAACTGCTCCAGCGCATTCACCAAGATTTTTGGTTCCATTGGTCCAAAAAATACTTACACTCGCTACAACAGCGCACAAAGTGGCACACCCCGTCTCCTCAAGTTGATTTGGGCACCTTAGTACTAATTAAGGTCGCTAATGTTCCTCCCGTTCATTGGTGTCTCGCCCGTGTTGTGACTGTGCATCCTGGGACGGATGGTGTTGTTAGGGTGATCACACTTAAAACCGTTCATGGCGAGCTGAAATGTCCTGTGTCAAAGCTCTGCCCTTTGCCCGCAATGTTGAAACATAATTCTTCTTTTTTCTTTCGTTTTTTGTAGAACCTTTTTTCCTTTTTTTGCTTTTTCGCTTGGTCATCCGGTCCCCCCCCCTCCGCTTTGCTGTACTTTTGAATTAACAAAATCGCTCCTTTGTATCTGAAAATATTTATAAAAGGTACCCTTCGGACCATTATAGTAATACGTCAACTACATCTCTGCTATTTCATTTCTGAGCAATCTGTCAAACGATATTTGGCTTTACTTACATTGAAAAGCCTCTTAAATATATTTGTACGACTTTTTCTTGCTGCGGAATAGTCACTAAAATTCCATGCAAATAAGCGCTTGTTGAGGAACCACACGTATGGCTTTAAGTGCGAAATAATCACATAATGAAAACAATAGTATCTTTCTTGGGGAATGACTATACACGCCTTTGTAAATAGAATTAACCTAAGACAACATTAAACCATTAATGCCATGTAATTGCACGTTTGTTAGTGTGTTCGTACATTTCTTTTTAATTCTCTTTTTTGTGCTTTAGAACAATGACACAAATTGCACAGAAACGGACATTGGTTAGTATGTGTTACTATGTCTAATAAATCACTTCTTCATGATGCGCAATAAACACACAAATTGGACCGAAATAGACGTTCGCTAATATGAGTACTGTTACGTTAATCGGGGCAGCCACGTTGGGCGCCAAATTTATGCTACGTTGGCTCGTAGCCATGCGTAACACAAAGAAAATCAAAGAAATGACCGGGCTCAATCGGAGATTAGGGGGGGTTGTAGAAAGCAGACCAACATATAATGTACGCGGCTGTAAGGAGTTAGTAACAATACCTGCAATAAAAAAATTTAGAATAGCAAACCTGCAATAAAAAAAATTAGTCCTGCAAACCTGAAATAAAGAAAAAGCATAGCATGCTGATCGAGCATAGATTGTTCAGTACTTTGTAGAATGTAAAAAAAAAAACTGTTTGGATAATCTATATAATATAACAACGGTAAAAGCAATACAATAATTTTTAGTACAAAGTGAGGTAATATTGGGGAGTAGCAGAAACGTTTCCTCACACACCAATTAAACATAAATCAGACAAAATTTTAACAAAAGATAAATAGGTAAGCACAATTGATGAGTCATCCAGTATTGTTGATTCTTCTTTTTTTTTAAATAGCATGCAAGTCTATGGTAAAAGGTATCAAAACGACAAAGATATGGCAAAACAACGGATAGATATTTAAAGTAATAACAAGTAGGAAATAGTTCAACTTACAAAAGGTCCTTCAGTAACGCTTCCTTGCAATTGAAGTGTGGGATTCACGATGTCCGGCACTAACGCAGCACTTCACCCTTGACTGGGAGGGTGTTGATGGAACTTATCACACGTTACCCTAATCACACCTACGTATTTCACTGGTGTTAGCAGCAGACATTATCACGCGACGGAACTATGTAGCATTGATAAATTTCTTGTTAATTCTATTTCCTGAGACAATAATTTCGAAATATTTTGTAGCACTAGTTTAATTTCAACTGGGACCAAATGTATATTATTTTCATAAATATCCAAAAAGCAGTGAGAAACTTCAACCAATACCTTTGTAAACCGGTAATCTGTTATATTTCGCAAATAACGAAATTTGCGCAAACAATGATCTGTTTTAGATTCTTTGGGTTTAGAAAATTCAGAAACTACAGTATCAACTGTATTTGGATAATCCAAAGTATGCACTACTCTGATAAAAAAAAGGACCGCGAAACTAGATCGCGCACACAGTTTTAATATCAAAAGACAAAGCACCAAAAAAAGAACCACAATGAGTAAAGCACGTGTATCACTAAAGTAAGTCCGTCAAATGTTCCGTAAAACACGCTCGCCTATAAACCATACTACTTCAATCGGAATTAGCACTACACTTTCTACAGTTAATATACAACTTTTATTTCACAAGAAAAACAACTAAAATCGTGCCGTGCTTGTTCATGAACAATTCGAAAATTGATACCGCATTAATTCTCACTATTTTCAAAGCAAAGAAGAAACAGTATTTTCAACGTAATTAATATATAAGAACAACGAACAAAACTACAACTCCTCATCTGTTTATTCAACTCGTTGCTATTACAACCTCTTATCGTCTATTATCTAGACTTGTATATCCACATAAGGAACAAATTTATACGAACGGCAAGACAAGAACGATGCAATCCACTCATTATAATACGACGCATTCGCCTAAGGAGTTAATAAATATAAAATATAGAAATAGTAGTTACAGAAATGTATTTACTAATTGGGAAAAAGCGTAAAATGTTAAGCTATAAAAATGCACGTTACAGTACGTATATGTTTTTAAATGACTTTTTTATTATGTAGATTAATTACACAAATTGCTAGGAAATGTACGTTCAGTAATATGCGTTTGTAGGCGTGTTTTTATATAACTTTTCGCACGACTATCCAGTAATGCATTTCTTACGCATTTACGAATGGGTTAATAATAGTACTCGTTATCCTGTAGATGTACACCTTTAATCAATCAGGAACATCCAGATTGTTGATTATGATCATAATCCAACACATGTGACCAATAATTACAAACCTTCATTTTTCATAATCCGCCAGGTATAATTTTCGTATCATGCCAAGAGGCCGTTACACTTTGACAAATAAATTTTTAATTGTCAGTGTTTTCGATATTACTTAAAACGCTTAGAAAATATCTAATATGGAAGATTTGTGTAGTCGTGGGAAGAGTATAGTATTCTACTTGCGATTTATGGCCATTACTCGTTTGGATTACGCCGCTCGGCCGAACGGCCTCGTGGCGCGAATGCTCCAAATGAGTAATTGTTATCCTAAATCGCTCGTTCAATAGTGTACTATTTTTCGAGGTAGAAAAATCCCACAAATTACACATAAACGTACGTTCATTGATATGTGCTACTATAGACTATTTCAAATTACTTTTTTTGTGTTCCAGAATAATCACACAAATTGCATTGAAACGCACAATTGTTAGTATTTAGAAGTCTCTGTTTGAATTGCTTCTGTAGGATGCAGATTAATCACACAAATAATATAAAAATGTGGATACATTTCACTCGATAGAAATGAACTGATAAAGCGATTATCTAAGCATTCTTCCAAAGAGGATCGTAAAGATTTAGGAAAACAATAGACCTTACATTTTGAAAATCATCTTGAAAATTTGAGGAAAAAGGGAACGAACTAGAATTAATAAAAGACTGCATTCCACCAGGCAAAAGTATTGTCACCAGCATGTTGCCGCCCAACCTGGCCAAAGTAGACAACATGCAAGTAGCAACCTCTTCTAAGACAATAAAAAAAAGTTAAACTTACAAGCGAGTTAGACCCCGAGTTCGGTGACTTTTCTATCGCATCCATTTCTTTAAATGATTTATCAGATAAAGAGAACATCATGTTACGTTCAAAACCCTGCAAACAATTTTTCCTGCATTTATTTTTAAAATGCCCTAAAATTCCTTAACAAGCTCGATTTCCCGCCATTTGAATTAGTATTATTTAATAAAATTTTTCAAGTAATTACTCTATACAAAAGTTTGCTTTATAAAATCAAACAGCTGCTTAGGAAACATTACGTTACAAAGTAGTTTCAATATTTCCTAGCACCTGCAGTGATTACATTTTAATTAAAAGCTGCAGCTTTCTTCTAAAAGATAAGACCACTCACCACCTGCCTACATCTGCTTACAATGGACTTGTTATCTGGTATTCTGCAGCTGTCAAGATGTTACAAAGTAATAAGATTGTTTTCCTTCCTCTTAAAATCTGTTGATAATTGCGTTATCTGCTTGTTGGCAAGCTGCTACAGTTTGTATTTCGGCAGCTGTTGTTTGGAAATTCTACACACATGATTCTTCGGCGATATCTTTAAAAATCAAATACCCTACCCCCATACATGATTCTGGCCTTATAAAATAGAGACCATGCTTTGAAAGAAACCATTAAAGATTAGAGCATTAAAGATTAAAGATTAAATACAACATCCTCTTACCGGAGATAGCTGTTGTAAAGTCGCGCTATTAGAAATGCTTTCTGTGCTTGTATAAGTGAAGTTGGTGCTTCCAGCATGCAGCCAGCCCATAGAGAAATGCAGCCGCATTTTTCCAGCCTTAAGATGAAACCAGCACGAAGCTGATTGTTCAAGGTACAGTTTTCCTATTTCCATAATTCTTTTATGCTGCGTGAGGAATAGACTTTTTATTTGCTGCTATAATTATTCGATAAATTGGCACCACCCCGTTACAAAACTTACTCGCACGATGCACGAACAACGATGTTATTATTCTATAAATTAAAATTAATGAATCAATGTTTATATTGGAGTCCGTTTTACTGTTCCCTTTGTCTTTCTGAACTTATGCCTCAATTTAAAAATATTTAATATATCACTAATTTAAAAAATATATGTTACGGTATTCTGCGCAAACACAAAAGAAAACAGTAAAAGTAAGTAGAGAAATCGTTTACGCCGAACACCGCAACAAAATGGGGACAGAATGGCAGAATTCGGACTAGCTCAAAAACGTCGGAGATGGGCGTGGGTAAAAACAGAAAAACACATTGGAAACCTCTGTGAAACTATATTGATAACATCGAATCTTGGAAGACTATTTACAAAGCAATAAAATAAATAAGTTGCGTAATCGTGAAAGCGTCATAACATATAAAAATTGGTAATCAAATATAACATCTTATAATCAAATACTTACTTAATGGTTTACCTTAAATACATATAAAAGAAAATTAAGCATAAACTGTACAGTATATCTAGAAAAAGAAATATACCTAAATTATATGTACATGCTGCTTTGTGAAGTGCACCTCCTCAGAAAGAATATAACATTAAAATCAGACACCCTAACTTAAATTAATCATGTGTGCAGAATTTCCAGACAACAGCCGCCGAAATACAAACTGTAGCAGCTTGCCAACAAGCAGATAACGCAATTATCAAAGGGTTTTAAACAAAGAAGAACAATTTTGTTACTTTGTAACATCTTAACAGCTGCAGAATACCAGATAACAAGTCCATTATAAGCAGATGTAGGCAGGTGGTAAGGTCTTATCTTTTAGAAGAAAGCTGCAACTTTTAATTAAAATGTAATCACTGCAGGTGCTAGAATTTATTACACCTACTTTGTAACGTAAAGTTTATTAAGCAGCTGTTTGATTTTATAAAGGAAACTTTTGTATAGAGTAATTACTTGAGAAATTTTATTAAATAATACTAATTCAAATGGCGGGAAATCGAGCCTGTTAAGGAATTTTAGGGCATTTTAAAAATAAATGCAGAAAAAATGGTTTGCAGGGTTTTGAACGTAACAAATTCCCCCATAACAAAATTAAAAAGTCGGGGTAGGAAGTAGAAGCAACGGACTGTTATATTAATAAAACAAAACAAACAAAAATTCGTCAAAAAACAACAGGAATAACTAAAGCCGATATAAAAATATTTTATCCGGCTTGAAAGACCAGTACACTAATAAGGAAAATAAATTTAAAAAAATCTTACTACAAGAAAAACAAAAAAAAAATTAAAAAAAATCTTACAAAACTACAAGAAAACTAGTACACACCAATAGGATAAATAAAAAGTAAATCTTACAAAACTACAGAAAAAAAACTCAGGAACTAACACAAATGAATCTTTTTTTCCCGGTTTGAAGGATCAGTACACCGGACCAAGTCAAGAAGTGTAAAGGATATAGAAAAAAGAAAAGGTATAAGGTAGCAATCATCGAGGACAAAAATGGAATGACCTAACACTGCAAAAAGTCGTCGAAGAACGGATATCTTTAGTAAAGAAATAGTAACGTTTTCCACCTCAAGAAAAAAAAATAGGTTTCTCGCGAAAAACCCAAAGTAAGAAAAGGAGCAAGGAGGAAAACCTACAGTACAAGCCAATATGAAACAATAAATGTCAGACCTCAAAGTATGCAAGGGAACAATGAAAATGCTGGAAAGAAAAGTTGAAATATTTCAAGCTGTAACAAAGAATCGTATTAAACGAACAACCGAAAAAAAGAATAGCTAACTAGGCCTAAAAGTCCGGAGAAAAGAAAAAGATCTAGAAAGCATCTACCACCGGAAGTAGATCGACAAATTTAACTAAGTTCTTAAGAGAACTAGCAGTAAGAAAACCAGCAGAAGGATAAGGAAAGGAAGGTGTATCAAAAGGAATGGAGAAGTAAAACTAAAAATAAAAAACTAATCTAAAAATAAAACTAGAAGTAGTACCAAAACTGAAGAAAAAAACAACCTAAAATATGTATGTGTGTAAGGGTGAGTATGCGTGTGTATGTGTTAGACCGCTGTAGTCGCCTCTTACGACAGGCAGGTCGTACCGTGGGAATATTCTAATCCCGTACCCACACGGGGTTGGGCGAATACGAAGAGCAAAAGAAGAGAAATAAAACAATTAGAACAATGAAATTATTAAAAAACGAGAAATCGTAAAGTCCAAAAATCAAGTCCTAAGAAAGGGTGGAGTCAGTATAGAAATTGGGGACGTAGAGGACTAGTAATGGGGCTTAAGACGTTTGCGTCGCCAGAAGGAAAATGAAGCTAGATCAAGAATATTGGGGTTTTGCCAACCTACATCTTCAGATTCGGAATCAATACAGAATATTTTTTTCCTCTTATTCCTTTTGTTAACCGGTTTCGTTGGTTGAGATACCGGAGCAAGGAGTACTATTGGTTGGGCGGTTTTTCGCAAAACAGGATTAACAGGGGGTGTAGCAGTTGTAGCACGAGGTTGAGTAAGTGGTGGCAAGGGCAGAGATAGTAGTGGTTTACGAAAGTTAGTGGGCGTCATGGAAAACCATTTTGTTTTTAGTATCGGTTATAGAAGAGTCAACGATAGAAAAAGGAACAGCATTGACTGTCAGAGTATCGACATTAGATAAAGGAATAGAAACAGGCAAAACTTCAGCCACAATAGGAACTGATTCCTCGACAATAGCAGGATCAGGTAAAACTTTGATGACAACAGCAACAGGCATAATAGGTACGGGTTCACTAACTTCAACAGGGCCTTCTCTGTCAGTATTAGAAGTTATCGTCACTTCAGCTACCTCTGTTATTGCAGGCACGACAGGAATTTCTTTGGTAGAATCATTTAAAAAAGCAGGAACAAACTCTTGAGTTGCTACCTGTACGTCACTAATTTGAAGTATAGGCTTAACTCGTGAAGGAGGCACAGAAGAGAACGTAGAACTAGAAACAGAGGAAATTTGGTTCTTATTAGGAGTAGGATGACAACTCGGACAAATGCGTCGAGTAACTCCCTTATGTCCGCAACCATAGCAATGAAGTACTTGAGGACGAGTACAACGTGTCGATACATGACCAGGTTTATCGCAATTAAAGCATGTGACCTGACGAGTAGAAGTAGACACAAGAATAGGAACTCGTAGGCGTAGGAGGAATCTTAACCGTTCGATCATGTGAGGCAAAAGTACTTTTCTCAATCGTAGCGAACTTGTAAGCAATATTTGGTTCTTCGTATGTGTGTTTGACTTCGTCTAAAAGTGTTTCGTCATAGTTAGCAGGTTGAAATTCTTCGCGTAGCAATTGAACAACATCGGACCACTTGGTTATCGAATTTTTATAAGCCCTATATAAGATTAGAGCGTTGTCAGATAGTAAATCGGACGCAGAAGCACATAACTGAGAAGTAGAAACATTGTGCGCTAGACATAATTTCTCAACGCGTATCAAGAATGCGTCCAAAGACATCTGGCCATCGCCGAAAAATTTTAAATCCCAGTCACACACTAGCTATAGGTAACACGTTCGAAGATTCTGTCGCAGGAATGTGTTCCTCTACAGCGGTCGAAAGGATAGAAGGCGTAATACAAGTCATTGGTACGGACAAACTTGTAGAAATATTGAACTGATCGTGTAATTTATCACAATTATTGCGTAACTCAATAACAGTTACCAACAACTGTCGTTGTTTGTACTCTTCCGCGTCAAAACCACATTCAATCGGTTAATTCTACCTTCCAGATGTACAGTGAGTGAAATAATACGTTTACGTTTACGTTTACGTTTACCGTCAAAATTTTCGCATTTAGCGGTCAACTTAGCTAAACCTTCAGTCACTGCGTCGTAATCTATTTGAAAATCATGTTCAGATATAATTGGGTCTGTACTCTCAGAAGATTCTGATTTAAAATTTTCCTTACAGTTTTCCTAATTTCGTTTACCGATAACTCAGCATCGAACCCACGGGAACTAACCTCATATTTGAGTTCGGGCTCGTGTAAGCGATCAACGTTTAATTTCCAAAAAGTACTATCCATTTTTTTTTAGAAGTATTTACTAGGAACAAAAGCAGACTATAATATAACGCGGTATTCTAAACGGGGTAGTACAGAAACGTCTCGGAACAAGGTATCCAAAAATACCAGAAAATAGAAGGTGGTATTAAGAATAGAAGCAGGGCGCCAGAGTTTTCTCAAAAGTCGCCAGCGAAAACACAATTTTGGTATCTCGGCAAAAAAGTCTATAATAGTTTCAATAGTAAATTAATCTCTTCAAGGAAGATATGTTAAGTTTCATCACACTATAAATTAATATGCAAGTATTTGTGATTATTAATTTGTATGCGTGCTTAGAGACAGCTGCGATAAAGAAATGTCGAATAAGAAAAAGATAATTACTCGGATCCTTTAGAAGTGTAACGCTATTGTTAATTAGTAATTACAAAGTATCATTGTTTTACACCTTCGGCAAGCATTATGTCGGTAAACTTGAAGTATCATTTTAAAGTATTGGATTACGGTTAACGCTTAAATACATGAACGTCCGGTTGAGCTTGGTATATTTTTAGTTGAAAGTGCAGCGTACAAGATTTTTAATCGCAGAAAAGACTCCGGATAAAATCACGCTTAACAAACAATAGTTAGTCGAATGGGTTTTTAGAAATGTACACGTTTATGATACGCACCGGTGTTTAGGTTCCTTTTTCAAAGAGCATTATTTTGCATCTTCAGAAAGCTTCAAGTTTAAGTCAGATTACGTAAGATAGCAAGCTAAAAGTATTAAATAACAGTGAGACGTTAAACTGAGGGTTTTGTGTATATTTTTCAGTTGAAAGTGTGGTGCAGATAAATCGCGATGGTGTTTTTAGTGCCGTTTAAATTTCAGCAATGAAAGAAATGCTGCAATTGTAGTGTAATTGTTAGAAACTCGCCAGTCAACGTATCATCTGTATAGAAGGAATAAGATATATCAGTAAGTGTTTAGGTATTTAGTTAACAATTACTTGCTTATATATCAAGGAGATTTATAATTATCATTGAAATATAACCAGCGACTGTCTGACTTTATGTTAATTCAATTACATAAACCCCTAGTAATTCAGGTGTATGTACAGAAAATTCTAGATGAAAGGCTAAGTACGAATAGAGGTTTCCAAAAAGCTAATACAAATTTTTAAGTACGGAAGAACGAATTCAGAAATATAGCAAATTTTAAGTAAATAAAGAAAGGATTCGAAATCCAGCCTCACGTTGGGTTTGCCAAAAATATATGTTACGGTATTCCGCGCAAACACAAAAGAAAACAGTAAAAGTAAGTAGAGAAATCGTTTACGCCGAACACCGTAACAAAACGGGGACAGAATGGCAGAATTCGGGCTAGCTCAAAAACGTCGGAGAGGGGCGTGGGTGAAAACAGAAAAACACATTGGAAACCTCTGTGAAACTATATTAATAACATCGAATCTTGGAAGACTATTTACAAAGCAATAAAATAAATAAGTTGCGTAATCGTGAAAGCGTCATAACAAAAAAAATTACTAATCAAATATAACATCTTATAATCTAAATACTTACTTAATGGTATGCCATAAATACATATAAAAGAAAATTAAGCATAAACTGTACAGTATATCTAGAAAAAGAAATATACCTAAATTATATGTACATGCTGCTTTGTGAAGTGATAAAGCGATTATCTAAGCATTCTTCCAAAGAGGATCGTGAAGATTTAGGAAAACAATAGACCTTACATTTTGAAAATCATCTTGAAAATTTGAGGAAAAATGGAACGAACTAGAATTAATAAAAGACTGCATTCCACCAGGCAATAGCATTGTCACCAGCTTGTTGCCGCTCAACCTGGTCAAAGTAGACAACATGCAAGTAGCAACCTGTTACGTTTTGTTCGTGGCAGCCACGTTGGGCGCCAAAATTTCCTGTTACGTTGGCTCGTAGCTGTGCGTAACACAAAGATATTCAAAGAAATGACCGGGCTCAATCGGAGAGTAGGGGGGGTTGTAGAAGGCAGACTGACCTATGATGTATGCGGCGGTAAGGAGTTAGTAACAGTACCTGCAATAAAAGAAATTAGAATAGTAAACCTGCAAAAAAAAGATTAGTCCTGCAAACCTGAAATAAAGAAAAAGCATAGCAGCAATGAGGAGTCTAAGTTATTCAGTACTATGCAGAATGAAAAAAAAGAAACTGTTTGGATAATCCATATAATATAACCACGTTAAAAGCAATATAACAAATCTTCAGCACAAAGTGAGGTAATATTGGGGAGTAGCAGAAATGTTTCCTCACACAATGTTGACAAAAGATAAATAGATAAAACACAATTGGTATGAGTAATTCAGTAGTATTGATTTTTCTTTCTTTCTTTTTTTTTCTATGTTTTAAAATAGCATGCAAGTCTATTGTAAAAGGTATCAGTACGACAAAGATATGGTAAAGCAACGAATAGATATTTAAAGTAATAACCAGTAGGAAATAGTTCAACTTACAAAAGTCCTTCAGCAACGTTTCCTTGCAACTGAAGTGTGGGATTCAACGATGTCCTGCACTAACGAAGCACTTCACCCTTGACTGTGAGGGTGTTGATGGAACTTATCACACGTTACACTAATCACACCTACGTATTTCACTGGGGTTAGCAGCAGACAATATCACGCGTCGGAACTATGTAGATGATAAATTTCTTGGTAATTCTATTTCCTAAGACAATAATTTCGAAATATGCTGTAGCACTAATTTAGTTTCAACTGGGACCAAAGGTATATTATTTTCATAAACATCCCAATAAGCAGTGAGAAACTTCAAACAATACCTTAGTAAACCGGCAATCTGCCATACTTCGCAAACACGAAACTTGCACAAGTAAGGATCCATTCCAGACTCCCTGTTGTTAGAAAATTCAGAAACCACAGCATCACAGCAACAAAAAACAATTAGTAAAAGCCACGCGTTTCACTAAATAAAACCGTCCAAAATGTTCCGTAAAACACAACAGAAAATCAACAAAAAAACAATTAGTAAAGCTACTCGTAAGCAATAAAACCGTCTGTCAATGACCTTAAAACCCGTGCGGTCGAGTAAACACATTCTACAGTTAAAAAGTACAACTAAAATCGTGCCGTGTTTTTCATGTACAATTCGAAAAATTAATACCGCATTAATTTTTCACTATTATCAAAGCAAACAGAAAGCAGAATTTTCAACGTACTTCACATATCGGAACACGGAACAGAACCCCCCAACTCGTCGCTATTATAACCGCTTATCGACTCTTATCTACCTCGCTAATCACATAAGGAACATCTAAAACGTGAATGTAACAATCGTATCTAATAATTAATTACAGGCTTTTCATTGTTTCCGATAAGTTGGAATTTATTTATTAATGAGAATCAAGCTTCAATTTATCTATCTTTAATTAATACACGCGAGTTAAATTGCATACAATATGAAAACTATTCGAAAGTATTTACTTTATACAAACAGCGATCCACTTATTATAATACGACGCATTCGCCAACGAGTTAATAAATATAAAACAAGAGATAGTAGTTGCAGAAATGTATTTACAAATTTGGTAAAACGGAAAAGGTTAAACTTTTAAAAATGCCCGTTACAAACCTCTTCTAAGACAATAAAAAAAGGTTAAACTAATCGAGTTAGATCCCGAGTCCGAAGACTTTTCTATCGCATCCATTTCTTTGAATGATTTATCAGATAAAGAGAACGTCAATTTGAACGACCTTAGCGATGCTGAAAGAAACACATCATTTTCAACGAATCAAAAGCAATGAGTAACAGCTTTGACAATGTGTCCCCTTACTGACGGAGATGAGGACGGTGTTGTCTACCACAGAGATATTCTACCAATTGAAAAGGCATCATGTGTGACTGTGAAATTCATGTACAGTTATCACGTCAGGAAACAAAAAGAATTTTTACGTTAGAGTACCAGAAAAGAATTTGAAAATTGCTAGTTGTTTTTTATAAAGTCAGAGAAGGCAAATGGCATTTACGTTTATCTGGTAATTGACAATGTGCAAGAAGTGAGTAATGCGGAAATGACCAACATACTTAAAGTAACGTATAACTCCCGCGGGTGTTTTAGATTAAACCAATTCTGTTTAAATATTCTTGCTTGTGTATGTATTACCCATCTCTATTAAAGATTACATTTTTAAAAAACATATTTTGTGTCTTATGTGTTCTTACATTTCTCTAAAAACATACTTTGTGTTCTATGTCTCTATATCTATTGTCTAACATGAACCAAATACATTAATAAACAAGTGTCTCAACTTGAACAAACTACGAGGGTAATATTAAGACATTAAGAAAAAAATAAAAAATATTTTAAATTACATAAATATATAAGAAACCATCTTTAAAATTTGGGGAACGAATAGTACCAATTTTTATGGTGTAAAAGTAATTCCAAAAAATATAACCATAATAAAGCGACAGCAAAGCTTTCAAATTGAAAAGTGTCTCATTTAACGCATAATAACGGTACAGTAGGTAAATTTATGTTTCTTTTCTTTTGCCTGCTTCAGTATCAGAAATATCAAATTATAACATTTAAATTAAGAAGTAAAAACTGTTGGCCCTATTCACTAACCTAAACATTGCAACCCCAGTTACATCTATTCTCCATAGATCCATTCAGTGATTTACACAGGCTAAATACAATAAACAAAAAAAGACCTTTGTTTTAATAATACGTTTTATACATTCCGTTCTCTAGTATGATTTAGAAAAACTTACCTCATTTTAATATTTGTATATTGCACAACTTGTAGTATACTGTCATGAAAAAATAATTGCCATCTATCTAGAATACGTGTATTGTGCAATGCGTTGCTAATTGATCCCTTCCTTTATACTGCGGTTCGTTTTGACATCAAACACATGTTTACACTCTATATGGTCAAATTATGACGTTCAACAAAACGTCGTTAGATGTTAAATCATCTGCATTTGAGCCTTTTTCCAAAGAAATATGCTCTTTTGCTGCATAATCGTCCATGTCATCGATATCTTAATTACAATCCTCAATATCAAACTTCTCGTTAGCAACT
Organism: Platerodrilus igneus; assembly: GCA_036346225.1. NCBI lineage: Eukaryota > Metazoa > Arthropoda > Insecta > Coleoptera > Lycidae > Platerodrilus > Platerodrilus igneus. Next base: position 1,154,735 of record JARFIW010001555.1, read on the forward strand.
ACATAATTACATGAACGTTCAGTTTGTTTTGCATACGAGTATGTCATTGCTAATGGTAGTTTTCCTAGTCTCACTACCTCCATTTTCAACGGTCAATGCGAAACTAATTTAAAGCGACACTAATTTATTAAAGAAGTATGGAGGAGAATTGAATTTTTAAAGAAGTACACGTGTATTGATACATCCTGTGTCCATAAATATAGGCATTTCAAGGGTTTACCGTTAATTCTTGGGACAAACACACACTATTCAGAAACTACACCTAACATTTAAAAGTATCATTTAACAGAGCCTATTTTAAAAAAGTAATAAACATATGGCATAATTTTATAAACAAAAAAATAATTTTAAAAAGAAGTCTGACAGGGAAAAACCGACGGCGCCGGTAATGAAGGGTTAATATATAATCGTATAAATGTATTTTCTTTTGAAGCATTATTACATACAAAACATGCAAATGAACATTCGTTACTATGGAACCGCACATTTATTTTTAATTATTCTTCTCTGATTCGAAATAATCACATATTACAAGCATTTGGGATGTTGATTAATACGAGACTGCTGAAGTGATTTTGCAATACAGATTAAGTACACAAATGAATGTTTTTTAGTATGTGAAAGCAAATAGACCGTTAGAGTAGCTTTTTTTATGCGGAATAGCAACACAAATTGCATGCGAATGAACGTTCGTTAGTATGCGACCGAAATTGTGTTTGTAAATTGCTGGTATAATCACACAAAATTCCATGCGAATGAATGTTCATTAGTATGCGACCTCAAATGTATTTGTAAATTATAAGTTGGAAACGCATGGACATTCATTTGCATGCGACCGAAAATCTGTTTGTAAATTAATTTTTGTAATGTGGTATAATCACGCAAACTGCATGCGAATGAGCGTTACTTAGTATGCGACCAAAAATGTTCCTGTAAACGACTTTTCTGTGATGCGGTATAAATACACAAATTGCAAGCAAATGGACGCTCGTTGATATGCGATCGAAAATGTCTTGGTAAATTATATTTTTCTTATGTAGTATAATCACACAAACTGCAAGCGAATGGACGTTTTTTTAGTTTGCGACCGAAAGTGTCTTGGTAAACTACCTTTATGTAATGTGGTATAATTACACAAGTTGCATAAAAATGGGCGTTCGTTAGTATCTGACCGAAAATGTTACTGCAGAGGACTTTTTTTGTGATGTGCTATAATTACACAAATTGCAAGCGAATGGACGCACGTTAGTATGCAACCAAAAATGTCTTGGTAAATTATATTTTTGTGATGTAGTATAATCACACAAACTGGAAGCGAATGGAAGTTTTTTTAGTATGCGACCGAAAATGTCTTTGTAAATGACTACTATTTGATGTGGTATAATCACACAAACTGCAATAGAATGGACGTTCCTTAGTATGCGACCGAAAATGTGTTTGTAATCTATTTTTATGTGATGTGGTATAATTACACAAATTGCATGCGAATGGGCGCTCGTTAGAATGTGACCGAATATGTGTTTGTAAATTGCTTTTTTGTGATGTCGTAAAATAACATAAAATGCATGCGAATGGGCGTTCGTTAGTATGCGACCGAAAATGTATTTGTAAAGTACCCTTTCGTGATGTGGTATAATTACACAAATTGCACGCGAATCGACGTTCGTTAATTATGCGACCAAAAATGTCTTTGTAGAACACTTTTTTGTGATGCACTATAATTACATAAATTGCATGCGAATGAACGCTCGTTAGTATGTAATCGAAAATGTGTTTGTAAATTACCCTTTTTCGATGTGGTATAATCATACAAACTGCATGCGAATGACCGCTTGTTAGTATGTGACCGAAAATGTGATTGGAGAGTACCCTTTGGTGAAGTGGTATAATCACACAAACTCCATGCGAATGAACGTTCGTTAATATGCGATCAAAAATGTTTTTGTAGACTAGTTTTTTGAGATGCACTATAATTACACAAATTACATGCGAATGGACGCTCGTCAGTATGTGACCGAAAATGTGTTTGTAAGTTACCCTTATGTGATGTGGTATAATCACACAAACTGCAAGCGTATGGACGTTCGTTAGTATGCGACCGAAAATGTCTTTGTAAACTACTTTTTTGTGATGCGCTGTAATTACACAAATTGCATTCAAATGGACGCTCGTTAGTATGTGACCGAAAATGTGTTTGTAAATTACCCTTTTGTGATGTGGTATAATCACACAAACTGCAAGAGAATGGACGTTCGTTAGTATGCGACCAAAAATGTGTTTCTAATCTACTTTTATGTGTTGTCGTATAATTACACAAATTGCATGCGAATGGGCGCTCGTTAGAATGTGACCGAATATGTGTTTGTAAATTGCCTTTTTGTGATGTGGTGAAATCACACAAAATGCATGCGAATGGGCGTTCGTTAGTATGCAACCGAAAATGTATTTGTAAAGTACCTTTTCGTGATGTGGTATAATTACACAAATTACATGCAAATCGACGTTCGTTATTATGCGACCAAAAATGTCTTTGTAGATCACTTTTTTCTGATGCACTATAATTACACAAATTGCATGTGAATGGACGCTCGTTAGTATGTAATCGAAAATGTGTTTGTAAAAAGCCCTTTTTTGATGTGGTATAATCACACAAACTGCAAGCGAATGAACGTTCGTTAGTATGCAATCGAAAATGTCTTCGTAGACCACTTTTTTGTGATGCACTATAATTACACAAATTACATGCGAATGGACGTTCGTTAGTATGCGACCGAAAATGTGTTTGTAAATTACCCTTTCGTGATGTAGTATAATCACACAAACTGCAAGCGAATGGACGTTCGTTAGTATGCGACCAAAAATGTCTTTGTAGACTAATTTTTTGTGATGCAGTGTAATTACACAACTTGCATGCAAATGGACGCTCGTTAGTATGTGACCGAAAATGTGTTTGTAAATTACCTTTTTGTGATGTGGTATAATCACACAAACTGCAAGCGAATGGACGTTCGTTAGTATGCGATCGAAAATGTTTTTCTATATCACTTTTTCGTGATGTGGTATAATGACACAAATTGCATGCGATTGAACGTTCGTTTATGTGTGCCTGCATAATCTGTCGTATTCTTAGACAATTGTTAAGATTTATTAACTAAATATCAATTTTCAATACAAATGACCTTTGCTTCAATTTACGTTTCAAAGCAATCCTGACAAACTTTTCGTGAAAGGTGATGCTCAAGATTCTATTTTAGGGAAATTTGAAGTAGGTTTTCGTGCATTTGTGAAAATCGCTTAAACCTCGGGCAATTTATAGATTTAGTTTATAATACTGTATTATCCTTATTATCTTAAATCTTAATCTATTTAAAATGTAAGACAGGCTGTATCCTATAACGTGACTATTATTGTGGACGAAAGAACTATTTCAATTACACTAACAAAGTAGGAGCTGGGTAATTTTACTGTTTTATTTAATTACATATGGAATTTGTAGGTTATCTTACCCAATTTAAGTTTAATTTTCATTAATCCGTGGATTTATGCATTTTTCTTAAAACAGTGTTAGTGGTTTTTGTAAAAAGAGATACGGTTTTTTCTAATTTGAAATGTACAATTACTTTTGTCGTCTATGTAAATTTCAGATTATTTGATTGGTAGGCTCATGATAATAACATAAAATCCAGCCTCGACATGGCGGCCAGAGATATTCTGGGGTATACACAAAAAGTAAATAAGAAACCATGGATAACAAAGGATATCCTGAATTTAATAGAAGAAAGACGAAAATATAAAAATAAATCAGACGAAACAGGAAAACAGAGATACAAAGCCATAAAATGGGAAATTATTCGAAAATGCAGGAAAGCTAAAGAACAATGGATTGATGAAAAGTGCAAAGAGGTACAAACTAAGATGGAAGTAGGAAAGACAGATGAAGCATACAAACAAATTAGAATCAATTTTAGGAATAAAAAACCGTATAGCAAAAATATAAGGGACGCGGGAGGAAATGTCATTATAGAAAATGTAGAGAAAGTGGGTAGATGGCAAGAATATATAGGGAATTTATATGCAGGGGAAGAACTAACTGCATTAGAAAAGAAATCAGACATTAAAAATGATGACTTGGGATATCCTATACTTAGAGATGAATTTGAAATAGCATTAAAGGGTCTTAAAAATGGTAAGGCGCCGGGTACAGATAAGGTGCAAGCGGAGACTCTAAAAGCCGCTGGTCAAGCAGTAACAGAACGTCTTTTCCAACTTGTAAGCTATATGTATGAGACAGGCGAGATACCCAAAGATTTCAAACATAACATCATAGTAACTATACCAAAAAAGAAAGGCGCAGATAGATGTGAAAATTTTCGAACAATAAGCTTGACAGCACACGTATCAAAAATATTAACTAGAATTGTACAAAGACGAATGGAAAAACGGGCTGAAGAAATACTAGGAGAAGACTAATTTGGGTTTAGCTTAGCTCTGAGGGTGATAATGGAGAAAACAATAGAAAAAGGGTAAGACGTGTATATAGGGTTTGTAGATCTGGAAAAAGCATTCGACAATGTAAAATGGAAAAAAATGTTCGAAATACTCAAAAAGATTGGAATGAGTTATAGGGATAGACGGATAGTACATAACTTATACAAAGAGCAAACAGGAGTAATAGAATTAGAGCAGGAACGTAGAGAAGTAAACATCACGAAAGAGGTAAGACGGTGATGTTCACTATCCCCACTAATTTTTAACTTCTACATTGACGAGGCAATGAATACTGTCAAATGCAGGAAGACATTTGAAATTACTATGCAGCGACAAAAAATTGATATGCTTAGATTTGCAGATGATATAGCGGTATTAGCATCTAGCAAGAAAGATTTAGAAGCTGCTCTCAATGAAATGGAAACGGTTCTAACAGAGAGATACGGTATGAAAATTAACAAAAGTAAAATTAAAGTACTAGTATGCAAAGGAGGGAAAAATAAATCAAAAACAAGAATACAAATATGTAACACGAACTTACAAGAGGTTAAGGATTTCTGCTTCCTAGGAAGCCAAATAACGCAGGATGGGAAAAGCACAAAAGATATAAAACAAAGATTAGCACAAGGTCGTGCTACATTTAACAAGAAAAAGCAACTACTGTGCTCAAAGACCACAAACATAGAAACAAGGAAAAGATTGCTCAAAACATATGTGTGGAGCACAGCACTGTATGGCTGTGAAGCCTGGACAGTGGGAGAAGCGGACAAGAAAAAGGTAGAAGCCTTTGAAATGTGGTGCTACAGACGTATGATGAAGATATCATGAACAGACAAAGTTAAGAACGAAGAGGTACTAAAAATGGTAAGGGAAGAAAGAAATATGTGGAAAACGGTAAAAAATAGGAGAGATAGGATGATAGGCCACATACTACGGCATGAAGGAATAGTGCGGAATATACTAAAAGCAGAGATAGCAAAAAAGAGAAGAAGAGGTAGACCTAGGTTAGACTACTGTAGACAGATAGTGATAGATGTAGGCTGTAGGAGTTTCAGGGAAATGTGTAGGCTAGCTCAGAAGAGAAATCAATGGAGGTACGCATCCAACCAGTCCCAAGATGGATAAACTAATAACGAAAAAATAACTGTGCTTAAACATGATGATTATTATAAGTAACTACAAGAATTGGTTGGGCAATATTCTCGAATAATGTTAAGTGTGTGAAAGGATTTACTGGAAAACCATTGCTTCGGCAAATGTCTAAGTGTTGGGGGATCTTGCTAGCCACAGGTTGCTTAACCCCCTTCACTGAATCTCGGTGAAATAGGGCATAAAATTAGAAAACAATAGAAGGGGAACGAGCTGTATACACATGCTGTGTGAGAATTTCAGGGAACTATGTAGGCTAGCTCAGAATATAAATAAGTGCAGGTACGTGTCCAACCAGTTTTGAGACGAAAAACCTAATGACGAAAAAATAAGCGCAGATAAATCTGATGATTAGTATAAACAACTAGTTGTTGGTTACGAAATATCTGCAACTAATGTTGACTGTGCGAAAAGATAAATTGGAAAATATATTAAATCGCTAAATGGTTAAGTGTTGGGGGAACTTGGCAGCCGCAGGTTGCATACCTCCCTTCACAACCACTGAAGGTCGGAGAAATAGGGCACATAACTGTAAAACAATTGAAGGTGATCTAACTGCATCTAACAAGAAAGAACAGCGCCTATGAGGAAATGCAACAAACATAGAACAAAAAGAAAATTGTTGAAACATATTTTAATAACAAATAAACACCAGACGTTTAATTGTACGATAAGTTTTGGACTTTTTAACGACAAATATAAAATACGTGACAGGATAAAAGCAATATTTGGAAATTCTAAATAGATGCTATGATATGTTGAATGTCTACGTGTAGCATGGATGGTAGGAACAACATCTAAAACCAAGGAATTTGAGCATTACCAAGGTACTACAGAGGTAGGCGGAGATTATCAATAAACACGCGACGCGCACCAATTAAAGCATTGACAGGAGGGCTAATAAATACAATGGGGAATGAATAAACATTTAGTTCATCTATAACAAGGAACGAATCACGTCAGTATGCAGTAGAAATTTACGTGACAATATTAATTAGTGAAAAGTTTATAATTTAGTATAAGTAAAAATTTGAAAGTGACAAATTTGTGCAACGAATAATAGCCGATCTACACATAGACATAAGTTAAACTATTAAATAAAATTTATTCTAATATTTTACAATTCAGGACTCTAAATCAATAACCTGATACTGATCTAAATCAATATTTAATAACATGATACTGATCGAAGTCAATAGCGTCCCACATCTAAATTAAATATCTGAATATATTTCTAAAATTACCCCTAAAAAGAAAATATAAAAATACGTCTGAAAATACGACCAATTAAACAAATGTAAGGACACTCATGGAATCCGAGATAAACTACAGCAATAAGTAGAAAAAGTAAAGCAAGGGATGCTGAACACAGATACACAATTCCAGTTACAAAAAATGAAAAAACGCAGGCTAGCCATCTTAAATATTTTATTAGTTAAAGACTGTTTCTATTTTAATATTTGCTATATATTGTATGTCTGTAAGAGTCAACAAAAAGGTCATTTGAGAATTTGAAAACAGGGAAGCATTTTAGAACGTTCGAAGGTACTTAAAAGTAATTTAAAAGATATTTTTGCTGGCTTTCAGGAAACCATAAATTTGGTTCAGGGGCTAAATTTTGAATTTATATAAAATTGTACATATTATTATCAATCATTATATTGCGTAATCTTTTAAATTAAATTAAATTTAAATTTAAACAGTAGAGAGAGTAAGAGTTAAACAATCTATATCGTCGTATAATAAGCGATATCACAGCAATTAAAAATAACGTTCAATTGTGGAGCTTAATAGGAATTTCATATCAATATTAATAACGCCCAATCGTAAGGGCGATATCATAGCAAAAAGAATTGCGAACCAATCGTGGGGCTAGTAAGGGGCATATCACAGCAAAAAGAATGACACCCATCGTAGAGGCTTAAAATCCAAAAAAAATTGCTGCTGTTGAAAATAGTTTGATCATGCAAAGATCCAGACCATTTGTCGACTATATTGCATATTCTTAGTTTTGCATCACTTACTGTTTGCACGTTCAATGCAAAAATCCTTTGCAAGAGCGAAACGCTTCGGCATTGTAACCACTGTGTGAATTAATTTTTTATTAATGTACAGTCGATAGTACCTACTGTACGTAGAAACGATGCAAATGTATAAAATTTTCCAGTAGCTTCTTCTTCAGTTAAATACATTTTTATGTCTTGGTCGCAAGGGTGTAATTGCGATTGACACTCTTTTTATAATACGACAAGCCGAAACCCTAGAATATCAATAAAATCTGCAGCGCTTGTCCGCATGTTTCCTCATGCGTAAAACCTTAAAGTTAATAACAATTGTAACATATGTTTTATATAACCACCCCAGCAATTGTTACAATTAAATTTTGTTAAGCAATATAAAACACAATTTTAAGCATACCCATTTGTTAACAAAGCAATTTGAAGTTCAAATTGATGCAGTACATTAAGCACAGTCTTTTCTTAAACGAAACCGGTCATAAAAGTCCAAATCGTCATATATTTCGAAATACTTTTTCCGTATTCTGTAAATTTTTGGACGGCGAAGGACCATAAACTAGGGATGGACACGAACCCAACAGGTTCGAGGTTCGGTTCGAGGTTCGGTTCGATTTTTCGAACCGAACCGAACCGAACCGGACATTTTATTTTCAAACCGAACCTCGAATTGGACCGGCAAATTTTTCGAACCGAACCGAACCTAGCTCAAGGTTCGGTCCGGTTCGGTTCGAAAGGTTCGATTTTTTAAATAAAAATTTAGTTTAAAAATTTAATTTTCACTAAAAACATATCAATCTTAATTTCTCCCAAATGCACATTTTAAAAATCTCTAGTCGCAAGCATATGAGAAATAGAACGATTTTTTAATGTATATGGTCATCGAGTTTTAAGTCAATAGGTAAAAATGTAGTAGGTATTAGTGTTATATATCTAATAAATTTTGTCATCGTGGCACGTTTCAAATTGTTTGTTTGTAAATAGTATTAGATATTAAAGAAACTCGAAATGATTTTGAAAATTTGGTTTTAAAAACAAGCTTATTTTATTTAATGAATAGAAGTCGTGTTGAAAACCATCTTAAACGTATACAAGCCAACGTCACGGTCTAGAGACTACAGAAGTTTTCAGAATAAACGAAACAATTTAATTCTTAATTAAGTATGTATTACTAATCCATCATTTTAAATTTTTTACTTTTTAATGAAAACCAGCTCTCTACTAATATTTAAAAATATGACCTTGAAGCAAAAACTAATCTCCTTTTTTTGTACATAATCGCTCAACAAATGGTGTTATAGAACGCACGGTACCATAATATTTACTGTTTATTTAGTGTAGCCATTACCACCAACGTCTTTAGAAGTAGCCGATACTCTAAAAGAATGACCCCAAACTTTCTCTCAAAACCAAGGGTTGAAGTTTATGACTCATGGCGGCATGAATATGTCAATCAATGCCGACATAAAATAACACAGTATAATGCAAATAATAAGCAGACAATGCCCGTGCCATAAATACTGTTATATTTTATTATGAAAAACGTGAACGCTGTTTGAGGTAGATTTACGATTCTTTCCGAGAACCATCTGATATTGTCTTTTAAAGAAACAATAATAATAATAAAGATAACCTAACAAACAGCTTTTTGATTGTACTGTATAAGAAATCAGCAACACTTTATTGTCTTGATACTCTTTTTATACTAACTAAAACTAAAATAAAAGTAATCGCAAAGATCGTGTGATATCGTTCTTGCACGGTAAAATGACATTAGTAAAAATCATCAATTATTAACACATTCTAAATTTTAGAGGTGGCTTTCATTATTAACCTAATTGTAATTACGCTTTGTTAAAGATAGTACGTATTGAAAAATAAAAGCTAGACAAATAGTATTAATATGATTTATGCTACTAAAATCTAAAGCAAATTAATGTTGGGTTTATTTGAAAGTAGCAACTACTAAATATAAAAACTACAATAAGCATTTAAATTGTTGTAGTTGAACGCACTAGTTGTTTAAAATATCAAAATGTCGAACCGGTTCGGTTCGGTTCGAGGTTCGGTTCGTTTCTTTCGAACCGAACCGAACCGAACCGGAATATATTTTTTCAAAGCGAACCTCGAACCGAACCGGACTAAAAAGTTTTCGAACCGAACCGAACCTAGGGCAAGGTTCGGTTCGGTTCGGTTCGAATCCATCACTACCATAAACTCTTCCTCTGAGGAACTTGTGCTTGATAATGTATCATTTAAGTTCATTGCAATGCACAAAAATAATAAATATGAGATGTAAATATGGCAAACCAGAGGAAAGAAAATGAAAATTGACAGTTTGTGATTTTCAAAAGTTGCTTTGAGACCTTAAACATCAGGTTTTGGCTCTAAGTATAAAGTAACTTTAGCTCTAAATATCCTTTAAAACATTGTTATGAAATGAGATTATATTTTAAATGACCCTTTATAGTTAAAGTTGACTTTAAGTTAATTATGAAATTGGCCGTTAAATTTAACTAGTTGCAAAAGACATTACTCTTTGCTTTAAACGATAAATCGTCATATATTTCAAAATACTATTTCCGTATTCTGTAAATTTTTGGTCGACGAAGGACCATAAACTCTTCCTCTGAGGAACTTGAGCTTGATAATGTATCATTTAGGTTCATTGCAATGCACAAAAATAATAAATATGAGATGTAAATATGGCTAACCAGAGGAAAGAAAATGAAAATTGACAGTTTACCTAAAAAGCATGTACTTGCATCGATACTGAGGGACAAAACGTAGGATTTTTAGATTATTTTTTCTAATGTGGAACAACCACATACTTCAAACAAATGGGCGTTCATCAATATGGTACAACACATGTTTCCGTAAAAGACTTTTGCATGTTGCAGAATAATCACAATTATTGCATACGAATGGACGTTCGTTAGTGTGCAACTTCATATGCTTTTGTAAAGTATATTTTGTTGATGCGGCATAACCACACAAAGTGCAGGTGAATGGACGTTCGTTAGTGTGTGAGTTCATGTGTCTTTTTAAACTACCTCTATGTAATGTGGCAAAATTACATAAACTGCATGCAAATGGACGTTCGTTAGTATGCGACTTCAAATGTATTTTTAATCTACCTTTATGTGATGCAGCATAATTACACAAATTGCATGCAAATGGACGCTCGTTAGAATGCGACAAAATATGTGTTTTTAAATGCGTTTTCTGTGAAGCGGCATGATTACACAAACTGCATGCAAATGGACGTTCGTCAGTATGCGACTTCAGATGTCTTTTCAAACTACATTTATGTGATGCGGCATAGTTACACAATTTGCATGCGAATGGACGTTCGTTAGTGTGTGATTTCAAATGTATTTGTAAATTACCTTTGTGTAAAGTGGCATAGTTACACAAATAACATGTGAACGAACGTTCGTTAGTGTGCGACTTCAGATGTATTTTCAAACTACTATTATGTGATGCCGCATAATTACACAAACTGCATGCGAATGGACGTTCGTTAGAATGCGACTGCACATGTCTTTGTAAATCACATTTCTTTGATGTGGCATAATTACATAAGTTGCATGCGAATGGACGTTCGCCCGTGTGCGACGTCATATGTATACGTAAACTGTCTTTTCGCGATGCGGTATAATTACATAAGTTGCATGCGAATGGACGTTCGCCCGTGTGCGACATCACATGTATATGTAAACTGTCTTTTTGCGATGCGGTATAATTACATAAGTTGCATGCGAATGGACGTTCGGTAGTGTGCGACTTCAGATGCTTTTGTAAAGTATATTTTCTTGATGCGGCATAACTACACAAAGTGCAGGTGAATGGACGTTCGTTAGTGTGTGAGTTCATGTGTCTTTTTAAACTACCTCTATGTAATGTGGCATAATTACATAAACTGCATGCAAATGGACGTTCGTTAGTATGCGACTTCAAATGTATTTTTAATCTACCTTTATGTAATGCAGCATAATTACACAAAATGCATGCAAATAGACGTTCGTTAGAATGCGACAAAATATGTGTTTTTAAATGCGTTTTCTGTGAAGCGGCATGATTACACAAACTGCATGCGAATGGACGTTCGTTAGTATGCGACTTCAAATGTGTTTTCAAACTACGTTTATGTGATGCGGCATAGTTACACAATTTGCATGCAAATGGACGTTCGTTAGTGTGCGACTTCAAATGTATTTGTAAATTACCTTTGTGTAAAGTGGCATAGTTACACAAATTACATGTGAACGGACGTTCGTTAGTGTGTGACTTCAGATGTATTTTCAAACTACTTTTATGTGATGCCGCATAATTACACAAACTGCATGTGGATGGACGTTCGTTAGTATGCGATTTCAGATGTATTTTAAACTACCTTTATGGGATGCGGCATAACTACACAAGGTGCATGCGAATGGACGTTCGTTAGAATGCGACTGCACATGTATTTTTAAATTCGATTTCTGTGACGAGACATAATTACACAAATTGCATACAAATGGACGTTCGTTAGTATGCGACTTCACATGTCTTTGTAAATCACATTTCTTTGATGTGGCATAATTACATAAGTTGCATGCGAATGGACGTTCGCCCGTGTGCGACGTCATATGTATATGTAAACTGTCTTTTCGCGATGCGGTATAATTACATAAGTTGCATGCGAATGGACGTTCGCCTGTATGCAACGTCATATGTATACGTAAACTGTCTTTTCGCGATGCGGTATAATAACATAAATTACATGAGAATTGACGTTTCTTAATGTGCGACTTCATTTGTACTTTTAAACTACGTTTGTGTAGTGTACATAATTACATAAATTGCTTGCAATGGACGTTCGTTAGTATGCAACCGTATGTGATTTTTTAAAATATTTTTCCGTGATGCGGTATAATCTAACAAATTGCATGTATATGAACGTTTGTTAGTATGGGGCATAATGTGTATATGTAAATAACTTCTTAGTGATGCGGCATAGTTACATAAATTGCATACATATGCATGCACATTAGTTAATAAGCAACTGTGTATGCTAAAGTGTTTTTCGGAGATTCCGTATAATCATACAAATTGCATAAATATTCACGTTCGTTAGTATGCGACCGCATAGGTAGATGTAGAAGACTTTTGTGATGCTGCATTGTCACTAAGATTATATACATTTTAATGTTCGTCAAAACGAAAACACATATGAATTCTTAACTTGCTTTTACAACATGCAGAATGTGCACAGAAAAAGCAGGCGAATGGTAGTTCGTGAGTACGTTAGCACATACAAACTTTAATGAATCCTTTATAGAGGGAACAATAATTACATGAATAATATGATAACGAACGTTCCTTAGCATGTGACCGAGCTATAAATTGGTAAGTTATTTTCCTGCTGTGCAAATAACATTTCAACGAACGGTGTTTAAGGGTGATAACGTCCACTCGTTAATAGTATAATTATTGTAAATTTACAATAAACACACATATTCTTGTTTATACAAATAGCGTATTCCAATAATAGTCTACTTTTGGAGGCCAGTTTATTCAATGTTTATAAAGGCATTTCCTCTTAATACGAGGACATCATCTAGAAATATACGATAAATTCTACTAAACGCTTTTTATTTCAATATTGGCTATCGATCGTGTCGTTCGCAGAGTTGAAAAGAGTTGAATACAAAGGAATCATTTGACTTTTTTTTAAATACTTTTTTCTGTAATTATGTAGCTATAAAAATTCCCTTGAAGATATTTCAGAGAACCGAATGTTTTTTAAACTACGACTTGGCTTTAGAAATAACAGAGGCACTAAATTTATAAGTATACTAGTGAAGCGCTTGAAATTACTAAATGATTGTTTTATTAGAATAATTATATAAAGTTACTTCTTTTTATACATGAACCACCCCCTCACATATACGATAACTTGATTTTATACCTTTAGCTTAAATTATTTAAAATGGAGTGGTTGTGAAAGAATAAAATTGATTTTTTTACTGGCAATAATCAATAGAAAAAGGCTTAGTATGGAATAAAACGACTTTGTCGTGGTTTTGCATCCCACACTGCCTGAAGTTATTTGAATCACTGGCACTGCAGACGTTTCATGTAAAAATCTGTGATTCCACAAATGATGGGTAAATAAATTTGATACTCGTTAATATTAGTGATAATTCAGATTTTGGTTTATCTGACGATGCTAGATCTGACGATTTTCGTTTTAAGTTGTGAGAGTAGTTTGTAAATTGGATAAATGCCCCCACTAATGGCCAAGACCATTATTTAACTTTATTTAAATGCTTAGGGCTTGTCTTTAACGTTTTTGTAAATGCAAATTTATAAGATACTACCTGAATTCATGTATAATCTGTACTTTTATGAACTCGAATACAAATAAACATAATTTGTTTAAAATAATCTTTTTAGGTTAATACATAGAACTCACACCAGTAATGGTCATACATGTTTTAGAAGTGATCACCTATTTGCATTAGTAATTGCCGTACTAAGAAAAAATAGTGCTCTCAATTGAATTAAATTATAACTAATATAACATTTCTTAATGCGTAGTTATAAGTATTTTTTATTTCTCCCACATCTGTTGTTTTTAATACCGGTTGTTTAATTGTACATTAAAATAATACAACGTGTCATCTTTTTAACGCCAGTTCCAAGCAAATCTTGCTCTTTTCATAATTTATTCAACTCCTTCCGAATCCATTTTCAAAACCACTCCTGGAACAAATAATACTTGTTAGAAATTTAAAATTGCAACAATGAGTTATATTACTACCAGGATAGTAATCTTTGCCATATTTAACAATAACATGATATCCAATAGCAAAATCTAACATATTTGGATCACTGATTAAATTCATCGACAAATCTATTTTGGACTTATTTGATTCAGAAGAAGACTCATCAGGTACCTCTACCAGCTTTCTTTTATTAATTTTTTTACCTTGGAGTGATTATCTGCTCATAAAAATTTCGGTATATCTTACTTAAAACACCTGCTGGAAATATTGTTCTTTTTCTTTCATAGAAACATTTTTCTCGAAAGTTTTTGGAAACACCAAAAGATTCTTAAAAGGTGTGGAAACTTTAAACCCTTCGCTTTCTTTTTTACCATACAAACATACGCTTGTTTTCTCTGGAGTTTTTCAACAAGGATCAAGTAACTGGTGTCTTAGCAAAAAAATCATCTTTTCTGGACAATTCACATTTGGTCTTCACTATTTACAATTGTTACAGGAATTTTAGTTGATCTACTAGCTATTGAATGAATTGTTCCTGTAGTTTGTCATATTTCTTTATTTATAAGGGAGCTTTTTAATTGCTGCCCACACTTTAAAGACTTAATATTACGGGTCCAATTCGACTGGTTTGAATAGGTTTTAATAAACTGCTGCAATACATCTTTTTCAATTTTTTCTCAAACTACTGCAATTACCTTGTTACTAATGTTTTCTTATTTACAGTTCACATTTTTCTATTTGGGATACATTTGGGATAATCAACACCATCTCCGCCGAATGGATATAGCCCGCTCCTTCTAAACCCATTTATTATTGTTTCCTTTAGCATATTTTGAAAAAACTACAGACAAAATGTTGCCAAATGTGCAACGAGTAACATTTTCGGGAAGTTGTTGAATTTTCATTTTCGAACTTGAGATGTCCAGCCTGACTTCAAGGGTTTGATAACAGCTACATCTGCAGGTTGCATTATTTGGGTCGTGTTTGGATATAATGAAATTAGTATCACCCCACTATCATCATATAGTTGGCTGCTTTGATTATGTGATACCTATGGCCATTTACGAAAAGAATTACTGATCGGGATATATTTTGAGACTTTATATACGGTATAAAGTGGTTTGCTATGTATTCATAGAAAACTTCAAAATTGATCCATCCTAAATCAGATCGTTGTAAGACCTAAGCCCCTGGAAGCTATTCAACAATAATTCTTGCTATTTTTTAATATGGAAAATTATCATAGGAGGCACGACTTTACCCTCAGTAGCAAATCTGCTAAAAGCGTTATTTGTTCTTTTTCTGAATGAACACGAATGTAGAAGTTCTGTTTATTATCAGCTGGTCCCAATGCCTTCCCACTTTTAGGAAACACTCTTTATCCGTATTAAATATCCACTTTGGATGTTGAAGAATATGATGAAGATTCTCTTCTTGTATTTTATATCTGAATGCAATGTAAAAGTGATAATTATAAACCAGAAACACTCTCTTGATCTCAAATATTTTGACACCCCTTTGTATGCCAATCTAGAATTTTTCTTACAGCATCCCTGCGAGATTAGTGTAGCATATGTATGATTGGGTATCGTTGTTTGGATAACATTCAAGTGGTTTGCTAAACTATTAGAAATGGATGCTTATTGTATATGGAGCAGAGACACTTCGAACAGATAATAATGTTAGATATCAGTTGCAAGGTCATCACATAGTTGGCTGCTTTGTTTATGTGATATCTATGGCCATTTACGAAAAGAATTGCTGGCCGGGATTATTCTGAGACTTTATATATGATATCAAGTGGTTTGCAATGTATTCATAGAGAACTTCAAAATTGATCCATCCTAAATCAGATCGTTCTAAGACCTAAGCCCCTGGAAGCTATTCAACAATAATTCTTGTCATTTTTTAAGTTGGAAAATTATCATAGGAGGCACGACTTTGCCCTCAGTGGCAAATTTGCTAAAAGTGTTATTTGTTCCTTTTCTGAATAAACACGAATGAAAAAGTTCTCTTTATTATTACTAGTCCCAATACCTTCCCACTTTTAGGACATAAGCGGAAACACTCCTCATCCGCATTAAATATCCACTCTGGATGTTCAACAATATGATATAGGTTCTCTTCTTGTATTTTATATCTGAATGCAATGTAAAAGTTATAATTATAAACCAGAAACACTCTCTTGATCTCAAATATTTTGACACCCCTTTGTAAGTCAATCTAGAATTTTTCTTCCAGCATCCCTGCGAGATTAGTGTAGCATATGTATGATTGGGTATCGTTGTTTGGATAACATTCAAGTGGTTTGTTAAACTATTAGAAATGGATGTTTAATGTATATGGAGCAGAGACACTTCGAACAGATAATAATGTTAGATATCAGTTGCAAGGTTTTTTGTTTTTTGATTTGATTCTTCATGTCTGCTGATGTACCATAATATACTTATGTATCAATACACAATAATGACCTAGTGTAAAATTGCTTTGTTACGAAAAATTTATGTTACCAACATCGTAGCCCCACTTTGAGTCTATCAGAAATTTGACTGCAATCTAGAATTAAACTAAAAAGAAAGGTTCAAAGTAATTAAACGATGCCTCCAAGCATTGTACGAGTGGCTCCAGAGTCTAACACACTAGTAAAGAGAATCAAAAAGATATAAACAGACAGATATGGCCGTTGGGCGCCCCGAACATTAGTACAAAGGAAGTTTAACACAAAACGCAAATTGGTCCTTTGGACCAGAAAAAGGAATATCCGAGGACAGAGAAAGAATAGGGTCTTCGCCTCGGCCTAAAAATCCTATCGACAGTTTAACGACGCTATACATGTTGGGCAGTTAGGTCGGGTAACCCTCTTCCGATCACAACCATAACAATGTCGGATTTGCGGACTAGGACAACGTGGAGAAAAATGCCCAGTTTTGTCACACTCGAAGCAGGTGACCTGACGAGTATAAGAGGACGTAGGGACGTGAACAAACGATACGGAAGCAGAAACGTTATATTGAATAGGAGTTGTAGGACGGGTCTTGATAGTTTGGTCATGATGGCTAAATGTATTTATAGAAAGCGAAACAGATTTAAAAGCAAAATCCGATTCTACGTATGAGTTTTGCCTTAGCTATGAGGTACATAGTTCTCAACGCAACATTCTTTGCGTTCTAATTGCAAACATTCTGTTTCCAATTTTTGTAGAGATCGAACAGTAGGCAACTGGGTGAGATAGAAAGAAGATAAATTTCGAGAAGCAACATCCAATTGTACATCGTCGAGTATACTCCCATGACGACGAAACATAGCAGCCATACTAGCTAGGTACTTGATAATATCTTCCGTGGAATTCTGTGTTGGTTTTAAAATATCCCGAAGTAATTGACGTTTATAATCCGGGAGTTCAAAATGTTGTACCAGTAAATTAGACAACGACTTCCAGTCAGCAAACCTATGTCGGTTACCACAATACCAAAGTAACGATTTAGACTCAAACAAATCCACTGCAGACTCAAATAACTGCAATTCTAACACATGTCGAGCTTGTCGTAATTCCACTTCGACACTGGGTGGCCTTGGTGGGAAACCGAAAAAGAAGTAGCTGTTGACTTAGGCACTGTAGCAGAGGCTGATTCTTGTTCTGGTTCAGATTACGATTCCTTAGTAAGTAAAAGAGGTTCATCAGAATCGACACTAGTAGTGTGTGTCGGGCTAGAGGTAGCTATCGACGTTTCCGATAAAGTAATAGTGTGCGAAATTTCTTTATTGTAGTTTTAAAGGAGCCGCGGAGATAAACTAAAGTAAAAAGTAATTGATTATGAGCTTGGCGTTTCTCCTTTGTTGCAGAAATCCTAGAACAGCATCGTTGTGTATGCAATTATAAGGAACTAATGCGTTTAAAGGCACGAGAAGACTTGTCCTCACTAAATGTAACAAGATATTGTTTTAGCTCTTGGATCGCAGATGTAACCGCTACCAGTTCGGAAGCGAAATCAGATTCAACGGGAATAGAAAGTAGTCCTTATTCACGTTTCATGCGATACGTACTCTGTACGAACCTACGTAATTCGTCTACATTATCCTCAGGATTAAAGCCGCGAGAGTCTAATTCATATTGGAACTCGGTTTCCGCAACCGGTTTAAGTGAATGTGCCAATATGCCATGACACACACACACACAAAAAAGAAGGAACCAATTAATAGATTTAAATCTGACCCCCATGTCCCAACAACAAAAAAATTTTGTAACCCGCAGAACAGTTTAGAAACCCACAACTCTAAAGCAAGGGCTGTACGATAAAAAACCTAATTCTAGAAATGACAGGGAGAAAAAGAAGGGTATAGAGAGAAAAAATTTTTGAACTCCAGTGTTTTCGACGCACTACAAGTATAGACGAAAACACAATTCCGAAAATCTGAAAAGAGCCAACTCATAATATTCAGCGATCAAGAAAGAAAACCAAAATTTCAGAAAATTAAACCCACACAAGAAATAAAATAAATCGGTCCCCATGTGAGAAACACCCAAGAGTCGAAAGAGAGAAAAAATTAATACCAAAGGACTGAGAGAAAAAATTGTACAGCAAGATTTAAGTCAACCCGTCTAAAATACCGCTTTGAACGTAAAAAAAATAAGCAGCATTAAGCCAAGAAAAACGGGTAATGTCGGAAATTAGGCCATAACACCAAAAAAACGGGCCAAAAGTTAATCAAAACAAAATCGGGTACCCACGTCGGGACGTCAATGTAATGAACGGTCATGCCCACCCGAATAAGTTGTAACAAGTACAATTAAAATTAGATCATTTACGAAAAAGGTACATTTTTAAAACTGAAAGAACTTACCACACAACGGTTGTGAACAAAATTTCTGTAGATAACGAAATAAGGCAAGTATTCTTTGTGGTATAATTACAGAAAGAATAATCTATGGGACTTGTTTTATAGCAAGAATTTAATTCAATCCCAGCGTTATCAAACACATAGGTGTTAATAGAAACTCGATACCTTTATCAGAGAAGTGTGATCTATTATTTCAAAAAGTCTTTAGGATTGGGTATTATAAGAATTAATTGTACTCTGTAGTAATATGCACTAAGACGACGGATACTTAAAACAAGGTACTGATTATTTAAATTATAAAGGAACTTTCCATTTCGAAGCAAATAGGTTTAAATGAAATTGTAGTAAAGCGTACTTATTGTAGTAATGTTTAATATACAGGGTTGTGTACGAATATCAATAGCAGAATGAAATAAAATGACGAAAGGTTTAGTACACCGTTAAAAGGTGGACGTAAAAAATCCCTTCACCCCCCGCCCCAGCAAAATTAAAAGG
Source organism: Platerodrilus igneus (assembly GCA_036346225.1). Lineage (NCBI taxonomy): Eukaryota > Metazoa > Arthropoda > Insecta > Coleoptera > Lycidae > Platerodrilus > Platerodrilus igneus. The sequence continues at coordinate 1,174,494 of JARFIW010001555.1, forward strand.
TCAGGTTAGGAAAACAAAAGCAACGAAGCAGGCATTACAGTACTAACAAAGAGGAAAAAAATCGTTTGAGAAAACTCAAAGAAAAACAAAAACCAACGAAAATTAACTTATATCCGGCTCAAAAGACCAATACTAATAGGATAAACCAAAAGAAAATTCGCTTAAGAAAACTACAAAAAACACTCAAAAATCAACAGAATTTTCATCCGGCTCAAAGAACCAAGGACAAAGCTCGAAATTGAAGAGAACCACAGGAAAAGATAGGTAAGTAGTAGCAATGTGCGAGGGCAAAGTTAGAACGGCGTCAACGCTGCCAAAGTCGTGAAAGGACGGATGATTCTTTCGAAAAGAAACAGTACAGTCTTCAACCTCAAAAGACGATTGGTTGCCTGCAAAAAATTAAAAATAAAGAAAAGAAGCTAGGAAGAAAACCAGCAGTAATAGCCAAAATAAGACAAAAGTGTCAAGTCTCAAGTATGTTCGGGGAAGACAAAAGGAGGAGGACTGGAAAAAATAACGATGGACTTCAAACTGTGGCCGTGAGAAATCGTTTAGAACGAACAACCAATAAAGAAGTTACTAATAGACCCAATAGTCGATTAAGTCGTAATTTCCTAAGGAAACGAATAAAAAGCCTAATTAAGTTAGTACAATAACTACCAGCAAAGAAAACCAGTCAAAGGAAAATGGGATGGAATGTTGAATGGAAGCGCACCTAAAAAGAATAAAGAAAGCATGTCATAGCTCAATACGAAGAAAAGTTCAAATTCTAAAAGAAAAACAAAAACAACTCGAAATCATCATATGGAGTATTGATACAAGATTTGCTGCGCATGCGTCGTAGAGGGAAAACAGATCAAGATTAGGGACATTAGGCTTGCCAGGATGTGCAGGTTTTAGGTCTTTAACATGCCAAATGGATTTGTGACCGGAAGTATCGGTAAGTTCATAGGTCTAGGAAGAAACAACTTTAGAGATAGGAAAAGGACCAACTAATTTAGGAGCAAGTTTAGCGTTGGAATGACGTAAAGTGTCGGACACGGCGAAATTACGGCGCCAAACAAAATCACCTAGTTAATAAGAGACAGAACGGCGGCGGAGATTATAGCGGCTGTGAATTTTTCGGTAACCGGCAAAAAGTCTTTTGAGAATGTAGGAACAAATATTTTTAAAATGTTCACTATCTGGAGAAGGATGTTCAGGATCAGAATTATTCATCATCGTTTTGCAGTCTTGCCGACAACTCAAAATGTCACATCCTAAGTTCCGTTTCCCTTCCCATCACTCTCCCAGAGTCCGTCATTACCCTTTACACCCTTGTTGTTCCCGACGTCTCCTACCAAATTATACTCGGCATAGATTTCTGGAAATCTGTGCAGTGTGCACCCAGTTTTCAGGATGGCTATGGACTTTTGCTTCTCCTTCTTTCTTGGTCATCACTACTTACTGCTAGAAGATGTAATAATCAGTGGCATTCAAGATATTTCCCAATCAAGACCACATTTCACACCCAATAGCATACTAGAACCCTTGTAAAACACTTTCAGCACCCGTCTCACTCAGTTAATCGGCGGAACAACACTTTTGTTTGTGTAGTCGAAGCTTTCGGTATTTTATCGGCACGGAATTTTTAGCAGAGAAATTCTCTGAATTATCTGTTAATTACCTGCTAGATATTCTAAGGTCCAAACCTGTACGTAACAAGTTTTACCTAAACATACAAATGTATTTTCTGCGTTGAATTTATCACATTGTTAAAATAACAAAATATCGATGTTTAATAATATCTGATTATCGAATTATCGGGATATCCAGATATCGAAATATCAAAATATGTAAATTTCAAAACATCATAAAATGAAAGCATGAAGGATAAATAAATTTTTAAGATATCGAATTATCGAAGCCCAAACGTTGTCAATAATAATAACTACTTTTATGCATTAACAACATTTCTTTTCTTTCTTTATTTGGTTAGAAAAGCAGCCAGCTTGGAAGCTATCAACCAAATCGTTTTTTCAATGACATTGTGTTCATTTGTTTCAAAATTACTTAAAAATTGTAAAACCTTACGGATATCCATTTGCCTTTTCTTTCATGGTATTAAAAAACATTCTTGATACTCTTGACACTGACCTTCTTGATTCAATCATTTCCAAGTTAAATCTTCATAAATCTTGAGGTCCTGATAACATTCCTAAAATAATTATTCAAAAGTTATGGCCAGTAATCCGTCAATCTAGCCACAAGTTTTTCCAAAAATGTCTAACCACCGGTACCTTTCCTGACTCCTTTAAACACGCAAATATCACCCTACTTTTAAAACCTGCCAAACCCCATGAAAACCCACGCTCCTATCGACCAATTGCCCTCCTTTCAACCATCGGTAAACTTCTAGAAAAATTAACTCTACATAAACTCCAGTTCCACATCGATAGTAATGACCCTAATTTCTAACCACCAACATGGTTTCTGTCAAGGTCAGACCGCTGAACAAACAATCCACTCCTTAACTTCCAAGCAACAATCATCACAACCCAAATACGTCCCAGTAATTTTCCACGATTTCTACTCTGCTTTTGATTTCCTCTGGTGGCCCAATATCCTTAATCAACTTAAGATACTAAGTTTCCTCCAATAACTACAAAGTCATACAATCATGTCTAACTTGCCGTACACCAACTCTTAACATAAACTATTTTCCACCACCACGAACCTATCAAAAAGCTGTCCTTAACGATTCATTCTTTGACCCACCCTTTGGAACTTATCCATCAACCCTCTCCTTGACCTCAACATCTCGAATACAGATACCTTAGCTTACGCAGATGACCTTGCATTTCTTATCCATCAAAACTCCCGTGTTGAACTACAATCGTCTGCAAATATCCTTATCCAATCAATCAATCAATCAATAATCTTTATTATTATTATAACTATTCACAAGCCAAAGGTCAACCTAGTTGTACATTCAAATTTAATGAAATATATGTACGAAATCAATAAATTTTATAAAATCTTTGGGTGCAATACTGTCTTGCTATATTGTTGAAGGTAATTTCTTAATTAAATTTATTATTAGTCTACCACAAAACGAATATACTGGAACGACGTAATCAGGGCGCCGTATTTATCCATGAGGCTCAGATCTCGTAGCCGTGTAATCTTCTTAAACTTATAAACCAGAGCGCTGTGATTGAAATCACCCAATTACCGTTAACAGAAAAACAAACCCTTATATGGGACCTACCCATCTAACGGTATAGAATCAAATGGCGATGCGGATATCGCTCGATCGATTTTATACAAAACCCATGTTACCTGTTTCAAGAAGCGAGTACGAGTGTTCTCTGAGTTGACGAACAAACGAAATGACCTTACATTGCTTGTCATTATGAGCAAACTTCAAACAACTATTCCTTAACACATGAGCCTATATTATGCATTTTAAATAATACTCCATCCCTAATTGAGTTATATTGTCAATGAATGTATTATAATTAATATTAAAAAGCTAATTACTGAATTAAATAATTGGCATACAGGATGCAGTAAACCAAAAAAATCTACTTATTTATAAATTACGTCAAGAAATGTTACAATATATTCAGGGTATGTTACAGGTAACGCAACGGTCCCTTTAACTGGCATTTTGTGTATTTTATAGGATTTATCTTTAGATTTTATGTCCCGACACTTATTTTTTCTATACACGATTTCCAAAGATTTTTATTTTGAGACTCTGTGTTCATTATTATTGTTCAAAACCATCGAATGTAAATAATAATATTAAAATGTAATAAAATCTCTCTACAAGGGTCATTACAGCCTCCACACGTAGCTTTTCCTGTAAGCTAGTCGTACGTTAAATTTTGCCAATGGTTGGTACTGCGCATCACACACGAGTTGTACCGCAACCCTACTATCCTACAATTATCGTTGAAACCATCGAACCAATTGCGATCATACTTCAAATTGTACGATATAATGTTCGTTTGTAGACCGTATAACTTTTAATTAGATAATAGAAAATGTGTAAGAGTTTATACGTTCTATTTCGTAGTTTGCATATTTCTTCACTTTTACACTACGTACTCTATTTTAATAATTTTTTCTTTTCACATTTGGAGAATTGTTCAATTATTCAATATTTATTGTAGTTAAACGACTTACTTTACTGTAATTCGATAAAGCGACTTTGAAATCTTTGGGTGCTAGAAATATACTTAAGAATTGTTACTATGCAATAATGGGTTTTACGTAAGTGTTATTGTGGGGCAGTTTTAAAATACATTCGTTAACCTGGATCTATTTCAATTTTCGAGTGTTGATTTGTGTGAATTCCTTTACCTAACCGGGTAGTTAAACAATCTTTTTGCTGTTTTAGGTTCTTGAACTAATGCTTTCTTGGTGGTGATACAAAAATCTTACATTGTTGTTGCAACACTTTTGTCTAGTTATCGTTGTATGCGCGTTAGGCAAGATGAGGTACGTACATTGCAGTTACCAAAAACACTTAATCCATAATTATTTGCCGCCTTTATTAAAAAAATTTGCAGGTAAGCAACCCAAGTTGCACCTAACAAACTTCACAAGCGTCATAGAAACGCAAACGTGAACACCCATTAATAATAGACTCGCCAATCAACACACATCAAAATCGAATAGACTCGCCTGGGAATTCCGATACGTGCAATACAGAGATTAAGTATAATGATCAAGGCGGCGAGCTTTCATTTGTTGTTGGAAATTCATTAACTGGTAATAGCCTGGAGAAACCAATAGCTTCCGACCTTCTGAGTTTACTCACGGTACACCAAAGCTCGGAGGTGTCATATCCTAACGTGTATACTTCACGTCCTGCCGGCAAGGTGCACCAAATCCTACCACCAGGGTCTGGACTTCCATCAAAGGTAGTTACTTCGTAAAACATTTTGGTATGAGCATCTGCTGCTGAACGCGGTTCACCAAGTCGTCCGTGATGTCCTCATCTTCGCCGCCCACTATTACTGAAGCAATACAGGCAATACCCAGGTTTAGGTACCCGTAAACTTGCTACACGATACTATAACGTACAATTAAATTTTTATACTGTTACGACCGAAAGACGCGTAGAATTAATGTACTGAACTATTTGATTAACCTGTTGCGAGTTTCTAATTAGCTTTAAAATTCGAATTCTTGTTATTTGAACGCACTTTGAATTTAATTCTTTTCTGAACACGACCTAAGTACTCGTCGTTACATTTATTTTTCGTTATTTACGAAATTTTCGCGCACACACTGTGTAGTAAGTACTTTTAATTTTTAAAAAAATATATATACTTTCCTTCGTGAAGGGTCTAATCTGTGACTACACTTTTTATAGTTTTTTCCTGGGAACATGATCGTCCGTTGCATTGACTCCGGACTGACGTGTCAGTTCTAAAGGTGGAGTACATCTGTACCAGCTGAATGTTAAAAATGAAACCGCTTAAACCACAAAACTAATTTTCCTATCGTATAAAGTGAGACAGAATATCATCCCTAGCTGATAGTTGCACTACGACCGTCGATGACTTCACCAGTAATAGATTGGAGTTAGATTGTGTTTTTGTCTTGTCCTTTGTCAAATTTGGGGCATTGGAAAAGTATTTCACTTCTCTTATAACAATTTTTTTTGACGATTATAAAAGCTTATAAATTTAATTATAAAATACACTGCACTATTTATTCAAATAAACAATCAATTTTGCGATATTAATAAATGTTTTGATCAGTACCGCATAGCCCAATCACGAGGCGTATTAATGAATAATAATAGTAAAGGCTCTATTCGTAAACGTTGGTTGTTTGAATAGCATTTCAAATATCAAGACGATTCTTGTGCCTTGTGCGCATCCCGTCATGTAGGGTCACTCAAGCTCGAACATTCACTTCGATGAGACGCACCATGGCTCATAATTTGCTTCGAGCTAGCAACTTGCGAATCGCCATAGACATAGCAACGCAATCAGGTGCTGAAAGCACTTGACTTTAGTTTTGTTTCTAGTAATGGTAAGCAAATTAAATTATTATTATGTTAGACTAAATGATTTTATTGTAGCGCTCACGACTGTACATATTATTAATTTTTAATCTCACATCTGCACAGATTATTAATTTTTAATCTCACGAAATCTCAAATTATTGATTTTTAATCTTACGAACTTACAAATTATTAACTTTTAATTTCACTAATTCATTATTTATAAGGTTACAGAATTTCAGTTCAGATATCATGTTTTAATTTCTGAATTTATCATTAAATAATCCCGCTATAACATAAGTAAAAGAGGAGCTAAAAATGGTGTACTTTGGATAGCCCGTTTTATGGATTAGTTTTGTGTGTCGATTTACTTCAATGAATTGTACAACAACTTGATGAAGATGGTTCCCTATAATGGTCCACTATAACATGCAGTAATGCATTTAATTCGTAATTAATTCAGAAGATGAAGATTATGCTTACGCTTTGTAAGCGCAGATGTGGAAAGTTCGATGACGTCACTTGTTTGTCGAAGGATTGCAGACTAACACATGTGGTTTCGACAAGGAATTTGTTTAAATGAAGTCCAAAGTACCAGTTGCCAAGGTAAACGTTTCTCTAAGAATTTGACGCGACAACAGCTGTTCGTTTAACTTGACAGCGAGGCAAGTAAGTGAAACTAACATGGTAGCGTTTTACGACTTTTGTTTTACAAAGTAATTATCAGAACTTTTGTTGTTTGGATTTCATTACAGTATAAATTGTTGCTTTCATTTGATATTACTACAAATAATTAAGATTACTAATCTCTTTATTTAATCTTGAAAAGTATTTCATTTAAATTCAATGACATATAAAGTAATTATGAGAACTAATTTTATTTAACTTTGAATACATAACACATAATTGTAAACCAATGTAACGTATCTGTGTATTTTGGGTAATTAATTTAAAAGCCTCACGATCATGTTTGATACATTATTATTATTTTGATTCATAGTGGTGACAATCATAATTTTCATATTTAAATATCTGCGTCTAAAAGATTAGACCACATTATTTTGTATATAAAATTTTATCAAAGAAACTTAAATTTAATTAAGGAACCATCATATAATTTAATTAAATAACTGTTTTATTTTGGACAAGTGGGTTCAAAGGTAGTGTTATTTGAGTTAAAAGGTAAAAGTATATATATATATATATTACTCATATTTAGACCAGGGTAGAAAATTAAATAATCACATCAAATGATTTTAATCACCGTGTATAAGGAATTTCATTAAATAATACGCGTTATTAAAACCATGAAGCATAAATAAACTCGGTTGTTTCAGTAAAAATAAGAAATTTAAATTATTTATAAGACGAAGCAGTAGTGAAAAGCTCTGCGTGTAATGTAATTATTCCTAAACAAAGAGAAATTACGTACAAAGTTTATATTAATTAACCCTATTTTAAGTAACCGGTAGTAAAACAAAGTGTACGTATAATAATTAATATTTAAGTTGTATTCGCTAAAAATAAAAAGGATAGAAATCAATTTTAATTGGAGTTAATTAAACCGTTAATAACATATAATACCTATAGAAACTTGTAAAAACCCAAGATTAAAATACCACGGAATAAAGCTCTGAGAATTAATATTATTTTGAACACCTGCGTAGTTTAAATATCACATTCGGCGTAAATTTTGCAGATAATTAATGTTTCAAAGAATCTTGGGAAAACGTCGCATAATAGTTACGAGAATTGCTAAAGCTGGTTATTTCACACTCCATGTGGACTAAAATAATCGATAATAAAGAATATCAAGTTGCACCAATAAGAACACGGTAGAGAAGGAAAGAGAAAATGCGTCAAGCAAAGACACATATTGTAGAAGGCGGATTTAAGCAACGTCACGGGGTCACAATTGGTTAAAAATAGGATGCAAATATCAGAGGTAGAACAACAATTTCTGTACAAAATCAATTAGTTTTTCTCGGACATGCTTGCGTGCCGTGTGGAAATTTTCTGAGATTTGAATGGGGCGAGTGAAAATTCGTAAAATCGACGTGCGAGCAACAGACTGGGAACATAGAATGAGGAATTCTTTAGAATTACCCGTTTTGGGGAACCGACCGACAGACAGGCTTTTGCTATATATACCGAGATGAAGATAAACAAGCTCTCTTAGACTTTTGACGATTCGATGCGTTAAAAGCTCGTACATACGCGACTTGATTGAAGATGTTAAACCGTGCATTTTAGTTTGATTTAAAGTTTGCTAGTATATTTTAGTGATTCAAAATAGCTTGTTATTTACGTGCTAACATGAATGTACTTCAGTGCACTTAGATACAAGGTAATAAAATTTAGTTTCACTGTACCAATTAGCAAAATTTACAACGACGAATGTATACACAAAAGTAGGCAGTTTTGGCGTATATTGGTGACAGAAGCATGAATTTCTTTGCTATTTTTTGGGGTGTTAATAATTAAATGGTTCAAATACGTGTCTGGATCCATGAAACAAGGGTCAGATAAACACAGATGAGTTCCGGAAAGGCCCAGAAACGACTTTGAATGGATGGTGATGGAGAAAATTTTAAAAGCGTAGAGAATCAGAAGCCGTAAATATAATCCTGTTGAATGGTGTGATTAACTAAAGAAACGATACTTTGAAGCTACGAGGACAGTAACCTTCAGGTAAATTATACTATTTTGTTTGACATTTTGTGTGTATCGAATGACTTTATAATTGATTTACTTTAAATGGACATTAGTGAAATTGTTCTAACCATAAACGTTTAATTTTAAGATGAAATTTGCTTGTTTAAGTAAAAAGGGTATTTTGTTTTGATGTTCAGGAATATGATGAAAATTTGGGTATGTCTTTGAGCTCAATTAGACGAACCTGGTTAATTAACGTAAAGGGTGGTAGATGCTCCTTTATACTCAGACTCCGGTCTGCTTATATTGTTATATTAATTAGTAGGCATCCAACAAGGACTTTAATTTTGGATGCACAGTAAAATGATAATAAAATTAATCTTGAAATTCTTTTAAAACTGAAATTTATGCTGAGTTTTAATTTTGAAATTTTAATGTATTCTGAATATTGATGTAAATAGAGTTAACGTTGATGTTTTTGGTAGGAATGTGTTTGTTTCTTTTATGATTGAGGATGTAAGTTATCTAGAGGAGCAGCCGAGGCGATTAACAGAAGAAAGACGACGGACCAGGTAATTCAAAAGGTTTCACAGAATCTTGACGCCCAAACTGTGGGGCTCGAATGTTTTTTTGAAAGGGCCAGTACCTGCAGATATGAGAAGAAACACAGCATTCTTGGCGACCCAAAAGTGAGGCTCGAGTTCCAAATAAAATTTTTTGTTATTTTATTCCAGGAAACTGGCGATCTGAGAGAGAGAGTTTCTGTGTGTGTATAAATTTAAGAGTATTTGAGAGTGTGTGTGAGTGATTAGAACGTATGCAGAGAAAAGAGTGGTTAAGGAGTCAAGGAGTGGAAATTGGAAGTGACGATAGTGCATTGTGTGAGAAAATTTCGAAAATGGAAGAAGGGAGGCAGTAGAGATCAGTCGAGGACGGAATCAGGGATCAAGGAAACGATATGATAATGAGGATGCTTGAAAGAATGAATGAGACGTTAAGCGGGGTTAGAGAGGACTCAAATCGAAAATTTGAGCAAATGAGTGATGAATCGAATAGAGCGAGAGAGGACTCAAATCGAAAATTTGACCGAATGAATGAGACATTAACAGGAGTTAGGGAAACCCTAAGTGAGAAAATAGATAAGACGAATAAAGAAGTTTCAGAATTTAAAAATAGTCTTACCGTAAAGATGGGGGAAGTTGAAAATAGGGTTGAAAAAATGAGCGTGATATTACAGGTCTTCGACAGGAAATGGGACATTTAAGGTCCGAAGTACGCATTTTTTGTGAAGAGGAGATTAATGTAAAAATGACTGAAGTGACGGACTCATGTAGGGATCAGTTAGGCAGGGTAGAACGTGAAGTTAGTAGTATTAAATACAACATGTCAAATTTAACGGGGGATGGTCCCAGATTTTCTACAGGTGGAGTATCATTGGACCAACACATGAAGTTTTATGGCGATAACAGGGTAAATCCACAAATTTTTATTAATAGTGTAAGAAATCTAGTGGGAAATTTATTTGACGAACAGACTAAACTGAATACGATAAAGGCTTTATTAAAGGACAACGCGGAAGCATGGTACAATTTAGTAGGACAGGACATAGACACGTATCAGGACTTTGAAGACAAATTTTACAACATTACTGGAGTGATCACAAACAGGATCAGATTAGGGACGACTTGATTACAGGAAAATTTAAGGGAGAGTTTGCAGATTCTAGGAGCAATATGCCATCCGCAAGTACAGTGTGGCCAAACAACTGAATCCACCATTGACGGACAGACAGATTATTAAGTACCTATCACGACATTTTGAACTGGAAATTAGACAACACGTGGCCTTACAAAACATCACAGAACGGGAGACATTTTAGAGTATTTGCAGAGATATGACGATGTATGTGTTGGACGGACAAGAGAGATACGAGAACGAAACGTTAACACAGTTAGGTTTGACAACAGGACACCGAATTATCCGAGACGGCCTGACTACAACAGAAATTTTCGACCGAATTGGGAACGACGAGGACAGGAATACAGAAGTAATAGTGCGACTAGGGGACCGACGCCAAGACCTAGTTACACGCGACAGAACAGTTTACCGGAAGTAAACAGGACTGTGACCAGCACGCCGAATAGAGACAGGGACACGGATATTAACACGAGGAGGACGTACGCACAGGTTGTAGAAGGACAACCAGGACCAAGCACGGAAAACAGGATGAGACAGGATTTTTAGAACGTGACAGACCACTAGATTTCTGTGTAAATGTATACGAACATCCACGTGAATTTTTCAAAATTGAGGAGGAAGTAGAGCCAGAAACTGTAGAAAATTATGTTTGCCAATTATTAATTTAGAAATTTTTGAAAATAATGTAGAAGTATTACTTGATACAGGGGCAGAGGCGAGTTTAATATCGGAGGAATTCGTCAGCAAAATTAGGGATAAGGTTTGTGATAGAATTATGCCTATAAACGTAGCCATTTAGTAGCTCCAAATAAAAAGAAGTTTGCTGTAGTAAATAGTGTTGTGGTGCTTAGGATAGATATAGGAGGTTTAAGCTGTGAACAGGAGTTTGTAATTGTACCTGGACTGAAGTTTCAGAGCATTTTAGGTGTTGACTGTATGATGAAGTTAGGGGTTTTGATAGATATGGAACGGAAGGTAATAAGGATTAATGATAGGGTAGTGCCATGGAAGGGCAGTTATGAAGTCACAGAGGATGACACGGGGTCTAGGATTAATGTAGTAGAGGTAGAGGATGATGAGGTTAAACAGATCAACACAATAAGATGTCCAGAGGATAGGAGAGTAGAGGTTCAAGCTTTATTACAAAAACATGCAGAATTAGTGGGGGTAGAAGCAACAGCAGCATATCGGGAGCAGGTGAAGGCAGAATTATTTTTGATGAGGTTAAGTGGCAAAGTTGTTTTTAATAAAGTCGATTTAAGGAATTCATTCTGGCGGATTCCATTACATAAGAATTCTGGAAGGTACATAGGATTTTCCGTAGAGGGAAAAATCGATAATTGTAAAGTAGTATCGTTTGGTTTGTCAGCAGAAAGGGAAACAAGAATAAATAAGAAACAGACAAGTGTAGGGACTGAAGAAGAAACAATATTTAAGAGTGAGGATAATAGGGATGATAAATTTATTGTATGTGAGATAATAGGGATGTTAAGTATAGATATAGAAGGGGGAGAGATAGGGATGAAGAGTATTAGGATGGTAAGAAGAAAGACATGGAGGGTCAAGAAGAGAGTTAGATTTAAATATGATAGGGATAGAATAGGTGTAGATAGAAGAGTAGAAGTAAGTGTTTATAGAAAATAAAGCTAGGTATAGGATAAGTATGGGAGATAATTAGGAATAGGTTTAGGATGAGAATAAAGAGTAAATGTAGGAAGAAAATAAGATAGGTTAAGTATAGATATTTCTTATAAGATTAGTGGCGAGTTAGGAATAGAGTAAGAGTAGGATAGGTATATAGGATTAGGTAGGGGGAAGTGAAGTATAGTGAAGATTAGTTAAAAGTTAGGAATAGGATAGGTAGATAGGATGTATATAGGATTAGATGGATGAGTAGGATGAAGTTAGGGATAATTTCAGTTTATAGAATGAGGTGAGAGTTAGGAATAGGACAGGGATATAGGATAGGTGTAAATATTTTTTTTGATTGGAAACAAAGTAGGTAAGTTAGATAGATAAGGGTAGAGAGAGATAGGCAATTTTTTTTGTAATTTTTTTGTCTAATGCTTTATATTTGAAGTCAAATAAGTGGGATTATTTGTATTCAAATAGGGGAAAATACTCATATTTAGACCAGGGTAGAAAATTAAATAATCACATCAAATGATTTTAATCACCGTGTATAAAGAATTTCATTAAATAATACGCGTTATTAAAACCATGAAGCATAAATAAACTCGGTTGTTTCAGTAAAAATAAGAAATTTAAATTATTTATAAGACGAAGCAGTAGTGAAAAGCTCTGCGTGTAATGTAATTATTCCTAAACAAAGAGAAATTACGTACAAAGTTTATATTAATTAACCCTATTTTAAGTAACCGGTAGTAAAACAAAGTGTACGTATAATAATTAATATTTAAGTTGTATTCGCTAAAAATAAAAAGGATAGAAATCAATTTTAATTGGAGTTAATTAAACCGTTAATAACATATAATACCTATAGAAACTTGTAAAAATCCAAGATTAAAATACCACGGAATAAAGCTCTGAGAATTAATATTATTTTGAACACCTGCGTAGTTTAAATATCACATTCGGCGTAAATTTTGCAGATAATTAATGTTTCAAAGAATCTTGGGAAAACGTCGCATAATAGTTACGAGAATTGCTAAAGCTGGTTATTTCACACCCATGTGGACTAAAATAATCGATAATAAAGAATATCAAGTTGCACCAATAAGAACACGGTAGAGAAGGAAAGAGAAATGCGTCAAGCAAAGACACATATTGTAGAAGGCGGATTTAAGCAACGTCACGGGGTCACAATTGGTTAAAAATAGGATGCAAATATCAGAGGTAGAACAACAATTTCTGTACAAAATCAATTAGTTTTTCTCGGACATGCTTGCGTGCCGTGTGGAAATTTTCTGAGATTTGAATGGGGCGAGTGAAAATTCGTAAAAATCGACGTGCGAGCAACAGACTGGGAACATAGAATGAGGAATTCTTTAGAATTACCCGTTTTGGGGAACCGACCGACAGACAGGCTTTTGCTATATATACCAAGATGAAGATAAACAAGCTCTCTTAGACTTTTGACGATTCGATGCGTTAAAAGCTCGTACATACGCGACTTGATTGAAGATGTTAAACCGTGCATTTTAGTTTGATTTAAAGTTTGCTAGTATATTTTAGTGATTCAAAATAGCTTGTTATTTACGTGCTAACATGAATGTACTTCAGTGCACTTAGATACAAGGTAATAAAATTTAGTTTCACTGTACCAATTAGCAAAATTTACAACGACGAATGTATACACAAAAGTAGGCAGTTTTGGCGTATATTGGTGACAGAAGCATGAATTTCTTTGCTATTTTTTGGGGTGTTAATAATTAAATGGTTCAAATACGTGTCTGGATCCATGAAACAAGGGTCAGATAAACACAGATGAGTTCCGGAAAGGCCCAGAAACGACTTTGAATGGATGGTGATGGAGAAAATTTTAAAAGCGTAGAGAATCAGAAGCCGTAAATATAATCCTGTTGAATGGTGTGATTAACTAAAGAAACAATACTTTGAAGCTACGAGGACAGTAACCTTCAGGTAAATTATACTATTTTGTTTGACATTTTGTGTGTATTGAATGACTTTATAATTGATTTACTTTAAATGGACATTAGTGAAATTGTTCTAACCATAAACGTTTAATTTTAAGATGAAATTTGCTTGTTTAAGTAAAAGGGTATTTTGTTTTGATGTTCAGGAATATGATGAAAATTTGGGTATGTCTTTGAGCTCAATTAGACGAACCTGGTTAATTAACGTAAAGGGGTGGTAGATGCTCCCTTTATACTCAGACTCCGGTCTGCTTATATTGTTATATTAATTAGTAGGCATCCAACAAGGACTTTAATTTTGGATGCACAGTAAAATGATAATAAAATTAATCTTGAAATTCTTTTTAAAACTGAAATTTATGCTGAGTTTTAATTTTGAAATTTTAATGTATTCTGAATATTGATGTAAATAGAGTTAACGTTGATGTTTTTGGTAGGAATGTGTTTGTTTCTTTTATGATTGAGGATGTAAGTTATCTAGAGGAGCAGCCGAGGCGATTAACAGAAGAAAGACGACGGACCAGGTAATTCAAAAGGTTTCATAGCAATATATATATATATATATATATATATATATATATATATCCCACATAGCAAAATTTGATTCATGATATATTCCTCGAATCTACATCAAGTTCAGGTGTACATCCTGCCAATATACATAAAAATAATAGTGTAGATCTAATGTACATGCACGGTATGTGTAAAGGGGTGTTCAGTGGAACTGAACTTTCAGGTTCTAGGTACATTCATATGAATATGAAATGCATGTTGTAAGTCTATTCTGTGAACATACATATCAGGTGACATGTATATGTATGCAATATACATAGAAAGCATTATGAATTTCCTATGTACATTGCAGGTACATGCAGGGTATTCTTCGATGAAGTTGAATTGACGCGTTCTATGTATATACAAGTGAACATGCTATGTAAAGTACCATGTGCATACATGCACTGTATCTATGTACAGTTATTTATTTCATTTCCAGTAATACTTAGACTTCTGTTATTGTTAGGAGAGGCTGTCAAATTTAGACTACAACTATCATTAGTCTTAAAAGTAAATGAAAGGTTTCTATAAAGATGCAAATACTGTAAGTGTGATTTTAACCGTTTATTCCTTTCCTTATCAAGCTTTCTGTTTAAATGCTTGCTGTAGAAGTTATCGTCTACGGTTAACCTTTGCCTGTTTCTTCTATTATTAGACATTTCTATCATGCACTATATATACATATTAAAATGATGTAGGTATCAAATACTTACTTTACTAAACTTATTACAATAACACGTAACGCTGCATACTGCAGGTACAGCTACAGATTAGTAAAAAGGAGGGAACAACAGTGAACGTCTTCCGCAAGTTGACACGTCTAGTGAAATCAGAAAGGTTAAGTGCCGAATAAAACTCCCTGCTACGACTACAGTGATACCAATCGATATTTGACCAAAACTACCTATACATTATTTTGTAATTGTAATATAAATACTAGCTGTTGGAAGAACTTTAAGTTTTACTGGCGCATGCGCGTAAAAGTTTCTATTTTATCATCAATGCGGTTAGGCAATATTTCAAATCAAAAGATTTAGATTATAAATAAATATAAATCTTATTTAATTAACGACCACTTCTTTGTAGTAATTAATAAAATTAATGGCTCTGGGGTCAGTATACATCATTACTGCATACATGTATGTACCGAAAATAAACATTATATAAATATACAATGAACAAACATTCTAGGAATAAACCCACCATGTGTGTACATAAAGGAATATTGCCCAAATGTACAATTCCTGCATATACAAATGCTGTATATTTCGGTAATATGCTTAACATGTAGTGTAAATGTTATAGTTATTCCAGGTACGTTCAGAACATATTTTACATGTCATGTAGCTAAGATGTACATACATGGAATATAAAATGTTAATAAGGTTATATATATATATATATATATATATATATATATATATATATATAAAAGACAGGTTATTTGCAGTCCGCAATAAGAAATTGAAACAAACTATTATAAAAAGATGATCTGACGACGGTTCTCGGCAGTAATAGCTCTCAGGTGACATACTCAAGAACCCTATGAAGCTAATCGAAGCTATTATACTGGTATAATTTTGAAACAATCTCTGTACTATGGCAAAAGTAAATAAAACCGCCATCAGGTGATAAAACACCAACACTACTAAAGTGTGGAAGTACAGAATTGAACCAGTATAATAGCTTCGATTACTTCATAGGGTTCTTGGAGACTATTTCACTCTGAGGAGGCTTAATAAAGCCGAAACCGTCGGTCAGTGGATGTTTCCTCCCCTATGAAGTAATAAGCTAATGTTTTGTTAATGGCTATATAACTACCAGCCCGATTTGTATTCGTCAATAGACTCTATTACTTTCATAGAGTTTGTTTACAGATACATCTTATTTTATATATATATATATATATATATATATTGCTGTGATAAGGGGTTGTTTAAAGGTGTATTGAGTCGTAAGATTCGCGTAGTAACTGTAAATAGCAATAGGAATCAGAAAAATGCATTTATTTAGCAGGAAAATAAATAATTCGCACATTATGTAATAGCCAACATTTAACACCCTGTATAAGGACCGCAATTAACTTTAATCAATGCCAGTAAGCATAACTTCCAATAATAGAACGCGTATTCAGCAGGGAACTAATTATACATGTAATTAAAAAAGCTGATAAATCTTAATGCAACTACGCTTGTAATAAAGAAGGAATAATAAAACGCTTTGATAAGAAACGCACTTTCAAAGATATGTTATAAATAGAGACGAAAACGAAAACGTTAATCATGTTGCATCAGTTATTTTGTTCAATTCTCCAAAAACTTTATCTACATAAACAACAGACATAAGCTAAATGAAAGTCCAACGATAATAACAAAACCGGCGGTCAAAGATCGTAAAATAATAGCAAATACCAGCATGATATGAAACTTCAGAATAGTTTCGTCAGAAGTCAGCTTGAAAAATACTAGGAATGTCCAAAACAAACATGATTGGTTACGACACTTTGTAAGGCTGTTTGGACAAACCAATCCAAATGTAGATAGCAAAAGCTATATAACGTCCAGAGTTGATACGAAAGGGCAGTCTCAATTTGAAGCACGTCGAACCTGCAACGCTCTTACTCAGATATTTACGCGTCAGATAAATCAACTTTCACTTATATTATTGTGAAAAGTAGTGCTGTGTAATAATAGTTGACGTTGAAGATATATGAAAAAGCTTTTGCCGTTTTTGCAGAAAACGTGGGTAGAAATTGTTAATTAATCTAAATTAAATGTTTATAATAATGTAGGGCTTCCAAGGTGTCCTTAAGAAACACCATTCTAATTAACGGCTTCCAAGGTGTCCCTAAGAAACCCAATTTCAAGGTGTTCCTAAGAAATACAATTCTAATTTACGACTTCTAAGGTGTATCTAAGAAACCTACGAATTCTAAAGAAACGTCTGAGTAGTATTCAGAAATCCAGTTTGTAATATAAAGTAAAGCACGAGGTGAATTTTGAAAATAAGGAGTAACTAAAATATTGGATCAAACGTACGTGAAGGAGCACAAAGCAGAGCATTGGTTTTCGATGTGTTGATCGACAACACGCAACAGCAAATCAGGATATCACAGGTCAGAACTAACTAGTATAAGGAATATTTTCAAATTTAAATTTAAACACTGAATATATTATTTTTCTCTCAAACTTGTAAGGAGTCAACAAAAATATTGAATACGTTGAAATTTAAGTGATAAGGAAAAAAGGTCTTGAACGTTCCAATTTTTTTGTAAAAGTTGTCGTTTCCTGGTGACTTTAAATTAAATTAAAGATGTATAATTTTTGGGATAAATGATCCAAATAATATTAATTAATTGAAAGGTGTATTTAAAGGATTACAAAAATTGTGAAGTGTAAATATTATTTCCATTTATTATACGAATATTGATTGACTTCGTTTTATCAATTCAAACAGGTAAGAATTAAAGGGTAAATTAAATTGATCATCGTAACGTTGTGCACTCTGTGTAAATCAAACTGGGCTAGCCATGGCGTAATTAAAATTAGAAGATTAGTGAAAAACACAGAGCGGTGGCGTTCAGCAAGTAACTGGACGTTTATTACATCGGCGTGCGGCGTTATCATATCAATATATATATATATATATATATATATATATATATATATATGTATATATGTATATATATATATATATATATATCCTTTTATAAAAATAAAGATTTTGACTTGAAAAAGAAGCACTAAACAGCGCTTTCAAGAAGTTTAATATCTAATTTTTCTTTATAATAATGTTTAAATTATTGGTATTAATAGCTACTTCTTTTCTCTTTGGTATAAGGTAGCAAGAGTGCATCTCTTGCATTCTTTGTTATTATATTAACACTATTTTTTGCAGCTCCTGCTTTTGCAGTAAAAACGAATTTTCTCCCTGAGGATTTCCAAATGTCTTGGTAAATTATATTTTTCTTATGTAGTATAATCACACAAACTGCAAGCGAATGGACGTTTTTTTAGTTTGCGACCGAAAGTGTCTTGGTAAACTACCTTTATGTAATGTGGTATAATTACACAAGTTGCATGCAAATGGGCATTCGTTAGTATGTGACCGAAAATGTTACTGAAGAGGACTTTTTTTGTGATGCGCTATAATTACACAAATTGCAAGCGAATGGACGCACATTAGTATGCAACCAAAAATGTCTTGGTAAATTATATTTTTGTGATGTAGTATAATCACACAAACTGGAAGCGAATGGACGTTTTTTTTAGTATGCGACCGAAAATGTCTTTGTAAATGACTACTATGTGATGTGGTATAATCACACAAACTGCAAGAGAATGGACGTTCCTTAGTATCCGACCGAAAATGTGTTTGTAATTTATTTTTATGTGATTTGGTATAATTACACAAATTGCATGCGAATGGGCGCTCGATAGAATGTGACCGAATATGTGTTTGTAAATTGCTTTTTTGTGATGTCGTAAAATCACATAAAATGCATGCGAATGGGCGTTCGTTAGTATGTGACCGAAAATGTATTTGTAAAGTACCCTTTCGTGATGTGGTATAATTACACAAATTGCACGCGAATCGACGTTCGTTATTATGCGACCAAAAATGTCTTTGTAGATCACTTTTTTGTGATGTACTATAATTACATAAATTGCATGCGAATGAACGCTCGTTAGTATGTAATCGAAAATGTGTTTGTAAATGGCCCTTTTTTGATGTGGTATAATCATACAAACTGCATGCGAATGACCGCTTGTTAGTATGTGACCGAAAATGTGTTTGGAAATTACCCTTTCGTGATGTGGTATAATCACACAAACTGCATGCGAATGAACGTTCGTTAGCATGCGATCGAAAATGTTTTTGTAGACCAGTTTTTTGTGATGCACTATAATTACACAAATTACATGCGAATGGACGCTCGTCAGTATGTGACCGAAAATGTGTTTGTAAGTTGCCCTTATGTGATGTGGTGTAATCACACAAACTGCAAGCGAATGGACGTTCGTTAGTATGCGACCGAAAATGTCTTTGTAAACTACTTTTTTTGTGATGCACTGTAATTACACAAATTGCATTCAAATGGACGCTCGTTAGTATGTGACCGAAAATGTGTTTGTAAGTTGCCCTTATGTGATGTGGTGTAATCACACAAACTGCAAGCGAATGGACGTTCGTTAGTATGCGACCGAAAATGTCTTTGTAAACTACTTTTTTTGTGATGCACTGTAATTACACAAATTGCATTCAAATGGACGCTCGTCAGTATGTGACCGAAAATGTGTTTGTAAGTTGCCCTTATGTGATGTGGTGTAATCACACAAACTGCAAGCGAATGGACGTTCGTTAGTATGCGACCGAAAATGTCTTTGTAAACTACTTTTTTTGTGATGCACTGTAATTACACAAATTGCATTCAAATGGACGCTCGTTAGTATGTGACCGAAAATGTGTTTGTAAATTACCCTTTTGTGATGTGGTATAATCACACAAACTGCAAGAGAATGGACGTTCGTTAGTATGCGACCGAAAATGTGTTTGTAATCTACTTTTATGTGATGTCGTATAATTACACAAATTGCATGCAAATGGGCGCTCGTTAGAATGTGACCTAATATGAGTTTGTAAATTGCCTTTTTGTGATGTGGTGAAATCACACAAAATGCATGCGAATGGGCGTTCGTTAGTATGCAACCGAAAATGTACTTGTAAAGTACCTTTTCGTGATGTGGTATAATTACACAAATTGCACGCGAATCGACGTTCGTTATTATGCGACCAAAAATGTCTTTGTAGATCACTTTTTTGTGATGTACTATAATTACATAAATTGCATGCGAATGAACGCTCGTTAGTATGTAATCGAAAATGTGTTTGTAAATGGCCCTTTTTTGATGTGGTATAATCATACAAACTGCATGCGAATGACCGCTTGTTAGTATGTGACCGAAAATGTGTTTGGAAATTACCCTTTCGTGATGTGGTATAATCACACAAACTGCATGCGAATGAACGTTCGTTAGCATGCGATCGAAAATGTTTTTGTAGACCAGTTTTTTGTGATGCACTATAATTACACAAATTACATGCGAATGGACGCTCGTCAGTATGTGACCGAAAATGTGTTTGTAAGTTGCCCTTATGTGATGTGGTGTAATCACACAAACTGCAAGCGAATGGACGTTCGTTAGTATGCGACCGAAAATGTCTTTGTAAACTACTTTTTTTGTGATGCACTGTAATTACACAAATTGCATTCAAATGGACGCTCGTTAGTATGTGACCGAAAATGTGTTTGTAAATTACCCTTTTGTGATGTGGTATAATCACACAAACTGCAAGAGAATGGACGTTCGTTAGTATGCGACCGAAAATGTGTTTGTAATCTACTTTTATGTGATGTCGTATAATTACACAAATTGCATGCAAATGGGCGCTCGTTAGAATGTGACCTAATATGAGTTTGTAAATTGCCTTTTTGTGATGTGGTGAAATCACACAAAATGCATGCGAATGGGCGTTCGTTAGTATGCAACCGAAAATGTACTTGTAAAGTACCTTTTCGTGATGTGGTATAATTACACAAATTACATGCAAATCGACGTTCGTTATTATGCGACCAAAAATGTCTTTGTAGATCACTTTTTTCTGATGCACTATAATTACACAAATTGCATGTGAATGGACGCTCGTTAGTATGTAATCGAAAATGTGTTTGTAAAGGGCCTTTTTGTGATGTGGTATAATCACACAAACTGCAAGCGAATGAATGTTCGTTAGTATGCAATCGAAAATGTCTTTGTAGACCACTTTTTTGTGACGCACTATAATTACACAAATTACATACGAATGGACCCTGGTTAGTATGCGACCGAAAATGTGTTTGTAAATTACCCTTTCGTGATGTAGTATAATCACACAAACTGCAAGCGAATGGACGTTCGTTAGTATGCGATCGAAAATGTTTTTCTATATCACTTTTTCGTGATGTGGTATAATGACACAAATTGCATGCGATTGAACGTTCGTTTATGTGTGCCTGCATAATCTGTCGTATTCTTAGACAATTGTTAAGGTTTATTAACTAAATATCAATTTTCAATACAAATGACCTTTGCTTCAATTTACGTTTCATAGCAATCCTGAAAAACTTTTCGTGAAAGGTGATGCTCAAGATTCTATTTTAGGAAAATTTGAAGTAGGTTTTCGTGCATTTGTGAAAATCGCTTAAACCTTGGGCAATTTATACATTTAATTTATAATACTGTATTGTCCTTATTATCTTAAATCTTAATCTATTTAAAATGTAAGACATGCAGTATCCAATAACGTGACTATTATTGTGGACGAAAGCACTATTTCAATTACACTAACAAAGTAGCAGGTGGGTAATTTTAGTGTGTTTTATTTAATTATATATGGAATTTGTAAGTTATCTTACCCAATTTAAGGTTAATTTTCATTAATCCGTGGATTTATGCATTTTCTTAAAACAGTGTTAGTGGTTTTTGTAAAAAGAGGTACGTTTTTTTTTCTAATATGAGATGTACAATTGCTTTCGTGGTCTATATAAATTTCAGATTATTTGATTGGTAGGCTCATGATAAATAAGAAGAAATTTATTATTAAACAATTACTATTGTCAACAGAATAGCGCATTATTAATTTATGAACAAATCTTTTTTATACTTAATTTTATTTGGTATAATTGAAGAATGTCAATAAAATAACAATAACAATAAAAACAGAAAAAAGGTAAATGGTGTAGTCCTTACATGTGATTTTCCAATGCTCCACCCGAAGGTACTACATTGGCCAGGAAGCGAGTTTTTTTTTACCTGGAAAATTTGGAATTTTTTGCCAAACCCTTACTGTTCCAAGCAAGGTAGGGATCTTTAACGTGCGTGACTACACTCACACACGGGACCTCCATTTTACCTCTCATCCGAACGAGGGTGTATTTTTGTGAAAAATGCTCGCCTAAACATTTTTCAAGCGGACCGTGTCGGGACTCAAACCCGGGACCTTGGGCGTAGTAGTCACACACATACCACTACGCCACGGAGCCGCCTAATGGTGTAGTCAATTCGTTTTTTTTAACTTTAGGATGACGTCAGCACCTAATAAAATATTACACTGCCAATGTTAGTTTAAATTCTAATATATTTAATGAGCGCTCAATGTGTGTCAGTGTACGGCATATACCTCATAGTGGTCGTAGCACGAGTTACATATCCCCCAAATTAATGTATATTATTCTGAAGTCGCATTGGAAAGCGGCCTTGCGTTGGGCCCATTATATTGTGAAGTTTCCGTTGAAAACAAGCTGGAAAAAGCCCCACACTTGGGAAGTCATTATATTGTAAAGTCGCATTAGAAAGAGCCCCAGCGTTGGGTCGTCATAATATTGTGAAGTTTACCTCAGCTGCCCCGCTCATCCCACTAAAATTCTTATGAATCTTTCAAAGAAACTTACCTGAATTGCTGCAAATCAAACTGCCACCAAGCTGTAATCTGAAAAATACTTTTCTACCATCCCCTCAAAAAAACGCAACTACCAAAATACATAACACTCTATTTACACAAATAAAAATTTACTACTTCCAAATCTTTGTCCATTACAACAGTTCACATACATAAAATTACATATCTTAGTGAAGAAAGCAATTTAATTCATTTTTTTTAATGTGGCTGGATCAAATATTTTTTATTATACATGTACCCTATTAAAGTAATCGAGTTTTCGTTTATTATTTTTCTTTCCTATCCCTTTCTAACAAGCTCGTGTTTTTAAATGCTATCTTATACTAAATGATATTGAAATGTTTCTACTTCACTAAAATTATACCCGTAAAATTATTGATCTTAAAATTAAAAAAGCTTTTTAACTATTGTACGCGGTTTATACTATAATAAAAAGCTGCATTCTCATTCTGTACACAAATGAATTGACCTTTTGGATAGATGATTAACATTTATTGACTCTGCTTCCTAAATATCATGCAATTCCCTTGCAAATAAGTGCAAAGATGACACTAAAATGAAATTAACTCAAAAAATTCCTACATTAAAATTTATTGTTCGTTACATGAGATTTTTAAGATACCTATTTAACTTTTTAATAAACGGTATTTACGCATGTTAGCCTACCCTAAGCTGATCTATGCCTATCTATCAAATTCTAATCTACAAATTACATAATAATATGTATATTCAAATGCAACTATTAAATCTTAAGAAATAGATTGTTACTTTGTATAATTGAAATCATCATCATCATCATTAGGTCTTCAGTCCTAGAACTGGTTAGACGCGTACCATCATTGTTCCCTATTCTGAACTAACCTACAGATTTCCCTGAAATATGCACAGTTTGCATCTATAACTGTCTGATCTAGGTCTACATCTATCTCTTTTTTCCTATCTCTGCTTGTAATATATCACATACTATTCCCCAAAATGTCTTAGAACGCATTCCGCCCTTCTATTTCTCATTTTCCCCAGATATCCTTGTTCCCCTACTATTTCTGTAACTTATTTGTTAATATCTTTGTCTGTCCATGCTATCGTCCTCATACATCTGAAGCACATCATTTCAAAAGGCTGCTACCGTTTTTCTGTTTGCGTTTCAGACTTCCCGTATTTCATAGGCATACTGTGCTGTGCTCCACACATATGCTTTCAACAATTTTCTTCTTATTCTGTTTGTTGTCTTTCCTCATAGGCGATGTTCTTTCTTGTTAGATGCAGTTTGATCACTTTCTATTGTTTTACAGTTATATGCCCTATTTCTCCGACCTTCAATGGTTGTGAAGGGAGGTAAGCAGTATGTGGCTGCCAAGTTCTCCCAACACTTAGCCATTTGGCGATTTAATATATTTTCCAATTTATCTTTTCGCACAGTTAACATTAGTTGCAGGTATTTCGCAGCCATTAGGTTTTCCGTCTCAAAACTGGTTGGACACGTACCTGCACTTATTTATATTCTGAGCTAGCCTACATAGTTCCCTGAAATTCTCACACAGCATGTGTATTCAGGTTAATCTTCTTTGGGAATTAAACCACTCATAGTTTTTAAAATCAACTTTATTTACGTTTCGATCCATGACCTAGGATCGTTGTCAAAATAGTAATAAAAACTTCAAGTTTGACATTTATGACATAAATTGAAGGTGACTTTGATTTATTGATGTTTGAAATATTTGGTTTGAGTATACTAAGCAAAAATTTTTAAAGTTTAACAGAATGATTGCCTTCAATTTGTGTTGCGACCTGGAATCGGCTTTCTTTAGGTAGCCAATACGCTTAACGTGAAATCAGCTGATTAATTTTTATTGGTGAATTTTATATAAATTCAATAACTTGGAATTGGAAAACATTTGTTAACATGTTTCCATTTATACAATTGAGAGGATGGTCATTAAAAAGTGTGCGACTGCATTATTGAAAGGCTTAAGTAGTAGTTTTTTTTATATTTATTTTGAGGGGGAAAATTCATTATGATTTAAGTTACCTCTTTGGTAGATTTTAACATGGTTCTGAGGAGGCTCTATGACGGGTTTACACTTGTCAGATACCAATGCTGTTTTACAAGGATTGTTAATATGCTTATTTTTAAGTAATTAGCTATTTTATGTATAAATAGAAATCACGTATGTAGGCTGTATCTCATGTTAATACCGCAAGGAAAACCCAGGAAAAACTTGCAATGCTACCTAGACATTGCGGGCATTTGATTTTCATTTGTTATTTCTTTCAGCAAAGGAATCCATTGCCTACTGAAAGTCACGGATTCGTTTGCAACTCAGTTATTTTTATGTAGGGTTATATAAGCAGCTACTTTGATTTTGCATTTTTGGTGGTTTTCCTCTTTTTCTTCTTTTCTTCTTTTCAGGGAGTATGTGTATTCAGCTCGTTCCCTTTCTATTGTTTTCTAATTTTATACCCTATTTTACCGAGATTCAGTGAAGGAGGTTAAGCAACCTGTGGCTACCAAGATCCCCCAACACTTAGACATTTGCCGAAATAATGTTTTTCCAGTAAATCCTTTCACACACTTAACATTATTCGAGAATACTGCCCAACCAATTCTTGTAGTTACTTATAATAATCATCGTGTTTAAGCACAGTTATCTTTTCGTCACTAGTTTATCCATCTTGGGATTGGTTGGATGCGTACCTCCATTGATTTCTATTCTGGGCTAGCCTACACATCTCCCTGAAACCTCTACAGCCTACATCTTTTACTATCTGTGTGCAGTAGTCTAATCTAGGCCTGCCTCTTCTTCTCTTTTTTCCTATCTCTGCTTCTAAAATATTCCGCACTATTCCCTCATGCCGTAGTATGTGGCCTATCATCCTATCTCTCCTATTTTTTACCGTTTTCCACATATTTCTTTCTTCCCCTACCATTTTTAGTACCTCTTTGTTCTTAACTTTGTCTGTCCATGATATCTTCATCATACGCCTGTAACACCACATTTCAAAGGTTTCTACCTTTTTCTTGTCCGCTTCTCCTACTGTCCAGGCTTCACAGCCGTATAGTGCTGTGCTCCACACATATGTTTTAAGCAATCTTTTCCTTGTTTCTATGTTTGTGGTCTTTGAGCACAGTAGTTGCTTTTTCTTGTTAAATGTAGCACGACCTTGTGCTAATCTTTGTTTTATATCTTTTGTGCTTTTCCCATCTTGCGCTATTTGGCTTCCTAGGTAGCAGAAATCCTTAACCTCTTGTAAGTTCGTGTTAAATACTTGTATTCTTGTTTTTGATTTATTTTCCCACCTTTGCAAACTAGAACTTTAGTTTTAGTTTTGTTAATTTTCATACCGTATCTCTGTTAGAACCGTTTCCATTTCATTAAGAGCAGCTTCTAACTCTTCCTTGCTAGACGCTAATACCGCTATATCATCTGCAAATCTAAGCATATCAATTTTTTGTCCCTGCATAGTAATTCCAAATGTCTTCCTGCATTTGACAGTATTCATTGCCTCTTCTATGTACAAGTTAAAAATCAATGGGGATAGGGCACATCCCTGTCTCACCCCTTTCCTAATGTTTACTTCTCTACGTTCCTGCTCCAATTCTATTACTGCTGTTTGCTCTTCGTATAAGCTATGTACAATTCGTCTATCCCTATAACTCATTCCAATCTTTTTGAGTATTTCAAACATTTTTTCCAATTTACATTGTCGAATGCTTTTTCCAGATCTACAAACCCTATATACATGCTTTCCCCTTTTTCTATTGTTTTCTCCATTATCACTCTTAGAGCTAAAATAGCCTCCCGTGTTCCCCTGTTTCGCCTAAACCCAAATTGTTCTTTTCCTAGTATTTCTTCAGCTCGTTTTTCCATTCGTCTTTGCACAATTCTAGTTAATATTTTTGACACGTGTGCTGTCAAACTTATTGTTCGAAAATTTTCACATCTATCCGCGCCTTTCTTTTTTGGAATAGTTACTATAATGCTACGTTTGAAATCTTTGGGTATCTCGCCTGTCTCATACATATAGCTTACAAGTTGGAAGAGACGTTCTGTTACTGCTTGTCCAGAGGCTTTTAGAGTTTCTGCTTGCACCTTATCTGTACCCGGCGCCTTACCATTTTTCAGACTCTTTAATGCTAATTCAAACTCGTCTCGAAGTATAGGATATCCCAAGTCATCATTTTCAATGTCTGATTCCTGTTCTAATGCAGTTAGTTCCTCTCCTGCATATAAATTCCCTATATATTCTTGCCATCTACTCACTTTCTCTACATTTTCTATAATGACGTTTCCTTGTGCATCCCTTATATTTTTGCTATACGGTTTTATATCCCTAAAATTCATTCTAATTAATTTGTATGCTTCGTCTGTCTTTCCTATTTCCATCTTAGTTTGTACTTCTTTGCACTTTTCATCAATCCATTGTTCTTTAGCTTTCCTGCATTTTCGAATAATTTCCCATTTTATGGCTTTGTATCTCTGTTTTCCTGTTTCGTCTGATTTATTTTTGTATTTTCGTCTTTCTTCTATTAAATTCACGATATCCTTTGTTATCCACGGTTTTTTATTTTCTTTTTGTGTATACCCTAAAATATCTCTGGCCGCCATGTCTAGGATGGATTTAATGTTATTCCATTCTGTTTCTACTTCCTTAGTTTCAGATATTTTCCGGATATCATTCAGCAATTCATTTGACTTTTTTTCGAATCTTACTTGAATATCTTTATCTTTTAGTTTCTCTAAGTCCAAGTGCCTTTTTCCATTCCTTTTTTTTCAGATTTTTAAATTTAAGTGCGGCCTTCATAATTACGATGTTGTGGTCAGTATCTATATCTGCTTCTGGGTAGCTTCTACAGTCTTTTACTTGATTCCTAAACCGTTGTCTAACAAGAATGTAATCTATTTGATATCGTCCTATATCTCCTGGCAGATGCCAGGTATATCGTCTTCTAGCATGATGTTGAAATAATGTGTTTGTGATGACTAAATTGTTCTTGTCGCAAAATTCTTCCAGCCTATTTCCCCTGTCGTTTCTCGTGCCTAAACCAAATAAACCTACTACCGCTCCTTCCCTACCCTCACCTACCACAGCATTAAAATCCCCCGTAATTATTAAATTTTCATGTCCTTTTACGTATCTTAACATGTCTTCGATATCTTTGTAGATGGTTTCTACCTCTTCGTCACTGTAGCTAGAGGTGGGCATGTAGACTTGTATTATTACTGTGTTTACCGGTTTAGATTCTAATCTAACCATGAGTACTCTTTCGTTCTTTTGTAAGTAATTTTCTGCACAGTATCCTATTTTTTTCCGCATAACTATCCCCACACCCAAATTTCCGTCCTCTGCTCCTGTATGAATTACCCTGAAGTCTCCACTCCAAAATCCCCGCCTCTGGCCACCGAACTTCGCTGATCCCTACTATGTCTAGTGATAACCTATTCATTTCGATTTTAGGTTCTCTAGCTTACCTACTTGCTTCATACTTCTAACATTCCACGCTCCGACTCGCAGAATGTTCCCGACTCTTATTTTTAACTTTCCGATCGCATCCTCCGAAGTAGTCCCCTCCCGGAGATCCGAATGGTGGACTATTTTAACTCCGGAATCTTTTACCCCAGAGAATGCCATCATGTTTGTTACAATTTAAGTACGCTGTGTACTTGGGAGATAATGTGGTGGTTTCCCGTTGCCTTCCACATCGCGGTAGTGTGTCTTAGACTGCCATACCGACCCCTATGGTCTCTGCCAATCTAAGTACCGAAAGAGCCGCTGCCCTCTTTCGGGGACCTGTCTTAGTCTGGTTCCTCACTAACGACCCTACTACTTTGGTTGGACCTGTAGTTTGGCTCTTTAGCTCATTAGAACACGCAAGCCATTTCACCTGTTCTAGTAATTTAAAACTTCGGCAAGGTGCAGGTCCATTCGAAATGGGTATAATTGAAAAACACATTATAAAAGGCTAATAAAAGTTCATAATCAGACGTGAGCAAGGAAGTAACTACTTTGTATTCCAGACGTAATAGGATACTGCAGGTGCAGGTCACAATAGAGTATAAGAAACCAATTGTTAGAATTAAGATTACTAAGAAGTAATACATTGTATTGTATCAAGAAATAGCAGACATGCGATCTGCATTTTCCACAAGAAGATGTAAGAGCAGGGAGAGCATAAATACCCTGATAAGTCCATGATGGCCAGTCGATGGACATCACATTAAATTCACAAAAATCGGAGGCCATCCTCTTCTCTAAACACAAACCGTCACTACAGCAACCACCGATTCTAGAAAAACGCCAATTGCCATGGAAGGACATCCATAAAATATCTAGGGGTCATCACTCGTATTTAAACAACACGTAGATACAACAATACAAAAAGTAAGAAAATCCAGAGGTCACTTCTACGAAAGGATCACCGCACGAAACCAACTCCAACCGAGACTAGACTACAAATGTACAAGACATACCTAGGACCGGTTCTGAGGTACGCATCACAAGTATGGCATACCTACCTTTTCAGAATACAACGACATCCAGTGGAAGCCTTCCAAAACCAGACATTACGAATATTAACCAGAGCACCTTGGTTTGTAAGAAACGAGGTAATTACAAATCGACACCCTCTTCGACCACTGCAAACACCTTTATTACCATCAATACCACCCACATACCTTCCATACAAGCCGCAGCACCTAGAGAGGGCAGATGAAGAAACGAACAAGAAGACAGCTTGATGACTAAGTCACAAGACTAAATCATCACAAAACCGCAATCCCAACAGATATCGGCAAGGCAGTAAAACTCAGGAGATTAACGCTGCATAAGTAGCATGGCTTTGAGAGAGTCAAGCCTGACTGACTACACAACCATTATAAATGGTATGTATAATCGTAAAGTAATTTCAAACGCTTCACAAGCACATTTGTAGACTTGAGCACTTCTGTTTACAAAACTATGTGGTAGATTATAAATCATTCTATTCCATGAAACATCCACAAGGACATTCATTAAAATGGCTGTAGCGTTAATAATGGGTATGGGTATTTCAAAATCTCAACGACCTGCGCAGAAATCCCAAATATTACTGACAAAACTAAAGACCAAAATGAAAATATAGTATTGTGTAATGATAGTCATGGCTCCAACAACGTTGACGTTACTGCAATATATTTTTAAAATCGATGTTACCATATGATGATAAGATTAAATTTATGTTTGTT
Organism: Platerodrilus igneus; assembly: GCA_036346225.1. NCBI lineage: Eukaryota > Metazoa > Arthropoda > Insecta > Coleoptera > Lycidae > Platerodrilus > Platerodrilus igneus. The sequence goes on from JARFIW010001555.1 coordinate 1,204,748, forward strand.
AGATTACTCTGTTCTAAATCATATTTATTATTTTTATTAAATCTATGTTTATTAATGTAGCAAAAAGTCACGTGTTTCTATTATAAAGTGGCTTATCTATATTAACCTTATCTAATTTATGGTCTTATCTTGCCGCCGAGTCGATACTGCATATTCAAGACACTTAATTTTGATATTTGCGATTCTTGTCTATTTCTTTGTTTTCTGTATTTTGTTTAATTTCCTTTTGTTAATAATATACAGTGTGTCCAAATTTCGAGTCTCTACATTGTGATTTCAGTTATTATAAGAGATAGAGATTGGGTTAAATGGAGAAAGATTTGGAGGAATCCAGGCCAGTTTTGTATCCGTTTACAAAATTGGTGTAAGTTGTCTGGTTTTGGAGATATTCGAAGAAAACTAAAAATGGCGGATTTTGTTTTTTGATAATAAAACATGAATCATAAGTCGCACCATCACAAGACTTGCACATTATTAAGACACTTTTCTAAAAGGAGTTATAACCTTTAACTATTCTTTTTTAGTTAACGAGAATTTCCGATAATTAGGAAAGGAGCCCACGGCAAGTTAAGATGGAAGGTGGCTCTATGTTGAGGAAATCTCAAAGGTAAAGCGGCTAGTCGAACTATATGCTCTGGGTAGAGAATGAGCTGTGGGTCGGGGTGTAATTGCGACCACTAGTAATAAGAATAAGGCGCCACCGTATTTTTTTATACTGGGGAGACCTAATACAAGTCCCTTGTACAAGGCTAATGCGGAAACCTTTATCCTATAACCGCTATATAATTTTTAAAGACCACCTAATCTTTGAAGTATCTTACCTTATGGCTCGACTTTGACCTTAGCAATCCTCCATTGCACCTGTGAACAAATTAAACAAAGAAAAGCACTGTTTGTGCATTCAAACTCAAAAATAATTAAATACAATCAGACTCATCTTTCATTCCTCTTGAATAAAAAATAGTCTTTAGTCCGAAAATAAGAATCTATTCTTTTTGGTATCCAATAAAGTAATTTTCTACAAAAAATATGTCTTCCTTTATAAGTTAATTTAAATTAGAAAGAGTTAATTACAATGGTACTGAATATATCCGTACCAATTACTATTTAGTGAGGTTTATATAACAAATTGACAAAGCATAAATTGCTTATTTATAGCAAAAAGTTAATTATGGTAGATCTACCTTAATTTCACAGTAGATAATTACAGATAAGCATTCATAAAATATCAAATGTAAAAATTTAACTTCTAAAGGTTCAAAGTTATAAGAATTTACTTTATCTAATTAGTAGTGACATCTTCTGATGTTTCATTGATTTAATAAGAGGATTTAGTAAGAGCGAATTACAGATTCATATCGCATAACATCGAAAAATATAATTGAGGTCTGTCCTTGATCTGTTCAAAGTTAAACAAGTCGGGTAAAGCAAAATTTATCTCGTTACTACGTCGATAGTTCAAATAACATACGAACGTAATTTTTTGTACATACCAGAACTCCAATTTGCACCAAAATACCAAAATACCTGCTTCGGGCTTACGTCACCATTAACTACGGAAACTTCCATTTTAAACAAATAGTTGTGCTGCATTCTGAAAAACACGTCACTTGGCCTCCATTATCTGCGTTTCAATTTACAGATGTTCCAGGAGTAATTCACACCACAAGAAAGCAAATGTTGTTTGTATTTAACTTGAATAAATTATATATGTGATTCCATATTATACAAGAATAGAATTGTTTTCATCAATTTCGCATGAATACCATTCAGAAAAGTTGCTTATTTATAATTTACGTTGCAATATATTTTAAATTAAATTATTCCCAAAGTTACACTGAAAATTTTAATTAATATTGTTATAGAAACAAATTCACTTACTGTTCCTAACGGTCTTTTAACAAAACTTCATCGTTCTCCACGACTGGTTTCAACAAAAATGGACCATCCAAAACAATTTTTGAAGATGGCTTACACTTGCAATCTTCCATCGTGCATGCTTCCAACACCAAAAATCAATGAAGGACATCGCTCCTAAGAACAATTTTCGACCTGCTTTAACCCCAGCTGTGTTAGAAGTGCGGGCCGAGCTTGTCGCTGCCCGGTAACAGCGTTACCTTGCGGTTCCTGAGTAGAGGGGGCTTTAGGAAAGATACCAAACAAGAGCTTATATATTGTCACCGTAGAATTTAACTTTTAACATGAACTAAATACTAGTTCTTTATTGGACAATAGATGTTATTAAATTAAGTGGATTGGATAACATTATAATGTATTATATTATTTAATATTTAATAAAAGGATTGATTATACGGATATATATTAGGTGGAAAATAAAATTGCTACAGAGTATTTTAGCATAAACAGAATCATTCGACTGTCTTTTGTTTTCGAGGAAACGCCCACAACTTTTGTTTTTTTATGGCCGCCATTTTGAATATTAAGTGAATATTATGTGCCTTAAAATTACCTTAAAATGATATCGTTTTATAATAGTAGGCGGTGGTATGTGACAAAACCAAACAATTGAATTACAGTTATAGGTCAAACAAATTCTAAAATTTAGATAAACTTGTGTGTGTTGTAAGTTTTGGTGCCGGTGGTGCTGCATTTTTAATTTAAAAAATGGCACATGTCTACAAGTTTTCGAATGAGGAAAAGTTTGATATGCAAATACTTATTTACAATCGTTTCGGAACGCTGATACGGCATCCGCCAGATATTTGGAATTGTATCCAGAAAGACGACAACCGCATAAAACATACTTCAGAAAAATTGTAATGAATTTACTGAATTATGGTGCTTTTGAACAGACTAGGAACAATACGACTTAAACAATAGGGAACGTGTTCTAAGCATTACTGAGGCGGTAACACGAAATCCATCCACATCCGTAAGATCTGTAAGCCGTGAACTTAATATTCCAAAATCAACTGTTCGTAATATTTTAAAAAAGGAAAGGTTTCATCCTTATAAACCTACTATTGTCCAAGGCCTCAAAAGAGAAGATTTCGCCAGACGAATGCGTTTTTGTAATTGGTACATCCAAAAATGCGAGGAAGAACCGCACTTTCCAGAATTGATAATATGGACAGACGAAACGCGGTTTACTAATTGCGGGGTGTTCAATAAACATAACACGCATCACTGGAGCACTGAAAATCATCATCTGACGGCGCAACGCAAATTTCAAACGAGATATGGATTTAACGTTTGGTGTGGTATCTTAGGTAGTTAATTATGAAATAAATATTTTAGTAAATTAACCAATGTAATTAATACTTTTATAGGTAATAATTTGATTGGACCCTTTTATTTTGTCAATAACTTCAATGGCGCCAGATATACGGAATTGTTAAGAGACCAAATAATTCCGGCTATTAGAGGACTTGTACCAAATGATGATGATTTTCGAAAACTATGGTTTCAGCAAGATGGTTGTCCAGCTCACAATTCCCGAGAAGTTAGCGCCCTTTTAGCTGAACATTTTGGCCAAAATATTATATGCAATAGTGGACCAATTATGTGGTCGGCAAGATCACCAGATCTTACACCACTTGATTTTTATTTATGGGGTTTTGCTAAAAATGAGGTATATGAGTTTGAACCGCCTCATAATATAAACGAACTGCAGGAAAGAGTCCGTGACATTCTTAACTCTATAAATAGGCGCACGTTAAGCAGAGTTGTACGGAAAGTTTTAATTAATTGTCGAATGTGCCGTGATGCAAACGGACAGCATTTTCAGCATCTACGGAAGGAATTTAGATGATAGTTTGCTGTTTCGGTCACATTTAATTTTGTTCCTAAATTAGATAAGATAGGCTACAGTTTTATGTTTAAGTTAATTTTAAGATTTATATCCAATACTTTACGAGTTCTACTTAACAAAATGTATGTGGTACTACTACTACTGTTTGGAAAGTAGAAATCAAATTTTTGCCCTGTTGGGATTACCAAACGTTAAAGAACATACAAATTTAGTTATTTTTAAAATTTAAGATAGTTTTGCATTTTTATAGACATGTGGCATATTTTTGAAAAGGTAATTTTAAGGCGCATAATATTCACTTAATATTCAAAATGGCGGCCATAAGAAAAACAAAAGTTGTGGGCGTTTCCTCGAAAACAAAAGACAGTCGAATGACTCTGTTTATGCTAAAATACTCCTTTTAGAAAAGTGTCTTAATAATGTGCAAGTCTTGTGATGGTGCGACTTATGATTCATGTTTTATTATCAAAAACCAAAATCCGCCATTTTTAGTTTTCTTCGAATATCTCCAAAACCAGACAACTTACACCAATTTTGTAAACGGATACAAAACTGGCCTGGATTCCTCCAAATCTTTCCCCATTTAACCCAATTTCTATCTCTTATAATAACTGAAATCACAATGTAGAGACTCGAAATTTGGACACACTGTATATAAAACAGTATTTTTTCAAGACTACACTTCGTTGTTTATTTTGAAATTGTAAGTAAATGGTTTTAAATGTAATATTTCTTAAGTACATATTTTTTATTTTTGGTAAGATTCGACTTCATTATGGCAATTCTCAAAAAATTGTTCATAACCAAAGTCTTAAGATTATATATAATTGTTAAAACTTATGTATAATATTCAGCATGTGGATGGACACGTCACGAGAAAAGTCAGTTGTTTTTTGTAGTGGGCTTGTAACAAATGGAGTAGTTGTTAAAATAAATTCGGGTTTTTGTCATTGTCAAAAAATAGAAAATAGTAATTCTTAGTTAAAAAGATAATAAAGAATATAAAACATGGCTAGTTATATTCAAGGTCTTGGAAGCTGCGTGTAGAACTGCGTAGGCACGGCTGCAAAATAGTAATTAACGTATACCAACTACCAACAACGTAGTAGTCGAAGAAGCCTTTTCCGGGTAGGAAAAGCGCAATTCTTAACAATAATCTTTACAATTATATGAAAAAGCAGAAATATGCTGGCCAAAATATAATTTTGCTCAACAATTTGAGCAAAATAGTGTCTGAAACTGGTGTTGGGTTAACAACTGTTAAGAAAATTATTAAAGAAGGCAAAATGCAGCCATTTGCTGGCTAAGTTACAATTTACCTCACCAAGGAAAACCATCAAGAAAGGTAGTCCAAAGTCTGCATTAGATGAATTTGAAGAAGAAATTACGCGTACAATTATTTATCGATTTCCGAATACACACCATAAATAACCTACAATGCAGGCTTTATTTGAAGTTTTCAAATCTGAAGGAATTAATTTCTGTGGAAAAATCAATTCGTTTGAACGATTAGTGCATAAAATGGGGTTTTGTTGGAAGAAGTGCCAAGACAATCGTAAAGTCTTAATTGTGTAACGTTCGGTTTAATTCAACGTTTAGTATTGTATAGTTTACTTTAGCGAGCATATTAAACATGCCAATTTGTGATAAAGGACAGTCAAGTAAACTGTACACTTGTTCAAAATTGCGAAGAAGGCTAGAAAGTGACAGGAGGGGATTGTCAAATTTATTAAAAAGTGTCGAGTCGCGTTTTACGTTTGGGGTGTGTTTTAATTAATCTTTTGTAGGTCCACTCTAACATCCGATGTTATATACCGTCATTATTATACCTATAGGATGCCAATTCATAGTGGGAGTTTATTTGGATAAAAGAAAAGTGACCTCAGATTACATTTGCCGTACGCTGTAATCAACCGATTTAGTCGGGAACCTGATGAATTAACACACACCTATGATAAAGTTAGTTGGGCTGTTGCATTATACCGACACCCACTCTCCTCGCTGTGTCTATAGTGATCTGATTCACCCCACAAACCCTTCAAGGTAAGCGTTGCACTGTAGTAGTTACTAAGTGACCAAACTAGTTCGCACGCTGATATTGGGATATTTTACCCTGAACTATAGAATGTTCTTTTGCATCTACCGTCAGTGAAGCTAAAAGTAGATAGTGTGTTTCGCCCCGTATTTACCCTACTTTCACTGTAGTCAACAGTGTAAAACAGGAAGCCGCTTGTGTGCGCATTGTATATCTATTAGTCCGTAAAATTTTAAAGCTGCGACACTTTTCCAAATTGTACAACTTGTTTCGTAACGTAAGACTGTACCAGTTGTATCGCCTAGATAGTTCAAGTAGACTTACGTCTACCGTCCACATTGTTACCGGAGGTTTGCATGCACCCGGTGTAACACGCGTGATATTTCGGGCTATAATCTACACTCTTTTGGTCGTCAAACCTAAGAACCCGTACTGCCGTGAGGCCCAGGTGCATTCAACCCTACTCCATCTTAGAAATAATTGTACTCACAAGTTTATCTTGGGTAGCCCTGGCCAGTGCGAACTTCCCCCTAGTTGTTACTTTTGGTTAGTTAGCATAATTAATTTGATCGTAGTTGTGGGGTACTCAATATACGCCGTACCTACATTTGCTTATATACACCTTTGTTTATGTTACTTACTGTACTTAATTAATGTGTTCTTTTCAGCCATGTGTTTGTAAATAGAGTTAAGAGTATAATCCAGGTGCATTATTCTGTTGTAGTAATTTGCGTGAGTAGGGTGAATCAGTACATTCTACACCGTGAGTTTTCTGTACTTTCATATTTTCTGATTATAACAAGTGCAGGGGCGTTTGCTCGACCAGTAACGAGACCCCGATTATATCTAGCACAGTGACATTACTGGTGGTGCCCACCTAATTTTGCCGTCATACCAGATTTTTGGCATACTACCAAGTTTACGCCCCATGATAATTGTCATCTTTGGGCATTTAGCAATCCCGACCTACGACTTTTATCATACCCACCCCTCACCGGCTAGAGCTAGGCCGCGCACGGATTCCAATCCGTCCCCTTAGTGTCGTAGTGCTGAATTGGCCCGTAACAATTGGAAAACCAGAAATCCGAGCAAAACGAGTCAATGTTTTACGAAAAGTACAACAATATCGATCAGAAAGAAGAAATATTATATATTCTGATGAAACTTACCAGCACAGTTCACATATTGTATCGAAGTGCCTAACTCTGTGTTAGTAATGGATAGTGTATCATATCATAATGCAACCGAGCAATCAAATTCAACTACGGCTTGGAAAAAAGAAAACATAAGGTGCTGGCTACTGAAAAGAAACATACCTTTTCAGCTTAAAGATACAAAACCAGGACTACGAGTATATACAAATATTAACCAATATAAGCCTCCATGCAAACAATATGTTGTTGATAAAATTTTAGCCGAACATGTTCATGCATTGTTGGGTGCCCTCATATCATCATGAACTCAACCCTATTGAAAAAAAAAATGGGCAATGGTAAAAAATCATGTTGCCGCAAATAACAGCTTTTAAATTAGAGGATGTATGGAAGTGGCTGAAAATAAGTTCAATACCGTTGGTCATCAAGAATGGGTAAATGTTTGTTCTAGTGTAGAGAAAACAAGAAAAGAATACCTTAGTAGGAAATATATAATAGACGACATAAAAAACTAATAATAAATGTTAACCATGATAGTGATTCTTCAGACTTGAGTTTGCCCGATGATGATTTTAGTTGCAAACCATTTCAGTAACGTGCAATATGATTGTGTATGCTATAAGATATTTTCAATTTGTTTGTAGTGCATATTGTTATTTATTTAAATAAGCAACATTATTGTATTACTTAATAATATTAATAACTCATATTTTGCTAGGGTGTCTGATCTAAATAATATATTTAAGGTTTTATTAAATTTATTTGAAATCATTGGACGAGTTGTATGAAAATTTCAATCATGCTGTCTAAAGTAATTATTATGACTATATAATGTAGATAGCTCAGGGTGAAGTTCAAGCCGTGTATACAATTACTATTTCGCCCAAACTGTTTTAAGTTGAGTGTTTATTTAACTGAAGCATATGTATAAAAATAACTTTTTGTACTACAGTTACTTTTGGTATCCAAGTCTACAATGTCTCCATAACTATGAATTTCTTCTCTATTGTTAAAACCATGCTTGGTATTACCAATAGTTTTTCAAGATTCAAACAATAAACTACCAATATTCCAAGTTTTATTTTTAATTGATTGTTCTAATTAAAATCTTTGAAGTGCCGTAGAAATCTACGCTTTGTTAAGTTATGTTCATGCTGAATCCTTAGATGCAAATTCCACAATGGATTTTATCCACACTTATAAATTCTGTATGTATTTGAAAATTCATACCCAAGACCGGATTTAGAGTCTTTGTGGCCCCCGACGTAATATCGAAGTGAGGCCCTCCATATTTAATTATATTCCCAGGATAAAGAACGTTTATATTTTAATATGTAAATTAGAAATGTTCTCTTTTTGGTAAATGAATTTTGCCTTTATTAAATTCTCTCCGTGTACATGCTGCCTTTTTAAAAATTGAACGTACTTTTTTTGCCAAAAGAGGCTCAAATTGAGGCCCCACCGACCGAAGCCTCCGTCGACCCCCGTTAGGTAAATACGGCACTGTTCACACCTCAAACCTGGCTCTTAATGATATTTGAAGAATTTTCAGTTCATTTTCCAGTTTCTTATCTTGTTAGTTTATTCTTCCTCTTCGAAAGAATCAGTAACGTTGAGCTTATAGCGAATATCCCATAATCTTTCTGTATATGATTTATTTAAGTCACTTAGTCCCAAGAAGTAATATAAAACTCAAAAGTAAATACGCCTTGCCTTTTATCATAGATTACTAGTAAGGTTAGGTATTTGTTTACAAATTAATAATTTGACATTACATTAAGGGTTATTTTAGCGAATCGTGACGTTTTTAGGTTGAACTGAAAACACCCTGTTATATCCTTTTCTAAAGGTTTCTCACTTCCTCCATTGCGCATCACGGCGTCGCTGAGATTTTGAAACAGCTCTAATATATTGTTAAAGTTTTAGGCATTAAGTTACGAACACGCTAAGATAAATTAATATCCACATAGATCACGGAAGAAAGTATTTAAAATTAATGCAGTTTAAACAATTCCACGATTTATCTTTTGTATTTACTTCTTGTAAAAAACAGCTGTGAGCGGCACGATCGATTGCTAATATTGAAGCAAATGGTGACGCGCCTATTGTATTACTAACAGACGTTGCTTGGTATTTAAAAAAATGCTTTTATGAACCTTCAAGCAACTCGACTCAAACTAGGGTATTTTTGGAATACGCTATTTGTATAGACGGGAATTTGTGTTAATTGTTCATTACGAATAACTGTTCTAGTGAGATGTATACAAACACTGTCCAGTGACATGTTTTTTCACTGCAAAAACGTTGTTTACAAATATATAGCAGGATCACTTAGTAAGAAACTTTCGTTATTTGTAGTTTGTGTTATTATTCTTTACTTTAAAAAGTTTTCAACAAATGTCGTATGTACTCACATACCAACGAAAGGTTGTTCATATGTACTTTATGTGCATATTGTAAAAGTAAGTTCTGAATCCCTATGCGATTGCGTTTTGAACAACATTCATCTACATACAATTTGTGTGATTATCCCGCATCAAAAAAGTTTTACTTTAATCTTCAGTCAAATATTAACCAACGTGTATACTTATAATTTGTGTGATTACACCGAATCACAAAAAAAAACACTTTAACAAGTTGCACACCCATGTGTATGCAATTTATGTAATTATACCGCATCACTGAAAAGTTTTTTTTACAAAGACATATGATGTCGCATTCTAACGAACGTCAATTCGCATGCAATTTGTGTAATTATACCGCATCACAAAAAGGCCATTTACAGACACATATGAAGACGCACACTAACGAACGTCCATTCGCTTGCAATTTATGTAATTATGCCGCATCACATAGAGGTAACTTAAAAATACATATGAAGTCACACACTAATGAGCGTCCGTTCGTTTGCAATTTATGTAATTATGCCGCATTACGTAACGATGATTTAAAAAGACATATCAGGTCGCACACTAACGAACGTCCATTTACATGCAATTTATGTAACTATGCCGCATCACATAGAGGTAATTTAAAAATACACATGAAGTCGCATACTAATGAACATCCATTCGCATGCAATGTATGTAATTACACCGCATCAAGGAAAAAAGGTTTACAAATACATATCAAGTCGCACACTAACAAACGTCCTTTCGCCTGCAATTTATGTAATTTTGCCGCATCACATAGAGGTAATTTAAAAACACATATGAGATCACACAGTAACGTGCGTGCATTCCCATGCAATGTATGTAATTATGCCGCAGCATATAGAGGTAATTTAAAAATACATATGAAGTCGCACACTAATGAACGTCCGTTCGCTTGCAATTTATGTAATTATGCCGCATTACGCAAAGATGATTTAAAAAGACATATCAAGACGCACACTAACGAACGTCCATTCAGTTGCAATATATGTAATTATGCCGCATCACAAAAATGTACTTTAAAAATACATATGAGGTCGCACAGTAACGAGCGTCCATTCACATGCAATTTATGTAATTATGCCGCATCTCATAAAGTTAGTTTAATAATACATATCAAGTCGCATACTAACGAACGCCCATTCGGATGCAATTTATGTAATTATGCCGCATCACAAAAATGTACTTTAAAATACATATGAGGCTGCACAATAACGAGCGTCCGTTCACATGCAATTTATGTAATTATGCCGCATCTCATAAAGTTAGTTTAATAATACATATTAAGTCGCACACTAATGAACGTCCGTTCGCTTGCAATTTATGTAATTATGCCGCATTACGTAAAGATGATTTAAAAAGACATATCAAATCGCACACTAACGAACGTCCATTCACTTGCAATTTATGTAACTATGCCGCATCACATAGAGGTAATTTAAAAATACATATGAATTCGCATACTAATGAACGTCCATTCGCATGCAATTTGTGTAATTACACCGCATCACGGAAAGAAGGTTTACAAATACATATCAAGTCGCACACTGACGAACGTCCATTCGCTTGCAATTTATGTAATTTTGCCGCATCACATAGAGGTAATTTAAAAACACATATGAGGTCACACAGTAGCGTGCGTCCATATCCATGCAATGTATGTAATTATGCCGCATCATATAGAGGTAATTTAAAAATACATATGAAGTCGCATACTAATGTACGTCCATTCGCATGCAATTTATGTAATTATGCCGCATCACAAAAATGTACTTTAAAAATACATATAAGGTCGCACAGTAACGAGCGTCCATTCACATGCAATTTATGTAATTATGCAGCAGCACATAGAGGTAATTTAAAAATACATATGAAGTCGCACACTAATGAGCGTCCGTTCGCTTGCAATTTATGTAATTATGCCGCATTATGTAAAGATGATTTAAAAAGACATATCAAGTCACACACTAACGAACGTCCTTCGCTTGCAATTTAAAGGTACTTTAAAAATACATATAAGGTCACACGGTAACAAAAGTCCATTCACGTGCAATTTATGTAATTATGCCGCATCATATAGAGGTAATTTAAAAAACGTATGAAGTCGCATGCTAATGAACGTCCATTCGCATACAATTTATGTAATTACACCGCATCAAGGAAAGAAGGCTTATAAAAACATCAAGTCGCACACTAACGCTCGTCCATTCTCTTGCAATTTATGTAATTTTGTCGCGTCACAAAAGGGTAGTTTAAAAAAACATATGAAGTTGCACACTAATGAGCGTAGGTCGCCTGCAATTTATGTAATTATGCCGCATTACGTAAAGATGATTTAACAAGACATCAAATCGCACACTAACAAACGTCCATTTACTTGCAATTTATGTAATTATGCCGCATTACCTAAAGGTACTTTAAAAATACATATGAGGTCACACAGTAACGTGCGTCCATTCCCATGCATTTTATGTAATTATGCCGTATCACATAGAGGTAATTTAAAATACATATGAAGTCGCATACTAATGAACGTCCATTCGCATGCAATTTACGTAATTACACCACATCAATGAAAGATGGTTTACAAATACATATCAAGTCGCATACTAACGAACGTCTATTCGCATGCAATAGTTGTGATTATTCTGCAATACGCGAAAGCCTTTTACAGAAACATGGGCAGTACCATATTTATGAACGTTAATTTGTTCGAAATATGTGATTTTTCCGTATCGGAAAAATAATGTAGAAAGCATATGTGTTATCCGTCACTAACGTTAACAATGTGCATGCTTTTACGTAATTAGGTTGTATCAAAAAAAGTCATGAAAACACATATGAACGCATATTTACAAAGGTCCATTTACATACAGTGCACTTTGCTACTTTATGAAGAGCATGGGTCAGACAGAAATAGAAAGGGTACTTAAAGTGAGGACCTGCACGAATCACGATTACAAAACAGAACACAAGAAACGTAGAATTACCAGGCTATCTACCTTGCGAAGTAGGGGATTCCCAGCAAAACAAAAAAAAATTACATCGTCATCGATTTTCTATTTACAATAAAAATTTTAAAAAATCGGTTTAATCCAATAAAAAAACTAACTAGTTATTTTACAAAGAACACATTTCAAGAGTTGACGTACGAAGTGCGCATTTCGTTTAACATGTAGAATCCACGGAGGTAAAACAGCTAAGCGTCAGGGTGCGTGCGTCCAGATGCAGTGTCACCCTGTTCTACAGATTTTGAGTGCTGTGACAATCACCGCAACAACGGAACACATACTAGCACAGTTGGTTCTACATAAAAAGAATAATCGGGCCTACTTAAAACAATTTGGCCTCAATCTAAGAGTTAAAAAGGGAGTCTTATTAAATTAATTGCGCAGGAGAACTAACCGATGGACCCAAGATCTACACTTCTTGTCAAAAAAAAGAACGTGCATCGCTCTTGAAGTAATAGGACGAGTAATGTAGAAAATACATATAACGACGAACTGCAGAATCAAATTGAACTTGTTTTTCGCAAGAATTAAATCGAATTTTAACGTTATCCAACACAGAGGTGTGATTAGAAACTCGAAACAAGCTTTATCAAATAAGTACGATCCATTATTTCAACGAGTTCTTAGGATTAGGTTTAAATGAAATTGTAGTGAAGTGTACTTATTGAAGGAAGGTCTAATATACAGGGCGGTGTCTGAGTATTGGAAGCAGAATCTATGTGAAGGAGTAATGAAATAAAAGGCATAAAGTTTTGTACACTGTTAGAAAGTGAACTTAACTAATTCCCCTCAGTAAATTAAAAGGTTGGGGAAGGAAAACAATAGCAATAAAGCAGGCAGTACAGTACCAACAAAAAGCAAAAAAAAATTCGTTTGAGAAAACTCAAGGAAATGCAAAAATACCAACCAAAACTAACCCACATCAGTAGAGGGAGGAAGGCGGTTCTAGATCTACCACCACCACACACCACTACCCCCACATTTGCAAAAAAAATCGCATTCCCAAAAGTATTTTATTAACCTTAAAGTATCTAGTAAAACTACGATACATCAATTCGCTATAATTAAATAACTCTAACTAGAAGTATTGGCAAGCTATATGTTGCTAAAATACATCTACTATTGTTGTAGGGGATAAAAACGATGGGGTACTTGGGTGAGAGACAGGTAGCAGATCTATTGAAGCAGAATATCATTCAGCATTCAAACTCACCCTGGAGCAGCCCCGTATTAATAGTACCAAAGAAGTTAGATGCCTCAGGCAAACGCAAGTATAGAATGGTTATCGATTACAAAAAACTGAATGCGAAAACTGTAGACGATAACTACCCGCTACCCAATATTACGAAAATCTTAGACAAATTAAGAGAGTGTCAATATTTTTCGACATTAGACCTCGCCTTAAGATATCACCAGTAGAGATGGATGAGAAGAACACAACCAAAACAGCTTTTAGTACACCTAGAGGACATTACGGATACAAAAGCATGCCGTTTGGATTAAAGGACGTACCCGCTACTTTTCAAAGAATAATGGACAACATTTTGAGAGGAATGCACATTTAAAAATGTCTTCAATACTTAGACGACATTATCGTATACTCAACATCAATAACTGAATACATCGAAAGATTACGAGAAGTTTTTGAACGATTACGAAAAGCTTATTCTAAAGTTCAATTAGATAAAAGTGAACTTCTACAAAAAGAAGTAGCATTTTTAGGACACATAACCCCACAAGGCGGCATGCCAAACCCAGACAAAACGAACGCAGTATTAAATAATCCCTTTTCCAAACTAATTAGGAAATTAAAGGTGTTTTAGGTTATTAGCAAAAATTCGTCAAAGGTTACGCACAAATAACCAAGCCATTAACGAATTGCTTAAACAAAGGTAATAAGATCGAACACACCCCAGAATTTATTAAATCAGTATGGAAAATTAAATGCATCCTTACGAATAACTCTGTATTAGAATATCCAGGTTTTTTAAATCCATTTCTATTGACAACCGACGCATCGAACATAGCTTTAGGCGCAGTATTGAGCCAAGGAAAAGTAGGTAGCCATAAACCAATCAGCTACGCACCACGAACACTAAGTGAAACAGAACAGTGGTACAGCACAATTGAGAAAGAATTATTAGCAATAATATGGGCAACAACATATTTTAGACCATATCTTTATGGAAAGAAATTCTACATATACACCAAATATAGATCATTAGTATGGTTATGCAAACTCAAGGAACCAAATTCAAAATTACAATGATGGACGATTAGACTAGAAGAATATGACTATGAAATTATATACAAAAAGGGAATTTACAACAATAATGTAGACGCACTAAGCAGAACACAAATCAACGCAATGGAGTCAGTTATAGGCAATGTAGACGAAACAGAGATAAGGAAAGACCCAGAAGAAATAGAGACCATACACTCAACGAAAAATGGCGAACCAAAAATTGCAATCAAAATTTTAAATGAAGCAACAGACACGAAACCAAATCAATTCATAGTTACCGAAGTTTTAACCAACCCCAATCCAGTAAAATATACAAAAGTCGATAATAGGAAAATATACCAAATTCAAATAAAGAAAGGTGACAACGAAGAGCAGATAATAAAAATTTTAAAAGAATATACCGCAGACAAAAGACGTTTTTACTTTTATTTCACCACCGAACATTTATACAAGAGATTTTCAGAATTATATATCACATTATTTAATAACTCAGGACCCGAGATTATCAGATGTACACGGAAATTAATAACTTTAGATGGCCCTGACGAAATAAACGACGTAATTCGAAACCAACACGAAGGAAAAAACAGCCATCGTGAAATCAACGAAACATTAAAACAATTCATAAGAAGATACTACTTTAAAGACATAAAGGAATTAATTACGGATTTTATTAATTCATGTGAACTATGTAATAAGGCAAAATATGGCAGATCACCCCCAAAAACACCTTTAGTGTTAACTAAAACACCCGATAAACTTTTTTAAAAACTACATGCAGATACTTTGGTAGTAGAAGCGCAAAACTTTTTATCAATCGTAGACGCATTCACGAAAGTAGATTAAGCGATGCCCATTATTTCAAAAAACAGCATCGATGTAACTCAACGATTCGTACAATACTTTACATTTTATGGCACACCCGAATCAATAACTTTAAACAATGGAAGCGATTTCAGAACACACTAGAACTTCATAAAATAAAAATTCATTTTATAACAGAAAATCACCCGGAGTTAAATGGACTAATTCAAAGATTACACCTAACCTTATTAGAACAAATCTGACTATTAAGATAAACTTACAAAAAGGAGCATATCACTAATTTATTGTCATATGCGCTAATTGCGTATAACAAAACAATCCACTCATCAACTAATTTTACACTCCTCGAACTAACATTAGGACATTCAGATTCCCGCAACCCTTATGATATTCACTATAACAACATACACTACAACAGCATTCTGCAAAGGACCACAAAGAAAAATTAAAATTACTTATAACAATGTCAAAAGTAAATTAGATAACGATGAACGTGTTACAAAAACCCGCAACGAAAATGCCAATATAAATAAATTTTCAGTAGGACAAACTGTGTATGAGAAAAATTCTAAAAGTAAGAAACACAATACGGCTCCAAGATATTTAGGTCCGTTTAAAATCAAAAAGGTCTCAGATAAAAAATGTAGCCGTAGTAGACAATGGAAGAATCGTAAAATACATTCACCTAAAGAATCTAAGACACCCTGTAATTTCAGATGGACAGCCATCACCCTTGCCGTCAACCTCCACCCAGGTAGAACAGACGACAGTGACATAATAGTGGAAGACATTAAAAACAAACCCCGGTATGCTACCAGTAAAATTAGGAAATATTCAAAATACAATAGATTACTGGACATTCGCACAGAAATTTGATTTAACCGAACTCTAACAAGAATTGTATATAATTAGAGATAATTACTACAGACTGAGACAATCAATGGACACAGCCAAATTCGTAAAAGAATACGCGATAGAAATGCTTAATTACAGAAATATAATGAAGAACACCGTAAAGAACACAAACGACAAATTTAATCGATTAATATCAACAGACCAAATCACAAGACACAAGACTAGGTAATATTAGAAAAGCGATCACAGGTAATTTAGGCAACCAGGATGCCGAACGACATGACAACGCAATACAACAACTAATTGAAAACCAGAATAACATAAAAGCTATTGTTAGAAATCAAATATCCTTAACCCAGTCAACCATAATAAAATTTAATGATACATTAAGTAAATTAGTAAAGAACCAGATAGTATACTAACAGAATACTAACTCTTGAAAGTAACATGCAAACCACAAGGCTAGGAATGCGAGATTGAATAAGATTCAACACGATATTCAATCAGATGATACCAACAATTACCATAATTCAACAAATTTTAGTCACGTTAGAAAACGCCGTAACATTTGCGAAACATGTGTTCCGTTGTTGCAGTGATGCTGCAGCGCTCAAAATCTGTCGAACGTGGTGACACTGCATCTGGACGCAAGTACCCTGACGCTTAGCTGTTTCACCTCCGTGGATGCAAAGAGCACACGATATTATTTTGGCATACGGAGGTATGTGGTGATAGCCTTCCATAAATTGGGAGCACCTATTTTTTCTCTTTTGTTGTTAGTGCGTCGCTGGTGCTCCGTAGTACTTTATTAAATGATTACTAGAATTTGTTCTACTGTAAATATTTTTATTTTAATACTCTGGTGCTATGAGAAAATATAAATATTAATTTTTTTTCTTTCTTTTTATTAATAAATTCTACATTTAAAACGAAATGTGCACTTCGTACGTCAACTCTTGAAATGTGTTCTTTGTAATATAACTAGTTAGTTATTTTTTTTATTGGATTAAACACATTTTATTAAAATTTTTATTGTTAATAGAAAATCGATAACGATGTAATTTATTTGTTTTGGTGGGAATCCCCCTCTTCGCAAGATAGTTAGCCTGGTATTTCTACGTTTCTTGTGTTCTGTTTTGTAATCGTGATTCGTGCGAGTCCTCACTTTTAGTACCCTTTCTGTTTTTCTCTGACTCGTGCGCTTCATAACGTAGCAAAGTGCACTGCAAGTAAATTGACATTTGTAAATATGCGTTTATATGTGTTTTCCTGACTTTTTTTTTATACAATCTAACTACGTAAAAAGCATGCACATTGTTATCGTTAGTGACGGATAACACATATGCTTTCTACATTATTATTCCGATACGGTAAAATCACTTATTTCGAACAAATGACCGTTCATCAATATGGGACTGCCCATGTTCCTGTAAAAGGCGTTAGCGTATTGCAGAATAATCTAAATATTGCATGCGAATAGACGTTCGTTAGTGTGCGACTTGATATGTATTTGCAAACCATCTTTCTTTGATGCAATGTAATTA
The DNA here is from genome assembly GCA_036346225.1 of Platerodrilus igneus. NCBI lineage: Eukaryota > Metazoa > Arthropoda > Insecta > Coleoptera > Lycidae > Platerodrilus > Platerodrilus igneus. The sequence continues at coordinate 1,222,621 of JARFIW010001555.1, forward strand.
CATAAATTGCATGCGAATGGACGTTCGTTAGTGTGCGGCTTCATATGTTGTTACGTTCATTTTCGTAAATAATGAATTAGTTATATACAATAATTTTTATCTTAAATTCTTTTGGCGTTCAACACAAAAATTAATTCCGTTAATTAAAAATAACCCTTTCGTGTAGTAAAATTTGTATGGTAATAAATAATAAATATCCTATCTATGTCAGTTGATAAATCTTGGTGCTTCATTCGAAAAATAAATATCCTTTCTAAGAATTTTATCCCGTGGAATTTACGCCTTAATTAGATAGGCGACTTTCCAAGTATTTTAATAATTAAATGCTGATGTGTTTTCCCTTTTTAAAGAATTGGGCAAATTTATTTTAATAAAATTAGGGTTTTCCTGGTTTATTTCCTTGCTTTGGTGCTTTACAAATGTAACAATTCATTTGCTGTTCGATTAGTGACCAGAAAACACGTTGTTTTGGTTCGCTCGTTTTCTTGATGCGAATTTCCGGCATGCATTATTTAGCGTGGTGAGTATATGAAGTTTATATATAAAACAATACGTTTCGGTTTCATTAAATTAATTTATTGTTCGTAACTATTCTAGCTTCCTGCGGGGGACACGTTAATCCCTTGAGCTGCGCTTCTTTTGGGGGACTGCAAAGTCAAATGCGCTCCGCTTGGACGTAAGCATGCCTGTTCGCTGACGCAGGCCAGCGACTGGTTCCGCCCTGATGCCAGTAACTCGAGGGTGAGTTCTGTTTTTGCTTTTCTTGGAAAGTGCTTCTGATTTCGGAACCAGAACGCCTGGGGTTTTACCGGTCAGAGATGGCATTTCTAAATTTAATTATCATCGACTAAAAATTACTGAACTATTTTGGTACTTACTGCTTTCTTTTTTTTTGGATGAATGCTTTACTATTTGTTTTAAATAACTAAAAAACTTACTAACAATTTGGCCAGTTCCCCATTCTTGAACTGTCTAAACATGATCTCATATATGTATGTTATTCAGCAAAACTACCGAAATTTATTCCAAAATATAAAACATTCAGAGATTTTAAACATATGGATATTAAACAAATTACAAAGGATGCTCATGAAATACCGTGGAATCAAATTGACTTTTTGCCTAATGTCAACTGCAAACTGCAATCATTTATCTCCTTTGTTACTGACCTCTACAACCTTCATGCTCCAATTAAAATGGTTCGGATTACAAAGCCTAAAGCACCGTGGCTAAACGATCAAATACAGGAAATGAGACGTTTCAGAGACGCTGCTGCAGTTCAGTTTCAACGACTACCTACGTTGGAAAATCATTCACGTTATAAGTTATTTCGTAATAAAACTAAACAATTAATCCGTAATTCTAAGTTACGGCATTTGTACGCTGTCGTCAAATTTAAGTTCTGCCAAAACCTGGAAAGAGTTACAAACGTTGGGAGTTGGTAAACATTCCATTCGTTCACCAAATGTGTTAAATTTAAATGAATTAAACGATCACTTTGTAACTATAATTTGTGCAGACTCAATTCTTATTGAAAGAAATATTAAAAATATCACTTCGTTAAATTCTCCTGTATATCCTAAATTTTATTTTCAAACTGTAAATAAAGATACTGTCCATAAAGCGTTTAAGCGCATCAAATCGAGCGCAATAGGGGTCGATGGAATATCTAAATCAATGATTCTATATATACTTCCTAGTCTGATGGAGGCCCTTCTGTCTATTGTAAACTGTTCGTTCTTAACAAGTACTTTTCCTGAATGCTGGAAACAAGCGCTGGTTCGTCCGTTACCTAAGAAGAAAAGTCCTTTATCTCCTCTGACTTTCGCCCAATTTGTATCCTTCCAACTCTCTAAATTAATCGAATATATAGCTCTTGATCAACTACTTGACTACTTTCACCTAAATAACCTTTTGATAAATACCAGTCTGGTTTTCGCAAATTCCATAGTACCTCTACGGCCTTAATTTGTATAATTGATGATATTAAGCAAGCCATGGATAAAAACAGCTTACAGTTCTTGTGCAATTAGATTTTAGCTCAGCTTTTAATAATGTTAATTTTGCAATATTACTTGCAAAGCTTAAAATGCTATATAACTTTTCCGATAACGCTCTTGAATGGTTTAAATCATACCTTAACGGCCGTAAACAACGTGTTGTCAATGATGAAGGAAATCAATTTTCTAATTGGGCGAATCTACAGGCAGGGGTTCCACAGGAAGTGTGCTTGGTCCTTTTCTGTTTTCTTTGTATATTCAAGATATTAATAAGGTTCTCAAATTTAGTAAGTACCATTGTTATGCCGACGACATTCAAATATATTGTCACTGTCATCCTAATAATTTACTAAATACATTTATCAATATTAATTCTGATCTTGCTAAAATAAAATCATGGGGAGACGAAAACCAACTAACAATAAATCCTTGTAAATGTGAAGCAATTGTATTCGGATCTTCCAAATTGTTAGGTAAAACTGACCAATCGATACTCCCGCCTCTTCAAATGGGTGGGTCGCTAATCAAACTTTGCCCGGTCGTTAAAAGTCTTGGAGTTGTTATTGACGCGACCCTATCTTGGAAGAACCACACACTATACACATGTCAAAAAGTTTTTGCTTCGCTGCATGGTCTCAATAGAATTAGACGATTTTTACCAATTTGCTTAAAAATCAAATTGGTCCAAGCCCTAATCCAGCCAATTTTCGATTATGGAGATGTTGTGTATAATAATTTGCCCCAGATTAGTGGTGATCGTTTGCAAAAAGTTCATAATAGCTGCATTCGCTTTATATTTGATATTAAGCGCCATGATCACATCTCACCATTTTTTAAGAAATTATCCTGGTTGAAGCTGCATAACCAGAGGAAATTACATCAAGCGATAATGTTGTTTAAGTTTTTACGCGGGATTGGTCCAAACTACCTTACTACAAAATTTTCGCCTTTATCTAACGGCCACTACAACATCAGAGATGATAACCGGTTGAAAATTCCACATCATCGAACTGAAATGTAGCATTCCTCTTTTGTGGTTTCCAGTTCTTCACTGTGGAACACGATTCCTGCTATTATAAGAAGTTCTATCACAATCTCTAAGTTCCGACAAACGTATCGGGAGTATCTACTATCGCAACAGTAGTTACATTTAGGATGCAAGGGTTTTGAGATTAAGTGCCTGTTGTTTGATTGAGTGTTTTTGTTATGTGTATGCATGAGTATGGGTGCGAGTGCGCATACGCGCGTATGTGAATGTGTATGTCAAAGGTATACTATTTATTTAATTATTTATACTTATATTTATTTATTTAAATTTATTTACTAAGTGCCTGTTGTGTGACAGTGTTTTGTTATCTCTATGTATGAGCATGGGTGCGAGTGCGCATACGCGCCAGTATGTATATGTATGCCTAAGGAATATTTATTTATTTGTTTAAACACTGTAAAAAAATGCTTATTTTATTTTATTTTATTTTTATTTTTCATATTTTTATTTAGTTATCTGTCAATTTTGAAGTAATCTCTAGTTAGGTGTAAGAGTGGACTTCATAGTCCAAATCTCGCTAGAATTACTTCTTGAGTTAATAGTTATTTGTATCAATGCTATTTAAATAATAAAGATATACAATACAATACAATACAATACTACTTATTAAAAAAAAAATTGTTTAAAGACTTGCTGGCACAATTGAAAATGTTGCCATTATGCTTGTAAATTTAGTTTAAGTGTATATTTACGATATTTTAGAGCTGTTGTTTATAGGGTTGCGTTTGGTTCTTTCTTTTCTTACTAAATACAGTCAGGGGGTTATTACCTAAAAATTACAGCTCGCCATATTCATGGGTAATTTTTTTTGGATGTTTAAGGGGTGTTCATAATGTAATATGTAAATTGGGGACATTGACTTCTTTTTGGGGTTGGGTTTTGAGAATACTGTGTTCTGTATATATATTTTGTTTTTAATTATAAGTTCTTTCTTTTCCGTTGTATGTTTTATTCTGTGTGTGAATGAGTGAGTGTTTATATACATTTTTTTCCTTTATTTCAGGTTTCTTTTTTTTATTTAGCTATAGGTATAAGACCCCGCCCACTCGCCGCCTGAGCCCGGACTTACTACTTTCTTTCTCTTTCTTTTTTTTCCTTTTTTTCATGTTACGTCAATGTACGTAGCAATGTTTCTGTAAATCACTTTTTGTGAGGCATATTTACACAAATTGTATGCGAATGGACGTTCGTTAGTGTGCAACTTGATATGTCTTTTTAAATTATCTTTATGTGATGCGGCATAATTCGTTGGTGTGCGACTTCATATGTATTTCTAAATTACCTCTATGTGAGGCAGCATAATTACATAAATTATATGGAACTGGACGTACGTTACTGTGTGACCTCATATGCATTATTAAAGTACCATTATGGGACGCGGCATAATTACATAATTACACAAATTCGTTAGTGTGCGATTTGATATGTATTTGTAAATTACCTCTCGTTGATACTGTATAATTACATAAATTGCATGTGAATGGACGCTCGTTACTGTCCAACCTCATATGCATTTTTAAACTAACTTTTTGTAACGCGGCATAATTACACAAATTGCAGGCGAACGGATGTTCATTAATGTGCGACTTCATATGTATTTTTAAACTAACTTTATGAGATGCGGCATAATCACATAAAGTGCATGTGAATGAACGCTCGTTACTGTGTGACGTCATATGTATTTTTAAACTACCTTTTTGTGACGCGGCATAATCACATAAATTGCACGTGAATCGACGCTCGTCACTGTGTAACCTCATATGTATTTTTAAACTACCTTTTTGTGACGCGGTATAATTACATAAATTGCACGCAAATAGACGTTCGTTAGTCTACTACTTCATATGCATTTTTAAAATACTTCTATATGATGCGGCATTATTACACAAATTGCAAGCGAATGGACGTTCGTTAGTGTGCGACTTCATACGGGTCTGTAAGTGATCTTTTCGTGATGCGACATAATTACACAAATTACATGGGAATGGACGATTGTTAGCGTGCGACTTCATATGTCTCTTTAAATCACCTTTTTTGTGATGCGGCATAATTACATAAATTGCAGGCGAGCAGACGTTCATTAGTGTGCGACTTCATATGTATTTTTAAACTAACTTTATGAAATGCGGCATAATTACATAAATTGCATGTGAATGGATGCTCGTTACTATGCAACCTCATGTTCAACTTTAAACTAACTTTTTGTGACGCGGGCATAATTACACAAATTGCACGAGAATGGACGTTCGTTAGTGTGCGACTTCATATGTATTTTTAAACTAACTTTATGAGATGTAGCATAATTACATAAATTGCATGTCAATGGACGCTCGTTACTGTGTGACCTCATATGTAGTTTTAAACTACTTTTTTGTGATGCGACATAATTACACAAATCGCTAACGAATGAACGTTCGTTAGTGTGCAACTTCATATGTGTCTGTAAGTGATCTTTTCGTGATGCGGCATAATTACACAAATTACATGGGAATGGACGGTCGTTAGCGTGCGGCTTTATATGTCTCTGCAAATCACCTTTTTTGTAATTCGGCATAATTACAAAAATTGCATGCCAATTGACGTTCGTTAGTATGCGACATCATATGCCTTTGTAAATAACTTTTCAGTGATCCGGCATAACTATATAAATTGCATACACATGGAGTTGCAACTTGTTAAAGTTTTTTGTGATTTCCATTGAAAAAACATATCACTGGACAGTGCTTGTACACTTCTTATTAGAACAATTATCCGTAAAGTACAATAAACACAAATTCCCGTCTATACAAATAGCGTATTCCAAAAATACCCTACTAAGATTCGAGTTGCTTGAAGATTCATAAAAGCATTTTTTTTAAATACTAAGCAACATCTGTTAGTAATACAATAAACACGTCACCATTTGCTTCAATATTAGCAATCGATCATGCCGCTCACAGCTGTTTTTTAAAAGAAGTAAATGCAAAAGATTAATCGTGGAATTGTTTAAACTCCATTAATTTTAAATATTTTCTTCCGTGATTTCTGTGGATATTATAGTTTATCTTAGCGTGTTCGTAACGTAATGCCTAAAACTTTAACAATATCTAACCCATTATTTATGTAGCAGCCATTTTAATAAATGTCCTTGTGGATGTTACATGGAATAGAATGATTTTAATCTACCACATAGATTTGAGAGTAAACAGAAGGGCTTCAATCTATAAATGCGCTAGTAAAGCGCTTGAAACAACTTTACGAAATTCATACCATTTGTAACAGTTGGGTAGTCAGTCGGGTTTGACTATCTCAAAGCCATATTACTTATGCAGCGTTAATCTCCTGAGTTTTATTGCATTGACGATATTTGTTGGAATTGGGGTTTTGTGATGATTTGGTCTTGTGGCTTGTCATCAAGCAGTCGTCTTGTTCGTTTCTTCCTCTGCTCTCTCTAGGCGCTGCGACTTGTATGGAAGGGCTAAGGGTGGTATTGATGGTAATAAAGGTGTTTGCAGTGGTCGAAGAGGGTGTCCATTTGTAGGTCGTTTTTAATTACCTCGTTTCTTACGAACCAAGGTGCTCTGGTTATTATTCATAATGTCTGGTTTTGGAAGGCTTTCAGTAGTTGTCGTTGTATTATGAAAAGATAGGTATGCTATGCTTGTGATGCGTACCTCAGGACCGGTCTAAGGTATGTCTTGTACATTCGTAGTCTAATCTCAGTTGGCAGTTTGTTTCATGCGGTGATCCTTTCGAAGAGGTAACCTCTGGCTTTTCTTACTTTTTGTATTGTTGTGTCTGTGTTTTTAAAATACGAGTGATGAGCCCCAGGTATTTTATGGATGTCCTTCCATGGCAATTTGCGTTCTTATAGAATCGGTGGCTGTTGTAGTGACAGATTGTTTTTAGAGAAGAGGATGAGTTCCGATTTTTATGAATCTAATGTGATGTCCATCGTCTGGTAGTGTGTGTAGATGTCGTTGCATAGTTTAGTGTTCTTCCTCCTGCCATAAAAATGGCGTCGTCGACATACATTACGCATATGATGTCCTCTCCGCACGGTATGTCGAAGGTATAGGCGTTGCAAAGCTCAGGCTTGAAGCATCCGCATTGCGATTCGCCAGCGGTGATGCGTGTGTCGTCCAACAGTTGATCTTCAACTCGTACTTGTAGGGGTTTGTTTGTTAGGTAGCTGTCTAGGAGTTGTATGAATGATATCGCCATCTTGTATATAGTTGCTAATTTGTAGAGCAGTTCTTGTACCCAGACTTTTTCCATATCGATGGCTACTACAACGGTTACTTTGGCTCTGTTGTAGCTTTCGACGATGTGGTTGGTCACTCGTTTTATCTGTAGTGCCATGTTCTGTTTTGCTTTGAGTCCAAACTGGTCGGTTCGATCTAGTATGTACGGTTTCAACCTTGTGAACAGGAAACTTTCGAATATTTTCGATATCACGTTCAGGAGGGCGATTGGTCGGTAGTGTTCAAGTTCTGATCTTGAATTTTCACTTGGGAATCTTAACCATTATAGGTGCTTTCCTTGCGTCGGGGAAGTAGCGATGGGTGATGATGCTGTTGAACATTTTCGTCAGTTATGCCAGCGCGGTTTTTGTCATTTGCTTCGGTGCCTTTGGGGACATGTTATCCTTGCTGGAAGCTTTTAGGTCGTTCAGTCTCACAATGATTTGTTTTTCTTCTTTGAGTGTTATGAAGTTGATTTCGTGTTCAGGTTGCAGCTGGAGAATTTGTTCGATTACGGTGTTTACATTGTGTTCGGGGCTTAGATCAATAGTGTTGTTTATTGAGAATGTATGTTATAGTGCTTCTCCGTATATTGTTGTTCTATCTTTGGTGTCATAAACTTTCTCGAATGGGGCTTGTTTCTAGTTTTTCTTGAAGGTTAGTCTTCTGTTTAAGTTGAACTGGTTGTCTTCTTTGTCTAAAGTGTTGTTTACATGAGAAGTCGTTCTATAGTCGTTCAGAAGTATTTTTAGTACAGGTTGTTTTTCGTTGAACAGTGTTCTAATGTTGGGATCTCGTGTGTGTTGCCATCTTCGTACTAATTTTCGTTTGTTTTAATTTGTGGCAAAGTTAGTTTTTTAGTGTTCAGTTATATGGTATGTGTGTTGTTGTCGATGGCTTCTTGGAGAGCGTCTGTTAGTGTTCTTACGGCATCGTCGATATCTTATGATAGGGTTGCCGTCTGTATTTTTTCGCTGTATTTTTGTCAGTTGGTTATTCGTATCGGAGGGTTCGTACCTCTCGTGTGTGGTTGCGAGTGCATGGTGATTAAAAATTGCAGGTGGTTCGAAATCGGGTCTTCTATCACTTCTAGTCTTATTGGTAGGTGTCTCGTAATCGTGATGTCTTACACTGCCATTCCTTTTCCGATCTCCCATAGAAAAGACAGTCGCCAGACACGGTGGAATAAAGTAAGGTTTTCCCGCTAACTCGACTTGGTTGGGTCGTGGGTCATGGAGACCAAACTTGAAGCCAATAACTGATGTTAAAATAATTTTGGGCGCTAGAAGACCCTAAAGCTCAAAATACTAAAAGTGACGTCTTCAATCACTCTCATAAACAATTGTCTAGCAAGGATGAGTCAAAAGTATTCAGGGAGAAATAATTATTAAAGCTCAAAATAACACTATGTATATTATCCTCTTAATTTTTAACAGTTTCAAAACTTACTAACCGTCCTATTAATCCCTGTGTATATATTGGATCAATAACACTTTATACCAATCAATAATATTAATTCACGCAAAGTAAAATCTTGGAGATCTTTTATAATAATTTAACTTTACCTTTGCTTTTGTAGGTAATAGTCTTTACAAAAAAATGCTATTTGTGACCTGCTTTTTGTGTACACATAAACCAGTAAATTATCTTAGGAGTAAACCCGATCTTGGAACAACTCTTCAATATAAACCTTTTACAAAAGGGAAAGCTTTGATGCTTTAAATAAATGTTATAGTGCAAAATCTTAGCTATAAATTTGATATTATTTTCAATTTCATAAATAAAATTAGCGAACTTTACAAAACTGCAAAATTAAGTATTTGCATAACTTACTACCTCCATATTACTATGTTTAAAGGAAGTAAATATACGAAGTTGTTCCAAATTAAAATGCCTGCACGGATAACGCCACATAACCATCAAATTTCGTAATGTTCATAATTGAATATGATTCATCCATTCAAATTAAAAGTTGAAAATCTCCAGGTTTAATCGCTCATACGATAACCAATGTGTGATACTGTAGTCTTCAAACACTACAGCCGGAAATCCTAGACATCTGTCTAAATTTATCCATAACAGATACGGCCAGAACAATAACGAGAATAAGAGCGAAAATAAAAAGCACTAAAGGAATAAAATTTAGTTAAATGTATTTAATATGTTAACTTACGATTCGTGTTTACTCAATAACAAGACTATCAGCTTCCTTAAAAATTACAGCAAAACCAATTTGCTAAACGACCATATGCCTATTTTTATCAATCCAGACCAGATATCTGTTTAACAGTCAAAACCCATGCACCAGCCAAAATTCTATATAAATATTTTCACCGTAAATAAAGTGTACGGAGATCGACCAAAAGTGTAGAATGATAAATTGTACGGCCGCTATGCCAAATCCATTATTCCGTAGCACCTTGCAAAAATGGCGTATGTACTTTAACTTACGTTGTTCACGATCGAAGACAAAGTTCTGTCGTGTTGCCGATAATGTAAAGAGTAGGGACTACAACCGGTACCACTCTTTAATTAGTAACCAATCAATTTAAATCATTTAATAAATAATAGACAAATGCTTGACAACTCAAATTAATATAGATTTGTACAAAAGGAAAATTTATATTTAGAGCGTTTATTAAAGATGCGCTCGACAATACAAAAATAGTAAGTATCGAAAGGAAAGAAAATCAACACGTTACAACACATCTGGTTTAAATACTTGATTTGTTGGTATTCGTGTTGATTCAAGTCCGGTTATGTTCCAGTCCTTTCTGGTAGCGTGGTTATATAGGATTTGACCGGTCGGATTTTCCATTCTGGAGCCCCAGCTTGAATGTTTTGCGTTTAGATCACCCGCGATAATTGCGGAAATGTCTTCTGCTAGGAGGTTATCTAGTTCTTCTGTTTGTATTCTTTGTGTAGGGCTTTTGTAAGCCGATATTAGTTGATGTGGTCCGCCGTGGAAGTTAATGCGGGCTCCTACGTATTCCATGGTGGTTGGTGGTAGATCTGTTTGATCATGAAGTATGCAAAGGTGTACTAAAATTGCAACTCTTCCGTGCGCTAGTTCATATAGTTCATATTGCAGCTCCTGTTTTAGTAACCTATTTACATCTAATGTCCTGGTATCCATCGCGACAACGAAATAAAAATAAATAAATAAAGAAAACTAACCCATCAGGAATAGTAGAACAAATTATAGTATTCCCAAACTATACCTAGAAAAAAAACAAAACGATTAAATTTAGTAAGAACGTAACAAAAGAATTACTTCTTTATAGTAACACTAATTAATTAATTAACGGGAGAAGGTAAACAGTAGTAGGATGACAACGATTTCGACTGTAATCAGGATTACCAGCGAAAACGCAAGTCTGATAATCAGGGGAATATAGATAAAAAAAACTTACCACAGTGCTACACTGAAAATAAGCGGAGATCTAAAACGGGTTTTAACATGGAAAAGTAGAGCATATACACAAATCGAGGCGATAGAAAAAGTAAAAAAATTAGGTTAAAAGTTAAATCAAAAATCGAAGCAGAAAGCTAGTAAGAAAATTGGAGCGAAAAGTTAAGTAAGAAATCAAGGTAGAAAGTTAAGTAAGAAAATCGGGGCCACACGTTGGGTTTGCCAAATTTGAAAGGTTAAAACGCAACGGTCAGGCAGAAACGGAAAGGACAGTCAAGTAAGGACCCGCAAGAATCACGATTAAGTGTAAAAGAAAACAGAAGAAACGTAAAAATACTGGGCTAATTACAATCGCGGAGAGTGGAGTGAGTCACATAAACAAGAAAAGTACATCGCTATCAAGATTTAATTAACAGTTAATGATAAACATTTTGCTTGTTAACAAAATCAATAAAAAGTTATATATTTTACAGTAAACGTAAAAATTTCAATCTACACCAATAAAGAAAAGTAAAATTATAATCTAAAAACAATTTTTACACTAGAGATACGAAGTGCGCATTTTGTACGTACATGTAAAACTAATCATAAAAAGAAGGTTATGCTTTCGTATTACAAGTGTGTTCGGTTAAGAAAATACAATGTAGGACAAATTCTAGAAATCATTTCTAAGAAAAAGAATCCAGCAACATTTGCGACTCTAATCTCCGACAGAGTTTTGATCCGCACAAACATCAAATATGGAGGCATACGATATAAAAGAGTGGTCGCAAAATAAATTTATGTGCAGTGGATAATTATCTTGCATTTTTAGCATCGACATCGGTGAATCCGTAAAACTGCATGACTTCCTTCGCTGAGGGGTTATCTTACCGACAATTCAAACCATTAATGCTGTGACCATACTCGCAACAGAGCCCGACGCAATAGAGCATTTAGATCCACGCAAAAGAAAAAAAGCATTTGGTCTACATGGAATAATAAGTCCGTAAGAATTTACTAATGCATGAGGATAACACCTATCCAAGAAAGCGTGCATTGTTCTTGGAGTAACGGATTTAGCTACGCATAAAGTGCACGCTAGCACGGAAAGTAGGATCAAAAAGTGAAAGTGAAGTCAGAAATGAGATGATAATCGTTTCAAATATTTAAGTAACACATGTCAAGAAAACACTCCCTAAGTCGTTGTAATGCATAAATAAATAACGAAAACCGGCAAATTCAAATACAATTGATTTTGTTAATTACATTTGTAAAAAATTTATGTTTTTCAAACTTGCATTGTTACCTATAAATAAAGCGAATATATTCTTTCAGAAAGTAAAAACAGTAGACAACCGCACATTTGCTGTGTTATCTCAAACGTTAAAAATAGATTGAAGTATTTTTACTTAAACTGTATTTACTGTTGTCCTAATGACAATGGTATCAACTAAAAACCTTACCCTCATACTATTCATATACGCAAATGCTGCCTTCGCACTTAGTTCGCGTGAAGTGGATGATGCTTTTCTGGGCAGAATTCGCACGAATCGACTTTTGCTCCCTATCACCGGTCAACTATAGTTTCAGGTTTCTCTTGTTCCATCTTGGGTTGCTTCCACTGCCGCTAGATATACCCAAAATCTCCACAATTTCACTGACAACAAACAACCCGTTGAATCATTTCCTCCGCACTCTCTTGTCACCGTCTTTTTTACATTGCCGCTAATACGATGCGATGCTTGCTTTGCGGTTTTGTACTCCAAAATATTAGCTAGCGCATCAGCCATAATCATAGTTCGTCCCAGTCGTAGTGCCTGTTGTATCTCCCCATGCCATGTTCTATGGACAAAGGTGAATACCGTCAGTTGTTCTAAGAAACTGTCCGGTGTTGCTGGAAAAGTCCTTCCAAGCGAGCGATATAGCTTCGGACCCTTTTGATTTATCTACTAGTAACGGTTCTCTACTTGAGCGTATTGCACTTGTTGCAGGGAAAAATTGCCGTACCTCACTATTAGATTTGATGTTAAAATCCCGTGGTTTCTTATCATGTTCCGGTATAGTTTGAAGGATACGCAACGCTTTATCCTGTAGTGCGATATCAGCGCAGTTACCTTACAATTATTCTAGTCGTTATCTATTGCGCCAGCCTCAAATTATTTGAAACACTTCGCCCAAGGTGACTTTTCATTAAAGGTAGTTATTTACCTTAAACTTGAATGGCGAAGACTCGTTTTTACCAACATTTTTAAATTCTAGAGCGTATTGTTGTATCGCTGCAGTTGTATGCTTTGGTGTTTTTATTATGGGGGATTAATCCGTTCTTCCATTCCCAGAATCTCTTCTTCTATTTTTCGCGAGGTCTTTAACTACTTTGCTTTTAGTTCTTATGAGTTGTCTGTCAATCGCGCTTGCAATTTCTGTATACCGTCGGAGAATTTGGATTCCAACTACTCTGTGGCTTTTAGTTTTCTATATAAATTCCTCTTTAATCGAGTGTAATTTTCTATTAATTTTTGCTCAACCGCTTTTGTCTTCTAATCTAGTTTCTCCGCGGTTTTAGTAGTTTCCGGTATAAACTTCCTTTTTAATTTAGTGTAGTTTTTGTGAAACTTTCCTGTAGTTTTGCAGAACTTTTTCCATGCCGGACTTGAAGTCCTTTAGAAAGGCAAGTGTTTTGGTGTTCATCTTTTGCTGTTAAGTACAGGTGGTAGACATACAAAGTAGAATTGTTCAAATGTCTTTTTTACTACAACGGCATACACTTGAAACCCGTTATTTGGCCTTTATTTTCAATAAATACAGTCTAATAATTATTCTTCATAACCGCAAGTATTTACAGAAAAGAAACTTCTTTATATAAATACTACCTTAATCACTATTTGTAGGCATTAGTTTATTTTTTCAAATATCACGAATTAAATGCTATTGTAGCACTAATGTTACTGGTAATTTATTTATCTGACGTGTTTTATTTTATATTAATTTATGTTCATCAAACTTTTATTAGGACGGAATTCTAGCTAATACTAATCTATTGCAACGAAGTTTGCGCTTATATACAATATTCCTTTATTCAAGAAAAATGCAGCGATGATTCTATTACGATTCCTGTGAGTCATCACTTCTTATCGCTAGACAGATATGAAGCCGCTTTAGTAAAACCGAATAAGCGTACTTTCCAGAATGTTCCATGTACTTCTTAATTGCTGTTACGTTATTATATGCATTTTGCTCCTATACTGGTTTAAGTTAGTGTACTTGCATTAAACTCTTCTATTAAAAAGAGGATATTTTATTATATATTGATTTGTATCCGATTGTATCAATAACTCAGCATCTTTAATAGCCAAAACGACATACTGCAGCTAGTTTAACGCTTTTACTTTCTTTACACAGATATTTTTATATTATAATGTCGATGCGTTACTACTTGCTCATAGTTCAGAAAGCAAAACTTTTGTAAACGGTTTACAATACGGAGTTGACAACATTTATTTAGCTTATGATTAATTGCGTAAGCATAGCTTTTGTCGATGTTTCTGCCATGCTGCTGTATTTATCTCACCGAAAAGTTACATTAATGTGTTTATTGATAAATAACCAATAAAGTTTAGTCTAAATAGTGAGACATGTATTTCTATCAGGGTTATTTGTTTTGATAGCGCGCATTCCAACAGAAGATATAATGTTAATTCGTTATAAAATTAAAAACAAATTTATTAGATAGATAGATAGATTGGATAGGTATAACGTCTAAGCGGAAAGTTTTGTCTCCGTAGTATGTTACGTACTGAATTTACATTAAGTATCTGAATTAATTATATTCGTCAAAAGCGAAGTAGTATACAGACGCGAGGTGGGTTCTATAAAGACAAATGCAAATTTTTAGAGGTAGATTGATTGAAACACTTTTACTAAACACTTTTACATCTACCTCAAAAGGTGCTTAAAACTCTGTCTCATAAAGCCCTTGAGCGGATGAATCCTTGATTTTAATATCCTTAGAAGATGGGTGTTCCATAAAGCAGCTGTTCTTACTGTAGTAAAGGTTGATGGAGCCTTGTGTACATGTTCTCCACCTTCTACTAATATAAAACAAACACAAAATCTCCAAGGCTTGCTCATCTAACTTATATTACCAAAATTAAATATGAGTAAATAATAAACAAAAAGCTAAGATCTATCCCTAATTGGCCCAAATTCGCGTGTATCTAAAAGAAAAGGACAACCTAAGTTTATCAATTATAGACATCCAACCAAATTAGCTGATACATATGATTCATACGGATACAATTGTGGTGTGGTAGGCGATCCTAAGTTATAATTATTAGTAAATCAAGTTTTATTGCTTTAAAAAGTGAGTGACTTAGTATAGGAAGTGCATAGTGCGGAAGTGTACAATAAGACGATCAATAGGAAGTAGAGGTACAAAGAACTCTAGACTAAGGGTAATTAGAAATATACAGTAAGCATAATTGAATAATGATTATTAGCTGGTAGTAGCGAGTATGCAATAAGAACATTCGTAGTCACACCATAGTGTTGTAATGTATTGCAATGTAACAAGTAAATAAACTTATAATGGTCTTTGACTTTGTTTCATCAGCATCAACGCCCTGATCGTATGAGAGGCTCTCCAAAATCCGACGAGAATACTACAGTGGTGCTTTTCCATATACAAATTTGTGGTTTACAATACGCTTTAAATAAGCATGCACATACGTAAAAGTCCTCCTAATAATAAGTTCTGTTTAGGCGAATGATTATAATTTATCACAGTTATTAAATATGCAACAGCATGAAATGTGTAGCAGGTGTAAATCAAAAATTTAGTAACTTGCAACTGTTGTTGGTCCTTTTACAAGCCCCGAACAACCTTTGTAGTGCAAGGTATTTTGGTGACAGGTTCTCCAACTAAATATTCAATGAAAGCTTCCAAAGCAGTCGCACTTTCACATGTAACGGTATTATTAATTCCATGTTTTCACTCAAATTTGGGAGCCTGTTGCTCACTGTCGAGGTCAGTTCCATCTCTTCGTGTGACTGGTCACATGTTCCCAAACTTTTGAAAGCGGCGCGAGTTAAAATTTGGGCCTTTTTGAGCAACTTTTTAAAAAGTATCTTTAAAAATACCCTTGTATCGATCTTTTTTATACAGATTTAAATGTTGAAGTTTCAATGTTGAGATAAAAAATACTCTAAGTTGATATTTACTGGATTAAATGAACAAAAATTAGAATGAGTTGCTGAATAACCAACAAGTTTGAAGTTGTGGAGCTCAAGACTGACTGGCCATCTTGGGCTCTCGAGGGTATTTATGTTGCCCCTGCCCCTCACATTGCTTGTGGAAACTGCAAAGTGTATGTCTGCTTATTTCTTTATTTATTTATACAATACAAAGTAACAATCTTAATTCTAATAATTGCAATCTTATTGTCTCATGTGACCTGCACCTGCAGTGTCATATTATAACTTTTTTCCGTAGCTTTAGGCTAACTTTGAAATTTTTTATGGTGAAGGAATCTCCTTAAAATGATGGAATCTCAACTATCTTCCGACTATGCTAGGGGTCTATTCCTCGGGTAAAGTTAATGAGGAGTGGTCGTGGTTCTTATGGCAAAACATTATTTACTTATTGACTCTAATAGTACTAAGATAGGGGTGAAGGAAGGGCGCCACCAAGTCCATAAATTTCTAAACACGAATTTGCCCTAAAGGGGATTTGGAAATCCTTAGAGAGAAAATTGGTATTTACTGCCTAAGCAGGAGCTGTAAAGAAAAATATTATTAATATAGCAAAGAAGCACACAAGAAATGTACTTTTGTTATCTTATACTATAAAAAGTAATGGCTATTACTATCAATTATTTGAACACTATTATAAACACAAGTTTAGGAATTGAAATTCTTGAAAGTGCCATTAGTGCTCCATAGTCAAGTGAGATCTTAAACATTAAATTTGTTAAGGGTATTTATGCTTTTTACCTCCTGATTTAATTACTCTAGTCTTGAACTCACTTGTTTAAAATAAAACAATTACTCAAGTGAATTAAATGGTGTAAATTTCGGTTGTGTAGTTATTTGTCTCGCGGCTTGTATTGTTTTCATTGGTGAGTAGTTTTTATTTGCATTAAGGTTATATATTCTATTTATGTCATACATGTTTTCCTCCTCTACTATCATGTTCATCGCTTTTTCTAAATTTTGGGGATGTTGGAATTATATTTTGTTTGATAACCGTTCAGGTAATGCGTATACATTTATGTCTAGTGTCACTTCGTCGTACATTTTCGTTTTCAATAAACGGATATTTTGATCGGGTTTGCGATTTTCAGTTTCGTTAAGATTAAGCTTCTTACATCCTGGCATTTCATACCGAATTGGTAAGGTGAGTAATTGGATTCCATCCGGAAGTTTATTAAATCTCGGATAAGACATTTAATGTTTAGCTGGTCGCCGAAATACGCTATGAGTAATGAAGTCCTCCCATCGTTCAAGGTTATCACGAATTGCAATTAATGTTAAAGCTCTGCCTGTTAATTTACTGAGAATCAGGCGTAGAAGCATGATATTTCGGTCAACGTCACTTTCTTTATAAAAAGTTTTTAAAAATGTCTCGCAAGCAGTAATAATAATACCCAAAATTGCTTGATTTTCAACGTATACGCAAATTGATAGAAGTACAACCGCATATTCTCCATATTATAAGTTTAATTCTATAATTACCTT
This sequence comes from Platerodrilus igneus, assembly GCA_036346225.1. NCBI lineage: Eukaryota > Metazoa > Arthropoda > Insecta > Coleoptera > Lycidae > Platerodrilus > Platerodrilus igneus. The sequence goes on from JARFIW010001555.1 coordinate 1,240,018, forward strand.
CTGGTCAAGTTTGTTTTACGATTATACCAAAGTTCGTATCTAGTTATTTAAAGAATGACTTATCTTTTACGTATGCAATTACAAAGTGCTATAATTATTTGATGAATTCTGCTGAGCAATTGTCTAATCAGTTGCGTTAAACGTATAATTTTAGTGATGGTTTCCTGCAATGAATTGTATAAGAATTGCGTTATAATTTTGCACGCCTCGTTTCCGACTTGTGCTGAGTAATTCGTTTCAATAATAAATAAATTGTACATAGACTCAGGTTATAAATATACCTTTGTTATAATTAATTCTTTCTGACTCTTGCTGATTGAATTCTTTCATTCATTGTAACAGTTTTTTTGACCACTGCAGAGCACCAATAAATTATTAGTTGTATACACCTTTTGTCTAGTCTATTATTCCAGTAAACATCTTCAATTAAATAAATATCTGTATTGGAATCATGTGGTATAACCGCAATACAGAGATGCTAGTTTGGTTGCTAACATCAGGCGTTAATTATTAGTATAAATATATCAAGGCCAAGCAGCTTTCCTATTTCGTGCACAATGTGTCAGCGCTCACTTTAGCTAGAACACTCGGCACGAAGATATAATGGGGAACCAGAGGGTTCTAGCAAGCAATTTGCGTGTGGCTTTACGCCGTAGTGGAGCCCAGGTGTAATGAACACTTGGCTTAGTGATTTTTAATAATGGTAAGCAATTAAAAATAATTTACTAGACAAACTAAATAACTTTGTTGAAGCGCTCTTTTACATAATCCTTTTACATAATTCTTTTACGTAATTCTTTTACACTACAAAAAATATTCATTTAAATATTTCTTTTACACACTTAAAATTTTCATTTGAATATTTCTTTTACAAATTCTTCTGCAAATTCCTCTGAATATCTTTTAAATAATCGTTTCGTAAATTTATTTGAAAATTACTTCGTATATTCCGGAGTTAGAATGATTCCATTTTGTCTGGTTTTATAAAAATTAGGCAGTTTAAATGTTGTGCTTCACGATGATATGGATCCTTACTTTGCACGTACAATTATTGAAATTATAGTTTAATTACTTCAACGTAGCGATAAGAAAATGTTGATCTAGCATGACCGTCTTTCAACTTTACTATAATAGTTGGATTTGATGAAAAGTTCTGCGATGAAACTGTATGTTTAAATTTTAAAGAAATGTTCTGCAAAGTAGATAGAAATTTTATGGTTTGAATCTAACGTCCGCTAATTAATAATAATGGTCTTTTTGGAATTGTTAGTATGAATTTACAAGTAACTATGTGGACAACTACATGATGGTAATTATTTTGGTAATGATCTACACATAGTAATACATCTAAGTTTTGTAATGGATTTTGGTTGGTCTCGTTGGTGCGTATAAAAAAAACGCTTTAAGCGCATATAGTCAAGTACAAGAATCACGCAGCTGATTATTTGCAGTACAACACGTGGAGGCGACGTCAATTGTTCGTCCAAGGACCGTATGTATAAACACCTGTTCTAACATGCTGTAGCGCCATTACACAAACAACACCTGCTGAAACGAGGTAAGAGATTTGTATTATTCTTACATCACGTCTACACTTGGCGAACTTTGATACGAGGCTGCACCAGAAAATAACTTTGTGATAATCTATTACCATTAATTTGATTAACAAACTAGCAAGGACTTTGATGAAATTTATTTGCCAATATATATGCAGTGTAATAACAATTATTATTATTAATGAAATTAAGCAAATCCATAGAGTTCTGATTAAAGTTTCATTTATGCATAATTCTAACTATAGCTTTTGAACATTGAATTATTAGACAATTTAGATATTTTCACATATATTTGTAAACCGAATAGCAGATCTGGTACTTTTGGTATAGATTGGAGTTAATTTTTGTAGTAAAAGAAACACTTAAAGTTTTTGATATTTCTTTCGAATTCATAATCTTACCTCAGGGTAGATAAAATTATATTATCTTTTTAAACGTAAATTTTATACATGCAATTTTTTATGAAGAAACAACTTTTAATTAAAGAATCAACATTTAATTCTCTTAATTAATTGTTTTATTTTGAACAAGTGAGTTCAAATATAGTGTAAGAAGGTCAATAAACAAAAGGCATAAATACATTCGAGGTAATGATAGTGGTAACTCCGATTTAACAAAGAAGCTATAATTGCTCTTTCAGAAATGAAGCCTAATATTTGTATTCATGAAATTGTGTGCATAATTTAATCTTTTCAGTTTTCTTGTGAGGTAGCAAGAGTATACCTCTTGTGTCCTCACCTTGTTAATTTAATTTAATTTTCTTTATAGCACCTGCGAAAGCAGTTAATACGATATTCCTCTCTAAGGACTTTCAAGTCCCCCTTAGGGAAACCCTGTGTTTAAAACATATGACTTAGTGGAGCCCTCCCTAAACCCCTGTTTTGATACGAATCAAGTCATAGTAAGCAAATAATGTTTTGTAAAAAGAACCACGACCAATCTTCATAAGCTCTATCCAAGGAATTGGCCCCTAGCATAGTCGGAAGATATTTGCGTTCCATCATTTTAAGGAAATCCTTCCTTAAAGTTCACTGGTTCCATTTGGGGATATTAAAGAACCCACGGGTTACTTTAATTATACAATCAACCAACCATAAGTGATAAATTTTGTAAGATCATAAGTTGTTATATAATGTGATAATAATAAATGGTGCAAAAAATGCATAAAAATTCTTTTGTTGCTTACTAGCTAATATCAAATATTAAAAGAAAGAAAGTGGTTAGGATAAATGAAATTACATAATTGTCATTGCCAGTTTCATTTCTCTTTTCTTTGAGCTTTGTCGATTTTGTACCTCGTCCAAAATTTGTTGTTTGTTTTTCCAGATTAACAATTGATATTCCAGACCACCAGTTCCTAGAATTTGGATTTCCTAGTGCCCTTCTGGATCCGTTCCGACAGCGCCAGTTAGAATTTGGGCTTTTTGAGCGACCTTTTAAAAAGTATCTTCAAAAAACTCTTCTATCGATTTTTATTTATACAGATTTACAAGTGAATTTTCAATTACAAGTGCATTATATTCATTAACATATTGAGACCAGAATCAATCTAAGTTGATATTCACTGAATTAAATGAACAAAAATTAGAATGAGTAGCTGAACAACCAACTAGGTTAAAGTTGTAAAAATCAAGACTGACTGACCATCTTGGGCTCTCGAGGGTATTTATGTTGTCCCTGCCCCTCACATTGCTTGTGGAAACTGCAGAGTTCATGTCTGCTTATTTCTTTATTCATTTATACAATACAAAGGAACAATCTTACTTCTAATAATTAAAATCTTATTGTCTCCCGTGACCTGCGCCTGCAGTGACATATAACGTCTGGAATACAATGTATTTACATCCGTTCTTGTGTCTGGTTTATGAACTTCCATTAACCTTTTATTACTTGTCCTTCAATTATATATTCTAATTTGGGGGATATGTATCTCGCGTTTGTTTACGTTCGCAATGCATTTCTTTTATAGCGGTACTCTATGAGTTTATGCCTATTGGAGTAATCTAGTATGGTAGCGGTTTCCTTGAATTTGTGCGAATATGTACGAATAAGCTTTCCTATTACGGATATTTAAGCAGATGTATTTGATTTTTTTAATTTAATACAAAGGGTGTAAAGTCTCCAACTATATTACTGGTTGTGTAAAAATTGACAACGTGCTTTACTATTTTAATTCTTTACTTTAATTTAATATCATAGAATGTTCTCGTTATAAAAGTAACCTACCAAACCTTTTATTTATATTCCAGACAGCTTTCGTGATAAACGCTCATTTAAAAAACTGGAATTAGTTAATTAATCTCTATTACCTAATGTTTGCATAAATAATGCACTAGCGCTACTAGTATGCAATTTATGTTTATTTGAGTGCAAGGTCAGTTCGAAACGCTGTATCTAAGATACCTAATAAATAAATGATTTTCCTATACAAGATTGATGTTGTTGACAGAAATGACTATGCAAATTTATAGAAGCGGAATTAAGAACACGATTTGTAACCTTTTCAATCACTTAGTACACGAATTATGTAAACGCAAGGTTTAAATATTGACGTATTATTTTTGACAAAGACAATTTAAATGTCATTAGGTATGTAATTAATCGGAACTGTCCGAATATTTTAACAAACTATATGCTTAAGTACTAGAAAAAATATATAAATAATTAATAAATCAAGTGTTTCTAGTTTATTTAAAACTCCTAACCATAGGACTGTAAAACATTACTTCTCTGATCCGACAAAGAATCCTTCTATTGGCAGTGAAGGACTATAAGCGTCAAATGACTTTTTTTGAATATTTAAATTTGAAGAGAAGGGTTTTTTAAGGTTTATTGCATTTATACTGCAGAACATATATTTTCTTATACACACTTCGTATTCAAAAGTTCTTAGTATGCTAATAGCCCGTCCAAAATTTAAGTGAATTTGATCAAATAACTGGCTGTTGACTACCTTTAGTAAAAAATCGAGCGGGAAAGTTACTTAATTTTATATACAAGTTGTAACATTATTTTGTAATGTTAACGAATAAACAAATCAATTAATTAATTAAAATTCAGTAACTTGCATAACTTATAGACAAAAATTCCACAATAAGTTGCTGCATATTTCAGTCAGGCTCCCTTATAATAAAAGACCAGCTTTACAAATAGCTTCAGGCTAAACTATTGTAAATTTCAGCGGCTTTCATCATTTAAAGGTCTACCCTCGTAAATAAAATACAATAAACCTCTTAAAGTTTAGGTCGGTTACAGATTGACGAAAGTGATAAAATTAAAATGTAATAGTACCTTTTAGCGTAAATGAAGAAAAGCAATTTTCAGTTTGAAATGCTTAACCTTCTTAATACTTTCGTTGATTGACAGCGGGTTATAGAAAACGAAACATTATAAATAGCGAAAACTATTTCCAATTTAATTTGTTCAAATATTACAAGTAATTTTAAGTAGTCTGGAGACATCCATTGTATTTAACATCTATTTCGGCTCAAGTAGGTTAGCCGGTTTTTGTTAATGGCAGACTACTGTCGCCATAGGTAGGTTCCACATTTCAATAATTAAGAAATTCGTAGAAGGTACAATATAATTTAAACCCTTGGGAAAATAATTGCTTCGGTGACTCTCATCTAAAAAGGGGTTGGATTTGGTTTCTGAAATCTTGTTTTGTGGGAGGTTCTGTTCAGTCATTGGATAACAGAAAATGCCGCTCATAATGATTAGGGTAGAAATTAGTCTATACAACTGAAGGCTTTAGCCAAAATACAGGGAGAGTTTTTCCAATGGGGTTGACCGTGGTCAAGAAGTAGAAAGAAACGTAGTTCGCGGGTAGCGTTCTCCGGCATCACAGATATAATATTTCACTTCGTATCACGATTGTAAAAATTGGAAAGGAGTGATACTCTTCCAGGTCGCGAGGGTTATGCCCATATGGTTCGCGGATTTATAGTGATACAAGGTAACTATTAAAAAGCTTGTAGGCGTGTGACGCACAAGTAAGTGATATTGTCAAGATCCTGTCAGGTTCGTGTGCCAGTCAATTCTTTAAAAAATTACAAACAGAAGCAACAAGCGAGCTTCTCTTCCCAATTTAAGAACTGTTCTACGTTGGAAGACAAACCCTCAAACAATGGACAATTTTTAGTAAGTAAGTTTTATAGTTAAGTAGCATGACCAATTTTTAGTTAGTTTGTTTGTTAGGACTTTTGGCCATAAACCGTAGGATTAATTTAGTGTACGATTTTCATATACAAGTGTTTGGGAACTACTTATGTACTCAAAATTTTCATAAATTCCATAGTCACCTATTCACTTAAATTTCTAAATTAAAATCAATAAATGTAAGAGGTTCACGTTTCTTGCTCTGTGAATTAAATAGTTTTGTTTGCCGTTGATTAAGTCAATAGTTTTTCTTATTTTTTTTATAAGTAGTAAAAAAGTGAGGAATTGATTAAAAAGAACAATTGTCCTCCTTGGGATGACAAGTCTCTCAAGGTTTTGTACGAACATTTGGACATTCTCGACTTGTCTGGCGCCCTTGGCAATTGTCATTAAGCCACAATATTTTATGAAAGGTAAGTACCAAATCTTTTGTAGTATATTATAAATTAATTTAACCCTTTTTTCAAAATTTTAACCTTCTATATGATCCACGACCTTCCGCTAGCTAGTGCCGGTGACCCCCCTTTAATTTTTGTTTTACAGGCCGCCCCCATTTTATAATTTTACTGGAAAATACATACTTAGTAGCTTTTCCGTCTGTAACAAAGGGGCTGTATTGAGCTACTTCCTCAAGAGTCTTAAAGATGAACATATCTTTCAAAATTGCAACCGTTCAGTTGCCACTATTAAATATGAAGAAAAGACTTTCATTACTATAATTAGTAGACATAACTTTTAAATAATTATAAACGAATTTTTGAATTAAAAATTGTCTTTAATATTACTGAGTCCTTGTTCACACCTTCAGCTGTTTCACACTTTCAGTATTGCTTTGGTATGCACTGTCTTTGTTATTGACTAAAAACACAAACCAATGTAACCATTTTACGTCTACTTCTGACCCACCTGGCAATATGGTTTGTTAAAGCATCTGAATGTTATTTGTTTTTCAAACAAAATTAATGGTTTTGGAAAAGGCATGTTGGTGATAACATGTTTACGTTTGAAAAACAAGTTATTGTAATTGATGCGGAGGAATCTTCAATCAAAGTCGGACTAGGTACGCTTTGTGTATTATGTACAAGATAACGGTTTTGTAGACTAAGACATCAAGACCAGCGTCGAAAATTTTTGAAACAAAAAAAAACAATAGTAAGATGAAACTTATTGGAAAAGGAAGAGAATATAACAAAAATGAAAGGAAAAATAAAATACGGACGATCTGAGGTCGGGAAGTGGAAGGGGGTGAGTTTCTAATGGTAGAAAATGGTTAATCTCGATTTTCGGAAAAACTACAAGTCCTATAGAAAAAGTTACACAGCAAAGTTGTAGGTAATAAAAACATCTACAACTTTTGTATTTACACTTTTTTCATATAACCTCAAAATGTATGTGAAAACTTTAAATAACCAAGTTTTTGGTTTTTTATTTTTATCTTTTACAAAAAAATTTCTTTTTTCACGAAATTTGGTCAAAACATACCTTTTTATATTCCAAACACAGTGTAATTTTTTTAATTAAAATATTTATTTTTTCACCTTATTTTGACTTAATATCGAAAAACACCCTAATTTTCAATCGAAAATTCTCACGTTAAAATATCTACTTTTTTAAAAAAGTCGGTGGGCCTTTTGTTCGTTGAAATCTCTACTCTCTGATGGTGTAAAAAATATACATTACTGTAAAGTTTTCATTTGTTGTCTAGGGTTGTTATTTCAATAAAAAGTCCGGGCGCTTTAGATATCATTTACTAAACACAAAGATAATATTTGAGTCAACACTATATGAAATTATTAATATTTAACAAAACCGTATGTTAATGAAATACTTGCTATAAACAATACGTGCCACAATTATTTTCCGGTATAAGTTTTAAAAATACGCGTTGGAAGCATAACCCCATCGACATCGACTTTTGTCATGGGCTTTACGTCTTAAGCTTCCGCCTCGTCTTGCTGCCAAGGACCGACTCCCGTTACCCTCGTCAGCAACCCTTACTCCGGACAACCTTTACCCCTCACCGCTTATTCCCTGAAGCTATTCAGCTTAGCAGTGACGCCGCATGTTATATACTATTGTAGTACGAAGTTACTTAAACTTGTTCTAGGAAAAATGATTTGAATAACTACTATCTATAAAATTATCCTACATTCGGCCATCCGACGTTGAATCCGACCCGGATTCACTTTCATTTTTGACCCACGACTTCATATTTTCTGCGCTACTAGACGTCAGTATTAGTCCTTCACCATGTCCTACCTTTTCAACATCGTATCTGTCCTTGGGCTTTACCTTTACTATCTTGTAAAGCCCTAAATATTTCCTACTTACTTTCAATCCTGATCCAAACTGCGTTCTCTTTATTGCTACCACCGCTCCCTCTTTATATACTTTAGGCGTCTTTCTTCTAAAATTGTAAGCCTTCCTATTTTCTTCTTGTACTTTTAGAAGTTGCCGTTTACACTCTTTTCTCAAGTTCTCCTTATTTTCATGAGCTTTCTCTATAACTTCTTCTTCTATTAACTCTATTATGCGTATAGTTTCTTTGTTTCGCATTTTTACTCCTATTAACACTTCAAACGGAGTAGTATAAATGCTTCTTTGAAATGTTGAATTCAGTGCCTGCTGGACGCTATCTACATACTTATACCACTTTGTAGAGTCATTTATACTAAGCTTCGTATGAAGTGGTATAACAGTTCTGTGTATTCGCTCTATCTGACCGTTTCCACGAGGCACTCCAGTGGTGATTGTCATGTGTATTATATTTTCTTCGCTACAATATTCTTTAAATTCATTCGCGGTAAAAGCAATTTCTTTATCCGTCATAATTCTATATGGATTTCCAAATATCTTTTGTTGTTTGATTAAACAACTGACAGTCTCTGCAGCTGTGGTAGATTTCGTCGGATAGAGCCAGGTGAATTTAGAAAAATCGTCGATTACTGCCAGGATATACTGATAGTTCTTATTTGTCGATAGTATAGACCCTAAATGGTCGACATGATACGTGTGAAGGGGTCCTTCTTGTTTAGAAATTGGGTGCAAAAGACCTTCTTTTCTTCCTTCCTTCTTGCTTCCTAATATACAAGATATATAATTTCTAATAATGCCTTCAATTTTTTCTTTTGATTTTTGAATGTAAAATTCTCTTTTAACTATTTCGTCTGTTTTTCTAACAGAAAAATGTCCTACCTCATGCGCTCTTCGAATTATCTCATTCTGCATCACTTTGGGAACTACTATTAATTCACTTCCTTTCTCGTACTTGTACAAAATACCATGTTTCAAAAGATAGTTTTCGTATTCATTTTGTGATTCTAATAATTTTTTTATTATCGACAGATGTTCGTCTTTTTCTTGGGCCAACTTGAGTCGAGAGATAATACCGTCTTCTTCCATTATAAACATCGTGACAGGACAACGGCTTAACGCATCCACGTGTTGCATTCGATTTCCTCTTCTATGTTCAATTGTATAATCATACTCCTCTAATAGTAAGGCCCATCTCGCTACTGTAGTGGTTAGGTCTCTTTTTTCCATAGTTCGTTGAAATGCTGCGCAATCTGTAATAATGTTGACTGGCATACCCAAAACATATACTCGGAATTTTTTCACTGCCTGTATAATAGCGAATACTTCAAGCCCGTAGCTGCTAAATTTTTCCTCAGCCGGCGTTTCAGTTTCTAACCCCTGTTGAAAAATGTGAATAACCGGTTCCGTCGTTAATCGTTCTTTCAGTTTCATAAAAGCAGCTCTTTGGTGTTCTCCACAATTGAAACTCTGATTCTTCCTTAGCAAGTCACTCAAAGGTTTTGCTAATGTAGCATATGAGGGTATAAATTTTCTAAAATAACCAGTTAAACCTAGGAACGACAGAATTTGCTTAAATGTCTTCGGCTCTCGAAATTTTCTTATAGCAGCCGTTTTTTCATCCGAAGGCTGCACCTTACCGTCTTGGATAATAAAACCAAGAAAACTTACTTTTTCAAAAATTGGCATTTTACTTTGCTAATTTCTAACCCATAGTCTTGGGCTACTTTTAAAACAGATTTTAATTTTATTATGCCCTTTTTTTGTCCTTACTGGGTATAATTCAATCATCCATATAATAAATTACTGTGTTGTTCGCCGTTAAGGGTCTAAAACGTGGCTAATAAATCTCTGGAAAACAGCTAGACTGTTACACAATCCAAAGGTAAACGTAAACCGTCTAGCACATCTTCAATGAGTGGGAGAGGAAAACGATCTTTCACAATTTTTTTGTTCAGTCTCCTATAATCGCAGCATATTCTTGTTCTGCCATTTTTTTTCTTTACAAGTACTAATGGACTTGCATATTCAGATGAACTTAGTCTAACTATTTCTTTTTCTAACCATTCCTCTACCTGCCTTTCCACTTCAGCTTTTTCGGGCGCTGACAGTCGTCTCGGGTGTTGATATATCGGCTCTTCGTCTTTTAAAATTATTTTCATTTGAATATCCGTGGTCTTAGTTTGCTTTGGCTTATAGTTTTCAATCAAGTGCTCCACTTTCCGCCTATGTTCAACTTTATTTATGTGATGTACATTAATTTCTGTTCCTTCGCTATCACCGCCAACTGTTATATTCATCAAAAAATTGTCTTCTTGTTTTTTATAGACCATCAGTCCATCCTCTCGTATACTGACGTCAGCGTATCGTAAGAAATTGTTACCTATAATTGCCTTGAAGCCAGAACTATTTGTAGGGATGATATGTACTTTTAAAATAAAATCTTCGTCAATTACCACAACACTTCTAGTAAAGGATCCTAATGTAGACCTTACGCTTCCACCTAATCCTTTTACAGTCACGAAATCTTTATCTAGTGGTATGCTGTTGAAGTAAACATTATACACATCTTCTCTGATAGCATTTATATCGCTTCCGGTGTCAAAAAGTGCATCCATTTGTATATTATTTATTATAAGTTTTACTGAATTTCTTGGCACCGTTTCTATTATACTAATAGCGAGTCTGTTCTGCCTACTTTCATCCACTCGTTGCGTAATCTTTTTTAGGCATTTCTTTGCAACGTGCCCAAAGAAATCTTAATTAAAGCACTTGATTCCCTTTTCTTTGTCAGGGCGATTCCTCCATTTATGATTTTTCGTTCCACAGTTAAAACAATTAAATCTTCGCCTTTCTTTTTCTTTACTAACACTACTGTCGGTTTCATATTTTAACTTAGGAACATTTTTTTCAATAATCGTCTTTTTGCTTTGGATACATTAATACAGTTTCACCTTCTTCTTAAATTCTGAAAAGTTCCTTGCACCAGATAAAATCCCTTTATTAGACGTTTGTCAGGTATCCCGTCTATTATGTATTGGATAACGACTTTGATTCAATATCTGCACGGCTACCTATCTTTCTCATAACCAAAACGTATTCTTGTACGGACTCTTCCTTTTTCTTTTCACGAAACATCAACATTTTATGTATTTGTGCGCTACTTACCTTGATTTCGAATTCATTAATTAGTTTCTTTTTCAACACAGACCAGGACGTAATACCCTTTTGTGATTGAATGTAGAGCTTTGCCAAATCTCTTAAAGATTTCTTTGCAAATACCAACTTCTGTAAGGAGTTCCATCCTGTTATGGCCGCAATTTCTTCATAATCTGATATCCATTTTGTCACCGGATAATCGTTTTTCCCGTCAAAAACCCTAATACTATTTTCAACATCGCGAAAAGTTAAAGCAAACGAATTTTGAGATCTTCGTCCTGACGTAGCTATGGTTCCTCGAGCATTGTCCTCTTCAACCAGTTCGCCACCTTCCTCGTAAACGTCGCTTGTCTCATATTCGTCTTCACTTCGCTACATCTGTTATCGTCTTCATTTGAGGTTTGCTTTGTATTAAGATCGGTTAAAAAGGGACAAATGCGATCCGCCAATTCATCTTTGCTCCAGTATAGTCCAAATCCGGCACGTGACATACCGCTTGTTACAGGCGGAAAAGCTACTAAGTGTATCTTTTCCAGTCAAATTATAAAATGGGGGCGGCCTGTAAAACAAAATTTAAAGGGGGGTCACCGGCACTATATATATATTTATACTATATACTATATATTTATACTATACTACAAAAGATTTGGCACTTACCTTTCATAAAATATTGTGGCTTAATGACAATTGCCAAGGGCGCCAGACAAGTCGAGAATGTCCAAATGTTCGTACAAAACCTTGAGAGACTTGTCATCCCAAGGAGGACAATTGTTTCTTTTAATCACTTCCTCACTTTTTTACTACTTATAAAACTTCCATGATAAAAAAAATATAACAAGACTATGGCCTTAATCAACGGCAAACAAAACTATTTAATTTACAGAGCAAGAAACGTAAACCTCTTACATTCATTGACTTTAATTTAGAAATTTAAGTGAATAGGTGACTATGGAATTTATGAAAATTTTGAGTACATAAGTAGTTATCAAACACTTGTATATGAAAGAAACTTATATTATAAATCGTACACTAAATTAATCCTACGGTTTATGGCCAAAACGTCCTAACAAACAAACTAACTAAAATTGGTCATGCTACTTAACTATAAAACTTACTAAAAATTGTCCATTGTTTGAGGGTTTGTTTTCCAACGTAGAACAGTTCTTAAATTTGGGAAGAGAATCTCGCTTGTTGCTTCTGTTTATAATTTTTTAAAGAATTTACTGGCACACGAAACCGGCAGAATCTTCTTGACAATATCACTTACTTGTGCGTCACACGCCTACAAGCTTTTTAATATTTATCTTGCATCACTATAAATCCGCGAACATATGGGCTAACCCTCGCGAAACTGGAAAAGTAATCACCTCTTTCCAATTTTTAATATCGTGATACGAAGTGAAATATTCTATCTGTGCTACCGGAGAACGCTACCCGCGAACTACGTTTCTCTCTACTTCTTGACCACGGACGGCCCCATTGGAAAAAGTCCCCGTTTTTGGCTAAAGCCTTCAATTATATAGACGAATTCCTACCCTAATAATTATGAGCGTCATTTTCTGTTATCCAATGACTGAACAGAACCTCCCACAAAACAAGATTTCAGAAACCAAATCCAACCCCTTTTTAGATGAGAATCACGGAAGCAATTATTCTCCCAAGGGTTTAAATTATATTTTATCTTCTACGAATTACTTAGTTATTGCAATGTGGAACCTATCTATGGCGACAGCAGTCTGCCCTTAACAAAGACCGGCTAACCTACTTGAGCCGAAATGGATTTTAAATACAATGGATGTCTCCAAACTACTTAAAATTACTTGTAGTATTTGAACAAATCAAATTGGAAATAGTTTTGCGCTATTTATAATATTTTGTTTTGTCTAAGCTGCTGTCAATCAACGAAAGTATTAAGAAGGTTAAGCTTTTCAAACTGAAATTGGTTTTCTTTATTTACGCTAAAAAGGTACTATTACATTTTAATTTTATTGGATTTGTCAGTCTGTAACCGACCTAAACTTTTAAGAGGTTTATTGTATTTAACTTACGAGGGTCTAGAGCTTTAAATGATGACCTGCCGCTGGAATTTACTAACCTGAAGCTATCGGTAAATGTGGTCTTTTATTATAAAGGATCCTAAATAAAATGAGGTGATTTATTGGTGTAAATTTTTGTTTATACTTTATTCAAGTTACTGAATTTTAATTAATTGATTTGTTTAATTGTTAACATTACAAAATAATGTTACACGCTATATAGTCTACTATATCCATACGCAAGTTAATCTTTTTAACTTTCTCTACATATTCATCAGAATTCCGGTCGAATTCAAATCCGGAAAAACCGCGAAGAGTTTTTCTAGTTTTTCTACTTTCACCTTCATTACCAAATACTACGACATGCAACGCCTTAACTGCTTTCAAATTATTATTAGTAATGTTATAACTAACCTTGGGATTGCTATCTAACGTTCTTTTTATTGTCGACATATTTATTCAAAGAAAAATCTGACGTATAACTTCGATCTAAATAAAAAAATAAAATGCGCTATGTATACTACCCCAATAAATAAGCGCGGCAGCTTTATAATTAAACAAATAGTTTAAAACTTTTTCGTAACTAAACCAGCACAGCTTAGTCTAATACATATAAAAGTAAAATTAAAGGACTCAGAATCAAGCTTTAAATTACTATTGATTTGACTTCTCAATCAAAGCAACCCTTTAATTTTCAGTAACACGGAAAGAATTGCATGCACGTTTACATAAGTGTTTATAAGAATACTCGACATTTAATTCCTATACATCAATTTGTTTTAAGAATAGTACGACTGGGTTAAAAATCAAAGTCCTTTTAGGGTCAACATCTTTACGGTTTTCTAAAATCCCCTGCTGCGATGGTTTGTTTACTATTAGAGCAAATCCCAACCTTTTCTGGTCATTTGATGTACAGGTGTACCTTCACCTTGTATGACAGCATACAATCCGTTCTGCGCCGTCCTTACCAGTTTTGAAAGCTTCCAGTTGCTAATGGAGACCTGAAGTTTACCTGCGGTATTAGCTTGCAGCTTGAACAGCTTATTTTCACCCTTTGCAATAGTAAATTCTCCCTTCTATTTACTTACAATAATAACACAGACCACCGACCACAAAAACAGGTTCAATGAATTTTCCGTTATTTGTCTGAAACACGTTGTTCACTTGTAACTTTACGAACTATTAATAAAAGTCTTTTTGCACTGCAAGTTTAACTACATTCTTTGACATCGAATATATTCACTGATGTTCAAATCACGGAACCGAGCACCCAAGTTTGTAGAGTTTTCTTTCGTTGTCTAGGGTTGTTATTTCGTTGTCTAGGGTTGTTATTTTAATAAAAAGGTCCGGGTGCTTTAGATATCATTTACTAAACACAAAGATAATATTTGAGTCAACACTATATGAAATTATTAATACTTAACAAAACTGTATGTTAATCAAATACTTGCTATAAACAATACGTGCCACAATTACTTTCAGGTATAAGTTCTAAAAATACGCGTTGGAAGCATAACCCCATCGACATCGACTTTTGTCATGGGCTTTACGTCTTAAGCTTCCACCTCGTCTTGCTACCAAGGACCGACTCCCGTTACCCTCGTCAGTAACCCTTACTTAGGACAACCTTTACCCCTCACCGCTTAATCCCTGAAGCTATTCGGCTTAGCAGTGACGCCGCATGTTATATACTATCGTAGTATGAAGTTACTTAAACTAGTTCTAGGAAAAATGATTTGAATAACTGCTATCTATAAAATTATCCTACATTACTATGGTAAATGTTCACAAAAAATGCAAAGAAACGAAAAAAACTAGAATCCAAAATTTTTTTTATCATTATGTATAATTTTGAGCTATTTAGTAAAATTTGTACTTTAATTACTCTATAAACGTAAGATTCCATATTACATTGATAAACAAAAAATTACAAATCTATAACATAAAGATTGCAAAAAACCTGAGAAAATAGTTCTTCTAAATATAATTAAAGATAGGATTTAAAGGGGATTTCATCTAAAAAATTTGACAGCTGCTATTTTTTCCAGTAAAAAGGTTGATTTATTAAATGCTAATCACATTTATGTCATACAAAATCTCATCATATATAAATATACATGTAAAACGCACTACTGAATTTTGTTACTTGACACTGATTACGTTATTCATTATAATATTTCTGAATACATTAATCTTGTTACTTATAAATACCTTATCTTGAATTCTAATCCCTTATCCATTAGTTTTTGTCTCGTTGATGGCATTTCTTAATCGTTAGATTCGACAAACCTCCCCGATTCTAGTAGATCTTCGAAATCTTCAAGACCATCACCGTCTTCGTCTTCAATATTATTTTCAGTCTGCATTGGTTCTTCATCCACAATTTCATCTGAATCCTTAACTTTCTCGTAGCTTTTTTCTTCCACATCGGAGCATATTTCAGAACCATGACAATTTGAGCATAAACTTGTGCATTTTAAACAATGTTTTCGGCAGCCACATTTTATACTGTTGCATCCAGTTTCAGAGCTGCAGCAAATAGTTTTGAGCAATATTTGCGGAATTAATTCCTTTGCTGTAAATTTGGGCATAATGTTGTCAGTTTGTTGCCCAGCCAAGTTTGAAGCTGATAATATGCCCTGTAACAATGTTGTTCTGCTGCAACTTCTGATGGTGGGAGATTTGCCAATATGAAAGATGATTTAATTTTTGCCAATTGATATCTTCAAAATCTTAATTGATTCAGTGTTATAATACCATTTTGACATATATAAATAGATTTGAATAATTGTAATCCATTTTTTCGATATCCTCTTTGTTTGCATCTTTTTAAAAAAAAACATTGGTCAAATTTGACAAACTTTTATCGTCTAATAATGAATTTACGATACTTTTCTTTCCTTTTCCAGATGTTGTATCGCAGCCAGAAAAACAATGCGGGACCGTAATGATGTTTTCGAAGGATTCATATTTGATACTGTTAGACGTGAAAAATAGATCTTTTACATTTCCAGAACCTGGCTTCGAAAAATAAACGTTATGATTATTTGAATTTAATTGATTCAAAAGGACCAACAGATCAATATCTTGACCCACAACAATGACAGTTTTATTAGTATCTCTAGCAATTTCTATCGAGGTTTTAATTATGTCAACATCAGAATCTTCTTTTGCTTGTTTACAGAAAACTATTTGTGACTGTAACCTTTTCATTAAAGGTTTTATTATTTTGTCCTTGGTTTTCTCGTTAGATAAAAATGTTTCTTACAAAAATGGTATTTTTGTATGGTTGTGATAATTGAACTCTGGAATATTGTGTGACGTTTTTCTACGACTACGTTCTCCACTTTTAGTTGAATTATGAATTAGCTGCTGGTACTGTTATCACAGTAACTGATTTTTTAATTTTGGGGTACGCATCAAAAACGAAATAGCTGCTTGCTGCGTACTGCTTTTCTACATAGCGCAAATATTTATTCATGATCTCTTTCGCCGTTTCATTTTTCTGCCAAGTTACTTTGTGCAGTAAATCCACCATCGACGACATGTACAATGCCGTCAGAATGCGTTGGCCCGTTTGCACTCACAAATAATTCGTAAAGTTGGGATTTAACATTTTTCCTGAGGTCATTTTCTGGAAAAAGTGACAATGGAAAAGGTGGAAGCTCGTATTGCAAATAAGTTTCTATCTTTTTTTTACTGTCGATCGTTAACGATATTCTTTGAAATAGCAATAATGGATCGATGTCTATAATATCTCTGTTTACTTTAACGGAATATTGAACCGTTTTTAGAGATAACACTTTGTTTTTTCTTTTAAATTTGACACTGCCAAAACTCATTCCAACAATAGCTTGCAAAGATTTCTTTCCTTCTTCTTACGCTTCGTAGCAATTTACAGAATTAGTGCCAATAATTCCAGAAAATATTGACATCATGTTATCAGTCTCTGGAAAAGGATCATATCTGTTAAAAATTTTTTGTAATATTTGTAAATCAGCTACATCTCTTTTAATTCGATATTCCCTGGAATCAATTTGTTGCTCTGTAGTTTTAAAGGAAATGCTACAAAAATCTTCCATTTCATTGCAAACTTCGACAAGTATGATCATTCTTAATACGAATTTGTTAAAACACTTTCAGACAAACTACGACCATGTGTAAGTCCACCCTGTGTTTTCATAGATCTCATCAAAACTTGCTCGATCGTCATATCCGTCCAAACTCCCGACCAAAACTTATGAGTACGTCTAATCTTAAATAATCCTTCGGTGAATCGCGTAAATTCATTTATTACGTCTTTAAGCTTACGCGTATCTGGAGATAAAAATGAGCAGATTTTGCGTATAAAAGTGCCCACTTGCATGAAAATAGGGAAGCATTCTTTCCACTCATTTTAAATGTAATTCCCAATTACCTGAACGTTCAGCCCGTGTGAAATCTTTAACTAACGACACCATTTGCCAGTATTACATCCAAAGTTTTGCGGTAGGACCTCTTTTTTGTACTAATTTTAGATGCTCGATAAATTTGTCTTTTATGATCTTAAAATCTTCGTGATGCAAATTGTCTTCAAAAAAGTCTGTTTCTAAATCCAGCAAAAAAGTATCAATTAGCCCCTTTTCTGTGTCCGACAACTCTATCGATGAAAAAATTAATTCAGACAAGGCCAGCTGTACTAAAAAATGTCCTCTGATAGCTCGTGCATATGCGTTCCCGGAAAAAAGCTTTATCGGATGAATTTTCTGCATGTAATTCACAAAAAGCCTCTAGTCCACTACCATCCATGATGAATCTAATCGCTCCGAGGAACGACATCAATAACTGAAATCCCCCAAGTCTTACGTGGATTGACGACAAATTGTAGTGATCGTTATGTAAATCAATACTGGCTAAGATTTCACGAGCTGTATTGTATAGCGGTTGGCCAAACGTTACGAACACAATCTTTTGCTCTTGTTCTTGTGACTGTTTAGCCGCTTCTACCAACAATGGAAAAATAGTATCATACTCACTCGGTGGATTTTTAATAAAGGGCATAGGAATAATTTTTGAAGTCATCATCATCATTAGGTCTTCAGTCCTGAAACTGGTTAGATGCGTACCAACATTGTTTCCTATTCTGAATTAACCTACAGATTTCCCTGAAATTTGCACAGTCTGTATCGATCACTATTTGATCTAGATCTACATCCACCTCTTTTTTCCTATCTCTGCTTGTCATATATCCCATACTATTCCCCAAAAATGCCTTAAACGTACTCTGCCCTTCTATTTCTCCTATTTTCTTTTCCAAAAATATCCACGTTCCCCTACTGTTTCTCTAACCTATTTGTTATTACCTTTGTCTGTCCATCCTCATACATCTGAAGCACGGCATTTCAAAGGCTGCTACTGTTCTTCTGTCTGCTTTTGAGGCTGCTCGTATTTCATAGGCATACTGTCTGTGCTGTGCTCCACACAAATGCTTTCAACAACTTTTGTTCTATGTTTGTGGTCTTTCGTCAAATGCGCTGTTTTTTCTTGTTAGATGCAGTTCAGTCCCCTTCTAATGTTTTACAATTTTATACCCTATTTCTCCGACATTCAGTGGTTGTGAAGAGGGGTAAGCAGCCTGTGGCTGCCAAGTTCCCGGCACTTGAACATTTACCGATTTCACATTTTTTTCCAATATATCTTTTCGCACAGTCAACATTAGTTGCAGGTAATTCACAACCAACACATGTAGTTGTTTATAATAATCATCAGATTGATCTGCGCTTGTTTTTTCGTCATTGGGTTTTCCGTCTCAAAACTGGTTGGACAAGTACCTGCTCTTATTTATTTTCTAAACTAGCCTACATAGTTCCCTGAAATTCTCACACAGTAATACAGCTCGGTTCCCGTTCTATTATATTTTAATTTTATGCCCTTTTCACCGAGATTCATTGAAGGGGGTTAAGCAGTCTGTGGCTGCCAAGATCCTCCAACACTTAGCACATTTGTCGAAATAATAGTTTTCCAGTAAATGCTTTCACGCAAATACCATTATTCGAGAATACTGCCCACCCAATACTTGTAGTCGCTTATAATAATTATCACGTTTAAACGCAGTTACTTTCTTTGTCATTAATTTATCCATCTTGGGACTCGTTGGATGCGTACCTCCATTGATTTCTATTCTGATCTAGCCTACACATTTCCCTGAAACTCCTACAGCTTACAACTTTCACTATCTGTGTGCAGTAGTCTAACCTAGGTCTACCTCTTCTTTGCTTTTTTCCTATTTCTGCTTCTAGTATATTCCGCACGATTCCCTCATGCCGTAGTATGTGGCCAATCATCCTATCTCTCCTATTTTTTACCGTTTTTCACATATTTCTTTCTTTCCCTACCATTTTTAGTACCTCTTCGTTCTTAACTTTGTCGGTCCACGATATCTTCCTCAATCGTCTGTAGCAAAGGCTTCTACCTTTTTCTTGTCCGCTTCTACTACTGTCGAAACTTCACTGCCGTACAGTGCTGTGCCCCATACATATGTTGTTACAACCTTCACGGTTCCTGGATGTTGGTTGCCTTTGGGGCATCTTGTGCGCACGCATCTGTTATAAGCCCTTGCTTGAACAGTTCAGTTGCATTTAGACCTTTAAGCACGCTGCTGCGTAGTAATAACTGTAACTCATTATTATACGATACAGTCCACTACAATTATAAATAAATAAGTTCTTACACTTGTTGTTTATATTATTTATCGATCAACCACAGCTGCAGTGAGAATTTCCATTCTGTGCTGCACGCATCATTTTGGTTACTTCGAGCGAATGTTCCAGAAAATTGCACCACTTCGGTCTTAATCCAGTGAATGTTCCAGAAAATTGCATCATCTCGGTCGTAAACGAGCAATTATTCTAGAGAATTGGGTTACATAACATTCAAGCTCTCTATAAGTGCACGACTTTCATCAAAAATCTTACCGCGCAATCCGTGATTGCAAAGTGAATAATATACGTTATTAAACAAATCGGTTTGCCGTCGCATTCTGATTTTAGCAGCAACCCGGCATTTACAGTAACGTGTGGTGTTCGGGGGCTTATTCGATACGTGTTGCAGCTAATACGAGCTCGAGGCCATCCAAGAAGCCGTGCTTCAGGTGTCCTACCAGCAGCTATATTATTAGCCTGTAAACAAAACACGAAGTTAAGCAGCTCCATAGCGAGAGTCCAGCGGCCGTGCTCAGCGACAACTCCTGCGAGCTATTTCGACAGCAGTAAACAAGGTTAGGGCTCCGGTTTACCGTTACAGACCACAAGCAGAAACTTCTACATTACTTTAAACAGAGGACTGTTGTGTATAAATCATCAATCAAAACAAATTTTTGCGGGTTTTCAATGATTTTAGCAGAAAATTGCAATTTTATACATGCCTAAATATCAATATAGTTGTAAAACCAAATATGGTTGGTAATAGTAGGTGCCTATGCAAAACTATGTTGAAATCCATTTATCAGGAGCACCAATGTGGAATAATTAGAAACCAACACTTTTAATGATAACAAATTTGACAGTACTACATAACCTCATACAATGATTTGAAATGTTCAGTTTTGAAAGAAATAACCACACCTGATGATTTCCCGGATATTTAAGTTTGGTGCAAGAAAAGACAAATATTGAGTTTTTGGAAAAGAAAAATATACTCTAGAAATAAGCATACTGTGCACTTACAATAACAGAATTTTTATTTGGATTTTCGGCGGTTTCACCAGGTTAGGTTGCTGTTAATAACAGTTTTACTATTTAAAATCATGTCTATTAAAGAGCATCTACTACAGATTTTGATCGGTTTAGATCTCCAGGTTAGGTTAGTAGTTAGTAGCAGGTTATTTATTTAAAGTAATGTCTATTAAAAGCACCCTCTACAGATCCTCATCGACTTTGATCTCCAGGTTAGGTTAGTAGTTAGTAGCAGGTTATTTATTTAAAGTAACGTTTTTTAAAGAGCACCCGCTACAGATCCTCATCGGCTTAGATCTCCAGGTTAGGTTAGTAGTTAGTAGCAGGCTATTTATTTAAAGTAATGTCTATTAAAGAGCACCTGCTACAAATCCTCATCGGCTTAGATCTCCAGGTTAGGTTAGTAGTTAGTAGCAGGTTATTTATTTAAAATAATGTCTATTAAAGAGCACCCGCTACAGATACTCATCGGCTTAGATCTCCAGGTTAGGTTAGTAGTTAGTAGCAGGCTATTTATTTAAAGTAATGTCTATTAAGGAGCACCTGCTACAGATCCTCATCGGCTTAGATCTCCAGGTAAGGTTAGTAGTTAGTAGCAGGCTATTTATTTAAAGTAATGTCTATTAAGGAGCACCTGCTACAGATCCTCATCGGCTTACATCTCCAGGTTAGGTTAGTAGTTAGTAGCAGGGTATTTATTTAAAGTAATGTCTATTAAAGAGCACCTGCTACAGATCCTCATCGGCTTACATCTCCAGGTTAGGTTAGTAGTTAGTAGCAGGTTATTTATTTAAAATAATGTCTATTAAAGAGCACCCGCTACAGATACTCATCGACTTAGATCACCAGGTTAGGTTGCAGTTGAAAGCTTAGTACTAACAAGTTTATGTAAGTGCACCCACGCAGATTCACATGAGCTTACATCTCCTTGTTAGGTTAATACTACTTGCACTAATCATGACCACACCAATACTTAAATTTTTGAGGATGCTTACGAAATTTTAATCACTGTACCTATATAAATAACTATAGAAACAGCATTTATTTGCAGGCATTGTTATTTAAGATATAACAAAATAAGTGCAATATGTTTTACTACAGTATGAAATATTAAGTGCAATATATTTTAATTGTAAAATATTAAGTACAATACTAAGTTTTAAGTGCAATATAAATCCTCTATGCATTTAGGACTTGTGGTTGAGCAATTTAGGTATTTATATTTACAAGCATTTCCTTTTACAGTATGTACAAACATCAATACTTAACAGTGGTGATAAAATAATTTACTCGGTGTTTTAGTAGAATTACACGCTGGCTAAAAACACTGCACGAGAAATATCGCTGCACATTTTGTATAGGGTTCTGCTATAGTTAAGCCGGGTGTTGTAGACTATGAACTTGTTGAAAACACTTCACACGTAGAAATGCACTTGGCACATTATTGAACTGATATTAAGTTATAGTTGTCGATGCTGCAGCAATACACTTGTTTAAAGCACTATGGTTAATTTTAACAATGTTATTTACATGGGGTAGCGTTCCTGAACATGGCTTATAAAATTATTGAAGGTATCCTTAGCCGAACCATTGCCAAAGTGTTGCCTCCACATGAATTCATCTATGTAGTCGTCCAGCATAGGGGAACTTAATACAGATAATCTACGGCAAAATCCTTTTAATCTGCTCCAATAACCTTCAATTTCATTTGTACACACTCCTGTTTGGGGATCTACAAAGTTTCTATGATGATTGACGGTTTCGTGGTTATAACCCATTCTATTTAGACGTCTGTACGCCCGCCACTCATCAGTCCAAATTGTCGAGCCTGGCAAGACATGAGCTAGGATGATGGGTATTAAAGTGGTCGCTGTACGGTTTGGTACATGAACGATATAACCAGACTTAGTTACGGTATCATATATGCCTAATATCCAACGCTGCTGCAAAACACGACCTTTGTTGTACTTCCGTATAGTAATTAAGCTTTCATCGATTTGTACAATGTGGCCTGGCCCCCCCAACTGAAACAAGTCTGGACGTTGTAACAACTTCCAACTACAAATGTCCCGAAAGTAACGATTATGCTGGACCACACTTTTCTTCGTTACTCCTATTAAATTCAATGTAACACCTACGGGTGACTTTATACACCAACACCACATCACTTGGAACAGTGTAATCAAAGAAAGTTGGCATTTTCAAAAAGTATTTTTGAATAAGCTTGTGGTAGTATGGCGTCTCGGGCAGCGGTAAAATTGACCAAGTGGGCGGTTTGGATCCATCACTATTACCATCTGGGCTCGGCATCTTCTATTCTTACAACGTGGATTGCATTGAACCAAACGGAGGGCACGTAGGTCTGCTACTAGCAGGGCATTGTCTCTATCGAAATATCGTATAACACTAGCGATATTAGCGAAGTCCATTTTTAAAAATATAATTAACTCGATTAATTAGTCTTTAAAAGACTGTTGACAAAATATAAACACACAAATAAAGAGAACAAAACAACTCAAAAATAAGGTAAAACCAATGTAGAAGGGGCGAACGATAACAATAATATGGCTGCCGGCTCGATGTAAAATTGCACCATTGATGACGGGAACATCTAATGCGCACGCTCTGTATTATATTCCTCCGCGAAATAGTAGTGAAAATGTTTTACTGAGATTTCATGGGCACGGTAAGTAGTACCGATTTTTTTCTTTTTCGGAATTACTCAAAATTAAGCAAAAACCCGCAAAATTTTCTAAGTTTTTATTAAAAACTTCAGTTGTAGGGCATATTTTTCAGTTTTTCGTTTTATTTGGAGTGGTCTGTAACGGTAAACCGGCACCAAGGTTAGTTTCTTTGATTTTTTTCCTTATTTTCACTTCAATCACAAAACATGTCTACAACTCCAGACTCGATTAGTGAAATTCTCAAACGTCTCAAAAACAAACGCGCATATTTGAAGCGTAGTTTAACAATTTTACAAAAACAACTTGCAGATTTTACCGATTCTCCTGAAGACATCGATAAAATTAAGCTTCAATTTGCGATTTGTGAACGATCTATAAACAATTATAATTCATTTTTAGAACAAAATTTTGATGACGATTTTGCAGATCAATTCGATGAATGTTTTTTAGAAGATAGTATATCTAAATTGTTTTCAAAATTAAAAATAGATTCAACGAAAATAATTTCGAAGGGACAGGTAAATGCATCAGCTGACAGTTCACAAGGTCATGCATTTATAAAATTGTCGCCGGCTTCACTACCCAATTTTAGTGGTCGGTACGACGAATTTTTAAGCTTTCGTGATAAATTCTATGCTTTAATTGATTCCAATCCTACAATTCCCAAAATTCAAAAATTAGAATACTTGATGTCATCAATTTCAGGTAATGCATATGATGTTTTAAAATTCCTTGAAGTAACGGAATCGAATTACGAAGTTGCTCTAAACTTACTTCATGAAAGATTTGAAAATAAACGTATAATTACTAAATCTCATTTAAAGGCGTTATTTGAATTTCCGAATATCACAAAAGATTCTCACCAGGCTATTCGAAAACTACTGGATGTTTTTACACAACATCTGCGAGCTTTATCGTCTCTCGACCGACCCGTCGATCAATGGGACGATATGATAATATACTTAATGATTTCAAAGCTCCCACACGGCATTCGTTGCGAGTGGGAAGAAAAAATACAATCCAAGGATAACCCATCTTTAAGCGATTTAAAAACATTTCTTAATAACAAGTGCCATGCACTCGAATTTAGTTTAACAAAAGAAACCGCCTCTTCCAGCAAAGAAGGGTGTCGTAAACAAGTTATCTGTAGCACCTTCAATAGGTCAACAACCACCAAATCATGCGTACATTGCAATAAATCGCATTTAATTTATCAATGCCAAGAATTTCTTAAACTAGATGTTAAAGATAGACTTAAGGCGGTTCAACAAAAAAGGGCTTGTATAAATTGTCTCCGCGTAGGTCATTCCTCTATAAACTGCAAGTCTTCTAAATGTAGGCATTGTAATAAAACCCATCACTCAACGCTTCATTCAAATGTTACTGATGACGGTCCAGCAGGTGCCGCCAGTCTAGTTTCAATTATAAATAAGCCACCTCCTTTGTATTTTTAACTACCTGTCTGGTAAACATACAGGACGTTGCTGGCAATTACCACGAAATACTCATCATGCTCGATTCTGGTTCTCAAATAAATCTTATTACAGAACAAGCGATTAGCGCCTTATCGTTACCTACAAAGGTCGGTGCTGAAATATTTTACGATCTTTTGTGTGATGGTCAAATGCGACCCAGTCAGTCAGGTATAGTATTTCAAAACAGCTTATTTGGCTGGTTAGTTACTGGAAGATTACAAACATCTCACAAGGGTGCTGTAAATTGTAACTTAGCAATACAAGCAGACTTAGACAGTTTAATACGCAGTTTCTGGGAAGTTGAACAATTCAACTCGCCCCATAAACACATCTGTTCTACCGAAGAACAGGACTGTGAAACACATTTTCAACAAACCTCCCGGCGTGATACCGATGGCCGTTTCGTCGTGTCATTACCCTGGAAGGGTGACCCATTGTTACTGGGTGATTCGTATAACTGCGCTAAACGCAGATTTCTCGCTTTAGAGAGGAAGCTTAATAAAAATTTCGAACTCAGAAATGATTATAACTCATTCATTTCAGAATACATCAAATTAAATCACATGAAATGCGTTACGGATACCGTAAATTTTACCGACGCGGGTTATTTTTTACCTCACCACGCTGTGCTAAAAGATAGCCTAACAACAAAATTGCGTGTGGGTTTTGATGCGTCATCAAAAACCACATCAGGTAAATCTTTAAATGATCTTCTCATGACCGGTCCGAAATTGCAAGACGACATTTTCTCAATCCTATTACGTTTCCGTACATATCAGTACGTAATAACTGGCGATATCGCTAAAATGTATCGCCAGGTACAAGTTAGTCCCTCAGACGCGAAATATCAAAGGATATTATGGCGATTTAATAAAACAGATCCCATCGATATTTTTGAATTGCAAACAGTAACATACGGCACATGTTCCGCATCCTTTTTAGCCACGCGATGCCTACAGGAAATTGCCAATGAAATCAAACAAACGGAGCCGAAAATCGCCGAGATAATTACTCGCGATTTTTATATGGATGATCTTCTTACAGGGTCAAACAATTTAAACGAGTTACAGGAGATTCAGAACAGGGTTTCGGAACTACTCAAGCAAGGCGGTTTTGAGCTCAGAAAATGGGCTTCAAACAGCGAAACATTTTTATCGGAGTTAGGCAATACTTCTGATAGTAACTTTGTTTTACATTTTGATTCAGATTCGCATTTAAAAACTTTAGGAATCTATTGGATTCCAAGCTCTGACGAGATTCGCTATTATACGTCATTGACAACTACGCAAGGTTGCATAACGAAGCGATTAATTCTTTCAACTATAGCTAAGATCTATGATCCAATCGGGTTGTTAGGGCCTATAATAGTGATTGGAAAACTTATAATGCAATCTCTATGGCAATTAAATCTTTCTTGGGACGAGCCAGTTCCTCAAAAAATCCAAACGCATTGGAAAGAATTTTTAGGCGAGTTGGAAAAACTTCCTGAAATTAGAACAAATCGTAATCTTTCTTGTAGCCCTAATGCTACATATGAAATTCACGGATTTTGCGACGCTAGCACTGTCGCTTACGGCGCTTGTGTTTATTTAAAATCCATCGCCAGTAACGGCAATATTATTTGTAATCTTTTGTGCTCCAAATCTAGGGTGGCACCATTTAAAACAATCACCTTACCCAGACTAGAATTGTGCGCTGCAGTTCTACTTGCGGAATTAATTACTCGCGTAAAGGAATGTCTACGTATAAAATTCAGAAGCGTATTTTATTATAGTGATTCTACTATCACACTGTCATGGATAAAATCTTGTCCTACACGCTGGAAAACCTTCGTTTCACATCGTGTTGGAAGCATTCAAAAACATTCCGATTTAAATAATTGGTATCATGTCATTAGCGCTGATAATCCAGCCGATCTTGTTTCACGCGGTTCGACGCTTACAAGATTACGCAACTCTCGCTTGTGGTGGCACGGTCCCAATTGGTTAACTAATCAAAATATAATTTTACCTCAACCTGCAATTCAGGAGGAACTACCTGAATCAAAGGCGTTGCTGGTAGCAATCAACACACCAGATTTCTCTTGGCACGAAAGGTACTCTAATTTAACAACACTCATAAGGGTTACAGCTTTTATGAGGCGGTTTATTTACAATTGTAAAAATCTCGAGGCTAAATTAATCGGACCTTTGTCTGTACAAGAACTAAGGGACGCAGAATTAGTCATAATAAAAATTTTGCAGAATCAATATTTTTCGGGAGAAATAAGCATTCTTAAAAAATCTTTAACTTTACCTAAAAATAACAAGTTAGTGTGCTTAAATCCGTTTTTGGATGAACAATGCATTCTGAGAGTTGGGGGTCGTTTAAAAAACTCTAATCTAAAATACGAAACTAAGTTTCCCATTTTGCTGCCAAACAGCTGTCATTTTACAGACATTATGATTAAACGTGAACACTTACGTACATTACACGGGGGTACTCAAATTACATTAGCAAGGATACGCGAAGGCTTCTGGTTGATAAACGGTAGAAGTTCCGTCCGCAAAATATTGCTTCAATGCATTTCTTATTTCAAGTCTAATCCTATTAGGCCTGAGCCCCTTATGGGTCAATTACCTAATGTACGTACCGAAACAACTAGACCTTTTTACAATACAGGTGTTGATTATTTTGGACCCCTGTATGTAAAGGAAACGACAAAACGCACGAGTCGTCTTGTTAAGGCATACGGTGTAATTTTTGTTTGTATGGCTACGAAAGCGGTGCACATCGAATTAGTTAGTAGTCTTTCTTCGGACGCGTTTCTAGCTACTTTTAAACGTTTTATTGCGAGAAGGGGTTGTGTCAAAAATATTTATAGTGATAATGCCACTAATTTAGTAGGCGCAAGCAAGGAATTGCGCGAAGTATTCAATTTCTTTAACGATAATTTAAATAACGCTTTTATATCAGATAACTTAACTAAATTTCAAGTTCAGTGGATTTTTATTCCGCCTCGCGCGCCTCATTTCGGAGGACTCTGGGAGTCTGCGGTGAAATCTGCAAAAAGGCATCTTAATCGAATCCTTTCTAATGTTCATTTAAATTTCGAACAAATGACTACAGTTCTCGCACAAATTTTTTAACGCCTAGTCACTTCCTAATAACTAACAGGATGGACACTAGCCTCGAGCATAACCTAGTAGATATTCCTACAAATCGGCTTACCAAATGGCAACGTATTCAGCAATTGTGCCAACATTTTTGGAAAAGATGGCGGCATGAATACTTAACAAATTTACAGCGTAGAAATAAGTGGAAATCTAGCGCTGGCTCTCAACTGAGAGTTGATCAACTTGTTTTAATCTCAGAAGACAACGTACCTTCAAACCATTGGCCAGTAGGTCGCATCATCGAGGTTCACCCTGGAAGTGATAACGTCGTTCGTGCGGCTACAGTGAAAACGTCAAGGGGCATTTTTAAGAGACCCGCTATAAAACTGTGTGTTTTGCCATTCAGTGAAAATGAATAGCTTAAGTCTTTTTATTGATTATTTAATTCATTACGTATACTCAAGTTATCTTTTTATTAGTTGCTTTTTGGCTTTATATTACTTAAATGACTATACTTAGCATTGTTTATTAATTTGTTGCGTTCGCTAGCATTAAGTTGAAATACTTAGTTATTTCAAGGGCGGGGGCATGTTACAACCTTCACGGTTCCTGGATGTTGGTTGCCTTTGGGGCATCTTGTGCGCACGCATCTGTTATAAGCCCTTGCTTGAACAGTTCAGTTGCATTTAGACCTTTAAGCACGCTGCTGCGTAGTAATAACTGTAACTCATTATTATACGATACAGTCCACTACAATTATAAATAAATAAGTTCTTACACTTGTTGTTTATATTATTTATCGATCAACCACAGCTGCAGTGAGAATTTCCATTCTGTGCTGCACGCATCATATGTTTTAAGCAATCTTTTCCTTGTTTCTATGTTTGTTGTGTTTGAACACAGTAATTGATTTTTCTTGTTAAATGTAGCACGACCTTGTGCTAATCTTTGTTTTATATCTTTTGTGCTTTTCCCATTTTGCGTTATTTGACTTCCTAGGTAGCAGAAATCCTTAACCTCTTGTAAGTTCGTGTTACATACTACTATTCTTGTTTTTGATTTATTTTCCCCACATATTTGTATTCTTGTTTTTGATTTATTTTCTTCTCCTTTGCATACTAGTACTTTAGTTTTAGTTTTGTTAATTTTCATACCGTATCTCTCTGTTAGCACAGTTTCCATTTCATTAAGAGCAGCTTCTAACTCTTCCTTGCTAGATGCTAATACCGCTATATAATCTGCAAATCTAAACATATCAATTTTTTGTCCCTGCATAGTAATTCCAAATGTCTTCCTGCATTTAACAGTATTCATTGCCTTTCCAATGTACAAGTTAAAAATTAATGGGGATAAAGTACATCCCTGTCTCACCTCTTTCCTAATGTTTACTTCTCTACGTTCCTGCTCTAATTCTATTACTGCTGTTTGCTCTTTGTATAATCTATGTACTATTCGTCTATCCCTATAACCCATTCCAATCTTCTTGAGTATTTCGAACATTTTTTTCCATTTTACACAGTCGAATGCTTTTTGCAGATTTACAAACCTTATATACACGCTTTCCCCTTTTTCTATTGTTTTCTCCATAATCACTCTCAAAGTTAAGATAGCCTCCCGTGTTCCCCTGTTTTGACTAAACCCAAATTGGTCTTCTCTTAGTATTTCTTCAGCCCTTTTTTCCATTCATCTTTGTACAATTCTAGTTAATATTTTTGACACGTGTACTGTCAAACTTATTGTTCGAAAATTTTCACATCTATCCGCGCCTTCTTTTTTAATATAGTTACTATGATGTAACGTTTGAAATCTTTGGGTATCTCACCTGTTTCAGACGATCTGTTACTACTTGACCAGCGGCTTCTAGACTTTCTGTTTGCACCTATTTCCTCTGTCGTTTCTAGTGCCTAAACCAAGTAAACCTACTACCGCTCCTTCGCTACCCTCACCTACCACTGCAATAAAATCCCCCGTAATTATTAAATTTTCATGTCCTTTTACGTGTCTTAATATGTCTTCGATGTCTTTGTAGATCGCTTCTACCTCTTCGTCACTGTAGCTAGAGGTGGGCATGAATACTTGTATTATTACTGTGTTTACCGGTTTAGATTCTAATCTAACCATGAGTACTCTTTCGTTCTTTTGTAAGTAATTTTCTACACTGTATTATGTCTTTTTCCGCATAACTATCCCCACACCCAAATTTCCTTCCTCAGCTCCTGTATAAATTACCCTGAAGTCTCCACTCCACAAATGCCCCGGCTCTGGCCACCAAACTTTGCTGATCCCTACTATGTCTAGTGATAACCTATTCATTTCGATTTTTAGGTTCTCTAGCTTACTTACTTGCTTCATAGTTCTAACATTCCACGCTCTGACTCGCAAAATGTTCCCGACTCTTATTCTTAACTTTCCGATCGCATCCTCCGAAGTAGTCCCCTCCCGGAGATCCGAATGGGTGACTATTTTAACTGCGGAATCTTTTACCCCAGAGAATTCCATTATTTTATTATAATTTAGGTACGCTGTTTACTTAGGAGGTAATGTGGTGGTTTGGTGTTGCCATCAACATCGTGGTAGTGTGTCTTAGACTGCCATACCGACCCCTATGGTCTCTGCCAGTCTAAGTACCGAAAGAGCCGCTGCCCTCTTTCGGGGACCTGCCTTCGTCTGGTTCCTCACTAACGATCCTACTACTTTGGTTGGACCTGTAGTTTGGCTCTTTAGTTCATTAGAACACGTAAGCTTTTTCACCTGTTCTAGTAATATAGAACTTCGGCAAGGTGAAGATCCATTCGAAATGGAATTTTTGAAGTATGATAAGTCAAATTAGGATGTAACTTCTTATGTAATACCTTTTAATGACCTAAAATTTTCCGTTGTTCACACAGGTATAAAAATTATCTTAATATAGCAATAAAGAGGTATCTACGCATATAATTTACAGAAGATTCTGCAGTTTTTTTAAAATATTGTAGATGTCTTATTAAATAATAACTTTCTTAACTTATTTGGTTGTGAATTGTATTAGTATATTTCCGCTTGTAATTTTTTGTTTATCAATGTAACATGGAATCTTACGTTTTTCGAGTAATTAAAGTATAAATTTTAATAAATAGCTCAAAATTGTACATGATAAAAATAATTTTCGGATTCGAGTTTTTTCGTTTCTTTGCATTTTTTGCGAACATTTACCATAGTAATGTATATATTGTTACACCATCAGAGAGTAGAGATTTTAACGAACAAAAACCCACCGATTTTTTTAAAAAACAGATGTTTTGACGTGAGAATTTTCGATTGAAAATAGGGTGGTTTTTCGATATTAAGTCAAAATAAGGTGAAAAGATAAATATTTTAAATCAAAAAAATTACAATGCGTTTGGGATATAAAAAGGTACGTTTTCACCAAATTTCGTGAAAAAAGAAATTTTTTTGTAAAAGGTAAAAATACAAAACCAAAAACTTGGTTATTTAAATTTTTCACATAAATTTTGAGGTTATGTGAAAAAAGTGTAAATACAAAAGGTGTAGATCTTTTTATTACCTACAACTTTGTTATTTAACCTTCTTCCATAGGACTTGTAGTTTTCAGGAAATCGAGATATATCGTTTTCTAACTTTAAAAACTCGCCCCCTTCCATTCCCGACCTAAGATCGCACGTAAATTATTTTTCCTTTCATTTTTGTTATATTCTCTTCTTTTTCCAATAGGTTTCATCCTACTATTATTTTTTTCCAACTTTTAGCCTTTTCAAAGCCTTCAGTCCTGGTCTAGTAATTAAGTAGGACAAAAAACCCAAAACTGACTTGAGTGTATATTGGTAATTTTTTATTTGTTTTTCTATTGGATATTTTGGTACCGATCATTTGTGATAATCGAGCTGATCGAGCAAACAAACTCAACCATTGTGTATTGTCATCTGTACATCTCGATAATAGATTAAAACTAATCACATCTCTGACATGTAACATGGTTTCTGGAACTGTTTGCTCAACTTCCTTTAGTTTGCACGTAAAGTATTAAAAGAAGTAAAAAGTATATAACTACAGTGCGAAATTAGTAAATTGAGATCTCTAAAAAACCTGCAAGGTCAGTACTTGACAGTTAATAAATTCAGTATAGCATTATAATTATAATATTATCAAACTTGCATACTTTAAAATTAGTCATCACTTTAAATACTCGCTTTGTTTGTCCATAATGAAGTTTGTGTACAATAGTTAGAGGTCGAACACGGCTTTAGTTGTTTATCAAAGGCAATGGATACTACGACCTGGCTTTTTGTGCTATTTACTTTAATACTTTTGCAGTTAATTTATCAGCACATAACAAGAAATTTCAATTACTGGAAAGAGAGGAGCGTACCTTACTTGCCTCCAGTGCTCGTTTTTGGAAATATATTCAACGTTGCAACGTTCCAACATTCTCTAGGAGGTTTTATGCAAGATGTTTATAAATATGTAGATTCACGGTTTACTGGATTTTTTATGTTTGATCAACCGTTTCTCTTGGTTCGTGATCCAGATCTTATCAAAGACATTTTGATTAAAGATTTTGACAGTTTCAACAACAGAAGTATGCTTGAAAATCGACGCCATGAAAAAATAGGCTCCAGTATGCTGCTCGTAATTAAAAATCCAGAATGGAAGCAAGTGAGGACAAAGTTAACACCCGTATTTACTACGGGTAAAATCAAAGGTATGCTGTATTTAATACGCGAAGTTGCTGACGAATTGAAGAACTTTCTTAGCGAAGCGGTGAGTAAAGGTGGAGTTGTAGAAGGCAAAGAAATGTGCACGAAATACACCGTAGATGTCATCTCGTCGTGTGCCTTTGGAGTTAATGCACATTCTTTCAAAAGCGAGAACTCAGAGTTTGTAGTTGCTGCTCGTAGAATTGTTAATTTCACTATTAGAAGATCAATTAATATAGCTGCTCAGTTTGTTGCACCTTGGTTAGCAAAACTGTTTGGATTGACGTTTATAGATCCAGTCTCCACGGAATTTATTAGGTCAATATTTTGGGAACAAATGGATCATAGAAAAGCTTCTAAAATTAATCGAGGCGATTTGATCAATATTTTACTACAGATGAAGGAAGAAGGCGATGAAAGTCTTGGTAGGTATTGCTGTCACTAAATATGCAATTGACGTGTATTTAAACAAGTTTTTGTTTTAACATCATTGTCGTAAACAGCGTATTCTTAATCCAGGTATACTATTTCATGTCATAAAGGTAGCCATCCCATCACAAACAAGACACTACAATCTATGCAGCTTTATAATCTCACCGAAAAATTTTATTTAGCATCCTAATAGATATTTTACATGATCTTGATCACGCGAGATAAGTTTTGGGCCTCTTGGAGCGGCTTTTTAAAAAAGGCTTGTCCAAAAAACTTTTATCAAATTTATTTTATACTGAATTACAATTGAATTTTAATTTTACAAGTGGAGATCGAAATAATTTTAAGTTGAAATTCACTTTGATTAAATTAACTAAAATTACGGTGAGTATCTGAAATACCAACAATGTTAAAGTTGTGAAGCTCTAGACTGACTGGCCATCTTGGGCTCTCGAGGGTATTTATGCTGTTTCTGCCCCCACATTGCTTGTGGGAAATGCAGAGCTCATGTCTGATTATTTCTGTGTTTAATACAATGTAACAATCTTAATTCTAATAATTGCTCTCACAACCTACAGTGATCTGCACCTGCAGTATCACATTACGTCTGGAATACAATGTCTGTTTCCGTTCTCACTGTTTGGCTTGTTGAACTTTCATTAACCTTTTTATTATGTCCTACACTTTATACAATGTAACATTTAACCTAAGTTTTAATAATTCAATTTGTTTACATATATATCCTAATTTGAGAGATATGTAGCTGCTCCCGACGTAGATGAAAATTAAAGGGATACGCTTAATATTTGACACTTATTGTCCCTAAGGGTTCATTTATTATTCCTTTAATTCCTTTTGTTTCTTGTTTTTTACTACTAAAATTCGGTTCTTTGTTCCTATATCTAAGATGCATTTTGCACAATACAGACATAGTTAACATAATAATTACAATAATTAATAAAATTGTCCAAACGCTGATATTGTCATAATGTACTTTTGGCACTTTTAATTCATTTAAATGTTTTTGTAATTGTCCATTAGCTTTACGGCTTGGTTGAAATCGTGTAGGTCTAGGTGTTGTAGTTGCATTGGTTTCTTGCTGATTTCTTCGTCTTCGGCTTGCGTAATCTTGAACTATTGTTCCGGTAAATTTGTTGGGTCTTGGCATACTCGAATTATTTCATTTTTCAACTTTAAATAGCGATCTTCTTTTATGGTGATTACTTTACTTCCAGTTAATGCTAATTTTTTTTCGTCTTGGTTGCAATGGGCGGTTCCTATTACTTCTTGTGGAAATACATCAATCCATTTGTTGTCCGTAATTTTTGAATTTTCATATTTGTAATTTGTACTGGTTTTGGATCGCAATTCTCATAGCGATTAGAGAATCTTAATTGTACTTTATAGGGGCTATCTGTTTAAATAGCTGTTGTCGTTAATGATTGGTATAAGTATTGATGCTACTCTTTGCATTTTTCATTTGTGAAGCCATATCTATGTTCATTCAGAAAAAGGAACTTGGTTTTAGGAATAATAACTTGATACTTGCTAGTAACAATCATGGGGAAAGCAAATAAATGATAATAATTATATGTGTTACTTTCTACTATGGGGATTTCTATTAAAAACGTAACTTCATGTTTCTTTACATAACCTTTTACTATAGCTATTTTTTCAAATATAAGTATATTGGATTCTGTTATTCAAAGGGTACTTGCTATTAGTTATAAGTGATCTAATCTTCAATAATTTATTTAATAAATCAATTGGTTCTATTGTTACAATCTATTATTAGGTAACCCGTCAAACACACAAGCGCCGTAAGCACTGTATATTCTCCAGGAACCTAGTATGTGCCAGCACATACCAGAGAATGAATCATCTACTTTAATTTAGGGTATATATAAGACCGATACCGCTGATAAAATGTAAGAGTTTAGTCTACGTCAGAATGTCGAATATAAATTATATCGTGTAAAGTTAAATAGTTAAGCTTTTGGAAATCCAAGAGTAAACATTAATTTGTATTATGTGAAAGTGTATATTGTACCGACAGCTGTGCATAAATAGACGAAAGTGTAATACTTGTTTTAAATTAGTGGTAGTAGTAGTAGTCCTCTACATTATTATACTAGTGTGTAATGTGTTTAGTTTAGCAAATGTTACAACGTTTTCTAATATGGCTAAAATTTGTTGGATTGATATCATTGGGTTAAATATCGTGTTAAATCTGATTAAATCTCGCATTCCTAGCATTGTGGTTTGCATGTTACTTTCAAGGGTTAGTATTCTATTGGTTATACTGTCTTGGTTTTAACTAGCTTTCTTAGTGTATCATTATATTTTATTATGGTTGATTGAGTTAAACATGTTTGATTGTTAACAATGGTTTTTATGCCATTTTGGTTTTCAATTAAGTGTTGTATGGCGTTGTCATGTCGTTTTGTATCTTGGTTATCTAAGTTGCCTGTGATAGTTTCTATCATAATACCTAATCCGTTAATAAGTCCTCTTTTCGTCTTGTAGTTTGATCTGTTGGTATTAGTCTATTAAATTTATCTTCTGTGTTCTTTAAGATGTTTCCATTATACTGTTATCACGTATTCCTTCCCAAATTTGGCTGTGTCCATTGATTGTTTCAGTCTGTAGTAATTGGCTTTAGTTATAACAAAGTTTTTGTTTTAATTCTGTTAAGTCAAATTTCTGTGCGAACGTCCAATAATCTATTGTATTTTGCATACTTCCCAATTTTACTGGTAGCATACCGGGGTTGTTCTTAATGTGTTCGACTAATATGTCGTCGTCCGTTCTACCTGGGTGGAGATTGACGGCAAGGGTGATGGTAGTCCATCTGAAATTACAGGGTGTCTTAAATTCTTTAAGTGAATATATTTTTACTATGTTTCCGTTATTTACTACGGCTGCATTTTTGTCTGATATCTTTTTGATTTTAAACAGACCTAAATTTCTGGGGGCCGTCTTGTGTCTTTTACCTTTAAAATTCTTTCCTATACGGTTTGTCTTATTGAAAATTTATTTATATCGGCATTCGTATTACGGGTTGTTGTAATGCGTTCTTTATCGTTATCTAATTTATTTTTTACGTTGTAATAAGTTATTTTTAATTTTTCTTTATGGTCTTTAGCATACTGTTGATATACTTCTTTATTGTAATGTACATCGTAAGGGTTGCGGGAATATGAGTGTCCTAATGTTAATTCAAGGGGTGTGAAATTTCTTGATGAATGGATCGTGTTGTTGTAGGCAATAATGGTTATGACATTAAATTAGTTATGTGTTCTTTCTTATAAGTTAGTCTTAGCAGTCTAATTTTTTCTAATGAGGTTAGATGTAATCTTTCAATTAATTTGTTTGATTTTGGGTGATTTTTCGTTATAAAATGAATTTTTATTTTATGGAGTTCTAGGGTATTTTATGTTGTTTCATTTCTAAATTCACTGCCATTGTCTAAAGTTATTGCTTCTGATGTACCGTAAAATGTAAAGTATTGTAAGAATTTTTGTGTTACATCGATACTATTTTTTGAAGTGATGGATATCGCTTGGCCTACTTTGGCGAATGCGTCTACAATTGTTAAAAAGTTTTGAGCCTCTACTACCAGAGTGTTTGCATGTAATTTTCGAAAAGGCTTGCCGGGTGTTTTAGTTAACATTAGGGGCACTTTTGGTGGTGACCTTTCGCATTTCGCTTTGTCGCATAATTCACATTGGGTAATAAAATCTGTGGTTAATTCTTTCATGTCTTTAAAGTAGTATCTTCTTATAAGTTATTTTAGGGTTTTGTTGATTCCACGATGGTTGGTTTTGCCTTCGTGTTGATTTCTGATTACGTCATTTATTTCGTCTGGGTCATCTAAAGTAGGAATTTTCTTGTACATCTAATAATTTCAGGGCCTAAGTTATTAAATGATCTAATATATAGTTCTGAAAATCGTTTGTAAAAATGTTCTGTGGTAATGTAAAAGTAAAAACGCTTTTTCTCGGGGGTATGTACTTTTAAAATCTTAATTATTTGGTCCTCATTATCGTCTTTAGTTATTTGAATTTGATATATTTTTTTATTATCTGCTTTTGTATATTTTACTGAATTGGGGGTTGTTAAAGCTTCGGTAACTATGAATTGATTTGGATTTATATCTATAGCTTCATTTAAAATTTTAATTGCGGTTTTTGGTTCTTCGTTTTGTGTTGAGTTTAATAGTGTCTATTTCTTCTGTGTCTTCTCTTATCCCTGTTTTGTCTGCGTTTCCTATACTTGACTCCGTTTCTATTACGTTAAGTTGTATTCTGCTTAGTGCATCTGCGTTATTATTGTAAATTCCTTTTTTGTATATAATTTCATAATCACATTCTTCTAGTCTAATCCTCCATTTTTGTAATTTTGAATTTGGTTCCTTGAGTTTGCATAGCTGTACTAATGGTCTATGGTCGGTGTGTATGTAGAATTTTCTTCCATAAAGGTATGATCTAAAATATTTTGTTGCTCAGATTTTTGCTAATAGTTCTTTCTCAATTGTACTGTACTTATGTTCTGTCTCGTTTAATGTTCTAGATGCGTAGCTGATTGGTTTATCGCTACCTACATTTCTTTGGCTCAATACTGCGCCTAGTCCTACATTCGATGCATGGGTTGTTAATATAAACGGTTTTGCAAAATCGGGGTATTCTGATATGAGGTGATTTGTGAGGATACATTTGATTTTCTCTACTGCTCTGATAAATTTTGGGGTGTGTTCGATCTTGTTGCCTTTCTTTAAACAATTTGTAAATGGTTTAGTTATTTGTGCGTAACCTTTTATGCATTTTCGGTAATAACCACGGAGTCCTAGAAATCGTTTAATTTCTTTATTAGTTTCGGGTAGGGGGTAATTTAGTACTGCGTTCTTTTTGTCTGGATTTGGCATAACTCCTAGTGGGGTTGTTATGTTTTAACCGCCTTCAGTTAACTTGTTTGAGACGTGTCCGACTAACTATACCGGTCAGGTACAATAATCAAAATAGGTTGGAACATTCGGTTCGGGTGGTTAATACATTATGACCAACGATGTATTCACAAAGGTCTTGACAAAGTTGTTGTTTTCCGTAGTTAAATGACCTTTGGAATCTTCCGGACTAGCTTTGGACTCTATCTCCCTCGGTTAATTGTAGAGACTATCAAGGGTTCCTATTCTATGGACATTTTACGACGCCACTACTTTCTTAAATTATTATACAAGACAACACTACAGCGCGAAAATAAAGGCTTTATAGTGTATAACGTATTGTTACGAGCTACTATTAGGCAACCCGTCAAACACACAAGCGCAGTAAGCACTGTATATTCTCCAGGGACCGAGAAATTTCTAGCAATTACTGAATTATGAATCATCCTTTTAATTCAGTGTATAAATAAGACCGATGCGGAAGTACAGAGTATAGTCTATATCAGTATGTCGAATATAAATTATATCGTGTAAAGTTAAATAGTAAGCTTTTGGAAGTCCAAGAGTAAACATTAATTTGTATTATGTGAAAGTGTATATTGTACCGACAGCTGTACATAATTAGACAAAAGCGTAATAAATAAATTATAGTAGTGTTAGTGTTGTTAATAGACCTATGGTTAAGAATTTAGTTTAAGAAGATATTAGTGCATATTAATTAGCATTAGTGTGATAGTGCTTCATTGTTAATTGGACTGAAAACATCTATAAATAAGGCATACACCGTTAATTAGACTTGTGAGCAGTGAGTAATAAAGACTTTTATTACTACTTGTTTTAAATTAGTGAAACGCGTTAGTAGTAGCCCGCTACAGTATGTTAAAGAATTTACAAAAAATTCGGGAGCTGCATATTTTAAGAGTAAATAATTCATAAACCGTAGGTATTCTTTAGTCATGCCAGCAATTAATTTCTTTAATGTACTTCACTCTTGTAGATATTGATATTTATTTTATTATTTGAAAATTTGTTTTTTTTCTTTTGCAAATGGTAGCAAAAAATAGCAAATAATTTATATATTGTTAATTTTTTTATTTTATTTTGTGTAGGTATTTTTTTTAGTTGGTTAGATAGCTTAATATTAAGCTATCTAGCCGCTTGTAACTTTTCTACAGATATAGCAAAAAAATTGGTTTTATCAGCAAAAAAAAAGCAAATAATTAGCAAATAATTCCTATATATATATAGTTTGATGTGTTTTGATAATTTGGCTCAGACAGCTTAATAGATCTTCATATCCCTGACATGTAACATGGTTTCTGGAACTGTTTGTTCAACTTCCTTTAGTTTGCACCTAAAATATTAACAAAAGTAAAAAGTTATATAACTATAGTTGCGAAATATGATAAATTGAGATCTATTAAAAACTTGCAAGGTCAGTAGTTGACAGTTAATAAATTCAGTATAGCATTATAATTATAATATTATCAAACTTGCATACTTTAAAATTAGTCATCACTTTAAATACTCGTTTTGTTTCTCCATAATAAAGTTTGTGTACAATAGTTAGAGGTCCAACAGGGCTTTAGTTGTTTATCAAAGGCAATGGATACTACGACCTGGCTTTTTGTGCTACTTACCTTAGTGCTTTTGCAGTTAATTTATCACCACATAACAAGAAATTTCAATTACTGGAAAGAGAGGAACGTACCTTACACGATTCCAGTGCCCGTTTTTGGAAATATATTCAACGTTGCAACTTTCCAGCATTCTCTAGGAGGTTTTCTACAAGATGTTTATAAATATGTAGATTCACGGTTTACTGGATTTTTTATGTTTGATCAACCGTTTCTGTTGGTTCGTGATCCAGATCTTATCAAAGATATTTTGATTAAAGGTTTTGACAGTTTCAACAATAGAAGTATGCTTGAAAATCGACGCCATGAAAGAATAGGCTCTAGTATGCTGCTCGTAATTAGAAATCCAGAATGGAAGCAAGTGAGGACAAAGTTAACACCCGTATTTACTACGGGTAAAATTAAAGGTATGCTGTATTTAATACGCGAAGTTGCTGACGAATTGAAGAACTTTCTTAGCGAAGCGGTGAGTAAAGGTGGAGTTGTAGAAGGCAAAGAAATGTGCACGAAATACACCGTAGATGTCATCTCGTCGTGTGCCTTTGGAGTTAATGCACATTCTTTCAAAAGCGAGAACGCAGAGTTTGTAGTTGCTGCTCGTAGAATGTTTAATTTCACTATTAGAAGATCAATTAATATAGCTGCTCAGTTTGTTGCACCTTGGTTAGCAAAACTGTTTGGATTGAACTTTATAGATCCAGTCTCCACGGAATTTATTAGGTCGATATTTTGGGAACAAATGGATCATAGAAAAGCTTCTAAAATTAAACGAGGCGATTTGATCAATATTTTACTACAGATGAAGGAAGAAGGCGATGAAAGTCTTGGTAAGTATTGCTGTCACTAAATACGTGATTGAAGTGTATTTAAACAAGTTTTTGTTTTAACATCATTGTCGTATACAGTGTATTCTTAATCCAGGTATACTATTTCTTGTCATAAAGGCAGCCACTCCATCACAAACAAGACACTACAATCTGTGCAGCTTTATAATTTTACCTAAAAATTTCACTTAGCATCCTAATAGATATTTTACATGATCTTGATCACGCGAGATAGGTTTTGGGCCTCTTGGAGCGACTTTTTAAAAAAGGCTTTTCTAAAAAACTTCTATCAAACTTTTTTATACTGAATTACAATTGAATTTTAATTTAAAAGTGGAGATCGAAATAATTCTAAGTTGAAATTCACTTTGATTAAATTAACTAAAATTACAGTGAGTAGCTGAACTACCAACAATGTTAAAGTTGTGAAGCTCTAGACTGGCCACCTTGGGCTCTCGAGGGTATTTATGCTGTTCCTGTCCCCACATTGCTTGTGGGAAATGCAAAGCTCATGTCCGCTGATTTCTGTATTTAATACAATGTAACAATTTTAATTTTAATAATAGCTTGACCTGCACCTGCAGTATCACATTACGTCTGGAATACCATGTCTGTTTCCGTTCTCACTGTCTGGCTTGTTGAACTTTCATTAACCTTTTTATTATATCCTTCAATTTATATAATGTAACATTTAACTTAAGTTTTAATAATTCAATTTGTTTACATATATATCCTAATTTGGGAGATATGTAGCTCCTCCCGACGTAGATGAAAATTAATAGGGTTTGCTTAATATTTGAAACTTATTGTCCCTAAGGGTTCATTTATTATTTCTTCAATTCCTTTTGTTTCTTGTATCTTATTACTAAAATTCGTTTCTTTGTTCCTATATCTAAGATGCATTTTGCACAATACATACATAGTTAATGAAATGATTACAATAATTAATAAAATTGTTCAAACACTAATATTGTCATAATGAACTTTTGGCACCCTTATTTTACTTAAATGTTCTTTGTAATTGTGCATTAGCTTTATGGCTTGATTGAAATTGTCTAGGTCTGGGTGTTCTAATTGCATCGGTTTTTTACTGATTTCGTCATCTTCGGGTTGCGTAATCTTGAACAATAGTTCCGGTAAATTTGTTGGGTCTTGGTATGCCCGAATTATTTCATTTTTCAATTTTAAATAGCAATCTTCTTTTATGGCGATTACTTTACTTTTAGTTAATGCTAAATTATTTTTTGTCTTGGTTTCAATAGGCGGTTGCAACTACTTCTTGTGGAAATACAGCAATCCATTTGTTGTCCGTAATTTTTGAATTTTTATATTTGTAATTTGTAATGGTTTTAAATCGCAATTCTCATAGTGATTAGAGAATCTTAACAATCGTACGTCACAGGGGCTATCTGCATAAATAGCTGTTGTCGTTAATGATTGGCATAAGTATTGACTTGATGCTACTCTTTGCATTTTTCATTTGTGAAGCCATACCTAAGTTCATTCAGGGAAAAGAACTTGGTTTTAGGAGTAGTAACTTGATACTTGCTAGTAACAATGATGGGGAAAGCAAATAAATGATAATAATTATAAGTTTTACTTTTTACTATGGGGATTTCTATTAAAAACGTAATTTCATGATTGTTTACATAACCTTTTACTATGCCTATTTTTTTTCAAATATGAGTGTATTGGATTCTGTTACTTCAAAGGGTACTTGCTATTAGTTATAAGTGATCTAATATTCAATAATTCATTTAATAAATCAATTGGTTCTATTGTTACGAGCTACTATTAGGTAACCCGTCAAACACATAAGCGCCGTATGCACTGTATATTCTCCAGGAACCTAGGATGTTCGAGCACATACTAAAGAATGAATCATCTAATTTAATTCAGAGTATATATATATAAGACCGCTGATAAAATGTAAGAGTTTAGTCTATATCAGAATGTCGAATATAAATTCTATCGTGTAAAGTTAAATAGTTAAGCTTTTGGAAGTCCAAGAGTAAACATTAATTTGTATTATGTGAAAGTGTATATTGTACCGACAGCTGTATATAAATAGACAAAAGTGTAATAAATAAATTATTGCAGTGTTTAGTGTTGTTAATAGACCTAAGGTTAAGAATTTAATTTAAGAAGATATTAGTGCTTGAAAGTTCATTAGTGCGATAGTGCTTCATTGTTAATTGGACCTAAAACATTTATAAATAAGGCATATTCTGTTAATTAGACTTTTATTACTACTTGTTTTAAATTAGTGAAACGCGGTAGTAGTAGTCCGCTACACTATTATACTAGCGTGTAATGTGTTTAGTTTAGCAAATGTTACAACGTTTTCTAATGTGGCTAAAATTTGTTGGATTGATATCATTGGGTTAAATATCGTGTTAAATTTGATTAAATCTCGCATTCCTAGCATTGTGGTTTGCATGTTATTGTCAAGGGTTAGTATTCTATTGGTTATACTGTCTTGCTTTTTAACTAGCTTTCTTAGTGTATCATTATATTTTATTATGATTGATTGAGTTAAAGATATTTGATTTTTAACAATGGTTTTTATGTCATTTTGGTTTTAAATTAAGTGTTGTATGGCGTTGCCGTATCGTTTGGCATCTTGGTTATCTAAGTTGCCTGTAATAGCTTCTATAATATTACCTAATCCGTTAACAGGTCCTCTTTTTGTCTTGTAATTTGATCTGTTGGTATTAGTCTATTAAATTTATCTTCTGTGTCCTTTAAGATGTTTTCCATTATACTGTTATCACGTATTCCTTTCCAAATTTGGCTGTGTCCATTAATTGTTTCAGTCTGTAGTAATTGTCTCTAGTTATACAAAATTCTTGTTTTAATTCTGTTAAGTCAAATTTCTGTGCGAACGTCCAATAATTTATTGTATTTTGCATTCTTCCTAATTTTACTGGTAGTATATCGGGGTTGTTGTTAATGTTTTCGACTAATATGTCGTCGTCCGTTCTACCTGGGTGGAGATTGACGGCAAGGGTGATGGTAGTCTATCTGAAATTACAGGGTGTCTTAAATTCTTTAAGTGAATATATTTTTACTATGTTTCCGTTATCTACTACGGCTGCATTTTTGTCTGATATCTTTTTGATTTTAAACAGACCTAAATTTCTGGGGGCCGTCTTGTGTCTTTTACCTTTAAAATTCCTTTCCTATACGGTTTGTCCTATTGAAAATTTATTTATATCGGCATTCCTATTACGGGTTGTTGTAATGCGTTTTTTATCGTTGACTAATTTATTTTATACGCAGTCATAAGTTATTTTTAATTTTTCTTTATAGTCTTTACCATACTGTTGGTATACTTCTTTATTCTAATGAGTAGTATCTCCGTATGAGTTGTTTTAGAGTTTCGATGATTCCACGATGGTTGGTTTTGCCTTCGTGTTGATTTGTGATTACGTCATTTATTTCGTCTGGGTTATCTAAAGTTAGTAATTTTCTTGTACATTTAATAATTTCAGGGCCTGAGTTATTAAATAATCTAATATATAGTTTTGATAATCGTTGTAAAAATGTTCTGAGGTGAAGTAAAAGTAAAAACGCTTTTTCTCGAGGGTATATTCTTTTAAAATCTTAATTATTTGCTCTTCATTATCGTCTTTAGTTATTTGAATTTGATATATTTTTTTATTATTTGATTTTGTGTATTTTACTGAATTGGGGTGTGTTAAAACTTCGGTAACTATGAATTGATTTGGTTTTAATTGCGGATTTTGGTTCTTCGTTTTGTGTTGAGTGAATAGTATCTGTTTCTTCTGGGCCTTTTCTTATCTTTGTTTCGTCTACCTTTCCTATAATTGACTCCGTTTCTATTACGATAAGTTGTATTCTGCTTAGTGCATCTGCGTTATTGTTGTAAATTCCTTTTTTGTATATAATTTCATAATCATATTCTTCTAGTCTAATCCTCCATCTTTGTAATTTTGAATTTGGTTTTTGAGTTTGCATAGCCATACTAATAATCTATGGTCGGTGTATGTGTAGGATTTCTTCCATAAAGGTATGGTCTAAAATATTTTGTTGCCTAGATTTTTGCTAATAGTACTTTTTCAATTGTACTGTACTTTTGTTCTGTTGTTAAATTCAAATATGCAAAATTTATGTTTCATTTTTAGGTTAAAAGTTTTTGATAGGGGTATGTTTGCTATAAATTAGTGTAACGACGTTTTGTGGGCTGTCTTGATTTTGAAGGGTTCTCTTTCCACAAAATCT
Source organism: Platerodrilus igneus (assembly GCA_036346225.1). Classification (NCBI taxonomy): domain Eukaryota; kingdom Metazoa; phylum Arthropoda; class Insecta; order Coleoptera; family Lycidae; genus Platerodrilus; species Platerodrilus igneus. The sequence goes on from JARFIW010001555.1 coordinate 1,284,980, forward strand.
AAATAATGTTTTTTACGGTTCTGGGGCTAATTAAAATTTTTGAAGATCCGGTGTCGATTAGTAATTTGAATTCTGCGTGAGGTATTTTATATAACGTAAAAGTTTTTAATTGATGTTATTTAAATTAATTACGTTTGGTCGTAGTTGAATCGGTCTAACTGAAAATCTGAGCACGCGTTTTCTTCGTTGTCCTTTTCGTAAATTTCATAGGGGTTGTGACATTTTCTGAATGATTGGTTTCGCCGTCTTTATTGGAGTTTACATAATTATCCGTGTCATGATTACTAAAATGTTCCACTTCTCAGTGTAATAATTCCTCGGAAGTGAAGTTTCGTTTTTGGTTATAGCTTGGTCTGATTTGCGATATTTTTGTGTTTTGTCTGGTGTTACCAGATGAAGTGTTCATAGGAGTTGATTTGTAGTAACTGTAGGGATTTTTATTGTTGGGATTTACTTTTTGGTTATACCTTGGTGTAAATGCGGGTTTTGTAAGCTTTGAATTAAATGCTTTGTAAATTGTCTAAATTGGTTATGGAAATTTGCTTTATTAAAATTTGGGTTGTTAATTCGTGGTTGATTCATTGGTGCGTTAAATGGTGTAAATTTCGGTTGTGTGGTTATTTGTCTCGCGGCATGTATTTTCATTGGTGAGTAGTTTTTATTTACATTAGGGTTATATATTCGATTTTTGTAATACATGACGTTTTCCTCCTCTACTATCATGGTCATCGCTTCTTCTAAGTTTTGGGGATGTTGGAATCTTATTTTGTCTGATAACCTTTCAGGTAATGCGTTTATATATGTATTTAGTGCCATTTCGTCGTACATTTTCGTTTTCAATAAACGGATATTTTGATCGAGTTCTTCGATTTTCAGTTTCATTAAGATTAAGCTTCTTACATTTTGGCATCTCATACCGAATTGGTAAGGTGATTGATTGGGTTCCATCTGGTGGTTAATTAAATCTCGTATAAGACATTTAATGTTTCTCTGGTTGCCGAAATACTCTATGAGTAATCGTTTGAAGTCCTCTCATCGTTCAAGGTCATCGCGACTAACAATTAATGTCAAAACCTGTTTATTTACTGAGAATCAAGCGTAGAAGCATGACATTGCAGTCAACGTCACTTTCTTTATAAAGAGATTTTAAAAACGTCTCGCAAGCAGTGATAAAGATGCCTAGAATTGCTTGATTCCCGTCGTATACGGGGATTGAGACAAGGTACAACTGCATATTCTCCATGTTATAAGTTTAATTCTATAATTACTTTCCAGTCGAGTTTGTATTTGATTAAATCAAAGTTGGTATGGATTTATTTAAAGAATCACTTATTTTACGTATGCACCTACAAAGTGCTATAATTATTTGATGAATTCTGCTGAGCAATGTCTCATCAGTTACGTTAAACGTATAATTATAACCTTTGTTGAAATTGTAAAGTGCTATTAATTAAGTTTCAGGTTTTCTGAATAATTTTAGTGATGGTTTCCTGCAATAAATTGTATAAGAATAGCGTTATAATTTTGCACGCTTGTTTCCAACTTGTGTTGAGTAATTCGTTTTAATAATAAACAAATTGTACATAGACTCGCATTATAAATATACCTTTGTTATAATTAATTCTTTCAGACTTTTGCTGATTGAATTCTTTCATTCACAAGTTGCTATAGAATATGATAATAATAAATTTTGCAAAAAATGCATATAAACTCTTTTGTTGCTTACAAGCTAATATCAAATATTAAAAGAAAGAAAATGGTTAGAATAAATGAACTTACATAATTTTGATTGTCGGTTTCATCTGTTTCCTTTGTTTGAGATTGATCGATTTTGCATCTCGTTCAAAATTTGTTGTTTGTTGTTCTAGATTAAGAATTGATATTCCAGCCCACCAGTTCCTCAAATTTGGATTTCCTAGTGTCCTTCTGGATTCGTCCCGCTGCGCCAGTTAGAATTTGGGCCTTTTTGAACGACTTTTTAAAAAGTATCTTAAAAAGCTCTTCTATCGATTTTTATTTATACAGATTTGCAAGTTGAATTTTCAATTACAAGCACTAGATTCATTAACGTATTGAGATCAAAATTAATCTAAGTTGATATTCACTGAATTAAATGAACAAAAATTAGGATAAGTAGCTGAACAACCGACAATGTATTCACATCCGTTCTCATGTCTGGTTTATGAACTTCCACTAACCTTTTATTACTTGTCCTTCAATTAATTATACAATGTCACAATCTAACTTCAAATTTAATAATTCCTTTGTTTACCTATATCTCCTAATTTGGGGGATATGCAACTCGCGTTTGTTTACGTTCGCAGCGCATTTCTTTTATAGCTGTACTCTATGAGTTTATGCCTATTGGAGTAATCTATTATGGTGGCGGTTTCTTTGAATTCGTGTGAATTTGTTCAAATAAGCTTTCCTATTACGGATATTTAAGCAGATCTATTTGATTCCTTTTTAATTTAATATAAAGGGCGTAAAGTCCCGAACAATATATCTGGTTGTGTAAAAATTAACGAGGTGCTTTACTATTTTAATTCTTTACTATAATTTAATATCATGGAATATCCACGTTTTAAAGTAAACTTCCAAAGTTTCTATTAATATTCCAGACTGCTTTCGTGATAAACGCTCATGTAAAAATTGGAACTAATTAATAAATAAACAAATGGCCGAATACCTACTTAACATTGGCGGACCTTCTAAGAAGGTACTACACCCAATTTTAATTGAGAATGTTGACCTACTGAAACTAATACGTTTCTAGCTACTTGATAGTGAATAATTTTGTCTGGCAGGGGGAAAGTAATTCGAGCATAGGAAACGAAAATCAATATAAATTGTTGATTATATTGCAAAAAGTAAAGCTCGCGACCGGTTGCACTGTTCTTGCAGATCATCAGACGGACGCATCTCTTTTTGCAAAACAACCGTTTAAGTTCTGGGATTATACATAAATCAAGGTGGATTTATAATACAAACAGTTTTGCATGCGCCCTTTATACTCGATTGTAAGCAACTAACCATTGGTAACTTTACAAGTCTCAACATGATCAGCGTAGATAGAGTTGCCAGACAGAATTTTTAAAAACTTAGTCAAACGACAAGATGAAAAATAAATAAACAAATGGCCGAATTCCTACTTAACATACTTTTCATCTTGTCTTTTGACTCAGATTTTAAAAATTTTGTCTGGCAACTCCATATATGCTGATCATGTAAAAGTTACCGATGGTTAGTTGGTCATTTTGCAAAAAAAGTCCGTGAACGGCTTCGTTGTACTTGCAGCTCGTCAGACAGACGCATCTCATCTCTTTTTATAAAAGAACCAACATAGTTCTGGAATTATACATAAACCAAAGGTGTATTTATAAGTGCAGAATATCTTATTTGCCCTCTATCCTGGAATGTAGGCTCTTAACTATCGATTACTGTTTTAATTCCTCAAAAGGTATATAGTGTGTCTACTCTACCTTATAGGCGGCAGAGCCTCGATAGATTATGAGGGGTTTCTGCTTAAAATCTAAGCCCAAGGTAAAGGAGATGGTAAATGGCTTTAAGAGAAATAGGACCCTCTAAAGAGATCTTCCAGCCAGCTAAGCTTTTTCAACTTAGGGCAGAGCTATGAGCTAGGGTCGTAGGATGGGATACTAAAAAAAAGGAAGTTTTATTGGACGCCACCGTATCTTAGTAACTGTTATTATGAGAATTTATCCGAAGATCAGATACGGAAATCTTCGAAAAGAAAAGAAACTACCTTAGACGAGCAACATATAAAAAGATAATACTTACTTATGACTCTAACTGGAATGGGAACGACGTCCTCGTACAACCTGAAAATTTAATCACCTTTATCCTCTAAACATTTTTAGACTAGGGCTACGCTAGAGCCTAGTCACTTTATCAGAAAAAAATTAAAGTAAAGAAAGATCAAATAGTAAAAATTATGCTTCAAAAAAATCTAAACCAACACCAAAAATATCTCTGTCTTCACTACCAAAACTTTCTAAATGTGGGTGTTTGCTTCTATAGAAAAATTACTGCCGACTTCAATGAAATAAAGCTTTACGACATCTTATTATTCTTTCTATTAATTTGTAAAAAAAATATATATACATCGCTTGTACAAAGTTATATGTACGGAGACTTTCGAAACAATTACTTTATTAAGATCTAGTATTAATTTCTGAATATTCATAGGAAATTTATAATTGAATAATGTATGTTAATTCTCTATAAGAAATATATGGTTTTCATTTTTATAAAAACTGCACTTTCAATACAACCAATATCCAAAAATGCTTATTACATGTTTGCGTATCCATATGTTTTACTTGTAATGTTGGTCGATGCTTTACGACTCGTCACAGAAGCGGTTGTCCTTGAGATGTGGCCATGGCTAGTAGCAACCCTCCTGGATACACGTGGACTCCTGTATAGTTTCGTTGTCCCGCTATTACCTGTTTAGAAGAATGAACCAACTCGCAGCCTATTTTATATGGGTTTAATGAAATAATGTTATAAAATAATGTAACAAAGTTGAAACAAATGCCAATGCTCAGCGTGTCGTATAATACAATCACCACGAGGTTAAACGACACTTCTTATAGATATACACATATAGCGTTGCTATTCGCAAATGAACAAAATTCTAACTACTGAAACTTATCTGTATATTAATCCAACAATGAACGAATTTCAAAGATGCTGTCACTACCACATCGATTAAAACTACTAGGTAAATAATTCATCCCTCACTAAGTTTACAAATTAACAATTATTAATACACGACCGGAGGGCACACAACCGCACGGTGTCGCATCCTTAACTCAACTGAATTATATTTAAACAACCCTAATATACAAAAGTATTTATATTTCAAGGGCGGGCCAGTACATCCTTTACTTCAATATAATTTCATACTTGCTTTACTTTACTTCACTATAATTTCATACTTGCTTTATTTTACTTTATTATAATTTCATACTTACGCGTAGATATATTTTTCTTGATTATACTTAGGTCGATACTACAACTAAAAATGAGGCCATGGTATTCGTTGACACCACTTCACCTCTTTCTGGGACGGCATGTTTTACCAAAACCTGCTGGCCCACGTTAACACTTGCTTCGCTGATTACATCCCGATATCAAATAATGAAGCTTGACCACGAGGCTACGTTACTATCCAAGCACGCGCAGAAAAGGGGATATTGTATCAAGATACATACAAATAGAAGATATCTTAAACTTTACTTTGAATATTTAAATATTGGTGAAGCTCTATGTATGAATTCGTAATATATTGTTTCTATCGGAATTTAGTACTTACTGTTTAATAAAGGATATTTGTTGAATAGATATATAAAACAAAAGCGTATATTTAAGAAGCAGATAATCGTATTCGTTACACAGCCTCTCTCCAAAAAAAAAAATTTTGGATAAACAAAACAAAACCTAAATATGGATCAAAGATTTTTTTTTATAATCGTCGCAATAATAATCTCAACCTAACTAACCAATTGAAGATAAACAAATACCAACTAACTTAATCCTAAACATTGACGTAAGATCAACTCAAAAAAATTTTTTTATAACCTACTTGACTAGTAATATGGAAAGATGAAGATAAAAAACAAAAAATATGATGAGCGAATGAGTGTAATAGTAACTAACGCGTACAACACGTTCAAAAAGGAGACATATCCGGGAAGACAAAATAGATAGGGCTCAATCGGGAAGGTCTGACACTCAAAAGTCACTCAATGAAGTAGTAACAACAATAAGTATTTGCATATGTACAACCATACTACTACTCACTAACCGATAAAAAAATGAACTAAACGAAAAATGAACGACTGATAGACCTATAAATATTTAACATAAGATTCTTTATGTCTTAATACTAACTCTAAGTTAAGAATATTCACACCCGGACAAATGCTATTCAAACTAGACTTCGTAAGGTCCTGAGAGTAAAAAGGTTTTAAATCGGGAATCAAGATTGTCTCTCAAAAAAATTTTGACAGCCCTACCCACATAAACTTTACTAAAAATTATCTTTTAGAAATCGACAGCAAAAACTTAAACATCAAAAAGAAAGTACTTGAGTGCTACATCCTACCTTTCACAAAAAAATTCGATAGAACTACCTCATTAGACTTTCAACTCTGAAAACACATAGTTCTACCTAGACTATCATACCTCAACACTAAGTTCCACTAACTCTCAATGGAATTCTTAAAATTTAATTTCACCATTATATGTTCGCACTACAGTGAACACACCAAAAACTATTCGATTTGTTATCAAATCAAACACTCCATACCAATACTGTGGTCAAAACATCTTCTACCCAGAATACAACCATCAACTGAACTAACATGAAAACTTGACTGTTACCTAGACAAAATTATCACCGAAACGCCCGACATACTTCATACTACAAAAATTTTCTTTGACAAACAGAAATCAATGTCAAAATTTACTTTTCTGAAACGCCATTATCTAAATCTAAAGCAGAATTTGAACATGACTTACAGGAAACTAAAGTTACTCCTTGATATCCACATTTATAACAAAAAATTTTCTTTGGAGCTCTACAAAATTGAAATGTATGGCCATATCGCGAACAGTTCCAACACCCATTACTCTTCTTGACTATTCTAGGACCACTCGAGACCGGTACTGAATCATTATTATTTAAAATTTCAGCTTGAGGAAATTCTGATAGATTTCTTTCAACTTGACTTGTAGGTTTGGATGAATTTTTAAACCATACTGAAGATGTATCATGAAAATTTGATCGATTGTTGTCCCTAGACCTGTACAAATAACTTGATGAAACAGAAACAGACTTTCTTTTAAATGATCAGCTTTTTCTAACTTTTTACAGAGTTTAGTCAGAGTCGCCATATCATCTATCTCCGACAAAGCAAGATATGAAATGAATTCGGGCAATAAATTTTTCCTAACCATTCTAACTTTTGTAACTTCAGCAGGGCGTTGTGGTAGTCTACTAAATAAATTCTCCATATGGGCAATAAATAAAACAACCGATTCAGACTTTTTTTGATAGCGCGCTTTTATCAAATCTCAAACGTCATCTTCTGAATGAGCGGGTAAGAAATCTTCTTTTAATCGCTTAACTAAGGAATTCCAAACTTTCACTGAACTACGAATACTTCTATGCCAAATCAAACCATCTCCAACAAATAATTCAGAGGATCCACGATGTAAATCAGCTTCTGATACAGCTCGAGAAACTGCTGTCTAAAAATTGATATACTTGTTTTGAGTCACCAGAAAATTTCACAGGCCAAGAATTCATAGGTATAGAGAGGGTAAGATATGTAACTGTGGGAGTAGATGTACTAACAACTGAGGGAGATTCTATTGTCACATCTTTACGATCAACTGAACTACTAGCTCTACTAACTTTCTCATATAAGTCTGCCTCAAGAATAAAAATTGTAGCTAACGTCTCATTTTTAAACAACATGTCTTCATCTACATTTTCTGTAAAAAGTTTAATTCTCTTGACTCGACCGACAAGATGAAACAGTCTAGATTGTACCCTTTTAAATATAGAATCTGCAACATTACCATCAAATTCTGACAAAATATTCTTTATAGATTCAAGCGAAGAATCAATCTCCTTACGTTCTTCTAAAAATGTTACTGTATACTCAAGAAGATTAATTAAACAACTCGGTTCCTTCACTTCTTTTGCCAAGAGTCTACCTAAAATTTTTCTTTTCTCTACTATAGACCTACTACTTTCTATACCTCTAATGTTTAACTCATACTCCAACTCTTCTTTGTGCAAATAAACAATCTGGAAAGTATCTGCCATTTCAAAAATTTAAAAAACTTTTCAACCACTAAATTTCTAACACTACTATCAAAAGTGAAAACAGCACTCTCGTTCCGCTAAATATTCTTGCTCACTAACTACTAAAATTTTACGTTGCAGTGTCAATAATTGAAATAACCAAATCGAGGCCTGACGTTAGTATCGCCAGAAATGTTTGTTTTTTTGTTTTTATAAATCGTGCCACGTTTTGGGCGTCATATATATTTCAAACAAATCCTCAAAAGGTATAAAGTGTGTCTACTCTATCTTATAGACGGCAGAGCCTCGATAGATTATGAGGGGTTCCTGTTTAAAATCTAAGCCCAGTGTAAAGGAGATGGTAAATGGCTTTGAAAGAAATAAGACCCTCTAAAGAGATCTTCCAGTCAGCTAAGCTTCTTCAACTTAGGGTAGAACTATGAGCTAGGGTCGTAGGATGGGATACGAAAAAAAAAAGAAGTGTTATTGGAGGCCACCGTATCTTAGTAACTATTATAATGAGAATCTATCCGAAGATCAGATACGGAAATCTTCGAAAAGAAAAAACTACCTTAGACGAGCAACATATAAAAAAAATAATACTTACTTATGACTCTGCAAACTGGAATGGGAACGACGTCCTCGTACAACCTGAAAATTTAATCACCTCTATCCTCTAAACATTTTTAGACTAGGGCTACTTTAGAGCCTAGTCACTTTATCACAAAAAAATTAAAGTAAAGAAAGATCAAATAGTAAAAATTATGCTTCAAAGGAATCTAAACCAACACCAAAAATATCTCTCTTTTCACTACAAAAACTTTATAAATGTGGTTGTTTGCTTCTATAGAAAAATTACTGCCGACTTCAATGAAATAAAGCTTTACGACAACTTATTATTCTTTCTATTAATTTGTAAAAAAAATATATGTACATCGCTTGTACAAAGTTATATGTACGGAGACTTTCGAAACAATTACTTTATTAAGATCTAGGACTAATCTCTGAATATTCATAGGAAATTTATAATTGAATAATTTATGTTAATTCTCTATAAGAAATATATGGTTTTCATTTTTATATTACAGTTTAATATAAGATACTTGAATAGGATCCTGTTCGAGTTTACAAGTATTAAATTAAATGCTCAGACTTTTTGTAGATAACAGAACTATATTTTTAACTGATATATTTGATGGAATCAAAGGTCAAAAAACACTCATTGTCTGAATTAAGCTGTACTTCAAGTGTACTGCCACAAAAAATTATACACTATAATGTGACAACAAATATCAACCTAACACATGTTTAGTTATGCAAACATTTTTGTATAACCTTGTAACTTCAAAATTATCTTATAGAAATTCCTTTGAGATAATAAGAACATTTATGAAATACCCGACTATTAAATTCTGAATAAAATTTTACGTGTATCAATTTAAATAACCATAAAAATTTCACAAAAATTTCGTGTATCAAATTTAAGTAAACATATATAGAATTTTTCAAAAATTATTTGTACATTGTAAATGACGGTTCCATGAAATGAATATTGCTCTAAAATTGAGGATGACTCATCACTGACTATCTGCTAGGCAACCAAATTCTTTAAACATCTTAGGTACTTACAATGGCAGGTGCACGCGACTGATACATGTGACCGAGCTTGACCTCTATACGAACCAACATATGTGGAAAATTCCACCCTCCTGCATAGCAACATTTAAAACTGCACTTTCAATACAACCAACATCCAAAAATGCTTATTACGTGTTTGCGTATCTATATGTTTTACTTTACTTCAATATAATTTCATACTTGCCTTACTTTATTTTATGATAATTTCATACTTGCTTTACTTCACTTCATTATAATTTCATACTTGCGCGTAGATACATTGTTCTTGATTATACTTAGGTCGATACTACAACTAAAAATGAGGCCATGGTATTCGTTGACACCACTTCACCTTTTTCTGGGACGGCATGTTTTACCAAAACCTGCTGGCCCACGTTAACACTTGCTTCGCTGATTACATCCCGATATCAAATAATGAAGCTTGACCACGAGGCTACGTTACTATCCAAGCACGCGCAGAAAAGGGGATATTGTATTAATATACATACAAATAGAAGAAATCTTAAATTTTACTTTGAGTATTTAAATATATGTATGAATTCGTAATATATTGTTTCTTTCGGAATTTAGTATTTACTGTTTAATAAAGGATATTTGTTGAATAGATATATAAAACAAAAAGCGTATATTTAAAAAGCAGATAATCGTATTCGTTACAAAGTCTCCGATATGATAATAAAGATGGCACTGCCACACAAAATTTTTAATTAACAAATGTCCGATTACCTACTTAACATTGGCGGACCTTACCTTTTATCCCGCGTTGTCTGGTCTGTATTTGTATTTTTGCTTTCCTTCTATTAAATTGAGAATATCTTCTGGTGCCCAACTACTTATTTTCTCTTTGTTTACACCGCAGAACATCTCTGTCCAATATGTATAAGATGGATTTAACGCTACTCCATTCTGCTTCTACTTCATTAGTATTATAAAGTATCACCATGTCTTTTAGCAATTCGTTAAACGTTTGCTCAAGTCTTTTGTACGCGACTTTATCTTTTGGTTTTTAAAAGTCAAAGTGTCTTTTTCAGTTCCATCTGTTCAAATTTTTATTAGTAGGCGCGGCTTTCATGATATCTAGGTCGTGGTTAGGGTCTATATCTGCTTCTGGGCAGCTTGTACAGTCTTTTACTTGATACCGAAACCGTCTAGCAAGAATATAATCTATTTGATATCTCAATATGTCTCCTGACATTTTTCATGTATATCGTCTTCTAGCATGATGTTGAAATAATGTGTAGGTATGTTATGGTTGAATTGTTTATGTCGCAAAAGTCTACCAATGTATTCCTCTGTCGTATCTCGTTTCTAAACCAAATAAACCTACTACCACTACTTTCGTACCCTCACCTACTACTGCAGTAAAATCTCTTGTAGTTATTAAACTTGCATATGTCAAATACTTTAGGCTTATATGCAACACGTAAATGACGATTTCAAATCGACCTAGAAATTAAAAAAGGACAGCATAAGTCCACAGACAGGATTTGAACCTGTAATCTTTCATACTATAATTGGACTTTACCAATTAAGCTACCATGGAGTAATTCAATTGGTTATAATACAAATTTAATTTGCTGTACGTAAGTATTATATCAACCTAAAAGTTTATTATCTTTAGCATTTTTGTGTATCCAATATGGCAGAGTCAATTTTTGACGGTATGGCGGGTATAGAGGAAGTTTTAAATTCTAGAGCGTACTGTCGAATCGTTGCAGCTGGACGCTTTGTTGTTTGTATTGTTCAGGATTAATTCGTTCATCCATTATCAGAATCTCTTCTTCCATTTTTCACGAGGTTTCTAACAACTTTACTTCTAGTTCTTATGAGTTGACTACCAATTGCGCTTGTAATTTTTGGATACCGCCGGAGAATTTCGTTTCCAACTTTTTTTGGTTTTTTAGTTTTCTATATAAATTCCTTTTTTAATCGAGCGTAATTATCTATTAATTTGTGCTCAACCGCTTTTGTCTTCTGATCTAGTTTCTTAGCGGTTATAGTAGTTTCCAGTATAAACTCCTTTCTTAATTGAGTGTAGTTTTCGTGAAACTTTCCTGTAATTTTGCAGAACTTTTTTTCATGCCAGACTTGAAGTTCCTAATAAAGAAAAGTGTTTTGATGTCCCCTTTTGCTGTTTAGTACAGGTGGTAGGCATACAAAGGAGAATCGTTCAAATTTCTTTTTCACTACAACGGCACACATTTGACACCAATTGTTTGATCTTTATTTTTAATAAATACAAGTCTAATAATTATTCTTAATAACCGCAAGTATTTACAGAAGCTTATTTGTATAAAGAGTAGCTTAATCACTATTTGTAGGCATTAGTTTATTTTTTTAAGTGCCAGGAATTAAATACTATTGTAGCAATAATTTTACTCGTAATTTATTTATTTAACGTATTTTCCTGTATATTAATTTATGTACATCAAATTTTTATTAGAACGGAATTCTAGCTAATACTAATCTATTGCAACGGGGTTAGCGCTAATATACAATAATCCTTTATTCAAGAAAAATGCAGCGATGATTCCATTACGATTCCTGTGAGTCATCATTTCTTATCGCTAGACAGATATGAAGCCGCTTTAGTAAAACCGGATAAACGTACTTTCCAGAATGTTCCATATACTTCTTATTTGCTGTCACGTTATTATATGTATTTTGCTCCTATACTAGTTTAAGTTGACTTATTGAAGTTAGTGTAGTTGCATTAAACTGTCGTATTAAAAAGTGGATATTTTATTATATATTGATTTGTATCTAATTGTATCAATAGCCCAGCATCTGTAATAGCAAAACGACATACTGTAGCTAGTTTAACGCTTTTACTTTCTTTACACAGATATTTCTTACATGATAATGTTGATGCGTTACTGCCTGCTCGTGATTCAGAAAGCAAAACCTCTTTGTGAACGGTTTGCAATGCGGAGTTGACAACATTTATTTAGCTTTCGGTTAAAAGCGTAAGCAAAGTTTTTGTCGATTTTTCTGCCATGCCGCTGTATTTATCTCACCCAAAAGTTACATTAATGTGTCTATTGATAAATAACCATTAAAGTTTAATCTAAATAGTGAAACATGTATCCCTATCAGGGCTATTTGTTTTGATAGCGGGCATTCCAACAAAAATTATACTAATTCCTTATAAAATTAAAAAAAAATTCATTAGATAAATAGATAGTTTGGAAAGTGTTGTCTCAAATTTACGTTAAGTACCTGAATTAATTTTATTCGTCAAACGCGAAGTAGTGTAAAAGCAAATAGTATACAGACGTAGCCTTCAGTGGTACGAAGTGGATTCTATAAAAGCAAATGCAAATCTTTTAGGGTTATATCGATTGAAACACTTTTACTAAACACCTTTGCACCCACCTTGAAGGTGCTTAAACACTCTGTCTCATAAAGCCCATGAGCGGATGAAACCATAGTTTTAATACCCTAAAAAACGGGTGTTCCACGAGACACTGCAGTAAAGGTTGATAAAACCTAGTGTACACGTTCCCCACCTTTTACTAATATGAAACAAACATAAAATCTACAAGCCTTGCTCATCTAGCTTATATTACCAAAGTTGAATATCAAAGTAAATAACAAACATAAAGTAAACATCTATCCCTAATTGCCCAAAATTTGCGTTTATTAAAAAAAAAGGACAACTTAAGTATTCTTCTTAAGCTTCTTTGGGAATTAAACCACTCATAGTTTTTAAAATGATCTTTATTTACGTTTCGATCCATGACCTAGGATTGTTTTCAAAATAATAAAAACTTCAAGTTTGACATTTATGACATAAATTGAAGGTTACTTTGATTTATTGATGTTTGAAATATTTGGTTTGAATACACTAAGCAAAAAATTTTTAAAGTTTAAAAGAATGATTGCCTTCAATTTGTGTTGCGACCTGGGATCGACTTTCCTTAGGTAGCCAATACGCTTAACGTGAAATCAGCTGATTAATTTTTATTGGTGAATTTTATATAAATTCAATAATTTGGGAAACATTTTTTAACATGTTTCTATTTATACAATTGAGAGATTTCAAATTTTATGTCTTATTTTACCGAGATTCAGTGAAGGGGGTTAAGCAACCTGTGGCTACCAAGATCCCCCAACATTTATAATTTGCCGAAATAATGGTTTTCTAGTTAATATGCTGATTGTTATGTAATTAGTTATTGTATGTGTAACAATTTTATTTTTGGTTAATAAATCCCTTCATCAAAGTGCGAGGATATTAAGACACTTTTAATAATTTTATTTTTGGTTATTAAATCCCTCCATCAAAGAGCGAGAATAATAAAACACTTTTATTAAAATAATGTTAAAATACATTTAACAAGTAAAGTAATACGTTAAAGCAGCATCTTTATTTGTAATTCTATTTGAGGTTGAATATCTGTGTCTTCTACAGCTATTCACAGGCGCGTTATTCAATTTGACAACCTCCTCCTTGGACGCTCCGGTAGTCCGAACGAGTTTGATAGTCAGTCGGCCATACGTGGAAGAAGCAACATGTACCAGAAACTTCAGGTCGGCAATCTGCGTATAAATTTTGAGAAGCCGGGACACATCTTTGAATAGCGCGCACGAACGAACGAACGAACGACATGAAAAATGCAACTTAGAAGATAGGAAATTCAATCCTTTTTTGTTAAAACCACTTTGTTTTACGTGTAAAATGAAAATTAGAAGATAGGAAATGCAATCCCTTTTGTTAAAACCACTTTGTTTTACAACGTGTAAAACGCAACTTAGAATATGGAAAGTTTAACCAATTTAAAGAAGACCACTTTGTTATACAGCGTAAAGAGGCTACTTTGGTAATGCAGCGTGATTCAACAAATTGCAGTAGCTGACGAATGTATTGTGACCGCATTTCTACACCTGGAACAACTCCACGTGGTAGAAGCTGTCTAGGATGAGCTGGGTTCATACTACATGCAGTAAACATCGCATGATATAACAAGTACCTCATCTAGGCGAGAGAAGCAGTTTTGGTTCGTAGTTAGCTTTAAGTAATTTTTTGGTGTTTCAAATTAGAAACACACTAATTTGTTCTTATGTGTAAAAGCACGAATATGATATTTGTTTCAACTATTGCTGAGCTGGAATTTCCAGTGTCGAAATTAAAATTCACTAATTTGATGTTTTAAGAAACAACACGTTGCTTCAGTATAAATTGTTAGTTACAACAACAGGTGTTACTGACGTCACTTATTTTTCTGTAGTATACTGCTGACAGATGCGTTCTCGAAAGCAAACGCTTCGAACAGCTTTAGCACATCTTATGTAAATAAGAATATTTTTGTGATCATTTTTTTGGAAACTAAAACCAGTACATATAACTTAAAAAGGAAAACCTGAATAGTAACATTTTTTTAATGTAACCTGCCTGAACAGATCTGAACGGGTTGGAGTATCTTTGTGTAACAAGTTTACAATATACTGTAAAATGTTTGATTATGAATAATTTTGATAAACCTTAATTTAAAATTCACAAAGTAATTCAATTATTTATTAAATTTTGTTGCATTGCATTTTATTTTGAAAGAGATTCTTTTTAGTAAATTATTGGTTCAAGATTAAAGTTTTTTATTTTGATCAAATATGATCAAACCTAACCACAGAAAGCTAACATCTGTAAGAGTAAATTTTTGATGCCAACTTTATATAGAAAATACCTTTTCACTATTTCGTTATGTATATTTGCGGGACACAAATAGTGTTCCACCTTTTTTTATTAACCTAACTATTATAATTTCTTACAGGAACAGCGTCTTATTTTATTAAGACAGGTTTTTGTCATCGAAGGCGATCTTTCTTTCTTTGGGTCTCCACGTCCGCCCTTAGAAATATGCCATGCCATTATCGTGAATAAGTCCGGACTTGGTGGCGCCTATTTGTCTGAGATTAAGTTTGACGTACAAACAGATTTCGACTTACCCCCCCATTTTTCATAGCTCTACCCAAGGAATAGACCCCTAGTTATGTCGGAAGACTTCGTTTCACTAGCGCCCAGCGTCTAGAGTCAGATATAGATTAGAAAAATTTGTTTCACTGGCGCCCATTCGAAAAACAACGCTTCACTGGTACACAACGTGGTGCAAGTAATAAGAAAAAAAAAATGTTTCACTGCCACCCAATGTGGGGCTGGTGCTTTTAGAAAAAACGTTACATATGTATAAATAGAAATCATGTATGTAGGTTGTATTTCATGTTAATATCGCAAGGAAAACCCAGGAAAAACTTGCAATGCTACCTAGATATTGTGGGCATTTATTTAACTTAAGTATATCAATATTAGACATCCAACCAAATTAGCTAGTACATATGATTTATACGGATACAATTGGGGTGCTTTTCTATATACAAATTTGTGGTTTACAATACGCTTTAAATTAGCACACAGACGTAAAAGCTTTTCTAATAATAAGTTTTCTTTGAGCGTATGATTACAATCTATCACAGTTATTAAATACACAACTGTATGAAATGTGGTGCAGGTGTAAACCAAAAATTCAGTAACTTGCAACTTTTGTTGGTCTTTTACAAGCTCCGAACAACCTTTATAGTGCAAGGTATTTTTGGTGACAGGTAATCCAATACTCCAACTAAATGTTTAATAAAAGCTTCCAAAACAATCGCACTTTCACTGTATCGGTATTATTAATTCCCTGTTTTCACTCAAGTTTAGGAACTTGTTACTCACAATCGTACAACTGCTACTCTATAGTCGAGGTCAGTTCCGTTTTTCATGTGACTGGTCACTTGTTCCCCAAACTTTTGAAAGCGGCACGTTTGTTTACGTTCGCAACGCATTTATTTTATAGCGGTACTTTATGAGTTTATGCTTATTGGAGTAATCTATTATGGTGGCGGTTTCTTTGAATTCGTGTGAATATGTTCAAATAAGCTTTTCTATTACGGATATTTAAGCAGATCTATTTGATTTTTTTAAAATTTAATACTGAGGGCGTAAAGTCGCGAACTATATTACTGGTTGTGTAAAAATTAACAAGGTGCTTTACTATTTTAATTCTTTACTATAATTTAATATCATGGAATATCCACGTTATTAAAAGTAATCTTCCAATGTTTCTATTAATATTCCAGACTGCTTTCGCTCATTAAAAAAACTGGAATTAATTAATCAATACACAAATGGTCGAATACCTACTTAACATTGGCAGTCCTTGTAGAAGGCATTACACCCAATGCTAATTGAGGATGTTGGCCTACTGAAACTAATAAGTTGCTAGCTGCTTGATAGTGAATAATTTTGCCTGGCATGGGGAAAGTAATTCGAGCATAGAAAACAAAAATCAATATAAATTGTTGGTTATTTTACAAAAGTAAAGCCCGTGAACGGTTTCACTGTTCTTGCAGATCATCAGACGGACGCATCTCTTTTTGCAAAACAACCAATTAAGTTCTGGAATTATATATAAATCAAGGTGGATTTATAATACAAACAGTTTCTCATATGCCCTCTATACTCGAATGTAAGCAACTAACCATTGGTGACTTTTACAAGTCTCAACATGATCAGCATAGATGGAGCTGCTAGACAAATTTTTTAAAAACTTAGTCAAACGAGAAGATGAAAAATAAATAAACAAATAGCCGAATTCCTACTTAACATATTTTTCATCTTGTCTTTTGACTAAGTTTTTAAAAATTTTGTATGGCAACTCCATCTATGCTGATCATGTTGGGACTTGTAAAAGTTACCGATGGTTAGTTGCCTACAATTGAGTATAGAAGGCGCATGAGAAACTGTTTGTATTATAAATACACTTTGTTTTATGTATAATCCCAGAACTTAATTGGTTGTTTTGCAAAAATAGATGCGCCTGTCTGATGATCTGCAAGAACAGTGAACCCGGTCATGGACTTTTCTTTTTGCGAAATAACCAACAATTTATATTGATTTTCGTTTTCTATGCTCGGATTACTTTCCCCATGCCAGGCAAAATTATTCATTATCATGGAATTAATTAATTAGTTTCTACTACCTAAGGTATGCCTAAATAATGCACTAGCGCTACTAGTATGCAATTTGTTTCTTTGAGTGCAAGGTCAGTTCGAAACACTGTTTCTAGGATACCTAATAAATATACGAATTTCCTGTACAAGATTGATGATTATGTAAATTTATAGAAGCGGAATTAAGAACACGATTCGTAACCTTTTCAATCACTTAATACACGAATTATATAAACGCAAGAATTAAATATTGATGTATTATTTTTGACAAAAACAATTTAAATGCTATTAGGTATGCAATTAATCGGAACTGTACGAATATTTTAACAAACTATATGCTTCAGTACTAGAGAAAATATATAAATAATTAATAAATCAAGATGTTTCTAGTTTAATTAAAACTCCTACCCATAAGACTGTAAAATAGTACTTTCTAATCCGACACGGAATCGTCTTTTTGGTTGTGAAGAACTATAAGCGACAAATGACTTTTTTGGGATATTTGAATTTGAAGAGAAAGGTTTTTTAAGGTTTATTGCATTTATACTAAGGAATATATATTTTGTTATACACACTTCGTATTGAAAAGTTTTTAGTATGCCTACGTTTAATGGGAAGTATTAATAGCCCATTCAGAATTTAAATGAATTTGATCAAGTAACTGAAGGAATCGGGTGGGAAAGTTACTTAATTTTCATATACACGTAGCGATATTGAGCTACTTTATCAAGAGTTTTAAAGATGAATATCTTTTCAAAATTGCGACCGTTCAGTTGCCACTTATTAAATATGAAAGAAAGGATTTAATTACTATTATTAGTAAACGTAACTTTTAAATAATTTTAAACAAGTTTTTGAATTAAAAATTGTCTTTTATATTACTGTTCACACCTTCAGCTAGCTGTTTCACATTTGCAGCATTGCTTTGGTATGCACTTTCTTTGTTATTGATTTGAATTTGCATTTTCCAATTAAATACACAAAACCAATGTAACCATTTTACGTCTACTTTTAATCCACCTGGCAATATGGTCTGTTCAAGCATCTGAATGTCATTTGTTTTTTATACAAAATTAATGGTTTTCGAAAAAGTATGTTGGTGATAACATGTTTATCTTTGAAAAACTAGTTATTGTAATTGATGAGGTTGTTTTAGTACGGGTCATTTGTGATAAAGAAGCTGATCGAGTAAACAAACTCAACCATTGTGTATTGTCGTCTGTAGATCTCGATCATGGGTTGTTAATTAATCACATCCCAGACATGTAACATGGGTTCTGAAACTGTTTGTTCAACTTCCTTTAGTTTGCACGTAATATATTAAAGAAGTAAAAAGTTATATAACTACATTTGCGCATAATGATAAATTGAGATCTATTACAAAGTTGCAAGGTCAGTACTTGATAGTTAATAAATTCGGTATAGTATTATATAATATTATCAAAACTAGCATACTTTAAATTTAGTCATCGCTTTAAATACTAGTTTTGTTTGCCCATGAAGTTTGCATACTATAGTGAGAGTTCGAACAGCGGTTTAGTTGTATATCTCTAAACTTACGTGGGTAAATTTAAATTTTGCGTAATCTATTGGCAAATCAAAGACAATGGATACTACGATCTGGCTTTTTGTACTACTTATTTTAATACTTTTGCAGTTAATTTATCAGCACATAACAAGAAATTTCAATTACTGGAAAGAGAAGAACGTACCTTACTTGCCTCCAGTGCTCGTTTTTGGAAATATATTCAACGTTGCAACTTTCCAGCATTCTCTAGGAGGTTTTATGCAAGATGTTTATAAATATGTAGATTCACGGTTTACTGGATTTTTTATGTTTGATCAACCGTTTCTGCTGGTTCGTGATCCAGATCTTATCAAAGATATTTTGATTAAAAATTTTGACTGTTTCAACAACAGAAGTATGCTTGAAAATCGACGCCATGAAAAAATAGCCTCTAAAATGCTGCTCGTAATTAAAAACCCAGAATGGAGGCAAGTGAGAACAAAGTTAACACCCGTATTTACTACAGGTAAAATCAAAGGTATGCTGCATTTAATACGTGAAGTAGCTGACGAATTGAAGAACTTTCTTAGCGAAGCGGTGAGTAAAGGTGAAGTTGTAGAAATCAAAGGAATGTGCACGAAATACACCGTAGATCTCATCTCGTCGTGTGCTTTTGGGGTTAATGCACATTCTTTTAAAAGCGAGAACGCAGAATTTGTAGTTGCTGCGCGTGGAATTGTTAATTTTACTATTAAAAGATCAATTAATATAGCAGCTCAGTTTGTTGCACCTTGGTTAGCAAAATTGTTTGGATTGACCTTTATGCATCCAGTCTCCACGGAATTTATTAGGTCGATATTTTGGGAACAAATGGATCATAGAAAAGCTTCTAAAATTAAACGAGGCGATTTGATAAATATTTTACTACAGATGAAGGAAGAAGGCGATGAAAGTCTTGGTAGGTATTGCTGTCACTAAATACGCGATTGAAGTGTATTTAAACAAGTTTTTTTAACATTATTGTCGTATACAGTGTTTTCTTAATACAGGTATACTATTTCATGTCATAAAGGTAGCCAACCCATCACAAAAAAGACACTACAAATCTGTGCAGCTTTATAATTATATTCAAAAATTTTACTTAGCACCCTAACAGATATTTTACATGATGTTGATCACGTGTCTTAAGTGAAAAATTGTATATAAAACAAAAAACTCCTTAGATGCAAGTTTTCAGGTATCCTTGTTGAAAATTGCGAGTGGAAGCGGAACTCCCATTTCTTGTATTCTTGTAACACCTCGTTTTTATAGTACCGTGATCCAATACTCTAAGAAAGCTTAAAACCTCTACATATAAAGTATTTTTTGCTTGAGTTTATTAAACATATCCCAATGTTTTCCCAGGATGAAAGATATTTCTGAATGAAAAAGAATATTATTCATACAGTAAAAATAACTCCTAAAAGCTTGTTCGTTTAATAAAATAGATTTTTGTTACTAGAAAATAATTTTCTTTTACGACTTGTAAGAAGTGTTAGTATTTTTGAGCAGAAAACTATATAAGGTGCAGTGGGGTAAGATCGTAAACGGGGTAAGATCGTAAACGGCCTATATTTATTCATACATAAATACGAATATAATAACTCATAGCTAGAAACCTGCATTAAATTAATATGAAGCGATTCCTAGAGATGTCTCTCATTTATGCGGGGAATTACTTTATTATATATTCATCAAAAAGTACATCTTTTGGTGCAGTGTACATCTAAGTTCGTGTTGTCCAACAAAGTGTCGTGATTTTTAAGGAAATTTTGTGTTTTTTTAGTCTATTTTTGATAAGTATAGAAAATATTGTGTAAAGTTTACATTAAATAAATAAATTAGATCAGTTGTCCAAAATTTACTGAGAAAACCACTACTTCGGTCTTGCCCCGAAAAAATTAGTGCACGGGGTAAGACCGAAGTATACAGCGGGGCAAGATCGCAGTAGTTTGTGCTGTTCATATATTTTGGTTATTTCTTCTGATATTTTCTTTCAACACTTATTAATAAAAAATTTTAGTTCCGAAATGGTTCGAAATTACGTTAGGAAGACAAGTCGAAGATCGTATACAACAGAGACGTTTGAAGAAGCCTTAGCAGAAATTAGAGCTGGACGTACAAATGCATTTAACGCCAGCAAAAAATATAAAATTCCGATCAGCACCATAATGGATCGCTTAAAAGGTAAACATGGCATCATAAATAAGTCACTTGGCAGATCAACTGCCATTTCGAAGGAACACGAACAACAGCTTGCTGATTGCCTCTTGACAATGGAAAAGTATGGGTTCGGGTTGTCTAGAAAAGAGGTGTTTGAATTAGTTAGGCAGTTTATTAAAGAAAACAAACTAAAAACCCCATTCAAAGACGATCTCCCTGGAGAAGATTGGTTTCTAGGTTTTAAAAAGAGACATAATTTAAGCATAAAAAAATCGCAAGCGGTAGAAGTGGCCCGTAAACGAGGTTGTAATCCGTTTACGGTCCAACAATATTTTACATTATTGGAGAACACCATACAAGAACTAGGATTAGAAAACACTCCTTCCAGTATTTGGAATTTAGAAGAGTCTAGTTTTTGCACTGACCCTTCTAAAACTAAAGTGGTTGGTGGTAAAAACGTGCCTTGCACGCGAGTAATAAGTGCTCCTGGAAGAAATAACATAACAGTACTACTAGCAGCATCTGCTTCGGGTGAAAAAGTCCCACCACTTATTATTTTTAAAGGAAAAAATATCTGGGACCAATGGGTTGCCCCCGAGAATACTGGCTTTTCTGGAACCACCTATGCTGCGACTGCCAATGGTTGGATGGAATCAACTGTTTTTGAAAAATATTTTGAAAAGCAATTTTTAAAATGTATTGATTCAAGCCGTCCAACCTTATTAATATATGATGGGCATGCTACCCATATTAGCGTCAAATTAATAGAAAAAGCTCGTGAATCAAATGTTACCATTCTAAAACTTCCACCACATACATGTCACATACTCCAACCTTTAGACCTAAGTGTCTTTAAACCATTAAAGTCAACCTGGGACCAAAAATTAGTCACGTGGCAGAGAAGAAATATTGGAGTAAAGCTCCCAAAACAACAGTTTTCAGTAATGATTAGAGATATTTGGCGCGATTCAAACCCAGAAATAGTTATGAATGGTTTCAAGAAAGCGGGGATTTATCCATTTTCAATGAATGTCGTTCCAGACTCCATGTTCTCTGCCATTATCCTGAAAGAATGGCAAAAAGCAAACGCCAAAGATCCTCCTAAAATGAACGAAGAACTATCCATTATTGAAGAAGCCCTTTGTCATCCACCTATAATGATTGATTTCCCTTTCGGCAACGTGGATAGTCCAGTTGAGGAAACTGTTAGCTTTATTAAAGAAAGAAGTGTTGAAATGTTACCACATTCTTCAAGAAACAGTTTTCCTTTTGTCTGTGATAGTCCTCAACACTCAACATCAGCCACATATGAAAATCTATTATTGGAAACTGTAAAGACAAACGTTAAATCAAACATTCAAAAGAAGAAAAGAGTGGGAACAGGAGCCGAAGTGATTACTTCAGAAGAAGTAATGAATAGGTTAAGTACGGACAAGCGGCCCACAAAAAAATCCGTAAGTGTATTAAAAAATAATCACAGTTCTGACAACTTATGTACAATATGCAAATGTGATTACCAATATTACACTGATAGAAGATCATGGATTCAATGCATAACTTGCATGGAATGGGTTTGTGGCATGTGCAATAAAGGATCAAAGAAAATGCAGTATGAATGTGAAAGATGCGTTGATGAAGATTAAATTTGAAAATTTTTATTGATAGAATTACCAAAATTAACTGTTTAAAATGTTTTGTGAGTTGAATTTTGAAACTTTTAGCGTTTGCTACAAAAATATTAAAATGTTATGATGCTTTGTATAGTTTTTCTTTTTAAATAAACTTCTTTCTCTAAGGAATTTCTTTAAAAGTGTGTAATTTTTAAACAATTTAACTAATTTTAATGCGGTAAATGGAATTTGGTAAGTAATTTATGAATAATTTCGAATTTCCCCCAGAACACAGCAAGATACATTTCAATAGATTGTAAATAGCCATTTACGAACTTGCCCCACCTTCGGGGCAAGTTCGTAGTGGGTGCAGCTTGTTACAATTTTCTGTGTAATTAAAAATTTCCAAGGAAAAATTGTGTTTTTTTTCATAACAAATTGTAGAGTATTAACTCTATTTTACGCTGATACTAATATATGTTAAATATTTAACAAATAATATATAAATAAATGTGTTAAAACTGAAACTATGCAAAAAGCGGTCCGATCTTACCCCACTCCACCTTACTTACGTATTTTACTTATCGTTTAATACAATCGTTTCTATTTTTGAACCAATTACTTCTATCAACATTCCCCAGCAAAACCCACAACGCATTTACTTTGTGGAGGTTATTTAAGTCGTTTTTCGTTACCCAATGTTTTTCTTTACACCCTCTTCCATTACCAATTAACTAATCTAGCTTAATGAATAATTTTGCCTGGCACGGAGAAAGTAATTCGAGCGTAGTAAACAAAAGTAAATGTAAATTGTTGGTTATTTTGCAAAAAGAAAAGTCCGTGATCGGTTTCGCTGTTGTTGCAGCTCGTCAGACGGATCCATCTTTTTTTGCAAAAGAACCAACTAAGTTCTGGAATTATATACAAATCAGGGTGTATTTATAAGTGCAGAATATATCTCATTCGCCCTATATACTGGAATGTAAGCAACTAACTATCGACTACTAGTTTAAGTCTCCGATATGATAGTATAGATGGCACTGCCAGAGAAAATTTTTAATTAACAATTGTCGGATTACCTACTTAACAGTGGCAGATCTTCTTTTTTCCATGCTTTGTCTGGTCTGTTTTTGTATTTTTGCCTTCCTTCTATTAAATTCAGTATATCCTCTGTTGTCTGGCTTCTGATTTTCTCTTTGTTTATACCGCAGAACATCTCTGACCAAGATATATAAGATGGATTTAACGCTATTCCATTCTGCTTCTACTTCATTAGTATTATAAAGTATCACCATGTCTTTTAGCAATTCGTTAAACCTTAGCTCAAGTCTTTTGCGCGTGTCTTTATCTTTTGGTTTTTAAAAGCCAAAGTGGCTTTTTCCGTTCCATCTGTTCAAATTTTTATTAGTAGGCGCGGCTTTCATGATATCTAGGTCGAGGTTAGCGTCTATATCTGCTTCTGGGCAGCTTCTACAGTCTTTTACTTGATACCGAAACCGTTGTCGAGCAAGAATATAATCTATTTGATATCTCAATATGGTTCCTGGCATTTTTGAGGTATATCGTCTTCTAGCATGATATTGAAATAATGTGTTGTTATGTTATGGTTGAATTGTTTATGTCGCAAAAGTCTACCAATGTATTCCTCTGTCGTATCTCGTTCCTAGACCAAATAAACCTACTGTCACTATTTCTATACCCTTACCTACCACTGCAGTAAAATCTCTCGTAGTTATTAAACTTACATATGTCAAATATCTTAGGTTTATATGCAACGCCTAAATGACGATTTTAAATCAAAAAGAAGAACAGCATAGGTCCACAGACAGGATTTGAACCTGTAACCTTCGATACTATAATTGGACTTTACCAATTGAGCTTCCATGGTGTAATTCAATTGGTTATAATACAAATTTAATTTGCAGTACGTGTGTGTTATATCAACCTAGGAGTTTATTATCTTGAGCATTTTTGTGTATCCAATATGGCACAGTCAATTTTTGAAAAATTTTTGGAAAAAAAAAAAAATTCACTTGTTTGTTGTTGAGAACACTAGCCTGCGGGTGAGGAGAATATCCTCGATACTGTTTAAAGCAACAATATAGTAAATTATACAGCTAATTTTTTTTCTTTTTTCCCCCTACTGATGATGACCACATAGTGGTCGAAATACGTATCTAGTAATTTAAATATTTTTTGTGGTTAAGGGTTTTTATTTAATTTTATTTAAATCGTGCCACAGTGTTCCTATAGATTATTGCATAACTAAAATTAGTAAAAAATGTTGGCAGCTGAGATTGCAAATTAATAGTTTTCAATTTTATTGCTGCGGGGTATACGAGGATTCAAGTACAAGGTTATTCTTTAAAATTCCAAATATCAAGTAGAACTGGTTATGTAGTCATTAATAGATTCGACATGGTCTGTGTATAATATAAGTATTAAATAATAAAAAAATTAATCTCCTTTAAATTGTAATTGTAGATTCCATACAAAAGGCACCAATTCACGCGTTCAACCGAGAGCATTAACCATTCTTTAACTATTTTACGCTTTAACATTAATCAAAAGTAACGGGTTATTTCGATACTGGAAATTTTGCTAATACTTCTGCGATCAATTTGATACCATAAAACAGAATTTAGTTAAATGAAAATTTAATCGAAAGGAATCACAAACACGCAAAAGCTTTTTGATTAGGCCAAAAATACTGTTTATCATGAATCTTCCTAATTATAAAATCTTATACAAATCATTTTAGAAAGTGCAAATAAGTTTCATCTTAGTAAGCGTGCCAATAAATGTTAAAAATTGGTAAGTAGAGTACAACCTTTTTGTTTTGTCCATTAGAGATACGAGGGACACTATTTATGTATTGAGAATAGAAAGAATAAACAAATGAATTTGATGAAAAATACTTTTATTGCTTTTCAAAATTATTGCCTTTAAGATCCATACATCTTTGCATGCGATTGAACCACCCTTCAAAGCACTTTGTCCAGTCGGAAGATGGTTGCGCTAAAACATGAGTTCTGAAGGCCTCAACCGCTCCTTCGGGCGATGAAAATCGTTGTCCACGTAGTTTATCTTTAATTAAGGGAAACAAGAAGAAGTCATTGGATGCCAAGTCGGGGCTGTAAGGCGGATGACCCATCAATTCGATCTTTTGTGTGTCCAAATACTCGTGTGTTGCATGTGTTGTGCGTTAGCTCGCATTGTCATGATGCAAAATGATTCGTCGTTTTGGGTTGGTTTCTCTCAATTTATCGAGAACTTCAGGCAAACAAATGGTCGTATACCACGCTGAATTAACGGTCTTTTAATATTCGAGAGCCACAGTTGCTACAGGACCTGTTTCGTGAAGAAAAACGCCACCATTTGCTTCTTAACACTTTGAGAACGAACAATTTTTGTTGACTTTGCTTCACATTGAAACACCCAAACTGCCGACTGGCCTTTTCTTACTGGCTCATACGCATAAATCCACAACTCGTCACCTGTGACGATGATGTATATCGCTTTGAATGCACCACGGTAGTATTTTGAAATCATTTTACGGCACCAATCGACACGAGTATTTTTTGAGCATCTGTCAACAGATGTGGAATCCAACGCGCACACAGCTTTCGAACATACAAATGTTTGTGTAAAATCTTATGTATGCTGGTCATACTAATGCTTAAACATTTCTCGATTTCTTGATATGTCACATGACAATCTTCTTCAATTAGTTTCCGCACAGCATCGATATTTTCCGGCACAAGGACCAATTTTGGACGACCTTCTTTAACTTCGTCCGTGAACGAACTACGTCCACATTTGAATTCAGTGTAACAGCGATATACAGTGGCTGTGGTTGGCGTTTCATTGCCAAAAGTTGAATTCAGTTGATTGATGCATTGTTCTTGAGTTGGACCACGTCGAAACTCATAATAAATCATAGCTCGAAAATTTACGCGCGTTAATTACATATTTTGACTGAGATGAAATTTTAAACACTGCAAAAACATAAATAGTGCTCGCACGTCAAAACGTTCTCAGTACCTATAACCTCATTAGAGACCAACCTATATTTCAAACCAATAAAGCGTCAGGGTAGCAATCATAGTGGGCTCGAGTTTCTGGACACATGTCGTTGCAAGGCTGGATCCTATACAACCCAATGGAAATCAAGCGCAAAGGTCAATTTTCAATACTCATTTTAAGCGTCACAATGCATTGTCTACTGTAGCACCACATTTCAAAGGCTTCTATATTTTTCCTGTTTGCTTCTCCTGTTCAGGTTTTACAGCCGTACCGTGCTGTGCTTTACACATGTGTTTTAAGCAATTTTTTTCTTGTTTCAATGTTTGTTGTCTTTGAACACAGTAGTTGCTTATTATTGTTAAACATAGCACGACTCATTGCAATCTTTTTGAATATTTCAAACACTTTTTTCCATTTTACATTGTCGAATGCTCTTCCAAATCTACAATTCCTATATACACGTTTTCCCCCTTTTTTGTTGTTTTCTCCATTATCACGCTCAGAGCTAAAATAGCCACCCGTGTGCCCATTTTTCGCCTAACCTTAAATTGATCACCTCCTAGTATTTCTTCAGCTCGTTTTTCCATTTGTCTTTGTACAATTCTAGTTAATATTTTTGATACGTGTGCTGTCAGACTTATTGTTCGAAAATTCTCACAGCTATCCGCGCCTCTCTTTTTTTGGTAAAATGACTATGATGTTACGTTTGAAATTTTTGGGTATCTTACCTGTCTCATACATGTAACTTACAAGTTGGAATGGACGTTCTGTTACTACTTGTCCTGTGGCTTTTAGAGTTTCTGCTTGCACCTTATCCATACCCGGCGCTTTACCATTTTTCAGATCCTTTAATGCTAATTCAAACTCATCTCGCAGATCCCGTCATCATTTTCAATGTCTGATACCTGTTCTAATGCTGTTAGTTCCTCTCCTGCATATAAATTTCCTATATATTCCTGCCATCTAAGCACTTTCTCTACATTTTCTATAACGTTTCCTCTCGCGTCCCTTATATTTTTGCTATACGGTTTTATATCCCTAAAATTTATTCTAATTAGTTTGTATACTTCGTCTGCCTTTCCTATTTCCATCTTTGCATCTTTGAACTTTTCATCAATCCATTGTTCTATAACATTCCTGCATTTGCGAATAACTTCCCATTTAATAGCGGAGATGCTCAGTAACATTGTCAACTAAATTTCTCAAACCACTGGCTGACTCTTTATTCAAAGAATTAAAATTAAATAGGCCTTGCGAATCATTGTGAACTAACATTCTAGGGTTATCAAACCTAACACAAAGTGCCTACCAGATACTGCGGTAATTTCTGCACGAAAACTCCAAGTTTTGGATAATTTTAAACAACTCTGTACCTAAGCTTGAGCTCAAACGTTGGACGTCACATAGCGAATTATTTTTATTAATCAGAGCATCAAAGGTATCTCTGAACTCAATCCAAGACAAGTTCTCTGAATTAAGATGCAGGAGACTGGCAGGGGGCAGCTTTACTGCTTCCAGGTTACGCCCTGGCAATCCTTTATTAGAATCTCTACTAGAGCTTCTAGAATTTGAACCAGAGCTACTGGATTTCTTAAGCTTTTGCAACATTGTCTTGACCATACCTTCTGCTATCGTTAAACTATCAATAAATTTATCATCAAGCTTTTCGGGCTTTCTGTATTCATTTTCTACATCCTTATTTGAGCATAAAAGCTTAATTTATAGCTAGGTTTCTTCAAATTCTTGAAATAATAATTGAAACCTATTAATTGCTAATTGTAACTTACTAACAACCATACCATTAATTGACTCGGAAGCATCTCTAGTTGCATTTAAATGGTTCATGAAATTGGTTAATCTTTTTCCAATCGAATCACGCTTTTTATTCAATTGCTTTAAACTATTAGTCATTTTAATTGTTTACGATGCACTCAAATACAAAATTAATGCATCCAAATTTGCAGTAAAGCAACAACTTATTTTTAATACTTTTACTTTAATCAAATCTTGATTTGACAGTTTATTCGCAAAACCTAACAACTCTACGCAAATCGATAATCGCTCACTGCCTTTATACCAGCAATATAACATACATACAAAAGAGTGTTTTATCCTTCAATTTTTTATCGTATAACTGAGTATCATCCAGCAGTTATCACCCAAATCGCACAGATTGGACAACTACGTTAATCACAAAATCGAAGGATGGAATATACGAAATTTAAATTGGAAAGGACTCACTTTTATAATCCAATGTGCATACTGGAATAGCAGCGCAGCATCCACAATCACTGAATTATAATCTTTATAATAAATTCTTCTAATCCAATTAATTCAATCAATGGATCCGGCTCTTAATCGGATCAATAAACAAATACTTTTTCGATAGAATGAACTGTAACTTATAAATGGTCATTACTTTTTTTTTGGCACTGATACTTAATGCTTGGATGGGATCCCTTTTTTTCAATTTAAATACACTGTGTAGAAGAACAAATACGTTTATATCTAATACAACATTAATCAATGTTTAACAAATCTAAAAACTTGACACTTCACAAAATTTCATAATCAAGCATTGACATATTGAGAACTTTATCCTTTAGATAATTGTCCAGAATTGACAAGAGATCGTGCACGCGTCAGTAGCGTTTTGCAGTAAATAACCGCAGTTATATTCGAGCATTATCTTCTCCCACATCGCTTAAATAAGGAAAATCACTTTATTTTCTTAGATAGCGTGCTACTGGAGCTGCTTGAGGACTTGCCATTAAGCATCAGACAGAATCTTTGGTTTCAAATCGGTTAGATACCAGCCTACACGACGATAGAAGTCACTGCATTTTTATATCACGATACTTAAATAAGTGGATTGGGAGGGTAGCTCCTATTGCGTGACCATCTCGGAACGCCGACCTATCTCCGCTAGATTTCTACTTCGGGGATCAGATACAGGTGTATACTTAAAAGAGGTGACTACAGAGTTGGAACGAGTTGTTAGAATCGTGGCTTGCACAAAATATAAAAGAGAGGAAGACAAAAGATTTTTACTGACATTGTAGCACGCTGGTGGGCTGGGTGCGAATGGTGGCTATTTTGAAAATATATTGAATTAGTGTATTTGTCAGAACGAATTCTTTGTTCCAATGTTAAATGGCGACTTCGTTTTAAATATTTTTATTTATTTGTTTAATATTTCTTAATCACTACAATCCATTTAGAATAGACCTGCATCTTCCCGAAGTTCTAGATTACTAGAACAGGTGTTCTAATGTTCTAGTGTTCTAATGAGCTACAGAGCCAAACTACAGGTCCACCCAAAGTAATAGGGTCGTTAGTGAGGAACCAGACTAAGACAGGTCCCCGAAAGAGGGCAGCGGCTCTTTTGGAAGGCAACGGAAAACCACCACATTACCTCCCAAGTACACAGCGTACTTAAATTGTAATAAATATGATAGCATTTTCTGGGGTAAAAGATTCCGGAGTTAAAATAGTCCCCCATTCGGATTTCCCGGGAGGAGACTACTTCGGAGGATGCAAACGGGAAGTGCAGAATAAGAGTCGGAAACATTTTGCAAGTCGGAGCGTGGATATATTAGAAGTATTAAGCAAGTAGGTAAGCTAGAGAACCTGAAAATAGAAATCAGCAGATTAGCACTAGACATAGTAGGGATCAGCGACGTTCGGTGGCTAGAGGCGGGGATTTTTGGAGTGGAGACTTCAGTGTAATTCATACAGCAGCAGAGGAAGGAAATTCGGGCGTGGGGATAGTTATGCAAAGAAAGATAAGACGCAGTGTAGAAAATTACTTACAAGCGAACGAAAAAGTACTCATGGTTAGATTAGAAATCTAAACCGATAAACACAGTAATAATGCAAGTATACCTGCCCACCTCAACCTACAGTGACGAAGAGGTAGAAGCAATCTACAAAGATATCAAAGACATACTAAGATACGCAAAAGGGCATGAAAATTTAATAATTAGGGGGGATTTTAATGCAGTAGTAGGTGAGAGTAGGGAAAGAGCGGTAGTGGAATTATTTGGTTTAGGCACGAGAAACGACAGGGGAAGTAGGTTAGTTGAATTTTGCGACAAGGACAATTTAATCAAAACAAACACATTATTTCAACATCATGCTAGAAGACACCAGGAGATATAGGAAGATATCAAATAGATTACGTTCTTGTTAGACAACGGTTTACAAATGAAGTAAAAGACCGTTGAAGCTACCCAGGGGCAGATATAAACACTGACCACAAGATCGTAATTATGAAGGCCGCACATAAATTAAAAAATTTCAAAAAAAGAAACGGAAAAATGCACTTTGACTTTGAGAAACTAAAAGGTAAAGATATTCAACAAAGATTCGAAAAAAAGTCAAATGAATTGCTAAAGGATACCGGAAAAATATCTGACACTAAGGAAGTAGAATGGAATAACATTAAATCCAGCTTAGACATGGCAGCCAGAGATATTCTGGGGTATACACAAAACGAAAATAAGAAACCATGGATAACAAAGGATATCCAGAATTTAATAGAAGAAATCTGACGAAACAGGAAACAGAGATACAAAACCATAAAATGGGAAAATATTCGCAAATGCAGGAAAGATAAAGAACAATGGATTGATGAAAAGTGCAAAGAGGTACAAACTAAGATGGAAATAGGAATCACAATTGAAGCATACAAACTAATTAGAATCAATTTTAGGAATATAAAACCGTATAGCAAAAATATAAAGGACGCGGGAGGAAACGTCATTACAGAAAATTTAGATAAAGTGGATAGATGGCGAGAATATATTCGGAATTTATATGCAGGAGAAAAACTAACAGCATTAGAACAGGAATCAGACATTGAAAATGATGACTTGGGATATCCTATACTTAGAGATGAGTTTGAATTAGCATTAAAGGGTCTGGAACATGGTAAAGCGCCGGATATAGATATGATGCAAGCAGAAACTCTAAAAGCCAAGCAGTAACAGAACGTCTCTTTTAACTTGTAAGCTATAAGTATGACACGGACGAGCTACGCAAAGATTTCAAACGTAACTATACCAGAAATAAACAATAAGTTTGACAGCACACGTATCAAAAATATTAACTAGAATTGTACAAAGACGAATGGAAAAACGAGCTGAAGAAATACTAGGAGAAGATCAATTTGGGTTCAGGCGAAACAGGGGAACCGGGGAGGCTATTTTAGCTCTGAGGGTAATAATGTAGAAAACAATAAAAAAAAGGTAAAGCGTGTGTATAGGGTTTGTGGATCTGGAAAAAGCATTCGACAATAAAAATGGAGAAAAATGTTCGAAATACTCAAAAAGATTGGAATGAGTGATAGAGACAGACGAATAGTACCTAGCTTATACAAATAGCAAACGGCGGTAATAGAATTAAAGCAGGAACGTAGAGAAGTAAATGTTAGGAAAGGGATGAGACAGGGATGTGTCCTATCCCCATTAATTTTTAACTTGTACATTGAAGAGGCAATGAATACCATCAAATGCAGGAAGGCATTTGGAATTATTATAACAGGATTTGCAGATGATATGGTGGTATTAGCATCTAGCAAAGAAGAGTTAGAAGCTGCTCTTATTGAAATGAAAACGGTTTTAACAGAGAGATTCGGTATAAAAATTAACAAAAATAAAACTAAGGTACCAATATGCAAAGGAGGGAAAAATAAATCAAAAACAAGAATACAAATAGGTAACAAGAACTTACAAGAGGTTAAGAATTTCTACAACCTAGGAAGCCAAATAACGCAAGATGGGAAAAGCGTAAAAGATATAAAACAAAGATTAGCACAAGGTCGTGCTAAATTTAACAAGAAATCGCAACTACTGTGTTCAGACACAACAAACATATGTGTGGAGCACAGCACTGTGCGGCTGTAAAGCCTAGACAGTAGGAGAAGCGGACAAGAAAACGGTAAAAGCCTTTTGAAATGTGGTGCTACAGACGAATGATGAAGATATCATAGACAGACAAAGTTAAGAACAAAGATGTACTATAAATGGTAGGGGAAGAAAGAAATATGTGAAATACGGTACAAAATCGGAGAGATAGGATGATATGCCACATACTACGGCATGAGGGAATAGTGCGTAATATATTAGAAGCAGAGATAGGAAAAAAGAGAAGTAGTGGTAGTCCTAGGTTAAACTATTGCACACAGTTAGTGAAAGGTGTAAGCTGTAGGAATTTTAGGGAAATGTGTGGGCAAGCTCAGAATAGAAATCAATGGTGGTACGCATCCAACCAGTTCCAAGATGGAATTCCTAATGATGAAAAAATAACTATACTTAAACATGATGATTATTATAAGAAGTTACAGGTATTGGTTGTGCAATACTCTCGAATAATATTAATTGTGTGAAAGGATTTACTGGAAAACTATTAATTCGGCAAATGTCTAAATGTTGGGGGATCTTGGCAGCCATAGGCTGCTTAACCTCTTGCACATACCACTGAATCTCGGTGAGATAGCGCATATAATTAGAAAACAATAGAAGGCGAACTAAGCGGTATATAGGCTGTGTGGAAATTTCAGGAAACTGTGTAAGCTAGCTTAGAATATAAATAAGTGGAGGTACGCGTCCAATCAGTTTTGAGACAGAAAACCTAATGACGAAGAAATAAGCGCAGATAAATCTGATGATTACTATAAACAACTACAGGTGTTGGTTGTGAAGTATCTGCAACTAATGTTGACTGTGCGAAAAGATGTCTTGGAAAAAATATTAAATCGGCAATAGTTGAAGTACTGGGGGAACTCGGCAGCCACAGGCTGCTTACCACCATTCACAACCACTGAATGTCGAAGAAATAGGGTATATAATTGTAAAACAATAGAAGGGAACCGAACTGCGACTAATAAGAAAGAACAGCGCCTATGATCAAAGGCAACAAACATAGAAATAAGAACAAAACATAAGTGTGAAGCACAGCACAATATGGTTATGAAATACGGACAGTAGGAAAAGCAGACAGAAAAACGGTAGCAGAGTTTTGAAATGTTGTGCTTCAGATATATGAGGATGTTCGCATGGACAGACAAAGTTATTAACAAATAGGTTATAGAAATAGTAGGGGAGTAAAGATATCTGTGGAAAAAATAGGAGAAATAGACGGGCAAAATACGTTCTAAGGCATTTTTGAGAATAGTATGGGATATATTAGAAGCAGAGATAGGAAAAAGAATGTAGATGTGGACCTAGATCAGATAGTGATAGATACAGACTCTGCATATTTCAGGGAAATGTGTAGGTTAGTTCAGAATAGGAAACAATGAGGGTACGCGTCTAACCAGTTTCAGGACTGAAGACCTAATGATGAAAATAACTACAATAATTAATTAAAAACGTTGTTGCGATAAACTGCAAACAATTTTTAGGACGATTGTTGTAGTAGACAATTTGAGAATTTTATAAATGTTTCATACTCCGATCTCGATGAAGTAATTGTAAAAAAAATCTCGATTTAAAATTTTTAATCAGTTTCCATTTTGTTATATGGAAAAACAAAAAATATTCAGAAATAGAAATATTTTAGGAAATCAAATGCTAATTATCAAAATCTTTGACTTTTTCAAAGTCCTGCAAATAAACAAGTTATGATGATTTTTTCGAAAACAAAAGGATTCCTAAATTCCGATATCTTCAAACTGAAATACCTGATAAAAAATTGTAACTGAAAAAGATTTTTTATTTTAATGAGTTCTAACCACCACTTTCGCGTGTAACGACTTAGTATTTATACCCTATATATATGAGAGCTTTAAGAAAGTCTCAATATAAAAGAGCCTTTTCTTTTTAACTATCTAGGACATTAAAACAAATCGAGATCAGGTGGCGTTCAACTTAATTACGATAAAGAAAGCTTTTCCACTTTTCAACCGCTTCCCTTTTTTCCTGAATATTTGTATATATTGTCCTTTTGCAGTTATATTATAAGTTGCCATGCAATAAGTCATATTGCCTCTTTTCTATGGCTGTTCTCAAATTACTTCCTTAATGTTGCAAGGTGCTAATATACTAAATTTCCCTTACTGTCTCTGTCACATAGTTTTCGTTGTGTATATTGTTTGGTGGTGTATATTTCTGCTTATGGACATTTGATCTTATTTTTCATCGTTTTCTGCTTGCGGTAAATCCCTCATAATGTGTTTTTCTTAATTTGATAACTTCCAATTGGTTGTTATAAAACAAGTAGTAGGCAATAGTTTTCCTCAACTCTACGAGTAAAAATGGGTTCCAAAAATGTTCTATTTTCTGTGACGGGAAAAAAATTTGACATTCAATGTTTCTTGACAGGTAACAAGATGTCACTTTTTATGAATTTACTTTTTTCCGGGTATGTGCAAATAAGTAAGAACACGAAGATATTTAATTTAAAGCCGGGTCCACACCTGTAACATTCGGGTGTAACATAACATCGTATCATAATTTCGTCGCGTTCGAAACAACCGATATAAAGAACTTAAGAAAACAAATTTTTGAAACCACTCGCAGAATTAAATTGACAGATATTTGATTACTTTAAAGGTTTTCTTAGCAACGCAAGTCTAACTGTTCCTGCTGTAAGTACAACAGCCTACTTGTGTGAAACTTCAAATTTGACATCGGTTGATTTTTTGACATTAATATATTGTAATATTTTTTTCAATATTAAATCATCGTTTTGCCTGTCACAGAAAAAAATAGTGTATTATACACGGGTAAAAATGTAAGATTTTAACTCTCGGTGTTTTGTCTCCCTTCGCTTTGCCACGGGAGACAAACACACCTCGAGTTAAAATCTAGTACTTTTTCCCTTGTATAATAAATTATAACTTTTGCAATTATTAAAAGGGGTTTGTTATTTGGTTTTTACTCCTATGTGACCAGCTGTAAGGCACAAGGAAGTTTGACGAGGATTTCCAGTAAGTGTAAAGAGCCCACGGCAAGTTTCGGTGGAAAATGGCTCGTAGATGAGGAAACCTCAAAAGACTAAGTGGCTAGTCGAGCTATTTGCTCTGGGTAGAACATGAGCTGTGGGTCGGGGTTGGACTGCGACCAAAAATGTAAAGAATATGGCGCTACCGAATTTTTGTATACGAAGAAGACCTTTTTTAAGTCCGTTGTATAAGGCGAATGCGGAAACCTTTACTCAATTACCGCTATACAATATATTACTGAAATACAATCCCTAAAGTTTTCTTATCTTATGGCTCTATATTGACCTCTATAGATGCACTGCTACACCTGTGAACAGATTAAAACAAGGATAGCACTGTTTGTGCCTTAATATCCAAAATTAATGATTAATTTGAATCAACCCTCATTCATTCCAATCAATAATCCTAGTCTAGACCAAACAAAAATCTATTCCTTCAATATTAAGTAGTTATTTACAAGACATCTTCTTTAAATAAATTTGAATAAATTAAATAATTGAAAGATATGTACATATGTACTTGATAGTATCAGTACTTCTCACAGATAAAACATGATAACTTTATACTAGCAATGTCTAGCAAAAATTTATTCTCAAATGAGTGAGTATGAATTTCTTTTCTGAATGTTTAACTTTAAATTACAGCATTGGTTGGTTTTAGAAGCACTACTTAACCTCACATTCTATGATTAAATATTCCACTTAGCAATTAGTGAAATGTAAAATGTAAGAATTCAATTCTCCAAGATTTGAATAAATTAGTTTCAAATAATCAATTTAATTTTCTTTAAATATAGAATTCAACTTGTCTTATTTTCATAATGACATCTGCCGTGTATTAATAGTATTAATAAAAAGATTTAATGTGAAACTCTATAGGTTCCTGTTGCTTAATTTGAAAAATAACTAGTCTGTCATTCACCTAGTGAACTTGAACTTTACCACGTGATCAAACAAAAATTATTTGTCTGCTATACATAATGCTACAGCTGACGTATATGAAAGTAATCTACATACCAGATGTTCATCCGATGGAAAAATACCTGCTAGGTATATGGACCATACCCGGAATTATAATTGATGATTTATAATTCGCTTGCCTCAGCAACTAAGAATACAGGAAATCTCCAATTCCATACAACCAAAATAGCTGCATACTGAATCTTCAATATAACATAACGACGTTCACATTAAATAATTGAAACTTGCCAATTTGACTTTTGTACAAGGTTAAACTTCACATAGATACTACCAAATTTTATTTCTTATCCAAATTAATTAGTTATATTTCTTAAATTTCAAAACTGAGATGTACAACATATCCTAAATTATATGTTAACCAAAGTTGCATGTTAACTAAAAAGCCATTCAACCAAATTAACGTCTCGTCAATTGCGAGCTAATTCCAGCAAGTGTGGACATAAAAATGCGCATCGCTGAGACGATATCATTACAAGAATACAATCTTTTAATTTTCGTGTGCTTCCAACACGTGGACTGAATAAACGTCATGATCCTTGAGTTCAAGGAACAATTGACCTCTTCTAACAACAGCTGAGTTGGAAGTGATAATATCACGCGGGTTGCCGCCTGACAACAAGCTTAATATTACAATCGTCTAACAGAAGGAACTCTTATGATGACACTAACAAAAGGCATCTTTTATCACCGCATAATTTAAAATTGTACACTTTCGAATTGAAAGCTAATATTGTTTTCGACAATATGTATTTCGTAGATTGTGTAGCATCATTATGCTTAAGTTGGTTATTATTAATTTAAATAAGTCAGATATCTGTGAACATAATGACAGAAATTAAAATCGTTACAAAATAACTATTTATATTATGCAACGGTACCTTAAATAAAAATATTATAAATAGAATTTATTTAAGTGTAAATTCACTAGTTTTAAGCCCTTGTTCTGATTTAAATTTCTTTGTGTACAACCTTCTTGCTTTTCAGACGACGACGTTCTAGCAGCGCAAGCTCTGCAATTTTTTGCAGCTGGATTTGAAACTACTTCAACTGCTATTTTATTTACACTTTATGAGTTGGCAGTAAACAAAGATATCCAGAACCGGCTACGAGAAGAAATTAAACACGCGGAAAAAGAAGATGGGAAAATATCTTACCAGACTATTATGGATATGAAATACCTAGACTGCGTCGTTAGCGGTAAGTATCTTTGCTCTAAAGCTGTAAGATAAAGTAAGGTCAATAGATTTTGAAGTAAGTGGTAAAACTCAAGAGTTTATTTGGACTCTATAAAGATAAACAAGTTATGGTAGAAGTTTGTTTTAAAATCCTTCCCCTTAAAGTCGAAGCAACTTTAATTACACAAAGTACCGAAGATGTTCACCGCTTAACTCGGTGCGTTACATCTTCATCATTAAGTCTTCAGTCCTAGAACTGCTTGGACGCGTACCCTCATTGTTTCCTAGTCTGAACCAACCTACACATTTCCGTGAAATTTGCACGGTCTGCATCTATCACTATCTGTGTGCGAAAGTCTGATCTCGATCTATTTCTACCTCTCTTTTCCTATCACTGCCTGTAATATATCCCGTACTATTTCTCAGAAATGCCTTAGAACGTATCCTGTTCTTCTATTTCTCCTATTTTTTCGTTTTCCACAGATATCTTTATTCCAGTACTATTTTTACAACCTATTTGTTATTAACTTTGTCTGTCCATGTTACCATCCTCATACATCTGAAGCACAACATTCCAGTAGGCTTATATCTCTTTCTGTCTGCTTTTCCTACTGCCCCTATTTTATAGACGTACTGTGCTGTGCTCAACACTATGCTTTGAACAGTTTTCTTTTTGTATCTATGTTCGTTGTCTCTGAGCATAGCCGCTGTTCTTTCTTGTTTAATGCAGTTCGGTCACATTTTATTGTTTTACAGTTATATACCCTATTTCCCCGATATTCAGTGGTATGTTGTTACTATTTTTACCTTACTTAATTAATCAAGTAATTAATTAATTAAAGTTATTCCTGGGTTCTTTAATACTGTTTGATGAAACCAGTGAACTTAAGGAAGGATTTCCTTAAGATGATGGAACTCAACCATCTTCCGACTATGCTAGGGGTCTATACCTCGGGAAGAGCTTATGAGGATTGGTCGTGGTTCTTTTACAAAACATTATTTACTTACTGATTCAAATTATACCAAAATAGGGGTATGAGGGGTGCGCCACCAAGTCATTAAGTTTTAAACACAGAGTTTCCCTACGGGGGACTTGGGAGTCCTTAGAGAGGAATATTGTATTTACTGCTTAAGCAGGAGTTGTAAAGAAAATAGGATTAAATTAGCAAAGGACACAAGAGGTGTACTCTTGTTACCCCACACAAAAGAGAAAAGCCTGTCACGGTACAAAATTGCATTTATGAACTTTGGAAACAATTCAAGTGTTGCTTCGTAGCTTGATGACTTCTTAAAGCTCCGAAGTAGCTCAGGGCCAAGACACTTAAAGAGGTTTCGATTATTGGGGTGGGATTCTGACAATCATTGACTCTATATGAGGCCTTTATAAAGCTACTTTTATTTGGGGCGCCAGGACGGGGAGCAATAGTGACATAGAGCCCTGTTCCACGAACTCTGAACAACCACAAAGTAACACTATAAATCTTTAAATAGCCAAACAAACAAAACAATAATACTCAATAACCAGTTAAGTACAAATTCTATTAACGTTTCCTTTCTACTAACCTTCACACACACATTAAAATACAGGAAATTACTGTAACGCTTTAAATAAATAAATAAAATGGATCTAAGAACAATTAATTAACACACTATTTCTATACCTCTGCACGAGTGCTATGATTAGGCAATGTACACCTCATATATAATTACCAATTGTGCAGTGCAAGATTTATATGGCCATACAAAGTTGCAATACCTTATTATACACTACTGAACCTCAATATGTTCAAATAATAAGTACTAAAAGACACACTCGTGTAGGGATTTACACTGTTAAATTAATTCAATATTCAAAATGTGATTAGAATTCCAATTATCAAATAATTACCTTCAGTACATAATATTAAACACAACTCTTATAGGCAATATCTAACCAGTAATAGTGTAAAGTGGGTTGCTTTATAATTTTCCTTCGTTAAGCAGGTAATTAATTTAGAACTAACACATTTGCACTAACTAAAGTAGCGCTTATCAACATGCAATAATTGTAAACGACAATAATGAAACAATATATATTACAAAAATTTATAGAAAACAACATACGACCTTATCCTGTCTTGATTCTATAGATGCAGGAAATCCAAACCATTTAGGTTCGGATCCTTGCAGTATCTTTGGACGATTAGGAATGAGCAGCTTATCTAGACGAACTCAACGACAGGAAAGATTCTTCATAAACTATTAACAAATATTTTACGGCAGGCAATATTTGTACCAGCAGTAAATATAAACTTTAACGTGAATTTCTAATTAAATCTATTTAATTCCATACACCATTGTAAAACTATTTACACATGCGTTACATTAGGTAGAAAACTTACCAGTGATTCTGGGATTAATAGTTAATTTAAGCAAAGAAGCTTTTAACCATTTACAACACATGTGCTCTCAACTATTGAGCATAACAGGCAAGTTGTTTTTATCCGCATAAAGCGTAACTGATTACTAACCCACCAAAAATAAAAGGGCAGTAAACCAGAATAAACGATGAGATACTGTAAAATCTCCACAAAGGGGTACAATAAAAATACAGTGTTCACCTCAACCACATTTAAACTCATTGATGGACACCAGAAGAGAGAGCTTGCTCTTCGCAATTTCCTCATTATCACTGAAATAAGTGATAACAACATCTTCAAATACATTAACATTGAGCTTACATTTGCCAGAGTAATATGACAGCTAAAATATACAACCAATCTTATGATACACAGCAGACAACTGTAAGCTACGATTGCAGTGAACAATTTCTAACATCCAAGATCATACAATACTATAGATCACAATGCAAAAATGAGGGTTGCAACCTATAAATATTAATTATATATACACTTTAATAGACACAAATATTAGGCATCAAATTTTAAAAATGCTAGCAGTGCTCCTTAATCAAATGGGTGCCACAAATATTAATATATTGAAGGTATTTATGCCTCTTGCTCCATTGATTCAATTACCCTATTCTTGAACTCACTTGTTCAAAATAAAACAATTACTTAAATGAATTAAATGATGGTTCTTTAATCAAATATTGCTTTCTCTAAGATAAAAGGTTGTATGTACAAAATATATACATCAAAATTGTACTTCAATTTCTTCTACGCAGTTGTAGAATAATAAAATCAAACAAAATATCAAAACATGTTAAGCATTTCCTTTTTTATTACAAAGCTATTTCAAATCAGTACCCAAAATATCAGATCTGTTATTTGGTTAAAGGTGTATATGGAAATTTCAAAAATCTAATAATTTAACTTTCATATTTGCTTCAAGTATAATTACGCATAAATAAAAACTTTAATCAGGACTCAATTAGGGTGTTTAAGTTCATTCGTAATAATAACAGGTACAACCCTGAATTTAAATGGTGATAAACTTTTAACATCAAAATAAATGTAGTTGCTAAGGAAAATAAGAATCGTAGGTCATCATAATGTTGTACTTAATATATTGCTTTGTATTGATGTTGACCTTAATGTGGACGTCATGTGAAAATAATTAAAAAGACTTACCTTGTACAGTGGTGTTCTTGTTTATGTAAGAGTGTTACTTTGTCTAAACCAGATGTGCTTACATACGGTGCCTCGACAAACAAATGATGTCGGCTGTCCACATGTTGTAATGTAGCCAACTGTACTTTTCTTGGACCCAATTATACGAACTTGAAGTGTATTTCGTCCTTGCAAAATGAAACAAACAAATTCAATTCACCAGGAATCCAAAATGCTTTGTTTTTTCTTTACGGCATTCCATTCGTTATACAACAATTATGTTGACCGTAATTATCTATTTTATTAATTGCAACAACCGGAAATTCGCCAACCATTTAGGTTAATTTTACAAACTAATTGAGATCAATATTAACAAGTTACGAGATCATTATTAGAATTTCTTGGAGTACGTTTTATCATTTTTGGGAAAATAAAAATTAACAAGTCGGATATCTTGTTATCGGAAAACTATTGAGCGTGTAAACGCTATTTTATTAAAAGTTCTACATTAAACACATGAAAAGTTATTACTAGATTTCTTTCGTTATCTATTCAACTGCATTCTTTTTCGAATAAAACATCATGGCAATTAAAAGATTATTGTAAATTTGAGTAAATTATAGTAAACTGAAGAAAATTATGTTATACTGAGGATAATTATTACTAATTGAAGAACGTTCAGATAAATTCAAGAGAATTATGATTAACTAAAAAGCGCATTATTAAGAAACACTTATTCAAGTGCATGTTGCACTTGACTTAAACGGCTAGGCCTAAGGCCACACGAAAATTGCTGGCTAGAACACTGCACTTCTGCATCGTGTGTCTTTATCAAATGCCCATGCCAGACTGACTGGTTTGTTCAGTGTGCACAAGTACTTCAAAGTCGCTTGACATTGAGGTATTTATGCAAGCAGCCAACGCCTGTTGATAGCAACCAAATTAGCACTAGAGAATAATCTCTGCATTATGATTGGGCTACACGATCCCAATACGAATATTTATTTGCATAACGATATTTACGTGTTTATTTAAATAGACAAAACGACGTATTTAACGAACAACTTTAGGTGATTTGCAGACGTCAAAAGAATTGTTATAATGTGAAGGGGGTTAAGCAGCCTTTGGCCGCCAAGTTCCTCCAGCACTTGAACCTTTGTCGAATTAATAGTTTTTCCAATTTATACTTTCGCACATCAACATTAGTTGAAAAAATTTCACAACCAACACCTGCAGTTGTTTATAATAATCATGAGATTTAAGTGCAATTATTTTATTCGTCATTAGGTTTCCGTCTTGAAACTGGTTGGACGCGTACCTTCACTTATTGCTATTCTGAGTTAGCCTACATCCTTTCCTGCAATTCGCACACCTGCCGGTATACAGCTCGATTCCCTTCTATTGTTTTATAACTATATGCCCTCTTTCACCGAGATTCAGTGGTATGTGAAGGGGGTTAAGCAGCCTGTGGCTGTCAAGGATCCCTTAAACATTTGCCGTATTAATAGTTTTCAAGTAAATCCTTTCGCACAATTAACATTAGTTGGGAGTATTGCAAAACCAATATCTGTAGTTGTTTATAATTATCACCATGTTTAAGTACAAGTATTATTTTGTCATTAGTTTTTCCATCTTGCGACTGGTTGGAAGCGTACCTCCATTGATTTCTGTTCTGAGCTAGCCTACACATTTTCCTGAAATTCTCACAGCCTACGTCTTTCACTTTCTGTGTGCAGTAGTCTAACCTAGGTTTACCTCTACTTTTCTTTTTTCCTGTCTCTGCTTCTAATATATTCCACACTATTCCCTCGTGTTTTAGTATGTGGCCTATAATCCTATCTCTCCTATTTTTTACTGTTTTTCACATACTTCTTTCTTTCCCTACCATTTCTATTACTTCTTTGTTCTTAACTTTGTCTGTCCATGGTATCTTCATCATACGTCTGTAGCACCACATTCCAAAGGCTTTACCTTTTTCTTGTCTGCTTCTCCTACTGTCTAGGTTTCACAGCCATACAGTGCTGTGCTCCACACATATGTTTTAAGCAATCTTTTCCTTGTTTCTATGTTTGTGGTCTTTGAGCACAGTTGTTGCTTTTTGTTGTTAAATGTTGCACGACCTTGTACTAATCTTTGTTTTATATCTTTTGTGCCTTTCCCATCTTGCGTTATTTGACCTTCTAGGTAGCAGAACTCCTTAACCTCTTGTGAGTTCTCGGTACCTATTTGTATTCTTGGTTTTGA
Source organism: Platerodrilus igneus (assembly GCA_036346225.1). Classification (NCBI taxonomy): domain Eukaryota; kingdom Metazoa; phylum Arthropoda; class Insecta; order Coleoptera; family Lycidae; genus Platerodrilus; species Platerodrilus igneus. Next base: position 1,328,692 of record JARFIW010001555.1, read on the forward strand.
TTTATTTTCCCCTCTTTTGCATACTAAAACTTTAATTTTATTTTTGTTAATTTTCATACCATATCTCTCCGTTAGAACTGTTTCCATTTCATTAAGAGCAGCTTCTAACTCTTCTTTGCTAGATGCTAATACCGCTATATCATCTGCAAATCTAAGCATATCAATCTTTTGTCCCTGCATATTAATTCCAAATGTCTTCTTGCATTTGACAATATTCATTGCCTCTTCTATGTATAAGTTAAAAATTAATGGGGATAAGGCACGTCCCTGTCTCATTCCTTTTCTAATATTTACTTCTCTACTTTCTTGCTCTAATTCTATTACCGCTGTTTGCTCTTTGTATAAGCAGTGCACTATCCGTCTTTTCCTAAAACTCATTCCAATCTTTTTGAGTATATCAAACATTTTTTTCCATTTTACATTGTCGAATGCTTTTTCTAGATCTACAAACCCTATATATACGTTTTTCCCCTTCTCTATTGTTTTCTCCATTATCACCCTCAGAACAATAGCCTCCCGGTTTCCCTGTTTCGTCTAAACCCATAATTGATCTTCTCTCAGTTTTTCTTCAGCTCGTTTTTCCATTTGTCTTTGTACTATTCTAGTTAATATTTTTGAAACATGTGCTGTCAAACTTATTGTTCGAAAATTTTCGCATCCATCCGCGCCTCTTTTTTTGGTATAGTTACTATGTTGTTACGTTTGAAATATTTGGGTATCTCGCCTGTCTTATCGATATAGCTTACAAGTCGGAAGAGACGTTCTGTTACTGCTTGCCCAGCGGCTTTTAGAGTTTCTGCATGCACCTTATATATACCCGGCGCCTTACGATTTTTCAGACCTTTTAATGCTAATTCAAACTCATCCTAGGTCATCATTTTCTATGTTTGATTCCTGTTCTACTGCTGTTAGTTCCTCTCCTGAATATAAATTCGCTATACATTCCTGCCATCTAGCTACTTTCTCTATATTTTCTATAATGACGTTTCCTCCCACGTTCCTTATATTTTTGCTACATTGTTTTCTATCACTAAAATTCATTCTAACTAAGTTGTATGCTTCATCTGTCTTTCCTATTTCCATCTTAGTTTGTACTTCTTTGCACTTATCATCAATCCATTGTTCTTTAGCTTTCCTGCATTTGTGAATAATTTCCCATTTTATGGCTTTGTATCTCTGTTTTCATGATTCCCGTTTTCCTTAGTATCAGAAATTTTTCCCATATCTTTCAGCAATTCATTTGACTTTTTCAAATTTTTCGTGAATATCTTAATCTTTTAGCTTCTCAAAGTTGCTCTTTTTCAGATTTTTAAATTTAAGTGCGGCCTTCATAATTACGATGTTGTGGTCAGTGTTTATATCTGCTTCCGGGTAGCTTCTACAGTCTTTTACTTGATTTCTAAGCCGTTCTCTACCAATAATGTAATCTTATCTTCCTATATCTCCTGGCATCTTCCACGTGTATCGTCTTCTAGCATGATGTTGAAATTATGTATTTCTGATCGTTAAGTTGTTCTTGTCGCAAAATTCTACCAGTCTATTTTCTCTGTCATTTCTCGTGCCTAAACCAGATACACCTTCAGCTACCACTGAATTAAAATCCCCCGTAGTTACTAAATTTTCATGTCCTTTTACGTATCTTAGTATGTCTTCGATATATTTGTAGATCGCTTCTACCTCTTTGTCACTGTAGCTAGAGGTGGGCATGTACACTTGTATTATTACTGTTTTTACCGGTTTAGATTCAAATTTAACCATGAGTACTGATTGATGGGGGATTAAGGAGTTATATAAATTGATAAAGATATGCTATTATAGGGAAGGACCAATTGCTTTTTGCAAGCAATAACGATAGCAGTGGAGCGGTTATGTAATAACTACAACTACACCAAACTACTTAATAAAAGGGTATAAATACCTTTTATCCTGTGCCGCTGTGGGCAAATGAAACGTTCACGCACAAAAGCTTTTTACGGAGAACCAGTAACACGCACGAATGGTGTCGGTCTCGCTTTCAAAGCTCTCACACGACCGTCTTCTGCAAGGGTTCTGATGCGACTTGCTTCTGTAAAGGCTCGAGTATGACTGTCACTTCACGCACTCACTGCCGGTATATAATAAAATGTTTCACTGAAAACTGTAGGATGCACGCACAGGTGGTATTTATTGTCACAAATACCGAATTGTTCGATGATGACGTAACAAGTACTCTTTCGTTCTTTTGTCAGTAGTTTTCTATACGTTGTTCTATCTTCCTCTGATCCTGTATGAATTACCCTGAAGTCTCCGCTCCAAAAATCCTCCGCCTCTGGTCAGCTGCAAATAACTTGTTATTTATATATATATTGATATGATAACGCCGTACTCGGTGTTAATGGACGTTTTCTATAACTCCACCTCTCTGTGTTTTCTAATCAAATTTAAATCTCACTAATTTTATTATTATGTCACAGGTAGCTTTTATTAATCTACACAGAGTGCACAACGTTACGATGATCAATTTTTTCTTCTCCACCCCTTTCTGATTACCTATTTGTTTGAATTTATAACACGAAGTCAATTAATTTCATATAATGAAAAGAAATATTATTTACAAGTTTTGAAAAATATTAAAATACACCCTTTAATCAATCAATATCATATGTATCATTTGTCCCAAAATTTATATGCTTTGAACCAATCTAAAGTCACCAAAAACTACCTCTCTTTACCAAAGAGACCTGAACGTTCTGGACCCCTTTATAATATATTGCGTACTTTTAACGTATGCAATGTTCGTTGCTGACTTCGTTACAGTTCTATATAAATTAAGTAAATTCAGTATTGAAATTTAAATAGAAAAAAATCTTAAAACTAATTAGATCTGACCTGTTACAGGTTGTTCGGGTTGTCTTCATTCGTCTATCACTGCTCTGCTTAATTGAATTCCTCGTTTTCATAGATTACTTCGTGCTTCTTTATTTTATTTGCATTGAACCTCGCAACTCAAAATTATACCAAAATCGTCGACGCTGATTATATTATTATATTAACATTTAAAATATCCCCACATTCGAATTATCATCAACTATAATATCTATCCACTTGAATTTGAATTATAAAAAAAAATGTACCATCCATTAGATTTCTTATCCTCAACATTCGAAGTATTATATCCACCACATTTAAATTATCCACACCTTCGAATTATCATACACCAATTAGAAGTATTAAAATTATAAAAATGTACCATAGATTCGAATTATCATCAGATTCGAAATTATTATCAACCAATTAGGATTATCCATACATTCGGAGCCGTTAAACGGCAAAAGAAGTCTTCATACTTTTAGCACTTACTTGTCACTATAACTTTCACAATTATATTATTAAATATTAAATTACACGTGACTTTTAATTCACAGTGACACAGCTTGGCCCCCGCTTGCGTTTAAAACTGAACTGTCTTATCATCACTCGGTGTTAATATAGGCTCATCCCACTTGCATGTGGACTGGGTTTTCAACAAGTCTGTAGATATCTTAACCAGAAAGGTCCTTGTGTTTCCTGCATTTTCTGATGTAATATATTCGGTTTTCCGAGAAATGGTCATTTGCCACAGATACCTCGTTATCTAGACCATACGTTGTTTTGTGTAGATATCGCGTTTTCCATATTATACAAAAATACATTATGTAATTTCAATTTTACTTTCGTTTATTTTATGCGTTTTTGAACTGCGTTTTCTTATCAAAATGTTTATTGTTTCCACGCACTTACATAAAGCTTTGTTAAGTTTTATCTCTCATCTTCATATTTGTTTTATAACTGATTAGAACCCTTTTCAATGCGTGTTTAATTACATTTGCTATCATTTTCTCTTGAATGCGCGTCCTTTTACTGAAAGATATTCTTACTTGCATTGTTTAAAATTAATAAAGCTCTATATACCGAGTGTTGAATACTTGTTACTTACCTAATGTATGAATTACCTATTTCTATGCTAAATACGAGTACTATTGTTGTAAAATATGCTTATTCGCATTGTTTAAAACCAACTATGATCTATATACAGGGTGTTAAATATTTACTATTTACATAATATCCAAATTACTTAATTTTCTGCTAAATAAATGCAGTTTTCTGCTACCTATCGAAATTTATGGTTACTGCACGACCCACTGAATATACCCCTAAACAACCCCTTATCACAGCAATATATATTATATATATAGATACGCATACACACACTCACACACACACACACACACACACACACTTTAGGCAATATGACAACAATAGCAGGCGCTGTTGAAGAAACAAGATGATATGAAAAGTTTTATTAATTATTTTTTTTAGAAAGCCTTCGAAAATATCCACCGTTAACTTTTTTGGAACGTCGTTGCACTAAAACGTTTTCCGTACCGAATAGTTCGCTTACTATTCAAGAAGGAATACCAGTTTATATTTCATTAATTGGTCTTCACATGGATCCGGCGTATTTTGCAGAACCGGATAAGTTTGACCCGGATCGCTTTTCAGACGAGAATAAAAAGTCGATTACGCCTTTTACCTATTTGCCATTTGGCGATGGTCCAAGAAACTGCATTGGTATTTTAGATTAACCAACTACACATGATATTGTTTATATAAATATTATTATAGGTTCCAGATTTGGATTACTCGGTGCCAAAATAGCTATCATGCAAATCATATCTGACTTTGAAGTAGATCTTGACACCAGGACACCAGTACCTATGGTTCTTGATACTAAAACGAGCTTTTTAATTGCACCAAAAGGCAGTGTTCTGTACCTTAGTTTTAAACACTATACAGAACGGCACTTATAGCTGCTGGATGAAGCAAAGCCATTATATTGTAGCAAGGAAGCCTGTAGTAATTTTAGTAAAAAGGAAAAATTATAATTACAATGTACGAAAATCTAAAGGATTCTGAAAAATTCTTTTTTATAAATTATTAGATGCTACAGAATTAATGTACGAATTGTATATAATAGCTCTTATTAAACTTATTTTTTTCTAGAAAATTTTGCATGACTTTATTCAGCCTCCTCCGAACCAGGAACGCCGTTGCTGTATTAGATTATGGCATAGAAGAATAAGCAGATGGTCAGTTTTATTTTTGCAAATTGCATTGCATTCGCTGCATTGATATTACACCTAATTGCCATACAAACTAAAACCTTATTAACATATTGTTACTAAAAAATCGCCAGTACAATCTTTTAACACCAAATACAAGAAATTCTGCGTACATTAGATTGAGTATAGCTAAATAAACTTATTCAATCAGTTTCGCTAAACCAAAAAGCTATTTTGGATATCAAAGAATTAAATTTACACCTTCCAAAATGGAATGCTTTCCATATAAGTTTTTCAAGTAAATTTTGAACTAAAGGAACTGTATGTATTCAAATGAATCTAATTTATCCCATTAGTGCATCGTGTAGCAGAAATGCTACGGTCTTTTTTTATTTATCTTAAATCATGAATATGAACTGTTCAGCTTTGTGCATCTGTTGCACAACTGCTACGATATTATTTAGTTCTTATTCGCTACAAGGTTATTTTCGCATAGACAGCAACAACAAGAGCTATAGACTATTGATAGTGCCACTAGAGTTCTCACACAGCACGTGCGTTTGTGTCACAGTAAATCTACATGACAACTGAGAATCGTTTTTTTATGGTATGTAAATTTTAATTTTGAAGTTGTTTACGTAGCATTTTAATTCAATAAAATTCAATCAAGAATTAAAATTTATGTAACAAATACGCAACATTGTGCGTGAATAGTTTATTTTTCTGCCCATAAAGATGGCTGGTTCGGACAAAGTAAAAAGATTGACTGATGCAGAACTATAGTACTTCACTGACAATTTGAGCGAAATAAGTGAAAATGGACAAGATATTGATAACGACTGGTTGGATGAAAAGCCCGATGAACTTTATGATTTTGAACTAGATGAAATTCCTGTCATACTTGATAATGATTTCACAGAAGTTGAAATTGCCGATATGCCAATAAAGTTTGAAGACGGAATATTGGTTCAATCAGAAAATGATTTAGAACTCACCAACGGCCAACAAGAAGCTTCGCAACTGTACCATTCAAACTCAGGTGCTATAAATGAACATTCCACATCACGTCAATCAAATAAAGTTTCAACATACAATAAAACCAAAGCAAAGAAACCTATTCCTGTTTACAATATAAAAGATTTGAAATGGAAAAAAGCCACTTTACCAGAAGAAATAATTCAGCTTTCCAGTTCATTTCATTTTTTTAAATATTTTTTACACACCGCATTATAAATTCAATTGTTGAGCAAAGTAACCTGTATTCGGTACATTTAAATCCATCAAAGCCGGCCAATTTAACCACCAGCGATATACGAAAATATATAGAAATATGTTTCTATATGTCCATAGTGCATTTTTCAAGCATTAGCAGTTACTGGTCAAAAACAATTGGTTATGGCAAAGTAATTGCAACAATGAGCTTAAATGTATTTGAAAAAATACGCGCGATTCTTCGTTCCAATGACAATTCTAAAATTACGCCTAGAAATGAAGCTAATAAGGATCCGAATGAAGAACACGGCTGTCTTGTCAAAATTAGACCTATTGCAGATAGTTCGAATAACAGATTTAAAAACATTCCATTTAAAAAGTATCTTTCTGTTGATGAGCAACTTTGTGCAACTAAAGTTCGCCATTAGCTATTACAATACATACCTCTGAAACCACACAAATGGGGTTTCAAAGTTTTTGTGGTGAACGGAGTTTTCGGATTTACCTATGATTTTGAAATATATACGGGATCCGAAAACGATGAATCAAAAAGATTAGTAAGCGAACCTGATTTGGGTGCCAGTGGAAATGTTGTGGTAAGGTTATTGAGAAATGTCACTAAAAATGTAAATGATCATGTATGTTTTGATAATTACTACACGTCTCTCCCTTACTTTTTTGCATAAAAATAGAATTCAAAGTATAGGAACCATACGAAGGAACAGAATACCCAACTGCCCTTTTCCCAGCGAAACTGCATTGAAAAAACATCAAAGAGGCAGTTCATTGGAATATACAGCTAACATAGAAGGAACAAAGGTATCTCTCGTGTCATGGAAATATACTAAGCCAGTTATGTTGACTTCTACGTTTTGCGGAGAATTGCCAAAAAATGAAGTCAAAAGGTATGACAAAACCCAAAAAAGTAAGTGGGTATTCCATGCCCAAATGCAGTAAAAGAGTACAATCCTCACATGAGAGGAGTTGACCTTACCGACAGTCTCATCGGCAGGTACAAGATCCGAATACGATAAAAAAAAAATGGTACTTTAAAATTTTTTACCATTTGCTAGATGTTTGTATAGTCAACGCTTGGTTTATATATAGACGCATTAAGAGAGAGTAAAGAGAAAGAAATATGCTCTCACTATGCGAATACCGTGCCAAAACTGCCGAAACAATGTGCACAATAAACCTGCGGACTTCTGGGAAACGTGGAAGACCCTCGAACATTGATAAAGAAGTTGAAGTAAAAATGAGGAAAAAAAATTCTACTGTTTTGTCTCCAGAAATAGTAAGAAAAGATGTCATTGGGCATTGGCCAATATTTTCTGAAAGAAAGGTGCAAAGTACCAAAATATAGGAGCTTTACATTTATGTTTTGTGAAAAGTGTAGGGCACACCTGTACTTGAGAAAAACCAAGAATTGGTTTCACAGGTTCCACAATAAGTAATTTTTTATAAATTTTAATTTGCTTTTAGTTAACATTTTTTATGTAGCATAAATATTACATTGTGCTTTAACACAAAAAAAAACAGTTTATATTAAGAGCACCATTCATACAATTATGTAGCAGATATGCAACATACCTTTTTTAATAAAAAAAAATATTTGTTTAAAACAAGAATTTTTTTAATAATTTTTTTCGGATTCTAGACCCAAAAGTCCATCCTAAAATATTATTTTTATCAAAAATAAAAAAGTCATGCAGTAAAGGGTTAAATATTCATATTTTTGTAGAATTTTGTAGAACTTTCAGAATTCAAATAATTTAAAGTGCTGCTAACACAAATGTAAAATTATGAATAAGAAATTTTAACTTAACTAAAAACGGTTAATATCAATGGAGCATAAGTGCAATATTGCATTTTTACAATCTTCAAAAGGTCGTGCAAAACTACTTTCAATCACGTTAGAAATATTTAGTTAATAACCATGTAGAAATTCATGGGCACGAGACAATTTGGAATCATAAATAGAAAAATTTAAGCAGTACTAAAAAAAATCACTTACCTTATTTTTGAAAAACGGGTTGAAAAACAAAATATCAGCTTTATCCAAATTCAAATGAAATAAATGTCCCTGATCACTTTACGCAGTTTTTGTAATTAAAACACTCAAGGATGAAATAATTGAAAATTCATGATTTTTAACGAGGATTCTACTTTACCGTAAAAATTCAAGCAACGAACTGTTAAAATAAAAGAAATATTTCGGTAGATTCTAATTAAAAATGGTGTGGCTTTCTCAATTCTATACTATCGTTGGACTTGAAAAGCCTAAAATAAAAGAAACCACTACCACTGCTATTCAGTGATTGAAGCACTAACTCTCTCCAACTCAGTTGGTGTTTTAAATCTCACAAAAACTTCAGAAATACAAATATTTACAATAAATACCATAAATAAAGCGAAATAAGTAAGCACAGCAACACAAATCACATAAAATATTCAAACGCTATTAAAGTATTGACGTACACTACCGTATATACAGATAATTACGTTTCAGGGTTACAGCACCCATACCTCCAACTAAAACTTAAAAAAATATCTTTGAACCAAAAACTTTTCTTTGTAAATTATTCCCTAAATAGATATCGAACTAAAAAAATCTTACAACTACAAAATATTACCCTAAAATTATTAAATACACGATGCATATTTTCAATTGTCCTTTATAAAACAACATTTATAAACTAATTTAACCTTGATTACAGTAGTCATAAATTATATCCAGACAGTCTCCCAATATAGGCGTCCTTCTCAAGAAATGGAGTACAAAGAATATGACATCCAATTGAAATCCAAAACCTAAATTGACACAAATTTTACTTTAGCATCTCCAAACCAATTACATTAAAATTATCACTATTAGTGAACACATTAATTTTTGAAGAAGTGACTGCAGCGTTATTTAAAATGTTTTATTGGAGTAATAAAAACCATTTAGGGTGTTAATTATAGTATTTATAGTGGTACTTAGAATTTTTATGGAGGTACTTAAGAAATTTATGTGGAGGTGCTTACAAAGTCCTAGATAATCCCCTTTGCTATAAATAATTCAAACGAGCATACTTTTACTTACTAATTTAAGCGACTGTTCAAATGTTCGACCACTTGTTTGAATACAGAAACAACTTTTAAAAAAGTTACGTTTTAAGAACCTGAATACAAGGCGATTTCCTAATTGTTATTGCAGCCTCACAGTCTTTCTACCCAGGTCCTACTCATCAATTATATTTGTGTTGTATACCAAGTCTTTGAAAGATCACCATGAAAATGGTCGATGGTGAACGCGTCGGACAATGGATAGCGCCAGTTCGTCCATTCCATCGATTAGGTAGTCAACAGCTAAGAGTTGTGTTACATTGCGGGCACAGTGGGTTCGAGCGCCATCATATTGAAACCATATTTTCTGCCTAACTGCTAAAAGAACATGTAGTGGAAGTCTGGTTTGTTTGCAAAAAAGTGATGGTTATGTTCTGCATTCAGCCTACCGGGTAATTCAAATGTACCAATCAATGCGCCTCCAACTATGCCCCCTCAATTAAAACTAAAGCGACGTTGAAACCAACCGAGAGTTTTCAATTGCCCAGTAGTGAGGATAGTGTATGTTAAAAATTTCGATTTTGTAAAAGCATAACTCATCACTTCATAAAATTTTATTAAAAATTGCGGATCCTGTTGATTTCGACGAAGCATTCCGCAACAAAACACTACCCTTTGTGTATAGTCTGCAGGTATTAGAGATTGAACGCACTGCACGTGGTAGATATTCCTGCGCAACATTGCATGGGCTGTATTTTGCGCTATTCCATACACTCTAGCAATATTTCTGATACTGATTATTGGAGTTTGTTATGCCCTTTCGACAACCTCGTCTTCACCATCACCGCTAGGTGTTCCTCCTCACGTAAAACAACAGATGATTCTCCTTCCAGGGATGCTTGGTGTACTCTTCGAAATACCCTCCAATAAGGAAAATTAGCCAGGTTATGGATACGAGCCCTAAACTCACTAGCTTGCTGAGCATTGCCGTTAGAAAGTCCATACAAGAAATGCATTTCAGCATATTCCCGAGTAGCATATGGCACATTTAATTGTGGAATTTACAAAAGTTAACAGTTAAACCACAATTTGCAAAACTTAAATTCACAACTCAAACAAAACTGAACAAATAAATTCGCGATTTAAAAAAAGGATGTAACTGCCAGAACAACACACGACAAACTATAATTGTACCCCGAAAGTTTAGAGCAGAAGACCTGGAATAATCAATCACATAGTGATTAAGGCTCCATTAACATTCAGGCTATAAATGAAATATTTGCTTAATTGTATGTAAGTGTGTCATTGTTTGAGGTTGATTTGGAGAAGAATTTTTCACATTATTATTAGTTATTTTTTATTGTAACCGAATAGTTGAAATCTTAAATACAAGTGGTGTTCGTATGATTAAACTTACGCCTTATTAGTTTACCTCTAAAGAAAGAAGCTAAACCACGGATGCTTTTTAGATGTTGTGCACTTTTTGGTAAGAGGTACTTTTTTGAATAATTACAATTTGAATAAAATGAAGTATGTCTCATAAAACTGAAGCGTTGTCGACAACTTCGATTTTCTCTCGTGATAATTGGTGATTTTCTGAAACAGCTGTCACTTATGAAAAATACAACCTTTGCATACTCAGCGAAAAAGAAATACTTTAAGAGAGCCGGTATTTTATCTTTGAAAATTGATATTCAACAGTTAGGTACGATTTCTGCAAAAAAAAACAAACGTTGAAATAACTTTAAAACCGTAAACAAAGGATGACAACATATATAGTTATTTTGGTAGGAAATGACATCCCCTAACACACTCTGAAACTTTATCCATGAGTTTATGGACACCCTGTTTTGTTCGGAAATACGCTCTGTGGATCGATGGGATTGAGTTTCCAAAACCTAAATTGACACAAATTTTACTTTAGCATCTCCAAACCAATTACATTAAAATTATCACTATTAGTGAACACATTAATTTTTGAAGAAGTGACTGCAGCGTTATTTAAAATTTTCTATTGGAGTAATAAAAACCATTTAGGGTGTTAATTATAGTATTTATAGTGGTACTTAGAATTTTTATGGAGGTACTTAAGAAATTTATGTGGAGGTGCTTACGAAGTCCTAGATAATCCCCTTTGCTATAAATAATTCAAATCAGCATACTTTTACTTACTAATTTAAGCGACTAAGTCGAGTTAAACTTCATTTAACTTTTTAGCATATAAATACTTTTAATTGTTACTTAAACGTAGCTCTGTATGTATTTTCACTTTACTGGCTCACTAAAAAATTAATAATCGTTCTCTTTTAGTAAGTCTACACTTATTTATAAATATTAGTTGCGATAACGCAAATTTGTTTGGAGCAATTTTTACGCCACATCTCCGGTTGGATTAGACGAATCTCACGTACGTTGTGTCCAATGAGTTATTTGTCCTTTAAATACACAAACTTCTATTCGTTGACTGGTATAACAAACGGTTGTCTGTCCTTATATATAATAAAAGCATAAACACACAAGTAACAATCGCATTAAGTTAATTAAGGACATTGCTACGTACCTAGACGTAGCCGAAAGAAAAGTAAATACCAGGCAAACGCAGAGAGTGGGGGGGATTTACCTACATACCAAGAAAACAAAAAAAAACCACGTCGCCCACGACTATCTATTAACAAATAAAAATAAATAAAGGATTCTGTACAAACAAGCAAAAGCAATAAATTAAGCGTTACTATTTCAAAGCAAACAATTAGGTGATATGAACAATTTAGTACTTAGATACGAAGTACCCATCTCGTATTTTACACAAAATAAAATTAATCAGTAGTAAATAAACATGTGAGAGCTTTTGTCTACGGAAAATATATTAAGGACTAATGAAGTAATAAAGGATTATTAACCAAAAGAAAATACAGACCCACAAGAAGTGACTGTCGCTACGCTGGCAAAGCTCGTGCTTCTGCATCACACTGTTAGACGTCTGAAGGACGTGGATCCACTAACAAGTTCCGGTTAACTGAAAGCGTCCTCGAGGCGGTGTATTGGGTCTCCAGGTGTAAGACGTTTAAATTCCCGGTTTAATTTCAATATTCATGTGCGTGTTGTCCCAAACCGTTTTCATAACTGGCCGATCCAATAGAAAATATCAATTGTAGAAGATACTCCCTGTATGTTTGTTGGGGTTTGTTTTGTATTTTTCTTAATCTTCTTTGAGAATTAAACTACTCATGACCTAGGATCGTTGTCAAAATAATAAAAATTTCAAGTTTGACATTTACGACATAAATTGAAGGTGATTTTGATTTATTAATGTTTGATTTGAATACGTTAGATGAAAATTTTAAGGCTTAGAAGAATGAGTGCCTTCAGTTTGTGTTGCGTCTTGGGAACGACTTTGAGGTAGCCAATACGCTTAACGTGAAGTCAGCTGATTCCGGTTACCTCTTTGGTAGTGCCGGACTTTCACCAACTTAAAACTTCCTTTGTCGTTACATGGTTCTGAGGCGACCCTAAGGCAGGGTTTACGCTTGTCAGATACCAATGTTGTTCAACGAAGATTGTATACGGTTTTGAGGTGACCCTATGGCGGGTTCTACACTTATTAGATATGAATGCTGTTCTACGGGGGTTGCTAATATAACGAAAAAGTAAGTAAAATACTTGTTTTAACTTTGTCACAAAAATGTGCATTATGTAAGAATTAAGAGTTGTTTAACGTGTACCAATTGGCACCTTAACTAATGGGCATGTTTTATATGATATAATATGGTTGATTAATTGGGGAATCTCAAAAGCTGTCTCTTTCTTTCTCTGTATAAAGTAAAAAGAGTTTTTACCGATTGCATCGTGCATAGCTTAACTAATTTGAATTGTATTCTTTGTTTTGGTGTTGCAACTATTATCTAAACTAAAAACATAAATTATATTACCGGAAAAAAAACACTGTACGTAACTGTTGTAAAGCTTTCATGTAACATATTGATCGCGGCTTCTAGTGATTTATTTGTGTGCTAGGTCACGAAAATTATTGTATAATATTTTTAAATAACACAGAACGTCGTCATCTCGTATTTGAACACGTTTTTCGAAGTAGTAATTAATGTTTAAGTTTTAATAAAGTTAGAGAACTAAATTGTAATTTCTGTAAATATTTAATGGAATTTGCGTCTACCTGAAAGAAAAACTCTAAAATTTCATACCCAACAACGCTTCTGAGTTTCATATTTCATGCGCAACTTATAAATAATTTATTTTCATTTGCTTAGACTGATTTATTTTGAAACACCACCGTATTTATTTTAGTATATTTTTATATAATTGAATTGGACTTATCTCTAATTTGCCTTCGCTGAATAAGCAACTTTTTTATATTAAGATATATCTTTCGTTTATGTAAATTCCAAAAGCAGAAATATATTTGTGCTTGAAGTTTTCAAAATCATTGAAATATTTACCTTAAGTGATTTTTGCTTATTCGTTTAAGATTTCGACGTTTTAAAATCGTTCCTTTCCCATTGGATTTTAAGATTTCGACCTTTCAAAATCGTCCCTTTTCCGTGAGAAGCTAAATTTTTATTTAAATAGACTTGTTTAAAAATTTCCCTGTTAAAAATTTTGCTTACCTACTCATTGACCTATCTTTTGATAACTTTTGTTCGTCGAGTTACAAATAAAAACTCGCAAGTTGATTTTTTTAAAGACTTTTTTCGTGCATTAAATTTAAACTATTGAAATAACTTATCTATACTTAAAAACAAAAAGAATTTGCTTTGAACCCAAAACGTGTTCTGTTAAACTACATTAAAAATTAATGCTATGTAAAAAAAAGTGAGATGGGTTGCAGATACATTTATCTACGGACTAGATGAGCTCGATGGTAAACCACAAGGAAAGTGGCATATAAAATACCTAAACTCTCTTGCCCATAATAATCTTTCACGATAATTAAAACTTTTCATCTAACTTTTTAAATAAGTTTTGTACTATGAAATATTTTATACCTCAAAATGTCTGTTGTCATTATATTTATTCATTTGTTCTATTTATCCTACATTGAAAACCTATTCTACGCTTCATTTTTAAATGGGTAAATTACTTTAGTTTTCGTAAATTTCTTTATTCTGTTGATAATTTGCTTTTAAATTGTTTTCATTCTTATGACTTTAATTTTTCATTTGTATAATACGACTTTCATTTTTAAATTTTTCTTTTTTGACGTTTTATATATTTAAAGTATCTTTGTAATTTTTTTTACCGGAGTCACGATTGGTTGGTTAAATGTTTTCAAATAATGTTATTTATCCGATGTTATAATAAAGCGTTAGAATAACATTGTCTGGCTCTTTATTTTTTAAAAGACTGTGGCGTTGCCGTTACCTTCGAAAAGTAGCTGAAACTAGTTCAGGCGAAGTATAGTGTTGTGGGTTTTTTACCTATATGATTTAGTGGTGCTCGTCAATAAAGAAATATACGGGGTCAGTCAATATTAATTTGAAGGTTAGATGTTAAATTATACCCTAATCACGATAAATATGGAATGACGTCGTAAACAGTAATAAAGTGTTAGTAATAGTATAATGTGGACGTAACTATGCACGCGGCTTTAATGATATTACGATTTAGTATGTTACAGTTGGCAGTTTTGTGCGGTGTTGTAACATTTTCTGCTTCTATATCTTTAGACGCAAAATTTGTTTACAGTGAAATTTTAAGACACTGCTTTTATTACTTGAAAATTACTTCTGCATCTTGAGTTGCATTGCTACCACAATTCACTACCATATAGAAAGAAAGAATTTTAAAAATAACCTTACAATTTAAAATATGCCAACCTTTAATAATCATTTAATAATAAACAAAAATTATAAGAGTCTAACTATTAAATACGCATAGAATAAGTCAACCATGACAACACTGCATTTATTTGTATTGTGACGTCATCCCATATTTATGGTGAATAAAGTATAATCTTTAAATTAAAATGGTATTTGTGCATTTAACAACAGTATTATGGCATACGATGCTACCTTTGTATACTACGCTAGAATAGCTCTAAAAGTTTTCGATATCCAATTATGTGCAAATTTTTGGTACTAACACCCATCCAACATTACCAGATGTGGGAATATTGCGCAGCATTGCTTGTTCTAGGGTTAATTAAGATCAATATTGCAAAATGATTTGCTTATGTATTACCTATAATTAGGGTTAATTAAAAAAATATATGTGCTATCTCTCATATAGGTGATAAATGGATTAATTGTTTTAAAAATCACTTCGTGCCAATATTGCGTAACATTGCTTACACTGGGATGACGTGTTAGAAATATAAGTTAATAAAACACCCCGAGGGTTTGTGATACAAACAGGCTACTGCAATTAGCTGGGTATTATAAAATCCGTACACTTAACAATGGTACGAGATGTTCAAGTAGTGATTTCGATTGACTCGATAGTGCAAAAGTTAAAATGCAAAATACTGCTTGAGTAGATTTTTTTTTATAAAACATCTAACGTATACGCTCAAATTGGAAAAATTTCTGACGTAAAAGATAGAAGAAAATGACGTGATGTTGAGGCTGAGTAATAAACTATTAGTTAATAGGTTTTACCAATAAAAAGCGACAAGTGTTAAAAAACGATTAGCGTTAGTGGGATTTTAATGGAGTTTTCCATTAAAAACGATTGGTGTTAATGAAATTTTAGTGGGAAAACTCTTTGAAACGATCAGTGCTAATGGAATTTTAATGCAGAAAAGACATTAAAAACGATTAGTACTAATGGGTTTTTAATGAAAAAACTCAGTAACAAACGGATAAAAAGTCATTAAAGGAGAAGGTTTTCCAGCCTCTACAAATCCATTCTACTGGTGCGCTATTACTTGTATCATGTTTCAAAAACCAAAACCTTTTCTGAACGGATTACAACGCGGAGTTGGCAACTTCATTAGCTTACGATTAATTGATTGACCATAATTTTTATCTATATTTCTTTCGGGCCCCTGTACTTATCCAACTCAAAGGTTAGTTCAATTGGTGTATTTATGATGTCTACTCCTTGTTACACCTATCTGTACGGGAGTAAAATTATACCAGCTACCTCGGGACTGCTGCACTGGCTGCAAACTCCGTCTCCCCAAGTATGGCAGAATCTAAACAAAACACTAAATTTTGCTTACTAAAACGCATAGCCTAAGCTATAATAACTTAAGAGCAGGAGACATCTATGGCTTCCTCAGGGGTGGGCTGACCTGTATAGCTTAACACAGTAGTGTACCATTTAATGCACTAAGTCACATGACACCAGTTCAATAAATAAAATAATTGAAGGGCAAAAAAATATTTCTAATGTTGCAGTAATATATGTACAATAAAACGGTATGTAAAAAAACAATGATTTGCCTTGATTCATTAAGTTAAACTTCAGACTGCAAAACTATATACAACCTGACATAAACTTTCATATGTCAATAATTATTATGTACAATTAATGGAAAATTAATTCATATTAAATCTTTACAATCAAATTTAAAGCGCCGATAATGGTCTGAGCTCACACCCTCATCAGTGTTACACTGTATGTGAATGTATAATATGTGTACCAAGCCTTTATGCAAATTTGCTATATGTTCAAAGTGAAATGAAAATTAGGTAACGTCATTCTAGTTCAAATTTAATGTGTAGTAATTGCGGACTAATACCGTAATTAAATTATCGAGCAGGTATTAATAACTTACTAACAATTTTAAAATAGCAATGAATTTAAACCGCCGAAATGTTTACACTTGGAGTAATTAAATTTTGTTTCAAACCTCGATCCGATTAGAAGCAATAATTACCTAGTTACAGGATTTGTAGTACAACAACAACCATCTGTCTGCCAACAGCCCAAACCTAGCCTCCAGCTGCGACCTTGACTTGGCTTGACCTTTGTGATGAACATGAAATTGTACAATATCAGCCACCTTTGCGCTCCAACTTGCACGTGTAGATTCGTCACCTGTTATTTGCATTAAATTCTCATGGTGCAGCCTCCTAGTAAATTCCGTTTTAATCAAGTCCAATTTTTAAGCAACGTCATTAGATTACTGGAAACCACCTTCGTTCAAGAAGTTGCCGTAGTAATCTAATTTAAATTAACTATAATAGTTTGATTCCGCCGTAACTTGACAGCTAAAATTTGTAATACTTCATTAACAAATTTTATTTAAAAGAAATCTTACATACCACTATCCTGCTGTAAGTTTCGTTAAACAAAACTGTTTAAATCGGACTCGCTTCTTTGCGAGAATTCTCAATATCAAAATAATTTTCTCCAAACATCTTCTTGCTTGCAAGATCAACTCAATAAGAAGGAGGAAACCCAAGCGACCCCGAGTCAAGCCGTTAGATCTCGAATCCCTACTCTGTTCTATCTGGTTTTATTTGCAATAGAAATTTATACTACCATAGATGTATACACACGAAATTAGGGTTGCCTACCTATAGTGATACTAGCAGGATTTTATACTGCTACAATGAAAACTTACAAAGTTTTTCTTTAATAGTGAGACAGGTATCCCTATTAAAGCTTTTGCATTGATATTGCGCATTCCAGCAGAAAAAGATACTATTTCGTGATAAGTTCCAAAGAAAACAAAATAGTTCGACAAAGGCTGTAACTTGTCTGTTGTAGAGCTAACTTTATGAATTGCTTATGTATAATGTCTAAGTGATGAGGTGTATCCTGACAGTATACTATTTTTGTTTTTTTGAGCGTAAGGTCAGTCTGAAACGCTGTCATTTTTTCAGCACCTAAGATACCTAATGAATAAATTAATTTCTTGTACAAAATTGTTGTAGAGGCAGAAATAACTATGCAAATCAATATTATAAACAGAATTAAGAAACGATTCGTAACCTTTTCAATCACTTAAATGAATATTCGAATTATATAAGCGCAAGGTTTAAATGTTGACATATTATTTTTGACAAAGACAATTTAAATATAATTACGGATGCAATTAATCAGAACTGAACCACTATTTTAATCAACTACATTCTTAAGTTCTAGAAAAACTAGATAATGAATTACCAATCAGGATTTTTTATAGTATATTTAAAACTTCTTTGCTAAGACTTTGAAATACTACTTTTCTGGTCCGACACAGCTTGTTTTTTAATTTAATTTTAATTTAATTTAATTTAATTTGAAGAGAAAGGTTTATTGCATTTATATAACCGAACATATATTTTCTTATACATGCTTCGTATTCCAAAGCTCTAAGTATGTCTAAGTATCATGGACAGTAATAGCCCATCCAAAATTTAAACGAACTTGATGTAATAACTGACAGTTGATCACACTTACTGGAAAAGGCGTTACTAGAACATTACTTAATATTCTTATATGCATAGCTATCCATTCTGAACGGACCTGCAACTTGACGACGTTCTAAAATACTAGAACAAGTAGAATGGCTTGCGCGTTGCAATGAGCTAAAAAGCCAAACTATAGGTTTAACCAAATTAGTGGGGTCTTTAGTGAGGAACCAGACTAAGACAGGTCCCCAAAAGAAGGCAGCAGCTTTTTCGGTACTTAGAGTTGCAGAGACCATAGGAGTCGGTATGACATTCTAAGACACACAACTGCGATGTTGAAGGGAACGAGAAACCACCACTTCACCTCCCAAGTACACTGCGTACAGAAATTGTTAAACATGATGGCATCCTCTGGGGTAAAAAATTCCAGATGCAAAATAGTCCCCCATTTGGATCTCCGGGAGGAGACTACTTCGGGGAATGTGATCAGAAAGAATAGAAAGAACATTTTGCGAGTCGGGGCGTGGAATGTCAGAAGTATGAAACAAGTAGGTAAGCTAGAGAACCTGAAACTCGAAATGGGTAGGTTAGTGGACATAGTAGAAATTAGCGAAGTCCACTGGCCAGAGGCAGGGGATTTTTGGAGTGGAGACTTAAGGGTGATTCATACAGGATCAGAGGAAGGAAATTCGGGTGTGGGGGTGGTTATGTGAAAAAAGATAGGACAACGTGTAGAAAACTACCTACAAAAGAACGAAAGAGTACTCATGGTTAGATTTGATTCTAAACCAGTAAATACAGTAATAATACAAGTATACATGTCGATCTCTAGTTACAGTGAAGAAGAGGCGATTTACAAAGATTTCGAAAAATTTAATAATTACGGGGGATTTTAATGCAGAGGTGGGTGAGGGTAGGGAAGGAGCGATAGTAGGTTTATTTGGTCTAGACACGAGAAATAACAGGGGAAATAGGCTGGTAGAATTTTGCGACAAGAACAACTTAACCATTGCAAAAACATTATTTCAACATCATGCCAGAAGACGATACACGTGGAAGATGCCAGGAGATATAGGAAGGTATCAAATAGATTGCTAGACAACGGTTTAAAAATCAAGTAAAAGACTGTAGAAGCTACCAGGAAGCAGATATAGACACTGACCACAACATCGTAATTATGAAGGCCGCACTTAAGTTAAAAAATCTGCAAAAAGGAGAACGGAAAAAGGCACTTTGACTTTGAGAAGCTAAGAGATAAGATACCCACAAAAGATTTGAAAAAAAGTCAAATGAATTGCTGAAAGATATCGGGAAAATTTCTGATACTAAGGAAGTAGAAGCAGAATGGAATAACATCAAATCCAGCTTAGACATGGCGACCAGAGATATTCGGGGGTATTCACAAAAAGAAAATAAGAAACCATGGATAACAAAGAACATCGTGAATTTCATAGAAGAAAGACAAAAATACAAAAATAGATCAGACGAAACAGGAAAACAGAGATACAAAGCCATAAAATGGGAAATTATTCACAAATGCAAAAAAGCTAAAGAACAATGGATTGATGGAAAGTGCAACGAGGTACAAACTAAGATGGAAATAGGAAAGACAGACAAAGCATACAAATTAATTAGAATGAATTTTAGGGATATAAAACCATATAGCAAAAATATATGGGATGCAGGAGGAAACGTCATTATAGAAAATGTAGAGAAAGTGGTTAGATGGCAAGAATATATACGGAATTTATATGCAGGAGAGGAACTAACAGCATTAGAATAGGAATCAGGCATTGAAAAGGATGACCTGGAATATCCTATACTTAGAGATGAGTTTGAATTAGCATTAAAGAGTCTGAAACAGATAAGGTACAAGCAGAAACTCTAAAAACCGCTGGACAAGCAGTAGCAGAATGTCTCTTCCGACTTGTAAGCTATTTGTATGAGACAGGCGAGATACCCAAAGATTTTAAACGTAACATCATAGTAACTATACCACAAAAAGAGGCGCCGATAGATGTGAACATTTTCGAACAATAAGCTTGACAGCACACGTTTCAAAAATATTAACTAGAATTGTACAAAGACGAATGAAAAACGAGCTGAAAAAATACTGGGAGAAGATCAATTGGGGTTTAAGCAAAATATGGGAACACGGGAGGCTATTTTAGCCTTGAGGGTGATAATGGAGAAAACAATAGAGAAGGGCGAAATCGTATATATAGGGTTTGTAGTGTAACATTTCACATATAGGCAATTACCAAATTGCTATATGTTTGATGGATTGCCGCGATCCAGGCATGAATAGGTAGTCGACATGTTTATCGATCCGGGCCGTCATGCGCGTAGGGTTCAAGGCGTCTGCCCAATGTACTTGATTCATTCTTGTATCGGATGTAGTCAGATAAAAAAGAATACTAAATAATACGTGGTAGGAAATTTCCCTACCAAGATGGGTCGAATAAAATTGGATTCGTGGGAGAGACACGTCGCTTGGTGTATGAAGAGCGCATAGATTTATTGAAGACAATTCGCAAAATAAACAAGGTCTATAAAACGGTTCGTAAGCATGACAATATGGCGTCTTTATAGAGAATAATTCATTTGAATTTTTAGCAAGCAGTTTCATCTATAAGTTTCACCTTTAATAATAAATATATAATGGATTTCTAAATTAGCATAATTTTGGGCCGTATGAAAGTCGATAAGCTTGGAGATGTCGATCCATTCGTTGGTAATGTAACTACGTTAGCACGTGGTTGCAATCTGCAGGTGTTGTAGGTGTGTGAACACTTCCCTTCGGTGAGTACGCTATTATTTGTTGTAACAATCATCGACCTAAACAAGAATTAAGCTTATTGAGTAACGTTGTCGACTTAGAGGATAAATAATGTTCTAAGTGGTTTCTTAGAAATTCAATACATTTCTGATAATTAAATATATTAAAGTTTTCTGTTAAACGATTTTAAAATTGTAGCATATTTTCATATACTAAGGTATAAAAGCTTTGTTATTAAAATAAATTATGTGTCATTGAAAACATAAGATAATTTGCTTAACGATTTAAAATAGTTTTAGTGTTTTTGAACACAGAATTAGAAAGTTATCCAGTAAAAATAAAATCACCTTATTTAGAATATGTTAGATAACCTGGCTAAATTTTTTTGTATTAATTGTTAAATTTAAATAGTCGATTAGGGCACATCTTGGTTTAACATCTGCCAGATAAACATCTGGAGTTGCATGTTTACTCAAACAAGTCAAATGTATGTCGTACAAATGAATTGTATGATACGCTAATCTTTGACTTATCCTTATGAGCCGAGAACAAAGATCTTTGCTTGAAGCATTTGTTTAATGTAATGAAATATTATTTTTATGATGGACTTCACCAACTAGCAACTGCAAATTTGTCAATTCAGCATCGATAAGACCGTTCCACTTCATGTTCCTATAATTTTGATTGTCTTTAATTTATTTTATTTATTTTTTTTGTATATACAAGAACTTCAAATAACTTTATTACATATCTGCAAACTAAGATAATAGTTTTATTTCTGAAACTCTAGTTACAATGTTTAAGTGTAAAAGAAAAACAGTTATGTTGTTGAGTATCTATCTTCAGGCACAAATTAATTCCCTTAAGGTTTATCTACGTCTTTCTTTAAGAAGATTATTTTTGTTTGTGTGTTTGACTTAGTGGCGCCCTAAAATTGTACAAAGACAGGTTAATTAATAGAAAAGACCCTCCATCTCATGCCTCCGCAGGGATAGACCCCGAGACTAGTCCGCCAGCTTAGACAATTCTTTTTGGCAACACTGCTTGGCTCTATGTCATCTTAATTGAAGCCACCCTCTGCATTATAGTAACCAAAAAGTAAGAAGTAGATAACAGTAGATCTGGAAAAAGCATTCGACAATGTAAAATGGAAAAAAATGTTCAAAATACTCAAAAAGATTGGAATGAGTTAGAGGGATAGACGAGTAGTACATGGCTTATACAAAAAGCAAACAGCAGTAATAGAATTAGAGCAAAAAAGTAGAGAAGTAAATATTAGGAAAGGGGTAGGGATGGGCCTTATTCCCATTCATTTTTAACTTGTACATAGAAGAGGCAATGAATACTGTCAAATTCAGGAAGACATTTGAAATTAATATGCAGGGACAAAAGATTGATATGCTTAGATTTGCAGATGATATAGCGATATTACCATCTAGCAAGGAAGAGTTAAAAGCTGCTTTTAATGAAATGGAAACAGTTCTAACGGAGGGATATGGTATGAATATTAACAAAAATAAAACTAAGGTTCTAGTATGCAAAAGAGGGGATAATAGATCAAAAACAAGAATACAAATAGGTAACGAGAACTTACAAGAGGTTAAGGATTTCTGCTACCTAGGAAGTCAAATAACGCAGGATGGAAAAAGCACAAAAGATATAAAACAAAGATAAGCACAAACATAGAAACAAGGAGAAGATTGCTTGAAACATATGTGTGGAGCACTGTATGGCTGTGAAGCTTGGACGGTAGGAGAAACAGACAAGAAAAAGGTAGAAGTTTTTGAAATGTGGTGCTACAGACGTATGGTGAAGATGTCATGTACAGACAAAGTTAAGAACAAGGAGGCACTAGAAATGGTAGGGGAAGAAAGAACTATGTGGAAAACAATAAAAAATAGGGGAGATAGGATGATAGGCCACATACTAAGACATGAGGGAATAGTGCGGAATATATTAGAAGAAGAGATGGGAAAAAAGAGAAGTAGAGGTAGACCTTGGTTAAACTGCTGCGCACAGATACCTAAAAATGTAGGTTGTAAGAATTTCAGGGAAATGTGTAGGCTAGCTCAGAATAGAAATCAATGGAGGTACGTTTCCAACCAGCCGCAAGATGGAAAACTAGTGACAAAAATAATAACTGTACTTAAACATGGTGATTATTATAGACAACTACAGATATTGGTTTTGCAATACTCTCAAACTAATGTTAAAATTGTGCGAAAGGATTTATTTGAAAACTATAATACGGCAAATGTCTAAGTGTTAGAGGAACCTTGGCAGCCAGAGGCTGCTTAACCCCCTTCACATACCACTGAATCTCGGTCAAATAGGGCATATAATTTGAAACCAATAGAAGGGAATAGTTGTATATCGGCTGTTGGGAGAATTGTAGGGAACGGTGTAGGCTAGCTCAGAACAAAATAAGCTGAGGTACAAGTCCAACCAGTTTTAAGATACTAAACCCAATGACGAAAAAACAAATGCTCTTAAATCTGATGATTATTATAAACAACTACAGGTGTTGGTTGTGAAATATTTTCAACTAATGTTGATTGTGCGAAAGGATAAATTGGAACAACTATTAATTCGATAAAGGTTCAGGTGCTGGGGAACTTGGTAGCCAAAGGCTGATTACTTCCATTTATATACCACTGAATATCGGGGAAATAGAGTATAAAACTGTAAAACAATAGAAAGTGACCAAACTGCATCAAACAAGAAAGAACAGCAGATATGTTGAAAGACAACGAACATAGATACAAGAAAAAAAAACCGTTCAAAGCATATGTGTGGAGCACAGCACAGTACATCTATAAATAGGAGCAGTAGGAAAAGCAGACAGAAAGAGATAGAAGCCTTCTAGAATGTTGTGCTTCAGACGTATGAAGACAAACAAAGTTAATAACAAATAGGTTGTAGAAATAGTAGAGGAACAAAGATATCTGTGGAAAATGAAAAATAGGAGAAATAGGTCAGGATACGTTCTAAAACATTTCTGGAGAATAGTACGGGATATACTACAAGCAGAGATAGGAAAAGAGAGGTAGAGGCAGATCGAGATCAAACTTTAGCACACAGATAGTGATAGATACAGACTGTGCAAATTTCAGGGAATTGTGTAGGTTAGTTCAGAATAGGAAACAATGAGGGTACGCGTCCAACCGTCTAGGACTGAAGACCTAATGATGATGATGATGATGCATAGCTATAATGAGTTACATCCTCAGATGCCAATATGTATCTTCGTCTATATATTAAAACGATTAATGTCTTTTTAAAATTGCAGCCGTTCAGATACCATTGAATAACGGTATAACCTTATTCCTGCGAATCCTAAAAATGCTCCCTACATTGAAAGAAGGATGCTTTCAACAGAAAAACATCACAACACATTAAATGAAAAATGCATATTATAAACATGCAGAAATTTAAAATTGTAAAATGTAAACATAAGCATTTCAAGAAAAAAATGATTACTATTTACTGTAAGACTTCGCATTAAATAGTCTTTTTCCACGGGTAATAATGCTTTTAGATGTGCGAATTAAACCACTTGAACGGTACTGTCCGCACTGGGATGCGTTTTAACAATTCTTTCAAGCCACAAATGAACTGAAAGATTTATATATTTTATAGGGACCTGTGAGTTAAGATCAATTGTTAACTTTGTTTACCATATTTATCGCTACTGGAATTCAGAAACATACTATACTGACCAACATCGCTAGAAATAATGGCGTATTCGCTAAAGTCTACAATATTGTGACGCGGTTAAGTATAGCTATGACCAAAATAATTACATTAGAACGTAGAAGACCTGCTTGTACACAAAAGATGATTGATAGACCTCCGATGGACTTCATTGACAGGTTACAAGAGCTTTAGTATACATACAATAAAAAACTTCTGAAATGTTATTTAAATAATTTCCAGTATGCTCTCGAAATAATTAGATCAATTGAATAAGGTATAAATAGCCGTTAAGGAATTTTAGAGTCCAGTTCTAATTGAATCTTTGATTAAAATATGAGTTCTAATTTTTAGCTTTGTCGTGATCTGAAATAAATTAGTGGTACATATTGTTTGTATAAATTGTCCTATGTGAAATAAATTATTGTAGTGATCGATATAAATTTATTATAGTGATCGATACGAATTAACTACGGTGGATCAAAATAAGTTAATTATAGTGTTTCGATAGTAATTAAGAGGATAGTGTCGTAGTTTACGCACTTACTATTATTACTGTTAGCGATTAGTTACAAATAAATTGTTGGGAATGCTTTTAGCAAATTTCACTGTAACTAGGAGTTGATGAAGACGGTCGTGTAATCAGTTGATAATAAAGGACGTTGTTTGAGCCAACAGAGTTTTCATTACATCGATGCCAAATGGTGGGATTATAGTAAAAAGTCATTTGAACGATTCCTGGCAGCAAAGTTGAAAGAAAGTAACACGAGTTTTACAGAAAAATTATAGGAAAACTTTGCGAACATGGCAGAAAAATTGCCAAAACACGCGAAGAAACAAGACCAAAACTCTACAAGACTGAGAGCGAATTTAGAATAAATTATCACGAACGTCGTAGAAATATTACAGGAAATCCCTGCAAACCTTGCAGAAGAACTATTCTAAACCGCAATGAATTTACAGAAAAATTTTACAGCCTAATTGGACCAGAATGCAAAAGTGATTGAACAAAAATTAGTTGAAAAATAAAGCCAGCTGAAAGAGGAGTTTATGCAGGAAGCTACCAAATCCGCGGAAACCTAGAAGGCTAATTTTCCGACGGTTTACAAAAACTTAAAACACAGTTTTTAAATAAATTGTTAGATACCTGGCGTAAAATGGAAGAAGAGGTTCCTTATGTATATAATAAATTTTCCTGGATGATAACTGCATGCCTTGTAGATTAAGAATATATACATTTAATGTTTGTTTAATGTTAAGGATGTCATATGTCTCTCTGAAGACAGATAAATGACATGTAAACACAGATTTAAAAGACTGGAAGTATGCAAGTTCTCACGGACGACCAAAAAGGGTCCTATAATGAAACCTATAAATACAAGTGGCATCCAAGCTTCACTTTTCTCAGTTCCAGTCAGACCTCAAGAAAGCAAACATCGCGAGAGAACGACTAGAGCATACATACAGCGATAAACTTCAGTTCATTTCTACAGTTTTCTACAAAAACGCCCGAGTGTGCTAAACTTCTAGCTGCTGAAGAGGTGTACATCACGCACTGCGGCACTTGGTGTACACCATCGTCATTAACCGCTTTTTTCAAAACAAACCAATGTTAGCGAAAAATTTCTTGAAGACACGGGCATCCGCGACAATCACCGACGATACTTCAGACATGGATTTTGAGAACACGTCTACACGCAGACGACGAGACGACCGATCATCTCCAGAAACCGAAAGCAAGAAGAAGCAGAATTCCGACACACATAAACAAGAATGGAACTGAAGACATCCACCGCAACTGCTACACCAGGCCCTGACACCATCACGACTCCGATCGCCGCAGACAAAGACAAACCATCGACTAGCAGAAGCTACGGCAACGCCGCCACCACCATCTCCACCATAGACACTTCAGATACTGAAAGATGATCACATCCTCAGCAACGGACAAGCAGTAACTGCATCACTCCTATTTTCATTGAGGAGCTCCCTAACTTCATTCAGCATGCCAGGCAGATAAACCGTCATCTACAAAACAAAGTTGACATCCGAGCATCTAGACAAGCTACAAGAATAATACCCACTGACAGTACGCAATTCAGATACCAGCAGACTTATTTAAAAAAAACAACATCGAGTACTACACATACACTATCAGATCCGAACGTGAACTCAAAATAGTCATCCAGGGCTTAACCGCCAACATCACGACAAAACATCAAGACCGAACTTGCTGACACGGGGTACAAAATTAACTACGGTACCAAGCTACAAAATAAAGAACAAGAATACTGCAACACCGTCCTCGTATCTTTGGATAACAACCCGACATCGACTGAAATCTACGACCTGACTTTGTTACTCTACTGCAGCCACATTAAAGTTGCCGCATTCGAAAGCAGGGTGGAGCTCCCACAATGCTTTTCGTGCCAGCGATTTCGACATTCGAACTTAAATTGCGAATACAAACCTCGCTGTGTCAAATGCGCCAAGCAGCACCTGGCAGTAGAATGCCAGAAAAGCAGGGAGTTACCACTTATATGCGCCAACTGCTGTGGCCCACATCAGGCTAACTACAGAAATTGCCCTGTACACCACGAACAACTGCGCAAGAGATACACTTACATTTGATTCTCTAATACTCACCCGAAGGTACTACATTGGCCAGGAAAGGAGTTCTTTTTTACCTGGAAATTTTGAATTTTGCCAAACCCTTGCTGTTCCAAGCAAAGTAGATATCTTTAACATGCGTGACAACACTCACACACGGGATCTCCATTTAACCTCTCATCCGAACGAGGGTGTATTTTTGTGAAAAATGCTCGCCTAACATTTTTTCAAGCGGACCGTGTTGGGATTTGAACCCGTGACCTTGGGCATAGTAGTCACACGCATACCAACTACACCACGGAGCCGCCTGCAAGAAATACACCTTACATGTGATTTTCCAATGTTCCACCCGAAGGTACTACATTGGCCAAGAAGCGAGTTGTTTTTACCTAAAAAACTTTGAATTTTGCCGAGCCTTTGCTGCTCCAAGCAAGGTAGAGATCTTTAACATGCGTGACAACACTTCCACACGGGACCTCCATTTAACCTCTCATCCGATCGAAGATGTATTTTAGTGAAAAATGCTCGCCTAACATTTTTCAAGCGGACCGTGTTGGAATTCGAACCCGAGACCTTGGGCGTAGTAGCCACACGCATACCAACTACGCCACGAATCTGCCCGCAAGAGATACACCACCGCTACTCAGCAACGACGCATCCCACTAACAGCACAAGAAACCGACGACGAAGCATTCACTACAAGCAGAAATGGACAACACGGAGCTCGACCGATCGCCCCAATAATTACTCCAAAGACCATCGCCAAAGACGACACAAGTACCACAGAAGACAAAGAACAATCAAGCTCCGAAGAGGAGCCACGCAGAGAAGCTAAATAAAAAAAAAGCGAGAGCCGACGGGGAAAGAAGAAAGCCATCACCAACTCAAAGCTGTTAACCACCACTGACACAAAATCACCGACGAATACAACAAGAATCAACAAAGACAAGCAGCGAAGCAACAGAACGACTAAGACACCTTCCACACAACCACAAGCAGAGCCGTCCATCATTGTCACCCCAACGATGACACTACTTTTTAACAAAATACTGCAATGGACGCAATGACTCATAAGTGTCTATAGGGCTAGAACATTTGAAACTGCCTTACTATGGATGGCAACGTGCGATATACTGAAAACCTATACTGGACAATAGACCAATACCACGACACTTGGTACTCCTCTCCTGGAACGCTAAGGGGATACGGAACCGAATGACCGAACTAAAACACTTCCTGCAGCATCACAACGTGGACGTCGTAATGATTGGGAAAACTAAATTATCTGCACACAAACAACGCAGCCTGGCAAATTACAACATTTACAGGAAAAAACGCGACCTAAAACCAGGACAACCACTGATTTATAACCGACTACTTCACGAACAACTCTAGCTACACTCGACTGCTTTAGACAGCGTATGCGTCAGGTTCAAAGCCAACGGGGAATTCATTAAAGCAATCGCTGTCTACAGAAGTCCAAACAGCACGGAAATACGCCCTGAGAACATCGACGACCTGCTACAGAAAGATACACCGACAATAATCTCAAGAGACCTAAATGCCAAACACGAAGTCTGCGGAGCAATAACTACCAACAAGAACGGCCGCATCCTCTACACACACTCTCTGGGCAAGGACTTCGACATCATAACACCGAACGCACCGACAAAAATCTCACCGGACAGAACACAAAGAGCAGACATCCTCGACATCTCAATCATAAAAAACATACCGTACCCGCTGGACATAGAAGCTCTTGAAAACCTCAGTTCAAATCATCTACCAATCATCACCGAAATACAGATACAACCACAGACGACACACAGGCGTTCCAGGATAGAACATAATTGGCGAAAGTTCAACGAGGCTCTCTAAAAGAAAATCACTGACGGGAACACATAAACAGCACACAAAGTATTGACGATTCACTACAGTATCTCACGAACACCATGCAAGAATCGATGCAACAGTGTTCGTAGAGACTGCTACCCGAGACAAAAGACCTGACATCCCACGATTTATAAAAGAGGTCATCAACCAGAAGGAAACCCTCGTCAGAAGGTGGAAGAACACACGAAACCCACAAGTAAAAAGTTACCTAACCAAAAGCAACGCGCAATAAAGATTATACTGGATGAACTTTACAACGAATCCTGGACTAACCACGTCAACTACACAATATAAACAGAAGGAAACTTGCACAGACTAAACCACCGACCTATGACATGGAAGAACCCTGGCCCCGCACCGCTACAAGGATAAAACGGAATGCTGTACAGCGCCGGAGAGCGAGCAGCAAAATTCGCCAAAGTTCGCCAAAAAACGTTTCCAGAAAACTCAACAACAGACAACATATTCACTAACTTCATAAACACAAAAGTCGATCAAATACTACAAGCACCTGTGGAGAACGACACCCTACACATCACTCCACAGGAAATTAAACAAGCTATCACCAGACAAAGTAACAGGAAAGCTTCATGAAAGGACGGAATCACGCACATGGCGCTAAGACACATAACAAAAAAGACATTGGCGTTCATCAAAAAATCTTCAACAGCATGATCAACCGCAAATACTTCCCAGACTCATGGTAAACGGCAATAGTGATCATGATTCCGAAGCCAGGGTAGAAGAGGATGGACGCCATAAACTACATACCAAACTTCCTACTGAGCAGGATATCCAAAATCTTTGAACGATTACTACTGACAAGACTGAAACCACTGCCGGAAGACAGACCAAAACGGATTCAAGCAACAGCACTCCACCACATTACAAGCCATCCGGGTAATAAACAACATAGCCACCAACTATAACCGAGGACTAACCACAGTCGCCATCGCCCTGCATATCAAAAACGTCTTTGACTAGGTATGGATCAACGGACTGCTGTTTAAACTTGCTACCATTCACAACCTTCCGACGCCTTACATCCAATTGATACAAAGTTACCTGACCAACAGAAAGATACAGGTGAAGGTAGAAAACATCCTGTCACTAGAAATTCCCGTCATGGCAGGCTGCCTTTCACCAACGCTATTGAATGCATGCATTCAGTACCTACCATGCCTCCAAAGAGTCTTCTGCGCCATGTACGCCGACGACATCCTACTCCTGACAACCGGACGATACGCTAAGGAAACAACAACAAGAATACAAAGACAGCTCGACACACTACCGGATTGGTTCCAACAGTGGAAAATCAAATTAAACGTTCAGAAGACTGAAGCCATATTATTCTCCAGACGCAAAAAAAAGCAGAAACCACCGTCGCTAGAAAAACAAAGAGCTAGTTTGGAGCAATTAAAATTCAACAAACACGTCATTGAAACGACAAACAAAGCTCAAAGAGCAAAAGGCTTCATCCACAGAGTACTCGTCCACAAAAATAGACTACCAATGGACATCAGACTCAAGACTTACCAGATATACTTATGACTCATCTGAGTTATGCAGCGGCAGCATGGTACACCTACAGTTCAAACACAAACAAAACCATTGAAGCATTTGTTAGAAATAAAACCATAAGGCAGGACCTTAGGCTACAAACGATAGAAAACCACTTCACGACGCTGGCGTGGAGTATTTACGAGAAAATCGACAACGGCTGAGCCGTAAATACATACATCCCATCAGCAAGACTGGCGCGAAGAAACGATTTCAAACCCTCTGCGAGCAGAGAATCAAAGCTTTATTAAGCAGTAAAATCAACTAGCAACAAGACAACCAGAATCAATTAGATAAACGCTGTAAAAGGAAGTTTGACTTGAGAGGTCCAGGATCGACTAAGTTCAATTCAATATTTAACTAGTAGTTTAATTTAGACTTAAGTACGCATCGTGCGTAATTGTATGTCCAATCAAGTGCAATAGTTGTAGTTTACATTCAATAAATGTTTTAAAAATGTTTAATTATCGACAAAGAACAAAATTTGCATTTAATACTGAACGAAAATAAGAACTTCTACTCATGGTTAATTAACGATTGACTCGAAGTATACCATTTTATGCTTATGATTGATAGCTCAGAGAACACGACTGCATAAACACTTTCTTTCTGTAAATAGATTTAATAACGATTAAATTATTAAAATGCATTCCGTACATAATAGCGAGAACGGCGACACCTTCATACTGTCATTATCGAGATGTTTTTCCATACTAAAATGTACCTGTGAAGGATGCGTTATACTTTCTGAGTAACGGTAAAAACTACATTCCTACGACTTTTAAACAACCCAAAACTGACCTACGAGTATATTGTTTTGTATGTTTTCATATGTGTGCTTACTTTGATACTGGTCGTTAGTGATAATGGAGCTGATCGGGCAAACAAACTTTCTTTACTTTCTTTACTTTGCACCGTGATATATAATAGAAGCAAAAAGTTAAAGCTACGAATTAATAATGATAAATTAAGATTAGTTTCAAACTTACAATGTCAGCTCCTGACTGTTAATAAATATATATTATCAAAGATTGCATACTTTAAAATTAGTCATCGCTTTAAATACTAGTTTTGTGTTCATGTAAATGAGTATGAAATGTACACAATATAGTGAGAGTGCGAACGGTGGTTTAGTTGTTTATGTCTAAGCTTACGTGGTAAATTTAAATTTTGCGTAATCTATAGACAAATCAAAGACAATGGATACTACGAATTTGCTTTTTGTACTATTTATTTTAATACTTTTGCAGTTAATTTATAAGCACATAACAAGAAATTTCAATTACTGGAAAGAGAGGGACGTACCTTACTTGCCTCCAGTGCTCGTATTTGGAAATATATTCAACGTTGCAACTTTCCAGCGTTCTCTAGGAGGTTTTCTACAAGATATTTATAATTACATAGATTCGCGGTTTACTGGTTTTTTTGTGTTTGATCAACCGTTTCTCTTAATTCGTGATCCAGATCTTATCAAAGATATTTTGATTAAAGATTTTGACTACTTCGACAACAGAAGTATGCTCGAAAATCGGCGCACTGAAAAAGTAGGCTCGAATATGCTGCTCGTAATTAGAAATCCAGAATGGAAGCAAGTGAGAATAAAGTTAACACCCGCATTTACTACAGGTAAAATCAAAGGTCATGTTGTATTTAATACGTGAAGTCGCTGACGAACTGAAGAACTTTCTTAGTGAAGCGGTAAGTAGAGGTGGAGTTGTAGAAGCCAAGGAAATGTGCACGAAATACACTGTAGATGTTATTTCGTCGTGTGCTTTTGGAATCAATGCACATTCTTTCAAAAACGAGAACGCAGAATTTGTAGTTGCTGCACGTAGAATTGTTAATTTCACTATTAGAAGATCAATTAATGTAGCAGCTCAGTTTGTTGCACCTTGTTTAGCAAAACTGTTTGGACTGACCTTTATAGAACCAGTCTCCTCGGAATTTATTAGGTCGATATTTTGGGAACAAATGGATCAGAGAAAAGCTTCTAAAATTAAACGAGGCGATTTGATCAATATTTTACTACAGCTGAAAGAAGAAGACGACGAGAGTCTTGGTAGGTATTGCTGTTACTGAATATGTGATGGAAATGTATTTATATAAGTTTCTGTTTTAACATGATTGTCGTTTCAGTGTTGTCTTAATCAAAGTATGCTATTTTGTTATAAAAGTAACCCTTGACAAAAAATGACAGAACAACTTTTGTAATTTTATTCCAAAATTTTACGTTGTATGCCAATGTTTCATATGATCACGTACCTCAAGTGGAAAATTGTATATAAAACAAAAAATGTTTTAAATGCAGTTTTGCGGGTATTTATATCCCTTGTTGCATACTAAATTCCTCAAAAGGTAAATAGTGTGTCTATTCTACCTTATAGGCGGCAGAGCCTCAATAGATTATGAAGTGTTCCTGTTTAACGTTTAAGCCCAGGGTAAAAAGGATGTTGAATAAATGGCTTTGAGAGTAAGAGGTCCCTCTAATGAGATCTTCCAGCCAGCTAAGCTTCTTCAACTTAGGGCAGAGCTATGAGCTAGGGTCGTAGCCTGGTATACGAAAAAAAGAGATTTTATTGGACGCCACCGTATCTTGATCAATGTTATAAAGAGAAACTATCCGAAGATCAAATACGAAAATCTTCGAGAAAAAAAATCCTTAAGACGAGCAACATATAAAAAAATAATACTTACTTTGACTCTGCAATCTGGAATGGGAACGACTTCCTCGTACAACCTGAAAATTTAATCACTTCTAAATAATTTTAGAGTAGGGCTACGTTAGAGCCTAGTCACTTTATCACAAAAAAATTAAAGTAAAGAAAGATCATATAAAGAAAATTATGCTTAAAAAAAATTTAAACCAACACCAATAATATATCTCTCATTACTATAAAAAATTTATAAATGTGGTTGGTTGCTTCTATGGAATAATTACTGCTGACTTCAATGAAAGAAAGCTTTACGACAACTTATTAGTCTTTCTATTAATTTAATATATATATATATATATATATATATATATATATATATATATATATATATATATATATAAATAAACTAAATTTGGTAACGACCTTGCTTTTTTAATTGTATATAATTGGTTTTGAGTTTTAGGTCAGAAGAATTAAAGAGTTCTCTTTTTTATAAACTCAAGCTTTCGGAAATTTATTTTTCCATTTTCAAGAGTACTGAAAGTAAATACAAATGAATTAGTTATGTGAACAGGGTTGACTTAATAGCTAAAAATTATATATAACTGATACTTACTAAAGTGAGATAAGATACAATTGGACGATTAATAATAATGTACACTGTATAAGGATATGGTATAATTAAATTTAAAAATAAAAATAATATTAATTATATATCAAATGGAGTAAAAATATTTTTGATTATGATGTAAACTGTCTTTATATTTAATTTATGTAAACAGTTGTTTATATGAGAATTTTTTGTTTGAGAAAGGTATCTTTATATGTATAAATTAAACGCATTGATTGTAATGACAATTTTTGTAGATATATTACATTTTAAAATATTTTTATTAATTTGTGTAGTTATCTTGAGTATGGTTGTATGCAAAATAATATTATAACTTAATCATTTATTTCTTAATTTTTTATTTTCAAATACATTTTTTTAAATTTAGAAGGTAGGTATATATAGAACTCAAGTCACCAATGTCGGTTTTTTTATTAAGTGTATTAGAATTTTGATAGATGTAGCACATTTCAAGAAATTCACGTTTTAATTTATTATTTTCTATATGTAAAATTTTTGGATTGTTAAAATCAATTTTGTGGTTGGTGGTGTTTACGTGTGTTGATAGGGCAGTTGAATTTGGTTTAGTGCGTATGTCACTTTGGCGTTGTAATAACCGTTGTTTGAGATTTTGTGAACTTTGCCCAATGTATATATTGAGACAATTTGAACAATTCACTTGATATATTATGTTCCTTTTATCTAAAGGAATAGTCTTGTCTTTAATTTTAGAAAAAAGGTTATTTATTGTTAGATCGGGTTTTTTTTGCAAGTTTTATATTAAAATTTTTAAAAATATTATCTAGTTGAGATTTTAATTTATCAAAATATGGAAATACCTTGTAACTAGGAATTGTACTGGTTGTAGTATCGGTAGAATTTTTGTAGTTTATTTTATTAGTGTGGTTAAATATCAGTCTTTTTATTAGAGGAGCAGGATAACTGTTATCTTTTAGAATATTATAAAATTTGTTTAAATTTTTTTGATATAAAGAAGGATGGCTTATGTTTTTTATTCTGTTTTCAGTCCTAAAATAAAATTAATTTTCATACTTAATGGGTGATATGAATGATAATTAAGATATCTGTTTGAAGTGGTAGGTTTCTGATACGAGTCTAAAATAATTTTGTTAGTTCTATCTCTGATTAATAATGTATCTAAAAAAGGAACCGAATAATGTTTTTCTTTTTCAATTGTAAATTGAATTTTACTATTGCAATTATTAAATATTTCTAAAGTTGTATCGATTTTATCAAAAGGTACAGCTGTAATTATATCATCCATAAATTTTTTCAAAAACGGTAATCTGTATGGTAGTTTGGGAATTATTTCTTGTATTAAGTCATCCATAATAATTTGTGCAATTATGGGACTTAGGTTAGAACCCATAGGACAACCATCTTTTTGTAGGTAGTATGAGTTATTAAAGCAAAAGTAGCTACTATCAAAAATAAATTCTATTATTTGTATAAAATGTTGTTTTGATATTATACAATTAATTTTAATTTTGTTCCATAATTTGTTAATGTTGTTTAGAACCAGATATTTTGGAATACTAGTAAATAAAGATACTGCGTCTAAACTTATTAGTACATAATTCTGAGGTAATTCAAAATTATTAATAAAAAAGTGCAAATTCGAAAGAGTTTTTAACATTATATATACTTTTATTAATAGATTTTTGTAAAATTTCAGCTATAAATTTGGATAGTTTTTCATTTGGACTATTGTTTGAGGCTATTATTGGTCTTAGTGGGTTATCTGGTTTATGTATTTTTGGTAAACCGTATAATTTTGGAGATGTACAATTTGATTAATGACACAGAAACCTACAAAAAAATTAATTCAGATCCAACTAAAAAATTTCAAAGACAAACGCTAAATATTATTAAAGAATTAAAAAATTCCAATGCTATCACAATAGAAGAAGCAAAGACTTTAAATAACTATAGTAGTACATCTCCAAAATTATACGGTTTACCAAAAATACATAAACCACTAAGACTAATAATAGCCTCAAACAATAGTCCAAATGAAAAACTATCCAAATTTATAGCTGAAATTTTACAAAAATCTATTAATAAAAGTATATATAATGTTAAAAACTCTTTCGAATTTGCACTTTTTATTAATAATTTTGAATTACCTCAGAATTATGTACTGTAACAATTTTATTTTTTGGTTACTAAATCCATCCATAAAAGTTCAAAAATTATAAAACGCTTTTATTAAAATAATAAGTAAACTACATTCAACAAGTTTGGTAATACGCTAAAGCTGTATCTATATGTAGCATTCTATATATAGTCAAATATCTGTGCCTTCGATAACTGTTCGCAGGCGCGTTTTGGTTGAAAGCCTTCCCTTGGGACACGCCGTCGTCCGAGCGAGCGTGTTAACCAGTCGGCTATGCGAGATTGTAGAGTCAAGATGTACGAACGAACGCATGCCGCCAATCTACGTATAAATTTTGAGTAGTCGAGACACATCTTTAAATAGCGGTTGGTATCCTAGAACGTTATTAATTTGTTTAATTGAGATATTTTATTTAGCGCAAAGACAACATCAGCAAAAACAACATCAAATAACCACAATAACAGCAACTTTGAAAACAACTATTCCAACCACTGATGTAAAACCACTTTGTATTACAGTCTGTAGGAAAACTTTGATGATGGAAAATTTGACTAATTTGTAGAAGACCATATTACTACAAAACGTAAAGATGTTATTTGATGAGACAACGGGGTTCAACATATTGCAGCAGCTGATGGAAGTATGGTGATTACGTTTGATATTACAACACCTCTTCACAGCTACAAAACGCAGCTTTGGTTCGTAGATAACTTTAAGAAATTTTCCGTGTTTCAAATTAGAAACACGCTATTTTGTTTAGTGCATAAAAGCACGAATATTATAAAATTTCAATTATTTGTTGTGTTGGAATTTTCCAGTTTTTGAAATTATAATTCACAATTTTTAATGGTTTAAGAAACCATACACGTGATTCATTTTGTACTGTTGGTAACAGCGACAGGTGTTTTTGACGTCACTTGTTTGTCTGCAATATACTGCTGACACATGTGTTCTAGTAAACATATGCTTTGAACAGCGTTTGCCTAAGTTGAGTAAACAAGAATATTTTTGTGATCTGTTTTTTTATTAGAAATTGAAACTAACACAAATAATTTAGATAAGGAGACTTGAGTAACTATGTTCTAAATTGTAACCCACTCGAACAGATCTGCACGGGTCGGACCTTTGTTTTTGTAACAAGTTTACACTAAGTTTTAAAATGTTTGATTATCAACTATTTTAATAAACCTTAATTTAAAACCCATGAACTCATTTAATTATTTATGAAATTTTGTTGCATTGAATTTTGTTTTAAAAGAGAATCTTTTGAGTAAATTATTGGTTCAAGATTAAAGTTTTTTATTTTGATCAAATATGGTCAAAACTAACTACAGGAAACTAATATCTTTAAGAGTGGAATTTTGATGTCAACTTATATAGGAGATATTTTTTTTAATATTTCTTTAGGTATGTTTGTGGTACACAAATAGTGTTCCACCCTTCTATTAAGCTAATTATTACCATTTCTTACAGGAGCAGCGTCTTATTCAGTTAAGACGGGTTTCTGTCATCGAAGGCGATTTTTTTTCTTTGGGTTTCCACGTCCGCCCCTAGAAATATACCACGCAATTATCATAAATAAGTCAGGACTTGGTGGCGCCTATTTGTTTTGGATTAAGTTCAACTTACAATCAAAATTCGACTTACCCCCCCCCCCCCATTTCTCATAGCTCTACCCCTAGTTATGTCGGAAGACTTCATTACACTTGCTCATAACGTGAGGCCAGCTATATATAAGAAAAATTAGTTTCACTGGCTTTCTATAAACGTAGGGCAGGTGCCTCAAAAAACAATATTCGTTTCACTGACACCCAATGTGGGGCTAGTGCTTATATATAATAAAAAAAAAAACGTTTCAGTACTAATAAGTTTAGACGCAGTATCTTTATTTACTAGTATTCCAAAATATCTGGTTCTAAACAACATTAACAAATTATGGAACAAAATTAAAATTAATTGTAAAATATCAAAACAACATTTTATACAAATAATAGAATTTATTTTTGATAGTAGCTACTTTTGCTTTAATAACTCATACTACCTACAAAAAGATGGTTGTCCTATGGGTTCTAACCTAAGTCCCATAATTGCACAAATTATTATGGATGACTTAATACAAGAAATAATTCCCAAACTACCATACAGATTACCGTTTTTGAAAAAATTTATGGATGATATAATTACAGCTGTACCTTTTGATAAAATCGATACAACTTTAGAAATATTTAATAATTACAACAGTAAAATTCAATTTACAATTGAAAAAGAAAAACATTATTCGGTTCCTTTTTTAGATTCATTATTAATCAGAGATAGAACTAACAAAATTATTTTAGACTGGTATCAGAAACCTACCACTTCAAACAGATATCTTAATTATCATTCATATCACCCATTAAGTATGAAAATTAATTTTATTTTAGCACTGAAAAACAGAATAAAAAACATAAGCCATCCTTCTTTATATCAAAAAAATTTAAACAAATTTTATAATATTCTAAAAGATAACAGTTATCCTGCTCCTCTAATAAAAAGACTGATATTTAACCACACTAATAAAATAAACTACAAAAATTCTACCGATACTACAACCAGTACAATTCCTAGTTACAAGGTATTTCCATTTTTGATAAATTAACTTCTCAACTAGATAATATTTTTAAAAATTTTAATATAAAACTTGCAAAAAAACCCGATTTAACAATAAATAACCTTTTTTCTAAAATTAAAGACAAGACTATTCCTATAGATCAAAGGAACATAATATATCAAGTAAATTGTTCAAATTGTCTCAATATATACATTGGGCAAAGTTCACAAAATCTCAAACAACGGTTATTACAACGCCAAAGTGACATACGCACTAAACCAAATTCAACTGCCCTATCAACACACGTAAACACCACCAACCACAAAATTGATTTTAACATTCCAAAAATTTTACATATAGAAAATAATAAATTAAAACGTGAATTTCTTGAAATGTGCTACATCTATCAAAATTCTAATACACTTAATAAAAAAACCGACATTGGTGACTTGAGTTCTATATATACCTACCTTCTAAATTTAAAAAAATGTATTTGAAAATAAAAAATTAAGAAATAAATGATTAAGTTATAATATTATTTTGCATACAACCATACTCAAGATAACTACACAAATTAATAAAAATTTTTTAAAATGTAATATATCTACAAAAATTGTCATTACAATCAATGCGTTTAATTTATACATATAAAGAGACCTTTCTCAAACAAAAAATTCTCATATAAACAACTGTTTACATAAATTAAATATAAAGACAGTTTACATCATAATCAAAAATATTTTTACTCCATTTGATATATAATTAATATTATTTTTATTTTTAAATTTAATTATACCATATCCTTATACACTGTACATTATTATTAATCGTCCAATTGTATCTTATCTCACTTTAGTAAGCATCAGTTATATATAATTTTTAGCTATTAAGTCAACTCCTGTTCACATAACTAATTCATTTGTATTTACTTTCAGTACTCTTGAAAATGGAAAAATAAATTTCCGAAAGCTTGAGTTTATAAAAAAGAGAACTCTTTAATTCTTCTGACCTAAAACCCAAAACCAATTATATACAAATATATATATATATATATATATATATATATATATATATATACATCGCTTGTACAAAGTTATCTGTACAGAGACTTTCGAAACAATTACTTTATTACGATCTAGCATTAATTTCTGAATACTTATGGGATATTTATAATTGGATAAGTTACGTTAATTCTCTATAAGAAATATACGATTTTCATTTTTATATTACAGTTTAATCATGATACTTGAATAGGATCCTGTTCGTGTTTACAAGAATTAAATTAAATGCTCAGTTTTTTTTTTATAGATTACAGAATGATATTTTTAACTGAAATAATTGAAAGAATTAAAGGTCAACGAACACTTATTGTCTGTATTAAGCTGTAATTCAGGTGTACTGTCAACATATGTTATACACTATAATGTGGCAAAAAATCTACCGGCTTAAGAACCATCAGTATTATTCAAGTCATATACCAAATTCGAAATTTTCTTACGAACGACACACATAACAAATTTGGGTGCAAGTTTTGCACTAAATTTCTCGCCAGCTTTAGAAAGTACTTAGTTCTCCAAACTTTATCACCAACTCTAAAAGAAATATCTCTCCTTCTCAAATTGTATTGTCTGCTTGCACGTTCATAAGCCTGATGCAATCTCGAACGAACATCCTTAAAAGTTTCCCATAACCCTTGTCTATCTGAGACATACAAAAGACGATTCCCAGGGATAACTTCACAATCATCAGTTGGAAGAACTCCAGCACCATAAAATTTTCCGCTGATCAGAACACTACGACCAAAAACTAAAAAATTAGGGGTATAACCAGTCGACTGATGTTTTGCGGAATTTATAGCGTACTGTATTTGGGGTATCTCCACGTCCCATGTGTCATGATCATCTATATATGACCTATTGGCGGTACCAATTGTTCTATTTGTGCGTTCCACGAAATTTCATTGAGGTGCATAAACTGCCGTATACCATATTTTTTGAATCTCAAATTTTTTACATAAACCTTTAAAAATGCGACCTGACAATTGCGTACCATTGTCACATATAAGAAATCGAGGCACTCCGAAAACTAAAAATACTCTTTCCTCAACAAAGCGCTCAATCATATGTGCTTTCGCACTGCGCAAGGTGTGTAGTATAGTGTACTTAGAAAACCAATCACTCACCGCTAACAACCACTTATGTCCTGTTTTGCAACGGGGAAATGGACCCATAAGATCCAAAGCCATAATTTGAAAAGGGAACCTTACCTCATTTTCTTTGCCCATTAACCCAAGTAGACCAACATTAGTGGATTTTTGTGCACCACATACTAAACAATTCTTACAGAACCTCATAACATCCAGTTTCATTTTTGACCAATAGTAGTTTTCATGGACGCGAGAATAAGTTTTTGAAAAACCAAAATGTCCTGCAACAGAAGGATCGTGGCATGATCTGATAACCTCCTCCTGTTGTGATTTGGGTACTAGAAATTTCCATTCTATCAAATTCGTCGATAGAGGTAAGTTTGAGGGGAGAAATTTATAAACGAAACCATTCTCGACTTTCCACTGAGGATAGTTCTCAGGGGAAGACAAAATCTTCTCTCTCAATGAATGTACCAAGAATCTAACTCTTGTAATTTGATTTCTACCAAATTTATTGCATCGTTTTCTACTACGGAAGCTCGACTAAGACAATCAGGTACTACATTAAATTTGCCTTTACGTGCACCAAATCAAACGTATGTTGTTGCAACCGGACAACTCACCTAGCCAATTTTCCTGTAGGGTTTTGGATGTTTTTCAACCATAATAAGGAATAATGGTCTGTCACCACTGTAAATTTAGTTCTTTCCACCTACGGACTAAACTTTTCTATCGCAAATGTCACTGCAAGGCATTCCCTTTCGGTCACCGAATAATTTTTTTCGGTACGGTTAAGTGTTTTGCTTGTATATGAAACTACATGTTCTTCCCCATCTGTATTAATACAGCACCCAGTCTAGTGTCACTCGCATTGCACTCTACAATAAATGGAATGGAAAAATTTGGTTGGGAAAGCAAAGGGGCCGAAACTAAAACTTACTTAATCTGAGCAAATGAAGACTCAGCTGCGGGTGTCCAAACAATAGCCTGACCTTTTTCTTTTTAATTAAATCGTTGATGGGAGAAACTAATGACGAAAAATTCTTGATAAAACGCCGGTACCAACTACACATACCTATAAAACGCTTAACTTCCGTTGTAGTTTTGGGACGTGGGAAGTTAACCATTGCCGAAATTTTATCAGGGTGGAATGGGAACGACTTCCTCGTACAACCTGAAAATTTAATCACTTCTAAATAATTTTAGACTAGGGCTACGTTAGAGCCTAATCACTTTATCACAAAAAATTATTATTATTCTTATTCTTTCTATTAATTTAATATATATATATATATATATATATATATATATATATATACATCGCTTGTACAAAGTTATCTGTACAGAGACTTTCGAAACAATTACTTTATTACGATCTAGCATTAATTTCTGAATACTTATGGGATATTTATAATTGGATAAGTTACGTTAATTCTCTATAAGAAATATACGATTTTCATTTTTATATTACAGTTTAATCATGATACTTGAATAGGATCCTGTTCGAGTTTACAAGAATTAAATTAAATGCTCAGTTTTTTTTTTATAGATTACAGAATGATATTTTTAACTGAAATAATTGAAAGAATTAAAGGTCAACGAACACTTATTGTCTGTATTAAGCTGTACTTCAGGTGTACTGTCAACATATGTTATACACTATAATGTGGCAAAAAATCTACCGGCTTAAGAACCATCAGTATTATTCAAGTCATATACCAAATTCGAAATTTTCTTACGAACGACACACATAACAAATTTGGGTGCAAGTTTTGCACTAAATTTCTCGCCAGCTTTAGAAAGTACTCAGTTCTCCAAACTTTATCACCAACTCTAAAAGAAATATCTCTCCTTCTCAAATTGTATTGTCTGCTTGCACGTTCATAAGCCTGATGCAATCTCGAACGAACATCCTTAAAAGTTTCCCATAACCCTTGTCTATCTGAGACATACAAAGACGATTCCAGGATAACTTCACAATCATCAGTTGGAAGAACTCCAGCACCATAAAATTTTCCGCTGATCAGAACACTACGACCAAAAACTAAAAAATTAGGGGTATAACCAGTCGACTGATGTTTTGCGGAATTTATAGCGTACTGTATTTGGGGTATCTCCACGTCCCATGTGTCATGATCATCTATATATGACCTATTGGCGGTACCAATTGTTCTATTTGTGCGTTCCACGAAATTTCATTGAGGTGCATAAACTGCCGTATACCATATTTTTTGAATCTCAAATTTTTTACATAAACCTTTAAAAATGCGACCTGACAATTGCGTACCATTCTCACATATAAGAAATTGAGGTACTCCGAAAACTAAAAATACTCTTTCCTCAACAAAGCGCTCAATCATATGTGCTTTCGCACTGCGCAAGGTGTGTAGTATAGTGTACTTAGAAAACCAATCACTCACCGCTAACAACCACTTATGTCCTGTTTTGCAACGGGAAATGGACCCATAAGATCCAAAGCCATAATTTGAAAAGGGAACCTTACCTCATTTTCTTTGCCCATTAACCCAAGTAGACCAACATTAGTGGATTTTTGTGCACCACATACTAAACAATTCTTACAGAACCTCATAACATCCAGTTTCATTTTTGACCAATAGTAGTTTTCATGGACGCGAGAATAAGTTTTTGGAAAACCAAAATGTCCTGCAACAGAAGGATCGTGGCATGATCTGATAACCTCCTCCTGTTGTGATTTGGGTACTAGAAATTTCCATTCTATCAAATTCGTCGATAGAGGTAAGTTTGAGGGGAGAAATTTATAAACGAAACCATTCTCGACTTTCCACTGAGGATAGTTCTCAGGGGAAGACAAAATCTTCTCTCTCAATGAATGTACCAAGAATCTAACTCTTGTAATTTGATTTCTACCAAATTTATTGCATCGTTTTCTACTACGGAAGCTCGACTAAGACAATCAGGTACTACATTAAATTTGCCTTTACGTGCACCAAATCAAACGTATGTTGTTGCAACCGGACAACTCACCTAGCCAATTTTCCTGTAGGGTTTTGGATGTTTTCAACCATAATAAGGAATAATGGTCTGTCACCACTGTAAATTTAGTTCTTTCCACCTACGGACTAAACTTTTCTATCGCAAATGTCACTGCAAGGCATTCCTTTCGGTCACCGAATAATTTTTTCGGTACGGTTAAGTGTTTTGCTTGTATATGAAACTACATGTTCTTCCCCATCTGTATTAATACAGCACCCAGTCTAGTGTCACTCGCATTGCACTCTACAATAAATGGA
This sequence comes from Platerodrilus igneus, assembly GCA_036346225.1. NCBI lineage: Eukaryota > Metazoa > Arthropoda > Insecta > Coleoptera > Lycidae > Platerodrilus > Platerodrilus igneus. The sequence continues at coordinate 1,373,276 of JARFIW010001555.1, forward strand.
ATGGAAAAATTTGGTTGGGAAAGCAAAGGGGCCGAAACTAAAACTTACTTAATCTGAGCAAATGAAGACTCAGCTGCGGGTGTCCAAACAATAGCCTGACCTTTTTCCTTTTAATTAAATCGTTGATGGGAGAAACTAATGACGAAAAATTCTTGATAAAACGCCGGTACCAACTACACATACCTATAAAACGCTTAACTTCCGTTGTAGTTTTGGGACGTGGGAAGTTAACCATTGCCGAAATTTTATCAGGGTGGAATGGGAACGACTTCCTCGTACAACCTGAAAATTTAATCACTTCTAAATAATTTTAGACTAGGGCTACGTTAGAGCCTAATCACTTTATCACAAAAAATTATTATTATTCTTATTCTTTCTATAAATTTAATATATATATATATATATATATATATATATATACATCGTTGTACAAAGTTATCTGTACGGAGAGTTTCGAAACAATTACTTTATTAAGATCTAGCATTAATCTCTGAATACTTATGGGATATTTATAATCGGATAAGTTACGTTAATTCTCTATAAGAAATATATGGTTTTCATTTTTATATTACAGTTTAATCATGATACTTGAATAGGATCCTGTTCGAGTTTACAAGAATTAAATTAAATGCTCAATTTGTTTTTATAGATTACAGAATGATATTTTTAACTGAAATAATTGAAAGAATCAAAGGTTAACGAACACTTATTGTCTGTATTAAGCTGTACTTTAGGTGTACTGTCAACATATGATATACATTATAATGTTGTAACAATTACGATTTTCTGTTATTTGAATAAACAACTTTGTTCAATACACCTAATCAATAAATGTTAAATTTCTATTGAAACCTTTTATTATAAATTAGAATAGCAAAAGTACACTTTAAGTGAACTTCTAGTTGTTTGTATCTTGTTTCAATATCCTCCCTCCCGGCGCATGCTTGTATAAGTAAGATTGCCTCGTGGAATAAGCCATTTTGGTATCAGATGTAGAACGTAGACAAGTATTATCTTGGGCTTGCAGGTTTTTGATTAAACATGCCGCCCGAACAATTGGTTAAGTGGAGTCAACATGTACCATAAGTTAGTTTCTGTAATAGCAATGACCTAAAATGGTTGTAGATATAGTTTTACGGTAAGAAAGTATTTCACAAGCTTACCCCAAATTTTTATTCTTTCGTTTCATTTCAGCGCAAGTTCTTCTTTGTTTTAGTTTAGAGTTTTAAGGATTAAACTACCTATCATTAAATATGATGGTAATTATAATTCCGAATTTTAAATTATTAAATTCAAGTTACAAGTAATGAAGTTATGGAAACTTAAGTATTATAAAGAAAACAATCGTTAAACATAAGGCAAGCACTAAAGAAGCAGCTTCAATTGTTACTAGGCAGGAATGTAAAAATCCGCACACGTGATTGTTTTCTATGAAGATTAAATCCGGACCCCTGCGTCAGCCACGCTCAACGATAAGAGTAAAGACGCAGATGCTAAAATTTTTTTTTTTAAAAAAAAAAGGAAAACCGGCTTTCAAGCAGATGGCCAGCGGTGAGTCATCCTCCATTTTTATACTTATATCTTTTCAAGAAACTTTCAATTAAAATGCTCAGATAAATTTTCGAAGGAGCTATACAAAAGTTGGTTAAAATTAATTCTTGAAACTTTACTAAAGTTCATAGTTCAATTAATTTGTTTCATTTAAAAATTTAATTTAAAAATTTAGTATTTGAATAAGGCATAATTGATCTTGACATTTTTAAGATCTTTGTATAAGATTATGTTTGAAGTTACAAAGTTGTATTGAAAGGTTTACTTTATATAACATGTAATATGATAAGAATTGTTTGCCGAATTATTGTGTATAACACATTGTGATAATACGTCTGAAGTATAATTCAATGTCGACAATAAGTACTTTTCTTTGACCTATTGATTTTATTAACGATAACTATTAAAAATGTACAACCATAACCAGAGAAATTATTTTTGAATATGTAATTTTTTTTTGTGAACTGAAAAGGATCCTATTCTAGTAACATGAAGTCACTGTAACATAAAGTAAAGGTAATATATTTTTTTAAAGTGAACTGAAATAATTGATGCAGTTAATAAAACAATATTCCAAGAATGCTTAGAGATCAATATTAAATAGTGAAAACGGAACTGTTTCGAAAGTCTCCGTATAAATAAGTTGTATAAGCAATGTATATATAAATATTTAAAAAAAAAAATTAATAGAAAAAATATTAAGTTGTCTCAAAATTTTCTTTCTTTGAAGTCAACAGTAATTATCCTACATAAGCAAACAGTTTATAAATATGAAACTTTAATACTGAAGAAAGGTATTATTAGTGTTAAAGTTAAAAGTTTTTCTTGAAAGTATAATTTTGTCTAGTGGAATTACATATAATAATTTTTGTGATAAAGTGACTAGGCTCAAATGAAGCCCTAGTTTGAAAATGTTTAGGTGTTATTAAATTTTTAGATAGCACGAGATCGTCGTTCCTATTCCAGGTTGCAGAGACCACAGTAAGTATTTTTGTTTATGTTGCTTGTCGGAAGTTTTTTCTTTCGAAGATTTCCGTATCTGATCTTCGAATAATTTCTTATAAAACACTCATTAAAATACGGTGGCGTACAATAAAATTTCTTTTGTTTTATCGTATACCATCCTACGACCCTAGCTCATAGCTCTGCCCTAAGTTGAAGAAACTTAGCTGGCTGGAAGAACTCTTTAGAGGGACCCCTTTTTTTTCTCAAAGCCATTCAACATCCTTTTTACCCTGGGCTTGACTATCAAACAGGAACCCCTCGTAATCTGTCGAGGCTCTGCCGCCTGTATGGTACAGCAGACATATTATTTTTCCTTTAGAGGAAAGTATAGGTTACATAAATAGCGCTCACAACGTGGGGCTAGAATACATTTTGATGATTCAAACATCTATAGCAACTCTAATAACAAGCCTCGATTTAGTTATTTTAATTATTGGCACTGCAACGTAGAAATTTTTTGTAGTGGTTAGTGAAGAAGAATATTTAGCGGAACGAGAGTGCTGTTTTTCATTTTCGACTATAGTGTTAGAAATTTAGCGGTTGAAAAGTTTTCTTTTAAATTTTTGAAATGGCAGATACTTTACAGATTGTTTATTTGCACAAAAAAGAGTTAGAATACGAGTTAAACATTAGAGGTATAGAAAGTAGTAGGTCCATAGTAGAGAAAAGGAAAATTTTAGGTAGACTTTTGGCTATGGAAGTGAAAGAACCTGGTTGTCTAATTAATCTTCTTGGGTATACAGCAACATTTTTAGAAGAACGTAGAGATCGATTCGTCGCTTGAATCTATAAAAAATATTTTGTCCTAATGTGATGATAAAGCTACGGATTCTATTTTTAAGGGTACATCGGTTTGAGCTGTCGTCATATCATTTGAGAATTGCTCTTGTGCATAAGCACGTTTTTGTTTTGATAGCAAATTTTTGATTTAGATCATCATTGCAACGCAATTTAGTCTAGGCGGAACTTGTCGTCGTGGTTGGTCACTCAGCAGTATGTTAGTCTAGACAAGACTCGGGAAGAGTTGGTCGCTCAGCATTACGTAAGTCTAGACGAGACTCGAGGTGAGTTAGTCGCTCTAGTAATTTATGCATCATAATTTTTTTGAGTTGATGTAATTTTTGGTTGTTAGTCTAGGTGAGACTCGTAGAGGGTTTGTCATTCTAGCAAATTTAGGCGTTGTGAAACATTGTAGTTGTTTCGACAGTTTGGTTGGTAGTAGGGTGAGAGCACTGATTTTTTTTGTTAGCTATCGTCGTGATTAGTTTTTTTATTGATGAATCGTTCGCAAAAAATTTTGAATTTAGTATATGACCAGAATAACATAGATGGTTCTAAAGCCGGTAGATGGCACCTCAAAGATTTAAAACCATATTCTGCCTTAGATCCAGATAATGACGTTCCAGAAAAGTAAATTTTGGCATGGAATTCTGTTTGTCAAAGAAAACTTTTGTAGTAGGAAGAGTACCGAGTGTTTCGGTGATAATTTTGTTTAGGTAACGATCATGCTTTCGTGTTTGTACTTATTTTTTTTTTTAGAGACTATATTAGCATTAAATTTGTATAAGTTTAGTGTCATAAAGATTTTTGTTGAAAGACTTGCGCGTAAATAAAAAAAAAATTGTCTACGCAGTTGATGTGATTATTCTGGTCGGTCGATTATATTGGTAAAGTTGATATTTGTTATGACGACTATTTCGATAATATTGTTTAAGTTCGGGTTGTTGATTTTGGATGATGCTGATAAGGTTAAGTATAGAGGTTGTGTTGGCATCGATGATGTTAGACATATTCGAAATTTTAGAGTTTTGGTAAGCGAAAGTCGCTTGCATTTTGTAGAATTTTTTTTTGGTGAAGTCGACTATAGAGGTTGTGTTGACATCGATGTTGTTAAACATATTTGAAATTCTAGAGTATAGGTAAGCGAGAGTCGCTTGCATTATACAGAGATTTTTTTGTGAAGTTGGTCAAAGTTGATAGTTATATTTTGAGTAGTAGAAGTTTTGACCACAATAGTGATATAGGGATTTGTTTTGATATCAAATCGAATAATTTTGAATGTGTCCACTGTAGTGCGGACACATACTGGAGAAGTTGATTTTTTTTAATTCTGTAGAGTTGGAGAAGTATAGAGTTGAAAAGTGATAGTCTGGGTAGGACTATGTCATGAGGTTGAAAGTCTAATGAGGTGGTTTTGCCAGATTTTTTTTGTGAAAGGTAGGACGTAGCTCTCAAGTACTTTCCTTTTTTTTTGTTGAATTTATGCTGTCTAGTTCTGGAAGACAATTTTAAAAAAAAAATTTATGTGGGTGGGGTTGTCGAATTGTTTTTGGATAGACAATCATAATTTCCAACTTGAAATTTTTTTGTTCTTAGGACTGTAATAATAAATTTTTTCTGATTTGTTTTTTATTAATTTTTATTTATCCTCGTGACTATCAGCTAATAAATCACACCTTTAAATTTCCTAAACCCTAACCTGATATCACAAGGTCGAGAATTTCTTATTATTAATGCAAGCCCAAGGTAAAGTTGGATGGAAAATGGCTTGAGAAAAAGAAAAACTCTTAAGACATAAACGGTTAGTCGAGTGTTAGCTCTGGGTAGATCATGAGCTTGGGTCATAGGTTGTCAAAAGACCAAAAATATATTTAATGAGCGCCACCGTATTTTTCAATACAATAACCAACAAAATTTAACTGTGCTTGTATTAGGGGAATGCGGAAACCTTATGTCAACACCACTAACATAGCCATAAAACCTGAATTTCATTCTTATAAACACACTTACCAAAGCCTCAACCACCAGATGTCATACAGATGTTTCGGCTTGACCTGTGAACAAACAAAGGTACAACATGGACACCATTTGTGTCCTTAAAAATATTTGCCAAAAATAAAATAATAGAATTTAGGTTTCTAAAATATACACTCAGGGAATTTGTTTTCATTACACACAATTTCTGATCGGGGATGACTTGCAATTTTTACTTGAATTCAAAATAATAAAAAGTCATTTAAAAACAAAATAGATTCTATTTGAATAAATTTCTGGATTCATGTTACTATAATATTTTAATTCGTATCTCTATAATATTTTCACTTAATAATTTTTATGGAACAGAAATATACTAGTAAAGAATTGTATTCGATAATATAAAGATCCCTGAATGGATCTTTCTACAAAATTTAAATGTACTGACTTGAGATTTTCTAAGTTATTCATATTACATATTTTTTTATAAGCCATAGAAGTACTTCTTCGACCTTCACAGCGAAACTTAATTACCTAAGCGCTGATAAAATAGTATGTAGTTACCCTAAGTTACTTTTACTTAACAGTTAATACGCGAATTCCACATGTCGATTAAAAATGAAAGTTCATGACCTCAAAATATTTAAACATACTTTAAATTAACGTAAGACGACATGTGAGGTCTAAATAGGACAACTGAATCTATATTTTTATATCTGACATAAAATGTCATTCACAACTTTTAAATGTACACTTTGTGTGCATGTGCAAACAATCTGACAAACAATAGATTTGTTATTTAATTCGCTGTTTCCTTAAAAGCTTTTACGTTACAAAATTTTTAATGTTCTATTTTCTTATTGCAACTTAATGAATATTCAAAATGATTAAATTCTAAAGAACACTCACGTGTTGTGGGACTGCTCTGAACGAAAGAAATAGGACCTTGACCTCAGCTATCGGAAATTTCCATAATCATCGATTATCAAAGCTCTTCTGAATACAACCATTATTTAACGAAACTAACTTCTGCTTGATTTTACATGATATTAAAATTTAGTACTCCAACAAATTTTCTGGACCCAAGATTTGCTTATTCGACATTATTTTTTGCAAAGTTGAATTGTACGAAACATATATGAAATTGCCCTCTATGATATTGCACTAAGAGGAAAAATATTAGAAAATTTATTTAAATAATTTTATACCAACTGTATTAATGATGAAAGGGGAGCTTCCATCTCCTTAGGCCTGCAGGGATCAACTGAACCGCTCTAGGTGGAATTTATAGAAAAACATCCTCACGCTACAGCTGCTAGGTTCGACCTCCAGACACCAAGAATCAATCAATTCTTTTTTGGACTGTGTTACAGGCCACGTGCCTAGACACGACCATCTTGACTCCACTATCCCGCAGAGCGGCTTACCCGTTCGAACGCTGATAAAAAGTGACAAATTGACATCTCGACGAAGCTTAGACCATAAAGGTAGAGGAGTCTATATGTTATTATTAATTTTATGTATTAATTTGTTACCGAACGGAAAGTTATAAATTATATATTTTATTTTATTGCTGATTTATTCTATATTAAAGAACGAAGCGTAACAAGAAAAAAAATACGTTACAGGATTTTGCGAAGTCTAGAGCGAATGGCAATTGCCTGTGTGTGAATAGTTTGAACTTAAAGTTAGTTTAGGACATAAAAAATCTTGTGTAAGGTATTTATAGGTTTATAAGTCTTTCCTTTTTGCGTTGGTTCATTTTTTTTTGTTAGTGAATAGTAGTATGGTTGTGCATATGCAAATACTTAGTGTTGTTTCTATTCCATTGAGTGACATTTGAGTGTCAGACCTTCCTGATTAAGCCCTATCTATTTTGTCTTCCCGGATATGTCTCCTTTTTGGACGTGTTGTACGCGTTAGATCCTATAACACTCATTCGCTCATAATATTTTTTGTTCTTTTGTATTTCCGTCTTCCCATATTACTAGTCAAGAAAAAAAAATTCTTTTTGAGTTAATCTTAAGTCAATGTTTAGGGTTAAGTTAGTTGGTATTTGTTTATCGTCAATTAGTTAGTTAGCTTTGATGAGATTGTTATTGCGACGATTATAAAAAAAATCCTTGATCCTTCTTTAGAATTTATTTTGTTTATCCAAGATTTTTTTTCTTTTTGGAGATAGGCTGTGTAACAATTACGATTTTATGTTATTTGAATAAACAACTTTGTTCAATACACCTAATCAATAAATGTTAAATTTCTATTGAAACCTTTTATTATAAATTCATACATAGTACGCCATCTACATTAGAATAGCTAAAGTACACTTTAAGTGAACTTCTAGTTGTTTGTATCTTCTTTCAATATGTTCTCTCCCGGCGCATGCTTGTATAACTAAGATTGCCTCGTGGAATAAGCCATTTTGGTATCAGATGTAGTCCGTAGACGAGTATTATCTTGGGCTTGCAGGTTTTTGATTAAACATGCCGCCCGAACAATTGGTTAAGTGGAGTCAATATGTACCATAAGTTAGTTTCCGTAATAGCATCGACCTAAAATGGTTGTAGATATAGTTTTGCGGTAAGAAGGTATTTCACAAGCTTACCCCAAATTTTTATTCTTTCGTTTCATTTCAGCGCAAGTTCTTTTTTGTTTTAGTTTAAAGTTTTAAGGATTAAACTACCTATCATTAAATATGAAGATAATTATAATTCCGAATTTTAAATTATTAAATTCAAGTGACAAGTAATGAAGTTATGGAACTTAAGTATTATAAAGAAAACAATCGTTAAACATAAGGCAAGCACTAAAGAAGCAGCTTCAATTGTTACTAGGCAGGAATGTAAAAATCCGCACACGTGATTGGTTTTTATGAAGATTACATCCGGACCCCTGCGTCAGCCACGCTCAACGATAAGAGTAAAGACGCAGATGTTTAAATTTTTTTTTAAAAAAAAAAAGGAAAACCGGCTTTCAAGCAGATGGCCAGCGGTGAGTCATCCTCCATTTTTATACTTATATCTTTTCAAGAAACTTTCAATTAAAATGCTCAGATAAATTTTCGAAGGAACTATACAAAAGTTGGTTAAAATTAATTCTTGAAACTTTACTAAAGTTCATAGTTCAATTAATTTGTTTCATTTAAAAATTTAATTAAAAAATTTAGTATTTTAATAAGGCATAATTTACCTTGACATTTTTAAGATCTTTGTATAAGATTATGTTTGAAGTTACAAAGTTGTATTGAAAGGTTTGCTTTATAGAACATGTGATATGATAAGAATTGTTTGCCGAATTATCGTGTATAACAAATTGTGATAATACGTCTGAAGTATAATTCAATGTCGACAATAAGTACTTTTCTTTGACCTATTGATTTTATTAAAGATAACTATTAAAAATGTACAACCATAACCAGAGAAATTATTTTTGAATATGTAATTTTTTTTTGTGAACTGGAAAGGATCCTATTCTGGTAGCATGAAGTCACTGTAACATAAAGTAAAAGTAATATATTTTTTTAAAGTGAACTGAAATAATTGATGCAGTTAATAAAACAATATTCCAAGAATGCTTAGAGATCAATATTAAATAGTGAAAACGGAACTGTTTCGAAAGTCTCCGTATAAATAAGTTGTATATACAATGTATATATAAATATTTAAAAAAAAAAATTAATAGAAAAAATATTAAATTGTCTCAAAATTTTCTTTCTTTGAAGTCAACAGTAATTATCCTACAGAAGCAAACAGTTTATAAATATGAAACTTTAATACTGAAGAAAGGTATTATTAGTGTTAAAGTTAAAAGTTTTTCTAGAAAGTATAATTTTGTCTAGTGGAATTACATATAATAATTTTTGTGATAAAGTGACTAGGCTCTAATGAAGCCCTAGTTTGAAAATGTTTAGGTGTGATTAAATTTTTAGATAGCACGAGATCGTCGTTCCTATTCCAGGTTGCAGAGACCACAGTAAGTATTTTTGTTAATGTTGCTTGTCGTAAGTTTTGTTCTTTCGAAGATTTCCGTATCTGATCTTCGAATAATTTCTTATAAAACACTCATTAAGATACGGTGGCGTCCAATAAAATTTCTTTTGTTTTATCGTATACCATCCTACGACCCTAGCTCATAGCTCTGCCCTAAGTTGAAGAAACTTAGCTGGCTGGAAGAACTCTTTAGAGGGACCCCTTTTTTTTCTCAAAGCCATTCAACATCCTTTTTACCCTGGGCTTGACTATCAAACAGGAACCCCTCGTAATCTATCGTGGCTCTGCCGCCTGTATGGTACAGCAGACATATTATTTTCCTTTAGAGGAAAGCATAGGTTACAATGTGGCAAACAAATATCAACCTATCATATGTTTAGCTATGCGAACGTTTTAGTATAACCTTGTAACTACAAAATTATCTTATAGAAATGCCTTGGAAATAATAAGAACATTTATGCACTATTCGATTATTAAATTTTGAATAAAATTATAGGTGTATCAGTTTAAATGATCATAAAACTTTCATAAAAATTTCGTGTATCAAATCTAAGTAAACATATATAGAATTTTCAAAAATTATTTGTACATCGTAAATAATTGTTCCTTGAAATGAATATAGCCATAAAATTGAGGATGACTCACCGCTATATATCTACTAGACAACCAAATTCTTTAAACATTTACGTACTTACAATGGTAGGTGCGCGCAGCTGATACATGTGTCCGAGCTTGACTTTTATACTGACCAAGCATATGTGGAAATTTCCACCCTCTCGCATAGCAACATTTAAAACTGCATTTACAGCACAACCAATATTCAAAAGAATTTATTACGTGTTTGCGTGTCCATATGTCTTTACTTTATTTCAATTTCAATGCTTTTATACTTGCTTTATTTTACTTCGACATAATTCTGTACTTCGTTATAAGTTACTACTGTCGTACTTGCGTACTTTCGTACTTTCGTACTTTCGTACTTCGTACTTGCACTGAAAAGAAATGGGGCAAATTGATTTTATAAGTAAATTTGAGAATTATCTATCTACCGTAGATATGTATTCTTGACTATCTTAGGTCGATACTACAACTAAAAATGAAGCCATGGTACTCGTCGACTCCATTTCACTACTTTCTGGGATGACATGTTTTATCGAAAACCTGCAGGCCCACGTTAATACTTGTTTTCTGATTACATTCCGATATCAAAATAGAGCTTGACCACGAGGCTACGTTGCTTATCCGATCACGCGCAGGAAAGGGGATATTGTATCAAGATACATACAAATAAAAGAGTTCTTAAATTTTACTTTGAATATTTAAATATAGATGGGGCTCTATGTATGAATTTGTAATATATTGTTTCTATTGGAATTTAATATTTATTGAATAGGTAAATGGAACAAAAGCGTATATTTAAAAAGCAGATAATCGTATTCGTTACACGCTTATTGGAAATTGCGAGAGGATGCGGGATAGGATGAAATGCAACACATTTTTTTCTTGTATTTTTGTAACACTTTGTTTTTATAATACCATGATCCCGCACTCTAAAAAAAGATAAGTATTTCCACATAAAAAAATGTTCGTTTGATCTTACTAGATGTATGTCCATGTTCATCCAGAATGAAAAAAGTTTCTAAATAAAAACAAAAAACATTCGTATATCAAAAATAGTTTATTCTTTTAAAAAGAATGCACTTTTGTTGCCAGAAAACAATTTCCTTCTGCAACTTGTTAGAAGTATTAGTATTTTTAAGTAGAAAACTATATATTTACTTGTTTTCCTTTTTATACAAATTTTTCAGTGTTCTCTACTTTGCTCCAACGATTTTGTCAAAACTCGCGTTTTTTCTTTATGTAGGATATTCTAAGCGTTTTCCCCTTCCCAATTTTTCTCCTTTGCGCTTTCGCTCATTATCAGTCAACTAATCTTGGTTGTCACAAGCGATGAGATACAAACCAACTTCTTCACTTTATTATATTTTCGCAAACAGGTTTTCTCTACCAACTTGTTTTGTGTAGTAGCTGCCTGAGCTTAAACACTGTCGCTTGCGATCGTACTCTTATCAGATTTAGTAGACCGCTACCATATCTATTGTACTGATCCGAGTTTTAGCATTCTTTCTATTGTACATGAGTAGAGCATTTAAGGGCAGTATAGAACCGCTTTTCCTCCAGAATTCCACATTTCCTCACATTTTGGACCAAATAGTTTACTTCGACTAGCCATTTCATCTTTCGAAATAAATATATCTTGTTTGGTGTCAATAATATTAAATTTTTCTCGGCTACCTGAATTTTTAGGAATTTTTTAGATAGCAATATCCCCCAGGGGGCTACTCTAATTTTAAGAATTTATACCAGCAGTGTTTTTTGACCGTCTTTATAAATTTTTTAGTCATGCGATACATCAAATCAGTCTAGAATTCTACGCAAAATCTGAATCTGCAAACAAATTTAAAATCCTATCACCCCTTATCATTTTACACACATACACTCTGCGAGATAAATCTTTCGCCACATTTCCACCCACGAGATAAATGTACCATGTTTGGTATCAATTAATATTAGATTTTTCTCAGCTACCTGAGTTTCTAGGAATTTTTTAGATAACATCATCCCCCGGGAGCTACCCTCATTTTAAGAATTTTTTACCAATTGGTTTTTAATCACCCCTTTATACTTTTTAGGGGGTTCGAGATGCGGATTCATCTTGTTGGTTTACGCAGAATCCGAATCTGTAAACAGATTTAAAGTAGTGTTATACTGTGCAATGTAAAAATTGTATTCTATTAGTTTATTAAACTGTAAATCGGATAAAATAAATTATTAAACTTTTGCGTGTTTAATTTCTTTGTGTTAATACTTCTAAGTGTTTGGTTAAAGGATTCTAGATGTTAAAAAGAGGAAATGATTAGAAATCGAACTTGGTAAAAAAAATCTTAAAATTGGGGGTACCGCCTTATGGGATGATGCTATTTAAAAAATTCCTAGAAATTCAGGTGGCTGAAAAAATCTAATATTAGTTGATACCAGACAAGATATATTTATCGTAAAAGGAACAAAAAGAAATCTTTTATATGTTCGCTAGAGGGTATGCGTGTAAAACGGTAAGGGGTGGTCGGATTTTAAATCTGTTTACAGATTTGGAATCTGTGTAAAACAACGAGATGAATCTGTATCTCGAACCCCTATAAAGTATATAAGGGGTGATTAAAAAATCAGTTGGTAAAAATTCTTAAAATGAGGGTAGCTCCCTGGGGGATGATGCTATCTAAAAAATTCTTTGAAGTTTAGGTAGCTGAGAAAAATCTAATATTAATTGATACCAAACAACGTACATTTATCTCGTGGGTGGAAATGTGGAGAAAGATTTATCTAGCAGAGAGTATGTGTAAAACGGCAAGGGTGATCGTATTTCAAATCTGTTTGCAGATTCGGATTCTGTGTAAAATTCTAGACTGATTTGATCTATCGCATGACTATACAATTTATGACGGTCAAAAATCGCTGCTGGTAAACATTCTTAAAATCAGGGTAGCTCCCTGGGGGATGATGCTATCTAAAATTCACGTAGCTGAGAAAAATCTAATATTAATTGAAACCAAACAAGATATATTCATTTCGAAAGATGAAATGGTTAGTCGAAGAAAACTATTTGGTCCAGAATGTGTGAGGAAATGTGGGATTCTGGAGGAAAAGCGGTTCCATACTGCTTCTAAATGCTCTACTTACATGTGGCGATACCTTTTATGGGATTGTTCTATTTCGCGCCAGTTACATCACACCAACATTCTCGGCACAATCTACTTCGTTTGTAATTTATGTAGGATATTCAGTTTTTCTTCTACGCAATCTTTTGCTTCTACCCTTCCTTTCATTATTAGTGATGCCAATCCTGAATGTCTCAAGTGATAGGCTACTAGCCGATTCCTACTCCTTATTACATTCCGTCGAACAGCCCCTACTTAATCAACCAGTTTCCAGTAGAAGTCGAGTTTGGACATAACATTAGAATTGTATTGCTTATTTTGGCAGGTGGTGTAATCTCATGAAACCCTTATTGCTCCATATCAATATTCTCAGGACAACCTACATCGTACAAATTGTGTAAGGCATTCGTGCTGTTTTCTCAACGAGAAAATTTTCTCTTCCTTATTTCCATTTCGTGATACTAATCCTGGATGGCGGAATGAATTGACTGCTGGTTAATTCTTATATCCCTAAACAGACCCTTCTTTAAAAACTTGCTTTAAGGAAAATTATTAAGTTATAAATTAAATTACTTATTAAAGTACTAACATTTAAATAATGTGAAAAAAAAATCTAGTTTAATTATACTACACAATAGACAAGATGAATTATATTCTATTTTTAAAATTTGTTTCGTCGTCATTGTTCTGTATAGCAAGATTAACAACTATATTATTTTATACATTGTCTAAAAATAATTAATATAATGATTACATCAACTAACTAAACAACCTACGTTTAAAGCTAATTATGTGTTATATCTCGTAGAATATATTGAAGCCTGTTAATTTTTAGATGCACGGTTAAGATTCTTCTTACTTAAATTTATTCTTTAAAAAAAATTTAATTATATGCTATGATTTTATAAAGAAATATTACATTTTATTACGTATTACAACCTCAAAACAATGTTCATTTCAGAATCAAGTTATTTTATACTTAAAATAAAAAAATTATAACTAATTTGTTTAAAAGTTAAATGTAAAATTAATGTAAGCTGATACTTGCATAATTGAAACAATTTTTAGTAAAAGAATTTTAAAAATATTTATAGGATTAAAAAAAGTTAAGATGAAGTCAAGTTTGTTTTGGTTGTAGATTTCATGATCCTAAAGAACCCTTGAAAAGAACCTATAAGAAACGGGTTAGCTAACCCCTGAGTCTAGTTCAAACGGTATTGTTCGCACCGGGATGCGTTTTAACAATTCCTTTAAGCCACAAATGAAATAGAAAATTTTTACTTTATAAGGACCTGTGAGTCAAGATCAATTGTTAACTTATTTGTTTTCCATATTTATCGCTGCTGGAGTTCAGAAGCATACTGTACTGACCAACGCCGTTATTCCATATTTATCGGCTGGAGTTTATAAACATTGTACACTGACCAACATCGCTAGAAATGATGGCGTAATCGCTTAAGCCTACAATATTGTAAAGCAGTCAGGTATACCTATGACCAAAATAATTACATTAGAACGTAGAAGACTTGCTTGTACACAAAAGATGATTGATAGACCTTCAATGGACTTCATTGACAAGTTACAAGAGCTTTAGTATACATACAATAGGAAACTTTTAGAATGTTATTTAAATAATTTCTAGTATGCTCTCGAAATAATTAGATCAATTGAATAAGGTATAAATAGCCGTTAAGGAATTTTAGAGTCCAGTTCTAATCGAATCTTTAATTATAATATAAGTTCTAATTAAAAGCTTTAAAAGTCGTGATCTGAAATAAATTAGTGGTACATGTTTTTGTATAAATTGCCCTATATGAAATAAATTATTGTAGTGATCGATATAAATTAACTACAGTGCATCGATATAAGTTAATTATAGTGCTTTGATAGTAATTAAGGGGATAGCGTCGTAGTTTAGGCACTTAAGATTATTACTGTTAGCGATTAGTTAGAAATAAATAGTCTTACAATCTAAACGGTAGTTACATTTTAAAAGTTCGATAAATACAACACCGGAAGCGGGGTTTAGTAGACACCATCGGTGGTTGGCAGCGCTAATCTTATACAGATTTGGGCGCGGTCATCTCCCCATGAGGTCACCCATGCATAAATTTAAGACGTAATTATCGGAAAAAATATATACATTTAAGATAACACGTAATACAGCGAACAAAGTAGAAAATAAAGTACTCACATAAATACGTCTCTGGGTTAAAGTTAGCTTCTATTCCAAGTCCATCAGGCTACGGAGGCTCTGCCAAGGTAGACAAAGGTGATACGCCCGACGCTCTTCGAACGCGTTCGGACCAGCAATCAGGGCTCCGCTCCGAGGTGATTAAAGATGGTCCTTGTTTCGGTGCTGTTAGCGGAACATGTGCTTCCGGCTTATTCTCGGGTCATACGGTTCGGTTGCCCTAGGTGGCTGCAAAATTCTCCTACCTATGCAGGGATCGGATTAGGAACATAAGGTATAAGGGCGACAAACAAAAGATAATTAGGCAGGATATCTACATAGGTGAAGATAAGCACGATACGATACCTCAAAGCGTCCACTCCACTCGAAAATCAAAGGCAAAAGGCCACGTTTCAGAGCGTCACCAAAACTCGTCCCCACTCTTTTGTCTTTTTCACATCCGCCGAAGTTATTCGCCTACCCCTCTAGTGTCGTGCGATCTGCGCAAATGCACTCTGTCGTAACGGAAGTACACGCCTAGTCTATTTAAAATTCCCGCGAACCGCGTCTTTTGAAATTATGGCGCGAAACTCCCGCACATCAAACTAACCTAATAACAATGTTAAAGTGCCACTTTGGCACGTAGCAATCGCGACAAAGCCACAAAAGAAAAAACTTAAAAAAAAGAAAAAGTCTGTTAGCACAGTAACAGCTTAAAATCTAGGTCCTAACTACCCTACATAAACCCTAACTTAAAACCTACAAAATGTTTATATAAGGCGCCACCTGGTTTTTCGACCGATAACACGTCTACCGAAGTACCAGGAAACGGAATAGGTAGCCCCATAGTCTTTTACTACACTAATCATCGACAGCACAAATTCGTCGGGGAGCATGAAACACTACTTAAACTAACACGGGTGCGACAAGTCGCCTAAACTATCTAAACCTATCTAAATTAAAACTAACATTAAAGTTCTTAACGTGCAAACACACATGAGTGTTGCATCAAAACTATTCTTCTTTTTGGCAAGAAGTGCCCAAATTTAAAATGTTCATAGAGTGAGTCACTCTGCACTCTAGCAAATTTTGTTACTGGTACTTTGGTTTTCCAACGAAGCACATTTAAAACTTGTCCATGACACAGTTGTGAATCAACAAATTTACCAAAAGTACCACCTACTAAATCCTTATATGCTAACCTAACAAATTACATTTCTATATCGGGTTAGCTTTTTCACTTAAATATCAAAAAAAAAAATTCCCACGTCTGGTCATAGATACCACACGTTAGGACGATAAAAAGATAAGACAAGATCTCAAATTGTTGTTAAAGATAGTCGATAAGATAATGATATTAAGCTTAAATTGTTATCCTCAAAGGTAATAGACAAGATAACGGTATTAAGCTTTAGTTATATTTGAGATACTAGATAAGATAACGCGATATTAAGCTAAAGTGATTATTAGAGATAGTAGGTAAGGTAACGTAAATTTAAACAAAAGTTATTACTAAAGATAACCGGTAAGATAACGCGAAATAACTCGAAGTTATTACTAACGGTAGTCGGTAAGATAACGAGAAATTAAACCAAAATTATTACTAACGGTAGTCGGTAAGATAACGAGACTAAACTAAAGTTATTATTAAAGGTAATCGGTAAGATAACGATATTAAAACTAAGGGTATTGTCGAAGATAATAAACAAGACAAAGGTATTGGCCTAGACAATGAATAAAGTAAAGGTAGTTCTTCAAACGGTAGCACCCTAAACACACAAAAATGCCCAATTATAAGCAGTTAAATACAGGTACACTGTCACAATATGCTAAAACAACCGAGAGTTTAATAATATAACAATAAGAAGCAATAGCATCTCACCACAAAGTTCAATAAAAAACAATGAAAAAAAATGTTTATAAGTTATGTTGATTTAGTAGAAAAAGAAAGAAATAATGATGTAGTATAATGTGGGCGATTGCAATAATTCAGAGGAAAAACACATGGAATAGACAATCCTAGTTTTTGCAACTGCGAATATGAACTATTTCTAACAATGGCATAGGTCATGACTCCTATGTTGGCCCAAAGAGAAAAATCATCCACTCAACATCAGCTAAAACCAATCATAAAAATTCAATGAGTTATTTCAACCAAAGTTACGACAATTACCACACAAAATCGAATGACGTAAGAAAAAATACTAAAACCCAAATAATATGCTGTAGGAAAAGTTCGAGGGTTGATTAAATGAAACAACAGAGTTATATTGGGGGTGTAGAGAATGAAGTGATATATAAGTAACGGTATGATCAAAGAAAAGTCAACCAAAAGAAAAAGATAGCTAATTTAAGGGAAGTAAAGTTAAACGTGTAAAAGATTATACACTATATGAGAGAGGGAATAAGTAATTAAAGTTAACTAATTGATGGTGAGAACAAAAAAATATTAGGTAAATCGTAAGGGGAATAGAACGTGAAAACTTAATTAGCATTTGGGTCGGCAGAGAATGGCTTAAGGTCTTTAATATGCCACCTGTCTTGGCGTTTTTCTTCAGCATCCTGAAGTTCGTAGATAAGGGGACTAATGACACGAGTGACCTTACAAAGAATGAATTTAGGGGCTAATTTTGAAGAAAATTTCTTAGATGCATCCGATAAGACATAGTTCTTTTTCCAAACTTGTTCGCCCAAGGCGAAGGAAATATTTTGGTTACGTAAGTTATAATGGTCCTTACTCTTTTCGTAAGCTTTTAACAAATTTTTTCTAACGTCGTTAAAGATAGAAGGTAATGACTGTTGGTGTTTGTCCCAACGTACTTTATCGTCAAATTCAATTACGTTAGTATCGTCAGGCACTAAACCATAGTAACTCCCATCGATTGGGGTATATCTTCCAAAAACAAGAATTAGAAAACTAATCGGTGACAACTAAAAGATATTGATTACCTTTTTTTGATCGGGGGGATAGGTCCTAATAAGTCAAGCGATATTAATTGAAAGGGATAAGATACACGTTTAAAATTACCCATTAAACCAGGGCGAGCATTTTGTGAACTCTTATGAGAACCACAAATTTTACAGCTCTTAATGTAGCGACAAACAGATTGCTTTAGTGTGGGCCAGTAATATAATTCAGATATTTTAGCGAGAGTTTTTGTAACACCAAGGTGTGCAGCAATGAGATCATCGTGACATAATTTGAGCACCTCACTGCGGTTTGCAGTGGGCACAACCAGTTTCCATTCAGGGATATTCGATATTTTATGTGGAGACGAAGATACAAATTTATATAGTCTATTATTAGTTACACGAAAGGTAGGGAATTTGTCGGGATTATCGGAAAATTTTAATCATATTGAGGTACCAGGTATCAAGAATTAAATTTGGAAAGTTAAGAGAAACAACATCACGAGATAAGGCATCAGGTACGATATTTAATTTGCCAGGCCTATGCCTAACGTCAAAAGGGAATTGAGGTATACGCAAGTTCCATCTTGCCAAACGACCTGCGGGCTGTTTCAAGTTATTACGCCAAGTGAGAGCTGCACAATCAGTGATTACGGTAAAGTGGTACCTTCGACATATCCTCTAAATTTCTCGATGCCAAAGATAACGCCCAATAATTCTCGTTCGGTAGCTGAGTATTTTTTTTCGGCAGAAGTTAAGGCACGACTCGCATAGGCGATTGGTTGTTCTAAATCATTGCTTACTTGGAATAACATTGCACCTAAACCAGTAAGCGAGGCATCGGTTTGTATATAAAACTTTTCATCAAAATTGGGTGAAATTAAGATAGGTGCTGAAGTGATTAATGTTTTAATTTGTTCGAAAGCCTGTTGAGATTTTGAATTCCACTCGATAGTTTGAGATTTCTTTTTATTTTTAATTAAAGCGGTAATGGGTGCAGATATGGTTAAAAGATTGGGTAGAAAGATGCGATAATAGCTAATCATTCCAATTAAACGTTTGATTTCGGTAACGGTTTTAGGTGTTTTTAATTTAGTAATAGCTACGACTTTAGCAGGATCTGCTCGTAGGCCAGTTCCATCGATAATAAAACAAAGAAATGTAAGGGATGAACAACAAAATTGAGACTTTTCCCAGTTTATCTTAAACCCTGCTGCATTTAAGCGTTCTGCAACCTCATTTAATGTGGCGATATGTTCATCGAAAGAACTTGAGATAACTAAGATATCATCCAAAAACACAAAGGCACGTTCTTGATGTAAGATAGGATCTAACGTTTGATCCATAGTACGTTGTAGGGTTTGTGGAGCGTTACAGAGACCAAATGGCAAAAATTATATTCGAAAAGACCTCGGCCTGGAACACAAAAAGCAGTTTTTTGACGAGAAGATAGGTCGAGAGGTATCTGATAAAAAGCTTGTCTAAGGTCGATAGATGAGATAAATTTTGCGTTACGAAGCCGACTTAAAATAGAGTCAGTTCTTGGTAAAGGGTAAGCATCAGAAACAGTCACGGAATTCAACTTTCTGCCATCGAAACAGACACGCCATTCTTCTTCCGAACTAATAATACGGGAGACGTCCAGGGTGAATTTGAGGGAGAGATAACACCAGATTCTAACATTTTGTCTATTTCAGCTTGTAAATGCTTTTGTAATGCAGGCGATAACGGATATTGACGTTGCTTAAAAGGGAGGGCATCACCTGTAGAGATAACGTGTGTTGCAGTTGTAACGCAACCAAGTTCGGAGGTATTAAGTTTGCGAAATTCGTCGATTGTAGCGTTAAGAGTTATATTTTGGGAATCAGTAAGAGAGATTTTGTTAGATATTCCTGTAGATGCACAAGAATTTGTTTTAATAGAGGTTTGCCATGAAAAATCCTGGAGATAAAGTGACAGATTAAAAAGTTTACAGAAATCAACACCTAGTAGAAAAGGATAAGCTAATGTGGGGACAATCAAAAATAAAACGTCACGTTCAAGGGATTCTACTCGAATTTTTAACTTAAGGGAACCCGTTACATGTATTTGATTATCGTCAGCTAAATTTATGGAAGTTTTTTCGGGAATAATTTGAATATTAATATTTTGTTTAGATAATTGATGTAAACCTTCGTTATTTATAAGGGAACATGAGGAACCTGTATCCAATAAAGCAATTACATTTAAGGAACCAATTGAGATAGATAAGTGTGGACAATTATCGAAGGGTTGTTTAACAAGTTGTGAGGCAACAGTCTTTTTATGATAAAAGGAATTGACGGTTTGTAACCACTTCGTACAAATTGTGTAAGGCATTCGTGCTGTTTTCTCAACGAGAAAATTTTCTCTTCCTTATTTCCATTTCGTGATACTAATCCTGGATGGCGGAATGAATTGACTGCTGGTTAATTCTTATATCCCTAAACAGACCCTTCTTTAAAAACTTGTTTTTAAGGAAAATTATTAAGTTATAAATTAAATTACTTATTACTAACATTTAAATAATGTGAAAAAAAATAAAATCTAGTTTAATTCTACTACACAATAGTCAAGATGAATTATATTCTATTTTTAAAATTTGTTTCGTCGTCATTGTTCTGTATAGCAAGATTAACAACTATATTATTTTATACATTGTCTAAAAATAATTAATATAATGATTACATCAACTAACTAAAAAACCTACGTTTAAAGCTAATTATGTGTTATATCTCGTAGAATATATTGAAGCCTGTTAATTTTTAGATGCACGGTTAAGATTCTTCTTACTTAAATTTATTCCTTTACAAAAAATTTAATTATATGCTATGATTTTATAAAGAAATATTACATTTTATTACGTATTACAACCTCAAAACAATGTTCATTTCAGAATCAAGTTATTTTATACTTAAAATAAAAAAATTATAACTGATTTTTGTAAAAGTTAAATATAAAATTACTGTAAGCTAATACTTGCATAATTGAAACAATTTTTAGTAAAAGAATTTTAAAAATATTTATAGGATTAAAAAAAGTTAAGATGAAGTCGAGTTTGTTTTGGTTGTAGATTTTATGATCCTAAAGAACCCTTGAAGAGAACCTATAAGAAACGGGTTAGCTAACCCCTGAGTCTAGTTCAAACGGTATTGTTCGCACCGGGACGCGTTTTAACAATTCCTTTAAGCCACAAATGAAATGGAAAACTTTTCCTTTATAAGGACCTGTGAGTCAAGATCAATTGTTAACTTATTTGTTTTCCATATTTATCGCTGCTGGAGTTCAGAAGCATACTGTACTGACCAACGCCGTTATTCCATATTTATCGGCTGGAGTTTAGAAACATGCTACACTGACCAACATCGCTAGAAATGATGGCGTAATCGCTTAAGCCTACAATATTGTAATGCAGTCAGGTATACCTATGACCAAAATAATTACATTAGAACGTAGAAGACTTGCTTGTACACAAAAGATGATTGATAGACCCCAATAGACTTCATTGACAGGTTACAAGAGCTTTAGTATACATACAATAGGAAACTTTTAGAATGTTATTTAAATAATTTCTAGTATGCTCTCGAAATAATTAGATCAATTGAATAAGGTATAAATAGCCGTTAAGGAATTTTAGAGTCCAGTTCTAATCGAATCTTTAATTATAATATAAGTTCTAATTAAAAGCTTTAAAAGTCGTGATCTGAAATAAATTAGTGGTACATGTTTTTGTATAAATTGCCCTATATGAAATAAATTATTGTAGTGATCGATATAAATTAACTACAGTGCATCGATATAAGTTAATTATAGTGCTTCGATAGTAATTAAGAGGATAGTGTCGTAGTTTACGCACTTAAGATTATTACTGTTAGCGATTAGTTAGAAATAAATAGTTGGAATGCTTTTAGTAAATTTCAGTGTACCCAGGAGTTGTTGAAGACGGTTGTGTAATCAGTTGATAATAAAAGACTGCTGTTTGAGCCAATAGAGTTTTCATTACATCGATGCCAAATGGTGAAATTATAGTAAAGTCATTTGAAGGATTCCAGGCAGCGAAGTTAGAGGAAAGTAACACGAGTTTTACAGAAAAATTATAGGAATACTTTGCGAACTTGGCAAAAAAATTGCAAGACCACGTGAAGAAACAAGACCAAAACTCTACAATACTGGCAGCGAATTTAGAGCAAATTATCACAAACGTCGTAGAAATATTACAGGAAATCCCTGCAAACCTTGCAGAAGAACTATTCTAGACCGCAATGAATTTACAGAAAAATTTTACAGCCCAATTGGACCAGAATGCAAAAGTGATTGTACACAAATTAGTTGAAAACTAAAGCCAGCCGAAAGAGGAGTTTATGCAGGAAGCTACAAAATCCGCGGAAACCTGGAAGGCTAATTTTCCGACGGTTTACAAAAACTTAAAGCGCAGTTTTCAAATAAATTGTTAGAAACCTCGAAGAAGAGGTTCCTTATGTATATAATAAATTTCCCTGGATGACAACTGCATGCCTTGTAGATTAAGAATATATACATTTAATGTTTGTTTAATGTTAAGGATGTCATATATCTCTCGGAAGACAGATAAATGACATGTAAACACAGATTTAAAAGACTGGAATATTGCAAGTTCTCCCGGACGACCAAAAAGGGTCCTATAAGAAAACCTATAAATACAAGTGACATCCAAGCTTCACGTTTCTCAGTTCCAGTCAGACCTCGAGAGAGTTAACATCGCGGGAGAATGACTAAAATATACATACAGCGAAAAACTTCAGTTCATTTCTACAGATTTCTACGAAGACGCTCGAGTGTGCTGAACCTCCAGCAGCTGAAGAGGTGTACATTACGCGCTCCGACACTTGGTGTACACCATAATCATTAACCGCTCTTTTCAAAGCGAACTAATGCCAGCGAAGGGTATCCGTGACAATCACAGACGATACTTCCGACATGGATTTTGAAAACGCCTCTACACGCAGACGACGAGACGACCGATCATCTTCAGAAACCGAAAGCAAGAAGAAACAGAATTTCGACACGCATCAAACAAGAATGGAACCGAAGATATCCACCGTAACTACTACACCAGGCTCCGACACCATCACGACTCCGATTGCCGCAGACAAGGACAAACCATCGACTAGCAGAAGCTACACCAACGCCGCCACCACAATCTCCACCATGTACACTTCAGAAACCGAAAGGCGATCACAGCCTCAGCAACGGACAAGCAGTAATCGCATCCATCTTATTTTCATCGAGAAGTTCCCTAACTTCATTCAGCATGCCAAGGAGATATACCGTCATACAGACCAAATTCGACATCCGAGCCTCTGGACAAGGAGCAAGGATAATACCTACCGACAGTACGCAATTCAGATACCTACAAGCCTATTTAAAGAAAAACAACATTGAGTATTACACATACACCATCAGATCCGAACGAGAACTCAAAATAGTCATCCAGGGCTTAGCCGCCAACATCACGACAGAAGACATCAAAACCGAACTCGCCGCCATAGGGTACAAAATTAACTACGTGACCAAGCTACAAAATAAAGAACGAGAATACTGCAACGCCGTCCTCGTATCTTTGGAGAACAACCCGACACCGACTGAAATCTAAAACTTGACTACGTTACTCTACTGCAGTCACATTAAAGTTGCCGAATTCGAAAGCAGGGCGGAGCCCTACAATGCTTTTCGTGCCAGCGATTTGGACATTCGGGCTTAAATTGCGGATATAAACCTTGCTGTGTAAATGCGCCAAGCAGCACCTGGCAGCAGAATTCCAGAAAAGCAGGGAGTTACCACCTATATGCACCAACTGCAGTGGCCGACATCCGACTAACTGCGGAAATTGCCTAGCATATTATGAACAACTGCGAAAGAGATACACCTTACATGTGATTTTCCAATGCTCCACCCGAAGGTACTACATTGGCCAGGAAGTGAGTTGTTTTTACCTGAAAAATTTTGAATTTTGCTGAACCTTGCTGCTCCAAGCAAGGTAGGGATCTTTAACATGCGTGACAACACTTACACACGGAACCTCCATTTAACCTCTCATCCGAACGAAGATGTATTTTTGTGAAAAATGCTCGCCTAACATTTTTCAAGCGGACCGTGTTGGAATTCGAACCCGAGACCTTGGGCGTAGTAGCCACACGCATACCAACTACGCCACGAAGCTGCCCGCAAGAAATACACCACCGCTATTCAGCAACGACGCATTCCACCAACAGCACAAGAAACCGACGACGAAGGATTTACTACAAGCAGAAATGGACGACAAGGAGCTCGACCGACCGCCCCAATAATTACTCCAAAGACCATCGCCAAAGACGACACAAGTACCACAGAAGACGAAGAACAATCAAGCTCTGAAGAGGAGCCACGCAGAGAAGCTAAATAAAAAAAAGCGAGAGCCGACGGGGAAAGAAGAAAGCCATCTCCAACTCAAAGCTATTAACCACCACTGACACAAAATCACCGACGTATACAACAAGAATCAACAAAGACAAGCAGCGAAGCAACAGAACGACTAAAACACCTTCCACACAACCACAAGCAGAGCCGTACATCAGTGTCACCCCGACGATGACACTACTTTTTAACAAAATACTGCAATGGACGCAAAGACTCATAAGTGTCTATGAGGCTGGAACATTTAAAACAGCCTTACTATGGACGGCAACGTGCGACATACTGAAAACCTATACTGGACAATAAACCAATACCACAAAATTTAGTACTCCTTTCCTGGAACCCTAAGGGGATACGGAACAGAATGACCGAACTAAAACACTTCCTGCAGCATCACAACGTGGACGTCGTAATGATTGGGGAAACCAAATTACCTGCACACAAACAACGCAGCCTGCCAAATTACAACATTTACAGGAAAGAACGCGACCTAAAACCAGGACAACCACTGATTTATAACCGACTATTTCACGAACAACTCTAACTACACTCGACTGCTTTAGACAGCGTGTGCGTCAGGTTCAAAGCCAACGAGCAATTCATTAAAGCAATCGCTTTTTACAGGAGTCCAAACAGCACGGAAATACGCCCTGAGGACATCGACGACCTGCTACAGAAAGATACACCAACAATAATATCAGGAGACCTAAATGCCAAACACGAAGCCTGCGGAGCAATAACTACCAACAAGAGAGGCCGCATACTCTACACACAGTCTCTTGGCAAGGACTTCGACATCATAACACCAAACGCACCGACAATAATCTCACCGGACAGAACACAAAGAGCAGACATCCTCGACAACTCACTCATAGAAAACATACCGTACCCGCTGGACATAGAAGCTCTTGAAAACCTCAGTTCAAATCATCTACCAATCATCACCGAAATACAGATACAACCGCAGACGACACACAGGCGTTCCAGGATAGAACATAATTGGCGAAAATTTAACGAGGCTCTCCAAAGGAAAATCACTGACGGGAACACAGACATAAACAGCACACAAGATATTAACGATTCACTACAGTATCTCACGAACACCATGCAAGAATCAATGCAACAGTGTTCGTAGAGACTACTACCCGAGACAAAAGACCTGACATCCCACGATTTATAAAAGAGGTCATCAACCAGAAGGAAACTTTCGTCAGAAGGTGGAAGAACACACGAAACCCACAAGTAAAAAGTTACCTAACCAAAAGCAACGCGTAATAAAGATTATACTGGATGAACTTTACGACGCATCCTGGACTAACCACGTCAACTACACAATACAAACAGAAGGAAACTTGCACAGACTAAACCACCGACCTATGACACGGAAGAACCCTGGCCCCGCACCGCTACAAGGAGAAAACGGAATGCTGTACAGCGCCGGAGAGCGAGCAGCAAAATTCGCCAAAGTTCTCCAAAAAACGTTTCCAGAAAACCCAACAACAGACAACATATTCACTAACTTCATAAACACAAAAGTCGATCAAATACTACAAGCACCTGCAGAGAACGACATCCTACACATCACTCCACAGGAAATTAAACAAGCTATCACCAGACAAAGTAACAGGAAAGCTTCATGAAAGGACGGAATCACGCACATGGCGCTAGGACACATAACAAAAAAGACATTGGCGTTCATCACAAAAATCTTCAACAGTATGATCAACCGCAAAAACTTCCCAGACTCATGGTAAACGGCAATAGTGATCATGATTCCGAAGCCAGGGTAGAAGAGGATGGACGCCGAAAACTACAGACCAATCTCCCTACTGAGTAGGATATCCAAAATCTTCGAATAATTACTAATGACAAGACTGAAACCACTACCGGGAGACAGACCAGAACAATACGGATTCAAGCAACAGCACTCCACCACATTACAGCTATTCGGGTAATAAACAACATAGCCACCAACTATAACCAAGGACTAACCGCAGTCGCCATCGCCCTGCATATCAAAAACGCCTTTGACAAGTTATGGATCAACGGACTGCTGCTTAAGCTTACCACCATTCACAACCTTCCGACGACTTACATCCAATTGATACGAAGTTACCTGACCAACAAAAAGATACAGATGAAAGTAGAAGACATCCTGTCACCAGAAATTCCAGTCCAGCCGGCGTCCCACAAGGTGGCTGCCTTTCACCAACGCTATTCAATGCATACATCCGGGACCTACCATGAGTCTTCTGCGCCAAGTACGTCTACGACACCCTACTCCTGACAACCGGACGAAACGCTAAGGAAACAACAACATGAATACAAAGACAGCTCGACACACTACCGGATCTGTTCCAATAGTGGAAAATCAAATTAAACGTTCAGAAGACTGAAGCTATATTATTCTCCAGCGCAAGAAAAAGCAGAAACCACCGACGCTAGAAAACCAAGAGCTAGTTTGTTAACATTCAACAAACACGTCACTGAAACGACAAACAAAGCTCGCAGAGCAAAAGCCTTCATGCACAGAATACTCGTCCACAAAAATAGACTACCAATGCACATCAGACTCCAGACTTACAAAATATACTTAAGACCCATCTGAGTTATGCATAGGCGGCATGGTACACCTACATCCTACATTTCAAATCTAAACAAAACCAAACTTGAAGCATTCCAAAACAAGACCGTTAGAACCATCACTGGAGCACCATGGTTCGTTAGAAATGAAACCCTAAGGCAGGACCTTAGGCTACAAACGATAGAAAACCACTTCAAGACGCTGGCGTCGAGTATATACGAGAAAATCGACAACTCAGATATCGAACACATTCAACACATCGCACCTCCGCTGGATGAAAACCCACACAAACGCAAGAAAATACCGCAGAAGCATATTAGATGGCTGAGCCGTAAACACATACACCGAGTACACAAATCCTCCCGTCAACAAGACTGGTGCGAAGAAACGATTTCACACCCTCTACGAGCAGAGAATCAAAGCCTTATTAAGCAGTAAAATCAGCTAGAAACAAGACAGCCAGAATCAATTAGATTAACGCTGTAAAAGGAAGTTGGACTTGAGAGGTCCAGGATCGACTAAGTTGAGAGCTGCACTTCACTTCAGTACGACACTTCAATACTTTCTTCAACAGTTCACTTTAATATTTAACTAGTAGTTTAATTTAGACTTAAGTACGCATCGTGCGTAATTGTATGTGCAATCAAGTGCAATAGTTGTAGTTTACATTCAATAAATGTTTTAAAAATGTCTAATTATTGACGAAGAACAAAATTTGCATTTAATACTGAACGAAAATAGGAACTTTTACTTATGGTTAACTAACGATTGACTCGAAGTATACCATTTTATGCTTATGATTGGTATAGCTCAGAGAACACTTTCTAACGATTTAACTATTAAAATGCATTCCGTACCTAATAGTGAGAACGGCGACACCTTCATACTGTCATCATTGAGATGTTTTTCCATACTAAATTGTACCTGTGAAGGATGCGTTATACTTTCTGAGTAACGGTAAAAACTACATTCCTACGACTTTTAAACAACCCAAAACTGACCTACGAGTATATTGTTTTGTATGTTTTCATATGTGTGGTTACTTTGGTACTGGTCGTTTGTGATAATGGAGCTGATCGGGCAAACAAACTCGACTTAGTTACCTCAGTAGGTCTCGATGATAGCTTCAAACTTATCACCTCCTAGACATGTTTTCGGATAGTTGGCTTGGCTTTTTTTAGTTTGTACCGTGATGTATACGAGAAGCAAAAAACTAAAGCTACGAATTAATAATGATAAATTAAGATTCATTTCAAACCTACAAGGTCAGTTCCAGACTGTTAATAAATTCGGCATAGAATTATATAATATTATTAAAGATTGCTTACTTTAAAATTAGTCATCGCTTTAAATACTAGTTTTGTGCCCATGTAAATGCGCATGAAATGTACACAATATAGTGAGAGTTCGAACAGCGATTTAGTTGTTTATCTCTAAGCTTACATGGTAAATTTAAATTTTGCGTAATCTATAGACAAATCAAAGACAATGGATACTACGATCTTGCTTTTTGTACTAGTCATTTTAATACTTTTGCAATTAATTTATCAGCACATAACAAGAAATTTCAGTTACTGGAAAGAGAGGGACGTACCTTACTTGCCTCCAGTGCTCGTTTTTGGAAATATATTCAACGTTGCAACTTTTCAGCGTTCTCTAGGAGGTTTTCTACAAGATATTTATAATTACGTAGATTCGCGGTTTACTGGATTTTTTGTGTTTGATCAACCGTTTCTCTTAATTCGTGATCCAGATTTAATCAAAGATATTTTGATAAAAAGTTTTGACTATTTCGACAACAGAAGTATGCTCGAAAATCGACGCCATGAAAGAATAGGCTCTAGTATGCTGCTCGTAATTAGAAATCCAGAATGGAAGCAAGTGAGAATAAAGTTAACACCCGCATTTACTACAGGTAAAATTAAAGGTATGCTGTATTTAATACGCGAAGTCGCTGACGAATTGAAGAACTTTCTTAGTGAAGCGGTAAGTAAAGGTGGAGTTGTAGAAGCCAAGGAAATGTGCACGAAATACACCGTAGATGTCATCTCGTCGTGTGCTTTTGGAATCAATGCACATTCTTTCAAAAACGAGAACGCAGAGTTTGTAGTTGCTGCGCGTAGAATTGTTAATTTCACTATTAGAAGATCGATTAATGTAGCAGCTCAGTTTGTTGCACCTTGGTTAGCAAAATTGTTTGGATTGACCTTTATAGAACCAGTTTCCACGGAATTTATTAGGTCGATATTTTGGGAACAAATGGATCAGAGAAAAGCTTCTAAAATTAAACGAGGCGATTTGATCAATATTTTACTACAGCTGAAAGAAGAAGGCGACGAGAGTCTTGGTAGGTATTGCTGTTACTGAATATGTGATAGAAGTGTATTTATATAAGTTTTTGTTTTAACATGATTGTTGCTTCAGTGTTGTCTTAATCAAGGTATGCTATTTTGTCATAAAAGTAACTCTTGACAAAAAAGAACAGAACAACCTTTGTAATTTTATCCAAAACTTTACGTTGTACGCCAATAGATGTATCACATAATCACGTACCTCAGGTGGAAAATTGTATAAAAAACAAAAAATATTTTAGATACAGTTTTGCGGGTATTCATATCCCTTATTGGAAATTGCGGGAGGATGCGGGACACAATGAAATCGCAGAACAGTTGTTTTTTGTATTCTTGCAACACCTTGTTATTATAATACCATGATCGCGCACTCTAAAAAAGGATAAATACTTCCACATTAAAAAAAAATTCGTTTGAACTTACTAGCTGTATGTTCATGTTATTCCAGAATGAAAAAGCTTCCACATAAAAACAAAAATCATTCGTATAGCAAAAATAACTCTTAAAGTCTGTTCTTTTAAAAAGAATGCACTTTTGTAGCCAGAAAACAATTTTCTTCTACAACTTGTTAGAAGTATTAGTATTTTTAAGTAGAAAACTATATATTTACATGTTTTTCTTTTCTTTTTATACAAATTTTTAAGTCCTCTCCTCTCTATTTTGCTGCAATTATTTTGTTTACAATTCTGGCAAAACTCACGTTTTTACTTTATGTAGGATATTCTAAGCGTTTTCCCCTTCACAATTTTTCTCCTTTGCGCTTTCTTTCATTACCAGTCAAGTAATCTTGGTTGTCACAAGTGATGAGATACTAACTAACTTCTTCGCTTTATTATATTTTCGCAAACAGATTCTTCTCTACCAACTTGTTTTGTGTAATAGTTGATTGAGCTTGAACACTGTCGCTTACGATCGTACTCTCATCAGATTCAGTAGACAGCTACCATATCTACTGTACTGATACGTGTTTTAGCATTCTTTCTATTGTACATGAGTAAAGTATTTAGGGGCAGTATGGAACCGGTTTTCCTCCAAAATCTCACATTTTCTCACACATTCTGGACTAAATAGTTTTCTCCGACTAGCCATTTTATCTTTCGAAATAAATATATCTTGTTTGGTGTCAATAATATTAAATTTTCTTCAGCTACTTGAATTTTTAGGAATTTTTTATATAGCATCATCCCCCAGGGAGCTACCCTAATTTTAAGAATTTTTACCAGCAGACTGATACATCAAATCAGTCTAGAATTTTACGCAGAATCCGAATCTGCAAACAGATTTAAAATCTGATCGCCCCTTACTGTTTTATACACATACCCTCTGCGAGATAAATCTTTCTCCACATTTCCACCCACGAGATAAATGTACCTTGTTTGGTATTAATTATCATTAGATTTTTTTAGCTACCTGAATTTCTAAGAATTTTTTAGATAGCATCATCCCCCCAGGGAGCTACCCTCATTTTAAGAATTTTTTACCAACTGGCTTTTTAATCATCCCCTACATACTTTTTAGGGGATTCGAGATACGGATTTATCTTGCTGTTTTACGCAGAATCCGAATCTGTAAACAGATTTAAAATTCGACCACCTCTCACCGTTTTACACGCATACCCTCTAGCGAACATATAAAAGATTATTTTTTGTTTCTTTTAAGATAAACATATCTTGTTTGTTATCAACTAATAGATTTTTTTCAGCTACCTGAATTTCTAGGAATTTTTTAGATAGCATCATCCCATAAGGCGGTACCCCCAATTTTAAGATTTTTCGTACCAAACTCGATTTCTAATCACCTCTTCTTTTTAACATCTAGAATTCTTTAACCAAACACTTAGAAGTATTAACACAAAGAAATTAAGTACACGAAAGTTTAATAATTTATTTCATCCGATTTACAGTTTAATAAACTAATAGAATACAATTTTTAAATTGCAAAGTATAACATTATTTTATTTTCTTCATTTAACTGAATTCAAGCAGCTGAAAGTAACCTGTAACAAAAAAGACATTAATGTGTTTTCAAAAAGAGGAAACTTGTTTTCGGTCAATACGACATATTGTCGTTAATCTAACGTCCAACGACACCGCGTGGAAGTAAACACATGGCGCCGGGAGCGAAGGGATTATTAAGGTTGGGGATGATGGGTATGTCTTATAACTAACTTACATGCTACTATATACATACACAATAAAATATACACATATATAAGTAAATGTATATTGTAGCATGTAAGTTAGTTATAAGACATACCCACCATCGTCATCCTTAATAATCCCTTCGCTCCCGGCGACATGTGTTTACATTCACGCGGTGTCGCTGGACGGTAAAACATATCCTTAGATTAACGGGAATATGTCGTATTGACCAAAAACACACTTCCTCTCTTTGAAAACACATTAATGTCTTTTTTGTTACAGGTAACTTTAAGCTTCTTTGGATTCGACTACACGAAGAAAATAAAATAATGTTATACTTTACAATGTAAAAATTGTATTCTATTAGTTTATTAAACTGTAAATCGGATAAAATAAATTATTAAACTTTTGTGTGCTTAATTTCTTTGTGTTAATACCTCTAAGTGTTTGGTTAAAGGATTCTAGATGTTAAAAAGAAGAGGTAATTAGAAATCGAACTTGGTAAAAAAAATCTTAAAATTGGTGGTACCGCTTTATGGGATGATGCTATTTAAAAAATTTCTAGAAATTCAGGTAGCTGAGAAAAATCTAATATTAGTTGATACCAAATAATATATATCTATCTTAAAAGAAACAAAAAATAATCTTCTATATGTTCGCTAGAGGGTATGCGTGTAAAACGGTAAGGGGTAGTCGGATTTTAAATCTGTTTATAGATTCGGATTCTGCGTAAAACAGCATGATGAATTACGCATCCCGAATTCCCTAAAAGGTATATAGGGGGTGATTAAAAAACTAGTTGATAAAAAATTCTTATAATGAGGGTAGCTCCTTGGAGGAATCAAGCTATCTAAAAAAATTTTAGAAATTCAGATAGCTGAGAAAAATCTAATATTAATTGATACCAAACAAGGTACATTTAACTCGTGGGTTGAAATGTGGAGAAAGATTTATCTCGCAGAGAGTATGTGTGTAAAACGGTAAGGGGTGATTGGATTTAAAATCTGTTTGCAGATTCGGATTTTGCGTAAAATTGTAGACTAATTTGATGGATCGCATGACTAAAAAAATTTATAGGGACGGTCAAAAATCGCTGCTGGTGAACATTCTTAAAATGAGGGTATCTCCCTAGGGGATGATGCTATCTAAAATTCAGGTAGCTGAAAAAAATTTAATATTAATTGACACCAAACAAGATATATTTATTTCGAAAGATGAAATGACTAATCGAAGAAAACTATTTGGTCCAGAATGTGTGAGGAAATGTGGGATTCTGGAGGAAAAGCGGTTCCATACTGCTCCTAAATGCTCTACTTACATGTGGCGATACCTTCTATGGGATTGTTCTATTTCGCGCCAGTTACATCACACCAACATTTTCGGCACAATCTACTTCGTTTGTAATTTATGTAGGATATTCACTTTTTCTCCTACGCAATCTTTTGTTTCTACCCATCTTTTCATTATTAGTGATGCCAATTCTGAATGTTTCAAATGAAAGGCTACTATCCGATCCCTACTCCTTATTACATTCCACCGAACAGCCCCTACTTAATCAACCAGTTTCCAGTAAAAGTCTGAGTTTGGACATAACGTTTAGAATTGTACAAATATCACATTCGGTAGAGTGCTACCTTATCTATTTTTCGGATTTCTTGTTTTGGCAGGTGGTTTTAATCTCTTGGAACACTTAGTTGCGCCAATTGCTCCATGTCAATATTCCCAGCACAACCTACATCGTATAAACTGTGTAAGGTATTCGTGCTGTTTTCTCAACGAGAAATTTTGCTCTTCTTCCTTATTTCTATTATCGTGATACTAATCCTGGATGGCGAAATTAATTGGCTACTGGTTAATTCTTGTATCCCTAAACATTTAAATAATGTGAAAAAAAAATAAAATCCAGTTTAATTCTACTACACAATAGACAAGATAAATTATATTCTAATTTTAAAATTTGTTTCGTCGTCATTGTTCTATATAGCAAGATTAACAACTATATTATTTCATACATTGTCTAAAAATAATTAATATAATGATTACATCAACTAACTAAACAACTTACGTTTAAAGCTAATTATGTTTATGTCTTGTAGAATATATTGAAGCCTCTTAATTTTTAGATACACCGTTAACATTCTTCTTACTTAAATTTATTTCTTTACAAAAAATTTAATTATATGCTATGATTTTATAAAGAAATGTTACATTTTATTACGTATTTACGTAGGCGTAAAAGGGCCAAAAAAAATCACTCTACTTATTTTAGTTAAATTTCGACTTCGATGTCGAAGTTTAGTTAAATTTCGACTTCGATCGAAATTTATAAATTTCGACTTCGATATCGAAATTTAGTTAAATTTCGACTTCGATCTCGAAATTTAGTTAAATTTCGACTGTGATCTCGAAATTTAGTTAAATTTCGACTGTGATCTAAAATTTAGTTAAATTTCGACTTCGATATCAAAATTTAGTTAAATTTCGACTTCCATCTCGAAATTTAGTTAAATTTCGACTTCGATGTCGATTTCGACTTCGATCTCGAAATACCAACAAGAATAAACTTTTGACTGTAAGTTAAAAATCCAGCAAAATTTCGAGATAGAAGTCGAAATTTAGGTAAAATTCTACATCGAAGTCTAAATTTAATAAATTTCGAGATCGAAGTCAAAATTTAACTAAATTTAGACATCAAAGTCGAAATTTAACTAAACTTCGAGATCGAACTCGAAATTTAACTAAATTTCAAAATCGAAGTCGAAATTTAACTAAATTTCGAGGTCGAAGTCGAAGTCGAAATTTAACAAAAATAAGTGAGTGATTTTTTGTGGCCCTTCTACGTCTTCGTACGCATTACAACCTCAAAACAATGTTCATTTCAGAATCAAGTTATTTTATATTTAAAATAAAAAAATTATAACTAATTTTTTTAAAGTTAAATATAAAATTACTGTAAGCTAATACTTGAACAATTAAAACAATTTTTAGTAAAAGAATTTTTAAAATAATTAAAAGCTTAAAAATTTGTTTTTAATTGATATTAGATTACTTTAATGCGCTAATTTTTTAAACGATTATAAGTAATTACTTTAAATCTTATTGTACATAGCGTTTCAGTTTGATTTAAGGATAGTAGGTAAACAGCCTTCGTACGAGCGCAAAAAACCGGTTTTCTTATGGGATTTATAATGGGAAATTCTAAGGTCCAAAAAGACCATTTTTGTCAGATAGAAAAGTCATTCATCCCGGGCGATCGTACATTCAAGGTTCACGAGACTTATAGGAATTCTGGTGCAGTCCGAAATCTACCCCTCCATGCACTGCTTCACCCTCTCCAGCTAAATAAGAATGTGCATTCATTAAAACGCTTTATCACATACATTGATTTTATATACATATTTTTAATATTGCTTATATGGATATCGGTTTATCTGAATTAACATATCTTACACCCATATCGATTGCTTATATCTAAGTTAACATTCGTTAGAGTAACATACTTAAATACTCCATTATCAAATAACAGTACATTTACAATAGGATTCGAGGTACCAATTCAATTAATATATAATACATAACTTTACACTTATTAGATATAAATTAACATTTTCTTTATATATTTACACTTATTTACTAGATGAACATATTTACACTTACATTCTACATGCACATATTAGAATAGTTCAATATAATTTAAACTGCTTCCTCAATTTCCATGCTATTTATGGAATAATAACCTATGTGTAATGTCTTGTATGATTCCGGAATCAAATATCTTTTATCGTCGTGTGAATTTATTTCATCAAAAAGCAGCAAAACCCCATTATTTACAAACTTTGCTGTCCGAGACGGCGTTCCATCTGTTTTAATTAATTTGCTTTCTATGTACAGCATGCTCTTCGATGGCAAGGTGTAAACATCTTGTTGTTGTTCTATAGTGATTCGAATTTCATCATTATTGTTTAAAGATGTGTTAGCATAAGGCTGATGAATATATTTTTCAATATGAACAATGGGATTGTCGAAGTAGACTTTTTCACGCTCGTTCAGTATTTCTACTTTTTTAATTAAATAAATGCAGTCCCGACGATTGTAGAAACTGTCGGTTTTGTGTTGTTAGCGGTCTTAAAGCAATCAATCGAGTGACGATTGCTTTGAAATTTCCAGCGTTTATAGCAATTCTTGACATGTTGCGTGCATTAGACTTAATACCCATGGCTATTGCAGATTTTTTTTAAGTGCAACCTTACAGTTAGCAGTTTTCCTCTGAAATTAACTAAATTTCCATCTTGATCTAACACTTTAACTATTATTTCATTTATTATACGTGACCTTATTGGTAGATATATAATCGTAGGTGGGCACTCGACAATTTTAAAACCTGCAGGTACTTGAGGAAAAAAGTCGTAAATTACATTCGCAGGTTTACTATTTAAGTAGAATCCACTTGCAATATTACAGTCGATTAAAACTGCATTCACTTTACAAATGTTGATCGCGTAGTCTGCTTGATGCGTAGCATATGCTAACAATTTTCGTGGACTGAAACCGAGAAGAGAATCAATTGAATGCTTTTTGGCAAAATCCACATCTTCACTACATTTAATACTACATTTAAGGGTATTATTGTCAGGTGTAATTTCTATATACACTGGCGTCTTTCTAAGGTTCATAATAAAATGTATTATTTATTCCTTTTTCAACGTTTGGAATTGTGTTATAAAACTCAAAATTTGATAATCCTAATACGCACTCCGAATCATTATCCAAGTTTATAGACGGATTAAAGTTGCTTGTTAAAACTGAAGTGTTTTCCGTTAGAGCAAAAGTGTACGACATGAGAACTTCATACGCAGTTTTATGCACTGCTTAGAAATTGTAAGCATAAATGTCCGCAAAACACAGTACCGTACGATTGTTCTTGGTTAATGTTATAAAGAATTTTACATTTACCCTCACTATTCAAATAACTTATTAACTCTGTTAGCGGTCGCAGGTTTCAGTAGCTGAGGTCCAATGTGTGCCTAAACCTTCTATTCTATCTTAATTAATTATACCACATTCTTTTAAATTAATTTTCTTGGGAAGATTGTTTCTCATAAACACTCCACGGAAATATGTATTTCTAAGTGCTTAACAACCTCTATTTATTCTACATTGCTTAGTACTCGATTGGGTAAAATCAAGTTGCGTTCCTTTGAGGTTTTACCGGGGCTAAAAAAGATCAAATCCTTTTTTATAAGGTTTGATGTAGATGCCGTTTCCGACTGCAATGTCCTCCGTTGCCTTGTTATGACGTTCTTTTCCGCTAATTGTTCCTTAGCTATTTTAGTATCTGAAACTGTTTTTGCAACAGCAGCTGCACCTCCAGTAAGAGTACCAAAAGCGCATAGGCCTGCAAAAATTGGTATTAGTATTTGAAAACCACACGTTTTAGGAATTGATATAATACGAGCTTATTTAATATGCTTCTTTTGTTTTGCTGTATTGGCGGCCTTAATTGCTATGTTGACTGCATCCATAATATTAGATCTTCTAGCCCTTTTTAAAGCTGTACGTGCTTGTTTGATAATACTTTTAATACCTAGCGTACTTCTTATTTTACGTTTCTTTATCAGTTTTCTTATTTTATTGATATTTTTTGTTCTCAGTGATGCGCAGGCACCCATACCAAGTTTTACTTTAGCTTTTATTGCGGTAGCTACTTCAAATGCTGCTGCTTTTTCACCTAAAGACGCGTCACTAGAATTTAGTCTTTCTGTAGCTAACTGAGCTAATCTGCTTGATGGTGTTTAGATAGATCCTTTTCTTTGGAGTATGCAATATCGTGCTCCTTACAAGCTTCGTCTAACTTGTTTATTCCTTGTCTCCCCGAGCTAACCGTTTGATTAGTTTTGTACCCAGACCGCAAAATGGTAAATTGTTAATTAGAGTATTTAACGGTACATTCCCAGTAGTTTTAGAATTATTATATGTAATCATTAACGGACAACTGTCCTCTCAAGCTGTGCAGTAAATAAATTATTGTGAATTAATGATTCTTTATATACTCGCCGTTCTTATATATAATTCCACTTTTTTACAATCGAATTTAGGACTTGCAAATATGCGTGTTGTGAAACAATCAACACCTTTAACCATAAACAATGATGACATTGACGTGCAATCCTTAGCTAAGAAATATAGCGTTCTTCTACCTTCATCTATTCGATGTCTAGTTGTTGGTACATCAAATTGCGGTAAAACTAACGTTAAGATTGGGTTGATAGAATATCCTAATGATTTAAAGTTTGAAAACGTATATGTTTATTCTAAATCACTTTATCAACCAAAGTATCAATACCTTGAAAGTATACTGCGACCAATAAAATGGATCAAATATTATACATTTACCAGTTCTGATAATATTATATCACCATCTGATGGTCGAAATAATTCTATATTTGTTTTTGATGATGTAGCTTGCGATAAACAAGGTATAATTAAGAAATACTTTAGTATGGGGCACCATAAACAAGTAGACAGTTTTTAGCTTTGTCAAAGTTATACTCGTATACCTAAGCACTTACTACGTGTTTTGCGGACATTTATGCTTACAATTTGTAAGAAGTGCGTAGAACTGCGTATGAAATTGTCATGTCGTACACTCTTACTCTAACAGGAAACACTTCAGTTTTAACAAGCAACTTTAATCCGTCTATAAGCTTGGATAATGATTCGAAGTACGTATTAGGATTATCAAATTTTGAGTCTTATAACACAATTCCAAACGTTGAATAAGGAATAAATAATACACTTTATTATGAACCTTAGAAAGACGCCAGTGTATATAGAAATTACAGCTGACAATAATACCCTTAAATGTAATATTAAATGTAGTGAAGATGTGGATTTTGCCAAAAAGCATTCAATTGATTCTCTTCTCGGTTTCAATCTACGAAAATTGCTAGCATATGCCACGCATAAAGCAGACTACGCGATCAACAATTGTAAAGTGAATGGAGTTTTAATCGACTGTAATATTGCAAGTGGATTCTATTTAAATAGTAAACCAGCGCATGTAATACATGATTTCTTTCCTCAAGTACCTGCAGGTTTTAAAATTGTCGAGTGCCCACCTACGATTATATATCTACCAATAAGGTCACGTATAATAAATGAAATAATAGTTAAAGTGTTAGATTAAAATGTGAATTTAGTTAATTTCAGAGGAGAACTGCTAACTGTAAGGTTGCACTTAAAAAAAATCTGCAATAGTCATAGGTATTAAGTATAATGAACGCGACATGTCAAGAATTGCTATAAACGCTGGAAATTTCAAAGCAATCGACACTCGATTGATTGCTTCAAGACCGTTAACAATACAAAACCGGCAGTTTCTGCAATCGTTGGGACTGCATTTATTTAATTAAAAAGTAGAAATACTGAACGTGCGTGAAAAAGTTTACCTCGACCATGCCATTGTTAATATTGAAAAACATACTCATCAGCCTTATGCTAACACATCTTTAAACAATAATGATGAAATTCGAATCACTATAGAACAACAACAAGATGTTTACACCTTGCCATCGAAGAGCATGCTGTACATAGAAAGCAAATTAATTAAAACAGATGGAACGCCGTCTCGGACAGCAAAGTTTGTAAATAATGAGGTTTTGCTGCTTTTTGATAAAATAAATTCACACGATGATAAAAGATGTTTGATTCTTGGACCATACAAGAATCTACCCATAGGTCATTATTCCATAAATAGCATGGAAATTGAGGAAGCAGTTTAAATTATATTGAATTATTCTAATATATGCATGTAGAATGTAAGTGTAAATATGTTCATCTAGTAAATAAGTGTAAATATATAAAGAAAATGTTAATTTATATCTAATAAGTGTAAAGTTATGTATTATATATTAATTGAATTGGTACCTCGAATCCTATTGTAAATGTACTGTTATTTGATAATGGAGTATTTAAGTATGTTACTCTAACGAATGTTAACTTAGATATAAGCAATCGATATGGGTGTAAGATATGTTAATTCAGATAAACCGATATCCATATAAGCAATATTAAAAATATGTATATAAAATCAATGTATGTAATAAGGCATTTTAATGAATGCACATTTTTATTTAGGTGAGGCTGTGCATGGAGGGGTAGATTTTGGAATGCACCAGAATTCCTATATTAAATGGTTAAGCAAAAGTTTCATGAACCTTGAATGTAGGATCGCCCGGGGTGAATGACTTTTCTATCTGACAAAAGTCGTCTTTTTGGACCTTAGATTTTCCCATTTTAAATCCCATAAGAAAACCGGCTTTTTGCGCTCGTACGAAGGTTGCCTATCTACTATGAATAATTTATCTTTAAATGGATAATTGGATAAATAGACGTTAGTGGTTTAAATTTATTAAAAAACCTTTAACTTTATAAAATTAGTATTAGAAAAAAGTTAAAAATTTTGTTTAATCTATAATTAGTTTTTACTTTTAAATATATTTTTATAAAACAAGAATGGTTTAATTATTAATTAAGTGCATTAGAGTAAAACAAAGAATATGTTACTTAAGTTCTGTAAATGAAATGAAATTCTTTCATTATTAATAAATTATCAAAAAAAAGAACAAAAAATATGTTTTATTAACTAAATGCAAAAAATTTAAAATGCATAATTATAAATAAAAAATTAAGATGTATTTAAAAAAAGATATTAAACACACATTTTCAGCCCCGACCTGTTTCCGTTAGATTTCTTTTTCTGGTGTCAAATGAAGACTTCCATATACTCGACAGCGGTGAATACAGAGCTAGAACTAGTTGCTAGAATCTTTGCTACTGCAGAAGATATAAAAAAAAAGCAGGCAGTTCTTGTAAAGGTTTTCGCCAACATTGTAACTGTTGGGCTTGGTGCGAATGGTGGTTATTTCGGATAAACGTTCAAAGAAAAGCAAGTCTTTCTTCCAATGTTCAATGGCTATTTTGTTTTAAATGTTTTTATTTAGTTTGTTAGTACTTATTAGTAACAAAAATAATTGATCATAAACGTTGTTATGATAAATTGAAAACAATTTTAGGGCGAGTGTTGTAGTGGACAATTTAAAGATTTTAAAATGTTTCACACTTAAAAATCGAGGGAGTTGTCAAGATCTTGATTTGAAAACCTCCAATTTCTAATTTGAACAAGCAGAAAATTATTGTAAATACATATGATTGAGGGAACCAAATGGTAGTTATAAAAATCTGTTACGTGCCAAAATTTTGGCAATAAACATTTTTTAGTTTAGTCTTGCTGTGCGTGAGTTCGCGCCATAAATTCAAAAGACTTGGCGTATATTTCCGTCATGTCAGAAGTGGGTTAGACGAACTTCGCGCCGATGCGAGTGGCGGAGAAAAAGTGGGGAAGTTTCCGGGAGACGCGGTAATGTAGCCTTTTGCCTTTGAACTTCCAGAAGAGTGGTTTGGTTTAGGTATCGTATCGTATCGTTATCTTTATTTATGTAGATTTCCTTGCCTTATCTGATTGTCGTCCCTATACCTGTTCCTTATTCGTTCCCTACATAGGTAGAAGGTAATTTGCAATCAGCCTGCCCGAACCGCAGTCCACGACCCTAGAACGAGCCGGAGTCCATGCCCCGCTATCAGCTGACCGGAGCAGTCACCATCTTTAAATACTTCAGAAGGGGGCTCCAGCAATCCCCAAGGACGCTAGGCGCACCGGCCGTAAACTATCTTGAAGGGGGCTCCTAGCAACTCTGTAGGAAGCTGGACCTATTCATGTGCGTATTAACTTTTCACGATCTGTTTGCGAATTTGATATATATTTTGTCAATTGCGCGTTTAAATTAGCATATTGTGTGACGTCATTGACAGATGGGCGCGCTAAAATTTGTAATAAGATTAGAGCTACCAACTGCCGTTGTGTTACGTATATCGCGTTCACGGGGCGATAATTAATCTTGGATTTTTCACTAGTCCTTCAATAAGGAAGTTTTGACAATTTTTCGAAGAACAAAAGAATTCTAATAACTACGAACCCAGGCACGAAATAAAAAATTGGAACTGAAAAACGTTGTTTGCTTTAATGAGTCTAACTTTCACTTTCGGCTGTAGCGACATTCTGTATATATTAGAGCTTTTATGGAAAGTTACAATATAAAAAAGGTTTGTAGTTTTTAACCCTCTAGGGACCCCAAAACTAATTCAGATCAGGTAGCATTCAACTTAATCGCAGTAAAGACAGATTTTTCTGCTTTTCATTTTTCAAACTCTTCCCTTACCCTTCCTGAATATTTGGATATTTTGGATCCAAGATAATTGAAGTTCTCTTTTGTTCTAAAGCTTCCTACTTTCGCTATTATATTACAATTGTCTTACAATAGGTCATATTCTTTTTTATGACCTTCCTCAGATTACTTTCTTAATGTTGCTAGATGATAACGTGCTAAATTTCCCTTATTGTCCTGGTAGCATAAATTTTCTTGTGTTTATCGACTATTTCTGCTTAGGGATATTTGTTTCTATTTTACATTGCCTTCGGCTTGCGGTAAATCCCTCATATTCGATATTTCTTAATTTAATAACTTTCATTAGGTAGTTATAAAACGGTTTGTACGCAATAATTTTCTTCAGTACTTTCACGAGCAACATGAGCACAAACAGTCATTGCATTTTGGTTTTATGCTAGTGTACCTTAAATAAAAATATTAGAGTAGAATTTATTTAAATATAAATGTAATAGTTTTAAAACCCTCGTTGTGATTTAAATGTCTGTTGCATAAATCTGTTTGCTCTTTTAGACGACGACGTTATAGCAGCGCAAGCTATGCAATTTTTTGTAGCTGGATTTGAAACTACTGCAACTGCCATTTTATTTACACTTTATGAGTTGGCTGTAAACAAAGATATCCAAAACCGGCTCAGAGAAGAAATTAAATACGCGGAAAAAGAAGAGGAAAAAATATCTTACGAGACTATTATGAATATGAAATATTTAAACTGTGTCGTTAGTGGTAAGTATTTTTGTTTTAAAACTGTATATGTTAAAGTAAGGTCGTTAAATTTTGAAATTAGTAGTAAAACTCTAGAATATGGCTGTAGAAGTTAGTTCAGAAAATCTTTCCCTCTAAGGACGAAACAGAAAAATTTAGCTTAACGAGCTGAAGCTGTTCACTTTTACTAAAATATATAGAGGCGTAACTGACATTTTATGCAAAATTCAGTTAAGCCGTCTAAGCTGCAGCTGTATAAGACCTTCGTATTACCACGAAACGGCGTAAACGAAATGTTCATGGTTTTCGTTTTAATCAAGTTTATTTTTCAAGAATGTCTCCTAAAAGAATAGCCAATTGTTTCGCTAAGAGACTTAAGTGAAGATAAGCCTTTTGTGAAAGAGTATTTGTACCTTTGCACTATAACATCGAAACTTAGATGAAAATACGCCTTTTGTCATAACTTTTTTCTATAAAGTCAATATAGTTGTGAATTTCGGTACGAGTAAATACCACCCGGGTTTGGGGATTATTTTAATTTGCTACGTAATCGCGTGCTTGCGTTTTAATATTATCTTGGCGTCAGTTAACCGCTCTTTAGTGATTTTTAAGCAGATAAAGTGGTGACTATTTAATGTATATTTTACATATTGTATATTTGTACAATAATTGGTAAGTATATTCTATATCTTGTGGTAGGCCATTCCCTAGAATCTAGTTCTACAGTTTTGAACAATAACAATATATTGGATCACAATGAACCTTTTTTATGTATATATTGAGTTCTTCTGACAATGAGCCTTTAAGTACTATATTAAAACGAGCACCACAATCTATCCCAAAATCTACAATGGCGGAAGACATTTCACTAAATACTAACTCCATCAAAGCAGAGGATGGTCCAGCATCTCCTGAAAGCATTGAAAACCCATACTCAAACATAGACTGTGAACATCCAAACCTACGAGGTATACCACTGTAAGGATGGACGTATTCAGCTCTTGCTTTAGTTGCCATATTCTCTTGTGTTGGACACATTTCGAGGAGCATTCTAGCTGCAAAGTGACACAGACAAAATGTAATACAAATATTTGAGGCTCCACAATCATTGCGATATAATGTATTATTACCCGAGGATTTTGAATTTGATGGTTTTCCTACTCGTGTATCAAACAAAAGACAAAGAATAATTTATAAAAAAAGTCTGGTCAAACACTTGCGCAATTTAGGGAACTAATATGTTTCTCCGGCAGCCAAAAAGATGGTACCAAGCCGCCAAATGGGCCCTAGTTGTAATTTTGAAGTATTTAAGGAAACTGTGCGTAATGCAATCTTTTTGATGACGAAATTCGCAAAACAATTTTTATTGATTATTACAATCTTGGCTCAACGTGAATATATTGTGCGTTTCACAATAAAAAGAGATACATGCCGTAAAACTGAAGGGCCCGGTTCTCGGCGAAAATTCACGTACGATTGTAACTGCCTCTTCCTAACGGTGCAACCAAAGTTTGTAGAAAGTTAATCCTTAATACTTTAGAAATTACTGAAGAACAGTTTAGCACATCACTTGCAAAACTTTAAAAGGCCGGAATTGTACAAAAAAGA
Source organism: Platerodrilus igneus (assembly GCA_036346225.1). Classification (NCBI taxonomy): domain Eukaryota; kingdom Metazoa; phylum Arthropoda; class Insecta; order Coleoptera; family Lycidae; genus Platerodrilus; species Platerodrilus igneus. The sequence continues at coordinate 1,417,496 of JARFIW010001555.1, forward strand.
TAACCGTGGAAGGCGTCAACATTTTTATGTAGCTACTGATGAAGCCATGATGAGAAGGGTTGAAAACCATATTAAGCGTTTCCCTCGGGAATACTTACATGCGGATTTGACGCTTACAAAAATGTAGGCAATGTTTCAGAATGAAAATAGGGGAAGCTCATTATTTCCTAGCTTCTCCTTATACCGTAAGGTGTTTAATAAAATAAATTCATCTTTTCATTTACCAAAAAAGGACGAATGCGGTTTATGCTCTGCCTACAACAAGGATCTGCTGAAGAAAAAGAGAAATTGCAAGAAAAATTTAACACTATGACACAGAGAAAAAACATTTAGAGAGATTCGTACTAAATGTAAAGTTGAGGCTATTAATGATCAAACGGTACTTTGTTGTTCGTTTGATCTCCAAAAAGTCATTCATTTGCCAATATATAACTTTAGTGAAATTTTTACAGAAGGAGACTCTCAGTATAAACTCCACCTTTTATGATATGGCATCGAATAATTGTTATTGTTTTACATGGCACGAAGGTGAAAGTAAACGAGATGTTTTCAAAATTGCCACAGCGCTTAATGCTTTTGATAGTGTATGCTAAAAATGAAGAAAGAAAAGCTTACCTGTTTGCTGATAGTTGCAATGGACAAAATAAGAACTCCATAGTTGATTCAGCATTGCTGCACTTAGTTAACAATTCCATAAATTTGTAGGATATTTATCTTAGAATTTCTGTACCATGTCACGGCCAAAATGAAAGAAACAACTCCGTGTCGTAGTGGTATGTGTGTGACTATTACGCCCAAGGTCCCGGGTTCGAATCCCGACACGATTCGCTTGAAAAATGTTAGGCGAGCATTTTTCACAAAAATACACCCTCGTTCGGATGAGAGGTAAAATGGAGGTCCCGTGTGTGAGTGTTGTCACGCACGTTAAAGATCTCTACCTTGCTTGGAACAGCAAGGGCTCGGCAAAATTCCAAATTTTCCAGGTAAAAAAAACTCGCTTCCTGGTCAATGTAGTACCTTCGGGTGGCATATATACTATTTACTTTAGTGCCTAAATACTCAAGTTATTTCTAATTTTTGAGGGCGTAATCAACAATATAAAGAAATAATTGGTAGAAAATGTTTTCACAATGTAGTGCGTATCTGATTGCCCCCTTTTTGTATGGTTTGCTAAAAGTAGTTCAATAAACTATTTTCAAATAACGAAAGCACTAGTCTTTATCCCATCTTAAGAAAAAATCAAATTACTATTTTGATCATTTCCCCAATTAGACGTTGTTGTAGGATAATCAAATCAGAAAATAAACGCTTCCATCTAAAATCAAATTATATCAGATACGCCTCTTTGTCATATGACCCTCGATACGACTAACCATCGGCGTCTTACGCGCTTAAAGGTTTCAGGCATACCATTGATACTTAGTACCTGATACGCGTTGTGGAAGTCTCTCGATGGGATTGTGTGGAGTTGTTTAAAAAAATATACGTGACTCCGCAACCAGAAGTCTACATGCCTTATATCCGAGGAATATAGAACCATGCAATTGGTCTACACCAATCAATCCACTGATTACGATATCTGTTCAAGTTTTTTTTAGTAGTCCTGCTAATGTGCGAAAATGCAGCATCATGCATCAGCACCTTCTATTACGAGGGTGGTTTGAAAAGTTCGCGGAACGAAAGCGAAAATGAAAAAATTTGTTTTAAAAAGTTTATTTTTCAACATAATCTCCGTCAAGTTGAATACACTTCATCCAGCGATGTTCCAAACCCATTATGCCACCACGAAAGTGCGATTCCTCAAGACCTCCAAAATAGTCGTCGACAGCTGCTTTTACTTCTTCGTCCGTGGAAAATCGTTTGCCCCAAGGAAAACGTTTAGTCGTGGAAATAGGTGAAAGTCAGAAGAAGCCAAATCAGGTGAATAAAGTGGATGTTGCAACAGATCGTACTTCAGATCATTCAATTTTTGCATTGCTACTGCACTTGTGTGTGGACGTGCACTATCCCGATGGAAAATGATTTTCTTCTTACGCAATACAGGTCTTTTTTCACGAATATTTTTATCCAGTTGGTCTAGAAGTTTAGCGTAATATTCACCGTTTATTGTTTGGCCCTTGGGAAGATAGTCAAATAGCAGGACACCTTTAGCATCCCAAAAAACTGATGTCATAATTTTTCCAGTCGACTTCACGGACATTGCTTTCTTTGGTGATGGAGAACGCCTATGTCTCCATTGTTTAGATTATTGCTTAGTTTCAGGGGTATAATAGTGAACCCAAGTTTCATCTGTCGTAACAAATCGTCGGACGAAATCGGTTTTATTGAAGTTAAGGCGGTCTAAACTCTGTTGGCAAAATCTCTTCCTCTAAAAGTTTTGATCAATTGTCAATATGCGCGGCACCCATCCTGCCGAAAGCTTTTTCATACCTAATTCCGCAGTTAAGATATGGAATGCTCTTTCATGTCAGATACCTGCATCCTTAGCAATTTCGAAGACTTTTAGTCGATGATCCTGCGTAACTATATCATTAACTTTTTAGACTATTTCAGGCGTGGTGGCAGTTTTTGGTCTACCGCTGCGCGGGTCATTTTCTAGGCGATTACGACCATTTATATTTCGTCTCCCACTTGTGCACAGTTGTAAATGATGAAGCGGGGTCTCCTAATGTATCCTGCATATCTTTATGTATTTCTGTTGCTTTCCACCTCTGTTTTACAAAATATTTGATAACAGCGCGCGTTTCAGTTTTATTCCTTTTGAAAAACTCACAAAACTAACTTTACTTCATATAGCACCAAATTAATACTGCTTGACAGAATAATGTCAAATATAACATCTGCGCACTAGATTGTTGGATCCATCAATTGCATATATTTTATTCGAACTGATGCTGTCACCTATGCTCCATTTTCCGAACTTTTCAAAGCATCCTTGTACATAATAAGTATGGCAAATTGTCCAAATAATGTTAGTTAATATTCTAAAAATTTCTAAAGCTTTATTCAGTAAAAATAGGAAGCTCTTAATACGAAAAAGTTAATATATCTGTAAAATATATTCCTCCATAAAAACCGAACTGAAACGATTTTTTAACCACCACAAACCATAGAATTTAGAATAGAATAGCTTACCTTTATTGGTTATTTTTCTGATGCTATTCCTCCATTTGAAAAATTCTTGAAGTCTTCAATCACTTATCACTTAAATCATTTGTATGGATGTCAAAAACGTTTTTAGCAGGACACCGATCTGTTAGAAAGGCTCCATGGTGTTGAGATAAACTGTAACGACCGGAAAAAACTATTAATCAGAGTATTTGATAGAAGAGACGAAACTTTAGACCTGCAAGAAGTATTACAATGACTTCGGTCAAGCGCATGGGAAAATAGCCCTGGATTACACCAAACCCTAGCCGAAGTGCATAGTACACACTAGAACTAATATTCGATAACATTTTAAGAGTGGGACAAATAAACGCAAACAAAAGTAAGCTTGTAATCCAAGAGCTACGTAAAATATCTGAAAAACTAACACTAGATCGTCTATTAATTCAAAAACCGTATACATTCAAAAATAAAATTATCGGAATACCGGTAACGAGTTGAACGATAACAACAGGTGAGAAACCCATGGCCGCAATCATAGTCTTTAACAAAGAACTTAAATAACCAAAATCCAAAACTACAATACCACCCACTGCGTATGCATCGAAATACATAACAACCACATAGGAACATGGACGTTGGCAAATATATACTGCCAATTTTCACATGAAATTAACCCGTACACTATACAAAATATAACTCAACAATACTGCAACAAACCACTTTTAATATCAAGTGACTTAAATGCCAAATCTCTTTTATGGTACAGTGAAGAAACTGATTACAGAGAGGAACAAGTAGAGGAACTAGTCAATCAATTACAACTACATATAGAAAATGTTGAAGGATATCCATATACATATCATGGCCGTGCAGGATCAAGCTCCGTTATAGACGTAACAATTACAAACGAAAAAGCACGAAGAAAAATTACAAACTGGAAAGTTATAGAAAATATAACACAACGCGACCATAACCTCATATACTTTGAAATCTAATCACTAGACAACAAAATACATGAACAACAAATACAACCAGATATCAATCAAAATTAACCTAAAAAAGGTTAACTGGGTGGGATTAATAAAACAAAAGCTATAAAACATTCTATGCGAACAAACATACCAAAAACAACGATAACAACACCAATGCAAACCATACCTTGGAATGATAACATAACCAAACTCAGAGCTACACTACGACGCCTAGGACGAACTTACCAAAGATCTATGTCCAATCTAGAAAAAGCCTATAACCTTTCCAAATATAGAGAGGCAAAATTACTTTATAAAACATATGGGAATTAAAGAAAACTAGCTGGGATACATTTGTTCAAACGCATCTGCAGCTAGATAGTTGGGGACTTCCATACAAAATTGTAAAGGGGAGGATAAGGCCTCCACCTGTATACTCAACCTTAGCATCATACGAAAGCACAACCACAAACTGGAAAGAAACAGCGAATATGCTCCTTAATATACTGTTACCTGACGATAACCTGGAAGACGACAATAATCAACAGCAACAAATTCGATTAAAAGCAGCGAAAAAATACATCACGGATCAGAAAACGGAAGAATTTACAGAGGACGAAGTGCGGGAAGCGATAACTTTCTCCAAGAACAACAAAGCACCGGGACCAGACAACATACATGCAGAGGTGCTTAAAGCCCTCGGTCCCAAATTAGTCATACCACTAACCAAATTATACAACACCTGTCCAAAAACAAAGCCACCCCACGAGCCTGGAAACAGGCTCAAGTAATCATTATCAAAAAAGGATAAGACAAAGACCTAAAAGACTCAGGATCACATAGACCAATATGTTTACTAAACAACCTAGGTAAAATTCAAGAACGACTTTTGTGTAGGCGCTTGCTTACACACAGAGAAGATGCAGGAATGAATCCCAATCAATTTGGGTTTCGAAAAGGAAAATCAACAGAGGACGCAATAAACAACATATTAATGCACATACAAAACACAACATCCAAATATGTCGCAAGGATCTCCGTCGACATATCCGGAGCGTTTAATAACCTCTGGTGGCCGGCATTATTCACGAACCTAAAACACCTAAAATGTGCTAACAATTTATTTTATAGCCTGAAAAACTACTGTCAAGATAGATATGTACACCTTCGCGGAACAGAAACTGTAACCAAACGTGTAACAAAGGGCTGTCCACAAGGATCGATGTCTGGGCCAGTCTTTTGGGACATCATTATGGACGTACTTCTCGATACTCTAGGGGGGTAGGGGAGGTACTGTCCGTAACACCATATGCGGATGATATGTCCATTGCCGTCACTGGAAACACCACACTAGAGACAGCAAACAAAATTAAAACAGTGTTAACATATGTCGAAGAATGGTGCACACTAAATAAATTACAGATTTCCATACAAAAAACAACATATATGTTAATAAAAAAGTAGCAATGCGCCCCTACTGGCAGTTGGAATTAGAAGAAATAAATTAAATCAATATCTAGGCTTACACCTAGATGAGAAATTAAACTTTGTGGAACACATCACACAACAATGTAATAAAGCTAAAGCTATAATGTACAAAATATCATCCATAGCCCAACATACGAACAAAATACCATTAAACAATGTAAGACTATACATGAACACCTTGCTTGCAGCAATAATATTTCACGCTGCAAGCACATGGGCTCATAGACTGGAATTGGTTCGACCTACTAATACTATTAACCGTACACAACGTTCAATCTTAATCAAACTAACGGGTGCTTACAGAATCACCCCGCACGATGCTTTGGTGGTAGTATTTTGGATACTACCACTAGATCTTGAAATCAAAAAACGAGCAACATATTACTGGCTACGCAATAGAAATAATATCAATATCAACAACCTGATAGGAATAGCTTGTAAAAACAAGCAAGAGATCAAAAACAAATTTTAAAAATATGGCAAGACCGGTGGGAGACGTCTCCCACCGGCAGAAGAGTATATAACATCTTTCCAAATATTCAAAACCGACTCAAACTACGACACTTCAACCCCACAGAAAGACTAATACACTACATCACTGGGCACAGTCCATACCAATCCTACAAAAACAAACTAAAAATATCTAACACCAATATCTGCGAGTGTGGGGAAGTGGGGACTCCGGAACATACAATCTTACACTGCCAACACCCACCATCATCGAGAAGAACTTCTACTATTAACAACCCAGAAAATAATCAAAGACGAAACAAAATATAATATACTAAACACATTAACACAAACACACTACTAAAATTGTAAATTAGGCTAAGACAACACATGACACACATGGTACTCAACACACAAAATACACTAGTATCTACAAACTAGAAACTAAGACATAGCAAATAAAAATTAGGTAGGTTCTGCGCACGGCATCTTCGATTTCTGGCTGCCGATGGTCGGGAGCCGTGCGCAGATAGGTTTAGACAGATCTCTGGGTCTCCCGATTTCCGGCTGCCGATGGTCGAGGGACCAAGGGAGATGCAAAAACTAGCATTAAGATTACAGGTAGTTTAAGTAGATAGGGAAGAATGCACAAGTTAGGGTCTGTGCAAACGTTCCAGTTTCCGGCTGCCGATGGCTGGGATCCTGCACAGTAGGCTTAGGCTGAATGCATGACCCTGATTTCCGGCTGCCGGCGGTCCGGGTTATGCAGGAAGCAACGTAAAATAGTGGGAAAGGGTAGCATGTGTAGTTTAGGCAAAGGATAGTTTTAGGTAAATAACATAGCATAGGGCTTCGCACGTAAGATATCCAACTAACTTTAGTAGAATAAGATTTTGTTAACTGACACTAATATTAGATATAAGTTATATAGGGAAAAAACACAACGGGCATAAAACTGTAAAAGATAGGGGTTATTAGGCTTGCTTTAGTATACCAGAGAGCAAGCTATAAGTTTAGGTTAGATTAATGAAAAAAAAAAATGTCAACAAACCTTGCCAACTACGGTCTTTATCTTCATTTCTTCTCGTGATAATATGTGCAAAGTTTTAAATTTGAAAAACCTTACTTTGGAACGAAGAGTTAATTTACCAAAATAGTTTGTGTTTAAATGTAGATCATAAGAACGATCGCCTAAAAAAACACGAGCACTTTTAGTAGAACTTTATTCGCTGACTCGTAGAAAATAAGTAGGCAGTAGCACACGTTGTTGAATAAGCAAGTTAAAATGAAGTGTTTGATTAATTATTTTTTTTAGAAAGCCTTCGAAAATTTCCACCATTAGCGTTTGTGGAACGCCGTTGCACTAAAACGTTTTCAGTACCGAATAGTTCACTTATTATTCAAGAAGGAATACCAGTTTATATTTCACTAACAGGTCTTCACATGGATCCTGCATATTTTCCAGAACCGGAAAAGTTTGATCCAGATCGCTTTTCAGACGAAAATAAGAATTCAATTGTGCCCCATACCTATTTGCCATTTGGCGATGGTCCAAGAAACTGCATTGGTATTTTATATTAACAGCTACGCATGGTCATGCTTATATAAGTATTGTTGTAGGTTCAAGATTTGCATTACTCGGTGCTAAATTGGCTCTCACGCACATCATATCTGATTTTGAGGTAGATCTCGACCCCAGGACACCAGTTCCTATCGTTCTGGATACTAAAACGAGCATTTTAAATTGCCCAAAAGGCAGTGTTCTGTATCTTCGTTTTAAGCAGTATACAGAACAGCATTTGTAACTACTGGATGTAGCTAAACCACTATATTGTAGCATGAAATCTCTAGTGCATTTAGTAAATAAGAATGTACGAAAATCTAAAGATTTCTGCAAATTACTTTTTTACAATATATTAGATCATAAAAAATTAGTGTAAGGATTGTATAGCTCTTATTAAATTAATTTTTGCTTTTTAAATTTTGGCTGACTTTATTCACCCTCCGCTGATACAGCAACGCCAATACTCTGTATTAGGGCTCCGTCAACTTGACCTCCCTTCAAACGATTTATTGAAATACATGTGCACCAGAAAGTACTAGTCTTGCACCACCTTGCACCACCAAAATAATAGCTTGCACCATGCTGGAAAAACAATTGCGGTAATTTGTTTATGAGGGGGCTAGAATGACGCTAGCCCTCTCCATTCGAATTTCAAAAAATAAGTTAGAGCAAAGCTTGCACCACCTTGCACCACTAAATTTAGAGCTTGCACCAGTTCAGAAAATTAGATACAGGACCTTTTCTCGAGGGGGGCTAGAACGACGCTATCCCCCCTCCATTCGAATTTCAAAAAAATGATATGTGCACCAGTTAGAGGAAAGCTTGCACCACCTTGCACCACTAAATTTAGAGCTTGCACCACCTTCAATAAGTCGTCACATTATTATTTTATATTATTTTACATAAAACACTGCCATACAACAACCTTTCTCAATTACACTACTAAAAGAATTCTAAACAGATCCAATGCTGAAATGTTTTTCTTGCGTTTCTTTTATTTAAAATAGTGCACTTATATTTCATTTAATTATAGGAGTTTATGTAATAACGAAATGACTAATAATACGGACTTTAGGACAGGATCAGGACGTTCCTACAAGAGGCTTACAAATGCACTTGCAAGGTATTACAGAACACGTAATATAATTGCATGATTTAGGGGTGTCAAATTTAAGTCAAGTTATAAACAAATACAGAATTCAGTTTTAAGCAGCATACAGAACCAAAGTCGTAGACAGATACTTCCGGAGAGGTCTTGCACAAATTTTTTAATTTAATTACATTTCTATGGATGTATCTATCTACAATACACTAACTCCTCCGCTTAACTTTCTATGAGTTTCACAAATTTCTCTTTCTAACTTATGACTGACGGCCATTCAATTTTTTTGTAAAATGTCACTTCCACCGTTTTTTAACTACGTCATAACTGACATTTGTTTAACTTTGAATTTCGAATCGTCCTGGATATTAATTTTTTTATTAACCCTTAAATTTCAGCACATGCGGTACATCTATTTAATCTTTTATTTTTAAAATTGCGAAAAAAGTGGTATCCTATGTTGGGGATTTGAACCCGGTATCGTCTGACTGATAGCTTCTCTATGTATGTGTAACTCCGACATCTTGAATACCAAAGATTTATTTTTACATTTTTTAATTATTTGAATCATTTCCAGTAACCTATATTTAAAGGGTGTAACATATCTTTTATGATAGACCACGCGACCCTCACCTGTTGGGAATATACGCTGCGCAGTGCTGTGCCGTGTGCTATCGGTAGTATCGAGGAGTATCGTTCAAGCCGTTGCGGCGTGATGAAGCGACTCTTGCGTGCTCGCGTGTTTCGGGTATGAGTCGGCTTCTTTTGTATATTAAGATACCATACAAACTATTATTGTTCATTGCTTTTGTATAAAGTGTACAGTTTGTTAAAATGTGTAAACACTCACTTAAGTTTTATATGTTTATCGGTTGAGTTTCATTAATTAAAAATAGTTACTACGTGTGTGCTTTATTTTAAAGATGACCGAAGCCTACCCCTGAGATTATCATAAAGCTAGCCAAATAAATAATCTACCGCGCCCCTAATTAATAAAAACCCTCACAAGGGTTTTTTATAAAGTTTTAAATAAAGCTAGTATTTAATCTTTTCGAAAAAATCACTTTTCCTACTTTTCTCAAATGTCTACGAAATGTATAAAAAATTTTGAATTCCAAATAACGATTATTACTCAACAACAACATCTACAAAACATTTCCTTTTTAACCGATTTTCAATCTATTCAGATAACAAAGCTATCCATCAAGTGTTTTCCAGAATGATACACCCTGTAGTATCGATTTGATAGTGCTATTTTCAGTTTATCAAGATTCACTGCTGAAACAGCTTTATCAGAAGTAACTAATTCGTATGTCTTTAAATCGGGATTGTACGATGAGATTTTCAAATACAACATTATGATAATCTGAAAGTGTTTTATCTGAGCGTAGCAATTTTGAAGAACGCAAGAGTTTTTGTAGATATTATGTCTTAATATTTTCTGTAATTGAAAATCTTTTAAAATTTTCTAGAATGTTTATTAAACGGGATTTGATTACTGTTTTATAGTAATCTTGGAATAGTCAATATTATATATGGAAATCGGAAAAAGTTTGTACTAGTTGAGATTGAATTTATGGCTGAGCATTACTTAGAATCATAAGTAGGTATCCTTATTATAGTTAGATTGATAATTAATTTCACTGCTATTGCTTAGTTTATTTTTCACCTAAAGATTTTTACGTATTATTTTCTTCTGTATGAGCTATATACTTCTATAAATTTTGAAATTGCTCAAATTAAGTAACTAATCAATAGTAATTAATTTAATAATTTTATTTCAAAAATTCAAACACTTAAAAATGTTAAACTCAAAATTAAAATAATTTTTTTAATATTTAAATATAAAAGACTAACTCTTATTCGAACAGGTTTTCTTAATTCTAAAAATGTATATCACCCAATAGATAAAATTGATAATGGACAGTACAATTAAAAATGCATCTCTTAATATCTACATTTTTAAAATAAATTTTTGAAATTAAAATAAACTTTCTGATTATAAAAAAGATTAATTCTTATTGCCAATAGCTTTCACAATTCTATAAATTTTAGCAAAAAATAAACGAAATTGAAAGATACAAAATTGATAGTGAATTAAAATACATATCTGAATATACTTAGGACAACTGAGCATTAATTTAAATAATAAAAGGCTTCAAACTATTAGTTTCAAAAAATTCAGTACTTAAACGTATAAAATTCAAAAATCACTTGCTAATTTATCCTTGTATTTTTGATGAACTTTAAACTGTGGGACAGATATATAGCTCTATCATTTAAAAGAATGTATCCAATCCCATTAAAGAAAAAATGAATGTGTTCAAGCGTATATAATTGTTTACGGCTATTTTGAATACAATAACATCATCTTTCATAACGTTCTGTAATTATACCTCATTTTTATGCAAATTACAATACTCTTAGTTTTGATTCTATTGCACATGGGCTTGTTAAATAGCAAGTCCCACATTGCAGTTCAATTACTCTTGGTGGACACAGGCAATGATGTTCCTCCAAAAAAAATTATAAAGGCTACAAAATTAAACCGTTGGGAGGAGGGAGCAAAAACTTTCTATTGCGATAAAGTATTTCGGTACACAAGTGAGTACAAAACGGGTACGAAATTTTGAGAACGTTTTTGAAAAATACGGAGCAAGTGGGGGATGGGAGTCGTTTCGCCAGCGCCCCCCACAGCTATTTTTCAAATATATCTAGAAGAGTGGAGGCATAAAATATTATGTTGAGAAGAAGGGAGGTGCAAAATAGTATAGTTGCGGTACATGTAGGTACAAAACGGGTACAAAATTTGAAGAACAATTGTAAAGCAATCGGAGCAAGTGTGAGGGCCGTAGTTTAGCCCCCCCCCCTCCCTGTTCAATTTTGAAATATATTGAGTAAGGTAGGTACAAAGTATTTTAATTAAAGTACATTTCGGTACAAAATGTGTACAAAATCGATATTTAAAGCAACTGAGGCGTGAGGAAGCTGGCGAAATGGACCTGGTATTTATTGCATTTATAACCACCTAGAACTGCACGATAGTGTATTTGATGTAAGTTATAGAAAGTTTTAAAACCATCAACATATACATTAAACCAAAAAATAATATCTTGAAACACTTATGAATATCATTAAATAAATTTCATAAAAGACTTCAATTCCAATAAAATTGTCTTTTATTGAGTACTGCATCCATAGCTCAATGAGCTGCCGCAATTATATACAATAATTGTTATTTGTTTTAAGAATATTAACAATAGTTTTGAGGAAGCAAACGTTTGCATATTGTAATTGATCGCTTACTGCATTAAATAAATATGTAAGTCGGCGGTTGAAAAATTCAAATGCGTTATTACCCAACAATAGTGGACTTTCTAAGAACCTAATGTCGATGCAGAAATTGGCCGTCAGTGAATAAACGCCTCTAGAAAAATAGTAACACTTTGTCTGGCAGGAGAGAGTTCCAGAAGCATAGTAGAAAAAATTAATTTGTTGGCAATTTTTAGAGGGAATAATCAGTGACCGGTTTCGATGTGATGAGATGCAACCACTGTTACGGGCCAATTCAGCACTACGACACCAAGGGGCGGATCGGGACCCGTGAGCGGCCTAGCTCTAGCCGGTGAGGGGTAGGTCAGACAAAAGTCGTAGATTGGGATTGCTAAAGGCCCTAAGATGACAATTATAATGAGATGTGAATTCGGTAAAACGTTAAAAATCGGGTGGGTACCACCAGTAATGTCACAATGCTAGATGACAAAAGGAGAATCTCGTCACTGGTCGGTAGACTCCTCGCAGCTCAATATTTAACATAAAATCCTCAGAAAATCTCGCAGAGTAGAGAGGTTGAATTGACCCTACTAACATAAACTTCTTACTAAAATAATGCACGTAGACAACTTTATTTAATTCTATTAACCAATTCTAACGACTGAAATAAATACATGGGTTGGTTACATAAACAAATATGGCACATACATATATGAACAAGTAAATGTAAACATTACCACAAATAATATTGTCGATAAAATAAATGGCATACAATTATTATTACTATAAGGTGTACTGGCCAGTAAAGCAATGTGTAATAAAATTAAGGTAGAGTTGAGTGCACAGGACACCCCCACTTGCTCTACTTACACAGTAACTAATAAAATATTTGAAACGTAATGCGTAGGACGCCGTGTGCATGCAACTCTACGCTACTAACTTAACGGCAACAATAACTTCCAATTCAAAATGTTAATTGTGATCTTAATTCAGCAAATATATAATCATAATAATTTTGAATAAATGGAAGTATTAGTACAACTGTCTTAAATATTACGTTAATTGGGAATAATATGGTTTAACTATTTATACAGTCAAATGTGTTTGTTGTTCACGACAACGGTAAAGTATCAATAAAGCGCACACACTTTAGGACTCGGTCATAAGGGATTAACACAACTTCATGTACGGGTTGTGTTTAGTTTAATTACACAAACATTCAATTATAATCGACGTATTTGGGCTGCACTGTAAAATCTACGAATACAGTCGCTTACCTTGTAAGGTAGATTGTACCAGTCAACACTGTGAGGGTGTCGAGCTTTCTACTTTCAAACACGTGACAATTAATCTATTACTTGATCCCCAACAACTGGGTTATATTACAGGCCTACCGCAACCGTAACGAGATTTCCATTCATCCTCTAGACAGTAACTCCCAAATTCATTGGCATTAATCAATACTTCTAAAACGTAAACAACAAAAGAGAATGCCTCAACCTACAACAGAATGATTAACCACGTGCAGCACGTGACGCTATTAGCGAAGATCAACAATCAAAACTCGGCACTTGTATTATAACTTCCCCTGAACCACCAAAATAAACGATCGATTAACTGTGATATTGTAACTACATATTTCATGTAAAAACTGAATAAATTCGCTCTAAGCGATTTGTTTTATATTACAAAACTTGTCAAACTTACCTCATAATCGTCACAGACATCCGCCTTTTCGATTAACTCCAAAAAATTGTCAAAATTATGAAGGGATGTGCGGGCAATGCGCTCTTTGTTATATTTTAAACTGATGAATTATTTACACAAACTAAGGGACTTTAAATACATATTTCTCTAATATAAGGTAACAAAATAAACGGAACGTTACACCACATCGAAACCGGTCATTGGTGATATATGCAAATGTTTGCTTCTTCAAAACAATTGTTAATATTCTTAAAACAAACAACAATTATTTCATATAAATGCGGCAGCTCATTGAGCTATGGATGCAGTACTCAATGAAAGACAATTTTATTGGAATTGAAGTCTTATGAAATTTATTTAATGATATTCATCAATGTTTCAAGATATTATTTTTTTGGTTTAATGTACATGTCGATGGTTTTAAAACTTTCCATAACTAACGTAAAATACAATATCGTACAGTTCTAGGTGGTTATAAATGCAATAAATACCAGGTCCATTTCGCCAGCCTCCTCGCCCTCCAGTTGCTTTAAATATCAATTTTGAAATTGTACTTCAATTAAAAGATTTTGTACCTATTTTACTCGATATATTTGAAAATTGAAAGGGTCGGGGGGGCGCTAAACTACGGTCTTCACACTTGCACCGATTACTTTAAAATTGTTCTTAAAATTTTGTACCTGTTTTGTAAATACATGTACCGCAACTATAGTATTTTGCACCTTTCTTCTTCTCGACATAATATTTTATGCCTTCGCTCTTCTAGATATATTTGAAAAATAGCTGTGGGGGGCGTTGGCAAAACGACCCCCACCCCCACTTACTCCGTTTTTTTCAAAAACGTTCTCAAAATTTCGTACCCGTTTTGTACTCCCTTGTGTACCGAAATACTTTATCGCAATAGAAAGTTTTTGCTCCCTCCTCCCATCGGATTAATTTTGTAGCCTTTATAAATTTTTTTGGAGGAACATTATTGCCTGTTACCACCAATAGTATTTGAACTGCAATGTGGGACTTGCTATTCAACAAGCCCATGTGCAATATATTCAAAACTAAAAGTATTGTAATTTGCATAAAAATGAGGTATAATTACAGAACTTTATGAAAGATGATGTTATTGCATTCGAAATAGCCGTAAAACAATTATATACGCTTGAACATAATCATTTTTCTTTAATGGAATTGAAAACATTCTTTTAAATGATAGAGCTATATATCTGTCACACAGTTAAAACTTTATCAAAAATACAAAGTAAATACTCCCTGTATGTTTGTTGTGGTTTGTTTAACATTTTTCTTAATCTTCGTTGGAAATTAAACCACTCATAATTTTTAATAATTATTTAATCAACTAGTTGTTTAATGAAGGCGATTAATAATCGAACTATTTAAAGCACGAACGAGTGAAGCGAGTGAGTGCTTTAATAGTTAAGATTATTAATCGCCTATTAACAAACGAGTTGATTACAACATTTTTTTGGTCGACCGCAAGTACAATAAAATTTACTTTTCCACAAAGACCGTCATAATACAATAATGTCAACTTCATACATTTTCCCTTTTACATAAACTTCACTTTTGCTAAAAGAAAACTAGTCACCACTGAAATGCGAATTTAACAACAAGGATGCGTATCCGTATGTCTGGTCGAGGTTATACCTCTATTAAAACATCAAAGTCAGAAAAACAGTTACTCAATGAAAAAGAGTGCATTAATAATTTCCATTAATGCATTCTTTTTAAAACAAAATTATTCGTTAATATTGACATTAGTAAACGGTCGACGAAAAATCATATTTATTTACGTTTCGATCCATGACCTAGGATCGTTGTCAAAATAATAATAATGTCAAACTTCAAGTTTTTATTATTTTGACAACGATCTAGGTCATGGATCGAGACGTAAATAAATATGATTTTAAAAACTATGAGTGGTTTAATTGCCAACAAAGATTAAGAAAAATACAAAGATAAATTAGCAAGTGATTTTGAATTTTATACGTTCAAGTTTTAAGTACTGAATTTTTTGAAATTAATAGTTTGGAGCTTTTTATTATTTAAATTAATGTTCAATTGTCCTAAGTATATTCAGAAATGTATTTCAATTCACTATGGATTTTGTTTCTTTCAATTTCGATTATCCTTGCTAAAATTTTTAGAATTGTGAAAGCTATTGGCAATAAGAATTAATCTTTTTTATAATAAGAAAATTTATTTTAATTTCAAAAATTCCTTTTAAAAATGTAGATATTAAGAGATATATTTTTAATTGTACTGTCCATTATCAATTTAATCTATTGGGTGATATACATTTTTAAAATTAAGAAAGCCTGTTCGAATAAGAGTTAGTCTTTTATATTTAAATATTAAAAAAATTATTTTAATTTTAAGTTTAAAATTTTTGTGTTTGAATTTTTGAAATAAAATTATTTAATTAATTACTATTGATTAGTTACTTAATATAAGCAATTTCAAAATTTATAGAAATATATACATTTTACAAAAAAATTGAATGGCCGTCAGTCATAAGTTAGAAAGAGAAATTTGTGATACTCATAGAAAGTTAAGCGGACGAGTTAGTGTATTGTAGATAGATACATTCATAGAAATGTAATTAAATTAACAAATTTGTGCATGACCTCTCTAAAAGTATCTGTCTACGACTTTGGTTCTGTATGCTGCTTAAAACTGAATTCTGTATTTGTTTATAACTTGACTTAAATTTGACACCCCTAAATCATGCAGTTATATTACGTGTTCTGTAATACTTTGCAAGTGTATTTGTAAGCCTCTTGTAGGAACGTCCTGATCCTGTCCTAAAGCCCGTATTATTAGTCACCTCGTTATTACATAAACTCCTATAATTAAATGAAATATAAGTGCACTATTTTAAATAAAAGAAACGCAAGAAAAACAGTTCAGCATTGGATCTGTTTAGAATTCTTTTAGTAGTGCAATTGAGAAAGGTTGGGGTATGGCAGTGTTTTATGTAAAATAATATAAAATAATAATGTGACGACTTATTGAAGGTGGTGCAAGCTCTAAATTTAGTGGTGCAAGGTGATGCAAGCTTTCCTTTAACTGGTGCACATATCAGTTTTTTGAAATTCAATTGGAAAGGGGCTAGCGTCATTCTAGCCCCTCTCATAAACAAATTACCGCAATTGTTTTTCCAGCATGGTGCAAGATATTATTTTGGTGGTGCAAGGTGCTACTTTCTGGTGCACATGCTACATTTTAATAAATCGTTTGGAGGGGGGCCAAGTTGGCGGAACCCTGTATTATATTATTTGATATAGAAGAATAAGCAGGTAATCAGTTTTATTTTTGCAAATTGTATTGTATACGTTCTCCATTGTTACCACACTCAATTGCCATACCAGATGTGACCTTATCGGCACATTGTGGCTAATACAACGCCAGTACAGTCTTTAACATTAAATACTACAAATGTTGCACAAATACGCACATTAGACCAACTATAGTTAAGTAGACTTATCCAATCCGTTTCGCTAAACCGAAACGCTAATTTGGACATCAGAGGATTACATTTACACCTTCCAAGATAGAAAATTTTCATATCAAAAGTTTTTTCGAATAATTTGATGTAAAGTAGCTGTATGTATTGAAATGAATCTAATTAATATATTCTCATGTACAATTTACATAAGACTTCATTATTAATGGTTGGCTAAAAACTACCTCCTTCTACTACTTTTGCAGCGAACATGTCTGTAACGCTGTCTTTAAAACTTTCTGTATTACCGGTCATTCCTTTTCTATCTGTTATCCCGCAAGGCACTTCTGAGAAATAATTTTTATTTTCTTTAAAGTTGAAAAGCATTTTTCATCTTCAGCAGCAGTCATGGGAAAGTAGATATAATCAAAAATAATTTGTATATTTCGGAAACCTTGACTTGACAAATAATTCTCAATTGTAAATTGTAGAAGAGTGATTGCACCTCTCATGTTTGGAACACCTGATTTGTAAACAATTCCAAGTTATATACCTAAACAGTCTTTTTCTAAGAAGAGGCGTATTTCTATTTGTTGCTCAAGCAGTTCGTTTGGGAAGTTCGTTCCATAAGCCAAGAATTTTTCTGCAAAAAAGAAATACAGCAAAATAGAGTATAGTTATTGACAATCTTGTAACTATCTGATTAGTTATAACATCACAGATTTCTCTGGCAGCTACCGTTACATTTAGGTGAGGATTCATCATTTTTCGTTTCTTTGGAACGGCTTCTTGTTGTGCCTAAAAAAGAGGTTCGTGAAACACTACCCGTTTTGTTGAACGCACAATGAACCGCGAATACAGTATCACTTGTAGCCCAGATTGGAGTCGATAAGATATGGTATCGGCAAATAAACTAACAACAAGAACACTGTCACCGCTAAAACCAAGGACATTGGCGACGCATGGCTGAAAAGGAGATCCACACAAAACGGCCTAGTGTCGTGTGTTGCCTGATCTGTAGACCATATGGCGACTAACGAAAAAAAAAGCGCTAATAAATTAGGAAAGGTATAAAGAAGAATGTTGGAATTAGTTAGGTGCCACAAAAGCTTCCGGTGCAAAATAAAGAAGATGAACTTTGCAATTAACAAAAGATGGTAAACAAAATTGATAAGAAAGCGCTATTCAACTTGCCAAAAGGGAGTCAGTAACCTGGCTTGGGGAAGCACTATTCATGTGTTTGGGGCTTTAGAAAGGTTTGCCAGTGAAATATAAGGCGAAAAAGGAGACATTATAATATGAATAAAGGCCGCTATACTTGCGGCCATGTTTCCAATGCTGCACCCGAAGGTACTACTTTGGGTTTAAACGCGACTTAAAACTATCCAAAGTTAGCTAACTAATTTTAAAATGGATTCAAATTTCTAAACATTCGCCAAATATTTTAATAGTGAGTCCAGCTATTTTGCCTGCTCTATAAATTTACAAATTCGTTCTCCCTGGTTTAAGTAATTTATTTTATCTTTAGCCTAAATCCATCGCTAGCTTTCCCTATCATTCCCTAACTGATTTATATTACAATTACAATCTTCAAAATTATAATCTTCCTTCCTAAAAATATACTGCAACCAAAATGGCGGCAGAACATCAGACAATACATATCAAGTTTCAAAGTAAAAAAGTGTTACAGTTCAATTTTACATAACGCGTTTCCCAATTTTTATACGTACTTCGTTCCCAAATACGACGCCTATGGTTTATTTCCTTATTGTAATTTATCAAGTTTTGTTCATAAATTCAAGTTTTAATTCTTGTATGCTGATAACGTGCATAAAACTAATCCTTATCACGTCAATACGAGTCGTGATTATTTGTTCTATTCTTAATTTGATCCTCGATGCTTGGTAACGTGCATCTTATTGTGAACTAATTTGTAGTTCCGCCCTTATTATTTTAATTTTGAGGAATTGATGATCCGTTATTTAAGAGCGAATTATTAGTGAAGATTTTATATTTGCTCTGCTCTTTTGAGAATTTTATAGAAGTTCGAAGTAAAGTTATGCACGTAAACGTCATACAGTTGTTATTTTTGTAGGACACATATTTGAAAACTCGTTGATAACATCGAGTTTTGATCTTATGATTTAAGCCCGTTTTGAAAAGGAACCGAAAAACGGTAAAGTAAATAGTAGGTGTGTTCACATCTAATTACAACATTTTAGGGTCGCAGTTTTGCAGTTTGCAGTTTCATAGCTTTGTAGTTTGCAGTCTTGTAGTGCTTGGTATTTCAGTGTGGTACATTATGTACGTATTTTATTGAAACAAACTCAGGCGTACCTGCAAGATACGATATTCGCGCTCAGGACCTGTTCTGGTAAGATCTTTTCATACTATATTTTGATTGTACGTGCCGCTAATGTGGTATCCATGCTAGCTTTCCACCTGCAGATAACATTATAGAGCCATCTCACATTATAACTGATATTGTAATTTATTTTAATATCATTTTTGTAACAGTTGTGCGTCGGAATTAATTTAACCAACGAATTATTGTACACATTCGTTTGATAGATATTTTTATTTGCATAATCATACGCACAAGCGTTGGTACCACCGCGAGCAGCGTTCGACTGATTTTAAATTTATACAAAGTGAACCTAATGAAAATATACTGCAACCATTTAATTTCTAATAGGTGTAAGGTACATATTGAAAAGTACGTTGGTTTCATTAACCCAATCGCTTGCATTTAAGCTTTGTTATGATGTAAAACTAATGTCTATGTTCAACCCTATGAATATTAGAAACCATAACTTGTGTCGGTAAACCGTTATATGTTACTTGTATTTCCTTGTTGTCGAGTTTTATGTCCGTTAAGCATCTACAGATTGCGTGAGAAATTTCCTAGATTGATTTCGCGAAAGGCGTACAGTTCCGACTTAGGTGGCGCTCTCCAAGACTCTTGTTCACCGGGTCGACCTTAGGTTATTTGTATCTTGGTGCAAATTCACTTCCCCTCACCGACCAGAGTCTAGTCGTGGTAAAATACGGTTACTCCTGCGGCTAACGGTGTGTATGTTTTTTTTTGTGTTAGGAAACCGTGTTAAAAGTACATGCAAAATAAATACGAAATGTAATATAAAATGTATATTTAAATATAACTATAACTAAATACAAAGAAATATAAATATGTATATAAATAAATAACATCTAAAACATAAGCATGTGACAGTGCATGTATTAGCAAAAGCATCATCTAAATAAATTATCAGTTGCACTCGCACTCGCATTATGTTGACTAGCGCCATTACACACAAAAAACGTACTCGTTAAATTATTTCAAAATTTTCATATTTAATACAAATCAATGCTCATGCGAGTACAGCCGCCACAATTTTATTTTTACCTCGTATATAAATTTCTCCAGCATCCGAGGATCTGGTCGTCTGCGTACATCTATTGTTTCTTACTTTTAAGTGGAGATGAATATGCACTGTTAAAGTCTTGGAGGGCAGGCACTAAACGTCCTGGAGGGATCACAATCACTATCACTTTTAACTCCTGGAGGATGCGCGGTTTCACTTCATTTTATTATCTTTGTTTATTTTATTGGTATAATTTAATCACGGTTTCTGATTTATTTGTTAGCGTTTATTTGTTATTAAATATTCCCGATTTTCTGCGCGTATGAGGTGATATAGTGATTGTATTAGTGGTGTGGGTATTCCTCGTGCATATGGGCTTTTGGTTACACTTGTTATTTTTTTTTCTCCCAGGTTTTGGTTATATCATGCTCGTATCCTTTCTCACGCCAGGTCAAAATTCTAAAATTTCCAATCCTCCTCCCATCCCCCTGCGATTTACGCGCGGTTATCGCCGTTTAATTTCGCGACTCTTCCCGCGAATTCTTTAAAGGCTGTCCAGAACACTTTCTGGTTATCCCTACATTTGATTTTACAGTGCTCCACCCGAAGGTACTACATTGGCCAGGAAGCAAGTTTTTCTTTACTTGAAAATTTTAAATTTTGCCGAACCTTTGCTGTTGCAAGCAAAGTAGGGATTTTTAAAGTGCGCGACAACACTCACACACGGGACTTCCATTTTACCTCTCATCCGAACGAGGGTGTATTTTTGTGAAAAATGCTCGCCTAGCATTTTTCAAGCAGACCGTGTTGGGATTTGAATCCGGGACCTTGGGCATAGTAGTCACACACATACCAACTACACAACGGAACCGCCTAGGAAGAAAGGAGACAGTTCATTTACATTTTCAATGCTTCACCTGTAGGTACTACATTGGCCAGGAGGCGAGTTTTTTGTTGCTTGGAAATTTAGAATTTTGCCGAACCCTTGCCGTTCCAGGCAAGGTAGGGATCTTTAACGTGCGTGACAACACTCACACACGGGACCTCCATTTAACCTCTCATCCGAACGAGGGCGTAATTTTTGTGAAAAATGCTCACCTGCCAATTTTCAAGCAGTCGGCCGTGTCGGGATTTGAACCCGGGACCTTGGGATCCGTAGTCTTACGCTTACTACATTGATCCACGGCGACGCCTGGAGAAAGGAGACAGCGGGTTGTGAGAAAGGTAAGCTTTCGGATAAGCGTCCTGTAGAAGATAGAGAAGTTTTCTCAATTGGAAGCAACTGGAAGCCTGAGGACTACTTGCTAAGCAAAACGAACAAAAACAAACCACGCCCTACTATTCTCAAAAGTAGACACACTCAACACAAAGGTATTAAAAATCGATAAGACAAGTGTACACGGTAAATTCATACCACCGTTATCAAGAGAAGTATAAAAAAGCGACAGCGTCTCGCCTGCCTGCTTCTCCTACTGTCTACGTTTTACAGCTCTAAAGTACTGTGCTCCATAAGCATACTTTCAGTTATTTCTTCCTTGTTTCTGCTTGTGTTTTCAAACATAGCACCTGCTTTTTCTTGTTAAACGATGCATGGTTTTGCACTAATTTCTTTCTATGCCTTTTTCATTTTTTCATCTTGCGTTATTTGGTTTCCTAGGCAGCAGAAATTTTCAAACTCTTGTAAATTCTCGTTTCCTATTTTTTATTATGGCTTTTGACTTATTTTCCCCTCCTCTGCATACTACTACTATGACTTCATTTTTGTTTATTTTCATACCCTATGCTAGTACTGTTTTTATCTAATTAGCAGCATCTTCTAACTCTTCCTTGCTAGAAGCCAACACCGCTATATCATTTGTAATATCATTTGCAAATCAAAGCATATAAATCGTTTGTCTTTGGATAATAACTTTAAATGTCTTTCCGTATTTCTGACAGTACTCATTGCCTTTTCGATATACAAGCTAAAAACTACGGGGATATCCCGTATCTCTGTCTCGCCCCTTTCATAATATTTACTTTTTTGCGTTCCTGCTTTAATTTTAATACCGCTGTTTGACTTTTGTATAAGCTCATGTACCTATGTTTCATATCGATTTTTATTTTTGAGTAGTTCGAACATTTTTACCTGATTCTACATTGTTGACTACTTTTGCCAGATCGGCAGACCCTATATTCACGCTTTCTCTGTTTTCTATAGTTTTAGTTTTCTAAAAATATACTCTGTTCCACTGATATTCAAAAGTAAGCGAGGGGTTGGGGAGTGGCGAGGCAAGTTAACGCCTTCCAAGATATCCTACCACGTAGACATTTGCCAAGTGAGCAGTTCCAATTACTCATTTCGCACAATCCGCCATTTTTCGAGAATATTGCAAAACCAACGGCAGTAGTTGTTTACGATAATCATCATGGTTTAAATACATTTTTCAACATTTTTGGCCACTAATTGGTTGAGCTCGTACCTCCATTGTTTTCTATTCTGAGCTCACCTACACTTTTCCCTAAAACTCCCACAGCCTATATCCCCCAATACTGGTACTTTTTATTTTTGTTAACCTTCATGTTGTATCTCTTTGTTAGTACTGTTTTCATTTGATTAAGAGACGCTTTTAACTCTTCCTTGCTTGATGCTGATGCAGGTATATCATGTACAAATCTAGGCGAATCGATCGTTTGTGCCTGCATAATAATTCCAAACGTCCTTCTGCATTTGACAATATCGAATGCAGATCTACAACTCTATATATACGCGTATTCCTTGTTTTATTGTTCTTCCGTTATCACTCTTAAAGCCAAAGTGGACTGTTTGGCCTAAACTCAAGTTGATCTTTTCCTAATGTTTCTTCAGCCTGTTTTTCCATCCGTCTTCGTACAATTTTAGTTAATATATATGGCACGTGTGCTGTCAAACTTATTGTTTGAAGATTTTTACATCTATCAGCACTTTTCCTTTTGGTATTGCGAGTATGGTGTTAAGTTTGAAATCTTTAGTTATCCCGCTTGTCTCATCCCATAGCTTACAGTTTGGAAGAGACGTTCTGTAACTGTCTGTCCAGCGTCTATTAGAGTTTGTACTTGCAATACTAGATGTCTTATTATTTCTCATGCTCTTTTATGCTAGCTACTTCTATCTAAGTCATCTAACTAATCCTTTTTAATGTCTTATTTCTGTACTAGTGCTTCTAGTTCCTGTTCTACACATAAATTTTCTATATATTTTGCCATTTATCCACTTTCTCAACATATTCTATAATGATTTCCCATCCCACGATTCTTATATTTTTGCTAATTGTTTTTATTCTAAAAATTCATTCTAATTTGTTTATATGCTTCGTCTGTCTTTCCTATTTCCATCTAAGTTTGTATCTCTTTGCACTTTTCATCAATCCATTGTTACTTAGCTTTTCTGCAATTGGGAATAATTTCCCACTTATGGTTTTGTATTTATTTTTTCCTGCTGCGTTTGATAACGAAAACGCATGAAATAGAAATGCCCTGTCTTTGCAACTGCGAATGTTGACTTTTTCCAACATAGGCATGGTTGTCGACCATCATTTTTACCTTATTTGAAAAGTATCAACTAAACATCAGCTCCGACAAGTCCTAAAGATTTATTGCATTATTCATGCCAAAGATCAATCATAAATGTAGTGAGAAGGGAAGGTGTAGAAAAATGGTAACAAGAAAAAATATTAAAGAAATTTCTGGAGATACTGGTAGCAGCATACCTCTGTTCGGTGGCAGTTAAAGTGCGACCAGCACAAGCAATAGGTTGTTCTAGACTATATTTTTCTTAAAATAAAATGACATATAAACCAGTAAGTAAAGCCTCAGTTTGAATTAGAATGTTTCATCGAAATTAGATAAAATTAAAATAGGGGCAGTAGTAATTGAAGCTTTTATTTCTTTGAAAGCTTTTTGTGCGCCGGAGCTCCAATCAACAGACTGGCCTTTCATTTTGTTTAAAGTGGTAATTATGGCAGATGTGGAATACAGATTAGGAAGAAATATACGATGACAAGATATTATGCCAATTAAGCGTTTAAGTTCAGCGACTTTTTGGGTGTTTTAAAATTGGTAATAGCCCTAACTTTATTTGGGTCAATTCTAGTCCATTTTCGTACACAATAAATCAAAAAAAAGGAGAAGAACAGCAAAATTTACATTTTTCTAATAAACTTTAAGATCGACATACTTCAGCAATCAGCTATTTGACTTAAAGTTAGTATATGCTATTCGAAACTATTAGACATCACTAAGCTGTCATCAAGATAAGCGAAAACAAATTCGTACTGTAAATTTGACATAACGTCCTATCCATCATACGTTGAAGTCGGTGATTTGTCAAAAATATCTAGCTACCCCAAGGAATGAGCAGCTCATTTTAAGAAATTTCTTGAGCTATGTCCACATTTAAGACACCAAATTAAGAAAGTTTTATGCGAAATATATTCTTCCACATAGAAATGTCATCAAAAGCATTGCGATGACAGACTGTTGGGCGCCCCTTGATTATAGACCTTTTACGCTCAATGCTAACGTAATGTAGAATTTTGAATTTAAACCTTGTTATTTATTATTTTTGTATTTCTTTGCTTTTCTTTATTTTTCTCTTCTCATGTATCCCAAGCAACCAATTCCCGTAACATGTAGTTGGTCGACGCATCCTTTTGTTATTACGGGGTTCCCACCCTTCAGGGCAACTCAAAATTTTATTCATTTAACGCCTATTTTACTCAAAACATATCTTTTTCCAGGTGAAAATTTTTTGATCAGAGTACAACAATTTGTATAATTTTTAGCTTGGTACTTTGTATCTTAAGAATTTTTTATTTTTTAGTACTGCAGTTCTTATTTTTGTAAAAACATTGTTACGGCACTCCGTGCAAACACGAAAGAACGTCAATAAGAAATTGTCTACACCGAATACCGCAACAAAACAGAAATAGAATGGTAGAATTGAATTAGAGTTCGGGCTAGCTCAAAACGTCGTAGAGTGGCGTGTATGAAACAGAAAGAACACATTGGAAACCTCAGTAAAACTATGTTATCAACATACAATCGTAAAAGACTATTTACAAAACAACAAAGAAACCAATAATTTGCGTAATCGGCGTGTGAAAACGTAAGGTAAACAACGCGTAAAATATAAACGGTAAGCAATATAAAATGTTTGAATCTAGATACTTACTTAATGCTTAAAAACTTAAATATATACAAAAGAAAATTAAACATAAACTTTACAGTAATTCGAAGAAAAGAAATATACATAATTTATACATTCGGCATTGTGAAGTGCACCTCCTTAAGGAATAGTGTAACATTAAACTTATACACCCTAACTTAAATGAATCAAGTGTTAACTATACTTTTAAATTAATGCGCAAATTGTTGACGTTAATTTCCATGCAAAAATACAAAGGAAACAGTAAAACGAGCCCTAACACAGGCTTTAATTGCATAATTTTTGACCCAAAAAATGATTACATAGGCGCTCGTGAATTGTGAATGTGAATTTTGTAACCTTGTAGCGTTGGCAATTTACTGGAGAACTATGAGTAATTACATTATGAACAGCAGTTATTCACAGCAGCATCAAACAATAACGAAAACATAAAAAGTGTACCATTTTACAGGATGAGCAAATGCGGCTGCATTTGTCTACGGGCTGGGCGCTGGAACAACTTAACTATACTGTACTAGTACAGAAAGCATTTTAACAGCGCGACTTTTCATGTCTTTTCGCCAAGAGGATGTTGTATTCAATGTGTCGCTTTCAAAGCACGGTCTCTATTTATATGAAAAGAATCATGTAGCGGGTAGACATGCGGGTTTCAAAGATATCGCCGAAGAATCAAGTGTGCAAAATTCTCAAACGGCAGGTGCAGAAATATAAGCTATATCAGTTTGCAAACAAGTGGATAACACGCCAACAAAAAATTTTTAAACAAAGAAAAAAATCTTATTACTTTGAGACACCTGCAGGATAAGCATACCGCTTGATGGAGTATAAAATTGGTATAGATGATAAACCCATTCCAAGTGTTCATTTACTAGACAAATGGTTAGTGGCCTTATCTTTTAAAAGAAAACCATGCATTTATGTGCAGCTGTTATTGAAATATATCCACTGCAGGTGCTAGAATTTTTTTGTAGCGACTTTGTAATGTGAAGTTTTCTAAGCAGCTGTTTGATTTTATAGGGCAACACATTATAGAGTAATTATTTAATAAATTTTATAAAATAGCCTAATTCAAGTAGCAGGAAATCGAGCTTGTTGAAAGAAATTTTTATTATTTGTCTAGAAAGTTCAAAGAGTTTGAAATAGAAGTAGGATAAATAAATATTCGTGCAGAAAAAATCGCTAAAACAGTTTTGAACGTAACAACATGTTACTGCGTTTAAAACTTTTATAAGTGATGATGAGGTTATATTATTTTAAAAGCGTTATTTGATAGGTTTTGAATGTACAGTAGGAATACGCATTATCTGTTTCGTTACTGTTCTGTTTATTGCTCGTAACTTGATTATCATGGAACTTGTTTTTATCTTTTTAAAAATTCTGGTTATTACAGTTCGTAGGTGTTTGTTTCTAAATTTAATTAAAAAAAGTTTTTAGACACACGCTTAAAAATTTTTTGGAACTAATCAAGTAAAACAAATAGAATAAAATTTTAGCACAGCCAGAAGTCAATAATCAATAGATAAGTATTACATAAACAAGAAGGTTAAGATGGTCAAGAATACTACAATAGATTTAAAAATTCAACACGATCTAAAAACCTACAAATATGATATAATTATGTTATATTGACAACAACTTTAATAATTGTAAACAATAAAATCAATCAAATGCCTTAGGCTTATATGCAATGCTTAAATGACGATTTCAAATCGAGCTAGTAATTAAAAACAAAAGGACAGCATACGTCCACGGACAGGATTTGAACCTGTAATCTTTCATATTATAATTGGACTTTACCAATTCAGCTACCATGGTGTAATTGAATTGGTTATAATACAAATTTAATTCGCAGTACGTCAGTATTATACGACCATCAATGTAAGAGTTTATGATGTTTAGCATTTTCGTGTATCCTATATGGCAGAGTCAATTTTTGGCGGTATGGTAGATTTAGAGTTCAACGTTTAGATTGATGGCTAAAAAAAATTAATGTATGCAGATATAAAGAAGCTTGCTTACGGCAAGTTGATATGCAAAGGCTAAAGAATCATTTCAGTTCGATCTAGTAATTGCAAAAAGGAAATGATTGAAAAAAGTCACGTACTTAATTTCGTAACGTTCCTATTTGCAGGTTTTAATGCAACTGCATCTTTCTCGAATTTATACGCGGTGTTAAAAAAATCAAACACTCAAAAATATGATAATTAACTGTGATTAGTACATATTAAATTGTTGAGAATAATAAAATGGTTGCATAACTAAGATTAGTAAAAAATGTTGACAGCTGAGATTGCAAATTAATTGTTTTTAATTTTATTACTGCGGGGTATATAAGGATTCACCTGCAAGGTTATTTTTTAAAATTGCAAATATCAAGGAACTAGAACTGGTTATGCAGTCATTAATAGATTCAACGTTGTGTGTGTATAGTATAAAGATTAAATAGTAAAAGAATTAATTTCGTTTAAATTGTAATTGTAGATTCCATACAAAAGGCAGCAATTTAGGCGTTTAACCAAGAGCACTAACGATTCTTTAACTATTTTAATCTTTAACATTAATTAAAGGTAACGGATTATTTTTATACTGATAATTTTGCTAATACTTGTGCGATGAATTTAATACCATAAAACAGAATTTAAATGTGAAAATTTGATCAAAAGAAATCACAAACAACCCAAACCCAAAAATACTGTTTATCATGAATCTTCATACTTATAAAATCTTATACAAATCATTTTAGAAAGTGCAAAAAGGTTCATTTTGGTAAGCGTGCCAATAAATGTAAAAAATTGGTAAGTAGAGTCCAACTTTTTTTGTTTTGTCCATTAGAGATATTTGTTGTGTGTGGATTGTAACTGTGCACCCAAAAAACTAACCAACGGAAATGCACTATTAAAAGAAAGTCAATTTAATTTGTGCTAAACCAAAACCTTCGGGGTTTACGGACTTAAATTTATCTAATTTTTTCTCCAGTTAGTGAGAGCGAATTTGACATTCGGTGTCTTCTTGAAACTTCCATAACAGATAAAATTACTATAGTGTTTCCGTTCCAAAGAGACCTGCATCTTGATGAAGCTCTAAATTACTAGAACAGGTGGAATGTCTTCCGCGTTCCAGTGATCTAAAAAGCCAAACTACAGGTTCAACCAAATTAATAAAGTTTTTAGTGAGGAACCAGACTAGACAGGTCCCAAAACAGGGCAGCGGCTTTTTCGGAACTTAGATTGACAGAGACTATAGGGGTTGGTATGGTATTCTAAGACACACTACAGTCATGTAGAAAGCAACGGGAAACCACCACATTACCTCCCAAGTATACTGCGTGCTTAAATTGTATTTATGATGATGACATCCTCTAGAGTAAAAGATTCCGGAGCTAAAATACTTCCCCAATCGAATTTCCAGGAGGAGGCTATTTGGGAGGATGTGGTCGGAAAAAGAAAGGGGAACATTTTGCGAATCGGAGCGTGAAATGTTAAAAGTATGAAGCATGGTGAGCTAGAGAACTTGTAAATCAAAATTGGTAGGTTAGCAATAGTAGGGATCAGCAAAGTTCGGTGGCCAGAGGCGGGGGATTTTTGGAGCGGAGACTTTAGGATAATTCATACAGAATCAGAGGAATGTAATTCAGGTCATCATCATCATTAGGTCTTCAGTCCTGGAACTAGTTAGACGTGTACTCTCATTGCTTCCTATTCTGAACTAACCTACACACTTCCCTAAAATTTGCAGTTTGCTTCTATCACTAATCAGATCTAGGTCTACATCTATCTCTTTTTTCCTATCTCTGCTTGTAATGTATCCTATACTATTCCCCAAAAATACCTTAGAACGTATTCTGCCCTTTTATTTTTTAAATTTTTTTTCCCCCAAATATTCTTGTTCCCCTACTATTTCTATAACCGATTTTTATTAACTTTGTCTGTCCATGCTATCATCCTCATACATCTAAAGCACAGCATTTCAAAAAGCTGTTACGTTTTTCTGTCTGCTTTTTAGACTACCCGTATTTCATAATCATACTGTGCTGTGCTTCACACTTATGCTTTCAACAATTTTCTTCTTGCTCTATGTTTGTTGTCTTTCATTATAGGCGCTGTTCTTTCTTGTTGTATGCAGTTCTGTCCCCTTCTATTGTTTTACAATTATATACCCTATTTCTCCGACATTCAGTAGTTGTGAAGGGGGGTAAGCAGCATGTAGCTGCCAAGTTCCCCCAGCATTTAAACATTTACCGATTTAATATTTTTTCCAATATTACTTTTCGCACAGTCAACATTAGTTGCAGTTATATTACAACCAACACCTGTAGTTGTTTATAATAATCATTAGATTTATCTGCGCTTATTTTTTCGTCATTAAGTTTTCCGTCTCAAAACTGGTTGGACACGTACCTGCACTTATTTATATTCTCAACTAACCTACACAGTTCCCTGAAATTCTCACACAGCATGTATACAGCTCGGTTCCCCTTTTATTGTTTTCTAATTTTATGCCCTATTTCACCGAGGTCAAGTGACGGGGGTTAAGCAGCCTATGACTGCCAAGATCCTCCAACACTTAGACATTTGCCGAAATAATAGTTTTCCAGTAAATCCTTTCACACAATTAACATTATTTGAGAATATTGACCAACCAATTCTGGTAGTTGCTTATAATAATCATCATGTTTAAGTACACTTACTTTCTTCGTCATTAATTTATCCATCTTGGGACTGGTTGGATGCGTACCTCCATTGATTTCTTTTCTGAGCTAGCCTACACATCTCACTGAAGCTCCTACAACCTACATCTTTCATTATCTGTGTGCAGTAGTCTAACCTAGGTCTACCTCTACTTCTCTTTTTTCCTATCTCTGCTTCTAATATATTCCGCACTATTCCCTCATGCCGTAGTATGTGGCTTATCATCCTATCTATCCTAATTTTAACCGTTTTCCACATATTCCTTACTTCCCCTTACTTTTTTAGTACCTCTTCGTTCTTAATTTTGTCTGTCCATGATATCTTCATCATACGTCTGTAGCACCACATTTCAAAGGCTTCTATCTTTTTTTTGTCCGCTTCTCCTACTGTCCAGGCTTCATAGTCGTACAGTGCTGTGTCCCATACATATGTTTTAAGCAATCTTTTCCTTGTTTCTGTGTTTGTTGTCTTGGAACACAGTAGTTGCTTTTTCTTGCTAAATGTAGCACGGCCATGTGCTAATATTTGTTTCATATCTTTTGTGTTTTTCCCATCTTGCGTTATTTGACTTCCTAGGTAGCAGAAATCCTAAACCTCATGTAAGTTCTCGTTAACTATTTGTATTCTTGTTTTTGATTTATTATCACCTCTTTTGCGTACTAGAACCTTAGTTTCATTTTTGTTAATTTTCATACCATATCCCTCCGTTAGAACTGTTTCCATTTCATTAAGAGCAGCTTCTAACTCTTCCTTGCTGGATGCCAATACTGCTATATCATCTACAAATCTGAGCATATCAATCTTTTGTCCCTGCATATTAATTCCAAATGTCTTTCTTCATATGACAGTATGCATTTCCTCTTCAATGTACAAGTTCAAAATTAATGGGGATAGGTCACATCCCCGTCTCACCTCTTTCCTAATATTTACTTCTCTACGTTCCTGCTCTAATTCTATTACTACTGTTTGCTCTTGTATAAGCTATGTACTATTCGTCTATCCCTATAACTCATTCCAATCTTTTTGAGTATTTCGAACATTTTTTTCCATTTTACATTGTCGAATGCTTTTTTAGATCTACAAATCCTATATACACGCTTTCCCCTTTTTCTATTGTTTTCTCCATTATCACTCTCAGAGCTAAAATAGCCTCCCGTGTTCCCCTGTTTCGCCTAAACCCAAATTGGTCTTTTCCTAATATTTCTTCAGCCCGTTTTTCCATTGTTCTTTGTACAATTCTAGTTAATATTTTTAATACGTGTGCTGTCAAACTTATTGTTCGAAATTTTTCACATCTATCAGCGCTTTTCTTTTTTGGTATAGTTACTATGATGCTACGTTTGAAATCTTTGGGTATCTCGCCTGTCACATACATATTGCTTACAAGTTGAAAGAGACGTTCTGTTACTGCTTGCCCAGCGGCTTTTAGAGTTTCTGCTTGCACCTCATCTGTACCCGACGCCTTACCATTTTTCAGACCCTTTAATGCTAATTCAAACTCATCTCTAAGTATAGGATATCCCAGTAATCATTTTCAATGTCTGATTCCTGCTGTAACGCAGTTAGTTCCTCTCCTGCATATAAATTCCCTATATATTCTTGCCATCTACTCACTTTCTCTACTTTTTCTATAATAACGTTTCCTCCCACGTCCCTTGTATTTTTGCTAGACGGCTTTATATTCATAAAATTGATTCTAATTAGTTTGTATGCTTTATCTGTCTTTCCTACTTCCATCTTAGGTTGAACCTCTTTGCACTTTTCACCAATCCATTGTTCTTTAGCTTTCCTGCATTAGCGAATAATTCCCCATTTTATCGCTTTGTATCTTTGTTTTTCTGTTTCGTCTGATTTACTTTGTATTTTCGCCTTTCTTATATTAAATTCAGGATATCTTTTGTTATCCATGGTTTCTTATTTTCTTTTTGTGTATACCCCAGAATATCTATGGCCGCCATGTCTAGGCTGCATTTAATGTTATTCCATTCTGCTTCTACTTCCTTAGTATCAGGTATTTTCTCGTTATCTTTGGGCAATTCATTTGACTTTTTTACGAATCTTTTTTGAATATCTTTATTTTTTAGTTTCTCTAAGTCCAAGTGCATTTTCCGTTTCCTTTTTAAAAATTTTTTAATTTAAGTGCGGCCTTCATAATTACGATTGTGGTCAGTGTCGATATCTGCTTCTGGGTAGCTTCTACGGTCTTTTACTTGATTTCTAAACCGTTGTCTAACAAGAATGTAATCGATTTGATATCTTCCTATATCTGCTGGCATCTTCCACGTATATCGTCTTCTAGCATGATGTTGAAATAATGTGTTTGTGATGATTAAAATGTTCTTGTCGCAAAATTCTACCAACCTATTTCCCCTGTCGTTTCTCGTACCTAAACCAAATAAACCTACTACCGCTCCTTCCCGCCCCCCACTTAGCACTGCATTAAAATCTCCCGTATATATTAAATTTCCATGCCTTTTTACGTATCTTAATATGTCTCGGATATTTTTGTAGATCGCTTCTACCTCTTCGTCACTGTAACTAGAGGTGAGCATGTATATTCGTATTATTACTGTGTTTACCGGTTTAGATTCTAATCTAACCATTAGTACTCTTTCGTTCTTTTGTAAGTAATTTTCTACACAGTATCCTATCTTTTTACGCACAACTCTCCCCACACCCAAATTTCCTTCTTCTACCCCTTTATGAATTACCCTGAAGTCTCCACTCCAAAAATCTCCCGCCTCTGGCCACCGAACTTCGCCGATCCCTACTATGTCTACTGATAACCTATTCATTTCGATTTATAGGTTCCCTAGCTTACCTACTTGCTTCATATTTCTAACATTTTACACTCCGACTCGCAAGATGTTCCCGACTCTTATTTTTAACTTTCCAATCGCATCCCCCAAAGTAGTCCCCTCTCGGAGATCCGAATGAAGGACTATTTTAACACCGGAATTTGTTAACCCAGACAATGTCATCATTTTGTTATAATTTAGGTACACTGTGTACTTGGGAGGTAATGTGGTGGTTTCCCGTCGCCTTCCACATGCGGTAGTGTGTCTTAGACTGCCATACCGACCCCTACGGTCTCTGCCAATCTAAGTACCGAAAGAGCCGTTGCTCTCTCTCGAGGACCTGTCTTAGTCTGGTTCCTCACTAACGACCCTACTACTTTGATTGGACCTGTAGTTTGGCTCTTTAGCTCATTAGAACACGCTAGCCATTTCACCTGTTCTAGTAATCTAGAACTTCGGCAAGGTGCAGGTCCATTCGAAATGGGTAATTAGGGTGTTGGTATAGTTTTGCGAAAAAAGATAACACAGCGCAGAAAACTACTTACAAAAGAACGAAAGAGTACTTATGGTTAGATTAGATTGCAAACCGGTAAATACAGTAATAATACTACTTGTATGCCCACCTCTAGCTACAATGAGGAAAGTATAGAAGTAATCTACAATGATATCGAACACATATCAAGATACGTAAAAGGACATAAAAATTCAATAATTACGGGGGATTTTAATGCAGTGGTAGGTAATGGTGGGGAAGGAGCGGTAGTAGGTTTATTTGATTTAGGTCCCTGAACAACAGTCAAAATAGGTTCCTTGAATTTTGCGACAAAAACAATTTAACCACAACAAACACATTATTTCAACATCATGCTAGATGACGATATACGTGGAAGATGCCAGAGATATAGGAAGATATCAAATAGATTACATTCTTGTTAAACAGCGATTTAGGAATCAAGATAAAGACTGTTGAAGCTACCCAGAAGCAGATATAGGTATGATTGCATCATAATTATGAAGGCCGCTCTTAAATTAAAAAATTTGAAAAAAGGGAACAAAAAAAGCATTTTGACTTTGAGAAACTATAAGATAAAAATAAGCTCGAACGATTTGAAAAAATGTCAAATAAATTGCTGAATGATATCGGAAAAATTTCTGATTCTAAGAAGGTAGAAATAGAATGGAATAACATTAAATCCAGCTGGACACGACGGCTAACGATATTCTGGGATATACACAAAAAGAAAATAATAAACTATGGATAACAAAGGCTATCCTGAATTTAACAGAGAAAGGACGAAAATACAAAAATAGACCAGACAAAACAAGAAAACAGAAATACAAAGCCATAAAATGGGAAATTATTTGCAAATGCAAGAAAGCTAAAGAGCAATGGATCGATGAGTGCAAAGAGGTACAAACTAAGATGGAAATAGGAAAAACAGACGAGGCATACAAATTAATTAGAAAGAATTTTAAGGATATAAAACCGTATAGCAAAAATATAAGAGGCGCGGAAGGAGACATCATTATAGAAAATGTAGAGAAAGTGGTTAGATGACAAATATATATAGGGAATTTATATGCAGGAGAGGAACTAACAGCACTAGAGCAGGAATCAGACATTGATAAGACGACTTGAGATATCCTATACTTAGAGATGAGTTTAAACTAGTATTAAAAGGCCTGAAAAATGGTAAGGCAACGGGTACAGGACTGAAGCCTGTAGTATAAATATTTAGAATTTATGATTTAGTTCTGTTCTGGTAAGGAACTGGTTATTAGAAGATAAGATTGTTAGTTTAAGCAGGCAGTATTAGCTCGCGTTTCGTTGTATGTGTTTACATATGAATGAAATAAAGCTTTTAGATGATTTACTAGCATTATTGATATATAAATATGTATATTCCTAAATCATAAACATGACAGTGGCGACGAGGTGTTTTAAAGTTCTGCACATGTGTTGTAATGTTAACTTAATTAAGAATTACACGCAATACTAAATTTACCACATTTTTATGATGACAAACTCGCAAGCATCTGTGGCTGTTGCTAAACTACAACACTTTCGTATGTTGGTCATTTACGGGAATTTGACCCTAAAGTTTGCAATTGGTCCGTTTATAAAGAGCGCCATGCTCAATATTTTTTAGCGAACGCTATAAATCCTAAATCCTAAAAACATTTGCAAACATATTTACTAATAAAATGGAAAATTTTAACAAGGATGTTATTTTTATAAAGTTAAAGTCGGAAGCTGCACCGAAATTTTTCAAAGCGCGGCCTCTCCCATTTGCTTTAAAAGGTTTGGTAGAGTAGTATTATTATCTTATGGCGGGTGACGTCACATGCGCAATAGGTTCAACTTAAACTTAAACCTCAAGATTCACAACGCTACAGTACAACCCACAAACATCTTGCTAGCAATGTGGCTTTAATACGTCGTCACGAATATCCCATTTATTACGTTAAGTAAAATATTGTTTGTAAGGACCCCGTTCATGCTGGCGGTATCTAGAAATTCATAAATATATGAAATAAATCAAGACCTCCATATAATATCGGAGCTTTTACTTGTTTTTACTTATAAACAATTCTAGGTTTGTAGTTACCTTATCCGTAAATATTTGCTGTGGCAACAGTGAACATACTCAGTGGATCTCAATACTGTACATACCGAATGTGAACCGTAACTGTCATTGTCATTCTCGCTCTTATCAAGGTCTTATTGTTTTCAGTTTTCCGTTTTAATATTTGTATCAAGTAATAGTCATCAAAACAGTTTTTTTTCAAAACTAACTGATAGTTAATTTCTTCAGCAATGTAAGTATTTAAAAAGAGTGTGTGTTCAATGATTAATTATGATATTTTTTAGAGTAATATTATGAATAAGAAGGAAGTGATTCATAGTCAAAGACGACAGATTGTTTTTAATGTGTTTCAATATTTGAAACGCATAAAAGATTCGGGCGCCTCCAATCCGAACAATTTGCAAGAGTGCGTGGCTGAAGCAATAGATGTGTCATTGCGGACGGTGCAAAGAATTGTAAAGGAAGCTACAAACAAACCACCCTGCAGCAAGTTCAGTTCACCAAGGAAAACCGTAAATAAACCAAGCCCTAAGTCAACAGTGAATGAATTTGACGAAGAGATTCTAAGAACCGTTATGTATCGGTTTGCAGCAATACATAAACGTAGACCGACTTTGAAGTTAGTGTTTGACGAATTTAAAAATGATTGCCCTCATTACACGGGAAAATTAGGTTCGTTCAGAAAAATTGTTGTAAGAGCAGGGTTTCGTTGGAAGAGAACTGTAGATAATAGGAAAATTATTGTTGAACAAAGCAATATACGAGCAAAACGCGCCATATTTTTGAAAAATCTTAGTAAGTATAAAGCAGAGGGCAGAAGCATTGTGTATAACGATGAAATATATCTGCACAGTTCTCACAGTGTAACAAAGTGTTGGGATGACGGCACCACCAAGGGTTTGAAATCGTCAGTTTCAAAAGGGAAACGTTTGATAATTGTTCATGCAGGTGAAAAAAATTGGTTCCTTTCAAATGCAGAATTGATATTTAAGTCTGGTTTGAAAACTGGGGATTATCACGATGACATGAATCATCGCAATTATAAAAAGTGGCTGCAAGAAAAGTTAATACCAAATTTGGAACCAAATTCAGTGTTTGTGATAGACAATGCGTCATATCATAATGTTCTTGTGCACCAGTGCACCCTAATCCTACTTCAAGTTGGAAGAAAACAGATATGCAGAAATGGTTGAAGGAACGAAATATCCTCTTATATCACCCACAACTAAATCTTATCGAGATGATTTGGGCGTTACTTAAAAACCGTGTCGCTGCATATAATGTAACCTTCAAAATAGATGATGTATGGAAGTTGGCAGAAGAACATATAAAAAATATTGGAATCAACGAGTGGACTAAAGTATTTCTGTACGTAGAGAAAATTGAAAAGGATTATATGGAACGAGAAACTTTAATAGACGAGGTTCAAGACCTAATTATACGGGTTGATGACAATAGCGATAATTCAGATGGATACTTATCCTCAGGCGATCAGTCTGATGATGGGAATGAAAGTTTAAGATGTGAACCCATTTAAAATAAAATTTATGTAAAATAGTTGAATTATGGTCTTTATTTAGCGTTGTACAAAATATGTGTCATAAATACATTTGTTTGTATATTATTGTTTATTACTGAAGTGTTGAAATAAAACTTGCTTAAAGACGGAAGCAGTCTTTATATCAAATTATGTTCAGTAGTGCTGTGACAATCGATCACTTTTAAAGCTGAAACAATCAATGATTGGCTTTCAAAGTGATTGAATCATTTTACATTTTAATCCAATCATAATCACTTCTGCTAAGCATGTCCATTCTTTGTCTCTAAAAGGGATTCTTATTGACTGTATTTATCTCGGCGCTTCTATCCGATCGTGTTAAGGTTAAGATTATTAATTATTCAAGGAATTATTTTATAGCTAGATTATCGATGAAGTGCGTAAAAATATATTAATTTAGCAAATATTTCTAAACTATAAATGAGGTTATGTAAAAAATATATAACCTGACAAGATACAAACCTTAATTACCTTTCTTTTCATACTATAACTGTTCCTCTTCCTTCAATTCTACAGCACTGAATTGTTGATTCTATGATCCATTAAAATAAAGCACGAGATATAATATCTTGTGTACACTAATCCAATCAATCAATAATCTGGGGTATCACATCTAACAATAAGCTCAGATCATTTTTATAGAAGAGCAAAAATCAACATAAAACTATTTAAAACACATTCCTTGGTTTCTCGACAATTTTTGCTCTGGCAACACTGGACGTGCAAGTAGTCGATGTTTTCTAGTCTCACTTTTTTATTTTGATTATTAATATAGCTCCTCCTCGCGCAGGTTTTTTCAAGGTCACCCGCCATGAAATAATAATACTACTATAGAATAAGAAATTAATCATTTGGTAAATTTGGAAATTTTAAAATCTATGGATTACAGCTCTTGAGGCAGGCCTATTGTCCCAGTTCTAAAAAAGACGGTAGTTTAAGAATCTACGGCGATTATAAAGTCAGCATCAATCAGGTTATTAAAATTGATCAGCACCCGCTACCGAGAATCCAAAAATTATTTTCAAGATTACAAAGTGGAGTTGAGTTTACCGAAATCGTCTTAACTAGCGCATACCAACAAATTCTTTTAGAAGAACCGTCACAATTATTAACTACCATTGGCACCCACAAAGGATTCTTCAAATACACGCGTTTACCATTTGGTGTTTCTGTCGGCATGTTATAAGTTTCAAAAAATTATGAAGTCTGTTTTACAAAATTTATCAGGCGTAGTTTCTAAATTTGATTAGCGTTCTCCAACGATTAAAGGAATGTGGCCTTACCGTAAAGAAAGAGAAATGTAGTTTTCTTGAAGATTCTGTTGAATATTTGGGTTTTAAAATTGATCGTTTTGGTTTACATACTTGCGAAGCAAAGGTAGATGCAATTAAATAGTGCTCCGTACCTGTATCCACTACCAGACTTAAATCTTTTTTGGGTCTGGTGAATTATTACCGCCAATTTATTCCAAATTGTGCTACCCCATTAAGTTTTACACGCCTTACTAAAAAATTGGATAAATTAATGGCTAAAGAAAATTAATGTATGCAGATATAAAGAAACTTGCTTACGGCTAGTTGATATGTAATGGCTAAACAATAATTTCAATTCGATCTAGTAATTGCAAGAAGGAAAAGATTGAAAAAAGTCACTCATTTAATTCCGTAACGTTCCAATCTGCAGGTTTTCTCTATTTAATACGCGGTGTCAAAAATAAAACACTCAAAAATATGTTAATTGTCTGTGATTAGTACATATTAAATTGTTGAGAAAAAGGTTGCATAACTAAGATTAGTAAAACATATTTACAGCTGAGATTGCAAATTAATAATTTTCAATTTCATTGCTGCGGGGTATATAAGGATTCAACTGCAAAGGTTATTCTTTAAAATTTCAAATATCAAGTAGAACTGGTTATGTAGTCGTTAATAGATTCGACATGGTCTGTGTATAATATAAGGATTAAATAATAATAAAAAAAAAATTAACCTGATTTAAATTGTAATTGTAGATTCCATATAAAAGGCACCAATTTACGCCTTCAACCAACAGCATGAACGATTCTTTAACTATTTTACGCTTTAACATTAATCAAAGGTAACGGGTTATTTTTATACTGATAATTTTGCTAATACTTGTGCGATTAATTTAATACCAAAAAACAGAATTTAGTTTAGATAAGTGAAAATTTAATCAAAAGGAATCACAAATACGCAAAAGCTTTTGTTTAAATACTGGTTATCATGAATCTTCGTATTTATAAAACCTTACACAAAACATTTTAGAAAGTGCAAAAAAGTTTCATCTTAGTAAGCGTGCCAATAAATGTAAAAAGTTGGTAAGTAGAGTACAACTTTTTTATTTTGTCCATTAGAGATATTTGTTGTGTGTTGATTGTAACAGTACACCCAAAAAACTAACCAACGGAAATGCATAATTAAAAGAAAGTCAGATTAATTTGTATTAACTACCAAAACCTTCGGGGTTTACAGACTTAAACTAATCTAATTTTTTCTTCAGTTAGTAAGAGCGAACTTGACATCCGATGTCTTGTTGAAACTGCCGAAACAGGTTAAATTTTTCACAATTACTATAATGTTTCCGTTCAGAATGGATCTGCATCTTGAAGAAGTTCTAAATTACTAGAACGAGTAGAATGGATTGTGCGTTCCAGTGATCTAAAGTGCCAAACTACAGGTTCAACCAAAATAATAGGGTCTTTAGTGAGGAACCAGATTAAGACAGGTCCCCGAAAGAGGGCAACAGCCCTTTCGGTACTTAGATTGGCAGAGACTATAGGGATTGGTATGACATTCTAAGACACACTACTGCGATGCGGAAGGCAACGGGAAACCACCACATTACCTCCCACGTACACAGCGTACTTAAATTGTAATTAAGATGATACCATCCTTTGGGGTAAAATCCGGAGCTAAAATAGTTCCCCATTCGGATCTCCGGGAGGGGGATACTTCGGAGAATGTGATCGGAAAATTTAGAAAAAGAGTCGGGAACATTTTGCGAGTCGGAGCGTGGAATGTCAAAAATATGAAGCAAGGTGAGCTAGAGAACTTGTAAATTGAAATGGATAGGTTAGCATTAGACATAGTAGGGATCAGCGAAATTCGGTTTGGCAGGGGGGTGATTTTTGGAGTGGAGACTTTAGGGTAATTCATACAGAATCAGAGAAATGTATTTTTGGTGTGGATATAATTATGCGAAAAAGGTAGGACACTGTGCAGAAAACTACTTACAAAAAAATGAAAGAGTAGTCTACAATGATATCGAAAACATACTTAGGTACGTAAAAAAACATAAAAATTTAATAATTACGGGAGATTTTAATGCAGTGGTAAATAATGCTAGGGAAGGAGCGGTAGTAGGTATATTTGGTTTAGGCACGAAAAACGACTGGGGAAATAGGCTGGTAAAATTTTGCGACAAAAACAATTTAACCATCACAAACACATTATTTCAATATCATGCTAAAAGACGATATACGTGGAAGATGCCCGGAAGATATCCAATAGATTACATTCTTGTTAAACAACGGTTTAGGAATCAAGGAAAAGACTGCAGAAGCTACCCAGATGCCAATATAGACACTGATCACATCATAATTACGAAGGCCGCTCTTAAATTTAAGAATTTAAGAGAAAGGAACGAAAAAAGGCACTTTGACTTTGAAAAACTAAAAGATAAAAATACACTCGAATGATTTAAAAAACAGTAAAATGAATTACTGAAAGAAATTCGGAAAATTTCTGATTCTAAGGAAGTAGAAACATTAAATCCATCCTAGACATGGCGGCCAAAGATATTCTGGGGTATACACAAAAAGAAAGTAAGAAACCATGGATAACAAAGGACATCCAGAATTTAATAGAAAAAAGACGAAAATACAAAAATAGACCAAACGAAACAGGAAAACAGATATACAATGACAGAAAATGTAAAATTATTCAAAAATGTAGGAAAGCTAAAGAAAAATGAATCGACAAAAAGTGCATAGAGGTACAAACTAAGATGGAAATAGGAAAGACAGACAAAGCATACAATTTAATTAAAATGAATTTTAAGGATATAGAACCGTATAGCAAATATATAAGGGGAGCTGAAGGAAACATCGTTATAGGAAATGTAGAGAAAGTGGCTACATGGCAATTATATATAGGGTATTTATATGCAGGAGAGGAACTAGCAGCACTAAGCAGGAATCAGACATTAAAAAGGATTACTTGAGATGTCCTACACTTAGAGATGAGTTTGAATTAGCATTAAAAGACCTAAAAAATGGTAAGGCGCCGGATACGGATGACGTTCTAGTAGAAACTCTAAAAGCCACTGGACAAGCAGTTCCAGGACTAACTACCTAATGACGATGATGACTATAATATTTGTAGATGTAATCGTTAATATGAGATTATTAATAAATAGCTGGGCGGAGGTGTACTGATTGCCGTAAAAGACCACATATCAATTAAGTATTAGACTTATATATAATAACTGTAGTAGGCTGCATATGCAACATTAATTTTAAATATTTGAAAATTTTTTGGTATTTATATACCTTCAGATACGACCGTAACCGTTACTAAATTAGTTATAGAACTTTTTGAACCGATGAATTACTGCAACGACAAGAATTTCCTAATAGTGGGCGACCAGTGGAATAGTTAAACTTGAATTGATGAGAGGCTAAATAAAATTAAGTAAATGCCAAATTAAACAAGTTCTTCAATAACATTCAGGATGATTCTTTTGGCGGAGTTTACTACGCATTCACCATAATGATCAGTTGCAAATATACTATAAAAGTATTTGTAACGTTAATGCGTTAAATAAGCATACACTTTTATATAGAAGATCATTTATTAACTTCAGTTAGATAAAATGACTTTTAACTCGAAAATATTCATAAAATTTTATAAAAGATTAGGTAGTTTGCAGTTTATTTAGACGCTAATTAATTATAATGCCGAAATAAACAGCGAAAGTTAATAGTACATTTTTCATCAACCAGCTGTTAAAACTGAGACTTCACAGCAGACATTTTAAATTAAATAAAAATCGACACATTTCCATAAATTAACAAACATAGGGAATTTGTAAATATCCTCACGCATTGAAAGATACCGAAATCATCGTAAATCACTAAACCGGACAGAAACCCGAAAAAATTGTATAAAATTTAAAGCATTCTAACCCATATAATGACGCAGATGTCGATATTAAATAGCAACTTTAGGAATGCAGATATTCTCATGCAACAAAATACTCTTGACTTCAACCTTGCGTTTAGTTAAAATCATACAACCGTGTGAACAGAGGAAATTGGGGAATCCCTGAAATATTAAAGCTTATAAATATCACCCTTTCATAATGAAAGGGGACATTCAGATTCAGTCGAATCCTACAATACAAACTTTTTCTTTAGTTGAGAAACAAGCATTACAGTCGGGTCGACGAAGTCAGTCTAAGCAATTCGAATAACGGTAGTTTTGAATTTGTGTTTATAGAAAACAATCCAAAAACGCTAAAGTACTCGAGGATTCGTTTAAAGTGCCTTTACATTGTGAAAGTTTCTGCAGTGAATAATTTCCGTCGACGATAGTTAGATAAATAGATTACTGACACTCAAGTTTTTCTTGCATGAAAAGGTCGGTTGGGTCTTGTATTCAATGAACAAGCTGTGAATGATAGAGTTAATGCGGCTCCATGGCGTAGTTGGTATGTGTGTGACAACTATGCCCAAGGTCCCGGGTCCAAATTTTCCAGGTAAAAAAACTTGTTTCCTGGCCAATGTAGTACCTTCCGGTGGAGCTTTGGAAAATTAAATGTAAGGTGAATGATAGAATTTTTGTTTTTCACCTGCTCATATGTTATTGAAGCTGTTTTCATTATTTACATAACATTTCTTAAAGGTAGACTCTTACTTTGGTGCACACTTAGTTAAAAGCGTAATGTAATAAAAAAACAATTTATATGCACATATCAATTTAGGTGGATAAGTATAATTGAATAAATTTAGGAAGTTCCTCTTCTTTTAGATACACACAATTTGGCTAATTAGGATAGTTGATTTGTGTTCGGTGTAAAGTATTGCGATACTCATGTTAGATAATATAGGTTACGTAAACGTCTTGCAGTTTTATTATTGCTTGTGTTTAATTTAAATTAGGAGCTGAGAGAGAGAGAGAGAAAGAGTATACAACCCTCCATCAACCTGTGTCGCAGAAAAAGATAACCATGTAATCATATATTAAGTCACCCAACGTCTAACCGAGACCGAAATCCATGTGAGTTGATACTCAACATTTTAATTGGATTTTAAAGTTCAAAGTACTTTTAAGGTAGGTTTAAGTGAGGGAGTACTAAAGTTTGTGCACCCATAAAAGACTTGCATTAGTATTTATAAAACTTACCGTCGCCACTGCAAACTATTCGGTGCATTACTTACTGTTTCGTCTCCGCGGTAGGGTAAATTTCATTCAGGTAGCTAAGGTGATTTCACTCCTTCCATAATCAAAGTATGCTGAAATTTTTTCAGGCAGGGGCATTAAATAGCAGTTCTAATTTTCTACTATCACTATTTGCGTATGTTGTAATTATTTCGTCAAGGTCAGTTTCTCCATTTCTCGGAATGTTCAGTAGCTCTAACTCGTTCAAGTAA
Source organism: Platerodrilus igneus (assembly GCA_036346225.1). NCBI lineage: Eukaryota > Metazoa > Arthropoda > Insecta > Coleoptera > Lycidae > Platerodrilus > Platerodrilus igneus. Next base: position 1,461,474 of record JARFIW010001555.1, read on the forward strand.
TTTTCTTTAGTATTAGAACAATGCCAAGTTTTAATTTATTTGAGAACCGCAAATCTTCTTTCTGCTTCTTTTACGGTTTCTGAAGAGTTTGTAACCAGTTGTTGGTGGAAATGCTTTCACCAATTTCCTCTTCCACTTCCTCCGCGACAAGTTTAAATCGATTCGATTGTTGTACCCAGAGTTGGACCGGGTCACGATTTTTTGATCCGGTGACCCGAAAACAGACTGACACGGGACCCGGTGACCCGGGACCCGAACTGACACGGTAACCCGAACTGACCCGGCGACTCAAACTGCCCCGAAGTAACCAGATGACCTAAAGTGACCCGGTGAACCGAAGTTACCCGGGATCCAAGCTGACCCGGTGACCCAAACTGTTTTCTCAAATGCGCAACTTTATTCTAATTTAAGCGTTCTTTTAACTCTTACTGGTTCCGATATCGCAATGGTGCCGGTGATAAAAAACGATGTGTAAATGTGTTTTGCTTTGTAATGTTTGAATAAATTTAAATTGTATTTATTGATTAGGGACTAATATTATAACTCATAAAATTATAAAGACTTTGCAATTCAACTGAAATTTATCACGTATATGTATGAGTTAAAGGAAAAATTTAGCATTGACTGTTATAGGTGATGAATAAATAAATGATGCCCCTCTGTGTGCTAAATTGTCAAGCGTTAAACAATTTTAAAATAATTTTTTATGGTCCTTGTCGTATGTATTATGCACTGATTTGTTTAGGCAGCCCTGTTATTTTGCTGGCTGATATTTAAGCATTACAGCAACCGAATACCTATGCGGACGTCAATGTCAGGGGCATATACTGATAACATCTGGTCAAAACCAGGTCACCGGGTCAATACCAGGTAACATGCCTGACTCAGTGACCCAGCAAAAAAGGGACCCGAAGTGACCCGGTGACCGTCCAACACTGGTTGTACCAGCTTTTAGTGTTACTAGTTGGCCATGCAGAAAATTTTTGGTTTTACATCCCAATTAAAAACTTCGCCAGTTGAACTAATCGTCTTCAACTATTGCTGTATATTCAAATCACCGGGTCTTCCACAAAAACAAGATACAGTGCACGAGTGGACCCCCAGATTTTAACGAGTGAGCACGTGTCATATTCCAGTCTAGAGAGATTTCAATCTAAATAGTACTTCTCAGTATTATTTAGCTCAACGAACTACAACGCCGTAATTCAGCAGAGCAACCATCCAAGGGGGTCCCAATTAAATAGTACATTCCTCTATTATTTAATTCAACGGTTGTCAAATACAGCGCCTACAACATCGTATCATCATAGCCAGTTATACTAAACGCACGGGAACTCTAACCAGTTCTCGTGCTTTTATAAAATTGCAAGAATTTTTGTAAACGCGTGGAAACAATTATTTGGTTTTGCGTTTTTACAGAAACACAACTAATAGCTCGGGAGCTTTTGTTAGCTTTCCCGCTTCTGTTAAACTGAAGGCATTTCTGTAAACACGCGGGAACATTTCTTATTTTCGCGCTTTTATAGAAACCGTTACACCGTAAGTAGGTAAGTAAGGCCGGTCTGACTTCAAAACGGTGCACGCGTATGTTTTTTTCATGTAACATACGCGTGCACCGTTTTGAAGCCAGACCGGCCTTATATACTTTCAATGTAAAATACGTGTGGACACGTTTTGAAGTTAGACCGGCTTTATATTACTTTCAATGGAACATACGTGTGTGACTTCAAAACACACGTATGCTACGTTGAAAAATGTAAGTGCGTGCAGAGAAAATGTGGAGCTGTTTTGAATTCGGTTCTCTAGCGAGAAGTTATAAAGTAGGTCAGATGCAAAATATCGCATTCAAGTCAATTGTGTTTAATTAAAGTGGATTCTGATTTGTTTTTACTTTTGTTTAGAGGTTGCAAATACACATAGGCCGGTTTGACTTCAAAACGTGTCCACACACACACGTATGCTACATTGAAAAAATGTAGATGCGTGCAGAAAAAAAGTAGAGCTGTATTGAATTCTAGTGAAAAGTTATAAAGTAGGTCAGATGCAAAATATGCAAAAACCGGTTTGAATTCAAAGTGCGACTACTCTGCAAATACACATGGGCCGGTTTCAATTCAAATTGTGTTCACCCTTGTGATAGGTTGAAAAGTAGGCTAGCAAATACCCTGATGGTGGTAATCTGCTATATAAAGAGATTGCTCCTAATATTAATTTAATTAGTCGAAGTTTACTGCATATATTTACATACCTACATATACAAACATGTATATAATTGATATTCAGGGATTTAAATACAAGAAAAACTAGTTTGTGTGCAAAGAAATTGAGGTTTTGGACTTGTCGGTAGGTGTTGTTTGGCATCAAATTTTTAAACTGCTAATGCAGTCTAGTTGCTTGAGCCAAGATCATATAAAACATAACAACTGGGTGACAAGGAATATTCATGGTCTTTCTTGGGATGAATTTTCAACGGCTGAAATGGTGTCAACATATATAGCGCTTTATTTGAAGCAAATTATCCGACCCGGTGAAGAAGTGTGTGTGAAGGGTCTAGAAAAGAAGAAATGGATGGAACCTATCTAATGCAAAACGTTGTAACTGATATGCTTGCACTAGGTTGTCCTAAGCTATCGGAGTTAAAAATCAACAATCGTTTAATATATAACATCTAATGATGTAGACACAGCAATAATAATCTGCAATGTGCAAAACAAGATACCTTGTTATTAAAAGAATGGTTTAGTAATAATAAAAAACAATAGAAAGATTGTGTCTGTATTATTTATTTTAATATAATTTTACAATGTTAGCCTGATTAACTATTATTATTATAACAACTTCTAGCAAACATTATTTTTATCGATCCAGCTATTGTGTACGTTAGAGAAGCCTAACCATTTTACAAAAACTTTATTTCCACTCTTTCTTAGGACTTTTTCTATCAGGTAAATTCCTGGACGTTTAACCTTTTGCAACTCCATTTTATAAAATGCACCTTTGATTTCTTTTTCGTCTTGATCTTCTAATATATTTGTTGTCGGATTGGTTTCGGTTACCTTTTGACCAGTTTGGCGTGTAACCTTTTGTAAACGCTTCCCAGTGTTCCTAATCCTCACACTGTCTTTAATTGAACATTTTGGTATTTTGGTTGCAAGTTTGATGTGGGTAAATGATGATATAAGAATAGTTTTCTCATTTGATTTATCAACTTTTACAAGTTTGACTCCGATAGTACTTTGAACTGTATTGTTGTATTGTTTCACAATATCGCTTAAATTTTTTATCCAATTGTAAGAACCGTTCAGGTTAAACAAGCGCCACATTTTTTCTTTTAAAGTTCTAATACACTTTCCACAATGCATGCTTTCTTTGTAGAAAAATCACTATAATGGTTTATGTCATATGTCTGGATTAAGGATTGAAAGTGTTTGTTATAATATTTTTTACCAAAATCAGACTGCAAATTTCTTGGTAGATTTTTAAATTTATTTAAAATTGTTTTCATTGCAGGAGTAACATCAATACCCGTTTTACTTTTAAGTGGTACGGCCCATACGTATTTGGAGAAACAATCAATAACTACTAAAATGTATTTAAATCCTTTGTTTGTTTGCGAATATGGTAGCATTTCAATCAAATCGGTCTGAAGAAGGTCATTTAAACCTTTTGCTATCACTTTGCGTCTCTTGAAATTTATTCTTGCTGGTTTATGAACTTCATTTACTATATCCTCTTTCACTTTTGATTGAGCTACTATCATAATATACTTTTTTTTCTAATCAGGATTAACAAATACTTCTACGTTTGGATATCGAGGGCTCCACTTGCTTTGAAAGGAACTTTTAATATAAAATCAAGAAACAGTGTGGTATTGTTTATGATAGCACCGCTGTCACGAAAGCTGATTACATCCATACGTTTAAGCAAAAATCCTTGTAACTGTGCAATTACATAACTTTTTCGTTTATAAGAATTTAAGTGTCTTGCGGGTATCCTTTAATATTCTCAATTACTGCTTCCTCATAAGGAAATTCACAATTATGTTTAATATTGAAAATAAGGAATGTGTGGCAGTCGAGGAATGTACTAGAGTAAAACGTTGCTACTACCGTGTAATGTAGCATATGTAACTTGTACTCAATCAAGGTTTCAAAACCTTCATTTTAGTTTTCATATTCTTGTTCACTTATATCTATTTTACGGTTATTTAAATGCCTTCCAAATTTGTCAATTGTTATATCATCTAATCACTTTTGCCTCGCGCAATTCTTCAATGATCGAATTTATTTCGTTGCCGTGACCTGTGTGTCCAGCTGTCTGAGATGAAACTAAAAGCCGTAATCTATCAACAAGTTCATTGGGATCATTCCAATATAAATAATCTATGGCGTTATTTGATACTTCCATTGTCATACTGTCTCCAAGACGCTTTCTATAGGATAATGTTCTAGATCTACAAAGTGTTTGGGGAAGTATGTTCAATGTGGATATTATATTTTTGTATTTATATGAATTATTACCCTGAGTTTGTTCTGTTTCAGAATAATATCTTCTATTAGCATTTGTTCTTTTCACAATATCAAGGTATGACTTTAGATCTGGCGGTCTGTACCCGACAGGATGTTTTTTAAACAGTAGTTCGTATAATCCAGGAGTACCTTTATATTTCAAATCATTTATTAGTACATTTTCATCATCCAACGCGAAATTCGAATTGCCTATCATAAGACCATTTGAATCAGGGTTAAACCTAATACCATATTTATGATCAAATTCGTTCTTAACATCTTTAAACATATTGTAAATATATTCTCGAGGTAGCGGATGTAGCTGTTCGAGATAATGTGTCATACCAGGTGAATCGACAAAGCTTTGTATATATTCCTGGGCTTCTTGAGCATTTCGATTAACTTCTGTTTCGTATTCATTATCATCATCATCATCATCATCATCTTTATCTATGGCATAATTTTCTATATTCGGGCGAATCAATATAGTCAACGTTCCTTTCTAGCAATTTAGGTTTAATTTTTTACACTGCTATGAGGCAGTTCTTTTTAGCAATAGTTTCTAATCGCGATGTTATGGGTAAGATTGATTCCGCTTGGACGACTTCACTATCGTTTAACTAGAGTAATTTTTTTTACAATGTTTCTTTTCTTAATTAAAATTCTTTTAAGTTTTATCGCCTCCTTGTTCATTGCGTAAAAAGTTTATTGTAATAAAAAATTCTCGGATACTAATGATACTTGCGTCTCTCAAGGTTTAAATATGCATGAAGTGATCATAACTTATTCGGTACCTTCCTTGACCTGGATCACTATCCTTGTCTACAACTAAGAAACCGCATTTGTCTTGCCAACAAGCAGCACATATTTTACGGAATTTATCATACTTCATGTCAGTATTGATGTGATCGTCATATATGTGTTTTAAGTTTAAATCATCTTGTTTAAATGAAACTAAAAGATCAGCATTATCACGTAGTAAGTACTTAGGTATACGAGTATAACTTTGACAAAGGTAAAAACTGTCTACTTATTTATGCCGCCCCATACTAAAGTATATAGAATTAATAGAGTTTGTTAAGCAATTAGAAGTACCATATTACCGTGAAGTGTTCATGAGAAACAATCTTCCCAAGAAAGTTAATTTAAAAGAATGTGGTATAATTAATTTAGATGGAATAGAAGGTTTAGGCACGCATTGGACCTCTTATAAAAAGTATGGTAGTAGCGCTATTTACTATGACAGCTACGGAAACCTGCGACCGAGGACAGAGTTGATAAGTTATTTGAATAGCGGGGGTAAATGTAAAATTCTTTTTAACTTTAACCAATAACAATCGTACGGTACTGTGTTTTGCGGACATTTATGCTTACAATTTTTAAGCAGTACATAGAACTGCGTATGAAGTTGTCGTGTCGTACACTTTTACTCTAACGGGAAACACTTCAGTTTTAACAAGCAACTTTAATCCACCTATAAACTTGGATAATGATTCGGAGTACGTATTAGGATTAACAAATTTTGAGTCTTATAACACAATTCCAAACATTGAAAAAGGAATAAATAATAAATTTTATTATGGACCTAACGGAGAATTCATAGAAATACCTGAAGGTGCTTATGAGATTAGAGAAATTAATAAATATCTTCAAAAAGCTTTAGGCGATAAAAGATGGCGTGGTCGTATGGAACAATCACGAAGCGCTAGAAAGAAGCTAGTGTATATAGAAATTACAGCTGAAAATAATACAATTAAATGTAGTATTAAATGTAGTGAAGATGTGGATTTAACCAAAAAGGATTCAATTGGTTCTCTTCTGGGTTTCAATCCACGAAAATTGCTAGCATATGGCACGCATCAAGCAGACTACGCGATCAACATTTGTAAAGTGAATGCAGTTTTAATCGATTGTAATATTGCAAGTGGATTTTATTTAGATAGTACACCAGCACATGTAATACGTGAATTTATTCCTCAAGTACCTGCAGGTTTTAAAATTGTCGAGTGCCCACCTACGATTATATATCTACCAATCAGGTCACGTATAATAAATCAAATAATAGGTAAAGTGTTAGATCAAGATGGAAATTTAGTTAATTTCAAAGAAGAACTGCTAGCTGTGAGGTTGCATTTAAAAAAACCTGCAATAGCCATGGGTATTAAGTATAATGCACGCAACATGTCAAGAATTGCTATAAATGCTGAAAATTTCCAAGCAATCGACACTCGATTGATTGTTTCAAGACCGTTAACAGCACAAAACCGGCAGTTTCTACAATCGTTAGGACTGCATTTATTTAATTAAAGAGTAGAATGAATAGTAAAATACTGAAAGTGCGTGAAAAAGTTTGCTTCAACAATGCAATTGTTAATATTGAAAAACATACTCATCAACCTTATGCAAACACATCTTTAAACAATAATGATGAAATTCGAATCTCTATACAACAACAAGATGTTACATCTTACCATCAAAGAGTATGCTGTACATAAGAGGCCAATTAATTAAAACAGATGGATCGCCGTCTCAGACAGCAAAGTTTGTAAATAATGGGGTTTTGCTGGTTTTTGATGAAATGAGATATGAGATTGGTGGTGTCATTGTAGATCGTGTTCGAAATCCTGGATTAACGTCTATAATGAAGGGATATGTTTCATATAATAGCAATCAAAGTAAACATTTACAAAACGCTGGGTGGTTTCCTATGGATGATTCGCAAATAGTTGATGCCAATGGGAATTTTAACGTTCCCATAAACCTTTCAATGGTTCTCGGATTATGCGAAGATTTTAAAAAATTATTTTAAACCTCCGGCATGAGTTAGTTTTACTACGTTCTAGTTTTGATACTAATGCTATAATTAATCCTACACCTGATGAAGAAATAAAAGTGTTTTAAACAAAGTTTTATGGAAAATGCCGCATGTAGCCGTTGATGATACTCAACGAATTAATTTAATAGAATGCGTTGCACAAAATCAGGATTTGCATATTCCGTTTAGAGGACGAGAGATGCATGAATATCAACTTCTAGAAGAAACGCAAGTCATACATGGAACATTAAAAAAACCAAGATTTGTGTTTGTTGGTTTCCAAACCAACCGAAAAAATAGATACATGAGCAACTACAGTCGTTTTGATCATTGCTTTTAACCAACATGAAACTCTATTTAAATTCAGAAATTTTCCCGTACGATAACTTAAATTTGAAGTTCGAGAATAAACAGACAGCGTCGTTATATGAGATGTATGCACAGTTTCAGCAACCATACTACGAAAAGGAAAATGAGCCACTTTTCAATCCTGAAGATTTTCGAAGTATTGCGCCATTAGTAGTCATAGATTGTTCTAGACAAAACGAAGCGTTAAAATCTGGTACTGTCGATATTAGATTAGAATTTGAAACTAGCAGAAATGTTTTGCCAAATACATCTTGTCACTGCCTTATACCTCATGATAAGATAGTCAAATACAATCCGCTCTCAAACAGCATAAGAATATTATAATTACTTTATTACTGTACCTTTACAAATTATAAAAAAAAAACAATAAATCATTTAACAATCACAGACTAATTATTATTTTACATGTTTTTTACAATATCAAATGTTTGATTGTTAATGGGTTATAATAATTTTTGTTTAAATATTTTTTACATGTTGGAATTATTAAGTGATTTCGTAAACAGTCATGAGCATTGTCAAATTGTGTCAGTAGAACCGCTAATATTTACAAGCAATTTAAATAAAGTTTTGTTATACATTTCTCAAATAAAATAACTGGTATGTTATTAACAAACTGGATTTTTTTTTAACAGAACGGTTACTACTACTATTTTTTCTCTACAATACGTTTATACCAACATAGTTCAAATCGAACAGATTGAAAGGTATCCTATTTTTTTTAGACACATCCAAAAAAGAAAACGGTGTACTTGTGTAGGTATAAACATTACACTGAAGTTTTTATAACTAAAAAAGTATTATATGTTAATCGGGATAAAATAAATTGCATTCTTTGTTTGAGTCAGTGGTTGAAGCTTTACAAGTCATTTCTGAGTGTATAGTTATACCCCCAAGATTTAGTATCAGTGGTTGAGGTACTAAGAATTCTTTTATCATCACTTGGATTAAGAACAATTTTGTTTTGTTTTATAGTAAACACATTATGTTTGACTGATCTAATTAAACATTGCTGTTTCTGTACAGTCTATTTATAAAACAAAGCATTCTTATAATCATCAAAAGAAATTTGCTTATTACTTGCTAAGGAAGATCCCTTTGACTTTTTTATTACCCTATCCTGAACTCTGTAAGTGTACATTTTAGATCTAAGCCCTACAAACTCTAGCATGATATCACCATTGTTTTGATCTTTTATAAGACCAGGAACCTTTTTATTTGATAATGGGATATGTTATTTGTTATGGGGGTCGTAATCGGAAGTATCAAATCTATGGATATCTTGTATGATATAAGAGTAAATATCTTCAACGCTAAACTCGTATATCAAACTATCCGTATCTGTGTACAGAAGCTTTACTTTGTTAGCAAATTGCAATTTTATATAACTATAGTGAAATTCATATAAATAGGTTTTCGAAATATCTTGAATAGAGAAACCTGCATAAATGGTTTTGTTTAAATAAACCTCTAATTTATTCATTTCTATTAAGACTAGATCTTTGTCTAACACAGTGCAACTGTGAAAATTAGGTTTCGCTATGTAACTACGAGCTACAAACCGTCCTTCCCATTCGGTCACTAATTTCACATCTTTCCTTTTCTGTACGTTTTCCATCATATTTTCATAAACCGAATTTATCATATTTTTATAAAAGCATATATCAAAACTGTTTTTTGACTGTTGTCTTAATTTCGTATTCAAATCAATGTATTCTTTTAACCAAGGAGCTTGTTTAAACCGAAGAACCTTATGAATCTTTTTCAGTTCTAAACCGTAGCTTAAATACATTTTTAAATTCTTGTAGTGAATAATATAGTTCAGTTTTGGATATAAAGTTGTAAGTAATTTCTTTAGGTTTGATTTATTAGAAGGTACTGGTGGTATCATATGTTCAGGCGCTAACGATAAGTCACTGTGAATTTCAGGTAAAGATACTGGGTAGTGTAAATCGCATTCAAAAATATATCCTACATCAGAATCATCGGGAATATTAAGTATGTCTAAACGTACTATATCTGGACTGGTGCCATCTAAAAATTCAAATTCTACATATGGAAGATATTCAGACATTGCAGCCCTATATAAATTATTGACATCAAAATACATTAAATAGTTAGAATCGAAATTCGGATCATAATCTGCATTCATATATTTGCTATTTGCTTTGGCATATCTATTCGAACAATGAGAAACGCCACCACGAATTCCCCGTTCTAAAAACATTATTCTTTCAATATCAGTAAGCAACTCGAGTTTAACGTTCGTCGTTTTTAACATTGCGTCTCGAACTAAACCAGGAGCCGTAAATAGTGAAGTGGATCTAACTTATACGTGAACACTCAAGTTTTTCTAAAGTTTTCAAATATGTCAGTCAAGAGCAGTACATCTGTTTTTAAATATAGTCCCCTAGTGTTTTTATATTAAATGTTTGCCAAACGTGTTTAGCATGATTGTAGTCTTCATCAGAGACTTCTTCATTGCGCAAACGATTAAAGAATGCTGTTTTACAGGATAAATTGGTTTCATTGAGCCTACGCCAAGAGTTAAGATAATCATAGGGAAATATGCCTTTCCGTGGAAGTAACGGAAACTCATTATCAGTGTTACAATTTTCTCTGGTGATGGATTTTTTATTATCATCTAAATAGGAAGCTAATTTTTCGATGCTAGATGCCATAAACCTGAATGAATCGATAAACCTAAAACTAACTTTCGTATCTTTTACATATTCTGTAAAAGATATGTATTTTTCCTTATTTATTGGTAGATGCCTAACCAACCTGAAAACCCTAACGCGATTTTTTTAATAATGAAATGCGAATCGTAGCCTGATAAGTTATGAAAAACTACTGGTATCATATAAGAATTAAGATAATTGATGTTGCAATCTTGATGAACCTCTACTTGAAATTCACCTGTAAAGTGACAGTGATCGTGAACTCTAATATCATCTATACTAAAAGGTTTATTGCAAATGTGACAGTGAAGGGCAAATTTAAATGCTGATTTTTGTTCTTCTGTTAAAGGATTCCTTGGTTTTGGGTTATAGAAAATTTTATTCGTCGTTTGTGAAATCATTTTCAATTGAACAACAAACCATTCTATACAATTCTTTCCGCGATACAATTAAAATTTGAAATATTTATTATCATACGAGCATTTCAAATAGTGCGCTACGCTAAAGGGTATATGTCTTTGGTAACCAACTGTTTTTAATATTACCTCCGGCTCATTGCATGGTTCTAATATACTTTCGAGATCTGCATAAACTACAAATGATACCTTTTCTTGGTAGTGGAAATGTTTAAATATTAGATGCTTTTCAGATTCTTCGGGTAATCTTATTGAGCAAGTATTCTGTTTTTCGCAATGATTCGAATGATTCGATTTTTGGGAAGAGACAAAACAACAAAATGGCTGAAGCATGCTCCAGTTCTCACCGGTCGTATTAGAAAACATAATATTGTTTCACATTTTCCGCATATAAAGGCTGTTGCGCAAATTGCAAAATCTCCCTTGGAATGCTAGGAACTGTTTTGTTCAGAAAAATTTATGCAGATTATAGTCATGCGCACTAATATTTGATTAGCGAGGGTGCGTGTAAACTACGCTCGCGAAAGATATTGCGGTGATACAGATCTTACAGAAATAGAGCTCTCATAGGCCTTCTCTACTTAACTGGAATAAAGAAAAGTTACCATGTGCGTATTGCGGAATTATGGGCAGATGATGGCACGACGCCTGAATGTTTTCGTGCTACAATATTTACGAGACGATTTTATACGTTACTAAGCGCATTGAGGTTTAATAATTTAGCAGACAGAACTCAACGTAAGAAACTTAACAATTTGGCTTCAATAAGAGCACATTCTAAGGAATTTGTTTGGCAATGTAGGAATAATTATCAAGTCGGCGAATATGTGACTGTGGATGAGATGTTGGATGCCTTTACGGGCCGTTGTAAATTTAGTCAATACATAGCTAAAAAACCTGCAAAATTTGGTAATAAAAAGGTATGCCCTTGTGGACGCAAGAATATTTTACACCTCCAATTGGGAAATTTATGCAGGAAGACAACCAAAGGGACCAAATGAACAGGATAATCTGGCTGCTAGTGTGATCAAACGAATAGCAACACCAATTCTGAATACAGGCCGCAACATAACGATGGACAATTATTTCACACCTGTGCCGTTAGCAAGGCATCTTTTGATTAATCACAAAACAACTATCGTAGGCACTCTCCACAAAAATAAAAATGAGATTCCTGCAGAACTAACCAGCATCACGCACCGACCGCGACATAGCAGTATATTTTCTTTTCGTGAGGATGCCGTACTTGTATCATATGTGCCTAGAAAAGGGGAAAATGTTTTACTTTTGTCTACTATGCACAACAACGACGCGATCGATGAAGATTCAGGGGTACAAACAAAACCTGAGATTATTACATTCTACAATTTGCCAAAAGATGGAGTAGATGTTGTTGATGAAATGAAAAGTCTGTATTCAGTGTGTAGAATAACTTGTAGATGACCACTGATAGTGTACTTTGTTACATTTATTTTCGGCCTAAATTAAAAAATATATCTTTTGCTGGTAACTCATTGTTCTTGAATCAAAGTAGTGGAATGTAACCTTGTAAATGATGGATGCTGGCGAAGCTGTAATTTAGATAACTGTAAATGCTGGAAAAACTTGAACTAGAAACTCGTTAATAAAAATGAATTATTATAGCTTTGTACTGAATATCACATAATGTATTGTGCTTTATAACGACGTATGTGTCGAGTTCTTACGGCAAAACCCGATCGGAAATGGCGCGATATTCAAAATAAAATAAGTGCGTTAAACATATCCTCCCGGCCTTGAAGAATTTTCTTCAAGAATATAAAAAATAATAGTACATTAATTTGAAACTACTAAATTAAACTATATGATAGTGTTTGTTAAAGAAAATCGACCTTTAACATATGACTTATTTTACAGGTAATGAGCACAATTTAGTAATTGTTCTCTTAAATATTCCCTTTGAAGTTCTAACTGTTACTACGCGTGTAATGTCGTCCTTTCCTGGATGCAACTGGGTAATGTGACCAAGCAGCCATTTATTTGGTTGTAAATTGTCTTCCTTGACAATTACCATTGAACCGATGGATAATGTTTTAGGATTCTTCTCACAAGTAGATTTTCTTGTAATTCACTTATATATTCGAGAAACCATCTGTTCCCTAAAATGTTGATACATTTGTAGTGATAGCTGAAATCTGGATAATCTGTTGATTTTAATGTGTCTGACATCTGGATCTTGCAGAGCAGTAAATGAACGTCCGATGAGGAAGTGTACTGGGGTTAGAGAAGATAAATCATTAGGGTCACTGGACAATGGGATAATTGGACGGGAATTTAAGGTTGATTCAATTTGATTTAACAGTGTATAAAATTCTTCAAAAGTCAGTACAGAATTCATCAAAATTCTTCCTAATGATATTTTAAGCTTTTCACACCTGCCTCCCACAAACCACCAAAGTGAGGCGAGTGTGGGGATATGATATGCCAAGAAACGTTGTCTTTACTGGCCAAGGAGGTCAATGTTTCATTGTTTTTGTTAAAAACTGAGTCAATGTTTTCAGCTCATTATTTGCCCCTACAAAATTCGTGCCATTGTCAGAAAAAACTTGACTAGGTTTGCCCCGTCTCGCACAAAATCTGAGAAAAGCAGCTATAAATGACTCTGTGGTAAGGTCTATAACTAATTCTAAATGGATTGATTTAACCGTAAAGCAGACAAATAGTGAAATGTAGCATTTTGAGATTTTTGGACTTCTTGTTTTCTTATCTTGTAATTGAAATGGACCAACATAGTTAACTCCACAAAATTGGAAAGAATTAGCATGTGAAACTCTCTGAATTGGGAGATTTTCTATTATAGGTGTATCGTATTAGCTCTAAATCTACAACAAATTACACAATTGTGAACTGTTATTTTTGCTAAATTCCTACCATTGATAGGTCAGTAAGTTTGCCTGATAGAAGCTAACAACATACGTGGACCTGCATGAAGTAAGCGGATGTGCTCTTAGTTAAAAATAAGTTTTGTAAAATGATGTTTGGCTGGCAACAAATATGGATGCTTAACGTCATATTGAAAATTTGAAGACTGAAGCCTCCCCCCAATCCTTAGGAGATTATCACTATCGATAAAGGGTGCTAATTTTGATAAACTTTGCCTTTTCGGCAGTGCACCTTGAAATTTAATTAGATTTATTTCTACAGTAAAATTGGTTTGTTGGACTACTCTAACTAAACCCTTTATTGCGTTGTTTAGTTCTGAGACAGTTAAGTTATTATATTGTCTTTGTATCCTTGCTATTTTGCAATTATTTATAAATCTTATACAGTAAGCTACAGTTCTCAGTAGGAAATTGTCTCCTGTTCCAAGTGAAGTTGCACATGGTAATGTTTTTTGAGTTCTGGTAACTCGGATTGTTTAGTCTCAATAAGTGAGATAGGCCACAATGATTCATGATGACTCAGTCAATAGGGCCCTGTCCACCATAAGTCAGCTAGTATCAAATTGTTTGCCATTAATCCTCTAGACGCTAGGTCAGCAGCATTATGTTTTGTATTTATATGATTCCAATCATCGATGTTCGTTAAACCCTGAATTTCACTTACTCTGTTCGCAACAAAGATACTTAACAAATGAGGTGAACTATGCAACCAATCCAAAGCGATCTGCGAGCCAGACCAATATAAACATAAAACTGAAATAGTGAGTGATTGTAACACTTGCTGCATTAGTTGTGCCAGCAAGAGTGCACTGCATAATTCTAATCTAGGGATGCTCAATGTTCGTAGCGGTGCTACTTTGGTTTTAGCACATAGTAGTCTAACCTGACACTTGCCATTTTCGTTCTCACTTCTAATATAAATACATGCACCAAAAACATTCTGAGAAGCATCGCAAAATCCATGTAATTGATTAGATATTGCGTTACCACAAATAACATGTCTTGGAAGACTTAATGAGTTTAAGTTTGACAATTGATGTCTATACTGCAACCATTTGGCTGAAATGTCTACTGGAATTGGGTCATCCCATGCTATGTTACTTAACCATAACTGCTGGATCATAATTTTAGCTAGTATTGTTACCGGGCTTAAAATATCTAATGGATCGTATATCTGGGCAATATTTGAAAGCATGTGACGCTTGGTGATACTCGATGACTTTAGAATATCTGCTATCTTGAAGGTGAGCGAATCATCTTGACTTGACCACTGAACCCCTAAAGTCTTAGAACTTTCAGTTTTGCCTAGGTTAAGGACACCACTTAAAACATTGAGTCCCCGAGACTTTGTAGAATTTCTTATTTGTTTGAAATTCACTTCCGAAGCACAAAATCACATGAATGCAAAATGAATAAAACTTCCTTGCATATTTGTGCAAGTTGCATGATGTCATTCCCCCCCGTTAACAAGTCATCCACATAAAAATCCCTGAGAATGGTTTGAGACGAAAGTGGAAATTCAATACTGTTTTCTAGTGCTAATTGATTTATACATCGAATAGCTAGGTACGGAGCAGAAGCTGTGCCATATGTGACTGTATTTAATTCAAAAGTTTCTAAATCCTCGTGCATTTGATTTCTCCAAATGATGCGTTGCAAGTTCCTGTGATCAGGATGCATCAAAATCTGCCTGTACATTTTTTGTATGTCAGCTGATATTACATGGTTATGTTGGCGAAACCTAAGT
The DNA here is from genome assembly GCA_036346225.1 of Platerodrilus igneus. Taxonomy (NCBI): domain Eukaryota; kingdom Metazoa; phylum Arthropoda; class Insecta; order Coleoptera; family Lycidae; genus Platerodrilus; species Platerodrilus igneus. Next base: position 1,476,931 of record JARFIW010001555.1, read on the forward strand.
AAAATTGGGAAGATGTCGTTTTGCACCTTAGGCCCAACATACTGAATATCATTTAATGACACCCCTGAGTCTGACTTGTGGGATCCATCAAAGACTACACGTAATTTAGTTGTTGTACTGGTTTCTTTAATCATCCCGTGATGTGGTAAATAGTAGCTGATTGAATCATCCTCCACGCCTTGAGTGACCTTAGTTATATGACCTAATTCGTGATACTCGCGTATGAAATTGTGATAATCACTTTTTAGTTCTGGATTTGAATTAAGTTTACGTTCCAATGACAAGAACTTTTGAGTTGCAGAAACCTTTGTATTTCCCAATAAACTAGTAGGTTGCTTTAATGAAAACTTGACTACAAAACGAACTTGATTACTGCGTTTTACATCTGTTTTGAAGAGGTTTTCACACTGTTGCTCGTCAGCAGACATTGATAAAGATTTAGATTAGCTGAAATCGTTTAAATTGATAAATAATTAAGTAGACTGCATGTTAAATTAACAGTATATTAACTAAATTGTAGTGAAATATTATTACATGGTTGAAATTATAACAAATATGACCGTCTCTTACGAACGCGGCGATACAACTGCATTAACCTTTTGCTTTCAAAAGTAAAGAATATAAATAATATCTACAGCCTGTGCATAATTATGGCCGCTTTTTCTACCAATCCCCACAATTATTTCTTTAAGCAAAAGCTTGTTTATGCAGGAAATTATAAAAACGGAGAATATCTTCTTGCTCGAACCACCTAGCCACAGAACCTATTTTTGCTTATCCTGAGATCGCTGGAGGAGATACTTCTTGAATTTTGAACAGAGCCCAAATGTGTATATAGGAATTGAATGCGTGGATACTTCTAAAGCTTACTGCAATAGAATAATGCAAATATTTCTTCCCGAAGTTTTAGTAAAATTTTTAACTGGTGTTTATTTAGACTTAAATTCGAGTACGATTAAGTTTGAGGCGTATGTCGGTCAGACATTTTTGACTTGAAATTGCTTTATCTATATAGCATCAAGCTATTACCAACAACAGTGTAGTGTAGCTACTCATAACAACGTCCGGTGTCTTAAGTTTTTCCGGCGCCCCTGCTCCTTGCAGTGAAACAGTTTCTCATACTAACTAAAATTTTAAAAAAATATTACACATTTAATAATAATACAACATTAAATACAACATTTTTTTATTTTAAGTAGGATAATTTGCTATAGGGTTCGTTAAAACGCCAATCAATTTATCTAGGTCCATTTTCTGTGCTTCTTCGTTCTCAATGCCTGATGAGAGGAAGATTGTTGAGACAGTCTTCTTAAATCGAATTTCCCATGAATGTTTTAATTTTGAAAATAATCGCTGTGCTCGTGCGGTTGTAAAATCAAAAAAAATCTAAGACGCATGTACGCCTTACAACCAAATTTACGGAAATTTTATAAAAGGAAATTATATATTTTAAAATAAATAAGTAGTACTTGAATGTTAAACAAAATTTTATTATTATAAATATAATTTAATAAATTTTATTGTTTTAATCAAGTTTGAGTCGGACTACTTAATGATATAAGCTCACAGCAACACTCAAACAAACATAAATCTTAATTTAAACATGAATTATAATTATCATATATATAACAGAAAAATAGAGAATAATTAATTAAAATTGTTTGTAAGATATAAATATAATTTTATTTTTCTTTATCCTCGTGACTATCAGCTATAAATTAAACCTCTCAATTTTCTAAACCTTAATCTGATATCATAAAGTCGAGAATTTCTTCTTTTTCTTTTAAGCCCAAGGTAATGTCGGATGGAGAATGGCTTGAGACAAAGAAAAACTCTTAAGACATAAACGGCTAGTCGAGTGTTAGCTCTGGGTAGATCATGAGCTTGGGTCATGGGTGAATAAAAGACCAAAAATATATTTAATGAGCGCCACCGTATTTTTCAATACAATAACCAACAAAATTTAACTGTGCATGTATAAGGGGAATGCGGAAACCTTATCTTGACACCACTAACATAGCCATAAAACCTGAATTTCACTCTTTAGGACACACTTACCAAGACCTCAACCACCAGATGTCATACAGATGTCTCAGCTTTACCTGTGAACAAACAAAAGCACAATATGGACACCATTTGTGTCCTCAAAAACATTTGCCAAAAATAGAATAATAGAATTTAGGCATTTAACATATACTGAGGGAATTTATTTTCACAACACACTCTTTCAGAGAAGTGGATAGTGAAAGTAAGCAAAAATATAATACAGTTAGAAATAAGATAGTACATGAGTGTAGAAAAGCTAGAAATAAATGGATGGAGGAGAATTGTAAGGGAATACAAGATGATTTGAGAGTAGGTAAGACAGACAGGGCTTACAGGGCCGTTAAAAAGTTTTTTGAGGAAGATAGGAAAAAATATAATGGTATTAGAGACGAGAATAATGAGCTTCTAATAAATAAAGTTGAGGTAGCAGATAGATGGAAAAGATATTTAGAAGATTTATATAAGGGAGACGATATGGATGAGTTAGAAAACGACCAAGAAGAGGATGTAGAAATAGGGTTCTCAATATTAAGAGAGGAATTTGATAGAGCTGTTCGGAATCTTAAAATAAATAAAGCGCCAGGGATAGACGATATTCCTGCAGAATTAATAAAATATGCAAGTCAGAAAACTTTAGATAGATTATATGAATTAGTAAAAGCAATATATGACACAGGTGAGGTTCTAATAGATTTCGAAAAAAATATTATTATCCCAATCCCAAAAAAGTCAGGAGCTGATAGGTGTGAGAATTTTAGAACAGTTAGTTTAACTTCTCATGCTTCCAAAATACTAACAATAATAATTAAAAATAGAGTAGAAGCTTTGACTGAGAATTATTTAGGCGAAGACCAATATGGTTTTCGTAAAGACAGAGGGACTAGAGAACCGATACTGATGATTAGGGTAATTATCGAAAAAAGGTTACAAAAATAAAAGACTCATTTCGCGTTTGTAGATTTAGAAAAGCATTTGATAGGGTTAATTGGATTGTTACGTTCAGGGTTCTGCAAAAAATAGGAATCTCTCATAGGGATAGAAAAATTATTTACAGTCTATATAAAAACCAAAGCGTAGTAATTAGATTTGATGAAATAGAAAAGGAAGCTAAGATTAGAAATGGTGTTAGACAGGGTTGTATACTGTCTCCCTTGATTTTTAATATTTATATTGAGGAAGCTTTAAACTTAGCTAGAGAGAGAAAATAGATAGGTGTTAGGGTACAGGGACAGAAAATAGACATGTTACGTTTTGCAGATGATATAGCCATTATAGCAGAGTCTAGAAAAGAGTTAGGAGAGTTTTTAAATATTTTAGATGAGATACTACGGAGTAACTATAGTATGAGAATTAACTCAGTAAAGACAAAGATAATGACAAGTGAGCTACAGACTAGTTCTAAACCAAAATTAAAAATAGGTAATACCGAGTTAGAGGAGGTGGATGAATTTTGCTATTTAGGTAGTATAATTACAAAAGATGGACGTAGCAGAAGGGATATAGTAGCTAGAATAGCTCAAGCTAGAAAAATGTTTTTAAAAAAGAAAAACTTACTAATAGCTAATAGTATTAGTTTAGATAATAGAAAAAGTTTCTTAAAGTCGTACGTATGGAGCGTTCTACTATACGGTAGTGAGACTTGGACAATTAAAGAAGTTGATAAGAAAAAGATAGAAGCTTTTGAAACTTGGTGTTATAGGAGAATGTTAAAGATTAGTTGGACAGATAGAGTAACAAACGAGGAAGTTTATAGAAGGATAGGTGAGGATCCCTGTATATGGAAACAATTGAAGGTCAGGAGAGATAGAATGATAGGGCACCAGTTAAGACATGAGGGACTATTTAGTAAAGTCTTAGATTATAGACTACCAAATAAAAATAGAGTAGGAAGGCCTAGACAAAGCTATATTAGTCAAATGATTAGAGATGTAGGTTGTGAAGGGTATGTAGACCTTTTTAGACTAGCTCAGAATAGAAAAGAATTTAGAGCTGCGTCAAACCGACTTTAAGTAAGTTCGAAAACAATACAAAACAAACACACTCTTTCTATTTTGGGAGGACTTGCAAATTTTAAATGTTAAATAATAAAACATCTTTCAAAAACAAAAAGGATTCTATTTGGATAAATTTCTGATTATGTACATATGACTGCAATATTAAAGTTTGTCTCTTTATCGAATTCTTTTCATAATAACGCTAATGAAGTTTTACATTCAACATCAAGATCTATGAGTAGATCATTTCTATAAGATTTAATTAGATAGACATATAATTTATTAATTGTTCATAACACATAAGTTTCTTTTAATCAGCGAAGTACTTCCTTGATTATTACAGCAAAAATTAATTATCAAAGTGCAGACTTGGTAAAAAGTTATTATTCTAATTTAATTGTAATCTACAATAAATACGCGAATTTCATATGTCTATGAAAGTGCTTTTACATGACCTGAAAGTCTTCAAGCATAATGTAAATTAAATCAAGACAGCATATGGCGTCTAGATACGAAATTGGAATCTACATATTTTTTTGTCTGACATAGGTTGTCATTCAGAACTTTATAAAGTACACTGTTTGCGAACATGTGCAAACAATCTGACAAGCAAGATACATATTCGTTAATTTTACTGATTTCTCAAAGAAACTACTTTCTATTTACGTTACTCAAGCAATTAATGTTGGATAATTCATAATAATTTACTATAATTTCAAAGCTATCAAAAGTTAAAAACACTCACGTGCATCAAAATTGTACTACAAGTGCTGGACCTTAACCTCAGCTGTCGGATATTTCCATCGTAATATCCTTGTGTGATATTAGTCGTCGGTAAGGTTGAAATATCGGGAACACATGTGGAATCGGTGTTTACTCTACTGCATGTTATATTGAATAGAACAAAACCATAAATTCTTGCTTTAAATTACTTCCATTAAAATTTGTTTTAGTTTATTATCGGAAATGTTATTCAAGATATGTCCTCAAGATATTGCACTAAGGTGAAAAATATTAGTATAATCTATTGTATTAATATATTCCAACTGTCTAAAATGATGTCCAAAGGGGTTCCATATTCTCAGGCCTGTCGGGATCAACTAAACTGTTCGGAGCGAGGCTTATCGAAAATCATGCTCACGCAACCGCTGTTAGGCTCAACCTCCAGACACCAAGAATTTTCAAAGCTCTACTTTTTCCTAACTTTGTTAGAAACCATGTGTTTCGGCAGGGCCATTTCGACTTCACCTCGTCTGCAAAAGCGGCTTGCACTTTCGAACGTTGAGAATGAAGTGCCGACTGACAACTTGACAGCGCTTGGTAACGAACTTTAGAGTATATACATACAAGAATCCATGCGTTATTATGAATATTATATATTAATTTTTATTGGATGATAATTCTTAAATTAAATATTTTAAATTATAGCTGTTTTATTTTTATTTTATTGAACTAAATGTAACTAGAAAAAAAATACGTTACATGTTAACATATATTCTGTGATTAGTCCCGGGTATTGTGATTCCTCCGAATAAGTCAGTTTGATGTACGGTTGGAATATTTTCAGCCGAATTAGAAATGATTGCTTCATAGTGATCTCCATGCATCACATCCCTGCCTTTTCCAGCGCAATGAACTACAACTAAAGGCTCGCGAACTAATTGATCTTCTTTTGCACAAAAATTATATGATGTGATACTGAAACCGAAATGATAAGATGAATCATTTGGATATCTATTAAAGTTTATATTAGTTTGTACTGTTAACATTTCTCAAATAAATTCGATTATCTCGAAAATTAAATGAGATATCGAAAAGTGTATAGCATATTTGTAATCAGCGTAAAAAACTAAATTAGGTACATATATATCAGTTATTGTATCATTATGGGAATATGGCAACGGACGACGGCGGCGACGGCGGGGACGACGACGACGTAGCGATTATATTAACCTAACTTACTTCGTAAGTTTGGTTGAATAATATGCCTTACGTCGGGAATACTAGCAGACAAAGTAAAATGTTCTCAAAGAAGCATCTTTTCTAACTGATATATATTAACATATTTTTCTATTTGTGCCCACCGTGTTTGCCGAAACAACAGTAAGAGTTAAGAAAATTTCTCAGGCTAGCCACTGTCATAGAAGGCGCAGAAATTCTTGACACTGATTACTAAGTCGTCGCCTTCAGCCGTTATCAAACACTTTGTATTCAAAGTCCTTCAGTTGTGATACAATAATATCTATTACAACATAATACAAGAAAATTTGAAATAGTTTTCTCACAATTCCTCAAACTGTTTTTTGATGTTAATGTTCGGTCTTTGTGTCGCACGTTGTCGTGTTTAATTTTAAGTCGTAAATTCATAGTTGTAAATCAAATAGTAAACCTGTCAACCCTTGTCCCGTTACATCCTCTCATAAAACCTCCTTTGTGCTTGTGGAAATTAAGTTGGACTAAAAGGGTAGGGACAGACACTCTCTCAACGATTTCAAAGCGAAATAGTTGTTCGTTTGGTAAAGTGAGTTATTCATTAGAGTCGCCAAATGTGATTTTATCGATAAACCCCTAAAAAACACAGTGAAAGTGCAAATGTAACACGTACAATAATTCACCATACAGTACACTTAGTTGAAGAGTAGGAACTACACTTTAGAACAATAGAACAACGCGGAGGTAAGTCGATATAGCAAATTATAAGACGCCCCGCGCATTAAACATGGCCTTCGTAACCGGATTATTGGATTAATTAATTAGTTCCTATTCCTATTACTCCTTATTAATGCCTTTAATTTAATAATTGTCGTAGTTTTGTTATGTTTGAGCGTATTACAGAGAAACTAACATCTTGTTTGCACATTTAATAGTAGAAACATTTGAACCTAACGGTAGATTTACAATACATCCCTTTTTTCTTTGTCGGAAAGATTACTGTCGGTCAGTTTACTTTATATAAACTATATTTATGAAGGGTTGTATTTTAAATTCTTACTTTATTTTCGTCGTTAAGTTTGATGAACCACTCGGGTCATCCATAACAAAGGGGTTATTAATATTTGTTGGTAGTTATTTGAAACATTGAACGTTTTGTGGGGCGAGCATTGTAATTAGTTGCATTTGTCGATTAATAATTTAATTTTGTAGATTAATTAGTTGTCCTAGCGTATTTGACGTACGCATTGTTTTTACATTAATTTTTATTGTCGTTTATTAATCATTAATCGGATATGGTTATATCAATTGATAAAGCTATTCTTAAAGCTAGATTTATAGTTAAAAGGTTGGATCATATATACAGTAAGATTAATCATCCGGAAAATGTTTTGATTGCTGTAATAAGAGCATTGATAAAAAGTGTCGAGCAAATTGAAACTCATTTCAAGTCTTTCTGCAAGGATATTTTCTTTTATGAAGAAAGTGAAAATTAGACGAATTTTTGGCTATTAGGGTGAAAATTAATGATTATCTATTTGATATTCGTATTATCGCTGAACAATGTGAATTAGATCTCATAGAAAATAAGCCGCAGGTGGAAAATATAAATAATTCTTTGTCGCTAAATAGAGGTATTCGCTTGAAATACCTTTCAGTTTTGCGGTTCTCAGGACGTATTTCGGACTTTAAGAGTTATCATGCAATTTATAAGCGATTGATTCATGATAATGTCGGTTTGTCCCCGGTCGAAAAATTTTGCTATCTCGTAGATACACTAAATGTGTGCGTTAATAAAACATTTGCTATTAAACGGTTGTGAATACGATGATGCCCATAAAATCATTACTAATCGTTTTCAGTCTAAGAGGTTATTACTTTCAACATATTTTAATGCTCTTGAAAAATGCCCTAAGGTAAGTTCCTCGCACACGGAACTCTGACAATTAAATAGTTGTTTTGATGAAAATATATTCGCGTTAAAGCAGATGGAAATATATCTATTAGATTTCATGTTGTTTAATTTGTCATCGAAAAAATTAGATACAAACATTTTAAAGAGTTTCGAATTAGAAAATAGTGACGAAATTCCTTTGTTCAAAAATTTAAGCTCCTACATTGAAAAACAATGTAAAGTATTGGAAATAAATGACATTGCTTCAGGAACATGCTTAAAATCTCGAGATTCCTGAAACAAAGGGAAATAGGAATTTTCGTTAGCACTTCGGCTGAAACTTCTTTAGTTGGTACTACCAATAATGGTAAAAATTGTAGTTTGTGTCATGCTGTGCATCCTATTATAGGTGAACGCAGTTTCTCGATTAAACTCCCCAAGAAAGAGTTGAGGTGGTAGAGGTTAAAAACCTTTGTATTAAATGTTTAAATACTTCACATTCGATGAAAAATTGTAAGTTAGATTGGTCGTGTAGAAAATGTCAACACTCACACAATTCGTTACTTCACTTTAATAAACGAGAAAAATCGGGGTCCCTACGCAGACAAACTCATCGTCAAAGGTCAGCGTCTCCTCGGAGAGCGGCTCCTAGACTTACTTCTACTAGTAGACCTAGTGAAGACATTCTGTCGTCGGCGGTTGTGCATGAACAACCTGTCACTAGCTCGTTAATTTCGACGTCTTTAGAACATACAGCGACTCTGTTAGCTACGGCAATGGTGTCGATGCTTGATTATACAAGAAAATTGCAATCTGTTCTTGTAATTTTAGATAACGGGTCCATGGAAAGTTTTATGACATAAAGGTGCTGTCAGAAATTAGGTTTAAAGAAATAGAAAGTCAATGTCACTGTTCAAGGACTTGGCTTGAATTCGTCGTTGGTGTCTGGTGCACTATCGTGTGTAGTCAGCCCCCCGGGAGCACGGTCTCCAACATTTGAACTTGATTGTTATATTTTACCTAATATTTGTAATCAATTATCTTCGTCGTCTATAGGGATCAAGGAATTGTCGCATACTCGAGGTTTTGAAAACTAAATATTCCCTCGTGAATAGCAGATAGCAAATTGGACCTCCATATACCATAAACGCCTACCTTACCTGATATCACAAGGTCGAGAATTTCTTGTTAATGAGAGAAACCCAAGGTAAAGTTGGATGGAAAACGGCTTGAGGAAACGAAAAACTCTTTAGAAAAATAGCTAGTAGAGTGTTAGCTCTGGGTAGATCATGAGCTTGGGTCATGGGTTGACAAATGACCAAAAATATAGATAAAGAGCGCCTCCGTATTTTTTAATACAACAACATACGAGGATACATATACTTGTATTAGGGGAATGCGAAAACCTGAAGTCTACACCGCTTATGTAGCCACAAAACCTAAATACCAACCTTGCAAAGCATTTACTAAAATGTCACTTACCAGATGTTCTACAGATGTCTCTCCATATCCTGTGAACAAACAAATGCACAACTGGGACACCGTTTGTGTCCTTAAAAATATTTACCTATAAATAACATATTTGATTTTAATTTCCAAAAATATATATACTCAGGGTACTTGTTATCATTAGACAGAGTTAATCTTTTGCTTATTAAGAACCAAGAAACTTCCTCTGAATTTTTAATAATAAAAGAATTAAACAAAAAATATTCTATTCAATTAAATTGGTTTATCTTGTTTCAACATTACTATTTACAATAAAAATTTACATGGAAAGAAACTAGTATTGCTCTATCTTCAAAAACACGAACATCTTTAAACTCAAAACTTTAACATATCTTTACTGTAAGGTATTTGCTTTCATAATAATTTAAATCTCAAATTTAAATATAGCCTTCAATAGTACTGCAGTCGACTTTAAAAATGAGAAACAAAATTATTTTACGTGCTTCTAAAATGTAGCATTCTGACAAAGAATAAACTTTAACTTTATATCTTTCAAAAATTTATCATGTCTTAAAGTTAAATTGCACGACCTCAAAATAATCAAAGATATTATTAATGTAATATAGAATAGCATGTGGTAATTATATTGATTAAATAGATATTTTTGACATCAAATGTCAATAACATTTTTTTTAGATCTTTAAAATTTTTTAAAGTTACCAAAATAAAACGGGATGCTTCTTACAAAATGAATTTCAAAATAACTAAATCAAAAAAACTTGAACGTTCTCATTAGAACCAAACAACGTCAGATGTCGACAAATCTAAGCACATCTGCGATGCACGCAATATGAATAACATACCATTGTGCTGAATTTTATGCTGGAATTTTTAAAGACCTTCAGAACAAAATATCATCCAACCAAATAAAATTTTCGTTACATATGACCAATAATTATCATGCTTTCTAAATTTTAAACTAAAGCTTTATATCTGTGGTATTGCACTACGGAAAACGAATTAATAAATTTTATCAAATTATTTATACCAACTGTTTTAATGATGGATTACTTCAATATTCTTCGCATCTGCAGGAATCAACTAACTTTACCGATGCTGGAATACAAAATAAAATCTTCACCAAAAGTTGTCAGGAACCATATCATGACACGAAGGTATTTGTTAATCAACTTTCTTACGAACTCTGCACCAGGCCATGTGCCTGGATATCATGTTGACTTTTCTATGCTCCCGAGAGCAGCTTACTTCTTCAAGCGCTAATGGAAAAGTGAAGTCGAAATGACAGACAAACGATTTGTGTTGTAACTTAGACATCGAAAGGGGAAAGAGCGCATAATCCATTATATACTTAATAACTATTTTTGTGATTAGACAATTATAAATTAGGTTTTTCTATTATCGAAACATGATATTAGATTTATAAGGAATGTGTAACTAACTTGAAAGAAAATACGTTACCGTTTGACCTTAGCTGGTCCTAATTTTAATATTCCTTGTAAGATTGATATGCTACTCGGAGCTGAAATCTTTGCTCAGGTTTTGTTGAACAAATCTCGTTGGGATGTCGCTAACGTGTAGGTTGCTACAACCCTTGGTTGGGTGTTAACAGGAAAGTTCGTTTCCTCGAATAATTCTATTACGTATTATAAAATATTTATGGAGGATTATTTGAAAAGCGGTCATATGGCTCATATGGAAACCGCCTGAAAATTCGTCTGTTCATAAGAGAATGTATTACATTCCCCATCATGCTGTACATAAGCGTGATTGCACTACCACAAAATTGCGTGTGGTCTTCGATGCTTCGTGTCAGGATCAATCTGGAAATTCATTAAATGATAGCTTGGCTATTGGCCATGCTCCGCAAAAAGACATTGCAGTTTTGTTATTGCACTTTCGTGTACATCCTATCGTAATTACAACTGATATTAAACAAATGTATCGGCAAATTTTTGTTAAAGATACTCATCGTGATTATCAACGTATCGGCTGGATATTTTCTCCGTCGGATCCTATTATAGACTTTAAATTAAATACTGTGACCTACGCAGTTTCGTCGTCGCCTTTTTTGGCCTTGCGTACTGTTCAAGAGTTGGCAAGGATAGAATCGATTAATTTTCTTTCGCGTCATCGGTATTGGCGAGCGATACTTATGTTGATGATTTAGTCACTGGATGCAATTCGGTTAAAGCTGCTAATCAATTAATTGGTGAGTATTTGCGCTAGTGTTGGTTGTCAATTAAGAAAATGAAATAGTAATTGCCCGGAAGTGATGTCCAACTTGAAGGAGTCCCTGTCCAGTTCGAAAGCAATTACCTTTCAAGATAAAGATAGTAGTTCAACAAACAATTTTGGCCTTTCGTAGTGCGTTCTTACAGATGTATTTTTATACAACTTAAACGCTGAAAATCGCCCTTGCACTAAGCGTAATATATTGTCAGCAATCGCAAACATTTTTGATCCTCTCGGTTTGATAGCGCCTTTAGTACTTTTCGCTAAACGTTTAGTTCAAGATATTTGGCTTTAGGCCTCGGTCGGGATCAACACCCTCATTTGAAATCGTAAGAAAATGGAAACACTTTTTTGGATTTCGAATATTAAGATTGCGCGTCGCATCGTATGTAATAATTTTAAAGGGGTGGAGTTGCATGGGTTCTGTGATGCTTGTGAAGCCGGGTATGCAGCTGTCGTCTATTTTCGTTTGTTCGATTTAGAAGGTAATATTGCTATGTCATTAGTATACGCAAAATCAAAGGTCGCTCCTACTAATCGCGTTTCATTGCCCCGTCTCAAATTGTGTGCTGCCGTACTCTTCGCAGATTTAGTAGATTTCGTTAAAAATACTCATCGTGATTATCAACGTATCGGCTGGAGATTTTCTCCGTCGGATCCTATTATAGACTTTAAATTAAATACTGTGACCTACGCAGTTTCGTCGTCGCCTTTTTTGGCCTTGCGTACTGTTCAAGAGTTGGCAAGGATAGAATCGATTAATTTTCTTTCGCGCATCGGTATTGGCGAGCGATACTTATGTTGATGATTTAGTCACTGGATGCAATTCGGTTAAAGCTGCTAATCAATTAATTGGTGAGTATTTGCGCTAGTGTTGGTTGTCAATTAAGAAAATGAAATAGTAATTGCCCGGAAGTGATGTCCAACTTGAAGGAGTCCCTGTCCAGTTCGAAAGCAATTACCTTTCAAGATAAAGATAGTAGTTCAACAAACAATTTTGGCCTTTCGTAGTGCGTTCTTACAGATGTATTTTTATACTACTTAAACGCTGAAAATCGCCCTTGCACTAAGCGTAATATATTGTCAGCAATCGCAAACATTTTTGATCCTCTCGGTTTGATAGCGCCTTTAGTACTTTTCGCTAAACGTTTAGTTCAAGATATTTGGCTTTTAGGCCTCGGTCGGGATCAACACCCCTCATTTGAAATCGTAAGAAAATGGAAACACTTTTTTGGATTTCGAATATTAAGATTGCGCGTCGCATCGTATGTAATAATTTTAAAGGGGTGGAGTTGCATGGGTTCTGTGATGCTTGTGAAGCCGGGTATGCAGCTGTCGTCTATTTTCGTTTGTTCGATTTAGAAGGTAATATTGCTATGTCATTAGTATACGCAAAATCAAAGGTCGCTCCTACTAATCGCGTTTCATTGCCCCGTCTCAAATTGTGTGCTGCCGTACTCTTCGCAGATTTAGTAGATTTCGTTAAAAATACTTATACAGATAATTTATCATTTAGTAGTATTTTCGCGTGGTCAGACTCCACTGTTGTTTTGTCTTGAATTCGGTCTTCCTCGCATAAGTGGAAGACATTTGTTAGCAATCGCATTTCACATATTCAAGAACGTATTCCTCCATCTTCGTGGTTTCATGTTAAGTCTCAGAACAACCCTGCGGATTGTGCCTCACGTGGACCTTTGGCTTCAGAGTTGGTTCATCATCCATTATGGTGGACAGGGCCTTCTGGGTTAATGCGTCGTAACGAAGAATGGCCAGTAACGTCGCTGCCAAAACTTATCGATTCATCTCAGGTGGACGTCGAATATCGTACTCTGTCGTTAACAGTCGTTATGCCGGAGAATTTTTTAGATTTGTTATTGGATAAATTTTCAAAACTGCAGAAAATTTGTAGAATTAATGTATTCGTCATTTCATTCGTAATGTTCAATGTCCGGCGGATTTGCGTTCCAAATATTCTGATGCTTTGTCTCTAGCTCAGCAGCAAGAGACTATACATTTATTGATTAAAAGAGTTCAAAGAAATGTTTTGCCCAAGACATTGCAAATATTAAAACTGAAAAACTTGTTAGTAAACAACTTCGTAGCCTTAGTTCGTTTCTAGATAGTCGTGATTTGTTGAGAGTGGGCGGTCGCCTGCGTAATAGAGTTATCGCATGATGCAAAATTTCCAATTTTGCTTCCTCGGTCGCATCGGCTGACTGAAATTATTATAATAGATTGTCATGAAAAACATTTACATCCTGGAAATCGAACAACTCAATTTTTATTAACTCAAAATTATTGGATCTTCTTCGCAAAGAGAGCTATTCGACAATGTTTGAAATCCTGCATTCGTTGTTTTCGTGTAAACCTTGTGGCTTTATGCCCCCTATGGGGGATTTACCAGCTTTTAAGTTAACTCCAAGTAAGGCGTTTTTACATACGGGAGTCGACTTTGGTGGATCTTTCTCTGTGAGAATGAATCGGTGTCGTGGCGCAAAATCAATGAAAGCGTACATTTACTTATTTATTCGTTTCAGCACTAAAGCTATCCATTTGGAATTAGTGTCTAACTTTTCGACAGACGCTTTTTTGGGTGCTTTACGTCGATTATTTGCTCGAAGGGGCAAATGTATTCAAATCGATTGTGATAATGGCACTAATTTCGTTAGGGCCTCTCGTGAAATCTCTCAATTGAGGCGCCATTTGGCAGGCGTTGAGGGAATCGAATTCGTGTTTAACTCTCCCGCTGCTCCTCAATTCGGTGGGTTGTGGGAAGCCGGGATTAAATCGGTAAAATTCCATTTGAAAAGAATTATCGGTGAACAAATTTTGTCGATTGAAGAATTCTCGACGGTATTGATTTGGTTGAAGCGATTCTCAACTCACGTCCACTACGTACACTGAGTTGCGAACCGCATAACTTTTCGTATTTGAGCCCGGGTCATTTTCTTAATGTTGAACCAATCTTGGTGTTACCAGATCCGGATTTGTTGTCCGTAAACCTCTCTTGTTTAAATCGCTAGCAACTGTTGCAGCAAATACAACAAGGGTTTTGGAAAAAATGGCATGCCGAATACCTGAACACGGTACAACAGAAAGGTAGATGGTTGAGGAATTTCGATACACTGCCTATTGGTTCGCTTGTTCTCTTAAAGCAAGAAAATAACCCCCCTCCCTCTACAGTGGCGTTTAGGAAAAGTAGTGGATGTTCATCCTGGTAGGGATGGTATCGTTCGTGTAGCTACGGTCAAAACAGCCCAAGGGTTAGTTAAACGTTCTCTGGTGAAACTATGTTTACTGCCAGTTCCTTAATATTTAATGGCATATGTACAAATATTCACTTATATAAGTTGTCGGTTTAGGTTTCTTAGTTAATAGCTCTAATTATTTTTAAATATAGAATAAGTTAGTTCATACTTATTTTGGTGGCGGGATGTTCGGTCTCTGTGTCGCACGTTGTCGCGTTTAATTTTAAGCCGTAAATTCATAGTTGTAAATCAAATAGTAGAGATTTCATCTCTTGTCCCGTTACATCATGTCATAAAACCTCCTTTGTGCTAGTGGAAATTAAGTTGAACTAAAAGGGTAGTGACAGATACTCTCTCATCGATATCGAAGCGAAACGGTTGTTCGTTCGGTAAAGTGAGTTAGTCACTAGTGTCGCCGAATGTGATTTTATCGATAAATCCCTAAAAGACACAGTGAAAGTGCAAATGCAACACGTACAATTATTTGCCATACAGTCCACTTAGTTGAAGAGTAGAAACTACACCATAGAACAATAGAACAACGCGGAGGAAAGTCGATATATAAAATTATAAGACGCCCCGCACATTAAACAGTTACACATTCTCTTGTCAGCAAAATTACTCTTTCTGTTCCAAGATATCACAAACTCTTTGGCCGATGTTTTAATTAATTCATTTGAAGTGCGTAGGTTATTAATACTTTCTTCTTTTTTATCCATAAACATTTGGCCTAATCCATGACGTAGTTGGTTTGTTGGAATTTAGAGACTATATTGAAATTTTGGAATATTTTTTTGAAAAAGACTGATAAGAAAAGGTAAATTTTTGGATCTGTTTAAACAATCCGCATGATTCCCGTCTTTCTAGCATATTCGTACTTCGCAAATTTATATCAGTCAACGCCTTTAAAATATCCGAAAGTTATATCGTAGAGCAAAAATGGAGTCATACCTGGATTTAACCTTTTCAACCTTATTTTATTCACAACTTTATCCTGATAGCAGGTACAGGTAAATTTTGTATCCACAAAAGGATAGCAAGTCTATTGTAAAAACTTATGTTTTGAAAGTAACTTTCCGATACAGGGTGTCCAGAAACTCTCCTACCAAATGGAAACCACACATACTAGACACGATTTTATGTCAAGTTAACCCAAATTATCTTAATACAAAAATAGGTACTTTTTAAAAGAGCTGCAGTTCTTTGAAAATAGCGCTAGTGATGGACACGAACCGAACAGGTTCGAGGTTCGGTTCGATTTTTCGAACCGAACCGAACCGAACCGGACATTTTATTTTCGAACCGAACCTCGAACCGGACCCGCAAATTTTTCGAACCGAACCGAACCTACCTCAAGGTTCGGTCCGGTTCGGTTCGAAAGGTTCGATTTTTAAATAAAAATTTAATTTAAAAATTTAATTTTCACTAAAAACATGTCAATCTTAATTTCTCCCAAATGCACATTTTAAACATCTCTATTCGCAAGCATATAAGAATTAGAACGATTTTCTAATGTACCTGGTTATCGAGTTTTAAGCCAATAGGCAAAAAATGTAATAGGTTTTAGTGTTACATATCTAATAAATTTTGTCATCGAGGCACGTTTGTAGATCAAAAAATTCTAGATTAGTTCGTCAAATTGTTGCTTGTTTATAACTAGTATTAGATATTAAAGAAACTCAAAATGATTTTGAAAATTTGGTTTTAAAAACAAGCTTATTTTATTTAATGAACAAAAGTCGTGTTGAAAACCATCTCAAACATATACAAGCCGAAGTCTCGGTCTAAAGACTACAGAAGTTTTTAGAATAAACGAAACAATTTAATTTTTAATTAAGTATGTATTACTAATCCATCATTTTGAATTTTTTACTTTTATATGAAAACCAGCTCTCTATTAATATTAAAAATGTGACCTTGTAGCAAAAACTAATCTCCTTTTCTTTTGTACATAATCGCTCAACCAATGGTGTTACAAAACGCATGGTAGCATAATATTTACTGTTTATTTAGTGTGGCCATTACCACCAACGTCTTTAGAGGTAGCCGATACTCCAGAAGAATGACCCCGAACTTTTTCTCACAACCAAGGGTTGAAGTTTATTACTCATGGGGGCTTAAACTTTTCAATCAATGCCGACATAAAATAACACAGTATAATGCAAATAATAAGCAGACATAATGCCCGTGCCATAAAAACTGTTATATTGTATTATGAAAAACGTAAATGCTGTTTGAGGTAGATTTACGATTCTTTCCGAGAACCATCTGATATTGTCTTTTAAAAGAAATAATAATAATAATAAAGATAAACTGACAAACAGCTTTTCATTTGTACTGTATAAGAAAACGGCAACACTTTACTGTTTATATACTCTTTTTATACTAACTAAAACTAAAATACAAGTAATCGCAAATATCGTGTGATATCGTTCTTGCACGGTAAAATGACATTAGTACAAATCATCAATTATTAACACATTCTAAATTTTAGAGGTGGCTTTCACTATTAACCTAATTGTAATTACGCTTTGCTAAAAACAGTATGTATTGAAAAATCAAACCTAGACAAATAGTATTAATATGATTTATGCTACTAAAATCTAAAACAAATTAACGTTGGGTTTATTTGAAAATAGCAGCTACTAAATATAAAAACCACATTAAACATTTAAATTGTTGTAGTAGAACGTACAAGTGGTATAAAATATCAAAATTTCGAACCGGTTCGGTTCGGTTCGGTTGGGTTCGAAAAAAACGAACCGAACCGGAATATATTTTTTCGAACCGAACCGGACTAAAAATTTTTTAAACCGAACCGAACCTAGGGCAAGGTTCGGTTCGGTTCGGTTCAAATCCATCACTAAATAGCGCCTTTGTCAGTTTTTTAAAATACCGTTATATAAATTGTTCAAACTTGATTGATCCTTTATTAACAACTAGACCACTAAAAACACGATTTCTATATTAAAATCACAAGCGTCTCGTTTGAGTGGACAAAATGTATAACTTTTAGCATATAAGTAACTGAAAAGTATCATTAAGTAGAATCGAGCGTTTATTCTTTAATGATTGGAGTATCCAAACCAGCAAGTTTGCTTAGTATAAATTACTGAGAAATATTATTACGTTTTTCAGGTAATGGATGCGACGCTTTGGCTTTGTGTACTGATTCCACTAACACTTATAGTTTTCCTATACCAACATATAACAAGACATTTTAACTATTGGAAGGATCAGGGCGTCCCTTACTTACCGCCAGTTCCCTTATTTGGAAACTTATTCAAAGTTGTAACTCTCCAACAGTCCTTGGGATTGTTTGTTAAGACAGTATATAATTATGCAGATTCAAGATTTATTGGATTTTTTATGTTTGATCAGCCATTTTTACTCGTTCGTGATCCAGACATTATAAAAGATATTTTGATTAAGGATTTTGATCATTTTGAGAACAGAAGTATGCTTGAAAATCGACAGAATGATAAAATAGGTTCAAATATGTTGTCAATTATTAAAAATCCAGAATGGAGGCAACTTAGAACTAAAGTAACGCCAGCATTTACTTCAAGTAAAGTTAAAGGTATGCTGCCTTTAATGCGCGAAGCCTCAGAAGACTTGATATTGTTTATTAAACAAGCCGTGTTAATCAGCAATGGCGTTGTTGAAGTCAAAGGAATGTGCATGAAGTATACTGTGGATACAATCTCATCATGTGCTTTTGGAGTAAATAGCCAGTCATTCAAAAATGAAGATGGAGAATTTCTTATTGCTGCTCGTAGAATTGTTACCTTTACTCTAGAACGAGCAATTAGCGTGGGGTGTCAATTTTTTGCACATTGGATAGCAAAGCTATTTCGATTGAAGTTAATAGAGCACAGGGCATCAGATTTTATTCGGTCAGTGTTCTGGGAACAAATGCATCAGAGAAAAGCATCTAAACTAAAACGAGGTGATCTGATTGACATTCTACTGCAACTGAAGGAAGAAAATAATGATAGCCTAGGTAAGTATTTTACTTGAATAATATTCGATAATAGTAATTTATAGATATTTCATTGTGTAATATTGTTTTGATAGCGTTCATCCAGTTCAAGCTTGCACAATTAAGTATAAGCGTATCTAATGTTTCGCTGCATAAGAAATGGTTTGATAAAGTCGGTTAACATACCTGCATAATATATTTTTACAGGAAGCATTAAAGGTTGAGTTCCAGGACATGCTCAGAAAACATGCACCTGGATACCATATACATTTATTTCATAATATGTTTATTTATTAGTAGATCCGCGCTCTTTCCATTAATCTTTATTAAAGATTCAAAGATTCAAAGTCCAAAGATCTGTATGCCTCGGCTAATTTGGCTATTAGTTCAAAGAAGAGTTAGAGGTAGGTCGTGACTGAATTTGCTTAGTTCAATAAAAGAAAACGTAATTTTAAGTTGCACGCCACTGTATCTAACAAATATTAATTAATTATAAAGGGCAGATACAGAAAACCCTTTAGTGTTTATTAATTCTTACTCTCTATCATAACTATTAGATAAGTATGAGATTACTTAAATATAAGACAGGTCTTGCCTCGATCATTTAAGTAACTTTCCCAACTGTAGTCTTTAGGAAATAAAAGAAACTAGTATATAGCTTTTAAATTGCCAAGACACAAAAACCGCTAATGTAATGAACCGTCTATTTCATTGTAGATAAATAAATATTTTTACCATAATAATATTTAATGAATCCTGAGGGAAAGGTATACAAAATGTTTTCCATCGATAGCTCTGTATACATTCGTTGTTGTTAGCACAAAAAACACATTTTGCTTGTAAATATATAATTAACTTGAAATTACATTATTTGACATAACAATCGAACTTGTACATAAAAATAACCCGTAACCATAACAACTATTAGTGTAAGCATCTTGATCAAATACATTTTATAATTATCAAAGAGCAGTAAACCAAAACCAACTAGACACTAATAGAAAATTAATTCTCAACAGTAAATATACAGAGAGCGTCAGTGTTAAATTTATTGACGTGCATCAACATTCTCCCCCTCTTGAGGCGTCGTCCTCAACAATTCACAACTCTCACCTTGAAGAGGAAGTGGAGAAAGTTTACGAATAGGACGAATGAATTCTCCTTTATTAGTTTTAATTTTACCACCCGTACTTTGTTATCGCGGCCAGGCATTATTTCTAGTACCCTAGCTAGACCCCAATTTAGAGGTGGTATATTATCCTCTTTAAGCAATACTAGATCACCAATCTTTAAATTGTTTTCAGACACCTTCCATTTTGGACGGTGTTGTAGTTGATTTAGATAGTCCATAGACCACCTTTTCCAAAAATCTCGTCTCAATTTAGAACAATGTTGCCACAAATTCAGACGGTTTTCTGGAACGTCTAAAACAATACGTTCGGGAAAGGCAATCATCGGCTGGCCGATAAGAAAATGTCCCGGAGTCAGACAACTCAAATCAGAAATTGAGTTTGACATAGGCTGTAGTGGCCTTGAATTAAGAATAGCCTCGATTTGGGCCAAAACAGTTGATAAACATTCAAAAGACAGAACTGATTTTCCCACAATCCTTTTTAGATGGTACTTAATACTCTTGATACCTGCCTCCCAGATACCTCCCCAGTGCGGACTGTTAGGAGGGATAAACTTCCAACTAATTTCCGCCGTTAACAAGAAGTCTTGAATTTTACTGCTATGAACTTGAAGAAATCTGTATACCTTTTTTAAACTATTATCCGTTCCTTTAAAATAAGTAGCGTTGTCGCTAGTAATCGAAAGTGGATTACCTCTACGTGAAACAAACCTTTTTAATGTTAGTAAAAAATCTTCGGTCGAAAGACTTGACACCAGCTCGATGTGGACAGCTTTAGTCGCCATACACAGAAACAAAGCTATATAAGCTTTGGACACAATTGCTTTACGTAACCTTGATTGTTTGACCATGACTGGTCCTGCAAAATCTATTCCAACGTGTAAAAATGGACGAACTAATTGAACCCGTTCAACTGGTAGCGAACCCATTAGCTGTTTGGCTAAAAGTGCCTTAAACCTGTGACATGTAATGCATTTAAGTAATATATTTTTTATACGTCTTAACCCATGGACGGGCCAAAAGCGTTGCCGGAGACTATTAAGCACAGCAAGTGGTCCAGCATGACCCAACTGCTTATGTTGATGTTCAATTAATAAGTCAGTTACATGACATTTTGACGGAAGAATAATTGGATGTTTAACAGCAAACGACAGTGGTGCGTTATCCAATCTTCCACCAACCCTTAGCAAGCCATTAGAATCCAGAAATGGATTTAATTCCAAAGAGAACTCTTTTTGGCAATGACGTGTTATCCCTTAAACAAGTAATTTCATCCAAAAAATATCCATGTTGTATAACTTTAAAAACTTGATTTGATGCTAGATTTAGTTCCTCAACCGTCAGGGAACCACAAACCTTTGTTGAAGTAATTTTGAATTACAAATAAACCTAAGCATAAATGCAATGCATCTTTGCATTCTAGAAAATGAAGAAAACCTAAGAAAAATTGAAGGATCACCTTCGACATTAGTTTGAACATGAGACACATGTTTTTCTTCTGGTAAGGAACTTATATCCAATGTAGTATGTTCTATCAGACTTAAATTCCAATTAGGATCTAGCAGAAAATCTGGACCTTCCCACCAGATCTTACAATTTATTAAACTGTTAGGATAAAGACCGCGAGAAATGTAGTCGGCGGGATTTGATTCAGACGAAACATGCCTACACTCCATGTGGCTGGAAAGATCTTGTATTTCTGATACCCTGTTAGCCACAAACGTTGTCCAACGAGACGGTGGCGAATGCAGCCACGCAAGAACTATTTGCGAATCCGTAAGTAAGATAGTTTTGTCAAATTTAAAATTCATGCAAGAGATGAATTTATTACACATACGAGCAAGCAGTAACAATCCACATAATTCCAACCTTGGTAAAGATACCGTTTTTAGTGGAGCCACTCTTGACTTGGAACAGACAAGATTACATAAAACCCCATTGCCTTTATATAAAACCCTTACATACAAACAAATGCCGTATGCTTGCATCGAAGCGTCCGAAAACCCTATTAATTGAATACTTAAAACCCTTTCTGGAAGAAATATCCAACGTGGGATGCTGATATCTTTCAGTCTAGGTAAAAGTTTGTAAAACTGCAGCCATTCACGTAACAAATCTTCGGGTAAAACCTCATCCCAATCAATTTTAATGAGCCACAATTTTTGCATTATAATTTTTGCTACAATAATCACTGCACCAACAAAGCCCATAGGATCAAAGACTTGTGCAATAATTCCTAAAACCTCTCGTTTTGTAAAACTGCCTTTGTCAATTAAATCTGGTACAGATACTTGAAACGAATCTAAAATAGGATTCCATGATACACCTAAAACCTTAGAATTTTCAGATTGCCACTCAGTAAATAAAGCCCTATCGTTTGAATTCCATTTATGCAATACGAATCCAGCTGACTCTAAGCGTTGCACTAACTCCTTTTGTAGCTGAGTTAATTCCTCAAGTGTGCTTGCACCTCCTAAAATGTCATCTACGTACGTTTGCTTCAACAACGTATCTGCTGCCAATGGAAAGGCATTAATACCCCTATCAGCTAATTCGACCAAAGTTCTTGTCGCAAGAAATGGTGCACAATTAGTTCCATACGTGACTGTTTGGAGTTCAATGTGTCTTAGTAGACGAGAAGTATCATCTCTCCAAATGATGTTTTGCAAGAATCGATCTTGTGAATTGATTCTAATACATCTATACATTTTCTGTATATCGCTTGTAAGCACATATCTAAATGTTCGAAACCTAGAAATAATGTGAAACAGCTCCGGCTGTACCGGGCTTCCCTTCAGCATAATGTCATTCAGACTTAAGCCTGATGTGGTTTTCATAGACCCATCAAAAATTACACGACATTTTGTCGTGAGCTTATCCTCGTGTACAACACAGTGATGAGGAAAGTAGTACCTAGTTGGCATAATAGTTTTTTCAATTTGACTAATTTCCAAGCTAATGTCCCTTGCATGCCCTAGAGCTATGTATTCGTCTATAAATGCCTTATACTCCATTTTTAGCTTAGGATCTTTGTCAAATCTCCTTTCTAGTGAATAAAACCTTCTAACAGCATTTGAAAGTGAGTCACCTAAACAGGAGACACTGTAATCAGGGTTGATCGGTAATCTTACTTCAAAAACACCTGATTCAATCCTTGTTGTTGTGTTAGAATAAATTTCCTCACTAATTCTATCTACTGGGGCCATGTGTGTTTTATTAGAAACCTCTTCTAATTTCCAGAATTGCGAAATTAATGTATCTAAATCAATCCCTTGTGAAAATAAAGCCACGCTCAAGTTTGAGCAAGAGTTCTGTGTGCTAGAGATGCCTCCACCTACAATCCAGCCTAACAAACTATTTTGTAGGACAGGAAGACCTTCGCCTAACTTTAAAAGTCCTGATTGAATTATATCAAAGTACACGTCCGCTCCTAATAAAGCATCTATTTCACCAGGTACGAAAAACCTTTCGTCAGCCAAGAATAAATCATCTGGGATTTGTAACTCGTTTATATTGATGTAAGTAAGCGGCAAAGGACAAGTGATTTTCTTGAGAATGCCACAAACCGTAGAAACCTTTTTTCTTGGGTCTCTCTGAGACTCAATTGTAACCTTAATGGCTTCTGAAATACGAACAGTGCTTTGTCCGATCCCTGAAACTTGAATGCTCGTGGAGCTGATCTGCAAATTTAACTTGTTTGCAGCGTGCAAAGTTATAAACGAACTTTGTGAGCCAGAGTCCAATAGAACTCGTTTAAATTGTTAGTTTGTAGTAACCTATTATACAGGTATCTAGCCTTACAATAATCCCTATTGTAACAACTAGCCTTAATTAATTGTGAATATTTATGTATTCAATATAAACCTTAGAACCAAATGTTCTTTAGTAGTAACTGCTTCGGCAAACTTGGCACGGTTTGTAGTAAAACCACCAATTGTGACAAAGCCCCTGACGTTTATTGACCTGGTTTTGTTAGTGTAACTTAAGCCTTTGTTTACTACACCGGTACAGATGTAGAATTGTAAATTGCCCTTTGTATCCAAGATCCGATACCTTATTTTTATGTAAAAATGTACCACGATACAAGTTCGTGAACCCAACCTTAATAAAGCATTAGAGCAACTACGTAAATAACTGGACGAATCTGTCCTTATAATCCTCTGTTCAGTGTTAACTTGTAACTAAATCAGTGTGTAGAATTTTCACCCTTGTAAATATCCTTGCAACAATCCATAAACCATTGCCTTGTCGAAGAAAATCCTTAATGGCTTAAGACGTTACTAGTGAAGATTTCTTGTATAAAAGTGCTGCTTGTTAAGGACCGTTTGTATGTGCTTTTGTGCCAATTATTCCTTGTTTTCCTGACCTAAAATATCCGGTTCGAAGTCGACCATATGATGAATCCTGAGGGAAAGGTATACAAAATGTTTTCCATCGATAGTTCTGTATACATTCGTTGTTGTTAGCACAAAAAACACATTTTGCTTGTAAATATATAATTAACTTGAAATTACATTATTTGACATAACAATCGAACTTGTACATAAATAACCCGTAACCATAACAACTATTTGTGTAAGCATCTTAATCAAATACATTTTATAATTATCAAAGAGCAGTAAACCAAAACCAACTAGACACTAATAGAAAATTAATTCTCAACAGTAAATATACAGAGAGCGTCAGTGTTAAATTTATTGACGTGCATCAACAATATTATTAAACCATATTCAATAATATCACTAAATAATACATGACGGTATGCCGGACGGACAAGGAAGAAAGCAACGAAAACAACATAATTAGTCCGCACCGATTACCACAACAAAAAGGAACCGGAAGAATAAAGTGCTAACTAAAAAGTCGTAAAATGGGAGGGTCGTAGGAAAGAAAGACCGATTCGCCCTAAAGAATTTTACTCAGTGGTTCAAAGTGAAGGTCGTCATACTTTCCAACTCCGAATATTCACTTTAATGTTCAGCCTTTTTAACTATAGTATTTTGTGGTTATTGCAGTCTTCAATGCAGTCTCCCGTTTAAAAAGTTTATAAAAAATCACAACATTTCCAATGGTTGTTATAAAATAAATGTTATGTATTCAACGTAAACAAACAATCACTTTCTTACCATAGTGATCCACCATTTTAAACGTTGTCCTTCACTTCATGTTACGTATTTCATTGTAGGATTATAACTGCTAGGTAACACTGACCATCATGTCATATCTCACTTACAGTTGTTCTTATATTTAAAACAACAAAACAATTATTTGTTTATAAAAAGATCACTAAATTGTTGGTGTGCATAAAATAAAAAACTATGGAGAAAAATACAATTTTTGTTTTTCAAAGTGAACGACAATTTTAACACATCGTCATTTTGTTTTCGACCTTACTTAAGGTCGGTTTGGCGCAGCTCTAACTTCTTTTCTATTCTGTGCTAATCTAAAAAGTTCTACATACCATTCACAATCTAAATTTCTAATAATTTGACTAATCCAGCTTGGTCTAGGTCTTCGTATACTCTTCTATCTTTTTTTTATTTACCTGGATCTACATAGATATTAGCAACCTGATAGTTGTTATACAACTCTGACATGTTTACATGATTCCCATTTATAAGGAAATAAAATATTACCTGGTTATCCCCTCCAAAAAAGGAAGTGTTAAATTATATGTTATGGTAATGCTTAAGCAACGAATCGGTGCCAACATCCCAGACCGTTAACTAATTGTGAGTTATGTCATGGTGAAGTTTATTAAATTATATGTTATGGTAAGGCTTAAGCAAAGAATCGCTGCCAACATACCAGACCATGCATTTATATTTCTAATGCTTCACCAGAAGGTACTACATTGGCCAGGAGGCGAGTTTTTTGTTGCCTGAAAATTTAAAATTTTGCCAAACCCTTGCCGTTCCAGGCAAGGTAGGGATCTTTAACGTGCGTGACAACACTCGCACACGGGACCTTCATTTAACCTCTCATCCGAACGAGGGCGTAATTTTTGTGAAAAATACTCACCTGTCATTTTTCAAGCAGTCGGCCGTGTAGGGATTTGAACCCAGGACCTTGGGATCCGTAGTCTTACGCTTACTACATTGATCCACGGCGACGCCCAACATACCAGACCGCTAACTAATTGTGAGTTATGTCAATTTTAACTGAAGTGCACAAATTCTATATCGCCCAACAAACTTCTATCAATACTCATGCATGATTTATCTATTTCAAAGGTATCCCAGGTATAAGTAAGGAACAAGAAAATATAAACATAAACCTGCACACCTTGAATTAAATAAAGGACGAGCGAACGTAAATTTAAATCAGTAGGGATTGAAATTTTTTTTAGGGTAATGCGGCATTAAAGTATTTTTTTAAAATATGAGATACAACGTATCAAACTTCACAGGTCTTTGGTTTCAAAGTACTCTAACAGAATTGTTAAACAGTTTACATATTTACAAATTTATTACCTTAGGTATGATTTGTCAGATCTGATTTACCTTAAACGTATTTAATTTCAGGTTTTCCTATAAAATAAATTAGTTGCATTTTAAATTGTATAGTAGGGATGTTGATTTGTTTTCTATTTTCATACTGGGCAAAGTCGTTGCAAAAATCATCACACAAAAAAGTCTTTTTTAAGAAAACTAATCTAGTCCGGCTTCTCACAAACGAGAAGGACTAACAAATACTAGCTCAAATCCACTTAAGTTTACTTTTCTTTCAACAAAATATGAGTCCATAGAATTGAAATTTTGGTTATGATTTCTCTCTTACAAAAAAACCTATGAAATGAAATCGCGGTACTTTTGTATTTATTTGAGTCAACTGGTGTATTTGCGCCTCAAACCTTAAGGAAAGTTGTTTAATACGACCAGTTTTCATAAATCTTTAATGAATTCGGTAACAAAATAAGTCACTTACCCTTAACAGCGAGTTGTGGATAATCACCTAAATGGAATTAATCTGCCATGTGGCAAGATTCTAATTTGGTGGAACCATAAGGTTTATTAACATCAATCGTATCAACCACTCAACTACAAACATCTCCCGGCACAGGATAGGAGTGACTAAACTATCAGAACGGTACACCAGAACGATTTATTCCGTGAAATACTATCTACACGGAACTATGGAAGAAAAGACAAAATATGGACAGACCGTCAGCGGTGTTTATAAAATAACGCGAAAACCTTGAAATATTTAAGAATAATAAGGTAGTTACGTACAATAGCTAATATTAAACGGCTATCTTGAGCAGCAAGTAGTTTTGAGAAACTTCACAACAACATTTTGGACTAATGCTACGCACCTGAAGCACATAACCTGTTATTACAGTAAAGTATGGAACTTAACCTTGCGATAAAATTAATAGGAAATAACTAATTGTTTATTATTTTCTATCTGGAACTAAAATTTGCTATGCATATGAAAATTTAGTTAGTATTGAAAATAAATAATTCGGCAAAGATTTTTTCATTCTTTTCTGATTAAAAAATGTTTATAACTTGTTCGCAAAAACAAGTGTTTCTATGTGTTCTCAATTACGGATAAATTAATAAATCATTTGGAATGCCATAAATTTCATGGAAGGAATTTACCGCAATGGTGTGCAACTTTTACCAATCTGTGTTACAACACATTGACTAATTGTATGGTGCTAGTCCCACATATATGCAGTTAGCAGGGCAGCTCTCCTTCAGTGCGCGGTGGCTTGTTTAGCTTACTCTACATTTGATGTTTTCCAATGCTTCAACCGAAGGTACTACATACGCCAGGAAACGAGTTCTTTAACTTGGAAATTTTGAATTTTTCCGAACCTTTGCTATTCCCAGCAAGGTAGGGATCTTTAACGTGCGTGACAACACTCACACGGATAGCGCTCCAAAGTGTTGTAGTGAATAATTAATTGTAGGTTATTTTTTGTATAATTAATTTAGGTATACTACACATAGTTGTGAAATATATTTTTCGAAATTAGGAGATTATGCATATTAAACGTGGTTTTAGTGTTTCTGGGGCAATATATTAAGAGAAATAGCCCTTATTATCGTGTAATTTTGCGGTTCCCAATAATCTGGACAACGAACAAAAAGGGTAGTGGTTTGACAATCTGAAAAGCATCCCTTATCATTCATGCCCATTGCGACTATCTTGTCATTTACTGCTCGTATGGGAGTAGTGCGTTATAGACAATGTAGTGAAGTGTATACCTGTTAATTTATATATATATATATATATATATATATATATTTATATGTTTATCTTTTTATCGTACTTTTGTCTGTGTTCACGTGCATGTTTTAGGAGGAACAATTTTGTTACACAATTTGCTAATATGCAATAATTTAGAAGGAAAGCGGAGTTATTAGTTAATTTATTGTTAATTTGAAACGTGAATTATGTTCTTTTTTATAAATTCTGTAAAACCTAGTACGCCCTCTATGCATTCACGTGGTTAACAACCGTACCTTTGTTTGCTCTCATAACAAATGGTTCCCAACGCGAGACTTCAGTTGTTATACAAGTTAGATTGTGTTAGTTACTCGTGTTTTACAGAATTTACAAATAAGTTTCGAATTAACCATCAAAACTAGCCTTATCTTCTAAATTAATGGATATTAGTAAGTTGAGTAACAGATAATTGTTTTTTTTTATTTCAGGGTTGTAAGTCGTGGATGCAAAGATGTCATTGCCGCAATACAGCGCTCAAAGTCGAATAAAACCTCAGAACCAGACGGGATACAAGCGGAAGTAATAAGGATACTAAAACCTCAACTGTGCCCGCGTTACGTAGCCTGCAAAATAAATGCCTGAACCAATCTAAATTTCCGAATTTCTGGAAACAGGCAGACGTTGTTATAATCCCAAAGGTAAACAAAAAGATTCAACAAACACAAATTCATACAGATCAAAATGCCTACTGAACACACTGGGTAAGACTTTTAAACGACTATTATACGACAGGATGCGTGAGCACAGAGAACTGATGGGCATGTATCCAAAACAGTACGGGTATAGGGGAGGACGCTCGACAGAACACGCGATAAATGCCATGACAAATACCCTAGCGGAGGCAACTCAAAAGTACGCGATACTCGTGATGATGGACATCGAAGGCGTCTTCAACAACCTATCGTGGTCTTCGCTTTTTGTTCGTTTATAGCATCTAAGATATCCACGTGTTTAGAAGTTACTGCTTCACGACATTACGGTCAATGGGATCAAACATATGCAGCATCGCCAAGAGAATAACCATGGTTTGCCCACAAGGTTCAGTGTGCGGCCGTCTTTCTTGGGATATTGTGGTCAAGGAATTGCTGAAAATCCTGAAAACCGCGGAAGAAGTATGGTCTCTATGCGGATGACATCTTGATCGTGGCAGGTCACTAATCAAACTAGACTGCTAACAATAAAATAAAAATCGCACAGACAACAACCATATACAGAGTAATCAAGGAAACTGTTAAACACAACCCACACATTTTAAAAGACCACAAACCATTCACACAAGCACGAACAAGCAAATACTTCGGAGTGGCACTGGACGAAAACTTCATTATCACATCACCACAACATGTAACAACGCGACGCAGGCAATGCAAGCCATTTCAGCTTGGCACAACGCGTCTATAAAATATCACTACACAATGTGCGCCTATACCTTGGCAGTGTGCTGGCAACTATGGTGTCGTGCGCTGCGAGTGTATAGACACACCGAATGACAATACTGAAACCTAGACAAACAGTTAACAGAACGGAATGCGGCACACTAATTCGACTGACTGTTGTCTACAGGACGACCGCCACTCATGCCCTATCCGTGATTACCGGAATAATGCCGCTAAACAAAAAAGAACAGCAAAACCTATGTACAGATAAACACACACCACATGTACACATGCACACGCATACGCGAACACACCACACACGCCCTCACGCGCGCGCGCGCACACACACACACATATACACTCACAGGAACACTTTGGACGATGCAACAACAACCCCAGTTTCAGAGTGCCGACGTTGGGGTCGTGCAGTACAAACGCGGAAACTCGGTCTCTGACTTCCGGCTACCAATGGTAGAGACTGAGTAAAAACCGCAAGTTCAAACACAACATTATGAAAAAAACACGCGCGCGCACCCACACATGCATGCACACATAATCGCGTGAGCACACACACTGCACTGTAGCGACATTATTCTAACTGCGTCAGGCATGCTTAAATTGTCAGACAGCATGTCGAAAACTGGCTAGAAAATAAATTAAAAAAACTAAATAAAAAATCCTTAGAATTTTTCTCAAACTGGATATATTTATCTTTTAGTTTCTCAAAGTCAGTGTCTTTTTCTGCTCCTTTTTTTTAAATTTCTTAATCTAAGCGCGATTTTCATAATTACTATGTTATGGTCGGTGTCTATATCTACTCTTAGGTAGCTTCAGTAGTCTTTTACTTGAATCCTAAACCGTAGTCTAACAAAAATGTAATCTATTTGATATATTCCTGGCATCTTCCATGCGTATTGTTTTGAAAAAAGGTGTTTATGATAGTTAAATTACCTTTGTCGGAAATTCTACCAACCTATTTCCCCCTGTTATTTTTCGTGCCTACCCTTACCTACCACTGTATTAGAATTTTCCGTCTCCCCTCTACGAATTTTAGTATGTCTATATTTGTAGATCACCTCTACCTCTTCGTCACTGTAGCTAGAGGTGGGCATTTATACCTGTCCTATTACTGTATTTACTGGTTTAGATTCTAGTCTATCCACGAGTACTTCTTCGTTCGTTTGTAAGTAGTTTTCTACACAGTGTCCTATTTTTCTCTGAATAACAATCCTCACGCCCGAATTTTTGTCTTCTGATCCTATATGAATTATTGTAAACTCTCAGCTCCAAAAATTTCCTGCTTCTCGCCACCGAACTTCGCTAATTTTTGCTATATCCAATGCTGGCCTCTCCATTTCATTTTTCGAATTCTCTAGCTTGCCTACTTGCTACATGCTTTTAAAATTCTACACCCCAACTCACAAGATGTTCCCGGTCCTTCTATTCTTCTTATTGAATTTGCCGATTACATCTTCCGAAGTAGTTCCCTCCGGAGATTTGAATGGGAGACTATTTTAACTCCGGATTTTTTTACCTGTCATTATTTTTGAAAACGAATTTGGTATGTTGTGTACTTGAAAGGTAATGTGGTGGCTTCCCGTTGCTTTCCATCTTACAATAGTGTGTCTTAGAATGCCATACCGATCCCCATGGGTTTTGCCACTCTAAATACCAAAAGAGTGGCTGCTCTGTCTTAGTCTGGTTCCTCTCTAAGGACCTTACTAATTTCGATAAACCTATAGTTCGGCTCTTTAACTCACTTGTTCACGCAACCCATTCTATCAGTTCCAATATTCTGGAACTTGTTCAAGGTGCAGCTCTCCTCAGATGGGATATAATGCTGTACTATATGCAAATGTTCTGAAAATTTTTTTCATTTAGAGTGCAGTTTGATGTCAGAAAGTTATATTTGTGGAAGAATACTTTAACTAACACAAATCTGATTATATGACTTTTATTCCTTCCACCTTTCCATAACAACATTTCTCGATTTCCACACATTTAGCCTATGCTGTTGGTTCATTTAAAGTCTGCTTGTCTGTACCCTTCGTTTCATTTTTGTTCTCCTTCATATTGTAGCTCTCCCTTAAAATTTATTTATACTAGTTAACATCGTTTATGGATTAATTATGCTATTGGATAACAGTATCATGTAATTCACAAATCATTGAATAAATAATTTTTTGGTAGTATTTACGTGTTCCTTAATTTTCTCAATTGCTTGTTCTGTATATAGAACAAAAGCAAGGAAGATTAATAATACCACTTTCTCTGTACTAGCTTTTTCCTGATCATCCACTTTACTTGTAGCTTTTGATCTCTGTAGAGATTTATAATTACTCTTCTATCTTTATATTTCAAACTTATCTTTTGCAGAATTTTACATTTTTTTTCTAATTAACGTATACAAATACTTTGTCTCGATCTACAAAGTTCAAAATATCGTTTAATTTTTTTTATTCTACTTGCAATCATTAACCATATGCAACAGAACTGTGTTACGTTCATTTTCGTCAATCATTAATTAGTTATATACAATAATTTTTATCTTAAATTCCTTTGGCTTTCAACACAAAAATTAATTCCGTTAATTAAAAAATAACCCTTTCGTGTATTAAAATTTGAATTGTAATTAATAATAAATATCCTATCTATGTCAGTTGATAAATCTTGGTGCTTCATTAGAAAAATAAATATCCTTTCTAAGAATTTCGTCCCGTAGAATTTACGCCTTAATTAGATAGGCGACTTTCCAAGTATTTTAATAATTAAATGCTGGTGTGTTTTCCCTTTTTAAAAAATTTGGCGAATTTATTTTAATAAAATTAGGGTTTTCCTGGTTTATTTCTTTGCTTTGGTGCTTTAATAAATGTAACAATTCATTTGCTGTTCGATTAGCGACCAGAAAACACGTTGTTTTGTTTCGCTCGTTTTCTTGATGCGAATTTCCGGCACGCATTATTTAGCGTGGTGAGTATATGGAGTTTACATAAAACCATACGTTTCGGCTTCATTAAATTAATTTATTGTTCGTAACTATTCTAGCTTCCTGCGGGGGATACGTTGATCCCTTGAGCTTCTTCTGGGAATGCGAGGTCAAATGCGCTCCACCTGGACGTAAGACCAGCGACTGGTTCCACCCCGATGCCAGTAACTCGAGAGTGAGTTCCTTTTTTGTTCTTCTTTACATGTGCTTGTGACTTCGGAACCAGAACGTTCTAAGATGGCATTTCCAAATTTGATTTTTATATATAAAAATTATTGAACTATTTTGGCATTTACTGCTCTTTGGTTACTATCTTACTATTTGTTTCTAAATTTCTAAAAATCTACTATATGTTTGTAAATTTAGTTTAAGTTTATACTTACGATATTTTAGAGCTGTGGTTTTTAGGGTTGCGTTTGTTTCTCTTTTTTTCTCTAGGTACTGTCAAGGGGTAGTTGCCTAAAAACTACAGCTCGCCATTTTCATGGGTAATTTTTTTTTAATATTTAGGGGTTTCTTATAATGTATTCATAAATTGGGGACATTGACTTTTTTTGGGGTTGGGTTTGGGAGTACGGTTTTTTGTTTATATATTTTGGTTTTAATTATACGTTCTTTCTTTTCCATGGTATGTTTTGTTCTGAGTGTGAATGAGTGAGTGTTTTTATATATATTTTTTTTATTTTTTTTTCAGGCTCTCATTACTTATAGGTATAAGACCCCGCCCACTCACCGATTGAGCCCGGTCATCCGTGCTTTCTTTTTCTTGGGTTTTTTTTATGTTACGTCAATGTACGTAGCAACTGCTTCATGTATAGCTTTTTTCCTAAAATCAAATTGCTCTGCTACTAACTCATCATTTACTTTTCTTTTCATTCTGACTGTAATTGCTGTTCAAAATTTCTTAGTAATTTCAACATATAAGCTTTTTTTAGACGGAGATGTTTTAGCAGCCCAAGCTATGCAATTTTTTGTAGCTGGATTTGAAACAACCGCAAGTACCATTTTATTTACATTATATGAATTGGCCCTAAACAAAGATGTTCAAAATAAACTCAGAAAAGAAATTAAGAACACGCTAGAAGAACGAGGGCAAAAATCTTATGACATCATAATGGATATGAAATACCTGGACTGTGTAATTAGCGGTAAGTATTTTTTTATATATGTATGTTGAGTACCACAACAAAATTTATTTATTTATTTCTTCTCTAGAGAAAGTTTTCTAACTATACAAAGAGGGAGAGATATCGTCCACCAATCGATATTAGTTTTAATATGCGGAATAGATATTAAAAAAAGTTATAATTGCTGAATACGGTTTTACGGCAAAACTCGCTACACAAAACAAGAATGAGTCGCCTAGGTAAAGTTGGAGATTGTAGTGGGGAGTAGTAGAATCGTGATACTAACTAACTGAAATAAAAAAATGTTAGAGTACCTGAAACAAGACAAAAACATCTCGACAGAATGATAGTCACTCCAATAAAAGCAACATAACGAAATAAATCAAAAAAATATATTGGTTATAGCAATTTCTTTTATTTAGAAACTACGGGTAAAATTGGCATTCCGTTATTAATTTCGAATTGTCCAGAAGGGCGGAAGGTGAACCCTATAACAATTTCAAAAGTGCGCTAGCTAACTTTTAGTGGTACGGGAGTCGGGTCCTATGAAAACATGATAAAAAAAATAATAAAATCTAAAACATTAGAAAGGGCTGAAATATAAAACTACTTCAAAGATACTACTTACCCGAAGAAGTTTCGTTAATCATCCAAATTAAGGAGCGTCAAACCGTCATATCCTAGTAATATCTTCGATGCATTTCTTACCCGGAAAACGGTTATTCCTGATAGCTCTCCTTGCTTCTGACTCCAAGCTCGTCCCCTCAGCTATTACCTTTTGTTCCCTACTTAAAAACCCTTCCTGACTTTCTGTCCAATTACAGAAATTCTTGAAATAACGGTCTCTCGCAAATATGACTTCATCATTGTGAGTAACTGGATTTCCTCTCACAATGTTCATCTTACCTATCCTACAACTAGCTGTAAATAAAATTCCATCCGAATTTAGACTCTATTAACAGCAAGCTTCAAAACATACCATGTTCATTAACTTTAAAAGAAAACAATACTTGATCTAACCTCCTCTGGCCAGGTATTATTAACAAATCTTCTAAAAAAAACTTTAAACTTAAAGCAATACTATCATTTTGTTGCATTAAATTCTCAAATTGCCTTATACGCCACTATGTAAATTCCAATTACTTGAAAATGACGAACAACTGACGTAAAAACACATAGCACAAACCCAACTTCTGTTTCCATAATCCCGAGGTCCATTGGTCAAGTCGAGAATACGGTGAGGGTGGTGTAGGTTTGAACTTTAAACTTCAAAAGTGAAAGGATGTCTATGATGACGTTACGTGATCTTCGAATGAATAATTTTGAAAGATACAAAAATTTGCAAAACGGACCTGAAGTTGTTCCATAAGAAAATACATGTAAAAATGACACTTCTTGTGCTCGTACGAAGGTAGCATATTCACTGGCAGCATTTCCGCAAAACTTATTTGGATTTAAAATTGTCGAATAGAAATGGTAATCACAAATATCAGATCAAGCACATTATGAAAACTCAAAAACTGCAACGCCCCGTTTAGGACGAGAATTTAGCATAAAAGTATAACCGAAAACCGTCGATTACTTACAACACTTTTGTAGGATAACGTAAAAAGATCACCATCGATATCGCATGTTTGTGTTTTCGACAATAATTTCTATAATAGGAATTTATCGGACTTGTCTTTACGTTTTCAAAACTCAATGTAATAGATCATTGATTAAAGTTTACATGAGTAGAATAAAATCAATACACGAGAATTACCTATCATCTTCCAAAATAACTAAAATGTAAAACTATATCACATATGAATAGTGTTTGGATGGTAAGGTGATCTAGAAATAGTAATTATAGTGAAGGACCAATTACTATTATGTCGCAATACCGATGGCAGTGTAGCGGTTATGTAATAAACAAAGTAACTACAACAAACTACTTAATAAAGGATATAAATACCTTAAAGCATGTGCTGCACTGGGCAAGAAAAGTCACACACAAAAGGTAGCGGACACCAAAGAACACGTGCACTCGGTGTGGTGTTGCTTTAAGGGCTCTCGTACAACTGTCTGCTGCTACCGTCCGAGTACAACTGATGTCACTTCACGCACTCGCACTGGGGCATAAATGTATCACTAAACTGTAGGGTACCCGCACTAATGGTATTTATTGTCACCACTTCTAAATTGTTCAATGATGACGTAACATACCGCCCACCAAATTCATAGAATTTTGAAAAGGAGGGAAGTAGGTTGAGTGAAGGAAATCACATGAGATATGACCTTGCTAGGAAAACAGGTAACGAAAGATAGGGTGGTACCCTACAGCGAGCGATATAACCAACTATGCAGAATAAAAATATATATGTAAATAAACAAATATTTAAAAATAATATACTACCATACATGTAAGAATGTGTATATACATATAAGTATAAAACAAAATTAAAGTACCGGTAGCGGTGCTAGTTTGACCAAAATCGTTTTAATGTGCCATGTGCAGTTTTGATCTCATCGACACGTGTAATATCGTCCGCAACGGTAAAGGTATTAATGATACGACCAAGCTTCCATTGAAGTGGAGAGAGCTGGTCGTCCTTGATGAGAAGAATAGTGTCCTTTTCAATTTGTCGGACACCTACCTTAGAGTGCCATTCAACCTTATGATTGAGAGTATGTAAGTACTCATGGCTCCAGCGAGCCAAAAAATCTTGGTGGAGTTTTTGCAGGAGTTTCCACCTGCTCTTTAATGATAAAACGTTGTTTGAATGGTCCTCATCTGGTGGTGCAGAAGAGGTTCCATAGTTAGGAAATGACCTGGTGTTAAGCAACGCAGGTCATTTGGATCCGAACTCAAAGCGCAGAGTGGCCTTGAATTTAAAATAGATTCAATTTGAGTAAGAACTGTGTAAAGTTCCTCAAAGGTAAGTTTTTGTTCGCCGATTACGCGAGCTAGGCGTGTCTTTACCGACTTAACACCGTTTTCCCACAAGCCACCGAAGTGAGGGGCGCTAGGTGGATTAAACGACTACTTTATCTTTTCTGAGGTTACTGCACTATGCAGATAACTTGTAAGCTGACGATAGGCACCTACAAAATTAGTTCCGCAATCACTAAATATTTGAGAACAGCGTCCTCGGCGTGCTATAAATCGTCGCAAACCAGCAAGAAACGCGTCTGCCGACAAATCCGAAACCAGTTCAATATGTGCTGCCTTAGTGGCAAAACAAACAAAAATACAAATATAGGCTTTAAGAGTTTTAAAGCCTCGTAGGCGGTTAGTCTTTATTAAAAGAGGACCAGCAAAATCAACACCAACAATACTGAACGGTTTGATTTGGGTAATACGTGCTGCCGGTAGGTCTCCCATAGGAGGAGTTACCAGGACCGGTTTGGTACGAAAACATCTATGACATGATGATAAATAACTTCGGATTGAATTTTTAATAGAAAGGATCCAAAAATTCTGTTGTATAAGATACGCTGTAGTATTAACACCGGGATGGTAATACCTTTCGTGAGTTGACCGAATGATAAGTTCGGTTAATCGGTGCCGCTGAGGCAATAACGCAGGAAACTTTCCGAAATAGGAAATCGAAGAATGTGTCAAGCGCCCACCTACTCTTAAGATATTTTGTGGATCAACAAATGGAGAAAGTTTTCGCAAGGTTTTAGGTAATTTACGTTTTGCCTTGATCGACTTGAAAATCGACTTTGAAAATGTAACATTTTGTACATGCCGAACTATAATCATAAGAGAATTGTGTAATTCAATGTCTGTTAAGAGACCTGTATGACGTTGAGCCGTGGGTTTAAGAAATCTATAAATGTAAGCCACGATGCCTTGGATTTTATAGAACGATGAAAAGCGACTTAGTAAGATGTCAATGATGTTTGGATCTGTTTGAGCGACAAATGTTAGGATCTTCTTTTCCGTAGTTACCTCAGCAATTGAGGTTGACAATGTTGGTTGAGGCGGCCACGAGTCACTAGGGTAGTGAAGCCATTCAGGCCCCGCCCACCATAGCGAACATGTAATAACCGAGCTTGGCAATAATCCCCAAGATGCAGGATCAGCCGGATTATGTGACGATTTAATATAAAACCATCGACTAGGAGCAATGATTTCTTGAATGTGGCTAACACGGTTTGCCACAAAAGTTTTCCAACGAAAAAGTGGAGAACGTATCCAAGTGAGAGCGACCGTAGAATCACTCCACGCTGAAACATCAGAGATTTCAATCAAGTCTTGATAATCGGTTAATAAAACGGCGGCACATAATTCCAAACGTGGAATGGAAATGCGCTTAATTGGAGCTACTTTTGTTTTAGCGGTTACAAATTGTACAGTTATTTCTCCAGTAATGTGATTTATGAGCTGAAAATATACTACCGCTGCATACCCTACTTCGCTAGAATCGCAAAACCCATGCAAATGACAAGTAAAAGGATCCGAAGGGGGTAAACAACGTGGTAACTTTAATGACGATAATAACGGCAACTCTTCTTGATACTGCTGCCATTGAGACAAAATGTCTACTGGTGGGATGTCATCCCAATTTAAACCTAACATCCACAAATACTGGATTAAGCGTTTTGCAAAAAGTGTTAGTGGGGCTAAAAACCTTAATGGATCATATATTCTGGCAACTTGCGAAAGTATGTTGCGCTTTGTACATATTGGGTTTAATGGTTTAACCCGAAATGAGAAGATATCTTCTGTAGGTGACCATTGAAGACCTAATATTTTTATTGATTCGTCAGAATAGAAATCGAGTGAAGTATATTGGCAAAAATCTGACGGAATGCCATCCAAAATGGAAGCTGAATTAGAACTCTATTTTCGAAGTTCAAAACCAGCCAAATGAAAAAGTCGAATAAGTTGATCTTTGATTTCGGGGACCGATTGTATAGAATCTTCACCGGCGACGAAATCGTCAATATATAGATTTGACCGTATAGCCTCAGCTGCTAACGGAAACCTTTTGCCTTCCCTTCGTCAGTGGCTAATTGCTGAAGGGTTTTTAATGCTAGATAAGCCGATGACTTAATACCATAGGTCACTGTATTGAGCTGATAAGTCTGAATGGGTTCTTCTGTGGAGAACCGCCAAACAATTAATTGAAATTTTCGATGTTCTTCGGTAAACAAAATTTGTCGATACATTTGACGAACATCACAAGTAAAAACGAAACGATGAGTGCGAAATTTAAGTAAGATTGACAAAATGTCATTTTGGAGACTAGGTCCAGCCAATTGAGTGTCATTAAGTGACACGTTGTTTTTAGCCTTTGCAGAGGCGTCAAAAACCACACGAATTTTAGAAGTATGACCTTCCTCTTTAAACACAGGGTGATATGGTAAAAAATAATTATCGTTCCCAACGGGCAGAGAATCGAGTAATGCCATATGACCCGCATCAAGATAGTCCTGCATGAAATTGTTGTACTGTGCGCGTAGCTCCGGTTGAGCATGCAATTTGCGCTCTAACGAAAATAGTCGTTTTTTAGCCATGTCAAAGGACTTATCAAAAATGGGCAAAGTATCGTTGAACGGTAACGCAACAATAAAACGACCGCTAGGGTCACGAGAAAACGTGTTTCCAAAAATCAAATCTGCTTTTTCTTCTTCTGGAGAAGTATAAGGCTTGGATGGTAGCTCCTCTATCTCCCAAAAACGTCTTAGGGTCTGGTCGAGAGGATCTTCTACAGAAGTAAAAAATGCTTGGACAGTATCAGACTGCAAGCTTTTTGTGGGACCAATAATAGTCCAACCAAAAATTGTATTTATGGCGGCAGGCTGAAGAAATTTGCCATGTATAACACCGCCATTGATGATGAACAGATAAACATCTGCTCCAAGGAGCATGTCAATGGTTCCTGGAGAGTTCCAGGTCGGGTCTGCAAAGTGCAGGCCGCATAAGTGCTCCTAATTATTAGGAACTTCAACGCTAGGTAATTTACAAGAAATTGATGAAAGCACAAAAGTTGTGACTTCTAGAGATTTTTCAGAGTCTAAAGTAGAGCGAATGGTGCAGTTGACGGCACCCCTATTGACCGCTGAAGTTGTCTGCCCAAGTCCATAAATCGGAACTTGAGAAGGTATCCGCGGAAGCCAAAGTTTGCTAACGCAATCGTCTCGAATAAAGCTAGCTTGGGAGCCAGGGTCTAAGAGTACCCTGATCGGTTTGTATCTACTAGAACGGTTTTGAACTTCCACCACAGCAGTGGAGAGTAAGACAGTAACCCCAAGATTTGAATTCGTCTGTGAAGACAAAACATTTGCCGGAATAGGAGAGGCTGAATGCGTCCTATTGGCATTTATATGCATATGTGTAGCGGTCGGTTCAGCTGAACGGCTAGAAGCAAGTTGCGCTTCAAAATGTAGCAAGGTATGTTGCGGCTAGGCGCAACTTCGACAAGAGTTATAAGATTTGCATTGCATGGACGCATGGTCTGTACGTAAGCAATTTAAACAGAGGCGTAAGCGTTTGACAATGTCGAAACGTTCCGTCGGAGTTTTCTTTAGAAACGATTGACATCTGTAAATTAAGTGATTGCCTTTGCAAGAAGGACAATGGTGCGAAAATGAATTCTTTGAGTCACTGGAGCTAATTGGTGTATCCAGTGAAACTACGTTAGAAGAAACTTTTGGTTTAAATTGAAACGCCGAGGATTTCTTAGGCACTGATGTGTGAAATGTATGGACAGTCGTCGAATAAGAAACAGGTGCGGTTGAAGAAAAGGTTTCCAACGCTGCACATTGTTGAGTTAAAAAATATATCAAATCATCGAAATTGGGTATTTGCTTCCGATCCGATTGGAGTTCAAAGCGTTTTCTGGTGAATGGATCGAGTTTTTCTAAAAGAAAATCGACCAGAATAAAGTTCCAATGTTCAGTAGGAAATTTTAAGTTAGTTAGAACAGCAAGGTTCTCTGAAAACAATCAATAAGTACCCTAAGTTTCTTAGGGTCTTCTGATTTTAAAGGTGGAAAGTCTTTCATAGCTTTCCAATGCAAAGTTGTTAATAAACGTGGATTGCTAAATCGCTCACGCAAGACATTATATGAAATAATAAAATTATCGCCCGAAACAGATTTAATAATTTTCAAAGACTCCCCGCTACAGCAGTTAATAAGTTTCTCAATATTGGTCAATGAAGCATTATTGTAAACCAGACTGTCAAATAAATCAATAAAAGATGAGAATTCAATTACCTCATTATTAAAATGTAGGAGCTTTAACGGTAACAATTTTGATCCCGTACTGCTTGATGTACTTTCATTAATTTGCGGAGCCCGCATTTCTTGCATCGTTTCCAGATGAAGCAGAATGCAATAGTAAGCAGCATCTACCTCTTTACGTAGAGCGTTGTAATTTAATAATTCTGCCTCGTTACAAGACTCTAAGACATCAATTAAAACTCTATTAAAATTGGAGTAAATGTCATTTACTCCCCTTGTTTGAATATGGAATAACGTTTTTAAACTTGAATCACTCTGTATAGCGTTGCCGAGCTCTAAAATTTCCATAATGCTTATTTTAAATAATTCAAGTTGCGTTAAATCTGGTTTTTTTTGGAGCCATAATGAAAATGTTATTCTGAAAGACGTAGAAATAAATGCTGTAAACGCGGTACCCTTCAGCTGTGCGCTGAAAAATATTAAATATTATGGGTTGTTGTTCAAGCACGAAAATGTAAAATAGCGCATAAATCAATAAATCAAGTATATGACTATTAGCCTTCAATGGGTCTTAAGCAACACGTCGAAAACCTACCGGTTTGTCAAACTTACAAAGCGTTAAGATAAAATTTACAGGTTAGAAGGGGCGGCTTTTAACATCAAAGATCAGAGGGTCCACCAACATTTAAAAATGTGGCTAACATATTTGCAAGAAAGGTTGCAGTCTTTACAACTTTATTACCCTATGCAGATGTATCAATATTTCACGCCTGCAAACCGAGCAGAGTGTGTAATACAAAAACGTGCAATGGCTTATAAATACAAAACAAATCCCGTTATCTTTCTTATTTGAGAAGTATAAAGCGAATTATTATTTTCACGTTGCCGTGTATTTTATATGCCGCTAAAATAAATTTAAGATTGAAAACTAACAAATTTTATGTTAAGGGATTTTACACATTTTAACCCGCTACATATGGGGTTTAAACACAAATTTAAAAGCTAAAGTAAATGATTAAAACTCGCTCGCTGGAATGCAAAATAATATTTAGTTATAGAACATGCATATAAACATAGGACTAGTTAAATTCGGGTCGAATTAGGACCAAATGTTTGGCTAAAGTGATCTAGAAATGGTAATTATAGTGAAGGACCAATTACTATTATGTAGCAATACCGATGGCAGTGTAGCGGTTATGTAATAAACAAAGCAACTACGACAAACTACTTAATAAAGTATATAAATACCTTAAAGTCTGTGCCGCACTGGGCAAGAAAAGTCACACACAAAAGGTAGCGTACACCAAAGAACACGCGCACTCGGTGTGGTGTCGCTTTAAGGGCTCTCGTACAACTGTCTGCTGCTACCGTCCGAGTACGACTGATGTCACTTCACGCACTCGCACTGGGGCATAAATGTTTCACTAAACTGTAGGGTACCCGCACTAATGGTATTTATTGTCACTACTGCTAAATTGTTCAATGATGACGTAACAAATACGATTTAAACAATATCTTACTCGGAAATGCTCGATGACTGAGTAGGTTTTCATGCAATTTTAAGAAGCAATTATAGTCACAACTACATTTGCTTACTACAATATGGAAAAATATTTCACACTCTAAATGTAAACAACGCTTTCTTTGTAGAAGCACTTCGAAGATATCCACCAGTAACGTTTCTGGAACGTCGTTGCACTAAAACATATGCAGTACCAAATAGTGGTCTTACTATTCAAGAAGGAATACCCGTTTATATGTCATTGTTGGGTCTTCACATGGATCCGACATACTTTCCAGAACCAGAAAAATTTGACCCTGATTGCTTTGCAGATAAACGCAAAAATTCATTCGTACCATATTCTTATTTGCCCTTTGGTGATGGACCAAGAAACTGCATTGGTATTTAGGGTAAGTAACACACGGTAAATTTTCTAACAGTATTATTGTAGGTATCCGATTTTCATTGGTTAACGCCAAATCGGCCATAATGGATATTATATCCAAATTTGAAGTAGATGTGGATCGTAGAACACCTGTTCCTCTAATACTTGATGCCAAAACTAGTTTTCTGAATACACCTGAAGGCGGTGTTCTGTACCTGCGTTTTAAACAATACGAAGGGCGACATTTGTAAATTGAATAATAAAATATCTAAACTCACTGAATTATTATCATGTACATTTAAGCCCCTATGGAAAGCGATTAGTAATAATGTACGACATTAAGTAAATTTTATTCAGAGTTCTCTCTTTAAAAACATAAAGTTCTTTTCTGTATTCTGTGCTAATCTTTTACAATAATATATTTATTTTTAATGTTATTTAATAGTTTTTGTTGGTCTCTAGCACAATGGGTTATAAAATGAGCTGAATACTTCAAATTTATATAATGAAATGTAATTCGACATTTGCGCAGTTGAATTACCTTTGCAATTCAGAACGATAATTGATAACCACCAAGAATTTCAGCTGGTTATAACAAGCGAATATTGTTAGTGTCGTCTTTTTTTAAACTAACAATGATGTAATAAATAGAAAAAGTACATATTAGTGTATTGTATTGTATCTTATCATTACAATGGAAGTCTAAGGTCGTGTACATAATTG
Source organism: Platerodrilus igneus (assembly GCA_036346225.1). NCBI lineage: Eukaryota > Metazoa > Arthropoda > Insecta > Coleoptera > Lycidae > Platerodrilus > Platerodrilus igneus. The sequence goes on from JARFIW010001555.1 coordinate 1,520,375, forward strand.
TTGTCTTACGACGTAAGTATTAATGTACAACATTTTCTGTTTAAATTTAAAGTATAATCATAACATAACAAAAGTAGTATCTAATACCTATCATAATATACCTTTCGACTTTTAATTTTTAATATTCTACAGATGTTTAGCGGTCGGAAACCCGTATCAATAAATCAGAGAGAAGAAACAAAAAATTGTTAAAGAATTAACTACAAATATACTGCGTTTTTTTCCAAAAATAGCACGAAGAAACGGTATCTTCAACATCCAAAGTGCATCAAGTTGAGTGTAGCGCTATTTAGGGTTCTGAAACAAAAGAAGACAAGAATTCTTAACAACTCATCTTTAGATTTTCCGCCAAAACATCAAGAAGTTGCTTAAGGTACGTTAAAAAGTTTAACCTATGAGCCGTTTTCAAGGGCTCGGCCAATTTGTGTGGTTTTTCATGATCCCGGAATATGACTTAATGTTATTGATGAAAAAACAGAACTGATTCTGGTTGATTGTGACTTGAAACAAATAACTAATTTTAATTATCCCAAGGATGCTCATACTAGAAGCTTTCAGAAAATATTGTATAAAATGGAGAGGCTTTCAACCGTAACTGCAAAATTTTTCAAAATCAGTCTAATTCTTAAGGAAACAAAACTGCAACACGATCAGGCATGCAAAAGGTAAAACTTATGTAAAGTGCTGTGATGATTTGATCCTTGCAAAATACATTTCATCAAAAATAAATTTTCTGGAAATCATTTGAACGAAAGTATTATTGCCAAACAAAGAACCGTTGGCCAGTGGTTCTAGAAAAAATTACAGCACTAGTGCAATACCTAACCCGGCAAAATTTAGCTTTTTAGGAAACAGAACATAAACTCTTTTCAAAAAATGCCAGTAATTTTTTACAAATGATTAAAACCATTTCAAAATTTGATGCAGTTCATCATTACATCTTCAGGCCTGGAACTGGTTAGGCGCCTAGCTTTATTGTTTCCTATTCTGAGCCAACGTACACATTTCCTTGAAATTCCTACAGTCTGCAACTTTCACTATCTGCGTGCAATAGTCTGATCTAGGTCTACATCTATCTCTCTTTTTTCCTATATTTGCTTGTAATATAACCCGTACTTTTCCCCAAAAGTGCCTTAGAACGCGTCTTGCCCTTCTGTTTCTCATTTTCTTTTCTTTTCCACAGATATCGTTATTACCCTATTATGTTTATAACCTCTTTGTTATTAACTTTGTCTATCCATGCTATCATCGTCATTCATATGAAGCATAACATTCCAAAAAGTTTCTTGCTTTTCCTGTCTGCTTCTTTTAGTGTCCCTATTTCATAGACGTTCAGTGCTGTGCTTCACACATATGCTTTCAATAATTCTTTCCTTGTTTCTGTTTGTTGTCTTCGAACCTAGCCACTGTCCTTATTTGTTTACAGCTCGGTTCACTTCTATTGCTTTGTAAATATATACCCTATTTTGCCGATATTCAGGGGTGAGTAAGGAGAGTTAGCAGGATGTGGCTGTCAAGGGTCCTCCAACACTTAGACATTTGCCGAATTAATAGTTTTCCAGTAGATACTTTCGTGCAATTAACATTAGTTGAGAATATTCCAAGACCAATACCTGTAGTTGTTTATAATAATCATCATGTTTATGTACATTTATTTTTTCCTCATTAGTTTTTCCATCTTGGGACTGGTTGGATGCGTACCTCCATTGATTTCTATTCTGAGCCAGGCAACACATTTCTCGGAAATTCCCACATCCTACATCTTTTACTATCTTTCAATAGTCTAACCTAGGTCTACCTCTTCTTCTCTTTTTTCCTATCCCTGCATCTAATATATTCCGCACTCTTCCCTCGTGTCTTAGTATGTGACTTATAACCTATTTCTCTTATTTTTTACTGTTTTCTACATATTTATTTCTTCCCCTACCATTTCTAGTACCTATTTGTTCTTAACTTTGTCTGTCCATAATATCTTCATCATACGTCTGTAGCACACATTTCAAAGGCTTCTATATTTTTTCGTTGTCCGCTTCTCCTGCCCAGGTTTCAGAGCCCTACAGTGCTGTGGTTTACACGTATGTTTTAGGCAATCTTTTCCTCGTTTCTATGTTTGTTGTCTTTGAACACAGCAATTGCTGTTTCTTGCTAAATGTAGCACGACCTTGTTCTAATTTTTGTTTTATATCTTTTGCACTCCTCCCATCCTGCTTTATTTGACTTCCTAGGTAGCTGAAATCCTTAACCTCTTGTAAGTTCTCGTTACTTATTTTTATTCTTGTTTTTGGTTTATTTCCCTTCCTTTGCATACTAGAACTTTAGTTTTACTTTTGCTAATTTTCATATTGTATCTCTCTGTTAGGACCGTTTCCATTTTATTAAAAGCAGCTTCTAACTCTTCTTTGCTAGATGCTAATGCCGCTATATCATCTGCAAATCTAAGCATATCAATCTTTTGTCTCTGCATAGTAATTCCAAAGGTCTCTGCATTTGACGGTATTCATGCCTCTGCACAAGTTAAAAATTGTCTCACCCCTTTCGTAATATTTACTTCTTTCCGTTTCTGCTGTAATTCTATTATCGCTTTTTGCTCTTTGTATAAGCTATGTCCAGACAGCGCAAGTATAGCCTTCATGAACGAAGTGGCGCGTATATCTCTGTTACGTGCAGTTCCCGCATTTGAATTTTTGGTAACGATTTCGACGGTTTTTCTTATTTAAACGATTGTTTATTCATCATCCTATAGGATTTTATTAAAATATTTAGTTTTAGTTTAAAAATGCTTTAATCGATTTTATTTTGGACAGCGTTTAAATGTATCAATAATATTTGTTCTCGGAAATTTTACGATTCGGAAACAAAATAAAACTACCAAAGGATTCTCCAAAATGTGGATTAATTGATATCATTAAATTTCAAGAATAAACCCAAAGTGCTGTTACTATGTTTTTTTTTTGTGGGATATTTACCTTGATCGGATGAGGGAACGTCATAATGGTTTTTGCAGCAGTATCGACTAGCTGCAGTGATGTGAAATGGGTTCTTATGGAACAAAGCAAATTTGGGGATACACAATTTGCAAAACCACTTTGCCTAATTTTTTCTAACTACTCACTTATCTTGAACGACGCTTTAATTTTTTGTTTTTCACAAGTGTTAGGGTGCCAATCCAACCGTTGTCTCCGCAAATCTATCTTACGATAGTCTTCCCTATCTGAAAGGTGGTTATCTCAAGCAGCTCTTCCCTCTTAAAAAATCTTAAGTTCAAATCACAGCAATCTAAAATGAAGTCTCCGCCAACCATTTCATACTTTCAGTGCTGAAAAGTACAAAATTTATCTCGGATCATCTTCATCTGTCAATTCCGACTAGTTTCTCAATCAGATGACAAGTCAATTGTTGCATACTTAGATAACTGAAGTTTTTTTAATTAGTGTAACGCCTTGGTATTACCGGGAACAAAAACCAAATAAAAAAAAAGGTAAATTAATCTAAGACGGACAAAATTATTATCGATTCATCCTGTTTTTTTAATCAATAGCTAATATTATATAAAGATGATATTTCAATTGTTTTAGTTTTAGAAAATATAATTTCAAAGAGGGCAGTTAATATAATTAAAGCAATAACGTTAAACACGAAATCAAAAAGTTATTTATGGTGAAATACATATTAGGGCGGAACTTAGGTATACCCTATTCACGTTAAATATGGGATGACGTCCTAATTCAAATAAATGCTGCGTTGTCTTGCTTAAGTTATTTTCTGTGTATTTCCTGATTAGACTAACCATTTCTTGTGCGCGCGAATCCAAATGTTTAGGCATTCTAAATGATAAATACTCGAAACTTGCAATGTATAAAGTATTTTAGTTCTGAAAAAAAATGTTTTATTTAGCAAATATAAAGCACAAACGATTTACTACAAAACTAAATAATGACAATAAAATGAGAAATGTCAAAGTAAGAGAAGTAAAAAAGTTGCAATACCGAACAGAACTGCAAACTGCTACACACTAAATTCTAATATCATTAAACCTGCGTTCATAGTTACGTTCACATTTTACAATCGCTAGCACTTTATTACTGTTTACGACGTCATCCCATATTTAACGTGAATAGAGTATATATGTATAACTTATTTTAAACCACAAAAGTGTAGACCAGTAGAATCATGTCATCTTTAAGAAAGTTTTAGAATTATTATAAACCAACCGTAAATTTATTAATATAAATCCCAAGTATAAGAGCTTTTACAAATTTTATTAAATAAATTAAACTAAGGATAATAGTTGCAATACCAAGAAACTCAATATGCACTTTAATGTTCCTATAATTTCAAAAAATATAGACGCTTTGCTAATAAGATTCACAAATATTAAATTACGGATAATTATATTTTTGTCTAGAGTGTAACTAGGGTTACAATCTACTTATTCAGATTAATTGAAAAAAGTGTAAGTCATGGAACCCAAGGTTGTTGCTTGACTAATCATACGGGGTCGCGCCCGAGTCACTTAGCATAAAAATGTAATAAAATGACAACCTCACAAATCATCTGAAGAGTAGGATGTACAAACGCTAGACAGTGCCGGGATACTTGTCAACTTGTAAACCTGTTAACCATAGACCGAAGCACTTGAAAGGGTATATAGTGCGAGGTTTATAGTCAACTACATTTTTTGATTATGGAATAATAAACGGGCATAACGTGGTGGGTCAAGGATTTTGACAGAATGACAGAATTTACAACACAAGTTTGGTACCCAACAAAGACAGTTTGAAAATTAGCCCTGATGATCAGGTAAATTACTCTTGGCTCAAATGGACTGCTATGGTCACCTGAAGGTGTATCTATAAGTCATACCTTATTAGAATTAGATGTTGGTCTTAGTGGTATCTTTGTATGGTGTGTAACGTCCGAAACGAGCGTGAAGTTAATAAATGTTGATCTGCCCTGAAGAGGCGGGGACCCCATAATAATATAAAGGTGCGTGGGCTAACTGCAGTGGTGCAGGAATGGGCTCCTACAGAAAAATAAAGAAAGAAAATAAAGAAATTCAAAATTAAAAATAATAAAGGAATAGAAATAATAAATAAAATGGCTGAAGTACAAAAACTCCTATAATTCCTATAATAATATTTCTAAACGGAAGTTGGTCTTCCCGTATAAATCTCCCTTGATTCGGTATTCTACAATTTCATTTCATAATTACTTTGCTCAAAAATACCATAAAACGCATTAATTCTGTCATAGTTACATAAACTTGTAAAATAACATACTTTCCAAATAATATTCCATCACTGGGGTAGCTGGATATTCTTTACAATTAGCTAACTTTACTTAATCTCCTAAATAAATTAAAATAACATTTAACCTAAACTTACTCTATTAACATAAAATCAATATACACAATTCCATCACTAATTAGTCCAGCCCAATAATTATTTTCACTTCTAAATCAATTCTTTGCATAAATAACAAAATGCATAATTAAAAATTGTTAAACACAAAAATTATCTACTCACTGAATTTCAAGCTATCCAATAACACCAACGTTTGCTTGCAATCGTTCTTTCAATTATTCAAAAACAGAAAATATTCTAGAACTAAACAACCCTCAAAGTTCCAATTTAATTGTGGGGTTAACCACCCCTTTGTTTTCAAACGGTTCTCACGACATTATATTCGCGTGCGCGTTTATGATGTATTTCTATTTACAAACCCATTGTCACCGACTCTGTCCCTTCAGGAATTCATTCACATTTTTCTTACAACTTCTGTACTTCAACATCACTTCTAAATTTACACTATATCAATTCCCAATATAAAACTAACACTATATTAAACCCCAACCCTCCTGTTCTATTCGCGGGTATTTTATTTGTTTTTGGTAGGCGTTTATGTGCTCCTTGAAAATAGTTCCACATGTTGTGATGAAGTCGCGGCGGCGCACGGCGACGGTTCCTTTGTCGAGGATGTCCAATCCAATGTCTTCGAAGTAATCAAGAACAGGTTGGGTTTCTGGAGGTAATATGTTTTTGTCACAAAGCGTTTCAAATGCAATAACGATGGAGGAACAAATGCTAGTGTGGGCAATAATCGTAACTTCAACGCAATATCAGCATGTGTTGCGTATTGAAGGGCTGCGGACGGAATTTTTCTCTATGTATATACTTTAACAGAAATGGAAAAACATCTCGAGGGTTGAACAGCGGAAACTGTTGGTTTACTGCACTAATAATAGCCGACTCAAAATCTGTAAGTATCGTTCTACGTAAAGCACCTTATAGTAATTCCCGTATCTTCTGAAGCAGCCGTATAAGTTTCTGTAGTTTTGTCGGGCAACAACGCATATACTAAGAGAATGACATGGATCTGCTTTAACCTGTGTACGATATACAGTTGAAAAAGTAGATAAGGTACGGCTTTAAATGTACCATCGCCGTACCAATGATACGCCTTAGCTAGAAGTTGTAGATTTGTTTTAGTAGAAAAAATCAATATTACGTTTTTAGTCGGCCCAGAATCGTTGTTTAAAATTTTTGTCCATTCTTTTTGTACTCATCTAGGAATACAATGTTACTACGATTAATAGGCAGTACTGGGACAGTGTGTTGTTTAGTGCGTATGTTTCCTATAGTCCACTTGATGTCACTGACTTTAGGATGTAAAGCTGCAGCAACTTGACTTCACCAATAGAAGCAATTGAGACGATATATTGCGGAGTATCTTGAGTATATCTTACGTTTTTTCGAGTGCTAATCACTTTGATTCCTTCAACTTGCGCTGCATCTGCCCGTGAGTATGTGTTTCATTGTATTTTAAAATACTACCACCCTGCGTTACCATTCATACACTCCACTTAAGTATTTGATAATAGTCGCACCTCCAATATATTTTTTTTCTACTTGTTTGTTTTTATGTTATAGTTTATTTTTTAGATATTTTTGTGTTTATGATATACTAACAATTTTTGCTCGCCTTTTTCGCTCACTCCGAATTCGAGTGGCATTTTATTACTCCCTCTACAAAGGTGCTCTCTTTTTTAGATAGATAAAATGAATTTACTGTGGGCTATACCTAGACCAGAGCCCATACTAGCCGTACATTATAGGTATTTACATATATTTAATAACTTAGAATCAATAATCCAGGGACAACTAGGGTTCTTGAAGTTTTGGTGAGGGGGATTTGTGCCCCTACCTTAGTCGTCGACTGTGCACGTGGAGTGAGGCTGATTGTGTGCATGGTGCGAGTGTAAGTGTTATGTGGTAGTGAATTGCAAGAGTGTATTAAGTGTGTTAGTGCCGCTGGTTATGGGTGGTTTGTTTGGTTAAAAAGATTTCATTTAGGAAATGGTTGAATTCTTGAGGGTAATTAGTGACCAGAAAGTTTATGTTAGAAAGTGGGGAGAACGGGTCAAAGTTTGTAGATTGCTTGAGGTTGATTTGTAGTAGAGAGGTTGAGGAGCAGGAGTATATCAGGGGTTGTGGGGTTTCTAGAGATTGATTGTTGCAAGGACAGTGAGGATAGGGAGTTAAATGGAATTGATGAAGTTTGTTACGGAAGTTACCATGGCCGGACAGAAATTGCATTGTATGGGGATTAGAGAAAGGAATGTATGGAGGGATGTTTGTGATATCAGGGAAGATATCAAATGTATGTCTGCCGGTGGTGGAGTGAGACCAATGATCTTGCCAGGAATGGAGTAAGGAGTTATGTGTTCAGGATTTTATGTCAGTTTTAGTACGGTATTCATCATAGTGAAGTGTTCTGTCGTGTAGGATGATTGGTAGGTTATGTTTGAGGTTTCGGATTTGGAGTGCAAAATGGCAATATAAAAGGTATTTTTAAATAAGAAGAAATTATTCTTAAATATACACATTTTTTGAAATGCTAATTGCGGCTCGCCGCTAATTGCATATTTTAGATAATGAATATTTGAGATACTTTTAATGATGTTTACCTACATTGTATTTAAAACATAGAAGATCCAGTACGTTAGGCAATGGTTTCCAAATTGTGGGGCGTGCCTTCCAAAGTTGCAATTTTTATCTCATAAATGGACGCAAAAAATTTATATTTATGTGTTAACTACTGTCTATTAAAAATTTTTAAAATATTTTAACTAATTGAAGGTGGGCAAAATTTATTTTCTTTATAGTGGGGCGCAATGCAACAAAGTTGGGAAACCACTGAGTAAAGTTGATATCTATCTTAACATGTTAAGTGCATCTGAATCATACTTTTGCCTAAAAGAGGCATTTGAAAGCATTTATGCAATAATTACTAGCAGTTTTCCAATGCAAAATACATCATTATCAAAACTCAATCAGAATAAAACAGTATAAAGGGATTCCAACTTCACCAGTCAAAGTATGTTTAATTTCTATATACACTAAACTTTGTGGGACATTTCGCCCAGCAATCACTTCGCCCACCGGTCTTTTTGTGCCACATGGCACACCTGGAAACCAGTAACACTCAACGCGACCACTTTGTCCAACTTCTGATGTGTGTCATAACGCGCAATGTAACCACTTCCGCGAGCTTTTGATTAAGGACACGACGCTCAACAGGATCATTTTGCTCACTTTTTGACTAAAGACATAACGACCACTTGGAGCACTTTGCCCAACTTTTGTATAGGGCCAGATCTTCCAAAATCAGTCGCACAGAGTCAGAAAATGCGTATATAATAATTATTATGTAATTGTAGTTATGTTTGGGATCCAATCCTAACGCCGAAAAGACAAAACGCCAAATGGACAAAATGCCGAAAGCTTTTAACAAATCGCCGAAAACTTAGAAAAAACGCTAAATGGAACGACGCTGTGTGGATCGGGAATGTGGAGTCAAGACCAAGCTTCAAAAAAGTATCCAAAAAAATACATGTGCGAAGATAGTGTTGAGGTAAAGTTACCGTTAGAAATATTTTACTATTAAATAACTGAAAAAATGGTACATGTGCTAAGATAATATTGAAGTTAGGTTACCATTAGAAATGTTGTACTACTCAAAAAACAGCTGAAATTCCCCTCTATGCTATAAATCTGTGCAGAATGTACTTTGTTGTGGCTCGCGAGATAATTTGGTTATTTGGCCATGCAACTTAATTACTATTTAACAACAATTATCATGTGCGCATCTTCGGACTCCGCGCAAAAGTCAAAAAGTGGGTGAAATTGTCCTATTGAGCGTTGTGTCGCCAGCGACATGCTGCAACTTCGAAGATTTGTTCACTCATCATCATTAGGTTTTCAGTCCTAGAACTGGTTAAACGCGTACCTCCATTGTTTCCTATTCTGAGCTAACCCGGTAATTCCCACAGCCTAATCTTGCACTATTTGCGTGCAATAGTCCGATCTACGTCTATCTCTATCTCTCTTTTTTCATATCTCTGTCTGTAATATATCAAGCAATATTCCCCAAATGTCTTAAAATTTGTGCTGTCCTTTTGCTTTTCCTACTTTCTTTGTTTTCCACAAATATCTTTTTCTCCCTAATATTTCCAGAACCTCTTTGTTATTAACTTTGTCTGTCCATGACATCATCTGAAACACCACATACCAACAGACTTCTACCTTTTTCCTGTGTGCTTCTCCTACTGTGCCTATTTCATAGCCGTATGTGAAGGGGAGGGCGGCTCCGTGGCGTAGTTGGTATGCGTGTGACTACTACGTCCAAGGTCCCGGGTTCGAATCCCAACACGGTCCGCTTGAAAAATGTTAGACGAGCATTCTTCACAAAAATACGCTCTCGTTCGGATGAAAGATAAAATGGAGGTTCCGTGTGTGAGTGTTGTCACGCACGTCAAAGACCCCTATCTTGCTTGCAACAGCAAGAGTTCGGCAAAATTTAAAATTTTTCAGGAAAAAAAACTCTTTATGTACATATTTTTGTCTGATTAGTACATACTAGTTAATTAAGGTCATTGCGGATTATTAGTTATTTATACTTGATGTGAACTCTTTACATAGATCAGTTATAAGAATTCGTAGGAGTACTTGTGGTTTAAAAGGGGCAATGAAGTGGCATTTTTGTCAGGTTTAGTTGAGGTATGTGGTTAATTCTTGGGTGACGGGGATAAAAGGTGCAAGTCAGTCGTCGGCTAGTAGTTGGAGAGTGCGTTGCAAGTCGAAATTCTCTATGTCATGAGAGTATCAAAGAATGTGATTTTAATAATTATGATTTGCTACTGCACCGTGAGTGGTAATTGAAAACCAAGTACTTTCGGATTAACATCAAGCGAATATTTCAAGGGTTTATGGTCGCCACAGTATATCTCATTATAGCTATTGTAGTACGTCATTGAGTGATAAAATTAATGCTATCGCAGTTATTAAGTGAAAACTTATGGTGGTTTTGGTATTATTTGTGTCATTGCCTGCACTTGAGCCTCATAATATGTGCGGTCATTTTCTTCTGTAAGAGTTCTACAGAGGTATTTAAGTTTCCACCGGCAACTTGCGACACAGCTGTCTACGAGTCTGGGGCGATACGACTTTTAAGAAATTCAGTCGTGAGTACTTTGAATGCTTTAATTTCTAACTAGAATTAAGCACCAACGGTCAGTAAGGGATTAATTGGGTTAGGTTATTTAGCGGAAATTAATTTTTTTAATATTTAGGAGTACTAAGAATTTCACTTTTTGAGATTGGTAACCGCTTTCCTTATTAGTTTTTGCATATTTACATATCAATGAATGCTCAGGTTTGTGATTTAATCTTGTTTTTATTGCTATGGGAACCTTTTTTCGGATTTAAAGTTAGCCGTGCAACACAAGGTCCCTCGCCGAAATGGTATCAATGTCTTTCGTTTCTAACTTTCGTCTCCTAAATAGATGCCATCTTCTTCTTTCCAGCGCATTCCCAACTGCATAATACATGCATTTGAGTCTCTGCTTCCTCCTGCGGAGCCTCAATTCGAGGTCTCGGTTATGTTTATGCATTCTCCGTAGGTGAACCCTGACAGATGTTCGTTTTCTTAGCAACCCCACAGTGATCCTTAGTTTACTCTGATTAGGCAAAGCTCTTCCTGAATTCTTTTCCTGTTAGGTCTCATTAACAGCAGCTTGTTGTGAGTCAGTTCTGATCTATCCTGCCAGTCTCTTAAGTGTTGGTTGCACATCTACTCGTTGTTACAGCTGTGGATGGTAGATTTTGTAACTCCCAAGGCAGGTTCAGGACCCTGTCGTATGAGTTTATCTTCTTTCATTACGCTTGATTCCTTTATGACTTGGCACCGACGACTTTTTTTTTAATTTATTCTAACATTACAATTAGTCTGCTACCTAAAAATTACAGCAAACCTGTTACTCCTAAGAAATCTAACAAAATTATTTGCTACCTTAAATTATATTACTTAGTTTTATATTATTTGCGTTTGGAAATACTCGTGTGTGTGTGTGTGTGTGTTTCTGTCTGTGCGCGCGTGTGGGTGCGTGAGTGTGTGTGTGTGTATTTCTGTCTGTAGTAATGTCCTTGAGACTGCTTTCCTTCCCAGCTTCCAACAGTCGGCAGCCGGAAATCAGAAACCGAGAAGTTCGCATTCCTGTACGTGTCCTGGCCGTCGGCAGCCGGAAACCAGGGGGACCACGTACAGTCCCTGGTGTGTGTGTATGTGTGCGCGCGTGTGTGTGTGTTTGGGTCTGAGTGCGCGAGAGGGTGCGTATGTGTGTTTCTGTCTGTGGTGTTGTCCTTGGGACTGCTGTCCTTCCCAGCTTCCGACCGCCGGCAGCCGGAAATCAGAAACCGAGAAGTTTGCATTCCTGTACGTGTCCTGGCCGTCGGCAACCGGAAACCAGGCGACCACGTATAGTCCCTGGTGTGTATGTGTGCGCGTGTGCGTATATATCTGTGCCGTATGCGTGTGCGTGCAGGTACGTGTACGTGCGTGTTTGGGGTTTTGTGTGTGTGTGTATGTTTTGTCGTGCCAGTGTGCTATAATGGTGTGTGTGTTTATTGTTTTCATGTTTGTGTGTGCGTGTGCTTATGTCTGTGGCAAGGTCCTTGGGACTGTCTTCCTCTCCCGGTTTCCAACCGCCGGTAGCCGGAAATCAGAAACCGAGAAGTACGCGTTCCTGTACGTGTCATGGCTATCGGCAGCCTGAAACCAGGGAGGCCACGTACAGTCTCTGTTGTGTGTGTGTGTGCTTGTGCGTGTGCGTGTTTGTGTGTATTTTGTCGTGCTGATGTGTTGTAATTATGTTGTCAGAATATTTCATCCCGACACGGTTCGCTTGAAAAATGTTAGGCGAGCATTTTTCGCAAAAATACACCCTCGTTCGGATGAGAGGTAAAATGGAGGTCCCGTGTGTGAGTGTTGTCACGCACGTTAAAGATCCCTACCTTGCTTGGAACAGCAAGGATTCGGCAAAATTCAAAATTTTCCAGGTAAAAAAAAAACTCGCTTCCTGGCCAATGTAGTACCTTCGGGTGGAGCATTGGAAAATCACATGTAATGTCAGAATATTTCCCCTGTAGTAATTTTTAGTTGCGCTACAATATTGGATATATTAACATTACGTTACTGAAGCTAGGGTTAGATTTCTTAAAGCAATTACGAATTTGGTTAGTATTTTCTCTTGTTTATTTTAGTTAGTTGTATTTTTATTTTAGATGGTTAGTATTGAGTCCTTATCCTACTAGTGTTAGTATTTTAATGCTAATAAGTGTTCTGGAGGAAACTTCTGTTTGAGGTACGTTTGCCGCACTTTTGCCGTTTTCACTATTTTCACTTCGTTTTCACTGGTATCACTCCCGGTCGTCAGGATTCACGAGCCTTCTGGTAGATCTTCAGGAGACACGTGGTTCCTGGTATGTCCTTGGGAGAATGCCGCTTGTTTGTTGTCGGTTCCCATGTGTGTTAGGTGGATTGTGCTTTTGTATTGCACGTTCGATGCGTTACGTCAAACTTCTGTGTTTCGTGTGATCTATGTTTGTGGTATTTGTGATGTGTGGGGTTTGTATGGTGTTTGTGTGTGTCCTGTCAGAGTCCGTTTGTGTACCTTTGGTGTAGTATAGTAGTAGTTTGGTGAGTGATTCTGTTTAGGTAAGGAAATATGTTTTCGTTCCAGAGCATGTCCGAAAGGGGTATGTCCCGTAGGATTGTCCTGTCCATTCCTAGGTCCCCATTTGCGCTCTGGTTCCATCTATCTTGCCACTCGGTTAGTATTGTGTCCTGAATTTTCTTTTTATCCGAATTTCTGTTGTTACTTTTAGGATTTCCCGGACTTTTTCTGGTTTGTTGTTTTTTAACCAGTATGTCGCCGCTCTCTTCCTGATATATAGATCAAGAGGGAGGACTCCTAATACCACATAGAGGGCGTCGTGTGATACGGTCCGGTATGCTCCAGTAAGTCTTATTAGTACCCCCCTTTGGATACTGTTGACTTTTTGTTTGGGTTTTACTAGATGTAATCTGGTTGCCCAGGCGCTCAATGCATGGCTTATTATTGCTGCAAGTACGTTGGATAAGTATAATCTTACACAGTTTAGGGGAATATTGTACGTACGTTGTGCAAGAGTTGATATGCATTGCATAGCTTTACTGGCACCTGCAGTCACTGTGGCAATGTGTTTTTCGTAGTTTAGTTTTTCATCAAGGGTTAGCCCTAGGTATTTGGCCTCCGGTGTTCTTCGTATTCTGCCTCTGTTTCGTTTAATGATAGGGTCTCTTTCTAGAGAACCTTTAACTATCATATAAGTTGTTTTGTCATGTGCTATCGTCATCTTATTTGCGTTGCACCATTCTAGAACTTTATTCAATGCGGTGTTTGTATTGTGCTGTAGTTCATTTCTGGAACCTCCTTCCACCACCAACAAGATGTCGTCCGCATAAGCTACTACGGACCTCACCTCATTTGCGGTTTCCAGCTGCTCCAAAAGCTCTTCAGTCGCAATGTCCCAAAATATGGGACCGCAGACTGACCCCTGTGGGCATCCTTTGGTGATTGATTTTGTGATGTTTTTAGTACCAGACAATGTTACAAATCTATCCTGGCAATAGCTTCTGAAGGTATGATGTAGTTGTTTTGGACATTGTATTTTTTATTTGAAGTGGTTGCAGAGTTTATGGCTTTGTTTACGGCGTCTTCGGTTGATCGTCCTTGTCTACATCCGTACTGCGCCGGGTGCATGCCTTTCGTCTTCCGATGTTCTTGCATTCTCGTACACAGTAGTCGCTCGAAAGTTTTCCCGAGCGAGTCTAGAAGGCAGATGGGGCGATACGAACCCGGATTTTTCGGGTCATTTTGTCGGTTTTTAGAGAGTATGATTACGTCTGCTTGCTTCCAGCAGTTTGGAAACTTTCTTTGTCTTAGACATTCGTTGTACAGTTTAGTAAGTTTCGGTGTGAGTTTGGTGTCCAGTGCCTTTGTGTTTCCTGCCTGGATCCCGTCTGGCCCAGGAGCTTTTTTGTTTTTACTTGAACGAATAGCGTGTCTAATCTCGTCCTCAGTGAAAGGTGTTACGTCGTCCTGTGTTCTATTCCATGGTGTATTCCCATTCGCGTTTTGTTCGGTGACTATGTCGTTTGCGTATTTGTTCTTGTATGTTCTCTTCCCAGTTGTCATCAGGGAGGAGTGTATGTAGTAGTAATGTCGCGGTTTCAATCCAGTCTTTGGTTTCTGTTCCGTCGGGTTTGGTTAAAGTCGAGTACGTTGTAGGTGGTGCAATTTTTCGTGATACTATCTTGTACGGTACCCCCCAAGCATCCCTCTGCAAATGTCATTCGACGAAGGGGTCCCAGAATTTTCGTTTCATGTTGTATAGTTCCTGTTCGTATGTCGCCTTGCGTTGTCTGTAGTTGGTCAGCTGGAAGGCCCTTTCTGCCGGTGTTAGGGCGGCTTGATAGCGTCTCCTTGTCTTGCGAGCTTTGCTTTTCAGTATCTGGACCTCTGTGGTCCATTTTAGCGGCTTTTGTGGCGCAGTTTGTCTTACTGTTTTTAATGTTTGTTTCATAATGTCTTTAATTGTTCTTGTTAGGGCTTGGGCGTAAGCGTGTACGTTGTCGTTGCATTGGATATCAGGGGGCGGATTGAAGTTGTCCAGTAGTCTTTGCCAGTTGTCATTTTGTATATTGTATTTTAGTCTTGTTTTGCCCGTTTCCGCATGTAATGGTATGTTATTCTTGTTTATGTCAAAAGTTATGAAGTTATAATTGCTTATTGTTAAGTTGTCATGTACCTTCCAGTTTTGTATGTGGGGGTGCACTAGTCCGTTTGCTATTGTGACGTCAATGTTACTCTCTGCTCCTGCCCGATGGTTTCTGTGGGTGGGTGGATTGAAGGGACAGTTCATCACTTCAAGCTGTAGCTCGTTGATCTTGTCCTCTACTCTCTCCCCACGCGCATCAGTGTTGCTACAGTGCCACATTGAGGATTTTCCGTTTACATCTGCCATAAAAAGTGCGGGCTAGTTTGAGTATGTACGTGCAATGTTTTTAATGTTGGTGATGTATGGATCGGGGTCCAACCGAAATTGGAAGTATGTGTTGGTCAGTATCCAGTTGTGTATGTTTTGTCCGGATATTCTAGACAGACGTTGTGTTCGTTCGTGTATCTTTGTATTGTGGTTGCTTGTATGTTAGGGTTGAATATTATAGTGGCTGCCATTGGTCTGTCTCCCTTACATATCTGTCTGGCTGTCGTTGGCATTCCCGGTAATTTTCCGTTTTTGCAGTATGGTTGGTATGCAGATTATATCTAGTCGTTGTGTTTCGGCCAGGTGTCTGATTTCCTGTGTTACGGTGGCGCTACGCATGGCGTTTAGCTGTCCAATTTTAATTGTGGTTTCCCTATGCGTCTCAGTTTTTGTTGTTCCGTTTCTCGTGTTTGCGGTCGGTATTGTTGTTTGGGATTGAGCGTCGATCTCAGCTGTCCGTGTTTCCAGTAGGTATGTTTTAGTTTGGATTTCTCGATAATTGTTGGTTGTGTGTGTGTTATTGTCCATAATCGGTTTTGTGTATAAGTCTGTCTAGTAGCATTTTATACGTCGGACAGTCCTTTGAGTTATCGGTACATTTTCGGTGTCTTTTTTGGCATGGAATGCAAGCTGGTTTCATTTCCCTTTTTGAACAGTTTAGCTTTTTGTGTTTGGCATCTTGTTTCCCACAGTGGCTACAGGTGTCCGTCTGAAGTGGGCAGTATTTTGAGATATGCCCTAGATCCTGACATCTCATGCATCGTGGGACGACGAGATGATCTTTTACTGTTATGCATCTATATTCTATGTATAACTTGTTTAGATTTATGAGCATATTACGTAGTTTACTGCTGACGGTTGCCACATGATGTATCGTGGGTTTGTCTTTTGGTCCAGTTTTGAACCTGAGGACGAATTCTTTGTCGAATTTATTCCAACTTAACTTCTCTTCTAGGTTCTGCTTGTATATTAATGTTTTGACTTCTGCTTCCTTTAGATACGTTGGGACATCATACAATATAACCAATGGGTTTCTTTTCCGGGGTTTTTCTACCTTTAATACCTCTGTAAGTTTACCATGTTGAAGTAGTTTCCTTGCTTCGCTTTTATTATCCGTGTCTATTATTAGAGTGTTATTGGTGTTTCGAATGTTTTTGATCTTGATGTTTTTGACCGACGACTGCGTGGGTTAGATGGATTCGCGTATGTATGATTATTAACCTCGAGGTCCTGTGTTGAATTCTCGACACGAACCAATTGAAAAATGTTAGCCAGCATTTTTTACAAAAATACACCCATCATTCGGATGAGGGGCAAAATGTAAGTCCCTTCTATAAGTATTATCACGCTTGCTTGGAATAACAACGCTTTAGCAAATTTTACAATTTGCAATTTTTCCTGAAAAATTTTAAATTTTTCAGGAAAAAAAACTCGCTTCCTGGCCAATGTAGTATCTTCGGGTGGAGCATAGATAAATCACATGTAATGTATGTGAAGGGGATTATGCAACCTGCGGCTACTAAGATCCGCCAACACTCAGGTTCTGTTCACTATAATTACTTCAAAAAGATTTTTTTATCCTTGAAAAAAGTTGATAGGCTTTATGTAATGCAAAATTTCGCTTAATTTATTTTTCGATGAATTGGTAACTCGATAAATTGTATTTCAATTAGTTGTGCTTCAATTAATTGTCCTTTCGAGGGATTGTTGCGGCGATGAATCGGGATTCGGTTAATTGCATTCGATGAAATGTCTTCGATTAATTTTCCTATACCCGTTTGCAAACTATTGCTAAATGTATCGTGTTAAATCACTAGAGCCATGAAATCTGGAAATTTGCAAGTGAATGACCAATTAGAGGCGTGTTTATTATTCTTGTATTTGATCACAGTTATGGTTAAGTGAAGATGAACTGATTATGAAATTTTAACATTGTGTATGTGTGCGCGCGCTCGCGCTCGGCGCGCGTGTGCGTGTACGTGTGTGTAGGTGTGTGTAGGTGTGTGTAGGTATGTGTAGGTGTGTGTGGGTGTGAGTGTGTGCATGTGTTCTTTTGTGTGTGTGTGCGCGTGCGTGCGTGTGAGGTCTATTAAGCTGTCTGAGTCAAATTATCAGAACACATCAAAATATATATAGGAATTATTTGCTAATTATTTACTTTTTTTGCTGATAAAACCTTTTTTGCTATATCTGTAAAAAGTTATAAGTGGCTAGGTAGCTTAATATTAAGCTATCTAATCAACTAAAAAAAATACCTACACAAAATAAAATAAAAAAATTAGCAATATAAATATAAATTATTTGCTATTTTTTTGCTACCATTTGCAAAAGAAAAAATCAAATTTTCACATAATAAAATAAATATCAATATCTACAAGAAAAGTACATTAAACAAATTAATTGCAGGCATGACTAAAGGATACCTACGTTTTATGAATTATTTACTCTTAAAATATGCAAACCCCTAATTATCAAAACACATAAAAATATATATAGGAACTACTTGCCAATTTGGCGAGCAAAAATTCAGGAGCTGCATATCTAAAAAGCAAATAATTCATAAACATTGTAAATGCTATAGTTGTGTCAGCAATTAATTTCTTTAATGTACTTTACTGCTGTAGATATTGATATTTATTTTATTATTTGAAAATTTGATATTTGTTTGCAAATAATAGCAAAAAAATAGCAAATAATTTATATACTGTTAATTTTTTATTTTATTTTTAGTAGGTATTTTTTTAGTTGGCTAGATAGCTTAATATTAAGCTATCTAGCCACTTGTAACTTTCTTACAGATATAGCAAAAAAATTGGTTTTATCTGCAAAAAAGGCAAATAATTAGCAAATAATTCCTATATATATTTTGATGTGTTTTGATAATTTGGGAGTTGCATATTTTAGGAGTAAATAATTTATAAAACGAAGGTATCCTTTAGTCATACCAGCAATTAATTTCTTTAATGTACTGTATTTTTGTAGATATTGATATTTATTTTATTATTTAAAAATTTGATATTTGTTTGCAAATGATAGCAAAAAAATAGCAAATAATTTATATACTGTTCATTTTTTTATTTTATTTTGAGTAGGTATTTTTTTTAGTTGGCTAGATAGCTTAAAATTAAGTTATCTAGCCACTTGTAACTTTCTTACAGATATAGCAAAAAAATTGGTTTTATCTGCAAAAAAAGGCAAATAATTAGCAAATAATTCCTATATATATTTTGATGTGTTCTGATAATTTGGGAGTTGCATATTTTAGGAGTAAATAATTTATAAAACGTAGGTATCCTTTAGTCATACCAGCAATTAATTTTTTTAATGTACTTTACTCTTGTAGATATTGATATTTATTTTATTATTTGAAAATTTGCTATTTTTCTTTTGCAAATGGTAGCAAAAAAATAGCAAATAATTTATATACTGTTAATTTTTTATTTTATTTTGTGTAGGCATTTTTTTAGTTGGCTAGATAGCCTAATATTAAGCTATCTAGCCACTTGTAACTTTCTTACAGATATAGCAAAAAAATTGGTTTTATCAGCAAAAAAAATGCAAATAATTAGCAAATAATTCCTATATATATATATATATATATATATATATATATATATATATATATATATATATATATTGCAATGAACTCTAAATTATTTGCGCCCCATCGTTTGGGCGACCATATTATTTATTGCTATGTATAAACAAGATTGTAATTATCTCCTCCGACGTTGGGCTGTCTTATTAATGTTGCTATAAATTCCCTCCAGAAACTTAACTGGATTTTATCTTGAACCAACCTTGTCTACCAATAACAAAATTTGATACGTTACCGCTTTACTCGTTATCAATTTCCGATTCAACTCGTAGCTCCTCCTTGAACTGTTTAAATTAACAAATCACTCCCATTAACTTTATCTTATGACCTCGACTAGCATTTATTTGGAATTATAAAATTCAGTTAATTTCGATTCTATATAATGAAACAAATATTATGTACAGTTTTTGTAAATTATTTGAAATACACTTTTCAATTAATTAATGTTATTAATCTCATTTGCCAAAAGTCATATACTCTTTACTCAAAACCCAAAGTCACCAAAAAAATCTAATATCTTTATAAACGAAGAACGTTCTAAACCTGTTATCATATCACGCACTTTATACGTTTTCAAATCCTTCTTTTTGTTGACTTTCACATTCATATTATTTTAAGCAAATTTAATATTCAAAATAAAAGTATAGAAAAATAAAATGTCTTATAACTAAAAATCTGACCTGGTCTATTTTCTTCGCATCGACGCATCCATTTGAATAAAAATTATCTTCCCCCAATTCAGAATTATTACATGCCCATTCGAAATATTGTCTATCCACACGCTTGAACCATTGCATTTAAATTATTGCCATCACCCTCTAGACTACCATTATTAACTTATGCTCCCCAATTTATTGTCGTTTCATTTCAGACTCAGAATTACTTCTTATCAATTTCCCCAAACTTAGAATTGGATTATCATCATTTATTTTCCCTTAACTTAGAAATTGTATTATTCTCCCCTCAGAACTTGGAATTACTTTTATTCTCCACGGACTCAGAAATCGTAGTTTATTTTCCCCGAACTTAGAAATCGTAGTTTATTTTCCCCGGACTTAGAAATCGTATTATTTTTATGTTTTAGTTTAAAATAATTTCACCAACATTTACTTACGTTTAATCGGCAATCGTAATTTTCATCTTTGCACTTTTACAATTTTTCACTTTGAATTATTATTATTACGTATCACTTTATTTCATAGTGGCGCACTTCGGCCTTTGTTGAGTTGTAAACTGACTTCGTTATCACTGTACCTGCTAATATATCTTTTCTCCCCTACTCCGTCAGTGGGTATGGTCTAGAAACTCGTCGCTCATTTATAACCAATCAAATAATTACATTCAAAGTAGTTTCTGATGTAATTTTGTATGCTCTCAAATAATTGTAAGCTGGTCGCAGCTGTCTTCGTTATCAACATGCGGTGTTTTGATAAATCTAATTGCTTTTCCATAAACAACTCATGCAAATCGACTTTTTATTTTAGTATCTGCATGTTATTTACGCAATTTTTAATCTCCTTTTTATCAAAAATGGTTGACTATTTGTACGCATTTATATTATGCTTCCTGAAGCTCTATTTCTATCTCCGTATTTATCTAATTGTTTGGAACTCTTTTGAATGCGTGTTTATTACACTTTATTACGTTTACATATAAAATAATACGCGTGCTTCCACTGAAAAATATCATTATTTGCATTGCCTAAATTTAACTAAAACTATGTCTACAGGGTATTAACTATTTTCTATTTACCTAATGCATGTGTTCCTGGTTTCTACGCTAACTATGCGTCTTCCTATGTTTATTTGCGTCACTTAAAACTATTTATACTTTATCTACAGGGTGTTGACTGCTTACTATCTACAAACTATCTCCATTTCTCAATTCTTTACTAAATAAATGCAGTTTTCTGCTGCCTATGGTAATTTCTTATTTCTAAACGACCTTTACTATAAAGTACACCCTTAAACAACCCCTTATCACAGCAATATATATATATATATATATATATATTATATATATATATTTAATGTGTTCTGATAATTTGGCTAAGACAGTTTAATAGATCTGTGCGTGTGCGCGACGTGCGTACGTTTGTGCGTGCGTGGATGTGTGATGTTTAAAGGAATATCATAGGTCGCTGATATTTACATTGATGTAAGTAACTGTAGAATTGTTGTTTGCATACCTGTTTACAATAAAATGAACTAATGTTATTATAACAATAGGTTTAGGTGACGTAGAAATAGAAATTGATTGCTTTAATTGTTCAAACATACAGGTGGTTTGTTTTAAAGGATGCCTAATTTGCTAGAAGGGAAAAGTAATTAAAATTCCCCTCCAGATTGCTCGTCGTTCAAGGAAGTGTTATTGAAAACGTAGCTTGACATTGCACCCAGGTAAATTTTTTAATTGTTCAATTTTGTTCTATTTTCTTCCATTTATTTCAATAGGTACCCACCCCCGCACCAACGTAGCTAGTCGGTGCATTCTTACTTTGTTACGAGATTCCGGCACTTTGTAGGCAATTCCAAATTTAATAATTTAATATTTCATTCACCTGCAACAAGAGATACGCTTGACGAAGTGGTAACTGATATTTTAAACCGCTTTTTAACACTGAAACCAGAAACAAATAAGTACGTTCACAAAATTATGAATTGTTTTGGGCAAAGGCAACCTGTAAGTTGTTTTTGTATCAGTCTGTGGAAAAAAAAGTGGGTGTTAGAAAAATTAGTAAAGAAGTGACGTTTCTATTTATTTTGGTTTGCAATATTTAATGTTATACGAAGCACGTTTCGTTAAATGACAACGAAATAAATTATACGTTTCTTAAATTTGTCAAGAAAATTAAAATATATCATTATGAAAGGTCGGAGGAAAATTAGATATTCTACACAAATCCTCATATAAACTTGATTTTACAAAAATTTACTAAATGAAGATAGAGACATAATAATATGTAATTATTATTTCAATAATTATAAACGCAAACATAGTTTAGGATTTGATAACAGACCATGAATATTCTACATAGTAATTTTTTTGTTTCTATAGATATTTTTAATTTAATGGAAATTCTGTCATAAACAATTGTGATTCTATATTTAAATGGGTTGGGCAGGAAGGGGTTTATCAACATTCCGCGGTTGAAGCCCTTTTTTTATTTTTTATAATTTAGCAACTGAAGCATTGCATAACCTTCATTCAAACTCCTTTACTAGAAATGAGGATGTATAATTATTAATATACATCATCAACCTTTTCAGTTAGTAATAATAAACAATACTGTGTGCTTTAAAAATCCGACAGAGAGACAAGTTAATCATTGTCGACGTCTAATTTATATTTCTTGATATAAAACCGGCAATAGAGAAAATTGTTATCAATTAAAGACTTGGCAGACACAAGTAACTTGTCTTTCTAGTTGCATAGACATTAATACGCGAGTACAGCAATTCAGTGCATTCGAAAACTTATCCGGGACTTTGAAAAATGGAAGTAACCATTGCGTTGTATGTAATCGTGGTTGGAGCGTGTATAGTGTTTATATATCGACATTTAACAAGAAACTTTAATTATTGGAAAAATCGAGGCGTTCCACACCTACAACCAGTTGCACTTTTTGGAAATATGTTCAAAGTTGCTATTTTAAATCAGTCTCTAGGACAACTGGCCCAAGAGGTGTATGACTACAAAGATTCGAAATATACAGGATTTTTTGTTTTTGATCAACCTTTTCTTTTAATTCGTAGTCCCGATATCATTAGGGACGTTTTGATTCGGGAATTTGAATATTTCGACAATAGAAGTATTATAGAAAACAGGCGCGATGACGAAATCGGATCAAACTTATTATTTGTTATTAAAAATCCAGCATGGAAGTCGGTTCGAATAAAGCTAACCCCGGTATTCACCACAGGTAAAATAAAGAGCATGCTTCCTCTAATGCTTGAAGGTTCTGAAGATCTTGTGGCATTTATTAACAAAAAAGTGTTATATAATGACGTACTAATCGAAAGTCGAGAAATGAGTATGAAATATACGACTGATGTTATTTCCTCGTGCGCATTTGGAATTAATTCTCAATCTTTCAACCATGAGGATACAGAATTTCGTGATGCCGCACGCAGATTTTTTATATTTAGCGTTAGCAGATCTGTTCAAATGGCATCGTACTTTATTGCACCCTGTTTAGTTAGGTTGTTTCGAATGAAGTTTATGGAACCAAAGTCATCGGAATTTATGAGATCTGTATTTTGGAGGCATATGCACCAGAGAACAACAAGTAATACTAAACGTGGTGATTTAATAGATATTTTACTGCAGATGAAAGAAACAAACAACGACATCTTAGGTAAGTACCTATAGTTGGAAGTTTGATTTTTATGTTGTGTAATTTATTCAATAACTTTGCTATTACATGCCACGTTTTGCAGAATAGCAGATGTTCATAGTATACGTATGTATATTTTGCTGGTTTATCGCAAAACATTTTTATTGTGCAGAGTGTAGAAGTTTTAAAACTTGGTAGAAGTGTAAACTGGGTGGTGCTAAGTATAATCCCAAGATTGCGAGTTTGAGCTGGTGCTACCATCCGTCGTAATATTTAAAACTAAGCATAGAATCGAATTTTGCCATATAACACAGTTTTTATTGGTTTTACATAAAAAGTTTTACACGAAAGTTGAAAAGAAAAAATTTGCTACAAAAGTGTTTTTAAAAATTTTTAAGTTTGATCAATGCTATCAGACTATATCAGGCTACAACGTAAGACGATTTTTAAAATTACCTAGCAGTACCTAAATTAAATTTTCCAATATTTAATGTTTTACAACATGTGCAATTAGTAATGTATATTATAGTGCGTTTTACGAACAGATTTGATAATTAAAATAATAGGACGAGTTTCAGTTTCACAGTACAAACTTGGCACCAGTTAGAGAGCGAAAGAATTAATACATTGCGGTAACTATAAATACGTGCATAGATTCAAAGTCATTTCGAAAAATTGTTAATATATTTTCACTGTTCTTAGGGATTGTTCAAAATCATGTTGCAATTAGCTATTTCAATAAATTCAAAAACGTTGCAATTAACTTTTCAATGCATTAAAAATGTTAAGTAAAAGAACCATAAGTAGAGGAAAACTACGTAGTTTGTATCCACCTTTCACCACTTTTTACACCTCCCTCCATTTTTTTTCCACTGCAACTTTTCGTGCCTTACGCTTGGGGCGATTGTGCAACTTTTTAAATAGATGTTTATTTTTATTACAAAAGTCGTGCAGAAGTTTTATCCGTATTAACACAAACGACTTTTGAAGACTTCCGCACTAGCTCTGAACTCTATCTTCAGCGGTTTAGAGACTATCAGGGGGGTCGTTAAGTAAATATGGATGGGTAGGGCGCCACTGTACTTAGATAGGGTGTAAAAGCAAGAAAGATCGCTAAAAAAACACAGGAACCTCAATGAGTATATTCTGTTATTAGAATACAAGATTTTGTATTTTTAGATGGTACTACGTTTATCCTGAAATAAAATAAATAAAATAATATTGGAGACACTACATTTGATTTTCCAATGCTCCACCCGTTATAACTATGCGCTTTATTTACTAGATAATTAGAATAAAGAGGGACAATAATTGGGGTGTTTCAATATTATGATACTTTGTTTTAACTTTGTATTAATTGTAGAAGTACGATTTATATTGAATTATAAAAGTAAATTTAAAAATTTTATAACAATATATGATTTTTATGCGTTAGAAGAGGAAAAACGAACTGTTACACCACGCTCACCCCCTTTCCCACCTCTCTACGCCTAAATGTTTGCAATCCAACATACACATCTAATCCAGGTTAGACAACCTACAATACACATATAACTTAAATAGGACAACCGGAAATGCACGGACAGCACAACTAACGCCTGACTTTGTTACATCCGCCATTTTCTGATTACGTCACACCTCGTTATACAGGGTGTTCCACAAAAATAACGGTCAATATGACACTTGTTACAACTGCCATTTTTAGTTTAGTTTTAATTTAGTTTAGTTTAACCCGACTTATCTGGGCTTAGGGTAGGGTAGGTTTGCTGGAAAAATTGATAGGTTAGGTAAGCACCACCCCTCAGTGAGCAAGACCAAGCTATTCTGTGGATTCATCGATGTAGATGCAAGGTAAAGTGATATAAGTATCACTGCACATGGAAATATGTTGCGATCCTTGCTTTTGTATCGTATTTTTTCACGCTTGATGTTTGTGTGTAACAAAACCAACTTCAAAATTAGATTTGCTAATGCAGCTTGATATTTTTCTTAAAATGATTACTAAAATTTGTTCCGCAGTTCATATTTTTAGCTGAACACACTTGTTATACGAAAGTTTAAGTATTATTTTTTTAATTACATATAACATAGGACATACGAACTTCGTATTTCCAGTATTAAAATTGTCCGTGGGTTATAATTTTTTTCTTTGCTGTACCACACGTCCGTGAGGAGTCATAATTGGGAATACACAATCGGGAATTGTCAAATAGGTAAGTCCAACACTCAAAAGTTAAAAAGAATAGAATGACATAAAACGCAAGTCAAGGATACCTGTACAATTACAAAAAAATTTAACAAAAATGCTCCAAACTTATACCGGTAAATGTTAATACTAATTTCAAAAAAATTTACAAAATTTTTAATCCTACTAATATTGACTTTATATCTAAATTTATTTACATAATTACAACTATATTCGTCAGCTCCACTAAACAAAGGAACTTCAAAGTGCTGAAGAATAATAAAACATCGAGGTCAGAATCACCAATCATAACGGAGTTCTGCCTGATCTACTTATGTCACTCAACTCTGTGATCATGTAGTCTCTCCTAGACATTACCACAGAACATCAACCATATGCTGAAGCATTCAGCTTCCTAACATTTCAACCTGACAATAATTCAAGCCAAACACCACCGTAAACTATTCCTACACCATATTATGATATAGTCTTTATATCCGAACAGGATATAGCAAAACCCAAAATGAACTAAGTTCAAATAAACCAAGCATGTTGGTCTACAATCACCCTACTCCAATACTACATACTGGCAAACAGCCAATAAGGAATTTCATCTGAACAAAAAAAAAGGAATTTACACAAATAGGAATTCCTTAATTATACTGTACATACTATATTAAATAACTATGAACAAAACAAAAACTAATATTTGGACAAGTAAATTATCCTAAAGCAGCTTATTTAAAAAAGAGATACTACCCGCAAAAAAATTAAGATCCATTAAACGCAAGCTCAAAAAAAAACGCGTGCACTCAAATGCACTTTTTCACCACGAAGATGTCCCTACTTAACTTAACATCTCCACTATCTTCACGGTAAGATCACATCTAAAAAAGAAATTAATAAAGTGAAAACATACTAGTTAGCATCAAAAATATTCTCTAAGACCAAAAAAAAACTTAACCAGAACAAACAATAAACAGACAAGAATGTTTCTTATTTTTAATCAAGATATCAAGAGCATTGCTTAACTTTCAGAAGTGTCATTTGGATCTAAAGTAGAAAAAGGCTTCAAATCTTTAACATGCCATCTACCGGCTTTTGATCCATCTACATTATTCAAATCATACACCACACCTGAGCACTTCTTCTTGACAACGCTCAACACAAACTTTGGTGCAAGTTTAGCTGTAAATTTATCACCTGCGCTAGAGAGCACTTTGTTCACTCTCCACACTTTATCACCAACTTTAAAAGATATGTCTCGTCTTCTAAATTATATTGTTTACTGGAACGTTCATAAGCTAAACGTAATTTTGCACGAACATCTTTAAATATTTTAAGTAGACCTAAACAATCTGAAACATACGAAGGACGACTATTAAGAACAACTTCAATATCTCCCTCAGGAGTAACATCATCACCAAAAAATTTACCACTGACTGGAACATGCCGTCCGAAAACTAAAAAATTTGGAGAATAAGTCGTAGACTCATGCTTAGCGGAGTTTATTGCATATTGGATCTGTGGCAGCTCAAGATCCCACGAGTTATGCTCGTCAACATATGAACGGATAGCGGTACCAACAGTTCTATTGAACCTTTCTACGAAATTACACTGGGGGTAATACACAGCAGTATACCAGATCTTTTGAACATCATATTTGTCACACAGAGATTTGAAATTTTTCCCAGACAACTGAGGGCCATTGTCACAAATTATAAATTGTGGGACTCCATAAGTAAGAAAAACTTTTTCTTCTAAGAAACGTACGATGAGATGCGCTTTGGCATTTCTTAAGGGTTGCAATATGGTGAATTTCGAAAACCAATCTCCTACAACAAGCAACCATTTATGTCCTGCCTTGGAACGAGGGAATGGACCCATAAGATTCAGAGCAATAGTCTGAAAAGGGAACCTCACTGGTTTCTCCTTTCCCATCATACCCATAGGACCCAAATTAGAAGATTTTTGCGCATCACACGTTAGACACTTGCGACAGAATCTCAACACATCTATGTTCATTTTAGGCCAGTAGTAATGTTCTTGTATTCGTGCCATAGTCTTTAAAAAACCAAAATGGCCTGCTATAGCCGGATCATGACATGAACGAATCACTTCCTCCCGCTGTGACCTAGGGACGAGATGCTTCCATTCAACAATATTAGACGAAAAAGGTAAATTAGAAAATAAAAATTTAAATACAAAATCATTTTCGACTTTCCACTGTGGATAGTCTTCAGGCTTCAACAAAATTCTTTCACGTAATGAGTGATACCATGGATCTAAATTATCTAAACTAACTTGAACTAATTAACAGTATCTTTTCCTACAGGAAGTGCTCTACTCAAACAATCTGGAACAACATTGAACTTCCCCTTTCTATGTACTAAATCAAAAGTGTGTTGCCTCAAACGAACAGCCCACCTAGCTAATTTTCCAGTTGGGTTTTGGATATTATTCAACCACAATAGCGAAAAGTGGTCGGTGACGACAGTGAACCGGGCACCTTCTACCCAGGGACGAAATTTTTCTATGGCAAAAATCACAGCGAGACACTCCTTCTCGGTAACTGAGTAGTTACGTTCTGTGCGGCTAGGAGATTTACTTGCGTATGAAATTACACGTTCTTCATCACCAATTTTCTGAATAAAAACAGCACCTAAACCAGTATGACTAGCGTCACACTCTACTATAAACGGAACAGAATAATCAGGCTGCGATAATAAAGGAGCAGACACTAAAGCTTGCTTAATTTGAACAAATGATGATTCTGCTTCTGGGCTCCAGTTAATAACTTGACCTTTCTTTTTCTTCTTAATTAAATCATTTATAGGCGAAACTAAGGCAGAAAATTTTTTTATGAATCTACGATACCAGCTGTACATGTCGATGAAACGTTTTATCTTAGTCGTTGTTTTTGGACGAGGAAAATTAACCATGGCTGAAACCTTTTCTGGATCTGTCCTAAGAGAATTTTAACCTACTATGTAACCTAAAAATTTCAATAATTTCTTAAAAAATTCACATTTCTCTAAATTTATGGTGAGATTAGCATTCTTAAGACGTTCTTTTACTTCATTCAATAACTCAACATGTTCTTCAAAAGACGACGAACAAAGGATGATATCATCCAGGTAGCAAAATACATTAGGCTCAAATTGAGGACTAAATATTGCGTCAACCAGACGTTGTTGCGTTTGCACGCTATTTCTCAGCCCAAACGGTACAGTAACAAATTAATATTGACCTTTAGAGATGACGCTAAAAGCAGTTTTTTTCTTGAGCGCTTTTGGAAAGAGGGATTTGCCAAAAACTCTACCTCAGGTCCACGCTAGATATAAAATTTGCATTACGTAACGAGTTCAGTATTCCATCTATGTTTGCCATCGGATAACTATCATGTTTCGTAATATCATTCAACATTCTCCCATCAAAACAATGTTTATACTCGCCAGAAGATTTCTTTACTAGGACCACTGGAGAATTCCAGGGGCTCTGACACGGCTCAACTACTCCCAAACGTAACATCTCGTCTAACTCATCATTTAAAATTTTACTCAATCAGGCGACATGACATAAGGCTTCCTTCTAACTGGTTTTGCATCGCCTGTATCAATATCCATAACTATTTTATCCGTTCTACCCAATCTATCTACACTACTGATTTCCTTAAAAGAACTTACAACACGTTGTGCTTCTACTTTCTGAGCATCTGAAAAGTCATCTAAGTCAAACAAATAATCTTTACGTTTAAATGGCACTGAAGATTGTCCTATATAAGACAATTGATTTCCTATTTCTCCCTGTACATACCAAGAATTATTCTTAAAATCAGCTATAAGTCCTGTAACAGGCTACTGCTACCGCGTTTCTTTAATTCAAAACAAGTAATAATAAAGGTCTTTATTATTCACTGTTCACAAGTCTAATTAACAGTATTAGCCTTATTTATAGATGTTTTCAGGACACTTAACAATGAAGCACTATTACACTAATGAATTTACAAGCACTAATATCTTCTTAAACTAACTTCTTTACCATAGGTCCATTAACAACACTAACACAACTATTATTCAATCAAAGCTCTATCTATTTATGTATACTACAAGCTGCATGTACATTAGACACGTTTAGCTCATATAACATTTATGTATATATATTCTTAGGCTTCCAAAAAGCTCAACTACATTCACTATACACGATATAATTTATATGCGACATTCTTATGTGGACTAACTCTTACATTCATAAGCGGCCTTATATATACCCTAAATTAAAACATGACACATTATCTAGTAATTTCTAGAAGGATTCTCGAATCCTGAAGAATACGCTGTGCCCCGGGCGTTTGTATGTTTGATGGGTTGCCTAATAGTGGATCGCAACAGTCCAAATAATTTCGCAAAATCGCTTCCAAAAATAAATGCATGAGGTAAAGAAGGGACTATTAAAGCATTAAGGACACGGCACTGGGTTCCTATACAGATTGGCAAATCTACTACTTCTACCACAGGCTTTAAAGCTTCATCCGCAGTAGATACTCCTTTTCTATCGGACCTAAATATCTTCACCTTGAGCTCTTCTATTAAAGAGATGGCAAGGGACCCAACTATCGATGTAGTGCATACAGAATCCAACAGACCAGTGATGTCTCTATCAAATAACTTGACCATGATATATGGACGATTATCAGAGGGCTTCTCCACAAACAAAGAATCAGTTTTTGGAGCATCGGACTTACAACAGAATTGTTTAACTACTTTAAGCCAATCATACCATTCTTCCTTACAAAAAATTCTTTCTGGTTACACAACATAACTGTAGCCTTTTGAAATGAGGCAGGATGTCGGCCACGCAACATCTGCTTCCTTACTCGTTTTTTGAGCAGGATGGACAGGAATTTAATGTGACACCTTTATGACCACAACGATAACAAAAGATTCTCTTAATACTTCTACAACTTGCAAACATATGACCAGGACGGAAACAGTTCTAACAGATAGGACTTTTTTTATTCAATGAATTTTGAGGATTAACCGATACAGGACTAGAAATATTTTTGTCTAAAACTTGGACTTGTGAAAACGTCTTATTTTTATACTCTTGGCTTGTAGATGCCAAAAAATTACGACTCAATACTGGACGTTTATAAACATATCGTGGCTTGGAATGAAAATTACTTTTACTCAAAACATTTTTATTAGAATTATTTGACATTGCTGAAAGTGATTTTTGTTTTAACAAGGAGGCCTCCTCAAGTTTCTTACACAATTTTCTCAAAGTAGATATGCTATCTATTTCAGACAATGCTAGTTGTGAAATTAAATCTGGCAATAAATTTTTCTTATAATCCTAACCTTTGTAGTCTCTGCTGGGGCTTGTGGTAATCTACAAAACAAACTCTCCATATGAGCAATAAATAATACCACCGGCTGATCCTTCTGCTGTCTACTTGATTTTATATCTTCCCATATTTCATCCTCACAATGAGCAGGTAAAAAATCTTCCTTTAACCGTGACACTGGAGAACTCCAATCAGTTAACGAATTCCTCACACTTCTATACCAAAGAAGTCCTTCTTCCTCAAAAAACTCTACTGAACTATTAAATAAATCTACTTCCGATACTTTACGAGACTGGGCCAATTCATTTACTCTATCTAAAAATATATACAGCTCCTTAGGGTTTCCATTAAATTTTACGGACCAAGAACTAAAAGGTATTGGCGGCGAAAGATACGTTACTGTGTGCATAGGCACACTGACTGTTGAGGACGATGCATTAATTGTATCTTTATGGGAAGTGGATTCTGAAATTTTCTCCACTTTATCATATAACTCGGCTTCTAGAATAATGACAGTAGCTATTGTTTCATTTTTAAATGTGATAGCCTCTTCAGGGTTTTGTAAAGGAATTTGCATTCTCTTAACGCGACCAGACAAATGAGTCAACCTAGATTGAACCCTCTTAAAAACAGAATCCGAAGTATTTTCTTCAAATTCAGGCAAAATATTTCTTATCGAGTCAATAGTGGCATTAATTTCAGCAGATTCCACAGATCTATTAAACAACCTGATTTTCCAACTTCTTTTGCCAACAAACGACCTAGAATTTTTCTCTTCTCAGAAACGGACCTAGTACTTCTTATACCACGAATATTTAATTCATATTCCAGTTCCTCTTTGTGTAAATATACAATCTGATAAACGTCTGCCATTTTTGGATTCAGTACAAAAAAGTCTGATTAATCCTTACTAAAATTAACGTTCAGTCACGACTACTAATAAATTCATCAACATCGACAAAATATACTAGCTCAAAATTTACTACTATAAAAATTTAATACTTCAGGCTTAACCAAGATTATTTCAGTAAATGTGAACTAACAAAGACAAGATTAATTATTCGAACGACAGTGAAATTAGTCGAGCGACAGTAAAATTTAGTCAAACGACAATAAAATTTAACTCGAGTTCCACGTTTCGGGCGACAGTGTTATAAAATTTCTACTTTCTGGTTAATTATGCAGAGGGTGGCTTCAGTTAAGGTGACATAGAGATCAAGGAAGGATTTGCTTATCCACACATCTTTTTCATATAAACACGATTTAAACGAAGGATTATTTAGAGAAAATAAGTAATTATTATGTCAATTATAGATTCTAGTAGCATAATGCAACATTTGATAGTAGACTAAGAATATACTAAGATATATGTCCTTGTATCTTATCGTATATTTAATTTAATGACAGTATATAAAATTAGCGACCGTTATCCAGTAGTTAAATGTTTGTAGGGAGTTTGTTAATATTCTGCGTAGTAGACCTTTTTTGTATTTTCTAATTACACAATCAAATCATTGTATAACATTCCCGCATATTTTTCAATAAAAATAAGAATATATAATTACTAATATTCATCATCAGCTAAAAATTGCAAACAGTTGAAATCCGGCTAAGTGACAAGTTAATCATCGTCAAAGTATAATTTATCCGACGTTTAGCTAACAGCCAAATTTAAAATACAATCAAATTATCATGCTTTATATAAATTTTTATTCTAAACCGTTTTAAATATTATGTAAATTTGATTAATATAATCTAAAGAAAATAGTATTTTTTAATGTGAGATTCTGCAATATAAAAAAAATTCCTCGTGAATATCAGCTAGCAAATTGGACTTCCATATACCATAAACGCCTACCTTACCTGATATCACAAGGTCGAGAATTTCTTGTTAATAAGAAAACCCCAAGGTAAAGTTGGATGGAAGATGGTTTGAGGAAAAGAAAAACTCATTAAAGATAAACGGCTAGTAGAGTGTTATCTGTGGGTGGATCATGAGCTTGGGTCATGGGTTGACAAACGACCAAGATAAAGAGCGCCACCGTATTTTTCAATACAACAACATACGAAGATACGTGTAATTGTATTAGGGGACTGCAGAAACCTGAAGTCTACACCGTTTATGTAGCCACCAAACCTAAATATCGACCTTGCAAAGCACTTACCAAAATGTCACTTACTAGATGTATTACAGATGTCTCTGCATATCCTGTGAACAAAGAAATGCACAACAGGGACACCGTTTGTGTCCTTAAAAATATTCACCAATAAATAACATATTTGCTTTTAAGTTCCAAAAATCTATACACCCACGGTACATTAGACAAAGTTAATCTTTTGTTTATTAAGAACCAAAAAATATCCTCTGAATTTTTAATAATAAAAGAATTAAGCAAAATTAAAGAGATTCTATTCACTTAAATTTGTTTAGTTTGTTTCAATAGAAGTATTTACAATTATAATAAAAATTTACTTGAAAGAAAACTAATGATGTTCTTTCTAGAATAATATAAATTTCATTAGATTTTCAGTATCACAACATGTCATCAGTCTAAGGTATTCGTTTTCTTAATAATATTACACTTTGGAATTAAGATAGCCTTGAGTAGTACTACAATAGACTACAATTAACGATCAAAAATATTTCATTTAAGTGTTACTAAATTGTACCATTCAGACAAAGAATAAACTTTAGCATTTTCTCCTTTAAGAGTGTATCATTTCTTAAGGTTAAAGTACATGTCCTCAATATAAGCAAAAATATTTTAATGTAATTTAAAATAATATGTGGTGATAGTATCTAAAAATTGTAGGTATTTTGGCATGTGGTTTTAATAACACTTTTTAGTGGAGCTAATAATTGTTCCCTTAACGATTAAATATTTAAGGCTACACTACCGCCATCTTTAAAATTGTTTTTATAAAGTTACTAATACAAAAATAGGGTGTTTATACAAAAACCCACTTCAAGATAACGACATTAAAATAATATATTAATCTTTCATCTAACTTGGAACTTTTAAATAAATTCAATATAATTTAAGGTCAAGATCACTCACGTGCATGAAGTACAGTTGGAACTAAAAAAACTTGAACGTTCTTACTAGAACAAAACAATGCCATATGTCGACCAAGCTAAACCATCTGCAATCCACACAAAAAGATGTTCATATTATAACGTTGAATTTAAATTGGGACCCACAAAAACCTTTTTAATAAAATATTATTAAATAAAATCTTCTCTTGATGTATCTAAGTTTTCATTATTCCAAAATTTATGTAAAACTTTTACCTCTCCATTATTGCACTACGGAAAATGAATAAATAAATTTTATAAAATTATTTCATACTAACTGCATTAATGATGTACACCAGAATTTTTCATCATGTAGGCAGAAATCAAACTGCTTCACCAATAGTGGAACACAAAAACAATTTACACTAAAAGCTATCAGGAACCAGACTATGACACGATGGTATTAATTGTTTAATCTTTTTTTGGAACACGATGCCAAGCAAATTCGCTTGACGCCATCTTGTCTCTTCTTATCACCAGTCGAGCAGCTTTCTCGTTCAAGCTCTAGTCAAAAAGTGATTGCGAAAATGACAGATAAGTAACTAGCCTAGTAACTTAGATATCTGAAGGGAAGGAGCCCATTATACATAATACCTATAATAAGCTATCTTGTGTCACCAGACAATTACAAATTATGTTTTGATTTTATTAAGGCATAATATTAAATTTATAGAGAATACGCAACTAAAAAAAACTTTACAACTCTCTCTATTCAAAAAACCAAAATTCTACTCACGATCACGTTGACTGATTAGATTAATTCTGATTTTTCACACACATGTGTGTGGCGATAGTTACTTTGTTAAAATCAACTTTATAACAAAGCAATATACCAGAACGCACAACGTGATTTAATTTGACAAGATAGTATAATTTTAGATCATATTGAGGTTTATTGATCACCTGGCCACAACTATTCGTCGTTTCAACTGTCAACTGTTTTGTAGTTACGTAGATTTATGAGATGTTCTCCATAGATCCCACACTAAACCTTAAGTTACTGAATATACCTTATGTATTTTATTACATATTGTAGCGCCTGTTGGTCGGTCTGTGACCAGAATAATACATCGGAATGTAAACGAAAAGTTTGAATACACAAAGAATGATTGCCAGGGCCTGCACTGCGAGATCCCTTGATTGATAGGTGCAAGACTATGCATTTAAATATTATAATAAGAAAGCTCAAAAATGTTATTTGCATATTCTGGGTTGTTATATATTTATCTAGAACAATTGTATACAGTATCAATTAGCGTTAAAGGGTTCTGCAGTTTAGTTCTATTTGCAGCTGTGATTATAATAAGAGTTTTGATCGATTTTGATCACCACGTAAATTCGGAAGTTAAGTTCCTATTAAAACTTTGAAAGTTGCAACGTGATATAAATTAGTCGTACAAATAAAATACCCTATGTGAGATGGATTATTGTATCGATATAAATCTATTATAGTGATAATATAAATTAATATAAATTAATCGCAGTG
Source organism: Platerodrilus igneus (assembly GCA_036346225.1). Classification (NCBI taxonomy): domain Eukaryota; kingdom Metazoa; phylum Arthropoda; class Insecta; order Coleoptera; family Lycidae; genus Platerodrilus; species Platerodrilus igneus. The sequence continues at coordinate 1,555,828 of JARFIW010001555.1, forward strand.
CAGTCAGTCAGTCTGAGTATTTCAGCTTTAACATTGTTGTTTACCTAGGCTACTCGCCCTAATATTAGTTCAATTAATTATTTTATTTCGACTTAGTATAATTTACAACAGTTTGTCAAAATTCCATAATTAATGTCTGCTTAAACTAATAAACATTTGTTACAAGGTTTGGAAGTAGTTTTTAAAAACACCGCTCCCAAGGCTAGAAACGTAACTCGCGTTCATACGCTAAATGCATTTTTTCACGAACATCTACAAAAATATCTAAAAGACCATGCTGATCCGACACATGTAAAGGTCGATTTCCTGAAATAATTTCTACATTATATTTAATTTCTAAACCTGGGGCATAAAATTTTTCACTTATTGGCACATGACGACCGTAGATCAAAAAATTTAGAGACTCAAATTTTCGGAATTTATGACGTATTGTATTTTTGTTAATTCATGATCCCATAAATCATGTTGACTAATATATGAGCGAATAGCGGTACCAATTGTTCTGTTAAAACTTTCTACAAAATTGTACTGAGGTGAGTATTCAGCAGTATACCATATATTTGAATTTCGTATTTTTTGCATATATCTTTAAAAATACGACCTGCTAACTGAGATTCGTTATCACAAACGATAAACTGAGGTACTCCGAACGTAAGAAATCTTTGTTCTCCAAAAATTTGTGTATCCAATGTGACTTAGCATTACGAAATGGCTGAAGTAAAGTGTATTCTGAAAACCAGTCTCCTACAACTAAAAATCATTTATATCCTAATTTGGATTGTGGAAAAGGATCCATCAAATCCAAAGCTATTACTTGAAGTGGAAATTCCACAATCTTTTTTCCCCATAAAATCCAAAGAAGCGACATTTGAAACTTTTTGCGCACTACATACTAACAACGACGACATAACCTTAAAATGTCCCTTTTCATTTTTGGCCAATAAAAGTGTTCTTTAACACGAGACATAGTTTTAGAAAAACCAAAGTGTCCTGCAAAAGGAGGATCATAAAAAGACCTAATTATTTCCTCACGTTGATTTTACGGAACTAATTTTTTCCACTCACTAATATTCGATACTAAAAGTAAGTGAGAAGGCAAAAATTTAAAAATCACATTTTTCTCAACTTTCCATTACGGGTACTCAATAGGTGATGCCATAATTTTTTTCTCTCAAAGAATCACTCCACTTGTCTAAATTATCTGTTTATCTATACCACACTAAAGCATTACCAAACAGAAGCTCTACTATACTACAAAAATCTTCATTTGTTATTTTACGTGATTGTGCTGACTCTACAACCCTATCTAAAAATGGATATCATTGATTTGAATTACCAGAAAATTTTATCGGCCACGCTCCAATAGGTGGAGGTGGTGTAACAAAAATAACTGATTGAACTGATTTTCCTTCCATTTGATCAGACATATTGACTGTTTCATTGAAATTATCGATACATTCAAACATTTCTGCTTCCAAAGTAAGAATCGTTGCCAACGTTTCATTTCTAAACGAAACAGCTTCTGTTAAATTTTCTTTGGGAAGTTTCATCCTTTTAACTCGACCTGTCAAATAAATTAACTTTGGATGAACTCTTTTATAAATTGAATCTAAACGATCTCCATTAAATTCTGGTAGATTACTTTGCACTGATTCTAGTGGCATTAATTTCTGCACACTCGTCTTTAAATTCAAGATAATATTCCGTAATATCAATAAGAAAACCTGGTTTTACTATTTCTTTCGCTAACAACCTAGAAAAAATTTTTCTCTTATCTACGACCGGTCTATTACTTTCTACTCCTTTTAAACAAAGTTTATATTCCAGTTCTTGGCCATTTTTTAAATTCTTATTTTTCAAAAATTGCTCACAACAAAATTTACTAAGAAGATGTGACTTCTTGCCTAACTATATTGGTACAAAACTTACAAAAAAAATTTTTTTTCTTTACTAAAGTGAGGTCCTATAAAAATGTGTGTAGTACTGAACTAACGGTAACAATTATTCGAGGACCTTGCGTTGGTCGTCAGTGTTATATTTTTTCTTTCGCTGGATAGAAATTTTTGAGGATGGCCTTTGTTAAAGATGTGTTAGGGCCAAAAGGCGTTGCGAAGAAAAAATATGGTGTTCTCGGTCTAACCTCAGGGTCTATTCCTGAGAAGACATGAGATGATCGTGATATTTTACTGAGACTAAACATAAAACACAAAAGAATCTTGGACGCCACAGGGTCTATGAAATCCATCAATAAAAAGTCATCCTGAGAGTAGACGCAGAAAACCCTTAAGAAAATAATATTAAAGTGAATGTTTATGAATCTTCTTGAAACCTGCAAAATATATCACCACGGGCACTATTTGTATCTTAAACAAAATGCATAAAAAGTAGTAAAATACCTCATTGAATAAAATTAATAAATTACAAATATTTAATTTAGAATCTATTTCGACCACTATGTGCATCATCAGTGAAACCTGTAACTAAATAAAAAAACTGTTCTTGAACACTATCGAGGATATTCTCACTCACCTTAGGCTGAAGTGAACCTTCCCAACCCATAATTTACAATTGTGCTTTAACACTTATCTGAGATATTTCCCACCTCATGGTGTTCTAACAACAACAAGCGAGATGACATTATAACAACTATACTACTTAATCTACTAGCGGAACCAATTCTGCCATTGGTTGTTGACCAATAGGAAAGCAAGATGGCGCATTGACCTTTATCGGTGTAGAGGTCCTTATGTTTAACAATTTAATTGATTCAAGGCATTTAGGAGGAAAACGTTGGTACCGCTTTTAACAATTTAACATTTTCTAGTTTAACGGGTGGCTGGTTTCAAATATATTTGGCGACCTGAGACCTTTCATATTTACCATATTTGAAGTGAGCAATGTGTTCTTTAAATCTTGTTTATATTCCTCTTGGTCTGGCCAATATATTTTGAAAACACCTGGTCCTGCACAACAATTTCATAAATCCCCGACTTTTGCAATTTTCCACCTTGTCTTTTGGATTACCAGCAAATCTTTAATTCTTAGCAGTGAAAGCAATTCTTGAAATTACACTGTTTGATCATTTTATCAAGACCCTTTGGTTTTGTGAAACGGAAGTTTAACATATTTAACATTATCGTTAGAGGTGGTTGACTGCAAAGTCGTTGATTTACGGATGTTGATCTTATTTTACACTTTCTAAAATATTATCTATAATATCGAGAGAAACATTGTAATTCGCTATTTGTTTAATAAAGCAAATTCCTTATTAAATCTGTTTTATTTAGCGAAATTCAATAATTATTAATTAAAGTTAAATGAAGCCAACTGTATGCATGATTGAGAAGACAAAATAAAGCGATTTACATTGGTTTCTTTTCATAAATGTCAAATTCCCATTATCCATTTCTAATTACTAATGTACTGTGGAATGTCCATTCCTAGTTCACACGTAAATTTTATGCTTGAAATTTTGAATTCATTTCTTTAAGAAAAACATCAACATTTGATTTAGTCAAAACTGCAAAATATCATCCACGTAGCCATATTCTTGGGAAGTATTTGAGATTTTTTAACTCGGTTTCAAAACGAGACAAAATTGTATGAAGTTATTTCATTGTTGTTCATGTTGTTAACTTGTTGAATTGAAAACAGTTCGTACGCAATGGAACAAGCTTGATATAGTCCTCAACTTTGTCATCATCAATATCAAGCTTGTTTCGCATTGCATGTCCCAGAACTGTTTTCAATTCAACAACAAGTTGTACGAACAACATGAAGGCACAGCAATGGGAAATAGCTTATCACCTTTCATAGCAAATTTATTTATGTCTCGTTTTGAAACCGAGTTAAAAGAAAACTCCAAATACTTCCCAAGAATATGGTTAAGGTACGTGGATGATATTTTTGCAGTTTTGACACTTCTAAATCAAATGTTGATGTTTTTCTTAAAGAAATGAATTCAAAATTTCAAAGCATAAAATTTACGTATGAACTAGAGAATAATGGACAATTACCCTTTTAGATACATTAGTAATTAGAAATGGTAATAAATTAGAATTTGACATTTATAGAAAAACCAATGTAAATCGCTTTATTTTGTCTTCCTCTAATCATAGCATACAACATAAGTTGGCTTCATTTAACTTTTAATTAATAGATTATTGAATTTCCTTTAAATAAAAAACAGATTTAATAAGGAATTTGCTCTTATTAAACAAATAGCGAATTACAATGGTTTCTCTTCTGATATTATAGATAATATTTTAGAAAGTGTAAAATAAGATCAACATCCGTAAATCAACGACTTTGCAATCAACCACCTCTAACGATAATGTTAAATATGTTAAACTTCCGTTTCACAAAACCACAAAGGGTCTTGATAAAATATTCAAACAGTGTAATTTCAAAATTGCTTTCACTAATACTAATAAAATTAAAGATTTGCTAGGTAATCCAAAAGACAAGGGAGAAAAATTGCAAAAGTCGGGGATTTATAAAATTAGTTGTGCAGGGCCAGGGTGTTTTCAAAAATATATTGGTCAGACCAAGAGGAATATAACAACAAGATTTAAAGAACACATTGCTCACTTTAAATATGGTAAATATGAAAGGTCTCAGGTCGCCAAACATATATTTGAAACCAGCCACCCCGTTAAACTAGAAAATGTTAAATTGTTAAAAGCGGTTCCAACGTTTTCCTCCTTAAATGCCTATGAATCAATTAAAATTGTTAAACATAAAGGACCCTCTTAAACACCGATAAAGGGCCAATAGCGTTATCTGCTTTGCTTTCCTATTGGTCAACAACCAATGAGAAAGCAAGATTAAATTGGTTCCGCTTCAGTAGATTTAGAATTAGTATAAATTAAGTAGATTTGTTATAATGTCACAATTCACTTGTTTGTTGTTGAGAACACCAGCCTGCGGGTGAGGAAAATATCCTCGATAGTGTTTAAAGCAACAATACAGTAAATTATAGGTTGGGAAGGTTCACTTCAGCCTAAGTGGTGAGGAGAATATCCTCTGAAGTGTTCCAGAACAACAGTTTTTTTTTTTTTTAATTACAGGTTTTCTACTGATGATGGCCACATGGTGGTCGAAATACGTATTTAGTAATTTAAATATTTTTTGTGGTTAAGGGTTTTTATTTAATTTTATTTAAATCGTGCCACAGTGTTCCTATAGATTATTATTTCCTCCAATTTGAATTTAAATGTATCGTAATATTATATTCTTAAATTGAAGTGATTAAACAGCCTTTTATATTCTTGTAAATTCATCTCAACCAATCTCATAGACTACTAATTTTTATTAGATTTTTAAAAATAAAACATTTTGAGTTTTGATTAACGTCATCATTAGGTCTTCAGTCCTGGAACTGGTTAGACGTGTACCTTAATTGTTTACTATTCTGACCTAATCTACACATTTCCTGAAATGTGCACAATCTGCATCTATCACTATCTGATCTAGGTCTACATCTACCTCCTTTTTCCTATCTCGGCTCGTAATGTATCCCAAAATTCCCCAAAAATGCGTTAGAACGTATTATGCCCTTCTATTTCTCCTTTTTTTTCTTACAGATATTCGTTTTCCTCTACTATTTCTATAAACTATTTGTTATTAACTTTGTCTGTCCATGCTAGCATCCTGCTACATCTGAAGCCCAATATTTAAAAAAGATGCTACCGTTTTTCTGTCTGCTTTTCCTACTGCCCGTATTTCATAGGCATACTGTGCTGTGCTCCACACATATGCTTTCTACAATTTTCTTCTAGCTTCTATGTTTGTTGTCTTTGATTAAAGGCGCTGTTTTTTTTTGTTAGATGCAGTTCAGTCCTCTTCTATTGTTTTACAATTATATACCCAATTTCTCCGACATTCAGTGGTTGTGAAGGGGGGTAAGCAGCTTGTGACAGTCAAGTTCCCCCAGCACTTGAACATTTGCCGATTTTTTCTAATATACCTTTTCGCACAGTCAACATTAGTTACAGATATTTCACAACTAACACTTGTATTTGTTTATAATAGTCATCAGATTTATCTGAGTTTATTTTTTCGTCATTAGGTTTTCTGTCTCAAAACTGGTTGGACACGTACTTATTTATATTCTGAGTTAGACTCCTGAGATTCCCACACAGCCTATATACGGCTCGGTTCCCCTTCTATTGTTTTCTAATTATATGCTCTATTTCACCGAGATTCAGTGAAGGGGGTTAAGCAGCCTGTAGCTGCCTGGATTCCCCAACACTTAGACATTTGCCGAATTAATAGTTTCCTAGTAGATCCTTTCACACTATTAACATTATTCGAGGATATTGCACAACCAATATCTGTAGTTGCTTATAATAATCATCAAGTTTAGGTACAGTTATTATTTTCGTCATTAGTTTATCCTTCTTGGGAGTGGTTGGATGCGTATCTACAATGATTTCTATACTGAGCTAGCCTACACATTTCCCTGAAATTCGTACAGCCTACATCTTTCACTATCTGTGTGCAATACTCGAACCTAGGTCTACCTCCACTTCCCTTTTTTCCTATCTCTGCTTCTAATATATTCCGTACTATTCCCTCATGCCGTAGTATGTGGCCTGTCATCATATCTATTTTCTTCTTCACCGTTTTCCACATATTTCTTTCTTCCCTACCATTTTTAATACCTATTTGTTCTTAACTTTCTCTGTCCATGATATCTTCATCATACGACTGTAACACCACATTTCAAAGGCTTCTACTTTTTTCTTGTCCGCCTCTCCTACTGTCCAGGCTTCACAGCCATACAGTGCTGTGCTTCATACATATATTTTAAGTAATCTTTCCCTTGTTTCTATGTTTGTTGTCTTTGAACACAGTAGTTACTTTTTCTTGTTGAATGTAGCACAACCTTGTGCTAATTTATGTTTTATATCTATTGCGCTTTTCCCATCTTGCGTTATTTGGCTTCCTAGGTAGCAGAAATCCTTAACCTCTTGTAAGTTTTTGTTACCTATTTCTATTCTTGTTTTGGTTTATTTTCCCCTCCTTTGCATACTAGTACTTTAGTTTTAGTTTTGTTAATTTTCATACCGTATCTCTCTGTTAAAACCGTTTCCATTTCATTAAGAGCAGCTTCTAACTCTTCTTTGCTAGATGCTAATACCGCTATATCATCTGCAAATCTAAGCAAATCAATTTTTTGTCCTTGCATAGTAATTCCAAGTGTCTTCCTGCATTTGAAAGTATTCACTGCCTCTTCAATGTACAAGTTAAAAATTAATTAGGATAGGGCACATCTCTGTGTCACCCCTTTCCTAATGTTTACTTCTCTACGTTCCTGCTCTAATTCTATTACTGCTGTTTGCTCCTTCTATAGGCTATGTACTATTCATCTATCCCTATAACGCATTCGAATCTTTTTAAGTGTTTCGAACATTTTTTTCCATTTTACATTGTCGAATGCTTTTTTCAGATCTACAAACCTTATATATATCAATTCCCCTTTTTCTATTGCTTTCTCCATTACCACCCTCAGAGCTAAAATAGCCTCCCGTGTTCCCCTGTTTTGACTAAACCCAAATTGATCTTATCCTAATATTTTTTCACCTCGTTTTTCCATTCGTCTTTGTACAATTCTAGTTAATGTTTTTGACACGTTTGCTATCAGACGTATTGTTCAAAAATTTTCAGATCTATCTACGCCTTTCTGTTTTGGTATACTTACTATGAGGTTACGTTTGAAATCTTTGGGTATCTCGCCTGTCTCATACATATAGTTTACAAGTTGGAAGAGATGTTCCGTTACTGCTTATCCAGCGGCTTTTAGAGTTTCTGCTTGCACCTTATCTGTACCCTGCGTCTTGCCATTTTTCAGATTCTTTAATGCTAATTCAAACTCATCTCGCAGTATAGGATATCCTAGATCATCATTTTCAATGTTTAATTCCTGTTCTAATGCTGTTAGTTCCTCTCCTGCATATAAATTCGCTATATATTTTTGTCATCTACATACTTTCTGTATATTTTCTATAATGACGTTTCCTCCCGCGTCCTTTATATTTTTGCTTTTAGGTTTTATATCACTAAAATTGATTCTAATTAGTTTGTATGCTTCATCTGTCTTTCCTATTTCTATCTTAGTCTGCACCTCTTTGTACTTTTCATCAATCCATTGTATTTAGCTTTTTTGTATTTACGAACAATTTCCCATTTTGTGGCTTTGTATCTTTGATTTCCGGTTTCGTCTGATTTATTTTTGTATTTTCGCCTTTTTCCTATTAAATTTAGGATATCCTTTCTTATCCATGGTTTCTTATTTTCTTTTTGTGCATACCCCAGAATACCCGTTGGGCGCCATGTCTAAGCTGGATTTAGTGTTATTCCATTCTGTTTCTGCTTCCTATTATCAGATATATTCCCGATTTCTTTCAGCAATTCATTTGATTTGTTTTTGGAATCTTTCTCGAGTATCTTTATCTTTTAGTTTCACAAAGTCAAAATGTCTTTTTCCGTTCCTTGTTTCAAATTTTTAAGTCCGATCTTCATAATTACGATATTGTGGTTAGTGTCTAGTCTATATCTGCTTCTGGGTAGCTTCTACAGTCTTTTATTTGATTCCTAAACCGTTATCTAACAAGAATGTAATCTATGTGATATCTTCTTATATCTCCTGGCATCTTCCACGTATATCGGCTTCTAGTATGATGTTGAAATAATGTGTTTGTGATGAATTAATTGTTCTTGTCGCAAAATTTTACCAGCCTATTTCCCCTGTCGTTTCTCCACCCTTTCCTACCCTGCCCTACCTCTGCATTAAAATCCCCCATACTTATTAAATTTTCATGTCTTTTACGTATCTTGGTATGTTCTCGATATCTTTGTAGATTGCTTCTACCTCTTCGTCACTGTAGCTAGAGGTGGGCATGTATACTTGTATTATTACTGTGTTTAACGGTTTGGATTCTAATCGAACCATGAGTAGTCTATCGTTCTTTTGTACGTAGTTTTCTACACAATGCCCTATCTTTTTCCGCATAATAATCCCCACACGTGAATTTCCTTCCTCTGCTCCTGTATGAATTACCCTAAGGTCTCCACTGAAAAAATCCCCCGCCACTGAACACCGAACTTCGCTGATCCCTACTATGTGTAATGCTAACCTATTCATTTCAATTTTCAGGTTCTCTAGCTTACCTACTTGCCTCATACTTCTATCATTCCACGCTCCGACTCGCAAAATGTTTTCGACTCTTATTCTGAACTTTCCGATCGTACCCTCCGAAGTAGTCCCCTCCAGGAGATTCTAATTGGGGACTATTTTAACCCTGGAATTTTTTACCCCGGATAATGCCATGGTGTTTATTACAATTTAAGTACGCTGTGGTGGTTTCCCGTTGCCTTCCACATTGCGGTAGTGTGTCTTAGCACGTCATACCGACTCCTATGGTCTCTGTCCATCTAAGTAGTTTTGAAAGAGCCGCTGCCCTCTTTTGGGGACCTGTCTTAGTCTGTTTCTTCACTAACGGCCCTACTACTTTGGTCGGACCTGTAGTTTGGCTTTTTAGTTCACTAGAACACGCAAGCCATTTCACCCGTTCTAGTAATTCTAGAACTTCGGCAAGGTGCAGGTCTATTTGAAATGGTTTTGATTAGCATCTAATAAAAAATTAGTTTCTCTTAGTCTTTGTACAAAATTATCGATGTATACGCAACAGCATAAATGTGAATACTGAAGAAATTATTAAGTAGGCAAAAAATTATAGTAATAAACAGACTATACCTGTCATAATTAAATACTTAATATTTTATTAACATAAATCATTCGATATAATCAGAGATCCTTGACATAGCTAGCAAGCACAAAAAATATGTGTTTAGCCTAATTTTTAAACTTTCTAAGATTTATTTTATTTTCTTGTTATCAACAATTTTCAAACACAATATTCAATCAGTAAACATAAGCGTTAAATGTTTTAATGAAATATACAAAACTGTTTTGAATCACTACATATGTTGTAAAATAAAACTGAATGTGAAACCTAGAAAATAAACCTGCTTCAGCTTAGAGAGAGAGAGAGAGAAAGAGAGAGAGAGAGAGAGAGAGAGAGAGACAGAGAGAGAGAGAGAGAGACGTTTGGCCCCGAACCATTTCCAAGGTACGTAGTTTGCGATGCCGATGCCTAAAACCTGACAAATATTTTATCTGAGCACTTGAGTAGCATATAGGGGTATACATTTTTAGTGCAGAAAAAGTAGCAACTAGTCCCAGACTGTTATTGTTTTTCTTCCCCACCAGTCTGTTAATGTATGGACAATATACTGCTCCTATATACGCACAACCCACTTTTGATACAAGTATGTTCGAATAAGTGAAAATTGATTATTATGATCCAATTTGCGATATTCAGACAGGAAATAAATGTGTTGTTCCTTATAGTCATGGACTATTTAACAAGGACGATATGAGAGTTTGTTTAACATTAATTATTTAATATTATACGATCCACTTCAATGATATTAATTATAGATCTGTATAATTTTGTCATAAACATTAATAGCAAACTGAAAGAAAAGGTCAAGGAAAAGACATGTTCTCATCCGAACTTAACTTAAGGAATGGCTACTAAAAGCAGATAAGCAATTATTGTATGATGTATAGATCCTAACGTAGTGCAACATTTGATAGCAAACTATGAATATTCCAAAATCATTTGTCCTTGCTTCTATTTTGGTTTATTTGATTTAATGACTATGTTTATCATAACGGCAACCCTGTATTAAATAGGTTGAACTGGGAAGGGGTTTGTTAATATCCGAGGTAGCAGATATACTTTATAGTTTTGAATTGCATAACCAATACTTTGTACATTTAACCTTCCCCTACTTTTTCAATGCAAATGTGAATATATAATTCTTAATATTTACCTTCAACCTTTTTAGCTAGAAGTCTTATTGAGTATCATGTTAATAATCTTCAACATCCTAATTTATACTCTTTAATATAAAATGGAAAAACAGAAAACTGTTTTCAAATAAAGACCAACCGACACAAGTAACTTACTTTCTTGTTGTTTATATACGTATTACACTTAGTGTGTATCAAAAGTTTCCAAGAAATGGAAGTGTCCTTTGCTTTATGCGCAATCGTAGTCGGAGGGTGTATAGTGTTCATTTATCGACATTTAACAAGAAACTTTAATTATTGGAAGAATGAAGGCGTTCCATATCTGCCACCAATTATACTTTTTGGAAATATGTTCAAAGTAGCTGTTCTAAAACAGTCACTTGGACAACTGGCTCAAGAAGTATATAACCACGAAGATTCGAGATTTACTGGATTTTTTGTTTTTGATCAACCTTTCCTTTTAATTCGGAATCTCGATCTCATTAAAGACGTTGTTATTCGAGACTTTGAATGTTTTGACAACAGAAGCGTTATTGAAAACAGACGCGATGATGAAATTGGATCAAACTTATTATTTGTTATTAAAAACCCAGCATGGAAGTCAGTTCGAACAAAGCTAACCCCAGTATTCACCACAGGTAAAATAAAGAGCATGCTTCATCTAATGCTTGAAGGCTCTGAAGACCTGGTAGCATTTATTGACAAAAAAGTTTTATATAATGACGTACTAATCGAAAGTCGAGAAATGAGTATGAAATATACGACTGATGTTATTTCCTCGTGCGCATTTGGAATTAATTCTCAATCTTTCAACCATAAGGATATGAAATTTCATGATGCTGCACGCAGATTTTTTACATTTAGCATCAGCAGATCTATCCAAATGGCATCATACTTTATTGCACCCTCTTTAGTTAGGTTGTTTCGAATGAAGTTTATGGAACCAAAGTCATCGGAATTTATGAGATCTGTATTTTGGAGGCATATGCACCAAAGAACAGCAAGTAATACTAAACGTGGTGACTTGATAGATATTTTATTGCAGATGAAAGAAACAAACAACAATACCTTAGGTAAGTACCTACAATTGGAAGTTTTTTATGTTACGTGATTTTTACAATAACCTTGTTATTATGAGACACGTTTTGCAGAACAACAAATTTTCAGGGTAACTAGGTGTATGAAAGTCGTGAAAAAAATCCTGGTCGTATTTCGTAAAACTCAGAAAGAAGATTTTGGTACTAAGTATAGCCCTAAGATTGCGAGTTCGAGTTGGTGCTACACCCGCCGTTATCTTAAAAAGTTGGCTCATTGAATCGATTTTGGTATATAACACAGTTTCTATTGGTTTTATATACAAAGTTCTACACGAAAGTTAAAAAGCAAAAGTTTGCCATAAAAAGCTTTCTATAATTTATTACGTTAGGTCAATACTATTCCATTATCAGTCTCCATCGTAGAGCGTTTTTTAAAATTACATATTATTACATATTATTACATATTATTTACATATTTAAATAAGTAAAAATTGAAATGGTTTTTAACTCAAAGAGGCAGAAAAATTTACAAGTGCGAAATTGAAAACAGCAAGATATCACAAAAGTAGTTAGCTTTACCACAACAATTGCTTTAACGGCTTACATACAAGGACGATGTGGTAAGCAAAGATGGAATACCACTTAGAAAAGTGGCCACAAACTTGCGGTCTGTTTCTCATACACCCTAAGCCCCGCGCTCGAATCCCCACACTGTCCGCTTGAAAAATGTTAAGCGATCATTTTTCACAAATATACACCCTGGTTCGGATGAGATGTAAAATGGAGGTCCCGTGTGTGAGTGCTGTCACGCACGTTAAAGATCCTTACCTTGCTTGGAACAGCAAGGGTCCGATTTAATTCCAAATTTTCCAGGTAAAAAAAACTCGCTTTCTGGCCAATGTAGTACCTTCGGGTGGAACATTGGAAATCACATGTAAGGTCTGTTCCTCAAAAACAGAACTCGCAGTGTATTTTTTTTTAATCTTTTACTGGAATATCGTTGCTGGTACATCTACAACAAGGGATAAAGTGATTTGAAGCTGTAAAGTCTAACCGTTTGTCAGGATGCGTTTGCTCTGAAAACGTTCTAAAATTGAAAGGCAGTGAGTCGATAATTTTACAGGTTACAGATTCAGAATCAGTAACCACAAAAGCTTTACAGTCGTATGATAATAAAATAATATCTCTTGTTAGTATATTTTGTGCACCCAATCTTATTCAGAAAGTAAAAAGGTTTTTCGAAAATAAAATGAAAACGTTGAGATAGCATGTTCAAGTGTAGTAAAAATTTGCAAGAAAAATTATGACACCTATATAGAGTGTATGTAGATGTAATATAAAAAGAAATAATTGTTATTATCGTATTTACTACCACGTACTAAATTTTGCAGTAATCAACCCTTGGTTACTGTATAGACGAATCCAATAGCAATTTGGAAGATCAAGGAAGATGCCGTTAGTTGATTTTAAGACTGAAGATGCGAATGCTTTATGTAATGTGGGTAAACAAGCAACTTAGAGAGAACGAACGTTATCTTTTGAGAAAGTTAAACCCTCAAACTCTAGACGTTGTACAGAACCAAGACAATCCAATTAGGTAAGACACGGTTCCTATGATCGCCGCTGACCAGAACGGATAAAAGAAACAGCAGAGCGAAATTGCAACGACCTTTTAGTTTACTTAAGATGTTGAATTGTCTATTTGCTGGCTCTGAACTATACTTTGGCAACAAAGCGATTGAGAGGAGATTCACTGTAAAACTGAGAAAAAATTAAAGTTAGGACCCATTGCATCCATTTAAATCCTATTTGTTAATGATCCTAGGGATTGTATAGAAACTCCAAGGTAGAATTCACTGATAACAAAAGATTGACTATGAGCAGGGTAAGTGTGAAATAAAAACAAGTTATAGTACAAGTGGAAACAGCAGTTTCCGTCTCAAAATAATAATATTAAATAAATTTGGAAGGTTCCAATAATTTATTCATAAGGTTCATAATTGAGAACAATTCGTTTTTTTCTAAAAAACAATATATTCAATAATTTTTAAATATTATGTAACAGAAATGATTTCAATAAACGGATAAAACTTTAGTAAAAAAACAATTTTTGGTTGACTTATTTTAAAAAATAATAATTCGTGCAATAGAAGATTATCATTTAATACTTCAAAATTCAGATCAACATCACGTTACATGTGTTCCAGTTTTATTTATAGACGGAACAGTATATAAATTTGTAACTTTATAACATAAAATGATTGGGAGTTTATAGTAAAAGAATTGGAAAAAGCTTCTACAAGTTTGTACATAAATGCTGCATAAGTTTATGATAAAAATTATATTAAGCCCTTGTAAAATGTCTAGGAATAATTTGGTTTTCCACACACATTTTCTACTTGAGCTTACCTATACTAAAAGCAGGAATTATATTACCAAGTTGCTTAATGCTTAAGCCAAATGTTACAAAAATTTGATTTACCACATACTGCTTCTTGGAGTTAATACGTTTTGTACCATCCCAAAGAATGAAGTATGTTGCTTTACCACTTTATTAAAGAGACATTGCTACAACCCTAAAGCAGACGCGTTCAAAACCATTACAAAGGCTTTGCAGCTTTTAAATAATATTATAGTTTTGTCTTATTCTCCTTCTACAAGGGCGTATTCATGGTGCTTACTAGCTTTCTAATTTTACTCTTGCCACCTTCTTTTCCTTGTCGGTGGATTATATTTGGGTCTATATCTGCAATAGATTTATCTAGATGTTTATTTTGTTTATAAGTAGTATTTTGGGGAAGGAAAAATAATCTCGACAGTGATAGAAGCAACGCAGAAAGTAAAGCTTGTAAAAAAGCAAAGACTCGCATAAATAGACCATATTTAGAAAGATGTGTTACGTTCATTTATGGCCGATGAATTAAAAACCACGTCGATTCCGTTTCTACTCTTCCATACGTCAATAACATCCTATATATTTTACCTTTTTATAATAAATACCCTCGCGAATAAATTCCAATCTATCTACTCCAAAACGACGAGTTTACGCGATAAATTCTATAGTTGGCACCTTGTTTTGAGTATCCGCTAACTGGCTACTCATTACTATAGCGTAAAATTAATCCTTTTACTGATACGGCCGAATGACTCGAAATAGTGTATTCTATTATTTGATAAAGCTTGAGTCAAGTTTTCTAATCTCCTTTTTGGTATGTTGATAACGCGAGGATCGAAGTTCGAATTCTTGTTATTTAATACAATTTCAATTTGATTCTGCAGTTCGTCCTCAGATGTATTTTTCTAAACTGCTCGTTCTATTACTCCAAAAGCGATGCACGTTTTTTCTTTATAGGAAGTGTAGATTTTGGGTGCATGTAAGTGCTCCTGAGTTATTAATCCTAGTAAGACTCTCTTTATGGCTCTTAACTGGAGGCCAAATTGTTTTACTTAGGCCGATTATTCTTATCATGTAGAACTAACCTCGCTGGTATAGGTTCCGCTGTTGCAGGGAGTGTCGCAGCGCTCAACATCTGTCGACCGTGGTGACGCTACATCTGCACCCCAGCACCCGGACGCTTCGCTGACTTACCTCCGTGGATGCAATGTGCACACGATAATAGCCGGCAGTTACAGGTATGTTGTATTAGTCGTCCCATATATCAGAAGCACCTCTTTTCTTCCTACTTTGGTTGCTCGTGCGTCGCTGGTGCTCCATAGTACTTCAATACATGATTATTAGAATTTGTTCTACCGTAAATAATTTTTTTTAACTTTAACACCCTGGTGTTACGAGCAAGTATAAACCACAGCAAGTATAAATAGTAATTTTTCTTTTCTTTCTTTTATTAATGAACACTAAATGTCAAACGAAATGCGAACTTCGTACTTAAATTTCTAAAATTTGTTCTTTATAATACAACTATTTATTTATTTTTTTGTCGAGTCAAACCGAATTCTTTTCTATTAGTGTTTACTGTAAATAGAAATTTGATGGCGATGTATTTTTTGTGTTGCTAGCCCCCCCACCTACCAATGTAGTTAGCCCGGTATTTCTACGTTTCTTGCGTTCGGTTTCGTCATCGTGATTCGTGCAGGTCCGTACTTTAAATATCCTTTCTATTTCTATCTGACCCGTATGCTGCACAACGTAACATAAATTTCTGACGCCCTAGCGTGGAGCCCCGATTTTGTCTTGAGTAATGTTTGCTTCGATTTTGGTTCGTGTAACATTGGATCCGATTTTGTTTTTAGTGAGTTGATTTAGATTCTTTTTTCTTTCGACTTTGATTGCTGTTATTTTATTGGTAGACGCAACTATTCGCTTGACCACTATACTCGTTTAGATCTGTGTTTATGTTTAGATTGTCAGTTTATTTTAAAAACAACTCGCTATTCATGGGTATTTACACAGTAGTTGGATCTGGTTGGTTGTTTCTTAGTTATACAGAAACCATCTCCTATCGTTGTTATTTTTCTTTCTTTCGGATTACCAGACTTGTGTTTTCGCTGGTGATTCTAGACCCTTTGAAAACTCTGGCGCCCTATTTATGATTTTATTGACTTTATTCTCTTCCGTTTGGTTTTTTTTTAATTTATTCCGTTTGTTACTTCCGTATTGGATAAAATTGTTTTGTGGCGATTCACTTCGGATATTATATAGTTTATTCGGTTGAGGTTAGATTTCGTATTACTCCGATATACAGTGTGCATTTCTTTTGGTTACGTGGGGGTTGGATGTAAATAGGCTGTTAAAACTCGAGCTCCAATATGAATTATCTTCTCGAGGATTCGACTCTGACATTAAAGTCGAGGGATTGCGTAAAGCTGTCCGCAACGCGATACTTTTAGCCCTTACACAATTACGTTTACAGAAGGCTCATAAGGTTATTAAACGCGCGTTTACGGAACTTGGACCGTCTTCTGACGACTTTACTGGGAATGTTACTGAAAGTAAGTTTGCTCGTTTACGCTCCTTATGAGTACACATTTAGCGACGTTGTGAATTGATGTTGGCTAGCTCTGAGGAGGAAGTCCTTACGAAAAATAAATTATTATTCGCGTCAAAGACTATTCGTTCGGATGTTGAGGCGACTATTATAAAATTCAAGCGTGTTACTTTTGCTGATTTTAGTCAACAGCCTTTTTTCAGTCCACAAAATCTTAATGTAATTGCCACCATTACCGGAGAAGTTTCTTATCTTTCTTTTGATTCCGAGGAAGAATTGGAGACCTCTTCTACTGTCAATACTATGACCCTTACTAAAAGATACCCGCTCGCTAAACTGAATGTCTCTTTTTCAGGTGAAGGTTCTCTACCGGAATACTTGATTTGAATTAAGGAACTCAGTGTCTTGCGTAATATTTCTGCTCAGCAACTTTTTCTTTTTACTCCGGAATTACTTACCCGAAAGACTTTACTTCTTTTTCGCGCACATCAGCGCTCCCTCAAATGTCGGGAAGACGTTGTTACTTTATTAAACGATGAATTCCTACCGTGTATTATAATTAACGCCTATTAGACGAAATAAATTGTCGAACTATAGGTCCTACCGAACCGGATCTTGCTTATAAGTCTGCTACTATTGAGGAAAATACTTTTACTTCAAATGACCGAGTTATCCTACGCTTACGGGTAAATTTGATACTTCTTCCGTACTTTCTACTGTTCTTCCTCCTAGTTCTACTTCTACTCATCAGGTCGTATGCTTTAATTACGACAAACCTGGTCAAATTTCGACACGTTGTACTCGTTCTAAAGTACTTCATTGCTATGGTTGCGGACAAAAAAAGGAGTTACTCGCCACAACTGTCCACTCTGTGATTCTCTACTAATAGGTCTTCGAATAATCTTTTACAGTCTGCCCTCACCTCTAGGTGCCTAATTTCTCCTGCTTCTCACTTTACGTTCTCTTCTGTCCTTCATTTAAGTCATCCTGCTCCTCCTATAAAAGAAAAGACCCTTCTTCGGCAAATATAGCTTCAAACAAAATTTCTTCCGCATCTAGTTCTACATCCTTTTCTACACCTCCTTCTGCTCCCCTACTGCCATCACCTCGTACCCTTTTTAACCATATGAGCCTTTGAATAATTTTTACGGCTATCACGCCCCTACTTACCGAACTTCTACTAACAAGAACCAAATCTCTTCTGTCCTTCGCGAATCAAACGATGCTCAAATGAATCCGACGTTTTCACTTCCACCCTAAACTATGTTTCCAACACCAGTGCAACCCATACTTCGAATTAGTGACTTGCAGCTAGCTTCTCAAGAGTTTGTTCCCGCTTTCTTAAATGATTTTAGTCAAGAAATTGCTATCGTACCTACAATAATAGCTGTAGCTAAATTGACGATAACTTCTAATTTGGTCAGCGAAGGTCTTGTTGAAGTTCATGAACCTGTATCTTTAATGTCTGTTGCTGTTGCTGTCAAACTTTTACATGTTCCTGCTTTCTTAAATGGTTCTACTTAAGAAATTTCTGTGGTGTCTACAATAACAGCTGCAGCCAAAGTGAAGATAATTTCTAATACGGATAGAGAAGGTCCTGTGAAAGTTAGTGAACCCGTAGCTTTGATGCCTGTTGCTGTTGTCGTCAAAGTTTTACCTGAACCTGTTTCGTTACCTACTCTTACTCATTTTTCTCATGCTGACAAAATGCTACTTGCTTCTGTTTTTTAACTAAGGTTGGTGAAATCTTAGCTGAGGTCCTGTTATCTAATGTTGATGAAGGTCAACATGATTCTGCTTCCTTATCTATTGTGGATGAAGTTCCTCCTGATGCTGTTTGTTCTTGTAAAGTTGATAAAATTCTGTCTGGTGCTGCTTTTTTCTTTCATGTCGATAAACTTCATTCTACTCCTTTATCTAACATTGGCGAAGTTTTACTTGATTCTGTTCCTTTATGTAATATGGTTGAAGTGTTATCAGATTCTGCTCCCTTTCCTAAGGTGGATACTAAGGTGGATGCTGTTTTCGTTCATAACTGTGATACTACTAGTCATTTACCTAACATCGATAAATTTCATCTGCTTCTGTCGCTTTATCTAACGTAACTGCAGTGTGTTCTGATTGTGTTTCTTTTCGCAAGGTTGATTCTCTTACATCCAATACCTTTTCTTTTTCTACCGTTGTTATTCTGACAACCCATGATGTTTCCTTTTCTACCATTGACTTTCTAAATCCTAACAACAAACAACTTTCTGAGTTCCATAAACTACGACAACCACTACTACCTCCACCCTCGCCACCTCCTAAACCGCGTGCTACATAGCAGAAAGCTGCCCAAAAGAGGCAGACATTAGTCTATGATCCTTTCGAACCGGAAGATGTGTGTCGGCGAAGTCTTAATGTCCTTGATCTCGTTGCATTTTTCTTCTGGCGGCGCAAACGCCTGAAGCCCAAATCTAGTCCTTGCGCCCCGAATCCTTATGCCGAATTTGTTGTCCTTAGGACTTGATTTTTAGACTTTACAATTTGGTTATTTACTTCCCTGCTTTGCTAGTTTTTTTTCTTTTTCTTTTACCCGTATGGGTCCGGGAATAGAATAGCCCCATGGTATGACCTACGTGTCGTAAGAGGTAACTAAAGCGGTCCAACACATACACACACGCTCACTACATACACACACAGGTCATACACACGTACACACACACACACACACACACACACATTCACTCATACACACGCACACACATACACATACATAACTACACTGGGATTCTGTTTTATTTTCTGTTGTGCGATTCTTATTTTTTTTGTGATTCTTGTACTTGTTGCTTGGTGTTATTCTTTTTGTTTTTTTCTTCTTTTTTTTTTTGTTCCCTTCGTTCCACATTTTTCTCCTTTTTTCTGTGACTGGTCTTACTTTTTGTCTTTGTGCGGATTCTATCCACTTTCTGTGGTAGGTGTTTTCTAGTCCATTTTTTTTCTTCGGAAACCTCGACTTAGTCGACTTTAGATCTAGTTAGCATTTTTTTCTTTGGTTCTTTGGTTGTTGCGATTCCTGGTTACCACAGTTTGTAGTACATCGTTTCTTTTATCAGCGCTTTTCCTATCTTCCGCACGTTCTCCCTTGTTGCTCTTTTGCATACTTGTTACTTGACTATTGGATCCTGTTTTTGCTTGTACTGTTGGTTTTCTACCTCGTTCCTTTTCTTCTCTTAAGGTTGAAGACTTTACTGTTTCTTCTGAGAATCATACGTCCTTTAACGACTTTGCAGTCTCGATGCCGTTTCATCTTAGTCGTCGTTGATGGCTTATTACCCATCTTTCCTTCAATTTTTATTTTTTTTTGGTTTGTTTAGTACTTTATTTCGTACAGTCGGATGAGTTCTTTTTTTGGATGGTTATTTTTTTGGTTTCTTTTGTTTTCGTAAATGAATTTTCATTTTGGTTTGTAAGGGATTTTTTTTGTTTGATTTTTTTTTCTTTCGGCACTGCTCACTCCCGCGCTCTGGGTTTCCTTCCCGGGCCTGTTAATTTTGCTGGGGGGATCTGTTACGTTCATTTACGGCCGATGAATTAAAAACCACATCAATTCCGTTTCTACTCTTCCATTCGTCAATAAAATCCTATATATTTTACCATTTTATAATAAATACGTTCGCGAATAATTTTCAATTTCAATCTATCTACTCTAAAACGACGAGTTTATGTTATAAATTCTAGAGTTGGCACATTGTTTTGAGTATTCGTTAACTGGCTACACATTACTATAGCGTAAAATTAATCCTTATACTGCTCCGACCGAAAGACTCGTTGAAATAGTGTATTCCATTATTTGATAAAGCTTGAGTCGAGTTTTCTAATCTCCTTTTTGGTATGTTGATAACGCGAGGATCGAAACTAGAATTCTTGTTATTTAAAACAATTTCAATTTGATTCTACGGTTCGTCCTCATATGTATTTTTCTAAACTACTCGTTCTATTACTCCAAGAGCGTTGCACGTTTTCTCTTTATAAGAAGTGTGGATTTTGGGTGTATTGGTAAGTGCTCTTGAGTTATTAATACTAGTAAGACTCTCTTTCTATCTCTTAGCTGGAGGCCAAATTGTTTTACGTAGGCCGATTATTCTTATTATGTAGAACCAACTGCGCTGGTATGTGTTCCGCTGTTGTAGAGAGTGTCGCAGCGCTCAACATCTGTTAACCGTGGTGACGCTACATCTGGACCCCAGCACCCGGACGCTTCGGTGACTCACCTCTGTGGATGCAATGGGCACACGATAATAGCCGGCAGTTGGAAAAATGTTGTATTAGTCTTCCCATATATCGAGAGCACCTCTTTTCTTCCTACTTTGGTTGCTCGTGCGTCGCTGGTGCTCCATAGTACATCACTACATGATTATTAGAATTTGTTCTACCCGAGGGGAAAACCGCTGACTTAAATGTTGTACACTACTTCCCAAAAAGGATATACTTTCTGTACTTCCTAGGAAGTATTGTTTACTTCCTTGATACTTCCCGTACTTCCTTGATACTTTCCATACTTCCTTGATACTTCCCATACTTCCTATGTACTTCCTGTACTTCCTCTATACTACCCATACTTCCTTGATACTTCTCGTACTTCTTGATATTTCCTATACTTCCTTGTTACTTTCCAGCCTTCTCGTGCTTCCTGCATATTTTGCTGATGTAGGATCCCAAAATCAAATATGATAGTTCTTTATGTATTCAACAAATGAACCTATAACGTAAAGCTCTTCAAAAGTAAAATAGGTTTTACCTCGGCGATGCTATGGTTTAAAATGATGTTATTTTTGCCAAGATTTCATTAGAAGCAATCTTAAAGTTAAGTAACTTTAACTCAAATTTTGCAACCTATAGATAAGTGAATTTATCAGGTCTGCAAGGCTCTTCAAAATTAGGTCACTTTTTACAAAATTTAATCGATTAGTAAGTTTTTTATCTAGTCCATTGATTACAAAAATTATAATAAAATACTACTCTATTTACAATTTTTTAAATATTTATATTAACTACATCTGGGACGTTCCTTAGTTAATGTCCAAAAAAAATCTCTTTGGAAGGCGGATAACAAATCATATTACATAAATCACAAAATATAAATTGATTACAGAGAAGTAAAATTATTGTATCTACAGATTATCTATGATAAGTTTGACACAATATTACGTCTGCTATATTGACCCAAAAAACAGTATACTTAGTTTATAATAGTAATTTAAAAAAGATACGGAAATCCATTTTACATTACTTACGTCGTATATATGATGCTGCCCATGAGGACACCCAAATAACTTTTTTATTTTTAAAGTAATCAATGTAAAATTTTTATTAGTTGTGTAGAGCACGACAGGGCATCTTTACGAGTGAATTCGGTTTTTCTAAAGTCAAAATCTGGCCAACTCTAGAAGAAAAAAAGTATTAAGAAAAGTTGTTATAAATCACTCAAACTTCCTAAATAACAAAATTTTTCGACAACTTTTCATTTTTAATTTTCAAAATTTTTATGTAGTTTTTATGTAATTTGTTAACATTTCAACTATTCCACACAAACAAATAAACTATGGTTCCATACAGAACACTGTCAAGTTGATTCTATTCGTCTATATAGTTGTGTTATTTATTTATTTTCCAATTCCCAAGTTATTGAATTTATATAAAATTCACCAATAAAAATTAATCAGCTGATTTCACGTTAAGCGTATTGGCTACCTAAAAAAAAAAATCGGTCCCAGGCCGTAACACAAATTGAAGGCAATCGTTCATTTAAACTTTAAAAATTTTTACTTAGTGTACTCAAACCAAATATTTCAAACATCAATAAATCAAAGTCACCTTCAATTTATGGCATAAATATCAAACTTGAAGTTTTTATTATTTTGAAAACGATCCTAGGTCATGGATTGAAACGTTAATAAAGATACATGTCTAGGCTGGATTTAATGTTATTCCATTCTGTTTCTACTTCCTTAGTTTCAGATATTTTCCCGATATCATTCAGCAATTCATTTGACTTTTTATCAAATCTTACTTGAATATCTTTATCTTTTAGTTTCTCTAAGTCCAAGTGCCTTTTTCCGTTCCTTTTTTTCAGATTTTTAAATTTAAGTGCGGCCTTCATAATTACGATGTTGTGGTCAGTATCTATATCTGCTTCTGGGTAGCTTCTACAGTCTTTTACTTGATTCCTAAACCGTTGTCTAACAAGAATGTAATCTATTTGATATCTTCCTATATCTCCTGGCATCTTCCACGTATATCGTCTTCTAGCATGATGTTGAAATAATGTGTTTGTGATGATTAAATTGTTCTTGTCGCAAAATTCTACCAGCCTATTTCCCCTGTCGTTTCTCGTGCCTAAACCAAATATACCTACTACCGCTCCTTCCCTACCCTCACCTACCACGGCATTAAAATCCCCCGTAATTATTAAATTTTCATGTCCTTTTACATATCTTAATATGTCTTCGATATCTTTGTAGATGGCTTCTACCTCTTCGTCACTGTTGCTAGAGGTGGGCATGTATACTTGTATTATTACTGTGTTTACCGGTTTAGATTCTAATCTAACCATGAGTACTCTTTCGTTCTTTTGTGAGTAATTTTCTACACAGTATCCTATCTTTTTCCGCATAACTATCGCCACACCGAAATTTCCTTTCTCTGCTCCTGTATGAATTACCCTGAAGTCTCCACTCCAAAAATCCCCCGCGTCTGGCCACCGAACTTCGCTGATCCCTACTATGTCTAGTGATAACCTATTCATTTCGATTTTTAGGTTCTCTAGCTTACCTACTTGCTTCATACTTCTAACATTCCACGCTCCGACTCGCAGAATGTTCCCTACTCTTATTTTTAACTTTCCGATCGCATCCTCCAAAGTAGTCCCCTCCCGGAGATCCGAATGGGGGACTATTTTAACTCCGGAATCTTTTACCCCAGAGAATGCCATCATGTTTGTATCAATTTAAGTACGCTGTGTACTTGGGAGATTAATGTGGTGGTTTCCCGTTGTCTTCCACATCGCGGTAGTGTGTCTTAGACTGCCATACCGACCCCTCTGGTCTCTGCCAATCTAAGTACCGAAAGAGCCGCTGCCCTCTTTCGGGGACCTGTCTTAGTCTGGTTCCTCACTAACGACCCTACTACTTTGGTTGGACCTGTAGTTTAGCTCTTTAGCTCATTAGAACACGCAAACCATTTTACCTGTTCTAGTAATTTAGAACTTCGGCAAGGTGCAGGTCCATTTAAAAACTATGAGTGGTTTAATCCCCAAAGATGATTAAGAAGAATACTAAACAAACCACAACAAACATACAGGGAGTATTTATATTTAATTTAATTTAAACCTATTTAGTATATAGGGTTAAGTGAAAGAGCAGAACGAGCTCAGTTGCTTGCAACTTCAGCTCAACTCTGAACTTCGCCCATTTTTACTACAATCATATTTTGTATTTTATGTTTACATATTATTATCATTGTTGTGAATTATTTGTGGTTTCAATAATGGGTGACTCGGTGGCGTAGTTGGTATGCGTGTGACTACTACGCCCAAGGTTCCGGGTTCGAATCCCGAACGGTCCGGTCCGCTTGAAGAAATGTTAGGCGAGCATTTTTCACATAAATACGCCCTCGTTCGATTTAGAGGTATAATGGAGGTCCCGTGTGTAAGTGTAGTCATGCACGTTAAAGATCCATACTCGCTTGGAACAGAAGGGTTCGGCAAAATTCTAAATTTTCCAGGTAAAAAAACTCTCTTCCTGACCAATGTAGTACCTTTGGGCGGAGCATTGGAAAATCACATGTAAGGTTTAAATAAAGACAATAATAATAATAATAATGATAGTGCCATGAAAGAAGAAAACTATTTGCAAATTTTATTCCGCATTAATAAACTACAAAATAACAACAATTTAACGAACAATATTCTAAATAGAATTTTTTCTACTAAATTCCTTGAAAATGGATAATTTTTTCAATTAAAACAAAGTGAAATTTTTTTAGCGAAATTTGGCATTTTGGGTTTTTGTGTGATTTACATCAACTTTTCTTAAATAATATTTTTTTGGTCTATCTTAATCGTTACTATGACGTTACTTGAGACGCTATTTTTTATTTTAATCATAGTTGGCTAGATTTGGACTTTAAAAAAACCCCATCCACTCATGAAGATACCTTATATTGGTCTACACAACTGACAAAATTTTTGTATCGAATGCTTTCAAAATAAAAAAATTATTTGGGTGTCCTCATGAAAAGTGAAACGCACTGTGTACAGGGTTATTTAATTTGGAAGCTCACCATTGGTATCTTAGAACCAGTAAGAGAGTGAGTTTGTTAAATTGGGGCAAAGTTGAAGATTTGGATGCTTGTCAATATTCACAAAAAAAATTTATTGTAACCGTTTGTTTTGTAGTTGTAAAATAATTGCGGTGTAAATTTCGAATAGCTAGTTAGGAGAGAAAAAATAGACTGTATAAATTTTAAATTGATAATTTACAAACAACATAATGTCTTTAATCAAATCAAAGCAAAGCGTTTACTATAAAGCACTCATCTGATTGTTTACAAAGTCGTGACAATTCAAAAAACGATGAAACAAATACGACTCTTCATTTGGTGGGCAAAGCGAAGCACATTTATTATAATAACAGTTCTAAACAAAGCGGTTCATACGTAATTGGTTCTAAGAAGAGCGATTATAACAGCGATGCGGCATATTCGATAGGCGAAACGAGACTCTCTTGGCTTCGTGAATTTTCCAATCGATAGTTGTTGTTGCACATGCGGAATAACACACAGAATTTTAACACTCACGGCACTAGTTGGCGGGTGCTTCAAGTGAAACCAAGGAAATTCCACTCTAATAAATTTAAATATACACGCCGTGAATTTGAATAATCAACAAACTCAATAAAATAAAATTTAGCTATAAATTATTTACATATAAACAGAACAGTAGTTATGGTAAAAAATTTGAAAAAAGCATTTTTCGTTTTGTCCAAAAATTTTTGATATCTATATAAACTTCTCTGGAGCAGTCCTTTATGCTAAAAACGATGATAAAGTTGAAATCGTAATCCGTTTCGATTCTTCATAGCCATCATCAGCTACATTTTTTCTTATGGACGTCATATTAGATTCTTTTACATTTATATAGATTGTTTTTGGCGATTTCAATTTTCAACTCGGTACCATACGATATACTATTATTTGTGAAAACATCTGTTATTGATAAAAAACGGAATATGGTTTGAAAACAATTGAAACAAGGTTGTAATATTATATTCAATTTTAGGCTAATAAAATTAAGATTAGAACATATCTGATACTAATAAACAAAACGACGAAAAGTAAAAGCCAGTAAAAGCCCTAAAAACTCAACAATACCAAAATCAAAACTGCAACAAAATATTTACAATAAATTAAATACGCGAATTAAAAGCCATTCTTTTTGCATGTAAACAAAGGTTGGCTCTGAATTCAACTCTGTTTACTGCTCTTTGTACATCTCGTTTACAAGAGTAAAAAATGATAATTCATCTTGTCTAACAGCGACCTGCTGTGAAGTGTTTTAGTGCGTTGTATGAGTGCTAGTACCTGATGAATCGAAGACACAACGCAGAACTATCAAAAACTAATAATATTAAAGATCTAAAACTTACGATTGTTAATACAATTGCATCGATTCGCAGACGAAATATACAGAGAGCAGTAAACAGAGTTGGATTCAGAGCCAACCTTTTTTTTACAAAAGAATTTAATTCGAGTATTTAATTACTGTAGATATTTTGTTGCAGTTTTGATTTTGGTATTGGTAAGGTTTTTACGGCTTTTACTTTTCGTGGTTTTGTCTGTTAATATCAGATATGTTCTAATTTAAATTTTATTACCCTGGAATTGAATACATTTCAATTGTTTTCAGAGCACTAAATTGCCTTTGTACGGCCCTGCATTTAGCTTTGTTCAAATTCAGTGTACGTTATAGATTTCTGTGCCACGATTGGGTGTCGCAAACTTGATTGTTTATTTTGAAAAATAACAATAAACAACCATAATTATGTATTTGTAAATGGGCGGAAATTCTCCGTAAGATAGCACTAAAAAATTTCAAAATTTGCACTGGTATAAAGGCAGAGTTTTTCATTTGTATTTTAAAATTTAACCTTATTTTTTTTCTGGCTTTTAAAATAGAACATTTTGTTCCGTTTTGAAACATGTATACAAATATGGATTTCACATAACAAATGTTCGAACAAAAATGAAATATAGTTTTATGATAAATATCTAGTTCATGAGGGAAACAAGCCTTGATACTTCCCGTACTTTCTTGATACTTCCCGTACTTCCTTGATACTTCCTGTACTTCCTTGAAACTTCCTATACGTCCTTGATACTTCCCATACTTCCTTGATACTTCCCGTACTTCCTTGATACTTCCTTGTATTTCCTAAGGTTGGTACACCAAATTTCCTCAGCGGTTTACCCCTCGGTTCTACCGTAAATTATATATTTTTTACTTTAACACCCTGGTGTTATGAGCAAGGATAAACAACAGCAAGTATAAATAGAATTTTTTTTTCTTTTTTTTATTAATGAATACTAAATGTCAAACGAAATGCGCATTTGTTCTTTATAATACAGCTATTTATTTATTTTTTTGTTGAGCCAAACCGAATTCTATTTTATCAATGTTTACTGTAGATAGAAAATCGATGGCGATGTATTTTTTGTGTTGCTAGGAATCGCCCCTGCATTGGTAGTTAGCCCATTATTTCTACGTTTCTTGCGTTCTGTTTCGTCATCGTGATTCGTGCGGGTCCGCACTTTAAATATCCTTTCTATTTCTATCTGACCAGTACGCTGCACAATGTAGCAGATGTAGGAAAGGATAGTTAGACAGCCTAAAACAGCTTACCGGAGATGAGACAGTAAAGAGCGTGCCAAATCATTTTGAACTTATGACTTAGAGAGACAGACAGTATTAAACTCTAATAATTTGTTTTAACGTCCGACCCCAAAAGAGGTATGTTCGGATAACTGGAAAATTGTGTTTATTATCCATTCCTCAATACTGAAGCAAGATGCTAATGTGTAGTTCTTGTAGTCATGGGCTATTTAGCAAAGACGATATGAGAGTTTGTTTAATGCATGTCTGTCAAACAAAACAAAAACCCATGTTTCAGTAGTAATGTGAAAAATTGATAAATGAAAGCGTTGCTTGGCTTTATTGACTTGACCTTTTAATATCATACGATGCATTACAAAAATGCTAATTATACATTTGTATAACTTTCTGCTAAAATTAAGTAGACTGATATAAAAAGTTACGGAAAAAAACTTATCCTCCACATCTAAACTTGAATTAAACGAAGAGTTACTAAGAAAAATAAGCAATCGTTATGTCATTTATAGAGGCGGGTATAGTGCAACATTTGATAGCAGACTATAAATATTCCAAACAGCAACTGTCCTTGCTTCTTTCCTGGTTTATTAAGATTAATGACAATGTTTATCATATTGGCAGTCCTGTATTTAAACCGGTTAGACTGCAGGGGCTTTGTTAGTATTCCGACGTATCACACCTCCTTTATATTTTCGAACTGCATAATTCAAACATTGTAAAACCTTCACCCAGACTTTATCACTAGAAATGTCAATATACAGTTATTAATATTCATTATCAACCTTTTCAGCGAAATCGGTAAACAGTTTTGTGTGATTTAGAAGTACCATTGAGTGACACGCAAATCATCGTCAACGTCTAATTCATATTCCTTGATATAAAACGGCAAAATAGAAAATTGTTTTCAAATAAACGCTGACAGACACAAGCAACTTACTTTCTTGTTACTTATATAACTATTACCCTGAGTGCGTATTAAAATTTATCCGAAGTATCAAAAAAAATGGAAGTAACCTTTGCGTTATGCGTAATCGTAGTCGGAGCGTGTGTGGTGTTCATATGTCGACATTTAACAAGAAACTTTAATTATTGGAAGCACAAAGGCGTTCCATTTCTACGACCAATTATACTTTTTGGAAATGCGTTCAAAGTTGTTGTTTTAAAACAGTCTCTAGGACAACTAGCGCAAGATGTTTATGACCATGAAGATTCGAGATGTACTGGATTTTTTGTTTTTGATCAACCTTTCCTTTTAATTCGGAATCCCGATCTCATCAAGGACGTTTTGATTCGGGATTTTGAATATTTTGACAATAGAACTGTTATAGAAAACAGGCGCGATGACGAAATCGGAACAAATTTACTATTCGTTATTAAAAATCCAGCATGGAAGTCAGTTCGAACAAAGTTGACTCCGGTGTTTACGACAGGTAAAATAAAAAACATGCTGAATCTAATGCTTGAAAGCTCTGAAAATATGGTGGTATTTATTAATAAAATGGTTTCGATTAACTATATACGAGTTGAAAGTCGAGAAATCTGTATGAAATATACAACTGATGTTATTTCCTCGTGCGCATTTGGAATTAATTCAAAATCTTTCAGCCATGAGGATACGGAATTTCGTGATGCAGCACGCAGATTTTTTACATTTAACATTAGCAGATCTATTCAAATGGCATCGTATTTTATTGCACCCTGTTTAGTTAAGTTGTTTCGAATGAAGCTTATGGAATCAAAGTCAGCGGAGTTTATGAGATCTGTATTTTGGAAACATATGCACCAGAGAACAACAATTAATACTAAACGTGGCGATTTAATAGATATTTTACTACAGATGCAAGAAACAAGCAACGACAAATTAGGTAAGTATTTGTAACTGCAAGTTGAGTTTTTTTATTGTGCCATTTTCCAATAATGTGGCCCGTTCTTTAGAATAGCTGATGTTAGAGTTCTGGTTATGTGGAAGTCATATTAAAAATGTCAGTTTGACTTTATACACACAGACCAAAGAATCTTTTGGTAGAATGGTTTAGAAGTTTTGAAGCTTGGCAAGAACGAATAGTATAATCCTAAATACTCCCTGTATGTTTGTTGTGGTTTGTTTTGTATTTTTCTTAATCTTGTTTGTGAATTAAACCACTCATAGTTGTTAAAATAGTCTTTATTTACGTTTCGATCTATGACCTAGATTGTTGTGTGACATTTATTACAAAAATTCTAGGTGACTTTGATTTATTAATTTGATATATTTGGCTTGAAAACATTATGTGAAAATTTTAAAGTTCAGAAGAATGAGTGCCTCCAATTTGTGTTGCCCTGGGAGCAACTTTCACGTAGCCAATACGGTTAACATGAAATCAGCTGATTAATTTTCATGTAGTTAAATTTCATATAAATTCAATAACTTGAAGTTTGGAAAACATTTTTTAACACGTTTCTATTTATTCGGTTGAGAGGATGGTTGTTAAACAAGTGTGCCATTACGTTACCGTAGGGCTTAAGCAGCCGTTTTTAGGATTCCGTACCTTATAAGGTATAACGGAACTTTTATAAGATCACTCACGTGTCCTTCTGTCCGTCTGTCACAAAGGTTTTTCTCGAACACTATGTAACGTAAGAATTTGAAATTTGGCACAATGCTATGTCTTTATGGCGCGCACATATATCGACAGTCAGGAAATACAAAAAAAATTTTTAAATTAAAATGGCAGGGGTTAATTCGGTCAAAAGAAAAAAGTTTTAATAAATGTATCGTGTGAGGTATCATTTGAAAGAAGATTTTAAAAGGCTTCTAAAAATATTTTTTTTATAATTTTCGGTTCAGTAGTCTTCATGATATAGCTCAAAATATGCCAAAAATGACCGTTGCCCCCCCCCCGTTCTTCTACATTTCCAAAACCAAAATTTTGTTTTTAATAGGGATAGTAGCTATTGGTTATTGAGTTATAGATTATCAGAAAACTGCAGATTTTTTCAACAGTGTAATAGTTGCTGGGAAAAATTTTTTTGAACACAGTAATAGACAACGTATTTACTAATGTACCAGCGCAATATCAATCAATATCACAATCAAATTTGGATAAGATTTAATATACATCATCATCATTAAGTTTTCAGTCCTAGAACTGGTTAGACGCGTACCCTCATTGTTTCCTATTCTGAACTAACCTACACATTTCCCTGAAATTTGCACAGTCTGCATCTATCACTATTTGATCTAGATCTACATCTACCTGCTTTTTCCTATCTCCGCTTGTAATGTATCTCATACTATTTCCCAAAAATGCCTTAACACGTATTCTGCCCTTCTATGTCTCCTATTTTTTTCCAACAGATATCCTTCTTCCCCTACTATTTCTATAACCTATTTGTTATTAACTTTGTCTGTCCATGCTATCATCCTCATACAACATACGCACAGCATTCCAAAAGGCTGCTGCCGTATTTCTGTCTGCTTTTCCTACTGCCCATATTTCATAGCCATACTGTGCTGTGTTCCACACAAATGATTTCAACAATTTTCTTCTTGTTTCTATGTTTGATGTCTTTCATCAGGCGCTGTTTTTCCTTGTTAGATGCAGTTCGGTCCCCTTCTATTGTTTTACAATTATATACCTTATTTGTCCGACATTCAGTGGTTGTGAAGGGAGGTAAGAAGCCTGTGACTGTCAAGCTCCCCCAGCACTTGAACAATTACCGATTTAATATTTTTTCCAATATATCTTTTCGCACAGTCAACATTAGTTGCAGATATTTCACAACCAACACCTGTAGTTGTTTACAATAATCATTAGGTTTTTCTGCGCTTATTTTTTCGTCATTAGGTTCTCCGTCTCAAAGCTGGTTGGACACGTGTCGTCACTTATTTCTATTCTGAGCTAGCCTACACAGTTTCCTGAATGTCCACACAGCCTATATACAGCTCGGTTCCTTTTCGATTGTTTTCTAATTATATGCCCTATTTCAACGAGATTCAGTGGTATGTGAAGGGGGTTAGGCAGCCTGTGGCTGCCAAGATCCCCCAACACGTAGACATTTGCCGAACTAATAGTTTTCCATTAATACTTTCACACAATTAACATTATTCGAGAATATTGCACACTCAATACCTGTAATTGCTTATAATAATCATTATATTTAAGTACAGTAAGTTCTTTCGTCATTAGTTTTTCTATCTTGGGAGTGGTTGGATGCGTATCTCCATTGTTTTCTATTTTGAGCTAGCATACACATTCCCTAAAATTCCTACTGCGTACATCTTTCACTATCTGTGTGCAATAGTCTAACCTAGGTCTACTTCTAACTCTTTTTTCTCCTGTCTCTGCTTCTAATATATTCCGCACTATTCCCTAATGTCTTAATATGTGACCTAGCATCCTATTTCACCTATTTTTTACTGGTTTCCACATATTTCCTTCTTCCCCTACTGATTGATTGGGGTTAAGGAGGTTGATATAAATGTGTGATAAAAATATGCAAATTATAATGAAGGACCAATTGCTTTTATAGCAATAACGATAATGGTGGAGCGGTTATGTAATAACAAACAAAAAAACTACATCAAACTACTTAGTAAAAGGGTATAAATACCTTAAGTCCTGCGCCGCTGGGGGCAATAGACACTTTCACGCACAAAAGCTTTTACGGAGAACCAGAAACACGCACGAAAATGGTGTCGGTCTCGCTTTCAAAGCTCTAACACAACAGTCCTTTTCAAGGGTTCGAAGGCGACTTGCTTCTTTAAAGGCTCGAGTACGACTGTCACTTTATGCACTGTTATTGCCGGTATATAAAATGTTTCACTCAAACTGTAGGATGCACGCACAAAGTATTTATTGTCACAAAATACCGAATTGTTCGATGACGACGTAACATACCGCCCACCAAATTCATAGAATTTTGAAAAGGAGGAAGTAGGTTGGGTGAAGGAAATCACATGGAATTTGACCTTGCTAGGAAAGGAGGTAACGAAAGATAGGGTGGTGCACTACAGCGAGCGATATTACCAACTATGCAAAGAATAAAAATATATATGTAAATAAGCAAATATGTAAAATAATATACTACTATACATGTAAAAATGTGTATATACATCTAAACATAAAAATAAAATTAAAATACCGGTAGCGGCGCTAGTTTGACCAAAGGTCGTTTTAGTGTGCCATGTGCCGTTTTGACTTCAGCGACACGTATAATACCGTCCGCACCGGGAAAAGTATTAATAATACGACCAAACTTCCATTGAAGTGGAGAAAGCTGGTCGTCCTTGACGAGGACAATAGTGTCCTTTTCCACTTGTCGGACACCTACCTTAGAGTGCCATTTAACCTTCTGGTTCAGAGTATGTAGTACTCATGGCTCCAGCGAGCCCAAAAATCTTGGTGGAGTTTTTGCAGGAGTTTCCACCTGCTTTTAATGGTACAACGTTGGTTAAATGGTCCTCATCTGGTGGTGCAGAAAGAGGCTCCATAGTTAGAAATGACCTGGTGTTAGGCAACGCAAGTCATTTGGATCCGAACTCAAAGCGCAGAGTGGCCTTGAATTTAGACAGATTCAATTTGTTTAAGAACTGTGTACAGTTCCTCAAAGGTAAGTTTTTGTTCGCCTATTACGCGAGATAGGTGTGTCTTTACCGACTTAACACCGCTTTCCCACAAGCCACCGAAGTGAGGGGCGCTAGGTGGATTAAACGACCACTTTATCCTTTCTGAGGTTACTGCACTATGCAGATAACTCGTAAGCTGACGATAGGCACCTACAAAATTAGTACCGACGTGCTATAAATCGTCGCAAAGCGGCAAGAAACGCGTCTGCCGACAAATCCGAAACAAGTTCAATATGTGCTGCCTTAGTGGCAAAACAAACAAAAATACAAATATAGGCCTTAAGAGTTTTAGAGCCTCGCAGGCGGTTAGCCTTTATTAAAGAGGGCCAGCAAAATCAACACCAACAATACTGAACGGTTTGATTTGGGTAATACGTGCTGCCGGTAGGTCTCCCATAGGAGGAGTTACCAGGACCGGTTTGGTACGAAAACATCTATGACAGGATGATAAATAATTTCTGATTGAATGTTTAATAGAAAGGATCCAGAAATTCTGTTGGATAAGATACGCTGTGGTATTAACACCGGGATGGCAATACCTTTCATGAGTTGACAGAATGATAAGTTCGGTTAATCGGTGCCGCTGAGGCAATAACGCAGGAAACTTTTCGGAATAGGAAAGCGAAGAATGTGTCAAGCGCCCACCTACTCTTAAGATGTTTTGTGGATCAACAAATGGAGAAAGTTTTCGCAAGCTTTTAGGTAATTTACGGTTTGCCTTGATCGAAGCTATTTCCTTTGAAAATGTAACATTTTGTACATGCCGAACGATAATCATGAGAGCATTGTGTAGTTCAATGTCTGTTAAGGGACCCGTATGACGTTGAGCCATGGGTTTAGAAAATCTATAAATGTAAGCCACGATGCCTTGGATTTTATATAACGATGAAAAGCGGCTTAGTAAAATGTCAATGACGTTTGGATCTGTTTGAGCGACAAATGTTAGGATCTTCTTTTCCGTAGTTACCTCAGCAATTGAGGTTGACAATGTTGGTTGAGGCGGCCACGAGTCACTAGGGTAGTGAAGCCATTCAGGCCCCGCCCACCATAGCGAACATGAAATAACCGCGCTTGGCATTAATCCCCGAGATGCAGGATCAGCCGGATTATGCGAAGATTTAATATAAAACCATCGGCTAGGTGCAATGATTTCTTGAATGTGGCTAACACGGTTTGCCACAAAAGTTTTCCAACGAAAAGGTGGAGAACGTATCCAAGTGAGAGCGACCGTAGAATCACTCCACGCTGAAACATCGGAGATGTCAATCAAGCCTTGATAAGACCGAATGGTAAAAGAAAGTAAATCGGTTAATAAAACGGCGGCACATAATTCCAAACGTGGAATTGAAATGCGCTTAATTGGAGCTACTTTTGTTTTAGCGGTTACAAATTGTACAGTTATTTCTCCAGTAGTTTGATTTATGAACTGAAAATACACTACCGCTGCATACCCTACCTCGCTAGCATCGCAAAACCCATGCAAATGACAAGTAAAAGGATCCGAAGGGGGTAAACAACGTGGTAACTTTAATGACGATAATAACGGCAACTCTTCTTGGTATTGCTGCCATTGAGACGAAATGTCTGCTGGTGGGATGTCATCCCAATTTAAACCTAACATCCACAGATGCTGGATTAGGCGTTTTGCAAAAAGTGTTAGTGGGGCTAAAATCCTAATGGATCATATATTCTGGCAACTTGTGAAAGTATGTTGCGCTTTGTACATATTTGGTTTAATGGTTTAACCCGAAACGAGAAAATATCTTCTGTAGGTGACCATTGAAGACCTAATATTTTTATTGATTCGTCCGAATCGAAATCGAGAGAAGTATATTGGCAAAAATCTGACGGAATGCCTTCCAAAATAGAAACTGAATTAGAACTCCATTTTCGAAGTTCAAAACCAGCCAAATGTAAAAGTCGAATAAGTTGATCTTTAATTTCGCGGGCCGATTGTATAGAATCTCCACCGGCGACGAAATCATCAATATATAGATTTGACCGTATAGCGTCAGCGGCTAACGGAAACCTTTTGCCTTCGTCAATGGCTAATTGCTGAAGAGTTTTAATGCTAGATAAGGCGATGACTTAATACCGTAGGTCACTGTATTAAGCTGATATGTCTGGATGGGTTCTTCTGCGGAGAACCGCCAAACAATTAATTGAAACTTTCGATGTTCTTCGGTAACCAAAATTTGTCGATACATTTGGCGAACATCACAAGTAAAAACGAAACGATGAGTACGAAATTTCAGTAAGATTGACGAAATGTCGTTTTGGAGACTAGGTCCAGCCAATTGAGTGTCATTAAGTGACACGTTGTTTTTAGCCTTTGCAGAGGCGTCAAAACCACACGAATTTTAGAAGTATGACCTTCTTCTTTAAACACAGGGTGATGGGGTAAAAGTAATTATCGTTCCCAACGGGCGGAGAATCGAGTAATGCCATATGACCCGCATCAAGATAGTCCTGCATGAAATTGTTGTATTGGGCGCGTAGCTCGGTTGAGCATGTAATTTGCGCTCCAACGAAAATAGTCTTTTTAGCCATCTCAAAGCAATTATCAAAAACGGGCAAAGTATCGTTGAACGGTAACGCAACAATAAAACGACCGCTAGGGTCACGAGAAAACGTGTTTTCAAAATCAAATCTGCCTTTTCTTCTTCTGGAGAAGTATAAGGCGTGGATGGCAACTCTTCTATCTCCCAAAACCGCCTTAGGGTCTGGTCGATAGGATCTTCTACAGACGTAAAAATGCTTGGACAGTATCAGACTGCAAGCTTTTGTGGGACCAATAATAGTCCAACCAAAAATTGTATTTATGGCGGCAGGCTGAAGAAACTTGCCATGTATAACACCGCCATTGATGATGAACGGATAAACATCTGCTCCTAGGAGCATGTCAATGGTTCCTGGAGAGTTCCAGGTCGGGTCTGCAAAGTGCAGGCCGCATAAGTGTTCCCAATTATTAGGAACTTCAACGCTAGGTAATTTGCCAGATATTGACGAAAGCACAAAAGTTGTGACTTCTAGAGATTTTCAGAGTCTAACATAGAGCGAATGGTGCAGCTGACGGCACCCTATTGACTGCTGAAGTTGTCTGCCCAAGTCCATAAATCGGAACTTGAGAACGTATGCGTGGAAGCCAAAGTTTGCTCACGCAATCGTCTCGAATAAAGCTAGCTTGGGAGCCAGGGTCTAAAAGTACCCTGATCGGTTTGTATCTACCAGAACGATCTTGAACTTCACAACAGCAGTGGAGAGTAAGACAGTAACCCCAAGATTTGAATTCGTCTGTGAAGACAAAACATTTGCCGGAATAGGAGAGGCTGACTGCGTCCTATTGGCATTTTATGCATAGGTGTAGCGATCGGTTCAGCTGAACGGCTAGAAGCAGGTTGCGATTCAAAATGTAGCAAGGTATGATGCGGCTTGGCGCAAGTTCGACAGGAATTATAAGATTTGCATTGCATGGACGCATGGTCTGTTCGTAAGCAATTTAAACAAAGGCGTAAGCGTTTGACAATGTCGAAACGTTCTGTCGGAGTTTTCTTTAGAAACGATTGACATCTGTAAATTAAGTGATTGCCCTTGCAGGAAGGACAATGGTGCGAAAATGAATTCTTTGAGTCACTGGAGCTACTTGGTGTGTCCAGTGAAACTACGTTAGAAGAAACTCTTGGTTTAAATTAAACGCTGAGGATTTCTTAGGCACTGATGTGTGAGATGTATGAACAGTCGTCGAATAAGAACAGGTGCGGTTGAAGAAAAGGTTTCAACGCTGCACATTGTTGGGTTAAAAATATCTCAAATCCTCGAAATTAGGTATTTGCTTCGGATCCGATTGGAGTTCGAAGCGTTTTCTAGTGAACGGATCAAGTTTTTCTAAAAGCAAATCGACCAGAATAAAGTTCCAATGTTCAGTGGGAAACTTTAAGTTAGTTAGAACAGCAAGGTTCTCCGAAAAACAATCAATAAGTGCCCTAAGTTTCTTAGGGTCTTCTGATTTTAAAGGTAGAAAGTCTTTCATTGCTTTCCAATGCAAAGTTGCCAATAAACGCGGATTGCTAAATCTCTCACGCAAGGCGTTATAGGAAATAATAAAATTATCCCCGAAATGGGTACAGATTTAACGATTCTTAAAGACTCCCCGGTACAACAACTGATAAGATAATTTAATTTTTCGATATTGGACAGCGACGCGTTATTATAGACCAGGCTGTCAAATAAATCGATGAAAGATGAAAATTCAGTTACCTCATTATTAAAATTTGGAGCTTTAACGGTAACAATTTTGATACCGTGCTGCTTGGAGCATTTTCGATGATTTGTGGTGCTTTCATTTCTTGCATCGTATCGAGATGCAGCAGTATGAAAAATAAGCGGAATCTACTTCCTTCCGTACAGCGTTGTAAGTTAATGAGTCTACCTCGTCACATGAGGCCAAGACAGCGACTAAAATTGTATTGAAATTTGCATAAAGGTCATGTATTCCCTTGTTTGAATAAGGAACAATGCCTTTAAAGTTGGGTCACTTTGTATAGTCTTACAAAGCTCAAAGATTTCTAAAATGCGTGTTTTCAGTAATTCTAGTTCTACCACATGTGCTTTCTTTGGAGCCATTCTCAAAGATTCTGAAAGGACTACAATAAATGCTATAAAACCGTAACGCTCAGATGTACACGAAAAATGTTAAAATAGGGTATAAACCAATAAATCACGTTTTATGACTAACGGTTCGTCAAACAAAAGCGTGAATATAAGATGTACCGCTTAACAACCCGAGCGGCTTACCATCAAAAGCTCACAGAAACGTTTAAAACATGTGGCTTAACATATTTGCCGAAAGATGCAACTTTACAACCTTATTCCTCTGCAGATATTTTCAATATTGTAATACAAAACGTGCAATAGCTTTTAAATACAAAGCAAATCCCTTTACCTTTCTTGTTTAAGAAGTATAAAGCGATTTATAGTTTTCAGGTTGCTTTCTGTTTTATGCCGCTAAAATGAATTTAAAAACTGAAAACTGACAAATTTTATATTATGAATTTCTTTGTAATTAAAACGCTTGCTGGTTTCAATTACGGCGAAATCGCTTAATTTAATCTAAAGACAGTATAAATAATGTTTACACATTTTAACCCGCTAAATATGGGCTTTAAGCACAAATTTAAAACTGAAATATTAATTAATTAAAAAGCTCGCTTGAATGCAATGATATTTAATTTAGGACATGCGTATACCACAGGACTAATGAATCCGGCTCGACTTAGGAACAATGATTGATTGGGGTTAAGGAGGTTGATATAAATGTGTGATAAAAATATGCAAATTATAATGAAGGACCAATTGCTTTTATAGCAATAACGATAATGGTGGAGCGGTTATGTAATAACAAACAAAAAAACTACATCAAACTACTTAGTAAAGGGTATAAATACCTTAAGTCCTGCGCCGCTGGGGCAATAGACACTTTCAAGCACAAAAGCTTTTACGGAGAACCAGAAACACGCACGAAAATGGTGTCGGTCTCGCTTTCAAAGCTCTAACACAACCGTCCTTTTCAAGGGTTCGAAGGCGACTTGCTTCTTTAAAGGCTCGAGTACGACTGTCACTTTATGCACTGTTATTGCCGGTATATAAAATGTTTCACTCAAACTGTAGGATGCACGCACAAAGTATTTATTGTCACAAAATACCGAATTGTTCGATGACGACGTAACACCTACCATTTTTAGTACCTCTCTGTTCTTAACTTTGTCTGTCCATGATATCTTCATCATACGTCTGTAGCACCACATTTCAAAGGCTTTTTCTTCTTTCTTGTTCGCTTCTCCTACTGTCCAGGCTTCACAGCCGTACAGTGCTGTGCTTGTTTCTGTATTTTTATGTTTGTTGTCTTTGAACACAGTAGTTGCTTTTTCTTGTTAAATGTTGCACGATCTTGTGTTAAGCTTCGTTTTATGTTTTTTGCGCTTTTCCCATCTTGTGTTATTTGGCTTCCTAGGTAGCAGAAACTCTTAACTTCTTGTAAGTTCTCGTTACCTATTTGTATTCTTGTTTTTGATTTATTTTCTCCTCCTTTACATACTAGTACTTAAATTTTATTTTTGTTAATTTTCATATCATATCTCTCTGTTAGATCCGTTTCTATTTCATTAAGAGCAGCTTCTAGCTCTTCTTTACTAGATGCTAATACCGCTATATCATCTGCAAATCTAAGGATATCAATCTTTTGTTCCTGCATAATAATTCCAAATGTCTGTCTGCATTTAACAGTATTCATTGCCTGTTCAATGTACAAGTTAAAAATTAATGGTGATAAGGCACATTCCTCTCTCATCCCCTTCCTAATATTTGTTTGTCTACGTTTCTGCACTAATTCTATTACTGCTGTTTGCTCTTTGTATGCGCTATGTACTATTTGTCTATCCCTATAATT
The DNA here is from genome assembly GCA_036346225.1 of Platerodrilus igneus. Lineage (NCBI taxonomy): Eukaryota > Metazoa > Arthropoda > Insecta > Coleoptera > Lycidae > Platerodrilus > Platerodrilus igneus. Next base: position 1,595,676 of record JARFIW010001555.1, read on the forward strand.
CATTCCAATCTTTTTGAGTATTTCGAACATTTTTTCCATTTTACATTGTCAAATGCTTTTTCCAAATCTACCAACGCTATATACGCGCTTTCCCCTTTTTCTATTATTTTAGCCATTATCACTCTTAGAGCTCAAATAGCCTCCCGTGTACCCCTGTTTCGCCTAAACCCAAATTGATCTTCTTCCAGTATTTCTTTAGATCGTTTTTCCATTCGTTTCTGTACAATTCTAATTAATATTTTTCTCATGTGTGCTGTCAAAGTTATTGTTCGAAAATTTTCACATCTATCCGTGCCTTTCTTTTTTTGTATACTTACTATAAGGTTACTTTTGAAATTTTTGAGTATCACGCCTGTCTCATACATATAGCTTACAAGTTGGAAGAGACATCCCGTTACTGTTTGTTCAGCGGCTTTTAGAGTTTCTGCTTGCACCTTATCTATACCCGGCGCCTTGCTATTTTTCAGAGCCTTTAATGCTAATTCAAACTAATTTCTAAGTATAGGATATCCCAGGTCATCATTTTCAATGTCTGACTCCGGTTCGAATGCTGTTAATTCCTCTCCTAATATAAATTCCCCATATATTCCTGCCATCTAGCTACTTTCTCTACATTTTCTATAATGACGTTTCCTCACGCATCCCTTATATTTTTGCTACATGGTTTTATATCCCAAAAATTGTTTCTAATTAGTTTGTATGCTTCTTCATCATCATTAGGTCATCAGTCCTAGAAGTGGTTGGACACAAACCCTTATTGTTTCCTAGTCTGAACCATCCAACACATTTCCCTGAAATTTGCACAGTCTGCATCTATCACTATCTGTGTGCAAAAGTCTGATCTCCGTCTACCTCTACCTCTTTTTTCCTATCTCTGCTTGTAGTATATCTCCTACTATCCCCAGAAATGCCTTAGAACGTATCCTGTCGTTCTATTTCTCCTATTTTTTCATTTTCCACAGATATTTTTTATTCCTCTACTATTTCTACAACCTATTTGTTATTAACTTTGTCTGTCCATGCTACCATTATCAAACATCTGAAGCGCAACATTAAAGAAATCTTCTATCGCTTTCTGTCTGCTTTTTCTACTGCCCCTATTTCATAGATGCACTGTGCTGTGCTCCACACTATGCTTTGAACAGTTTTCTTCTTGTATCTATGTTCGTTGTCTTTAAACATAGCTGCTGTTCTTTCTTGTTTGATGCGGTTCGGTCATCTTCTATTGTTTTACAATTATATACCGATATTCTCGCTATTTAGTGGTATGTGAAGGGGGTAAGCAGCCTTTGGCTGCCAAGTTCCCCCAGCACCTGAACCTTTTTCGAATTAATAGTTTTTCCAATCTATCCTTTTGCACAATCAACATTAGTTGAACATATTTCACACCCAACACCTGTTGTTGTTTATAATAATCATCAGATTCAAGAACACTCACTTTTCGTCATTGAATTTTACTTCTTGAAACTGATTGAACCTGTAACTCAGCTGTTTATGTTCTGTACTAGCCTACACAGTTCCCTCGAGTTCTCACAACAGCCGATATACTGCTAGATTCCCTTCTATTGTTTTCTAACTATATGCCCTATTTCACCGAGATTCAGTGGTATGTGAAGGGTGTTGAGCAGCCTGTGGCTGCCAAGGATCCTCCAACACTTAAACATTTGCCGTATTAATAGTTATCAAGTAAATCCTTTCGCACAATTAACCTTAGTTGGGAGTATTGCAAAACCAATATCTGTAGCTGTTTATAATAATCACTATGTTTAAGTACAGTTATTATTTTTGTCATTAGATTTTCCATCTTGCGACTGGTTGGAAGCGTATCTCCATTGTTTTCTATTTTGAGCTAGCATACACATTCCCTAAAATTCCTACTGCGTACATCTTTCACTATCTGTGTGCAGTAGTCTAACTTAGGTCTTCCTCTACTACTCTTTTTTCCTATATCTGCTTCTAATATATTCCGTACTAGTCCCTCATGTCTTAGTATGTAGCCTATCATCCTAACTTCCTATTTTTACTGTTTTTTACATACTTGTGTCTTCCCCTACCATTTTTAGTACCTCTTGGTTCTTAACTTTGTATGTCCATGGTATCTTCATCGTACGTCTGTAGCACCATATTTCAAAGGCTTCTACTTTTTTCTTGCCTACTTCTCCTACTGTCCAGGCTTCCAGTCATACAGTGCTGTGCTCCACACATTGTTTTAAGCAATCTTTTCCTTGTTTCTATGTTTGTGGTCTTTAAACACAGTAGTTGCTTTTTTTTGTTAAATGTAGCACGACCTTGTGCTAATCTTTGTTTTATATCTTTCGTGCTTTTTCCATCTTGCGTTATTTGACTTCCTAGGTAGCAGAAATCCTTACACTCTTGTAAGTTCTCGTTACCTATTTGTATTCTTGTTTTTGATTTAATTTCCCCTTTTTTGCATACTAGAACATTAGTTTTACTTTTGCTATTTTTCATACTATATCTCTCCGTTAGAACTGTTTCCATTTCATTAGGAGCAGCTTCTAACTCTTCTTTGGTAGATGCTAATACCGCTATATCATCTGCAAATCTAAGCATATCAATCTTTTGTCCCTGCATATTGATTCCAAATGTTTTCCTGCATTTGACAGTATTCATTACCTCTTCTATGTACAAGTTAAAAATTAATGGGGATAAGGCACATTCCTGTCTCACCCCTTTTCTAATATTTACTTCTTTACTTTCTTGCTCTAATTCTATTACCGCTGTTTGCTTTTTGTATAAGCAATGTACTATCCGTCTATCCCTAAAACTCATTCCAATCTTTTAGAGTATTTCGAACATTTTTTCCATTTTACATGTCGAATGCTTTTTCCAGATCTACAAACCCTATATATACGCTTTTCCCATTTTCTATTGTTTTCTCAATTATCACCCTCAGAGCTAAAATAGCCTCCCGCATTCCCCCGTTTCGCCTAAACCCAAATTAATTTTCTCCCAGTATTTCTTTAGCTTGTTTTTCCATTCGTCTTTGTACAATTCTGGTTAATATTTTTGAAACGTGTGCTGTCAAGCTTATTACTCAAAAATTTTTACATCTATCGGCGCCTCTTTTTATTGGTATAGGTACAATAGTCACATTTAAAATATTTGGGTATCTCGCCTGTCTCATACATATGGCTTACAAGTCGGAAGAGACGTTCTGTTACTGCTTTTCCAGCGGCTTTTAAAATTTCTGCTTGCACCTTATCTGTACCTTACCATTATTCAGACTCTTTAATGCTAACTCAAACTCATCTCTAAGTATAGGATATCCCAGGTCATCATTTTCAATGTCTGATTCCTGTACTAATGCTGTTAGTTCCTCTCCTGGATATAAATTCCCTATATATTCCTGCCAACTAGCTATTTTCTATAATGACGTTTCCTCCCGCATCCCTTATATTTTTGCTATAAGGTTTTATATCCCTAAAATTCATTCTAGTTAATTTGTATGCTTTGTCTGTCTTTCCTATTTCCATCTTAGTTTTTACCTCTTTGCACTTTTCATCAATCCACTGTTTTTTAGCTTTCTTGTATTTGCGAATAATTTCCCATTTTATGGCAATGTATCTCTGTTTCCTGTTTCATCTGATTTATTTTTGTATTTTCGCCTATCTTCTATTAGATTCAGGATATCCTTTGTTATCCATGGTTTCTTAGTTTCTTAATGTGTATATCCCACAATATCTCTGGCCCCCATGACTAAGCTGTATTTAATGTTATTCTCTACTTTCTTAGTATTAGAAAATTTCCCGATATCTTTCAGCAATTCATTTAACTTTTTTCCAAATCTTTCGTGGATATCTTTATCTTTTAGCTTCTCAAAGTCAAAGTGCTTTTCTTCCGTTCCTCTTTTTCAGATTTTTAAGTTTAAATGCGGCCTTCATAATTACGATGTGGTGGTCAGTGTCTATAACCTACTAATTCCTACTATGTCTAGTGATAACCTATCTATTTCGTGTTTCAGGTTCTCTAGCTTAACTATTTGTTTCATACTTCTGACATTCCACGCTCCGACTCGCAGAATATTCACGGATCCTTTTCTATTCTTTCGGATTACATCCCCCGATGTAGTTCCTTCCCGGAGATCCGAATAGGGGACTATTTTATCTCCGGAATTTTTTACCCCATAGGATGCCATCATGTTTAACAATTTCTGTACGCAGTGTACTTGAGAGGTAATGTTGTGGTTTCCCGTTGCATTCCACATCGCAGTAGTGTGTCTTAGAATGTCATATCGACCCCTATGGTCTCTGCTACTCTAAGTACCGAAAAAGCTGCTGCCCTCTTTCGGTGACCTGTCTTAGTCTGGTTCCTCACTACAGACCCCACTAATTTGGTTAAACCTATAGTTCGGCTCTTTAACTCATTGAAACGCGCAAACCATTCTACCTGTTCTAGTATTTTAGAACGTCGTGAAGGTGCAGGTCCGTTCAGAATGGGTGCTTCTTCTGTCTTTTCTATTTCCATCTTAGTCTGTACCTCTTTGCACTTTTCATCAATCCATTGTTCTTTAGCTTTCCTGCATTTGCGAATAATTTCCCATTTTGTGACTTTGTGTCTCTGTTTTCTTGTTTCCTCTGATTTATTTTTGTAATTTCGTCCTTCTTCTATTAAATTCAGGATATCCGTTGTTATTTATGGTTTTCTTATTCTTTTTTTGTGTATACTCCAGAATATCTCTGGTCGCCATGTCTAAGCTGGATGTAATGTTAATCCATACTCTTTCTACTTCTTTAGTTTCAGAAATTTTCCCGATATCTTTTAGCAATTCATTTGATTTTTATTTCGAATCTTTCTTGAATATCTTTATCTTTTAGTTTCTTAAAGTCAAAGTGTCTTTTTCAGTTTCTTCTTTTCAAATTTTTAAATTTAAGTGTGGCCTTCATAAATACGATGTTGTGGTCAGTGTCTATATCTGCTTCTGGGTAGCTTCTACAATCTTTTACTTGATTCCTAAAACGTTGTCTAAAAAGAATGTAATCTATTTGACATCTTGCTATATCTCCTGGCATCTTCCACGTATATCGGCTTCTAACATGATGTTGAAATAATGTGTTTGTGATGGTTAAATTGTTCTTGTCGCAAAATTCTACCAACCTATTTCCTTTGTCGTTTCTCGTGCTCAAACCAAATAAATCTACTACCGCTCCTTCCCTACCCTCACCTACTACTGCATTAAAATCCCCCGTAATTATTAAATTTTCACGTGCTTTTACGCATCTTAGTATGTCTTCGATATGTTTGTAGATCGGTTCTACGTCTTTGTCACTGTAGCTAGAGGTGGGCATGTATACTTGTATTATTACTGTATTTACCGGTTAGATTCTAATCTAACCATGAGTTCTGTTTCGTTCTTTTGTAAGTAATTTTCTACAGTGTCCTATCTTTTTTCGCACAACTATCCCCACACCTGAATTCCCCTTCTCTGCTCCTGTATGAATTACCCTGAAGTCTTCACTCCAAAAATCATCCGCCTCTGACCACCGAACTTCGCTGAGCCTGACTATTTCTAGTGCTAACCTATTCATTTCAATTTTCAGGTTCTCTATTCTACCTACTTGATTCATACTTCTAACATTCCAAGCTCCGACTCGCAAAATGTTCCCGACTCTTATTCTGAACTTTCCGATCACATCCTCCGAAGTAGTCCCCTCCCGGAGATTCGAATGGGGGACTATATTAACTCCGGAATCTTTTATCCCAGAGAATGCCATCATGTTTATTACAATTTAAGTACACTGTGTACTTGGGAGGTAATGTGGTGGTTTCCCGTTGCCTTCCATATCGCAGTAGTAAGTCTTAGACTGCCATAACGTCTCATTGGTCTCTGCCAATCTAAGTACTGAAAGATCCGCTGCCTTCTTTCTAGATAATTAGAGATATTTTGTGCATAGTAGTTTCGTGAATTGTGATTTGAAATTACGATGACCAGGAGTTATACGAACCAAGAACTTGCAGATATGCATTTATTGTACGGGGAATGATTCAGGACAACACTAGCTTTGGTAAGTTATTTCTTAGCAATGCTAGTGTTATCCTGAATCAAAACAGTAATCCTAAAATTACATAGGTTGATCTAGCTCGGGCACTTAAAAAATGGCTCAAACGTAAAATGCCTTATAGGTTTTTTGCTTAGCCAATCAATCTCAATCACCCCCTAAATTTAATGACATAAAACTAATGCCACCCTGTACAGTAGATTTGTTCTTGAAAGTTTAATGACACACATTCTCGATGCTTTCGCAAAATTTTTTTAACAAAAGATTACCGTATGTTTGCGCAAAAAGTGCAATATTCAATTTAATTTGGTTTTACCATTTCTTTCAATTTAACTGAACGCACGCGCGGTCGAAAGCAAGCCATCCTTGCGTGTGTTATTAGGAACAGTCGCGTTTTAAAGTACCTGTAGAGACGTCAACTTCGCGAATCCGTCGGGGTCAAAAGTGCCCTCGAACCGTCTGATTGTGTGGTGCGAGTTGTTGTTTGTTTCCTTTCCTTTTCTTCCCCAAATATGCTCTTACAGCTTCAAATGATGCCACTGGAGCGCTGCTGCTACTGTCGTCGGTTAGTCTTTGACTTTGTCTACGTTTTTGTGCTGTAAACTGTTCAACCATTTACATATTTCCCGTTGGGATTTTGTCGTAACAATGCACGACTGGTCCACTAACTTATCGAAAGAAAATTGTTAAATTTATTGCCGTGCGCTGTTATACAAAAATCTACATCGTATATAAGAGCAAACCTGTTGCAGTAGATCAATACTAGTTTGAACTCGATCCTAATAGTGTTTAATTTAAAGATAAATTTAAATTCCTTTATGTGATGCGAACGTAATTTCTCTTATGTAATGCATAAGATAAATAAATAATCAGTAGACTAGCGTTATAATAGTGTTTAATTTGTCGTACGTAGAAGATTAAATTACTGCCTACAAATAGCAATTAAGCAGTATTGATGTAAAGAAGACTGAAAATAAACACCTGTGATTGTGAAGAATAATTATTAGACATATTCATTAGAAATAAAGGTCAAAAACAATTAAGTAGTTCGTTACTATACCTATTTTCCTGGGTAACATGTTCTAACCAAGAATGGCATAATTTTTCAAAAATAGCTTTTATTTGATTTGTCGCAGACAAAAAAAATTCGTCTCGAGATAAACAATAAAGAAATGGCAAATCGTGTACAAGCTAAAAATTGATTAGACTAAAAATAATAATAATCTAAAAATAAAATCTTATATTTCTTATAAACAAGGTCTTTATCTAACAGGTATTAGGCAATTCAGAAGAGAAAAAAACAACATTATTGTTGTAAAATCTTGATTGACCACAGTTATAAATAATATTTCTTTCGTTGCTTTCATTTAGGTGAAATCATCCAATACTAATCGATTTAATTGAAATGATTCCATCACTTTGCAGGTCAATTACTGATTGATTTAGCCTCTAAACTTGAACGATTGACATATGAGTATGCTACAACTTGAAAATGTGTGGTGTTAGTTACAAATTGTTTAAATTGTAATGCCGTGAAGCATAGGCGTAGCGTGACCTGCAAGATTGGGGAGGCACACGAACTGTTGAAAGTTGTCCAACAATGTAGGCGTAGTACACCCAACTATAAGCATTATAAGATGATGTAAAACAATAAATATTGCTCCTTTGTAAATTCGTGGTGGGGTCATTAGCCGCAGCACAAACAAGTACACTTTAAACTCTTTAATATTACAAAAGGAAACAATTTTTTGCCTAAGACTAAAAATATTCATAACTTCCTGCTGTACGGATAGTACATTAATAATACATCATCCTTCTGGTTGCGTTATTAGCGAATTTTGCTACAAGACTATGAATGCCTTCTGCCTGCATCAACTGCTCTATAACTTCTTGCTCAATTGTCATAAGTGCCAGTTTCGATAAACGATCTTCTCCCATTGTACTTCTAAGGTAAGTTTTTAATCGGCGAAGGCACGAAAACAATCGTTCTGCACTGGCGGTTGTTATAGGCCAGCAGAGAACTATTTCAAAAAGCTCGAGTACGGCAGTTACAGTATTCTGTAGGGAAAAGGTTACGAATTGATTTAGCGTTTCCGACAATGTAATTTCACTTGACTTTGGAAAAACACTTACTCCGTGCGCAACATTTTGAAAAAAGTAAGAATTGGCAAAAGTTCTATAGTATTGAGGCTGTTGATATCGATCACCTTTAAAACCATAAAAAAGTTGAATATCACGAACCACTACTTCGTTTATAGTATCTGAGCATTTGAACAACAGAGAACTAATATTTTTAATATTTGAGTAATCATTTTGGGAAAATCTTGTTTCAAGATTAGAGGGAATTATGTCCAGTCCTTGAAAATAAATATTTACTTTGAAAAAAAATTTAGGTGATTCTGCAGAAAAATCAAAGTTTTCATAGTTACTATCTAGTTTTGCAGGTATTTTTCTTTTTCTGCTGAGAATAGGCTTTCGAATATTTAAATCAGGTAGTTGCGACTCAATTTTATCGCACATTTCTTCGGTCTTTTTCCACAACTGGTTAAACGATTCATCATTTCTTTGTAACTGCAAATGTTTAATTAGTGTCTCTATTTTAGGAAACAATGAATGTATGTCTAAATTTTTACTCTGTAGTTCTTTTGAAAGAAGGTCGGTCGCTGACACAATATTATACAAAAACTTTATCGAAAATATAAACTCGAAATCAACTATAACTTTTAATAGACCACTTGCATCTGCTGCTGCCTTTGAATATGTCCTGTCAGAAATTGTAATTAGAGTTTTTAAAATTTCCGGTAACTGAACAATAATACTCAAAAGAGTGCGGTGACGAACTGTCCATCGCGTTTTCCAAAGACTTTGAAGTTTCCTAAACTTGGCAGAATCTTCGCTTTGTTTACAAATGTTTTCAAACCGAGCATACCTTTTGGCAGAAACACAAATAATATTGTACAAGGAATTTACAGAACCAAGTGCATTCCTCAGCTCTTTTACTTCACTGCAAAACCGCATTACCGCCAAATCAAGTAAATGAGCATGGCAGTGAGTATATAAAGCTGTAGGGTTTTCTTCTTTAAATCTTGCGGCAACGCCATTACATTCACCGCTCATATTTGATGCGCCATCGTAAGCTTGGCCTCGCATTTTAGTAAGATCGAGCCTTATAGAGTTTAAATAACTTTTTATAACCATATGTAAATTGACGCCTGTTGTTGTTCCACATTTACAAATCCTACGAAGCGTTCTTTGACTGTAATACCGGTTTCTGTCTTAAATGGATACCTAACGCAAATTTAAACTTGTTCTTTAGTCGCAGTATCAGTAGTTTCGTCACATATTATCGAATAGCAAGACGATAAATTTACTTCATGTATGATAATTTCCAGCATGGAGGCTTTTACAAGTTTGATCATTTCATTTTGGATGGTTGCGGTTGTATAAGAACTAATTTTTGATTTTATGAACTTATTTAGTTGTGGATTATCTCTAAAAAATTTCCTCTATTTGTAGAACTTAAACCTTCGTCGTGGCCTCTTAAGGATATGCACTGTTTTCCTAAAAACAAAATGTTTTCAAAAATGAAGCTTACGTATTTCCAATTTTCTTCAGTTTGCTTGCTGTGTGCTGATGATAACGCGTCCGCCACAGTTTCTCCTTGAGAGCGTACTTCGCTCCAAAATTGCATAGAAGCTCGATGTGGGTCACTATTTTCATGCTTTTTAAATTTTTCAAGAGCTTTTTTCCAATTATCAACTCCGATTGTGGTAAAAGAATCTTCAGCCCGCCCTTTCTTAAAATGTTGAAAAATGCGAGAAGGAAAGCAAAACGCGCAATCTTTAATAATACTGTATTCAAGCCACTTGAAATTAGAATACCAGGAGGACTTAAAACAGCGTACTTTTCCATTAACTATTTTTTTTGTAAAGTTTATATTCGGTTGATAAGGTCCGATCAAAATATCCGAACTCTGGATCTTATTAGCAGGATCTCTAGAAGATACAATCCCCATTTCTGCTTCATTTAGAACTTCACAGCTTTTAGAACTACTTGCTTCTGATTCATCTACTTTGTGTGATATACCAAATTTTTGTACAAGTACACTTTCTAATTTTTGAAATGGTTCTTCTGAAATACGTGGTTTTCTAGTTACAAATTTATCCATCTTATTTTCACTGAAGAATAAATGATTGGTAAAACAAAGATCACTAAATTCCTGCTGAACAAAACGTGGGACAGTTAAGGGCGCGATCGCATGTATAGTTGGCTGCCTAAAATCCATCAAAAACAGATTATTCTGTTTGGTAAATAACTTTTGTTGGATTGAAAATATGCAAAATGTAACTTCACCATTAGACTCACAAAACTTTGTATTTTCTAACGAAGGTTTGCCTTTTTTTTCTAAAGCGGAGTAATAAGTAAGAAATAGCTGTTAAAAGTAATGTTAACATTCATTTAGTTTATTTTTGTTACTACATCTAACAGAATCAATTTGTAAAAAAAAAGCATTCGTTGGATAGCAGAATACATATATAATTGTTCTGTTAACAAACATTTCAAAAATATTGATCATGATAGTCGTAGTGTACTGAATGGATTTTATTGAATTATTACATTAATTGCACGCCATTTTAATAGAAATTGTTCACGACTTTTTCCGAAGATGGCACTGTTAGTGATGTGTAGAATAAGGTTTAAAACCAGAATATTTCAAATGGAATTATTTTGGACTTTGTTTTTGTCGCATTGAAATGATGTAAACTAATAATATATGGTGAATTGATAAGTGTAATATAATAGTGATTGGATTAATTGCGAATATTTATGAAGCCAAAAATGATTTAACCTCAACATCCATGGTTGTTTGTAAACTTCCATGTTTATGTTTACAAGCGATAAGTAAATTATTACAGCAGTGTTACTTTGTGAAGCTTATACTATGTTATAATAGTTTTTAAAAAAAGGGTAGTGTGCCGTATCCCAAAACGTAACCAGATATTCTACAATATTAAATGTAAGCAAAATATTGCATCATGTTAGCAAGAGTAATGTTTATTAAAATATCTTAGTGGAACCATCGCAGGGAAATAGGATACATTTTGTTACAAATTAGGTTGCGAGTTTGGTACTCAGCAAAATGATTTACAAATTTGAACGATCTGGGAGAGGACGTTCTCAAAAAACGATAATTTTTCCTACATCATTTTACACTTCATTTTGGGGACGTTCACTGTCTTGTGTATCTTCAGCAGGGGTCTGCAAGGGTAATTATATTTTCAATTTGAAAAGTGTCAAAATCAGCTTTAAATATATAGGCAACTTATTAGTATTCCCATTCTTTACCCCCACGTAGCAGACTTCCGTCATTTTTTGGTCATACAAAGTTCACATGTAACGTCAAATAGATGTGATAATGACATTTTCTCAAATTGTGCTGCTGGCAAAAAATGATTATAATAAACAATAAACTTCAAAACTACCACTAATTATGACATATATTTTAGACTAAATTAAAAATAAAAGTGGAAAAGTTTATTTAGGATTAAACAATTTACGAAACTAGACCTAACTTTAGGCATTAGAAATAAATCATAAAAGAATTCCTTTTTGGTTGATTCTGTCAAAAAATAGCTATTTTGTTACATTAAATTGACTCTGTCAAAAACGACTAAACGTTTATTTCAATAAATATTTCAAACTAATAAAATATTTGGGGTCTTCGGTTTAATATTTTTCATCAAATGCTAATATCGAAAATGGTATTTCCAATACCAAAAAACTTTGAGTTGTTACCTGTAAAGTGTGCTTTATTAAAACAAAATGATTACAAATGTTTTATTTTTAATGAATAACTAAGAAAATAAAAATAGGTTCAATCGTTGTAACATTTACAATAATGTGTATATAGGTATTTTTGAACAGTAAGTCATTACCAACCAAAAACTTAAAAGGAACACTGTTTTACACAATACGTAGCAATGTAAATGATATAAAACTATTGGTGAAAAGAAGGGAATAACAGGCATTTGTAAATAATATTTTTTAAACCCCCACATTTTAAGGTCAATAGATAAATGTTTAGTGATAAATATACGAACAGCTTTCGAATTGAAATTGACTTTATTGTTGTTAATATTACATTAAATATTAGTATGTAAGGCATATTTGTAAGTCCATACAGGCAAAGTTTAGTTATAGACTACTCTTACACTTAACCTGCATAAACCACTACATATCTCTACAAGGAAAATTAGCGAAGCAAATGAATAATTACACAATAATTGAAAATATACAATTAGGCTATATTACTACTTATCCAAAATATGCGCCCTGATTTGAACCTTGAATGCAGTGAAAGTAAAAAGATTTTTATATCCATCTGGAATTGCATTATAAGTAGAAACAGCATTATAGATGAATCTTCTCTGAAACATAGCAGTCAGTTGCTTGGGAATTGTTAAAGTTTTAGTGTGTCTAATATTGATGCAATGCACTTTGGAGCGTTTCATTCATTTTTATTTTAGCAATATCCTCTGAAGTGATTTATAATTATTTTATAAACAAAACATAACAAATGATGTTTCCTGCAGTTATCCATATTTAACCAGTGCAACTCTTTTATCTTATGCGATACATGATCAAATTTTTTTAGTCCAAAAACTAAACGACAACAAGTATTTTGAATCCTTTGTATTTGTGTCATAGAAGTGCTATCAAGGTTTGGACCATATATAAAATTACAATAGTTAAATAATGACAAAACTAGCTTCCAACAACAGCTTTTTCAATTGTAAGGTTAGTATAGACCGACAAGCATATAGTTGTTTAAGTGCTATGTACGACCTTTTTATTAACCTTGCAACATGTGATTTAAAGCGTAGATCATCGTCAAGTATTAAACAGAAATTTCTTGAAAAACTAACTAATGGAATAGAGGTATTGTTAATTATGACTTTTATCTTATCCTTAACACAATCTCTAATTTTCTCTGTGATCCGAAACATTATCAGCATCAATAGTACCTGCACGAACAAATAATTTATCACTTTATAAATATATGGAAACAATAAAGAGTATTGCTGTTATTTGCTATGCGCGTAGGTTCGTTTATTACTTGGATGAATCCATAAGAATCAATGCTGCATGTGATAATATTACTTAAATTGAAAAGATTCACATTGACATCACCTAAACATATTATATTATCCATCATTGGTGCTAAATAAGATAATATACTATCTAGTTCATCAACACAACTAAGCAGATTAGAGTTTGGGGATCTGTATACTGTGCCTACAGTAAAAGTTTTGCGATTTAATTTAAACATTATCCAAAATATGTTCAAGTATACGAGTCAATTGCAAACCAAACAAAATAACCTGACATTTAAGTTCCTTCCTTACGTACACACCAACACCACTCCCTGGACCCACTCTATCATTATGAAAAAATTATACCTATTTATATTGACAGAGGTATTGGGGACGTATGAAGTAAGCCATGTTTCAGAGACACCAACCAAATCAAAACGGTTTTCATCTATTAAATTGATGAAATCATTGAAACTAGGCAACAAAGAATGCACATTTAAATGAGCAATTTTCATTTATAAACAACTATACTAGCCTAATAGAACTATTTAATTTACTTTAATTTAATTTAAACAAAACAAATACAAAAAAAATTAAAGCACTCGTAGCTAAATAAAAATGGAGCAAAAAAAAAATGCAAAAGAGGCTATCTCCAATTTAACAAATTATCGTATTCTAACAATCAGCAACTTAAGTATAATGTGCTGCATGCTTAGTAAACTATAACTACTATATACCTGTTACTTATTACCAACTATGCTACAGGAATTTAAATTACTAGAGGTTACAATGCTGTACGAATGTAAATTAAAAATTTTTTCAGTAAATAAAGACAGTGTGGCATTTACATTTGCACTAACTGTATGGTATCGTTGTTGATGATGTTCTACAAGTTGTATTAATATTCAGCATCTGTCTCGTACATACATCGTTTCACAGGATGTAGTATCCAAGTGGATTCATTATATTCCTTATCGTCTTTCAACGTTTGATCATTTTTGGTTTGCTCCTTGTAAAGGGGCCAATATACCTTCTTTTTCAAAGGCCTGATCCAATTTCGAAGTACAATAGACACCCCACCTGATCGCTACTCCACAAGTACCAATTTTCCCAATCTAGAAATATATCATGAAAAAATTATGTTCAGATAGAAAATTGTACCGAACCTACTTTGTGAATGAAGTTTCTCTGTATTTAGCACTAATAAGTAACCCAGCGACTTTCTCATCAACAAAAGTCGCCAACCGCAATGGATAATTAAACTCATATGTCCGTTTAACATCCATCTATCTATCGCTAACAGGATTTGACAGGATTTCCATTTGCATCGACATCAAGGTTTTGTCTCAACTCTAACTCTACTTTTCCGTTTTCTTCCAAATCTTTCATAAGATTGTCCTTCCATACCTAAACAAACTGTCAAGTAAGATATTAAACAATTAGATTTTCTTACAGCGCCTAATTCAACTTCAATTATTTTAAATTGGTAGAGTGTCATGGGAGGTATATCCATAATTGAAAATAGTTCCTAAGAATAGCCAAGTGTACTGCCAGTTGCCAGAGTACCCCAAACAAATTCATAATTAATTTTTGATTTTTGCGAAATATCTTCAGTGTAATGCTTGTATATCTTATTACACATTGTACATGCAAACATAAGGCAGCTTACTAGACCTAATCCTCTGTTACATTCCTCTTTCAGATATAGTTTTCCACCAGTACAAATTTGGGAATGTCGGTATTGCAGATCTATGGACCAACTTAATACATATTGCAAATTCACAATGCGGTTTCCACTAACAGTTGGTTCTTTATAAGAGTGATTTTTCTCGAAATATAATTCACGAGCCTCTATTCTGAAAAACAAAACAAAATATTAGATTTTTTAGGAACCCAAAATTTAGCATATATACAGGACAACACATTAGTGTGACAAAGTTTAATATATCGATTATTTATTGTAGAAATTATAAAAAAAAGCAATTTACACAAATTTTAAGCTGTATTATTTTAAAAATTGTTTCATATCTACAGGGTACTCATAAATATATATATATATATATATATATATATATATATATATATATATATATATTATTCTACCCCTCCTTTCTTTCTTTTAAAAATCAGCATGTTTTATAACCACCCTCTCATCTACCAGCGACAACTGTGAACCACTATCAATTAAAGCAACATATAAACACTCATTTAAACTAATATTAATGAACAAAAGGTTCTTTTTTTTCAAATTATAATTATTTACTAACAAGTCTTTTAAACTATAAACCACGTCGACCTTTAATCCTTTACATTTGTTCTCCCAAAAATTTGAGTTTTTTTTTTTTAAGGGTGCCTCGTGTATCTGCACCACTTCAATTTGATCCGTGTCCTGAGTCCTTGCGTTGGTCGTTATATGGTGGACATTCGCGTCCCTGTCCGTCCGGCTATATCCGTTCTGGGTTCCTCCTCCCGTCGTCCGGCCGTCATCCGCGTTGTCGTCGTGCGGGTGCCTGTTTTGTCTTGGTATGTCGTTCTCCCGGTGTTCCCTATTGTAGTATGGTCTCCTGTTTCCGTCGTGTCCCCAGTGATTTCGGTTAAAATAGTCCTGTCGGTAGCTGGGTCGCTGTTCGTGATGGAAATTGTCCTGTCTATGGTTGGGTCGCTGTTCGTGATACGTATGTCGTCTGTTGTCATCCCTATAACCCCGGTGTTGATCCCAATGACTAGTCCGTGTTTTTGTCTCCAGTGCCGTGGCCAAATCGAAATTTCTCATAACGCCTAAAAATTCCCGCAGTGTTTTAACATTATGGACCACAACCATCTTAGTCACTTCCGGCTCCATGTGTCCCGCAAGTAGTAGTATGATGTCGTCCTCGCCCAACTTTGGTGTCAAGTGCTGTGCCTGGTTGAACTTGTCTATCGCGTATTCTTCGCGAGTCCCGTGTGTCCGACTGTAGTGTCCTGTAATCAAATTTGTCTGTATGTCCGTCTGGTGCGTGTTGCTCCAGAACTGTTCCATAAATAGTCGTCGAAATTCCGCGTAGGTGTCGTACTGTCTGCGTATGATGTTGTGCCACTTTTCCGCGTTCCCTGTCAATGTCGCCCCTACTATCTGTAACTTAGTTCTTTCATTTTCCGATTCGACGATCTCGTCCAGTCTGTCTAGAAATCCCATCGGCTGTTCTGTCTTCCGTCCTTCAAATTCGATGCTCCTTCTAACCTTAAACCACAATCCAATATCCAACTTTCAATCTATATAACCACTCTCGATGACCTTCTAACTTTGAACCACATTCCAATATCCAAACTTCTAATCTGTATAACCACTCTCGATGACCTTCTAACTTTGAACCACACTCCAATATCCAACTTCTAATCTGTATAATCTTCGATGACCTTCTAACTTTGAACCCACTCCAATATCCAATTTCTAATCGTCGCACAATCACTACTATTCCTTTACTTCCGATGCTCGTATCTTTACCACTTTTCAATTAAACTCATTTTAAACAATTACTTTTATTTTCTTTTTCAAAATATCTGAATACAAATTAGCACAGCTCTGAAAATCGTCATTTACAAAATTGGTTCGAAAATAATCTGCCTTTGTTTACTCTCTAAGGCGACCATGTTAATCCTACTAGCCTACTACATCTTAAAATTCATCACAAAAGTTAGTCCGTTCGTTCATAGTTCATGTATTTACAGTTTGTATAAATTAAATTCTAAAGTATATTCTAAATCTTTACATTCTATTCGCCTCATTTTTTCAATCTGTTGACTAATTAAATTTTGGGTTTCGAAGTTCCGCCTTCAGTTCCGTGTGTGAAGTTTTAAAATCGTTTTTACACTTATCAGGATTTGTATGATATCTAAGCTTCCAGTGGTTTCTGCCACTAACCTCGGCGCCGTCGCCTGGTCCACGTCCCTGTCTAACCTCCGGGTCTGTCTGCCTTGCCTCCGTCTCCTGGATGTCTCCTCGCGTCTAGTTCTATGTCCTGTGTCCTACGTTCATCGTTTTGTGTCGTGGTTTCTGCTTCAATTCCGTATATCAGTCCCGATCTCGTAATCCGTTTCATTGCTGGGTCCGTCATCTCTGCAGCCTGTCTTTGTACTGTATGCCTGAAAATATCTAACTACTGGCCCCACCTAATCTCAAGCCCTATCCTACTACTGTTTCTGTCTAATTTCCACTCAATCTAGCCTTTTTCAGCCCCGCGTTGGGTTTGCCATATATTCCCTCCTTCTTTTTTGTTTACTTATTTTTACTTTACTTTACTTTACTTGGGTTTTTAACTATAGTCTTCCTTTATTTTATAAACTTTAAAATGTGCACACCTGATGCACTCCGTACTTGCACCGTTTGGTTGGTTCTTTTATTAAATATTTATTGCAATGCCTCGACTCTATAAAACTCTTAATCTCAGGGTATTCAAACTACTTATAGTGGATTCCGTTATAAGTAGATGTGCTACGTCCAACCAAAGTGCAATCTTTTGTTTTACTACTAAATTGCTACTCTACTTTTGTATATGCCAAAATTTCTAATTAGATCAAAGTTACTATGTGCCAAATTAAAATTACAACCAAAATTTGTATGACTAATTTTTGACGTATTAAAGAATATGATTTTAAACATTTACCTGGTCTATACTCCGTCGATGCCTTGCTGAATCCTGTTCCATAAATATCCGAAATTCCGTAGGTGTCGTACATGTCTGCGTATGAATGTTCGTGCCACTTTCCGCGTTCCCGATCTAATGTCCCCTACTATCTGTAAATAGTTACCAATTTTCATTTAAATCCGTAATTCCGACGATCCTCGTCCAGTCTTGTTCTCTAGAAACTCCCATCGGCTGTTCATGTCATTCCGTTCTTCTTTCAAATTCGATGCTCCTTCTAACCTTAAACCACAATCCAATATCCAACTTTCAATCTATATAACCACTCTCGATGACCTTCTAACTTTGAACCACATTCCAATATCCAAACTTCTAATCTGTATAACCACTCTCGATGACCTTCTAACTTTGAACCACACTCCAATATCCAACTTCTAATCTGTATAACCACTCTCGATGACCTTCTAACTTTGAACCACACTCCAATATCCAATTTCTAATCGTCGCACAATCACTACTATTCCTTTATACTTCCGATGCTCGTATCTTTTACCACTTTTCAATTAAACTCATTTTAAACAATTACTTTTATTTTCTTTTTCAAAATATCTGAATACAAATTAGCACAGCTCTGAAAACACGTCTTTTACAAAATTGGTTCGAAAATAATCTGCTTTGTTTACTCTCTAAGGCGACCATGTTAATTTACTACTAGCCCACTACATCTTAAAATTCATCACAAAAAGTTAAGTCCGTGTCGCACATACCATAGTTCATGTCTTTTATACAGTTTCATAATCACATTAAATTCTAATATATGTCCTAAATCTTTACATTCAACCAATCACATTTTACGATGTTTTAACTAATAATTTTGGGTTTACAAATATTGTCCAAAAGTTGATTCTATAGAAAATGAAACCAAAATAATTTACCCTTGACCCTGGATGCATGTTGATAGTGAACATTCACAGGCGCATCCGGCTTTTGGACGGCAAATGTACTTTCAAAGGCTTTTTAAAATTCAACTCGGTATAAACCCTTGAGCATTTCACATCTTACTACGCCACTTAGTCATTTTAAAATTTCCTTTTGGCTCTGAATTTCAACTACTATATTTGAATGGTATTTTGGTGTACATAAAATACGGCAAACATACATTTTTAAGTATATGTGATCGATTTTGTGGATTATTTTTGTTTGGCATATACTATCTTGTACTAAACAACCCTTATAACTCCTAGTAGCTCCCTTAGACATTATAATATATATATATATATTACTCATATTTAGACCAGGGTAGAAAATTAATTAATTACATCAAATAATTTTAATCACCGTGTATAAGGAATTTTATTAGATAATACGCTTTATTAAAAAAAAACCGTGGAGCATAAAATTTCATTCGTTTCATTAAAAAATAAGGGATTTAAATTGTTTACAAGACGCTTTCTATAAAAAGAAGCAGAATTAAAATGCTCAACGGGTAATTTAAGTATTCCAAGTAAAGAAACAAATGGAAATTACGTGCAAAATTTATATTAATTAGTTCAAGTTTAAGTAACCGGTATTAAACAAAATGTACAAATAATAATTGAATATTTAATTAGGATTCACTAAAAATTAAAGGGTATTATTTTAATTGGAGTTAATGGAACCATTAGTAACATATAATATGTATAAAAGCTTGTGAAAACCCAATAGTATTCAAATCGTAGAAGGGTTATTTAAAATGTTACGATTGAACACACCTGCGTATTTTTAAAAGGCAATTTCAGTTTAATTTGTTTAGATAAACATGTCGATTCTACGGATATTGGAAACGGTCGGATGCTTTAGCACGAAATACAAAACAGCGTTTATTTAAAAGTCAGGTTCTGCGTAAATTCTGCAGATAACAATTGATTACAGAGAATGGGCGCCGTCGCCTGGTCCACGTCCCTGTCTAACCCCTCCGGGTCTGTCTGCCTTGCCTCCGTCTCCTGGATGTCTCCTCCCGCGTCTAGTTCTATGTCCTGTGTCCTACGTTCATCGTTTTGTGTCGTGGTTTCTGCTTCAATTCCGTATATCAGTCCCGATCTCGTAATCCGTTTCATTGCTGGGTCCGTCATCTCTGCAGCCTGTCTTTGTACTCGTATGCCTGAAAATATCTAACTACTGGCCCCACCTAATCTCAAGCTCCCGTATCCTACTACTGTTTCTGTCTAATTTCCACTCAATCTAGCCTTTTTTCAGCCCCGCGTTGGGTTTGCCACATATATTCTACCCCCTCCTTCTTTTTTTGTTTACTTATTTTTTACTTTTTACTTTACTTTACTTGGGTTTTTAACTATAGTCTTCCTTTTTATTTTTATAAACTTTAAAAATGTGCACACCTGATGCACTCCCCGTACTTGCACCGTTTGGTTGGTTCTTTTATTAAATATTTATTGCAATGCCTCGACTCTATAAAACTCTTAATCTCAGGGTATTCAAACTACTTATAGTGGATTCCGTTATAAGTAGATGTGCTACGTCCAACCAAAGTGCAATCTTTTGTTTTACTACTAAATTGCTACTCTACTTTTGTATATGCCAAAATTTCTAATTAGATCAAAGTTACTATGTGCCAAATTAAAATTACAACCAAAATTTGTATGACTAATTTTTGACGTATTAAAGAATATGATTTTAAACATTTACCTGGTCTATACTCCGTCGATGCCTTGCTGAATCCTGGCACAAAATCCTAATTACCGTATACGTCTTCACAATGATGCTCTTGAATTTCCGTGCAGCTTCCAGGTGTCCTCGAATCTTAACTGTTCCCCAATATCTGAAATGATTAACCCAAATTTTAAATTTAGAAAATACCGTGTTACAACTTCCCCTGTGCTAATATCCTCTTCGAATTCTTGTTTCCTCTATAAAACCGTCCGCTTCTCCGTATCTAATCTCCAATCTACTCGTTTCTTTATCTTTCTGTTCGATGCTCCTTCTAACCTTAAACCACAATCCAATATCCAACTTTCAATCTATATAACCACTCTCGATGACCTTCTAACTTTGAACCACATTCCAATATCCAAACTTCTAATCTGTATAACCACTCTCGATGACCTTCTAACTTTGAACCACACTCCAATATCCAACTTCTAATCTGTATAACCACTCTCGATGACCTTCTAACTTTGAACCACACTCCAATATCCAATTTCTAATCGTCGCACAATCACTACTATTCCCTTTATACTTCCGATGCTCGTATCTTTTACCACTTTTCAATTAAACTCATTTTAAACAATTACTTTTATTTTCTTTTTCAAAATATCTGAATACAAATTAGCACAGCTCTGAAAACACGTCTTTTACAAAATTGGTTCGAAAATAATCTGCTTTGTTTACTCTCTAAGGCGACCATGTTAATACACTACTAGCCTACTACATCTTAAAATTCATCACAAAAAGTTAAGTCCGTGTCGCACATACCATAGTTCATGTCTTTTATACAGTTTCATAATCACATTAAATTCTAATATATGTCCTAAATCTTTACATTCAACCAATCACATTTACGATGTTTTAACTAATAATTTTGGGTTTACAAATATTGTCCAAAAGTTGATTCTATAGAAAATGAAACCAAAATAATTTACCCTTGACCCTGGATGCATGTTGATAGTGAACATTCACAGGCGCATCCGGCTTTTGGACGGCAAATGTACTTTCAAAGGCTTTTAAAATTCAACTCGGTATAAACCCTTGAGCATTTCACATCTTACTACGCCACTTAGTCATTTTAAAATTTCCTTTTGGCTCTGAATTTCAACTACTATATTTGAATGGTATTTTGGTGTACATAAAATACGGCAAACATACATTTTTAAGTATATGTGATCGATTTTGTGGATTATTTTTGTTTGGCATATACTATCTTGTACTAAACAACCCTTATAACTCCTAGTAGCTCCCTTAGACATTATAATATATATATATATTACTCATATTTAGACCAGGGTAGAAAATTAATTAATTACATCAAATAATTTTAATCACCGTGTATAAGGAATTTTATTAGATAATACGCTTTATTAAAAAAACCGTGGAGCATAAAATTTCATTCGTTTCATTAAAAATAAGGGATTTAAATTGTTACGATTGAACACACCTGCGTATTTTTAAAAGGCAATTTCAGTTTAATTTGTTTAGATAAACATGTCGATTCTACGGATATTGGAAACGGTCGGATGCTTTAGCACGAAATACAAAACAGCGTTTATTTAAAAGTCAGGTTCTGCGTAAATTCTGCAGATAACAATTGATTACAGAGAATCTTGGAGAAACCGTCGCTTAATATTCACGGGAAGGCTAGATACGGGGTTATTTAACCCAGATAAGAATACACGTGGACTGAAATAATCGATAGTAAAGAATATCAATTTGCACCACTAAGAACAGGTTAGATAGAGACGGATAATATGCGCAAGACAGAGACACGAATAATTAAAGGCGGGATTTGAGCAACGTCACGAGGGTCACGATTGGTTGAAAATAAGATGCAAATATGAGAGGTATAAACAACGATTTCTGTATAAAATTTAATTAGGTGTTCTCAGAGGTTGCGTGCCGTGTGGAAAATTTCTGAGATTTTCAACTGGCGCGTGTGCAAATTTTGTAGAACCGACACACGGGCGGTTGAGATGGGAACATAGAATGCAAAATTCTAAGAATTGTCCGTTTTGGGGACAAAAGCGGCACACGGGCGAGCTATTATATATACCAGTGTTAATATGAGTTTCTCTCTCTTAGATTTTTTGATTATTCCATGCTTTAAACAGTGCTCTTAGTTTTTCGATTTGGATTGAATACTTTAAAACAGTTTGCTTTTTACGTGCTACGATACAAGGTAATAAAATTTAGTTATATGTGCGAGTATTACTGTACCAACTATCAAAATTGTAACGATAAATGAATAAACAAAAGTACGCAGTTTTGGCGTATAGCGTGAAAGAAGTATGAATTTCTTTGCTATTTTCGGGGGTGTTAATAATTAAATGATTCGTAAACGTGACTGGATCCACAAAACAAAATACAGATATACACAGATGAGTTCCGGAAAAGCACTGAAACAACTTTAGATGAATGGTGGTGTAGAAAATTTTAAAGGCGACCAGTAATCCGAGGACCTAAACATAACCCAGTTGGAATGGTGTGATTAACAGAAAACGACGTACATTGGAGCCACGAGTGCATTAATCTTCAGGTAACTTATGCTTGGTTGTTCGATTTTTGATGTTTTGGTGTGTGTTGAATAACTTTATAATTTGTTTACTTAAAATGGACAATAGTGAATTTGTACTAACAACAAATTTTTAATTTTAAGGTGAAATTTTCTTGTTTAAGTAGAAAGGGGTATTTAGTATTTATGTTCTTGATGAAAATTTGGGTATGTCTTTGAGCTCAATTACACAAACCTGGTTAATTAACGTAAAGGGGTGGGAGATGCTCCCTTTGTACTCAGACTCAGGTCTGCCAATATTATTAAATTATTTAGTAGGCATCCTTCAAGGACTTTAATTCTGGATGCAAATTAAAATGATAACAAATTTAATCTTGAAATTTTATGATACTGAAATTTATGCTGAGATTTAATTTTGAAATTTTAATGAATTATGAATATTGATGTAAATAGAGTTAACGTTGATGTTTGTGGTAGGAATGTGTTTGTTTTTTTATGAATGAGGAGGCAAGTTTTAACTAGGTGAGCAACCGAGGCGGGAAAGAGTAAAGAGGCGATTAAAGGATAAAAGTCAACAGACCAGTTAATTTAGGAGGTTTCACAGCAATATATATATATATCTAATTTTGACATACTAAGTGTATCATCCTGTAGATAAATTTCCTACCTATATATAGTTTCCGACATGGATATGAAATACAAATAACAATTTGTATTACCTATTATAGTCTGCTTCTGGTATAAATGACCAATTATCTGGAAGTGTATGGGACCTTTCCTCGGTTGATTTTTTACAGTTCTCTAAATATGACATACAATGTTATAATAATTTAGATTATTTATACAAATTAGCATACTCTGTCTCAGTCTGTGACTTCATTGTTTCTGGCTCGGAAGTTTCTTCAGATAAAGTACTTGGATTACTAACTACCTCAGGTAATATTTGCAAACCTGATGGGCCAGGCTTGTCTAAATTATCTGATGTGGATTTCAAACTGAAAAGTTTGGGTTTTATTATGACATATAATTAATATGTGTATTTGTGAAATTATAATGTGACAGGGGCATAACCAGTGTAGTTAGAAGGCTTGAAACATTGTTTGCAGGTGAGGCAAAATTACTCATTTTTAGTGTCAGTACTTAATAATTATATAAAAAGAAGCAGAATTAAAATGCTCAACGGGTAATTTAAGTATTCCAAGTAAAGAAACAAATGGAAATTACGTGCAAAATTTATATTAATTAGTTCAAGTTTAAGTAACCGGTATTAAACAAAATGTACAAATAATAATTGAATATTTAATTAGGATTCACTAAAAATTAAAGGGTATTATTTTAATTGGAGTTAATGGAACCATTAGTAACATATAATATGTATAAAAGCTTGTGAAAACCCAATAGTATTCAAATCGTAGAAGGGTTATTTAAAATGTTACGATTGAACACACCTGCGTATTTTTAAAAGGCAATTTCAGTTTAATTTGTTTAGATAAACATGTCGATTCTACGGATATTGGAAACGGTCGGATGCTTTAGCACGAAATACAAAACAGCGTTTATTTAAAAGTCACGTTCTGCGTAAATTCTGCAGATAACAATTGATTACAGAGAATCTTGGAGAAACCGTCGCTTAATATTCACGGGAAGGCTAGATACGGGGTTATTTAACCCAGATAAGAATACACGTGGACTGAAATAATCGATAGTAAAGAATATCAATTTGCACCACTAAGAACAGGTTAGATAGAGACGGATAATATGCGCAAGACAGAGACACGAATAATTAAAGGCGGGATTTGAGCAACGTCACGAGGGTCACGATTGGTTGAAAATAAGATGCAAATATGAGAGGTAGAAACAACGATTTCTGTATAAAATTTAATTAGGTGTTCTCAGAGGTTGCGTGCCGTGTGGAAAATTTCTGAGATTTTCAACTGGCGCGTGTGCAAATTTTGTAGAACCGACACACGGGCGGTTGAGATGGGAACATAGAATGCGAAATTCTAAGAATTGTCCGTTTTGGGGACAAAAGCGGCACACGGGCGAGCTATTATATATACCAGTGTTAATATGAGTTTCTCTCTCTTAGATTTTTTGATTATTCCATGCTTTAAACAGTGCTCTTAGTTTTCGATTTGGATTGAATACTTTAAAACAGTTTGCTTTTTACGTGCTACGATACAAGGTAATAAAATTTAGTTATATGTGCGAGTATTACTGTACCAACTATCAAAATTGTAACGATAAATGAATAAACAAAAGTACGCAGTTTTGGCGTATAGCGTGAAAGAAGTATGAATTTCTTTGCTATTTTCGGGGGTGTTAATAATTAAATGATTCGTAAACGTGACTGGATCCACAAAACAAAATACAGATATACACAGATGAGTTCCGGAAAAGCACTGAAACAACTTTAGATGAATGGTGGTGTAGAAAATTTTAAAGGCGACCAGTAATCCGAGGACCTAAACATAACCCAGTTGGAATGGTGTGATTAACAGAAAACGACGTACATTGGAGCCACGAGTGCATTAATCTTCAGGTAACTTATGCTTGGTTGTTCGATTTTTGATGTTTTGGTGTGTGTTGAATAACTTTATAATTTGTTTACTTAAAATGGACAATAGTGAATTTGTACTAACAACAAATTTTTAATTTTAAGGTGAAATTTTCTTGTTTAAGTAGAAAGGGGTATTTAGTATTTATGTTCTTGATGAAAATTTGGGTATGTCTTTGAGCTCAATTACACAAACCTGGTTAATTAACGTAAAGGGGTGGGAGATGCTCCCTTTGTACTCAGACTCAGGTCTGCCAATATTATTAAATTATTTAGTAGGCATCCTACAAGGACTTTAATTCTGGATGCAAATTAAAATGATAACAAATTTAATCTTGAAATTTTATGATACTGAAATTTATGCTGAGATTTAATTTTGAAATTTTAATGTATTATGAATATTGATGTAAATAGAGTTAACGTTGATGTTTGTGGTAGGAATGTGTTTGTTTTTTTTTTATGAATGAGGATGAAAGTTTTAACTAGGTGAGCAACCGAGGCGGGAAAGAGTAAAGAGGCGATTAAAGGATAAAAGTCAACAGACCAGTTAATTTAGGAGGTTTCACAGCAATATATATATATATCTAATTTTGACATACTAAGTGTATCATCCTGTAGATAAATTTCCTACCTATATATAGTTTCCGACATGGATATGAAATACAAATAACAATTTGTATTACCTATTATAGTCTGCTTCTGGTATAAATGACCAATTATCTGGAAGTGTATGGGACCTTTCCTCGGTTGATTTTTTACAGTTCTCTAAATATGAAATACAATGTTATAATAATTTAGATTATTTATACAAATTAGCATACTCTGTCTCAGTCTGTGACTTCATTGTTTCTGGCTCGGAAGTTTCTTCAGATAAAGTACTTGGATTACTAACTACCTCAGGTAATATTTGCAAACCTGATGGGCCAGGCTTGTCTAAATTATCTGATGTGGATTTCAAACTGAAAAAGTTTGGGTTTTATTATGACATATAATTAATATGTGTATTTGTGAAATTATAATGTGACAGGGGCATAACTAGTGTAGTTAGAAGGCTTGAAACATTGTTTGCAGGTGAGGCAAAATTACTCATTTTTAGTGTCAGTACTTAATAATTATATAAAAAACATATGACACATCCGAGAGCTTACTTCGTTCAAAATAGCACAAAAATTCTTCGCATTGTTGTCAAAAACAATCTAAAGCTTATGAAATTCTATAGAATTTTAGAAAAAAATTAATAATATTTTGTAAAACACAGCTATCAAAATTCAACGAGGTAAAAACGTAAATGTTATTGTTATGTATGTACCCTACAAATTTGTTGAGTATTTCTAATACAGTACAGATGTGCTATTCTGACGTACATTTAAAACTATTCATTGAGAAAATATTAAGTAATTTTTTTCTACGTCATAATTTCAGGGTAATCACACTAACTTAGTTCTATGAAAAATGCGAAAACACTTATTTTTTTAGTTTGCATTATCATATTTATAAATTCCAAATAGTCATAAGCGAAGAGTCGGGTAATTTGTGGTTTTCTATTCTCAAGGCATCTGAAGAATGTATAATTTTTGTGGATGGATATGCGACATTTAAATAGTTATACTTTCATTGTTTTTGGATTTTATATTCCAAAATAAACAGCCACATAAAGATATCCTAGCTACACTACTGAATGTATTATAACTTACAGCGGTAATTGTTGCATTTTCAGCCATCTTAAGCAGGCTGCTTTAGACTTGGACGATTGTCTTCTGGTACCACTTGGATTTTGGTTATACACCTTCTTATATTTACCCTTCTGAAAAATGTAAATATGTAAATAAAAGAAACTTTACACCAGGCGACAACAGAAAGTAAGTATACTGTAACTTTTTTCGTATTTCAGATAAATATTTGAAATTTGAAAGGCTTGTACAAGACAAAGCGGGAGTACAAATTTTTTGAAATAATTGTAAATTTCAAATTATTTACGGTCTGACTAGAAGTGAAAAATACTGTATAAACTACACATCCTATAGTTTTGTACATTTTTAGAATCAGTAGAACATTTTGTCCTAGGACATTATTTCAAATTTTTTAGAAATAGGTGTTTTCTTATTTAAGTTTTGAAAAGAAAAGTAAGCGACTGTAATTCTTCTAAATTGGTGTATAATTGTGAGAAAAATTTAAAATCTAACGACTTTTCATGTTATTAGTAATAGTTATATTTTCGCCAGAAATTTCAAAACATTGTTTTTTTTTAAAAGTAAGATTTTGCAAAATCTATTAGGCCGGATCTCAATAAATTTTAAAAGGATTTTTAAAGTTTTGGTACCCTAAATAATCACAACATGATAGGACATTTTTAGGGGACTGCATAAATTATAAATCGGGTTTATGTCGTTTTTAAACTAATTTATATAGGACAAACAAAGTTAGTGTACACAGTTTCTGTAATTTTCACCATTCGGTGTCATAAATTAAATAATGAATATTTTTGATAAAATAATGTATGAAAAACAAATAATTTATTTATTCAAGAAGACAGTAGTTGCTCGACTAAATCAAATCTACAAAAATTAATGTCAATATTTGAACACGCATTTTCAAAATCGAATGAAATATATAATTAATTTTGTCTATTACTTATCTGTCTATCCACAAAGTATAAGAATCTTAGAATATACTTACCCCCAAGCGCAAATACACCCACATTAAATAAAGCATTAAATGTTTGTTGAAAATAATAACGAAATGTCACTCTATGAACATTAAACTACACATTCAAAAATAAAAATTAGCAAATACCATATGCACATAAATGAAATAATACAATACAATACAAGTTTGTTTCGGCAAACGACCTTGGCTATTATTAAAATGCACTATGTACCTAACGCTTTGTTTGCTGTTCAACAACTTAGAATTCGGTGAGGGTCATTTACGACCAATAGTTACAGGAATGGAGAAAATAAACCAGCATCCTGCCGTATCCTAGCAACAGTTATTTGCCTAACTTGGAAACGAACCACTAAACTACTAAAGTTAAAATAAAGTAGTTCCCTCTATCATGCGAAAGCTATACCACAAAGGCGGCTATTTTAAAATTAGTTTGTGTTATGAAAATAGAGGGATGCTATCGAGCCCTTAAGTCGTCACCAAATACACACAACACAAAACACTGTCCTCAAGGCACAACTAAAGATTGAACAGACAAAGTATGCGGTTCATTTCCTTTCTTAAATTTACGAAGTTTTATGGCATTTGCCGATTTTACAATAATGACAAAGATAAGGGGGTTGGAATGCAGTTTCGCTTAGTTGCCGAAAAACTGAACAGACAATATTCCTTTGCAATAAAGCTAATAGGGTGCGTTAGACAAATTCTAAAAAACTCACAATATTTTATAGATATTTCTAGCTGCTACATAAATTATAGAAAAGTTGAAAATCAAAAACTGAAAGCAATGAATTAGTGTAACAACGATCTAAATACTGAATGTACACGTAGAATATCATTTATACAATCATGTATATGATAATATGTACTTTGATACGCTACGTATTAATTAGCTTTTCATAACATGTACGAATAATGTAATTGCTATTTGAACATCACATGTAAAGGTTACGCCGAATTGGTTATCTACTTTAAAGCGTAAAAACATTCAACAATTTTAGTGTACCCAATTTGCCGTGAAGTCATATCATTGCCAGAAAAATGCAGACGCAAAAATGTTTTTAACCCCCTGTAACTATATAATTTTGTTTAAATAATATTGAAAAATATCAGGTGTCGATTCACTACGCTTTAGAAAATTCGTAACTTCTTATTTTTGGGTAATTTTTATAAATTGACCGCTCAAGGTTGTAGTCTACAAACAACGTAATTGCTGGAGATTGTGGGCGAACTTCAATGTCAACAACATCGTTAGTGATTTCGTAACTGATAAATAGTTACTTGTATGTGTAATGCATCAAAACTGGATAAATGAATCTCATGTTTGTATATCTGGCACTGCAACAGTAAGTAAAACAAATTTACAAAGACTATAAGTGTATAAACATTGAAGCTGATGGATATATCATTCTGGCTGTGTTTGCTAATAGTTATAATACTTACCTATAGACATATAACAAGAAATTTCAATCATTGGAAAAATCTGAGTGTACCCTCTCTACATCCTGTTCCAATATTTGGAAACTTTTTTAAAGTTGCAACCTTAAAACAATCTTTAGGGCAATTGGCTCAAGATATTTATAACTACGCAGATTCTAGATATACTGGATTTTTTATTTTTGACCAACCGTTTCTTCTGGTTCGGGATCCTAACGTTATCAAACACATTTTAATTAAAGATTTTGAACATTTTCACAATAGAACTGGATATTCAAATGTGAACATCGACAAATTATCATCAAAAGCGTTGTTTTTAATAAAAAATCCAGAATGGAAAGAGGTACGAACAAAGCTAACACCTGTATTTACCTCAGGCAAAATTAAAAATATGACAGATCTGGTACTCAAGGTTTCAGAAGATTTGAAAACCTATATTGGAGAAACGGTTTTGAAAGATGGAGAATCCATTGAGAGTAAAGAAATGAGTATGAAATACACAACCGATACGATTTCATCATGCGCCTTTGGAATTAATT
This sequence comes from Platerodrilus igneus, assembly GCA_036346225.1. Taxonomy (NCBI): domain Eukaryota; kingdom Metazoa; phylum Arthropoda; class Insecta; order Coleoptera; family Lycidae; genus Platerodrilus; species Platerodrilus igneus. Next base: position 1,625,824 of record JARFIW010001555.1, read on the forward strand.
CTAATTCCTTCAAATTCAAAAATGCCGAATTTGTAAACGCTGCGCGAAGATTAGTTAGTGTTACCATTATTAGAGTTATTCCAGTCGCATCGTACTATATTGCGCCTTGGTTGGTAAAATTATTTAAAATGAAGTTTCTTGACGATGCTCCTGTGAATTTTATTAAATCGGTATTTTGGGAACAAATGAAGCAGAGAACAGCATCTTGTTTCAGAAGAGGAGATCTGATAGATACTTTATTACAACTGCAGGAAGCGTATGGCAATACTTTTGGTAAATATTTCTATTAAAAAATTTTGAGTAATTTGTAATCTGTTTGTGATACCTGAATTCGACATCTTTATACTTTTAATATTATAAAATGGGAACGTTTCCGATTACAACCAGGTATTTGGAATCTCTGTAAGGAATGTCTGGATTCCAGTCCATATTCTACATATAGAAATAAGCTCATTGCGAAAAACATATTTAGACGGTTTATTATCAAGGTTACAAACTATTTAAGTTTTCTTTTTTTCATAAATTTATTACCACTTACACAACAATTTTGAAGGGCACAGACAAACAGTTTAATGCGACTATATAAACCTTAATATATCTTTTTTGACATTCTACATTTAAATAACGATTTAAGATCCATGTCTGATCAAAGTTAATTATTTTGTAAGACTTTAAATTCCAATTAAGATTAGCTTTTCGTGTTCAACTTACCAATTGAATATTATGATCTTTCTTTTGTAATCTGTGAACGTCAAAGAATTTTTTTGCTGCTGGGCAAGACAGAATCGGTGTTTCCGGTACGCAGTTTTCCGTTTTGTCTATTAATACCAATACTTTTATGCACTACTCGCATAGAACATGAAAATCAGATTTATTCAATCCACACTTTAAACGTTTTCAACCACTTATGTTTTTCTATATGTGGCTAGGCTGCTTTGATCGTGTAGAAAACAAAAGACAAGTGGCATACATTCAAAGTTCCCTTCACTATTTGAGAGTAGATGTGGCCGCTCCAAGAACAGCGTCGCCGCCGTCCTCCTCTTTTCATTTCACTTCCCTCTTCCTCCGTCCTCCTACTCCCTTCCTCCGCCAACCTTTCTCCGCCTCTAACATCATTCAACCTCTTCCGTCCTCCTCCAAACTCCTCCGTCCTCCAGCAACCTCCTCCGTCCTCCACCAATAATCTCCGTTGTTTTCCAAGCTTCTTGGTCCTCTTCAAACCTCCTCCAATCAGCTCCGCCCTCCTCCAACCACCTACGTACTCTTCCAATCTCCTCCATACTCCTCACCCCCCCCATCCTCTACAGCTGTCACTTTGACATCTTTTTCATACGTAACGAAAATACTAGGAGAATATCAATTTGGGTTTAGGCGAAACTGGGGAACACGGGGGCTATTTTAACTCCGAGGGTGATAATGAAGAAGACAATAGAAAAAGAAAAAAACGTGTATATAGAGTTTATAAATATGAAGAAAGCGTTCGACAATGTGAAATGGAAAAAAATGTTCGAAATACTCAAAAAGATGGCAATGAGTTTTATGTATAGACGAATAGTACATAGTTTATACAAAGAGCGGTAATAGAATTAGAGCAGAAACGTAGAGAAGTAAATATTAGTAAAGAGGCGAGACAGGAGAAGTTACCTAAGCCTCGTTAATTTTTACTTGTCCATCGAAGAGGAAATGAATACTGTCTAATGCAGGAAGACATTAGGAATTCTATGCAGGGACAAAAGATTAATCTGTTTAGATTTGCTGATGTTATAGCGGTATTGGCTTCTAGCAAGGCAGAGTTAGGAGCAGCTCCTAATGAAATATAAACAGTTCTAACAAAAAGATACAGTAAGAAAATTAACAATAATAAAACTAAAGTACTATTATACATTAGCATCATCATCATCATCAGCATTCCATCTTCAGTCTTAGAACTGGTTGGATGCGTACCCTCATTGTTTCCTAGTCTAAACCAACCTACACATTTTCTTGAAATTTGCGCAGTCTGCATCTATCACTATCTGTGTACGAAAGCCTGATCTTGGTCTACTTCTACCTCTTTTTTCCTATCTCTGCTTGTAATATATTCCGTACTCCCCAGAAATGCTTTAGAACGTATCCCGTCGTTCTATTTCTCCTATTTTTTTTCGTTTTCCAAAGATATGTTTATTGCTCTACTATTTCTACAACCTATCTGTTATTAACTTTGTCTGTCCATGCTTCCATCCTCATTCATCTGACGCACTACACTCCAGTAGGCTTCTATCTCTTTCTGTTTGCTTTTCCTACTGCCGCTATTTCATAGACGTACTGTGCTGTGCTCCACACTATGCTTTGAACAGTATCTCTGTGCGTTGTCTTTGAACATAGCTGCTGTTCTTTCTTGTTTGATGCAGATCGGTCACCTTCTATTGTTCTACAGTTATATATCTTATTTCCCAGATATTCAGTGGTATGTGAAGGGGTTAAGCAGCCTGTTGCTGTCAAGGATTCCCCAACATTGAGACATTTGCCGTATTAATAGTTTTCCAATAAATTCTTTCGCACAATTAACATTAGTTGAGAGTATTGCAAAACCAATATCTGTAGTTATTTATAATAATCACCACGTTTAAGTACAGTAATTATTATTGTCATTAGTTTTCCATCTTGCGACTGGTAGGAGGCGTATCCCATTAATTTCTATTCTGAGCTAGCCTACATATTTCCCTGAAATTCTCACAGCCTACATCTTTCACTATCTGTGTGCAGTAGTCTAACCTAGGTCTATCTCTCTTTCTCTTTCTTCCTATCTCTGTTTCTAATATATTCCGCGCTATTCCCTCATATCTTAGTTTGTGGCCTATCATCCTATCCCTCCTATTTTTTACTGTTTTCCACATACTTCTTTCTTCCCTTACCATTTTTAGTACTTATTTGTTCTTAATTTTGTTTGTCCATGATATCTTCATCATACGTCACCACATTTCAAAGGCTTCTACTTTTTTCTTGTCTGCTACTGCTACCGTCCAGGCTTCACAGCCATACAGTGCTGTGCTCCACACATATGTTTAAGCAATCTTTTTCTTGTTTCTATGTTTGTGGTCTTAGAGCACAGTAGTTGCTTTTTCTTGTTAAATGTAGTACGACCTTGTGCTAATCTTTGTTTTATATCTTTTGTGCTTTTCCCATCTTGCGTTATTTGACTTTCTAGGTAGCAGAAATCTTTAAACTCTTATACAAAGCACGGGACAATAAATCAAACACTAAAATACAAATAGGAAACGAAAACATACGAGAGGTTAAGGATTTTTGCTGCCTAGGAAGCCAAATACGCAAGATGAGAAAAACGCAAAAGATATTAAACAAAGATTATACCAAGGCCGTGCTACATTTAACAAGAGAAAGCAATTACTTTGTCCAAAGGCAATAAACATAGAAACAAGGAAAATGGTGCTTAAAGCATATGTGTGGAGTATAGTAATACACGACTGTGGACCTTGGACGGTAGGAGAAGCGCACAAGAATCCTTTGAAATGTGGTGCTACAGACGTATGATGAAAATACCACGGACAGACAAACTTAAGAACAAAGAGGTTTTAGAAAAAGTATGGAAAAGAAAGAAATATGTGGAAACAGTAAAAAATAGAAAGGATAGGGGTGATAGGTCACATACTAAGGCATGAGGGAATAGTGCGGAATATATTAGAAGCAGAAATAGGAATAAAAGAGGTAAAGGAAGACCTAGATTACACACAGATAGTCAAAGATATAGGCTCTGGGAATTTCAGGGAAATGTGTGGGCTAGCTCAGAATAAAAATCAATGGAGGTACACGTCCAACCAGTTTCAAGGCAGAATATCTAATGACGAAAATAATAATTCCACTACTGTTGATTATTATAAACAACTAAAGGTGTTGGTTTTGCAATATATTCGGCTAATGTTGAGTATGCAAAAGGATTTATTAAAAAACTATTAATTCGGCAAATTTTTAAGTGCAGAGGGTTCATGGTAACCGCAGGTTGCTTAACCGCCTTCACATACCTTACATGTGATTTTCCAATGCTCCACCCTAAGCCACAACATTGGCCAGGAAGCGAGTTTTTTTTTACCTAGAAAATTGTGAATTTTGCCGAACCCTTGCTGTTGCAAGCAAGGTAGGAATCTCTAACGTGCGTGACAACACACACACGAGACCTCCATTTTACCTTTCATCCAAACGAGGGTGTATTTTTGTGAAAAATACTCGCCTATCATTTTTCAAGCGGAACGTGTCGGGATTCGAACCCGGAACCTTGGGCGTAGAAGTCACACACACGCCAATACGGGTATATATTTTGAAACAATAGAATGGGAACCAAACTATTTCTAACAAGAAACACCAAGCGGTTATGTTCGAAGACAACAAACAGAAACAAGGAAAAAATTGTTGAAAGCATATGTGTAGTAGAGCACACTACGGCTATGAAATAGGGACACTATGGAAAGCAGATAGGAAAAAAGTACGTCTTTTGGAATGTTGTGCTTCAGGATAATTTGGACAGACAAAAATGTTCTAGAAATAGTAGGGAAAGAAAGACTTCTGTATAATACAAAATTAGTACAGGAAAAGTAAATGAGCAGGGCACGTCCTAAGGCATTTTTGGGGAATTGTGCGAAGTGTGTTACAAATAGAGATAGGAAAAAGAATCATAAAGATAGACCTAGATCAAACTATTGCACGCAGATAGTGAAAGATGCAGACTAGGGATTTCTAAAAATTGTGTAGGTTAGATCAGAATAGAAAACAGCCTCTAGCTAGTTCCAGGACTGAAGACCTATTGATGATGTCTCAGAATTCTGCAAATAACATATATTGTAAGCTTAATAAAGCTTTTAAATGTAACCTTTGTTACACTTCCTTTCTTATTATGGTAAAGTATAACTACTCCACCTTATAGGCAGCAGAGCCTCTAGAAAATAAAGGGGTTCCTGTCCCCAGGGTAAAATGTATGGAAAGCGGCTTTGAGTACTAAGAACCCTCTAAAAAGTTTTTCTATTTCAAAAATTTAAAAAAACTTTTCAACTACTAAATTTCGAACACTACTATGAAAAAGTGAAAACAGCACTCTCGTTCCGCTAAATATTCTTGATTGCCAATAACTAGATTAAATTAAATTTCTACGTTGCAGTGTCAATAATTAAAATAACTAAATTGACGCCACACGTTGGGCGCCACCGTATCTTAATAATAGCTATAATGTTTAACAATCCGAAGATAAGATATGGGAATCTTCGAAAAAAAGGAAAATCTCTCAAACAACCAAAATAATACTTACTTAATTGTGACACTACAAGCCTGGAATAGAACGATGGCCTCGTACTATCTGAAAATATAACCTCCTCAAAACTCCTTAGAACTAGGGCTTCACTAGAGCCTAGTCAATTTATCACAAACTAAATTTCAATAGAAATAACAATTCAAAAATAAAACCCAAAAATATCTTACCAATATAATGTCAGTGATCTTTTTTTCTATTCTGAAATTTTTTTTTATGAAATTGGTGGCATGCTTTAAGTAAAATTATTATTAACTTCAATGAAAGTAAGCTTTAAAGTAACTCAAGTGATTTTCTATTGTGATAAATAAATATGCATATATATATATATATATATATATATATATATATATATGTTATGTAGTATAACGACCTTGCTGATTTGAATATATTGAATGGTATTAGCAGGTTGTAGGTCAGCTGGTGATTCAAGCGTACTCTTTATTATATTCTAAGCTTTCGGTTTATTTCAAACCTTTATCAAAGAAACTACAAAAACGCCATTATTGGCAGCAAGCAATATACAATAGGTACTTACTAAATTGAGGTTGAATGCACATCAATATCATTGAACCATATGAAACTTAAAGTATACATCGAATTTTAATATTGAACAATAAAAACATTTAAAACTGTGAACTATAAACTATTTGCCTTGTGAACATGTAAACTATAAATAACCTTAACCGATAATTCCTTTATAATTTTGACAATACCTGATCATCTTGTTATCAGGTCATTTACATTTTAAACCTGTCTTGATAGAGTGTGGGTGTGTTGAATGCACATGGATGTGTGTGGGTATGTGTGAATGTGTGTGTGTGTGTATGTGTGTGTGAGTGCGCGCGCAGGTACGTGTTCCTGTGTTATACTAGTGGTCTAATTAAGTTAGTTCTAGGTTTGAAATTAAGTAGATACGTGTATATACAGCTTAGTTGATCTATATCTGTCCTTTTATTTATGGTATCCGTGTTTTTAAATATGTGACACATTTCCAAAAATTCTCTTTTTGATCGCTTACCTTCCATTTGTAGTATTTTAGGGTTATCCCAGTCTATCTTATGTTTGCTGTTATTTGCGTGTGTGATCAATGCACAGGCATTGGGTTTAATCCGCATGTCGCTTTTGTGTTGTGTGATACGTTGCTTTAAATATTGAGAGCTTTGACCAATGTATTTTAAATTGCAGTCTAAACAAGTAATTTTATAAATGATATTTCTTTGTTGTAATGGTGGTGTTTTATCTTTTAATTTTGAATAAAGCGTATTTAAAGTCCAAACGTTCTTCTTTGCAATTTTTATGTTGTATTTTTTATTACATTTTCTAATTTTGGGGTTAAATTTTCAATATATGGAATTGTTCCGTATTTCTGGATATCTACAACGTTATCAACATAGTTGTTTGTGGGTACATTAGAAAGATCATTGTTCAAAGGAGCTTCGTGGTTATATAAAAGATTCTTTATTAATTTTGGCGGGTAGTTGTTGTTTTTTAGGATAATAAATAATTTGTCTAAATTCTTTTGAAATAATGTTGGATGACATATTCTTTTTATTCTGCTTTTTAAGCCCAAAATAAAATTTACTTTTATCTTGTAAGGATGGTATGAAAGGTAATTCAGGTATCTGCCCGAGTTAGTAGGCTTCTGATACCAGTCTAAGGTTACAGTGTCGTCACTGTTTCGAATCAATAGAGTGTCTAGAAATGGTACCGATCTATCCTTTTCCGCTTTTACCGTAAATTTAATATTATCGTCATAACTATTAAAAATTTCGAACAGTTTCGTCAATTTCGTTTATGGGTACTGATGTTATGATGTCATCTGCAATTTTTTTTTTATATAAATGGCATTTTAAAGTTTAATTTAGGAATGACTTCGTCTAATAAACCATCCATGACCATATCCGCCAGTATGGGACTTAAATTCGAGCCCATTGGACAGCCGAATGTCTGTAGAAAGAATTCATTATTGCAGCTGAAATAACTAGTATCAAAAATCAACTCTATCATTTCAATAAAAATTGATTTTGGAATATTACAAGTATTGGTAATTCTAGGCCATAATTTTTTGATATTTTTTAGAACTAAGGATTTGGAAATGTTAGTGAAAAGCGAGACTGCATCAAGACTTATTATTACAAAATCATTAGGTAGGTGTACATCCTTTATGAAGCTAGCAAACTCAAAAGAATCGCGTGCATTATAATTATTAGTATTAATCGATTTTTTTAATATATCTGCTATAAATTTTGATAGATTTTCCGTGGGACTATTATTTGTGGCAACTATTGATCTTAAAGGGTAATTTGCTTTGTGAATTTTGGGTAAGCCGTACAATTTCGGACATGTGGAGCTATAATTGCTCAAAGTTTTGGCTTGCTGTGTGCTAATATATTCTTTCTGTTTAAGTTTTTTTATTAGATTTATCGTTAGATTCTGAAAACGCGATGTAGGATCTCTACCATAGATGAAATGGGTCACCTAAAATGTAACCCATGACCCAGTGACCCAAATGAGGATGTGAACCACCACCCAGTGACCCATAACCCAAATTGACCCAGTGACCCACATTGACCCACTGACCCAAATTGGCCCAGTGACCCAAATTGACCCAGTGACCCAAATTGGCCCACATTGACCCAGTGACCCAAATTGACCCAGTTACCTAAATTAACCCAAATTGATGCAGTCGCAAAAATTTTCTTACTGTCTCAAATTGGCCCTGTGTGATGTCTTCAATTAGTGGGCGAGTTTTATCGAATAACCGATTATGAAATTTGGAAATTTTATTATTAATTTTTTAAAAATATGTGCTGTTCTACAAATTACAGTTACAAAATAAATCTCAGAACTATCTGGCAGGAGGAGTAGCTGCTGTCCAAGACAATTTTAATTAGTGTGAGAATGCTTAACAATGAAATATACTAAATGATCAAAATATTTTTCAATGACAGACGCAATAAAATATAAATAAAATAATCCCGTTTTCTGACATCGAGTTGATACAGCAACATTGTTTTATATGATCTTCATCATTCTTTTAGTTAATTAGTTTTATGAAGAAAACTCGGTCCCATGGAAATTTATAAAAGTCAGCACTTATGTATAAGGTTTAAATTACAATTAAGATGATGTTTATCCATGCTTAATGATAATGATATACAAATTACAAAAATAATGGACACTGAAAATAACCGGGTATATAATATTAAGATTTTTGCTACAAATTATTTCAGTTCTTATGTGAAAGAATACTATTATTTGAACATACAAAATTGTATACGTTCATAACACTGCATTCTCGCTGCACAGCGCCACAGCACGTTTCATGAAAAACATGTAAAAATGCGTTTCATATTATATAAAAAGCGATGTATTGATTACAAAGCATTTTAGCGTTTGCTTGAAATATGAAACGAATGCTAGCAACTAACGGCACCAATAAGCTTATGCATTTGCGAAAATAGTTAATAAATTGAGCTGAAAGTATGGGAAAAAGATTTTGATGACTTCAATATTTCAATTTGTTACTGAATCAATTGGGTCAGTTTGGGTCACTGGGTCAGTTTGAGTCACCGGGTCAATTTGGATCGCTGGGTCAATTTGGGTCACGCGGCCAAGGTGGGTCACTGGGTCAATGTGGGTAACTGGGTCAATCCGGGTCAGTACACGGGACCCACTGACCCAGTGACCCAAACAAAAAAGTGACCCACTTGGACCCAGTAACCCAGTTGACCCATGACCCATTTCATCTCTGATCTCTACCACTTCTTTTGTAAACCGTTGTGTCGTTTAGCAATTCATACATCTTCTCCTTATATTCGTTTTTTGAAATACCTACAGTAACGTTCCCTTTGTCCGTTCTAATTATAAGTAGATCCCTGTTTTCCTTTAGAAATTTTTTGCATTTATTGACTTCAACCATAATCATCGAGTTTGTATTAGAATTCTTTAGCAAAAAATTCGTTATGATATTCTAATACAAACTCGATGATTATGGTTGAAGTCAATAAATGCAAAAAATTTCTAAAGGAAAACAGAGATCTACTTATAATTAGAGCGTTGCTGTAGGTATTTCAAAAAACGAATATAAGGAGAAGATGTATGAATTGCTAAACGACAGAACGGTTTACAAAAAAAGTGGTAGAGATCCTACATCGCGTTTTCAGAATCTAACGATAAATCTAATAAAAAAACTTAAACAGAAAGAATATATTAGCACACAGCAAGCCAAAACTTTGAGCAATTATAGCTCCACATGTCCGAAATTGTACGGCTTACCCAAAATTCACAAAGCAAATTACCCTTTAAGACCAATAGTTGCCACAAATAATAGTCCCACGGAAAAATCTATCAAAATTTATAGCAGATATATTAAAAAAATCGATTAATACTAATAATTATAATGCACGCGATTCTTTTGAGTTTGCCAGCTTCATAAAGGATGTACACCTACCTAATGATTTTGTAATAATAAGTCTTGATGCAGTCCCCCTTTTCACTAACATTTCCAAATCCTTAGTTCTAAAAAATATCAAAAAATTATGACCTAGAATTACCAATACTTGTAATATTCCAAAATCAATTTTTATTGAAATGATAGAGTTGATATTTGATACTAGTTATTTCAGCTACTATAATGAATTCTTTCTACAGACATTCGGCTGTCCAATGGGCTCAAATTTAAGTCCCATACTGGCGGATATGGTCATGGATGGTTTATTAGACGAAGTCATTCCAAAATTAAACTTTAAAATGCCATTTATATAAAAAAAAATTTGCAAATTACTTCATAACATCAGTACCCATAAACCAAATTGACGAAACTGTTCGAAATTTTTAATAGTTATGACGATAATATTAAATTTACGGTAGAAGTGGAAAAGGATAGATCGGTACCATTTCTAGACACTCTATTGATTCGACACAGTGACGATACTGTAACCTAGACTGGTATCAGAAGCCTACTAACTCGGGCAGATACCTGAATTACCTTTCATACCATCCTTACAAGATAAAAGTAAATTTTATTTTGGGCTTAAAAAGCAGAATAAAAAGAATATGTCATCCAACATTATTTCAAAAGAATGTAGACAAATTATTTATTATCCTAAAAAACAACAACTGCCCGCCAAAATTAATAAAGAATCTTTTATATAACCACGAAGCTCCTTTGAATAATTATCTTTCTAATGTACCCACAAACAACTATGTTGATAACGTTGTAGATATCCAGAAATACGGAACAATTCCATATAGTGAAAATTTAACCCCAAAATTAGAAAATGTAATAAAAAAATACAACATAAAAATTGCAAAGAAAAACGTTTGGACTTTAAATACCTTTTTTTCAAAATTAAAAGATAAAACACCACCATTACAACAAAGAAATATCATTTATAAAATTACTTGTTTAGACTGCAATTTAAAATACATTGGTCAAAGCTCTCAATATTTAAAGCAACGTATCACACAACACAAAAGCGACATGCGGATTAAACCCAATGCCTGTGCATTGATCACACACGCAAATAACAGCAAACATAAGATAAACTGGGATAACCCTCAAATACTACAAATGGAAGGTAAGCGATCAAAAAGAGAATTTTTGGAAATGTGTTACATATTTAAAACCACGGATACCATGAATAAAAGGACAGATATAGATCAACTAAGCTGTATATACACGCATCTACTTAATTTCAAACCTAGAACAAATTAGACCACTAGTATAACACAGGAACACGTACCTGCGCGCGCACTCACACACACATACCCACACACATCCATGCGCATTCAACACACCAACACTCTATCAAGACAGGTTTAAAATACAAATGACCTGATAACAAGATGATCAGGTATTGTCAAAATTATAAAGGAATTATCGGTTAAGGTTATTTATAGTTTACATGTTCACAAGGCAAATAGTTTATAGTTCACAGTTTTAAATGTTTTATTGTTCAATCTTAGAATTCGATGTATACTTTAAGTTTTATATGGTTCAATGATATTGATGTGCATTCAACTTCAATTTAGTAAGTACCTATTGTATATTGCTTGATGCCAATAATGGCGTTTTTGTAGTTTCTTTGATAAAGGTTTGAAATAAACCGAAAGCTTGGAATATAATAAAGAGTACGCTTGAATAACCAGCTGACTTACAACCTGCTAATACCATTCAATATATATATATATATATATATATATATATATATATACATCGTTTATACCTCTTTACATGTCTTAGTGTTCGTTAACCATCAAAATATAAAAATGTTTATACATTATCTCTTATTAAGTTTCATGTATTTAAAAAAAACTATTTATTAAAATTCTTGTTACCTAAATAGGATCCTTTTTGGTTTACAAGTGAATAAGTAAATGAATTGATTTTTCATATATTGTTGAACTTATATTTTTAGAAAAATTTATTCTATGTATGAAAGGTCAAATTCCCTTATGGTATAAAATAGTCTGTATAATAATTATACTTCAATAAGAAACTGGTTCTTAAAATGTGACAAACAACCTCAAAGGTGTCACTTATTTTGTTACGAACAACTTGTGTAGCATATTAATTTCTTAGAAAGCTATCTTTAAATTTTTTTGTTCTACGAACAGTATACTCATCAAATTAATTAATCTTAAACCAAAAATTACGATCGCCAATTTAAACTATTATATAAAAATTTACGAAAAGTTTACTACATTTTCATTATGGTGTGGAATTAAATACAAAAAGCACTCACCATAGGATTTCGTCAAATACATGGTTACCTTCAGCAAGAAATAGTTACTCATTCAAATGAACTTGAACGTTGTGTTTTCGTCCATTGAACTTCGTGTACCATTGTTAACGACAGGTGTGCTAACTTCGCCTGTTCTTGAGATTACAAACTGAGTTTCCTCTTACAAAGAGTGTGCATTTATCGTTCACGATAAGGATACTTTTAAAACATTTTTACTCGGAATAAATAATAAACGAAAGTTTTGCAATGCTTCAAAACCAATAATTAAATCTTCCAATATGCCATAACTAAAAATTTTTGAAACTTTGTAACACGTAATTATACTTGCACCATAAAAACCACGGAATTAATTTAAATACAAAAATGAAAATAGTTACCTACCGTTGATGATGTTCTTCAAACCTACTACATTTGTTTCATCTTAGAGGCCGACTGACCTGGTGATGATTTGTATTTCGAAGCCAAGCAATCCTCCGGGAGCACGCCATCTGCTTGCCGGACAACATCTTGAAACAACCTTTCGGCTACGCCTCAAAACTTGTCTGTCTCAATTACATTCTGCTGTTAAAAGTGGAAACAAGCAGTCTTGTTTTACTACGCGAGCAGGCGCAATGAACTAAAGACTCGCATCAACACGGATAACAAAGTAATTGAAATGTTATTTTAAAACCATTAACACAGATGGAGTTCTATGGGACGAATAAATATAATTTTAATGAAGTACAAATAGAAACTTCCAATACTGTTAAGGATCCTTGTGAATTAAATAATTATAACTAATGTGCATATTAATGAGGGGCGAAATCTTATTTGTTACAACTCTTTTAACTCATCAATTAAGTCCATTTAAAGATTTATAATCGCAGGGTGCTGCCAATTATCTTTTGTCTAAAGATGCCTAGTTTACGTTCTGCTGTATTTTTCTGGTCAAAAAAGGGTATGCGACGCGCCGTTGCAATACATTTCCAAATATTGCAAAGAGTCAGGAACGATTGTCGAATTTGTCAATTCTCGCAAGTAGAGAAGAGAAGTTGTATAAATTAGTTTTTAGTAACATAATCGAAGAATTTGCTTTTATTAAAAGCTAAAAACGAATCATTTAATAATTTACATGCACTTATCTGTAATAATAATTAAATCTTACATTATTTTTATGCATGTTAATATTTTATGTAAGATGGTTTAGTTTAGTTTTATGGTTTTAACGTTTATAGTAAACTATTTTAAAATGTATATATGCTTTCAATTTTTGTTTTTAATAAAATAAGGAACGATACCCATACCAGCATTTGTATATTTAGTATTTAGTTGTAGATTTAATTGTAACAGCAACATTTTCTACTTTGTAAAAAAATATTATGATCAATAATGAAGTAATAAAACAATATGAATTAATAATAAAATAATAAACTAGCAATAGGCGCAAAATAATTCTCAGCAGATGGGCACTTCAACATATCAATTTCGGTCCTGCCGTCAATAGATAATAGAGAATAAATTACTAAAATTCCTCTGAGACAGAAACCATAAACTGAAATTAAATCGAACCAATTTATAATAAATTGTTTAGGCAACATCTCATTTCTTTTTAAAATACTTGTAACCCTTTCAGCCAACCAGCAATTTTTGTGTTGCCGCCGCGCTTCCTTCCACATGCATTGCCAATAAAAGTACCTGTTTTCTATGCTTCCTTTTTTATGGTTAAGATTAAAAACTTTCTAAATTCTTATAAATTTCAAGCAACTAAAAACTGATTTTTGTAGATGGCGAAGTCCTGGTTGCCCAAGCTCTACAGTTCTTCATTGCCGGATTTGAAACAACTGGAAGTACAATTTCATTTACACTATATGAATTAGCCGCAAATAAAATAATTCAAAAGCGATTAAGAGATGAAATTAATAAAATCTTGAAAATTCATGGAACAATCTCTTATGAAGCAATTATGGATATGAAATATTTGGACAATGTAGTAAGCGGTAAGTGTAATTTAAATATTTATTTATTTGTTCGGTTAAATATGTAATTACATTGATAAATCTTCATGCAACAGCTTTGGAAAGCAACACTTTTAGCTTAATAGTGCGTGTGAGTGTGTTACGCTCCAAAATCACTCCACAATTTTGTATTAATATTACTTATGGTATTATGCATAGTAAATGTAGTCTAGGTGTTCCTGTTACGTGCCGAAAAATCGGCACTAGACATTCTTAATTAAGTTTTAATATGTGAAAATTTCGCGCCATAAATTTAAAAGGACGTGTGCGTATTTCCGTCACTTCAGATAGTGTGTTGCGCGAGATTCGCGCCAACGCGTGTGGGGGAAGAAGGAAGTGAGGGATTTCCGCGATGGGGGTTAGAACTAGCCTCCGAGATGTAAACAAGTGTGGTTGTATCGTATCGTATCGTGTCTTTTTCTGATATGTAGGTTTCCTGGATTCCAACATTTATCGTGCCTTACCCTGTCTCCTTTACCTTATTTGTATCTACATATAGAGAGAAGATAAATTGAATTTGGATTCAACCTGGCTTAAGAATTCCCACGCCCGAAAATTCAGCGAAGCAGCGACGCACGAAAGACTGGCGAAGCCGCGACCATCATGGAGTAATCCTGAAGTAAGCCCTACATGTTCACGTGAGTGCCCCATGGGGGTTTTCTTTAAAATTTGTTTTCCTTTAAAATTTGCGTAATTATGTTGCAATAAATTGCATATTGTGTGACGTCATCTATAATTTGCGCGTCATTTTTTACATTATCTAATATCGCTACCAACTGACGTAGTGTCTCGCGTACCTCGTTTACGGAGTTGTAATATTCCTCAGCGTTGTTTTACGGGAATAGCTCTTTATTATCGTGTAATTTTATGGTAAAGATAGTTTTCCGGTCGTAGAATGGGCACGTTTTCCGACCAATCAGAATGCGAAACGAACAGTGGTGGTGGTTAATACGAAGATGGGAGCGCCGCCATAATAGTATTACTTCAGTATCAGAAGAGACCGCATCGCGTTTTGATTTGCGTTTCAACTTCCGAATTATAAGATTGCACAACGTTTTTCTACAATTGCTGTACAGAGAACACTTTCTAGCATTGATTAAACCAATTACAAGAAGGCGGTGTACAATAAGGCTTCGGCTTTATGCGCAACGTTAGGTTATTCCTTGCAAAGCATTTGTTCTTGTAAGTACAGCTATGGACGAGGAAAATCTGACCACATCCGCACCAGCCCCTGCGACGACCGGTACGCAGATACAAGACACTAACGCAGAAATGGATTTGCAATCATCAGACACCGCTACAGGCATGATCGCGACTAACGACAAACCCAGAAAAAGCACACTAGCAACAATTAACACGTTTAAAGAACAGCTACTGAAAACCGACAAAAAACGCCAACTCACCACAAGAAGACAGCGCCTCCGGCTCCAACAAACGTTCCCGCCCAGACCCGACCTCATCGACTGTTTCAGCGCCGCAAGAGTCCACGACAACGACAAAAGCCAGCACACGTACGATTCCGCCCATATATGTGGAGAAATTTACAAACTTTTTAAACCACGCCAAGGCAACCAACGGTCTACTTAAGAAGCGAGTAGATATACGTGCTTCTGCACAAGGAGCACGAATACACGCAAACGACATCACCGAATTCAGATTCCTGCAAAGCTATCTCAAAAAGAACAAAATTAAATTTCACACATACACGCAAACTGAAAGTTGTTCTACGCGGACTCGCCAGCAACTTGACAACGGACGATATTAAAGACGAACTTGTGGATAGGAGATATCCAGTAACGCACATGGGAAAACTACAAAGCCAAACCCGAGAGTACTGCAAGACCTTCCTCGTGATTCTCAAGAACGAGCCCATCTCCAGGGAGATATACAAGATCATCGACTTACTGTATTGCACCAGAGTTCACGCCACAGCCTTTGAAACAAGAGTTGAAATCCCACAATGTTTCGCTTGCCAAAGATTTGGTCACTCAAGTCGGAATTGCGGATTCAACCCTCGGTACGTAAAGTGCGCACGTGAACACCGCGCAGCGCAATGCAGGAAGAAGAGGGAAGAGCTACCAATGTGCGCTAACTGCAATGGACTGCAGTCGGCCAACTATAGAAACTGCCCGGCGTATCAGCGACAGCTGCAAATGAAACGCGAAACAGCCCCAGCACCTCCGTGACCACAAGCAGTGCCGAAAAAGACGAAGCTGGTTGGACTAGAGTCACGTACGGAAGAACCAGACATGCCACCACACAAGAGAAAACAACGCCTCCACGCATAGAACCAACCGACGCTCAATTATTGGCCTACGCCCACGCAACCGCCCGCCAATCAACTGGCAAAGCTCCGAAACAAGGGCCTGCTGATGATTCACGCGATACCGACACGAGTGCTCAACCGACGCAAGACGCCACTGAAAAAAAGACAACCAAGAAAAGACTAAGACACCGCCGCAAAACAACAAGTCCAATAGTTGAATCAGAAACAGAACTACAAATACCCTATACATCCCGTCTGATCCCGCACAAGACCGTCAATCCAGCACCATCTACTACCAATGACGACACATCGACCTTACGCAAAATACTGCACAAGCTGATGCAAATAATTCAGAGAGGCATCAGCGCATACATGGCAGGAGAATCCATCACTTCCATAATCTGGACTTCTCTCACTGACATTCTCTCATTCTTTAATGTCTGACACCGCACAAAGAGAAAATTGACCACCCTCTACTGGAACGCCAACGGAATACGAAACAAACTGCCCAAACTTCCTGCAGGAACACGACGTGGACTTGGCGCTAGTAGGAGAAACCGACTCACTGCAACAAGACAACTCCGAATTGCCAACCACACGACTTACAGGAAAGACAGAACGCTACCACCTGGACAGCAAGCACACGGCGGGACAGCAATCTTGGTACACAGACGAATACATCACTTACCATTCGACATCCCGGACACATACATGAACTCGGTTGCACTGAAAATTAGAACGAACCATTTATATTTAAAATTGGTGGCGGCATACAGAAGTTCTGGACACATCCACTTAAGTCCCGAAGACATTGACTTACTTCTCGACGATGACACACCGACACTAATCGCTAGAGACCTAAACGCAAAACACACTTTATGGGGCTCCAGAGTAAACTACCAAGACGGCATCATCCTCTACATAACGCGATGGGAAAACACTTCTACATACTTGGACCGGACCATCAAACACGAATACCGACAAGAGTCACTGATCCACCTCACACTGGACATCATGGTAATAAAAACATCCCTTACCATATATCCATAGAAGTGATCTAGGACTTAAGCTTCGACCATCTCCCAGTTATCGTCACCTTACATACGAACCCTTCAACACGGGACAACAGGACAATTAAGAAGTGCTATTGAAATTTTTCTGTCCGTTTAGGAATCTGCTAGGATGTTGATGGAGGCCATTTTAAACACAGGTTGTAAGCTATTTCTTTGACTTAACTGGTCGGGATCTATCTTTGCTTAAACTGGCCGGGTTCTATCCTTGCCTTAACTGACCGGGATCTATTCTTGCCTTAACTGGCCGGGATCTATCCTTGCCCTAATTGGTCGGGCTCTATCCTTGCCTTAACTGGCCGAGTTTTTTCTCCAAACCTTAACTGGCCAAGACCCTTTGCCTTGCCTCGACCGGCCAGGATCCTTCACTTTCCCTTAAATAGCTGTGATATCTCCCTGGTTTTATTCGCCAGGATTTTCGCTTTAGGCTTAGGAGTTCCATTTGATAAAACATAGTTCACCTAGTAATGTCCTTTAAGGTCAAGATCAAATCTAAAGTTGCCATTGAATAGCCATGGAAAAATCCTAAACCATTGGTTCTTATCATTTTTCAAAGAATTTAATTGCCTCAAAATTATTCAGTGTTTCCGTTGCAAAAACAATTTCACCTTAGAATGACGTTGAAGGTCATGGCCATGATCATATTTAAATGTAAAATTTTCTGGTCTTGTCAAATCCGCAATAAAAAGTAGAGCTTCCTATTTGAAAAAATATAGTTGACTTTCAAATGATCTTGAAGGATAAGGTCAAGCTCGGATTCAAGGTCATCATTGAATAACCAGGGAAAAATTATAAATGACTTGTTATAATTTTTCAAAAAATTTAATTGCCTCAAAGTTATTCGGTGTTCCCGTTGCAAAAACAATTTCACCTTAAAATGACGTTGAAGGTCAAGGCCAATGTCATGGTCAAAGTCATATTTGAATGTAAAATTTCCTGGTCTTTCCAAATCCGCAATAAAAAGTAGAGGTTCCCATTTGACAAATACAGTTGACCTTTAAATGACTTGAAGAACAAGGTCAAGCTTGAATTCACGGTCACCATTGAATAGCCAGGGAAAAACCCTAACAAATTTCTTCTTATCATTTTTCAAAAAATTTAATTGCCTCAAAGTAATTATTCGGTGTTCCCGTTGCAAAACAACATTGACTTTGGGGTGACGTTGAAGGTCATGGTCAAAGTCATATTTGAATGCAAAATATTCTGCTCTTTCCAAATCCGCAATAAGAAGTATAGGTTCCTATTGGAAAAAACATAGTTGAGCTTGAAATGACCTTGAAGGACAAGATCAAGGTTGAATTCGGAGTCACTATTGAATCGAGCGTCAAAAATCCTACAACTTTTGTTCGAGACATTTTTTCAAAAAGCGTTTATCATAATAGATAATCGTAAAGAATTGTATCTCCGCGTATGATATTTACAACTGACATTATTTTTGACGAGTATTAAATACACTTGCTTGATGAACAATACAGCTTACCTAGTGTTACCATCCTCAGACCTAGTTAATCAGATTGATAACAATGCTACCACACTCTAGATGTACTCCATTGATTATCCACATGGTTCTGTACAATCTCATACGCCTAGTGACTTCTCGATACGCTTGTCAAGTTTTGTGCGCTCCCATTCTCTAATTCTGTACAGATCGTGTGATTCCCTCCGGCAGTGCATTACCATACATTTGTCCATCTGGACCGGAGCGCAGCAGCAACCAGAATCCACTGGAGTTAAGCTATATCAATTTTCTGGTAGGAATATTAGCAATCAACCTTAAAGTAGAACTCAACAACAATGACCTCCGCATTATCGGTAGTAGTCCTTGAATTGTTTGCCGCTATCTGCAGATCTATAGTAGAGCATCTCTATTAGAATTCTGGTGATACCTGCTACAGAGATAACCATCAAGGGTGTCCAACTCACTCTGAGAATATGTGGCCATACGTCTGTTACTAATTAGTAAGTCACATTTCCAATGAATCAAAATGTCTATCCTCATAAGAAAAGCTTGCTAGACAATGGTAGATTCCTCGTCCAATCTTTACGCTACGGAAAAGTCCCTATAGAGGTACTGACTAATTTAAACTACATAATATAGACTTAAACAGCTGACGTCTTCTTTACGATTTGTGTATGTATAAATATAAGAACCTTTTCGAAAGCTAATCATCGAACAGTTCAAACTGCCTTAGATTTTATTAATCGTTATATTTTTATATTTATTTGTAACGTATTTCTAGTAGACGCCACGTTGTGCGTCAAAGTTATGTCACGTTGGCTCGTAGCCGTGCGTAACAAAAGAAAATCCAAGAAAACAACAGTGACCGGGCTTAATCGGAGAGTAGGGGGGGGGTTGTAGAAAGCAGACCAATCTAGAAGGGACGCGGCTGTCAGGAGTTAGTACCAGTACCTGCCATAGAGAAATTAGAATAGTAAACCTGAAAGAAAAACAAATTAGTCCTGCAAACCTGAAACAGAGAAAAAGCATAGCCTATGGATCAAGTATAAATTGTTCAGTACTTTATAGAATAAATAAGAGCAACTGTTTAGATAAACTCTATAATCTAACAACAGTAATAGCAGTACAGAAAAGTTCTGAGTACAAAGTGAGGCCATATTGGGGAGTAGCAGAAACGTTTCATCATACACCAATTAAACATAATTCAGGTAAAATGTAACAAAAAAATATAAATAGGTAAGACATAATTACTCTAAGTAATTTAGTAAAATTTTTAGCAAAGACATAAATAAGTAGATAAGCACAATTGTTCTGAGTCATTCAGTAGGGTTGATGGTTCTTTCTTTTTTTTGTTATTAAATAGCGGGCAAGTCTATGGAAAAGGTATCAGAACGACAAGGAATATTGCAAAAACAACGGGTAGATATTTACAGTAAGAACAAATAGGAAATAGTGCAACTTACACAAAGTCCTTCAGTACCGCTTCCTTGCCATTGCAGAGTGGGATCCACGATGTCTGACACTAACGAAGCACTGCACCCTAGACTGTGAGGGTGTTGATGGAACTTATCACAACTTACCCTAATCACACTGACTGATCTCACTGGGGTTAGCAGCGGACCTTATCACGCGAAGGAACTAGGTATATTAGTTGCATAACCATCCAAAAAGCAGCGAGGAACTTCAACCACTACTTTTGTATACCGGTAGTCGGTCACATTTTAAATATCACCAGACCAAGCAAGCAACAAAAGCCATAATAAGTAAAGCACATGTATCACTAAAGGGAGTCCGTAACCATGTCCTTAAAACCCGCGTGCATCGAGTTAAAAGCAGAACGAAACAGTATCTTGAACGTAATTCCTATATCGGAACCAAAGACCAACTACGACTCCGCGACAGTTAGTTCTACGGCTTTTTTTTCATAAGAAAGACGACTAAAAACGTTTAGTAGACACGCGTAAGCACTAAAGCCGTAAGTAGAGGAAAATCAGGCATCCGGCCACCACATTTCCTCCAGAATCCCACATTTCCTCACACATCTGGACCAATTTACATGTAAATTCCCATAAGGAGGAAATGTGGAGATGAAATTTAGAGGAATCTCCTCCTGCTCTCTCCCTGTGGAACTCAATGTGGAATTTTTTACCCCAACCATTTTCATTACGTCACACCCGCATTCTTTCCACCCGCGAGATAAATCTTTCTCTACATTTCCACCGACGAGATAAACCTATCTTGTTTGGTATCAATTAATATTAGATTTTCTCAACTACCCGAATCTCTAAGAATTTTTTAGATTGCATCATCCCCCAGGGAGCTACCCTCATTTTAAGATTTCTTACCTGTTGCGATTTCTGACCGACCGCATAAATTTTTTTATACATGCAATACATCTTGTTAGTCTAAAATTTTATGTAGAATCCGAATCTGCAAACAGATTTAAAATCGGACCACGGCCTGCAAAGTTATACCCTTTTAAAGTCCGGAACCTCTAAATTTCGCCTTTGCTTTATAAGCAAAACTAACAAATAGTTTTCTTCGACTAACCATTTTTCATCTTTCGAAATAAATGAGCATCCACATTTCCACACACGAGATAAACCTATTTTTAAGATTTTTTTTAACGCTAACATCCTGGACCAAATAGTTTTATTCGTATAACCAATGCATCTTTCGAGATAAGCCTATCTTGTTTGGTATCAATTAATATTAGATTTTTCTCAGCAACCCGAATCTTTAGGAATTTTTCAGATATCATCACCCCTAAGGGAGCTACCCCAATTTTAAGATTTCTTACCTGTAGCGACTTTTGAGCGTTCTTATAAATTTTTTTAGTCATGCGATACATTAAATTAGCTTAGAATTTTACGCAGAATTTGAATCTGCAAACAGATTTGAAATCGGACCACGCCTTGCGAAGTTACACTTTAAGCTCTCAAACCTCTAAATTTCGCCTTTGCTTTATAAGCAAAACTAACAAATAGTTTTATTCGTATAACCAATGCATCTTTTGAGATAAAACTATCTTGTTTGGTATCAATTAATATTAGAATTATCTCAGCTACCCGAATCTTTTTATTTCTAATTTTCAGATCTCCGCGGCTCGCTCTTTTTCAATGTCTTAAAACCGGTTGTAGAAATTGTTTTGTGAACCTTAGAATTTTGGTGTTGAAAATAAAAAAACTAAACATATTAAATAAAATTTATTGATAAAATAGCCGCCACTGAACACCTTATCCATCTAACGTATTGATTTTTTAAATAATATTAACAAAGCCGCTAGTTCGCATGATCTGAAATTTGTGTAAACAAGGATGAACTCCATTCAACGGTACATCAACTACTTATTTTCTATTTAGGAATATATGCCAGAAACTTGCATGCTTTTAATTAATTAAAAGCAGAAAGTTTTGTCCGGAAACGCTACTGTAAAATATATAGAGCAAATAAATTATTCCCTGAATGTGTTTTCAATTGTAATAATTGACTATACAATTACTTATGAATTTTAAATTACACTTTATTTAACTAAGTTACTTTAAACAAGAAATTACAGCAACCAAAAATTCCAATGCATGCTTAACAATAATGTAGAAATGGCAAGGTTAATTGATACCGTTTGGTGTATAATTAATAATCTACATTCGAGGGAAAGTGTATGACTTACTGCATTCTTTCTTGGTATCCTATCTATTTCGCTAATCGGGAAACCTTGCATAAAGTCATAGAAGCATTATAATTCAATATTTTCGAAACCTCCAACGTAGCATTAATTCATTTGTAACTCGTAATCCAGCAAATATTCTAGATTCTTAACGAACATGTGAATCACATGTGAAAGCTGTTTATAATTTCTTCTCCAAACAAATGCGGTTATTACAATAGGAAAGTACGCTAAATGCAAGTCAATTAACAGCAATTAAATATTGCTTACTGACCTACCTTAATTAGGTTGCTGTGCTATTAGGACCAGGGTATGCAGACTTTAACACCTCCATCTCGCACGCTTTACACGGTTGTTGGTTGTTTCGTACAAGACCCTTTAACAACTAGTGGAGTTGAACGTTTACGGCTTAATAACATACCGTGCTGTTTTTCCTTGTGTTGCTGTAAGCTATTCTTGTAAAAGCGATACTGCAAGACCCAGAGTTTAAGTACTTTGCTGCGGACGGACGTATAAGCTTAACCCTGGGCGATGTTACACCACGACATTAAATGGCATGCTTGAATATTTTCTTTGGAAACAATCGAAGATTGCCGAAAACACTTGAAGAGTGCACAAACGCGGTCACTAAACCACAATTAATAATCGCCTTTATGGGTTTAACATTTCTACCATTACCCAATGACTTTAATTTCATATTGGAGAGAATCCTTATTCTCCCACGCACTGTTGCGTAGCTGGATGCCCACCCCTTTTGGGAATATATGCTCGTTATAGGTTGTAGCACTCGCGGTTTTACTTAACTACACTTCGTGAGATCCCTTTAATCTTTTTTTAATCGTGTCCTTCTCGCGTACAATACAGTAGGACTTAGCCTTACTAGCTACAAATTCTAACACCAAGTCACCGTTAAACTCGTCTTTAAATTTCCCCACAACTTTTTGTTAACATGCGGTATATTGTGTTTATTATTTGCGGGTACACCACTTTAAACCTAAAAATAAAAACAGGATAGTTTAATACGTCTATTAATAATTTATGGTAATGTTGGCGGTACAAATATGTAAAACAAACTTTATCAAGAAAATATAATGTTTTCAATAGAATACATACATGTATTGATAACATCTATAAACCGCTGTGGTAACCAGAGTCTGACGAATCTGGATAGCCAAATCTCTAAACATTTGCGCAAGCGATTGCCTTGCAGTTGCATCTTTTAAGTACTGAATGGGAAACATTTAATAAGTTCCAACACTGTCAAGTAATTTAAATTGCTGCAATCATTAGACAGAGAAATACTGGCACTGCTCTCTCCTCTAATAACGTTTGAACCCTTTCTTCCTCCGTTGTATTTCCACATACTTTTTATATCACCAACAAATTTTCGTAAAATTCTGGAAAGTTTCTACACCTTAACTCAGCCATTTTAAAACAGATCAATTCTCGCAAATTTAATCGCTTGATGCACTCGTACGCAGGTAGCACAATAACATTCCCATCTTACGTAATCTCCATATTATATAAATTCTCTTTTCAAAATTGTTCAAAACCATATACTTCTATTAAAGGCTGTGCTCAGCTGCAATTTGAAATCTTGATCCAATTGTATCTCAACAACATCGTTTCCAGTAGTCAAACCATTTAATCTGACTTGTTTTGAGTCTTGTGCAAATTGGCGAATTTGAAATTCCACTTGAAAAGTACACAATTTCTTCCAATCGAAGTAAGAGAATGTTATCGTAGAATCAGCACACATACCACTACAGCAAATAACTTGGATGGCAGGTTGAAGACCACCATATAAATCAAAACCAACTTCTAATATATGGTGGTGATAATTTGGAGGAAATTCGCCTAACCTATAGGTTGACTTACCAACTAGTTGGTTGATATTTAATTGTGGTACTCGCACATCACTTGTAACGTCAACACAAGAAAAATCCATCTTTAATTTATAATTTTAATCAAACTCGACGATACTTTGACGACTAATGCACTGGAACATGGCTCTCGCCTTTTATGCCGATGGTCGAGCGTGCGCAGCTCCTTATTATATTAGTTGGCGTTATATGCAAGTCTTGACTGGAAAAGTGACGTCTATAATTGTTTTATAGTGGGTTTTACCTGTATGTATTTAACCACCAACGCCATTTTAGAATTATTAAACAAAATTACTCTTAGCAGTATTTTAATATACCATCGTGTAAGATTTCAATTATTATTGTGTTTTCCTCAGGTTGTCAAATCCCTCGGAATTTTTCAAATCGAATGACTCCTTACTGATTTGCAGATTAACCTTTTGCAAGCACCGTATATAATTCATCTTTAATCTATTTCTAAACCGTATCGCTCTGTCTTTTGAGATAAACCCTGGTGTAACCTATAAAATTAGTATAGAATTTTCCTGGGAATTGAAATTAATTATCAGGTCTTTTAAAATTAGTTCCAACAAAGACCTGTATATATTGTATTAATATTCAAAACCTATCAACAAAACACCTTTGCATTTTATTTAGATTTAGCTCGATAATAGAGTTAAACTCCAAAATATTTATTAGTGGCTAGAATTGTTAAAATTTTCAATTAGTGAATCCACATACAAATGATTAAACCAAAAGGTATAATACATATATTAATTCTGCACGGTGACCTAGAAAGTGGTTCGATAATCTATTTTAAGTGTAGTTCAACATAAGACGTATATTCTAAATAAATTTAGTGAAATGTATGATCATTAGCCTTGCATTGTTTGTCTATGACGTCTGACTATTAATTTAATAAAAGCACTTTCCACAATTCTAGTTAATATACGGAATACACATTCTATAATTTGATTTAAATTGGGTTAATGTAAGGACAAATTATACTTATACTTTCTCTATGTACATAAATACGGGAAATGATGCCAAAGTTCATTTTAAGTTTATTTTGTAAAGCGTAAAGTCGTTTATAGTGTAATTAATAGTAATACTGAATTTTCAGTCTTTGGTTTAAAATTTCATGTGAGGACTATCGACAAAGAAGAGTAAATCTTAGTTTGAATTTTGCAAACGTAGAAGAAATTAATATTTACATGTATAATTCAAAACTGTTAATCAATAATTTTTCTAGAATGAACATCTTAAGTATTGCGTGCAGTGTGTGCGAAAATGTTTTTACTGGATGTGATGCCATAAAAAACACAACGAAAGGCACATCGAGATGGTTTATTTCAGGAGGAACTAAAAATTACAGCCAATGAGTGGGAACAAATTAAGGATTTGGAAAACCAATCGACCGCAGCGCATAAAAAACGTATAAACGCCGCAATTCAGTTAGAACGAACCAAGTTACTATTTGAAAAACCATACACCATAACAAAATCTTCTTCCAAAATCATAATTGTAGGCCTGAACCCGTTCGACGATTACAAAATAATTTTTAGAGTTGTTGACACCATTTCGCAGAGCGTACTTGATGTATCCTCAACGTATTTAGGAAGATTATATCAAATCTTCCACATTATACGCACTATGGAAGTTGGCATGCAAAATCAGATATGCAAATTCGACAACTTGCGTTTTTATTTAAATAAGAATTGTTTAGTGAAGATGATGACATTTGATGGGAATTATATGATATTTACCAAAGGAACTTTAGAGCACTTTTTAGGGGTATCTCAGATCGTTCTCAACCATTCTAATACTTTAAAAGAACTAACGGAAAAGGGTACTCCTAATATAGATCTGTTTCTGTTAGATGTCGCAATGGAAAGATATAATAGGAATGATGTTCTACAGAATCTCGCACATGATGTAATTAAAAACAAATACAGTAATAGTGATATTGGGGTCATATTATACAAATTTATAAGAACCTACCCAAGATTGTTTGAAAACAGTATTTGTAAACAAGTTGAGTATATGGAAGAATACAACAGGTTTCCATTCCACGCATTTACGAGCGATGTTTAAATTTTAAGCCGAAGACTGAAAATTTTGTAACACTATTAATTACACTTTTGTTTTCTTATACGTTTCTAAATTGTTGTATTTCAACTACAGATATTAATAGATGTCAATAAAATTATGTTATAGTTTTAAATAAAACGATTCTGAATAATAATTTTGTAAAACGTTTAACACCCTTTTAAAAAATAATACACATCTTTGTTATAATTCTTTTCATAATTACTTAGATACCCATTTCAGTTACGTGGACATTTGAAAATATAAACAATACCAATGTATGCTTTTATATTTTAAAACATAAACAAGCTAATATATACAAAATAATTTCTAAATTCACATCATTCATTTTTATGATGACAGTTGTGGTGGTTAAATTTTATTTTAAAACTTACAATTTAGTATATATTCCATTTGAATATCTGCCAACAGTTTTATAAACCCCATCTCCTCGATTATTTCCATAAAATCATCCAGATCCTCGGCATTGATAACACTGCAGTACAGTGCTGTATTGCTTCCTCGTATGACTGACACATAAGACATTTTTCTCCTTCTATCGAAAAGCGTTGCCCACATTCTGCTTTTTACTCGTAGAGCATTGCGAAATCTTCGAATAACCTCTCCAAAGTCTTTATACATATTTATTATATTGTCTCCTTAAACCGTACAATCAACAAATAATAACTTCTACGCGAACAGTCCTTTATATGAGCTACTCCTATTCGGATATGTACCGATTGCACCCGATTTGTGTACACGTACGAAGCAACAGGTAGGAATGTATTCTATGAATTAATCTATTACATTCCTTAACAAAATGCTAAGGACTTTAAAAATAATTATAACTCTTGTTAGACCTCTAGCCTCCGGATAAACGTTATTATTTTAGGTTGTGTCACTGTTTTCTGAATCAACTTCTACACACTTTTCCTAAACTATGCGTATCAATTGGTTACACTTTACTCATAAACCGACTTGTATATATTTTCGTATTAGTCTCAGCTATCACGTCCGTATAATAAAGATTGTACAGACTCGTCGTCAACTGGTGACTTAATCTTTAAATCTAGCCTTTGTTTTCAAGTTTAACCCTTGTTGTATGGGATTCTTCCGCTATTCCTTGTGACTAGGAATCGGTGATTTGCGAGGTTTAATCAATTGTTTGTACACCTCTCGAATTTTGTAGAGATGTAGTGTCTCCTTTTGTATACCACAAGTTCTTTCGTACGGAATCCTGCATAAAATGAAGCTTACGTTTATTACAATAAAATCTTTAACGTTCGTCACTGAAACTTCGGATTGGGGCTAACCATTAACGCCTTTATATTTATATACTGTCGAAATTCTTCCATATCGACCATTATCCATTAATCCAAAATCTTTCACAACAGTTATAACTATGTATCTGCATCACCCTCAAACTGCAAGCATAATTTCTTTAAATTTTGGTATATGGATCAGTCGACTTATATGGTCAAAAATTAGTTATATGGCAAAGTTTGTGTGAACCTCTAAAGTTTCAGCATAATGCGATTAAATTGGACGTATCTCAGAGTTATGTTGTAAGTTTGGTAAGTTTGACATAGGGAAACAAGATTAGTCGAGACATTTATTATTAAATTTGCACATTACAAAACACCACTGGGCTGCTAATATTCACCCTATTAATTTCACACTTATTCTAATGCAGATAAATTCAAGGAAGTTTTGAAAAACCATTAATGCACCTCCACAATCATGACCTAAATCCGATTATGCAAATAAATAGTTAATATTTTGCATATCACAAATTATACGACTTAACCAATTTTAAAAATTTCTATTAAAGCTCTAAATGACTGATATGACAAAGTTTTATCATATACAGTATTACATATCTTTGAAGCAAAACAGTGCTAACAATTGATGAATCGATGCAATTTGTAGTCCGACTCACACAGATAATGGTTGGATGGCTTGTCATGACCCATAGTCTAAAACAATTCTTTAAATTTTGGTATATTTGTCGAGTTAAGCACATATATTAAACTATTTCTTTATGTTAAAATTTTCTGATTTGTCGTAACTAAAAAATTCCTTGTCTATCCCAAATATTAAAATGGACATATTCATTGTATGTGGAACATATCCGCATTTATGTCATGTGGAATGCCGTATGGTGAAAGGCATATCAGGTGATCGATAATTGCTTTTTATATGGTTTTCGTATATTAACATATTAAATTAAAATTTTTATCATTTGAACATCTTAAATTTCATTAAATTTTTTCCCATTTAACCCCCAAAATTTTAAAGAATTGTTCCCCTTTAAAAATTTTAAACCTTTTAAAAGCCTTTTCCAATTTTCTCTCAAACCCTTTGACCTTACCAAATTTTCACAAAGTTTTAAAACTTATCAACCAAATGAACATTTCTTTAAATTTTGGTATTTAATTTCAAAAAGAATCGAAATTTGGGACCCTTTTCCAAAAATTTTTCCCCATTAAATTTTTTACGTAAAAAATAAAGAATAATATTTAAACAACATTTCACCTTTTGGGGTTTACCCAAACCCATTAAAATTGGGGAATTTCCCCATGGATTTATTTCGATAGTAAATTCAAAATTTTCCATTAATACCCCTCCCAAACCATTTCAAAAAATTTTAAATTGAATATCCAAAATTATACGTAACAACCAATTTTAAAAATTGCTTTAAACTTTGGGTTTGACGTTTACATTAAGTGGACCTACGGTTAAAAAACTAATTGGATGTCGGGAAATTTGCGGGGGGGAAAAAAAAAATTTGTTAATTCCCAAATTTTTAAGTTTTTTGGGCCTTTGGTTAAAATTTTCTTTATGAAAATTTTAAAATTTTTTTTCAAAAACAAAATCATTTCGGTTATGTTAATTTTTGGAACGGATGGAAAAAAAGAAAGGGGGAAATTTTTTAAGATTTTCTCATTAAAACCCACCGCGGCGCTGACCAACCTATTAATTTTTCCTTTTATCTAACCTTGGTCCACACTTGGTTTTAATGGGAAAACTTAAAAAATATTAGTGCTAATGGGTTTTAATGAAAAATATTAAAAGCAATTACCCTCCACCCTACTTTGTCCTTCTCCTCCTTTGGCATCCGTAGACATACATCCAAACTATATCCAACATACACCTGAGATATGTCCATTTTGAATATTTTGGGGCTTGACAAAAAGTAGTTCGGACTTAGGAAAATTTTAACATAAATTTGTAAATTTTATACCAAGGCCTCTAACTCGAAACTGATATAGCTACCAAAATTTACAAAGACAGTTATTACGACTACTCGGGTCAGACAGCCCAACCCCACTTACTGGGAGTCGAGCCACAATTCGCATCGATTCATCAACTTAATTGCACTGTTTCTCGGTTCAACCAGATATGGTACCACTGTAATGATAAAACTTAGTCATAACATCCATTTTAAGTTCAAAGACAATTTTTAAAATTGGTTGTTACGTATAACTTTGTGATATTGCAATAATTTAAACTATTTTTTATTTGCATAATCGGATTTAGGTCTGATTGTGGGTGCATTAATGAAAATTCCTGAATTTATCTGCATCGAATGAAATTAATTAGGGTGAAATTGCCAGGGGAAACCCATATGAAATTCATAGGGTGAAATTGCCCGTAAGGTGAAAGTGTTCCGACATAAGATCATTGATTTCCTTTACTTATGTCAAACTTACGCTAGGACCTTAAAACATAGACTCGAGATGACGCCAATGTAATCGCATTATGGAAACAGGGTCAACAAACTTTCGCCATATCTTTTGGATCATATAAGTGGCGACATGCCATATCCAAAATTTAAAGAAATGTGTTTGCAGTGTTGGGGTGATTCGAAACATAGTTTTATAACTGTTGTGAAAGATTTTGATTTGGATAATGGTCGATATAGGAAGAATTTCGACGAGTATATAAATATAAAGAAGGCGTTCAATGGTTAGCCCCAATCCGAAGTTTCATATGACGAACGTTAAAGATTTTATTGTAAATAAACGTAAGCTTCATTTTATGCAGGATTCCGTACGAAAGAACTTTGTGGTATACAAAAGGGAGACACTACATCTCTACAAAAATTCGAAGAGGTGTACAAACAATTGATTAAACCCTGCAAATCACCGATTCCTAGTCACAAGGAATAGCGGAAAGAATCCACACATACAACAAGGGTTAAACTTGAAAACAAAGGCTAGTTTTAAAAAAGATTAAGTCACCAGTTGACGACGAGTCTGTACAATCTTTTATTATACGGACGTGTTAGCTAGAGACTAATACGAAAATATATACAAGTCGGTTTATAGGAGTAAAGTTAACCCCAATTGATACGCATAGTTTAGGAAAAGTGTGTAGGAATTGATTCAGAAAACAGTGACACAACCTAAAATAATAACGTTTATCCGGGCTAGAGGTCTAACAAGAGTTATAATTATTTTTAAAGTCCTTAGCATTTTTTAAGGAATGTAATGATTAATTCATAGAATACATTCCTACCTGTTGCTTCGTCACACAAATCGGTGCAATCGGTACATATCCGAATAGGAGTAGCTCATATAAAAGGACTGTTCGCGTAGAAGTTATTATTTGTTGATTGTACGGTTTAAGAGACAATATAATAAATATGTATAAAGACTTTGGAGAGGTTATTCGAAGATTTCGCAATGTCTACGAGTAAAAAAGCAGAATGTGGGCAACGCTTTTCGATAGAAGGAGAAAATGTCTTATGTGTCAGTCATACGAGGAAGCAATACAGCACTGTACTGCAGTGTTATCAATGCCGAGGATCTGGATGATTTTATGGAAATAATCGAGGAGATGGGGTTTATAAAACTGTTGGCAGATATTCAAATGGAATATATACTAAATTGTAAGTTTTAAAATAAAAATTTAACCACCACAACTGTTCATCATAAAAATGAATGATGTGAATTTAGAAATTATTTTGTATATATTAGCTTGTTTATGTTTTAAAATATAAAGCATACATTGGTATTGTTTAATTTTCAAATGTCCACGTAACTGAAATGGGTATCTAAGTAATTATGAAAAGAATTATAACAAAGATGTGTATTATTTTTAAAAGGGTGTTAAACGTTTTACAAAATTATTAATTCAGAATCGTTTTATTTAAAACTATAACATAATTTTATTGACATCTATTAATATCTGTAGTTGAAATACAACAATTTGAAACGTATAAGAAAACAAAAGTGTAATTAATAGTGTTAAAATTTTCAGTTTCGGCTTAAAATTTAAACATCGCTCGTAAAATGCGTGGAATGGAAACCTGTTGTATTCTTCCATATACTCAACTTGTTTACAAATACTGTTTTCAAACAATCTTGGGTAGGTTCTTATAAATTGTATAATATGACCCAATATCACTATTACTGTATTTGTTTTAATTACATCATGTGCGAGATTCTGGAGAACATCATTCTATTATATCTTTCCATTGCGACATCTAACAGAAAATCTATTTGGTATTTCCGTTAGTTCTTTTAAAGTATTAGCATGGTTGAGAACGATCTGAGATACCCAAAAGTGCTCTAAAGTTCCTTTGGTAAATATCATATAATTCCCATCAAATGTCATCATCTTACTAAACAATTTTATTTAAATAAAACGCAAGTTGTCGAATTTGCATATCTGATTTTGCATGCCAACTTCCATAGTGCGTATAATGTGGGATTTGATATAACTTCCAAATACGTTGAGGATACATCAATGCTCTGGAAATGGTGTCAACAAATCTAAAAATTATTTTGTAATCGTCGAACGGGTTCAGGCCTACAATTATGATTTTGGAAGAAGATTTTGTTATGGTGTATGGTTTTTCAAATAGTAACTTGGTTCGTTCTAACTGAATTGCGGCGTTTATACGTTCTTTATGCGCTGCGGTCGATTGGTTTTCCAAACCTTAATTTGTTCCCCTCATTGGCTGTAATTTTTAGTTCCTCCTGAAATAAACCATCTCGATGTGCCTTTCGTTGTGTTTTTTATGGCATCACATCCAGTAAAACATTTTCGCACACACTGCACGCAATACTTAAGATGTTCATTCTAGAAAATTATTGATTAACAGTTTTGAATTATACATGTAAATATTAATTTCTTCTACGTTTGCAAAATTCAAACTAAGACTTATTTCTTGTGATATCCTAAAAATTTTAAACCAAAGACTGAAAATTAGTATTAATTTTCCATAAACCCTTTAAAAATAAATTAAAAGAATTGGTATTTCCCCTATTTAACTAGAAATTGTTAAAGTCCTTAATTAAAAAAAAAAAAAAAAAAAAATTTTTTTTTTTTTTTTTTTTTAATAGTCAGACGTCATCGACAAACAATGCAAGGCTAATGATCATACATTTCACTAAATTTATTTAGAATATACGTCTTATGTTGAACTACATTAAAATAGATTATCGAACCACTTTCTAGGTCACCGTGCAGAATTAAATATGTATTATACCTTTTGGTTTAATCATTTGTATGTGGATTCACTAATTGAAAATTTTAACAATTCTAGCCACTAATAAATATTTTGGAGTTTAACTCATTATCGAGCTAAATCTAAATAAAATGCAAAGGGTTTTGCTGATAGGTTTTTGAATATTAATACAATATATACAGGTCTTTGTTGGAATATTTTAAAAGACCTGATAATTAATTTCAATTCCCAGGAAAATTCTTATACTAATTTTATAGGTTACACCAGGGGTTTATCTCAAAAGACAGAGCGATACGGTTTAGAAATAGATTAAAGATGAATTATATACGGTGCTTGCAAAAGGTTAATCTGCAAATCAGTAAGGAGTCATTCGATTTGAAAAAAATTCCGAGGGATTTGAGAACCTGAGGAAAAACACAATAATAATTGAAATCTTACACGATGGTATATTAAAAATACTGCTAAGAGTAATTTTGTTTAATAATTCTAAAAATGGCGTTGGTGGTTAAATACATACAGGTAAAACCCACTATAAAACAATTATAGACGTCACTTTTCCAGTCAAGACTTGCATATAACGCCAACTAATATAATAAGGAGCTGCGCACGCTCGACCATCGGCATAAAAGGCGAGAGCCATGTTCCAGTGCATTAGTCGTCAAAGTATCGTCGAGTTTGATTAAAATTATAAATTAAAGATGGATTTTTCTTGTGTTGACGTTACAAGTGATGTGCGAGTACCACAATTAAATATCAACCAACTAGTTGGTAAGTCAACCTATAGGTTAGGCGAATTTCCTCCAAATTATCACCACCATATATTAGAAGTTGGTTTTGATTTATATGGTGGTCTTCAACCTGCCATCCAAGTTATTTGCTGTAGTGGTATGTGTGCTGATTCTACGATAACATTCTCTTACTTCGATTGGAAGAAATTGTGTACTTTTCAAGTGGAATTTCAAATTCGCCAATTTGCTCAAGACTCAAAACAAGTCAGATTAAATGGTTTGACTACTGGAAACGATGTTGTTGAGATACAATTGGATCAAGATTTCAAATTGCAGCTGAGCACAGCCTTTAATAGAAGTATATGGCTTTTGAACAATTTTGAAAAAGAGAATTTATATAATATGGAGATTACGTAAGATGGGAATGTTATTGTGCTACCTGCGTACGAGTGCATCAAGCGATTAAATTTGCGAGAATTGATCTGTTTTAAAATGGCTGAGTTAAAGTGTAGAAACTTTCCAGAATTTTACGAAAAATTTGTTGGTGTTATAAAAAAAGTATGTGGAAATACAACGGAGGAAGAAAGGGTTCAAACGTTATTAGAGGGAGAGAGCAGTGCCAGTATTTCTCTGTCTAATGATTGCAGCAATTTAAATTATTGACAGTGTTGGAACTTATTAAATGTTTCCCATTCAGTACTTAAAAGATGCAACTGCAAGGCAATCGCTTGCGCAAATGTTTAGAGATTTGGCTATCCCAGATTCGCAGACTCTGGTTACCACAGCGGTTTATAGATGTTATCAATACATGTATGTATTCTATTAAAACATTATATTTTCTTGATAAAGTTTGTTTTTACATATTTGTACGCCAACATTACCATAAATTATTAATAGACGTATTAAACTATCCTGTTTTTATTTTTAGGTTTAAAGTGGTGTACGCAAATAATAAACACAATATACCGCATGTTAACAAAAAGTTGTGGGGAAATTTAAAGACGAGTTTAACGGTGACTTGGTGTTAGAATTTGTAGGTAGTAAAACTAAGTCCTACTGTATTGTACGCGAGAAGGACACGATTAAAAGATTAAAGGGATCTCACGAAGTGTAGTTAAGTAAAACCGGGTGCTACAACCTATAACGAGCATATATTCCCAAAAGGGTGGGCATCCAGCTACGCAACAGTGCGTGGAGAATAAGGATTCTTCCAATAAGAAATTAAAGTCATTGGGTAATGGTAGAAATGTTAAACCTATAAAGGCGATTATTAATTGTGGTTTAGTGACCGCGTTTGTGCACTCTTCGAGTGTTTCGGCAATCTTCGATTGTTTCCAAAGAAAATATTCAAGCATGCCATTTAATGTCGTGGTGTAACATCGCCCAGGTTGCTTATACGTCCGCCGCAGCAAAGTACTTAAACTCTGGGTCTTGCAGTATCGTTTTTACAAGAATAGCTTACAGCAACACAAGGAAAAACAGCACGGTATGTTATTAAGCCGTAAACGTTCAACTCCACTAGTTGTTAAAGGGTCTTGTACGAAACAACCAACAACCGTGTAAAGCGTGCGAGATGGAGGTGTTAAAGTCTGCATACCCTGGTCCTAATAGCACAGCAACCTAATTAGGTAGGTCAGTAAGCAATATTTAATTGCTGTTAATTGACTTGCATTTAGCGTACTTTCCTATTGTAATAACCGCATTTGTTTGGAGAAGAAATTATAAACAGCTTTCACATGTGATTCACATGTTCGTTAAGAATCTAGAATATTTGCTGGATTACGAGTTACAAATGAATTAATGCTACGTTGGAGGTTTCGAAAATATTGAATTATAATGCTTCTATGACTCTATGCAAGGTTTCCCGATTAGCGAAATAGATAGGATACCAAGAAAGAATGCAGTAAGTCATACACTTTCCCTCGAATGTAGATTATTAATTATACACCAAACGGTATCAATTAACCTTGCCATTTCTACATTATTGTTAAGCATGCATTGGAATTTTTGGTTGCTGTAATTTCTTGTTTAAAGTAACTTAGTTAAATAAAGTGTAATTTAAAATTCATAAGTAATTGTATAGTCAATTATTACAATTGAAAACACATTCAGGGAATAATTTATTTGCTCTATATATTTTACAGTAGCGTTTCCGGACAAAACTTTCTGCTTTTAATTAATTAAAAGCATGCAAGTTTCTGGCATATATTCTAAATAGAAAATAAGTAGTTGATGTACCGTTGAATGGAGTTCATCCTTGTTTACACAAATTTCAGATCATGCGAACTAGCGGCTTTGTTAATATTATTTAAAAAATCAATACGTTAGATGGATAAGGTGTTCAGTGGCGGCTATTTTATCAATAAATTTTATTTAATATGTTTAGTTTTTTTATTTTCAACACCAAAATTCTAAGGTTCACAAAACAATTTCTACAACCGGTTTTAAGACATTGAAAAGAGCGAGCCGCGGAGATCTGAAAATTAGAAATAAAAGATTCGGGTAGCTGAGAAAATTCTAATATTACTTGATACCAAACAAGATAGGTTTATCTCAAAAGATGCATTGGTTATACGAATAAAACTATTTGTTAGTTTTGCTTATAAAGCAAAGGCGAAATTTAGAGGTTTGAGAGCTTAAAGTGTAACTTCGCAAGGCGTGGTCCGATTTCAAATCTGTTTGCAGATTCAAATTCTGCGTAAAATTCTAAGCTAATTTAATGTATCGCATGACTAAAAAAATTTATAAGAACGCTCAAAAGTCGCTACAGGTAAGAAATCTTAAAATTGGGGTAGCTCCCTTAGGGGTGATGATATCTGAAAAATTCCTAAAGATTCGGGTAGCTGAGAAAAATCTAATATTAATTGATACCAAACAAGATAGGCTTATCTCGAAAGATGCATTGGTTATACGAATAAAACTATTTGGTCCAGAATGTTAGCGTTAAAAAAAATCTTAAAAATAGGTTTATCTCGTGTGTGGAAATGTGGATGCTCATTTATTTCGAAAGATGAAAAATGGTTAGTCGAAGAAAACTATTTGTTAGTTTTGCTTATAAAGCAAAGGCGAAATTTAGAGGTTCCGGACTTTAAAAGGGTATAACTTTGCAGGGCGTGGTCCGATTTTAAATCTGTTTGCAGATTCGGATTCTACATAAAATTTTAGACTAACAAGATGTATTGCATGTATAAAAAAATTTATGCGGTCGGTCAGAAATCGCAACAGGTAAGAAATCTTAAAATGAGGGTAGCTCCCTGGGGGATGATGCAATCTAAAAAATTCTTAGAGATTCGGGTAGCTGAGAAAATTCTAATATTAATTGATACCAAACAAGATAGGTTTATCTCGTGGGTGAAAATGTGGAGAAAGATTTATCTCGCGGGTGGAAAGAATGCGGGTGTGACGTAATGAAAATGGTTGGGCTAAAAAATTCCACAAGGAGTTCCACAGGGAGAGAGCAGGAGGAGATTCATCTAAATTTCATCTCCACATTTCCTCCTTATGGGAATTTACATGTAAATTGGTCCAGATGTGTGAGGAAATGTGGGATTCTGGAGTAAATGTGGTGGCCGGATGCCTGATTTTCCTCTACTGCCGTACGTCGAAAGTTCTTCGAACGCACGTGCGTCGAGTTTCATCAACTCTACCACTCTTAGTTCAACCAGAAAAACCGTATCTTACACTTAATTTTTTTTGACATCTCGCAAGCAAGAACAAAAAAACGACCCTTTTTTGTTTATATCTAATCCTACTAGTACAACTTCGGATCGCCTACCTAGACTGTATATCCACATATTAATTACAGCGGGATTATTTATTAATGACAAGTGGAAAGTAATTTTACGAGTATTCCAATTTACAACTAAACCATCTTTTAAAATTAATACCGGCGAGTCAACTTGCATATCAATCTGAAAACTAGGCGGAAGTATTTACTTTATACAAACCGCGATCCAAAAACGATGTATTTTAAGAATTAAGTAGACTAAAAATGTTAGGCCACCAAAAATGCACGTTACATATTCATTCGTAACTGTCGTTTTAAATAAACCTTATATAAACTTGTGTCCTAATATCACCATCATAACATTAAATCGTTAGATTGTGTTTCCAAAAAATTTACAGAATCACATATCTCAAATAAAAATTACAAAGTAAATTTATTTTTCAGAAACGCTTCGAAAATATCCTCCATTAACTTTTTTGGATCGCCGTTGCAGTAAAGCCTACACGATACCAGACAGCAACGTTACTATTCAAGAAGGAATTCCTATTTATATATCACTGTTAGGTCTCCACATGGATCCCGCACACTTTCCAGAACCAGAAAAATTCGATCCAGATCGCTTTTCGGAAGAGAACAGAAGCTCAATAAAACCATTTACTTATATGCCTTTTGGTGAAGGTCCTAGAAACTGCATAGGTATGCTATTCAATTCTAAGGTTGGAAATTGTCTTTAAGAATTTTTCTAGGTGCAAGATTTGGATTACTAAGTGCAAAATCAGCTATTATAGCGGTAATCGCTAACTTTGAAGTAGAACTTGATTCCAAAACACCTTATCCGATAACACTTGATCCAAAATCTGGGTTTTTAATTGCTCCTAAAGGTGGTGTGCTTTACCTTCGTTATAAAAAATGTACCCCAGAAGCTATTTAATAAAGTACTAATTGTAATATTTAAGCTATTGTTTATTACCAAATGTGTGAAATGCCTCAGAAAAGAACACATAGGTAGTATTAGTAATTGAATGCTAAATTGCATTTTTTTTTATAACAGTATTCTAAATAACACTAAACTTCAAACAAATATGCCAGTAGTGACCTAAATTTGGAAGAAATACATGTTTGGTTAAATCACCAAATAGAAATAATTCGTGTTAATTTTGGGTTTGCTAATCGTGAGAGATTCGTCAAGTAACCAAAATTAATTAAAAGCTTGCATAATTAAGAAACGGTAAAAAGGGTTTCAACAGCTTCTCTTAACTCTACCTTAATGCTGATTCTGTTCGTTTTTCTTTAATGTCCGAAAGATATCAATTGAAAACCATAAGAAAGGTTAACCTATAACAAAATCTAAGGTTTTCAACCTTCATCCAAGAACTCTTTAGCTATATTGAAGTTTGTGATTTGCCTAATATTTGTTTTCTTAAACAAACATTCTACAAAAGTTTTGTAACTAGAAATATAAAAAAAACCATAGTTTCAACTTACATCAAAAATAGTTTTAATGATTTTTTTGTGTCTGAGTATATGCATACCTCCGCCTTCACTCTAAAAAAGTATATCTTTTCCTCCAATACGTGTAAATTGCCCTTTGTTTTACAGATAATAAAATTCCAAAGTGAAAGTCATGTGATTTTAAATCGATTAAAGCTAAAAATTCTTACTTCTAACAATAAAATAATCAAATTACAAAACACTATACAATCTGCTGATTTAAATACCGTCTTAGTCTCTTGTATCATCATCATCATCATTATTTAGGTCTTCAGTCCTTGGACGCGTACCCTCATTGTTTTCTAGTCTGAACCAACCTATACATTTTCCTGAAATTTGCACAGTCTGCATCTATCACTATCTGTGTGTTATAGTCTGATCTCGGTCTACCTCTACCTCTTTTTTCCTATCTCTGCTTGTAGTACATCTTGTACTATTCCCCAGAAATGCCTTAAAACGTATCCTGTCCATCTATTTCTAGTATTTTTTCATTTTTCACAGATATCTTTATTAACTTTGTCTGTCCATGCTACCATCCTCCTACGTCTGAAGCACAACATTCCAGAAGACTTCTATCTCTTTCTGTATGCTCTTTCTACTGCCCCTATTTCATAGATGTACTGTGCTGTGTTCCACACTATACTTTGAACAGTTTTCTTCTTGAATCTATGTTGGTTGTGTTTGAACATAGCTGCTGTTCTTTCTTGTTTTATGCAGTTCGGCCACCTTCTTCTTTTTTACAGTTATATACTCTATTTCACCGATATTCAGTGGTATGTGAAGGGAATCTCGACACGGCCGCCTGCTTCAAAAATGGCAGGTGAGCATTTTTCACAAATATTACGCCCTCGTTTGGATGAGAGGTTAAATGGAGGTCCCGTGTGTGAGTGTTGTCAAGCACGTTAAAGATCCCTACCTTGCCTGGAACGGCAAGGGTTCGGCAAAATTCTAAATTTCAAGGCAACAAAAAACTCGCCTCCTGGCCAATGCAGTACCTTCTGGTGGAGCATTGGAAATGTAAATGAACGGTATGTAAAGGAAGGTAAGTAGTCTTTGGCTGCCAAGTTACCCCAGCACCTGAACCTTTGTCGAATTAATAGTTTTTCCAATTTATCCTTTCGCACAATCAACATTAGTTGAAAGTATTAAACAACCAAAATCTGTAGTTGTTTATAATAATCATCAGATTTAAGAGCACTTATTTTTTCGTCATTGGGTTTTACATCCTGAAACTGGTCAGACTTGTATCTCAGCTTATTTATGTTTTGAGCTAGCCCTCACCATTCCTGCAATTCTTACAACAGCTTATATATACAGCTCGATTACTTTCTATTGTTTTCTAATTATAAGCTCTATTTCACCAAGATTAAGTGGTTTGTGAAGAGGGTTAAGCAACCTGCGGCTACCAAGATCCCTCTGCACTTAAACATCTGCCGAATGTGAAGGGGGTTAAGCAGCCTGTGGCTGCCAAGGATCACCCAACACTTAGACATTTGCCGTATTAATAGTTTTCAAGTATATCCTTTCGCACAATTAACATTAGTTGAGAGTATTGCAAAACCAATATCTGTAGTTGTTTATAATAATCACCATGTTGAAGTACCGTTATTATTTTTGTCAGAAGTTTTCCATCTTGCGGCTAGTTGGAAGCGTACCTCCATTGATTTCTATTCTGAGTTAACCTACACATTTCTCTAAAATTCTCACAGCCTACATGTTTCACTATCTGTGGCAAGTAGTTTAACCTAGGTCTACTTCAGCTTCTCTTATTTCCTATTTCTGGTTCTAATATATTCCGCACTATTCCCTCATGTCTTAGTATGTGGCCAATCATACGATCTCTCCTATTTTGTACTGTTTCCCTCATAGTTCTTTTTTCCCCTACCATTTCTAGTACCACTTTGTTCTTGACTTTGTCTGTCCATGTTATCTTCATCATACGTCTGTAGCACCACATTTCAAAGGATTCTTTCTTTTTCCTCTACGTTTTTAAGCAATCTTTTCTTGTTTCTATGTGTGTGGTCTTGTTAAATGTAGTACGACCTAGTGCTAATCTTTGTTTTATATCTTTTGTGCTTTTCCCATCTTGCGTTATTTGACTTCCTAGATAGCAGAAATTCTTAACCTCTTGTACGCTCTCGTTACCTATTTGTATTCTTGTCTTTGATTTATTTTCTCCTCTATTGCATACTAGAACTTTAGTTTTATTTTTGTTAATTTTAATACCATATCTCTCTGTTAGAATTGTTTCCATTTCATTAAGAGTAGTTTCTAACTCTTCTTTGCTAGATCCTAATACCGCTATATCATCTGCAAATCTAAGCAGATCAATCTTTTGTCTCTGCATATTAATTCCAAATGTCTTCCTGCATTTGACAGTATTCTTTGCCTCTTCTAAGTACAAGTTAAAAATTAATGGGGATACGGCACATCCCTATCTCACCCCTTTCCTAATATTTACTTCTCTACTTTCTTGCTCAAATTCAATAACCGCCGCCTGCTCTTTGAATAAGCAATGTACTATCCGTGTATCCCTAAAAGTCATTCCAATCTTGATGAGTATTTCGAACATTTCTTTCCATTTTACATTGTTGAATGTTTTTCCATATCTACAAACCCTATATATACGCTTTCCCCCTTCTCTATTGTTTTCTCCATTATCACTAAAATAGCTAAAATAGCCTCCCGTGTTCTCCTGTTTTGCCTAAACCCAAATTGATCTTCTCCCAGTATTCTTTAACTCGTTTTTCCATTCGTCTTTATACAATTCTAGTTCATATCTTTGAAACGGGTGCTGTCAAGCTTACTGTTGGAAAATTTTCACATCTATCGGCGCCTCTTTTTTTTGTTGGTATAGTTACTATGATGTTACGGTTGATATCTTTGGGTATCTCGCCTGTCTTATACATTATAGCTTACAAGTAATTACAAGTAACCTTTTGTAAAATAATACATTTTGAGATCAATAATTCCCCATATTAATTATTTCAATTGATTATCCAAGAAAATAACAGGGCTTTACCACATGTTTTACTCTAACCTAGGTTTAATAAGAGCTCCTAGTAACCTTAACCCCTCGTGCTAGTTTTTGCACATCAAACAACAAAGAAAAATTCCTTTGACTTTGTACAAATAAATATTACCAATATCCTGAACCTTTTCTTTCTTAA
Source organism: Platerodrilus igneus (assembly GCA_036346225.1). Lineage (NCBI taxonomy): Eukaryota > Metazoa > Arthropoda > Insecta > Coleoptera > Lycidae > Platerodrilus > Platerodrilus igneus. The sequence continues at coordinate 1,667,869 of JARFIW010001555.1, forward strand.
CATAAATTCCCACATAAAAATACAGTAAAATAATACAATAGAAAAAGTTCAATCGGTAACGTTTTCCAAGTTTGTCCTCTTTGTTCGTAAATTATACCCACAATACACAAAAGTCATTGAACACCAGTTTATAAACATAGGCAATAAAAAAAAGCAACAGTTACCTGGATATTAGCCCAGCATACGGCCTGCTATCATCCCCTCAGAGACTGCGGCTTACAGGAACACACCAACCTGACTTGCAATAACCATAACTGCCAGCTGCACCATTTGACCATGACATCAACTCATCTACCACATTGAAGAAGCTTCCAATTTCCTTAAGCTCTGATACTAGTATCATTCACTGTTGGTACACAATGAAATTGACCAACCAGTGATATCTACTACATTTCCATTTGTATGCTTTTGTACACTTAATACAAATTAAAATTAAAACAATCTTTACTTACTTAAAGTACTGTTTTATTCAACTCGTTACAGTATATTATTTTTGTAGCCATCAGCTGGTTATAGACTAAGTGAAAGCTTTACGCTATTCGAACTCGTAGACTAAGGGAGAACTCAGAGAAAACTAAGAAGCCGTACAATCATCTCTTAGTGTTTATATACTGTTTCTCACTCCACAAAAGCCTGCTAAATTCCAGCAATTTGTACGGAACAAACACTGCACGTCCGTAGAGGGTATCGAACAAAATTCTATGTAACAGCACGACGAACGGGGGATTTTTCAGAAGTTAGAGTTCGTTACGTTTCAAAATTTTAAGAATCAGTTTACAAAACAAGTTTTTCAAAGGAAATAGGTTCTATAGGGGGTTTAGAAAATCGTATAAATACTCGAACAAAGATATTGGGGCTCTCTTTCCTTTTAGATCTGAGATCGTGCTTGGATCTGCAACGTAATAATAGTAAATGCTCTTACAGGTATTAATTATTGTGTATTCGGTAAAGTTGCCTATAACATCCTGTTCTGAAATTATGAAAGCTGTAGTAACGTACCGCAAAAGTTGTAAAAGTGATATTGCACGAGTTGATGCTGTTGTTTAGATAAAAGGTGCCGTTACTACAACGACTCTATTGAATGAAGGGATGGTATGTGGGTAAGCTATGCTTAAAGCGTAACTTGTATGCACGAAGTATATTTGGTATGGAATATTACGTTTGAGACAAAGCTAATATCTGGGTAGAAAAATAGAGGTGGTGGCCGAGATTTAAATGGTGGGGATCAGTTGGATTCTGGCATAATTGAAGTATATGGATACAACGACGAGGGTTTCTGGTTACCATCTTCAGCGGTGACGAGGAACGAAAGCGACTCCAGGTAAAGAAACTTAATTTCCTGTTTCTGTATAAACATTTCTGCTCATACTTTTTGTGTTTGTGTGTTTTGACTTATTGGGGGTGGATTTATTACCATAAAACTTGTTTAGCGAGGTATATGTGCAGGACAATTAATTTTGACTATTAAAAAAGGGTTTATTGATGATATAACGGCGTATTCATGCTATAAAATGTTGTTGTAAGGAGTAAACGGGTCTTTTGTTTTTATTAAAAATGCAAGGTGTAAAAGCATTTAGAGGAACTGGGATATAATGAGCTCAAAATAGACCAGAATGAAGTCAAACTAGGGTTGCATGTGGGGCCCATCTACTCGTATTATATAGAATTTGTTGAAATTTATATTAAAACCAAGGACTTTAAAGTATTTAATGATCGAGCTGGTAACAATTGTAGTAAACTGTCTGTACCTAGGTGTAAATATTTTATTAATAATGAAAACTTGTTGCTATGTGTAAATAAAAAGGTTGTATGTTTGTTGCATTATTTGATTTCATTTGACTGTGTGTGTGAGAAAGGTATGTACTTAAAATGGTAAGTATTCAAGAAGAAGCCGATTGCTGAGCTAGCCATGGTGAGCAGAAATAATGAGACGGTCAAAAACGAAGTGTAAGAAAATTTTGTTAATTTTTTTATTCATTTTTTTGAAAATTTTATGTTGGTCCAAGCGTGGGCGACATTTTATAAAGGTTCCACGGCAATTTTATGACGCCCAAACGATGGGACACGAATTTTTGCGACTATACACACAGCAATATATATATATATATATATATATATATATGTATTTCTGCACTAACAACTTTTAAATAAATATTTTAATTTTTTTATTAACTGTCATTCCCCATGTCAATTTTTTGCAGTGTCTTTAAAAAAGGTAAAAACCTTTGCCGAAACGTAAGATAATATTTAAATGTTATGCTAAAAACTATATTGCGTTTTGATTTGGACTGCATCATCCTAATTTTACATCAATGAAACTATTTTTTAAAAAACAGAATAATAGACTAGTCCATTGATCGACACCCAAACATATAAAAGCGATAGAAGCAACAGCAACAAATTTAATTAGTTATTGAATGGACATATTTACAATTCTAATTTTTATATTGATAACACCAAATGGGTTTTTAATATTAGTGGTGCGATAGTGCCGGACTCGGTTAAAAACTTTTTATCGCTTGGTAAGTTTAGTATATATAACCACAAATAAAGGACATTCGTCTTTGTAAATTAATCGGTCGTGTTGAATCCATCATTGACAACGATGGACTTACTCAAAGAAGAAGGGATATAATTATAGGAAGAATCTCTAATGCCATCATGAACTATGCTAATAATCCTAGAAATAACCAATATTATAATATTCATAATGAACAATTTTATAAAGTTAAAAAATACTTACCTGACCATCCAGAGATTGTCGTTACTCAGACCGATAAGGGTGCAGTTGCTGTTATAATGAAGAAGCGCCAATACATTCAGAAATTTCTTGATCTTCTATCAGATACATCTACTTACAAACCCTTACAAAGGGATGGATCCTACATTCACTTCACAAAAAAGTCGAATGATCACATCAAAGTATTGTATAAAAAGGGGATGCTGAATGATTTGGAAAAAATCACCTTTGCATTAACAACTCGATCTCTGGTAAATATTATGGATTACCTAAAATACACAAACCAGTCCTCACCTTAAGACCTATCATATGTACGGTGAATATACCTTCTTATGGTATTGCTTTTCCTTTGGCTAGCATCCTACAACAAGCTTTCCCTCTTGAGGAATATAATGTAAAGGTAGCTTCTCATTTGCACTACAGTTCAAGGATTTTTACCTTCCTAACGATCATATTCTTATTTCATTGAATGTAGCATCTCTGTTTACAAATATTCTTTAATATTTGACCATCAATATTATCAAAGAAAATTGGAATAAAATTAAAGCGTATTGCAAGATGTCGGAAGATTTGTTTTTGGCCACCCTCAACCTGGTCTTTAACAGCACTTATTTTGTTTTTAAGATATATTCTATCTACAATTATTTGGAACTCCAATAGGTCGCCTTTGTCACCCATAATCGCTCAAATGATTATGAATAACTGATGGTCTATTGCTCTACCTAGACTACCTTATGAGATGTCATTTTTAGTCAAGTATGTCAATGACATCATTTGCTCGTTGCCAGCTCAATATGTCGACCAAACTTTAATAACTTTTAATGACTAATGAACGCCTTCAGTTCACGTATAAAATGGAGGTAGACAGTAAATTACCTTTTCTGGATGTTTTTGTCATCAGAGATGCACACACTCATCTACTATTTGATTCCAATCATTCTATTCAACATAAGGTTAACACAGTGAAGGTCCTACATCACCACTAGAACATATATCTGTTCCTCAGTTCACCGCAAAAAATAAGAAAATATTGATAGACACTTTATGGAATAACGGTTTCCCAAAGGGTATATTACATAAGCTGATGTACAGTAACTTCCTAAGTCTTAAGACTACTACAACAGACATTACATATAAAAGGCTTTTTTATATACAAAAATTATCTCCTCTTCTAGTAAAATTACTTAAGCAACCTAAGATGGCTATCGTCTATGAGTAAATTTATAAGCGGATAATATAAAGAGTGTCTTGCAGATAAGGTTGCAGAATAACACTAAAAAATCGCAGTTTAAACATGCCAGTTTGAAAATGTTATCTTACCCCGAAATTTTCAAAGATGGAAAAATTAATACGTCAAAGCTATTAGTCACACCTTTTCGAATTACAATAATTAACCAAAGTATTGGAAAGTTTTAGAATATTTTACTAGTCATATCACTGAAAACATTTACGCTAAAGGTGTAGCAATCTAATTACCTGGTTCAAGATCGCATTTAATTACGCGCGTCACTTTCATTCCTGAGATTCCATGTTAGTGAAACGGGTGGACTTGAATATTTTTATTTAAAGTAAATGCGGACTCCTCTCTTACTAAATGGCTCGTTCGTAGGTGTATAAATCGGTACCCTACGCGTAATTGTTAGTTTTGTTTTTGCTTTAGCAAAAGAGGTCGAGTTTAAGAATTTACATCAAATTTTCACCACCATAACGTGGAAGTTGGTTTTGATTTATACGGTAGGTTGCAACCAGTCGTACAAATTATTTGCAATAGTAGAATGCGTAAAAATTCTGATATAAAAATGGACTACTTTAAATAGAGAGAGTTATACAATTTTCAATTGGAATTTAGAATCATACAATTTACCCAAGAAGCAGCAAACGTAAGATTGAATGGTTTTTTTGGTAGAGATGTTTTAGAATTACAACTGAATCGTGAATTCAGATAGAAACTGATTGCCGAAACATCTAATAAAAGTGTATAGATGGCGAACAAATTCTAAGAAGGAAATTTATATAATATGAAAATTACGAAAAATCGGAATGATATTGTACTACCTGAGTACGAGTGCATCAAGCTATTAAATTTGCGAGAATTAATCTTTTATAAAATGGAGTAGTTGAGTTGTAGAAACTTTCCAGAATTTTACAAATAATTTATAGGTGATATAAAAAATGTTTGTGGAAATACGACGGACAAAGAAAGGGTTCAAGCGTTATTAGAGAAAGAGAACCGTGCGAGTAGTTCTCTGTTTAATTATTGCAACAATTTAAGTTACTGGACAGTGTTGGAAATTATTGAATCTTACCCCATCCAGTACTTAGAAAGCGCGACTGCGGGACGATCGCTTACGCAAATATTTAAAGATTTGGCTATCCCAGATTCACCAGACTCTGGTTATCACAGCGGTTTATAGATGTTATCAATACATTATATATTTTACTAAAAACATAATATTTCTTGATAACGTTTGTTTTACTTATTTGTATCGCCAACATCAGCAAAATTATTAATGGACGTATTAAACTATCTTGTTTTTTTATTCTTAGGTTTAAAGTGGTGTAACCGATAATAACATCCCCTTTAGCTTCACCACATATGGGGTTAATAGTATTTATGGAAAGTTGAACGGAAATTTTTTCGAATGAGCAGTAAGGCCGACGGCAATTTTTAATTCCGGTAAATACAGATAAACATTACTTGAATTAGGAAAAACGAATTTCACTTTCAAAGAAATCGACTGACCTTCTATGAATAATTATTCCTAGGTTAGCAGACAACGTTAATAGGTTTATAAGTGGTTTGCGTTTAACAAATGATATACAAATTGTTCAAACTAATGAGTCGGCAATCATTAAATCATTGAATCTAGTCAAATATTCGATTTCTTTATTTAAAACAAATTAAATTTTATAATAATTAACCGCGCTTGTAAAATGAGAAACTAGTGGTTACATTTAATAACACTAAGTATGTACTTTTGTTTGGTGATTCATTTAAAATATATTCAAGCCTGTCATTTGTAATTTCTATATTTACCTATCGCGTGAGGGTATCCAATTATCAATAAATAATAAATGGGCCGGACCTCTAGCTCTATAGTACCCTCACGTTTCGGGACATTTCTCCGCAAGCTACTGCAGTCGGCGAGAGGGGGGAGTTCATTAAACAACAACACACTACGACGAAATTCTGATTGTTTTATTAAATGGGCTACCAACTAAAACTTTACCTAATTACATATGAATACAAAAATATACAGTAATTAACATTATTTGCAATAGGGCGCCACCATGGGAAACTAAACGTCCCATGGACCAATCACGGTAACAGTTCTCGTCGCACTTTGTTCGTGGGCGATGAACCAAGATTGCAGGACGGAAAATAATTCACATCACAGGGGCTAACCTTTTAAAGTCTCCGGCTAGCAAAAACACAACTTAACTAAACTAAACTAAAATACTTATTTTTGAATATTAATACAGTTGTGGGTGCAAACACCCCAATAACAAAAATTAATTAACGCTACCCTAGTCTACTTAACTTGCATAGTGCGACGACCCTTCTTTAACCACGGGGTCATCAACAACAAGAAAAATACGACCTTCACAAGGGTCAAATAGTACAGTAACGGAACTCCTGACCGGAGCTTTGCATACTCAGGTAGTATCGTGGCTTGGTGATTACAGGCCTCAGACAAACGTCAAAACAACAATAAAATAGGAGACCCTTCTAAAGCGATGCGGTCTCTAAAACAATACTTTAACGGGATCAATTTACTGGAACTGAGCTTTAACCCGATGTTGTATTTTATGGAAATCGACAGGTACTGTATTTAAACAAATAACTGAATTATGATGCATAACACAGCCTTGAGTTTATGGTAATACCACATATACTAATTATTTACTCAGAAAAATAACTAACTTAGAACATAACGGCACGCACTTGACTTCAGAGAAATAAAACACATCACTTAAACTTGCAAGTAACCGCCAGCTTTAGACTCTAACGCGTCTGAAATAAACAACCCGTTTTCCCCGGCTGACATCCTTATATACATTTAAGTTAATTGAAAAATAACCCTTGCCCAGCTCTCATACTCGACAAAGGATACGCAGGTCGTAAATCTTTAAGTAGATCTCGGAACTAATTTTTAGTTGAGTACTCCGCTAATTGAAAAATTCCTTCCGACCACCCTGACATAAATAGGGTCCTAGAACATGATTGACAACTAATCATAGATAGCAACTAATCTTACATGTTTAGTGCCTTTCAATAAAGTACCTTTAGAAAAATTAATTAACTCTTGGATTATATCTTCCTGGAACTTTAGACGCTACTTGGGATCTTGCAGCCGTTTACAATTGCAGACATATTTATGTACAAGACCTTCATTCTAATAATTAGAATGCTAAAATTAAACTAGAAAATAACTATTTTTAGAAATAATAGAACTATTAGAGCGTATTAAATCAGTATGTTACACATTACCAAAAATATGAGGTAGAAGTTATTTAAAATTAAATTGCTTTATTAGTAAATCTCCTGTAGACAATAGCATGATATACCCTTAGTAAAAGTTTAAAGTGTTTTATTAAGTTTCCCTTTTAAAGAATTAAATTTAAAATTCACTCTAAAATAACTAAACTTATTTACAGAGTGGGAGATGCTCACCATTCGACAGATATAGTAGATGGATGGGTGTATTGATCGATCTACGGATCGTGGACCGATCGATGTACGGATCGGTGGACGTATGTATGTGTGAATGAATGTATTTATACCATTCACCACAACTTTAACTATTTTGGTAATTTAAATTTTTAAGATCCTGCGATATCATTGATCTACAACAGCATCGGTCAGAGCTACCATCTTTTTCGATGTTTAATATGTACGCAATGCGAATGCTGACTCGTATAACATCGAAGACGTTTCCGGCGTTTCTACTGGCTGCATTTGCAACATGGATTATGAGAACCGGTTGCATGCATTGGTGCTAAATATACTGGACGAGCAGCAAGGATTGGCAAAAGATGACGCATCTAGTTCTCCGCTAAATTCTTAACTTCGTTGGGATGCCTTCGGAAATCTTCGGTTTGCATTCTATAGGGTATAGAAAACAGGCACGCAAGAGTAAACTTTTTAGTTATAATTTAGTTCGCTTACAAGTTTCACCAAAATCTTATAGTGTGGATTCTGTTTTGTACTAAAATGGTACCTGCAAACGTTTTTAAATGCGAGCCCTGTCACGTCTACTTTATTAGGAGGTATGCCTTCAAACGGCACCAGAACAAATGTCGTAGTGTATTATCGTCCAGAGTTAAGGTTGTACATCCGTCAGCAGCAAAGTACTTAAACTGTGGGTCTAGCGGTATCGCTTTTACGAGAACGGACAACCTACTGCGACACAAGAAAAAACAGCACGGTATGTCATTAAGTCGTAGAGGATCAGCTCCGACAGCTTTTGAAGGATCTTGTCCGAAACAACCACGAATTCTGCGTAAAGTGTGCGATTTGGAAGTGGAAAAAATTACGTATGCTGCACACTTGAGCAACAGACATAAAAATGCAACAGTTACCGCTACTGGCGAAGATGGTATGTAGAAATGGCTAGCACAGCGTTTAACAACCGTATGGCTAGCTCTCGCATAAATAACGAATGTGCCGACGATGGAGTGTCCGAGTTTTTTTGGAAGCAGAAGGAACGGCTTATTAGATTAATTAATGGAAAAACAACAGAACGCACAGCAACAAAAGTCAATTGCGGACTCTACAGCATGTACACAAAAAATGGTAGACGAGACTACCGATGTGAAATCCTTTAACACAAAAAATATGGTTATAACTAGGGGTGGACGATACGGGATTTTGCGTATCGAATATCGATACATATTCTATATCGATGTGTATCGATATATCGAATATCGATATATATATATATATATATATATATATATATATATATATATATATATATATATATCGATAGGTATCTATACGTATCAATTCGTATCGGTACGTATTGATTTGGATCGATGCCTATTGAGGTACGTTATATAATATATATATATATATATATATATATATATATATATATATATATTGCCGTGGAACTCCGGTCTAAATTAGTACTCTCTCAAAAAACATTCGATCCCAACGTTGGACCGTCATAAGATTGCCGTGGAACTCTGGTTAAATCCTCACCAACAAAAATATTTTCGAAAATTACATTAAATTTTCAAATTCGAAAATAGAAAAATTTTCAAAAATTTAATTAAGTCAAAAAAATATCTCTTACCCTTTTTCCTCTCTTCCTCGGTTGAATGGCCTGCTTCAACTGCTTCCGGCTAGCTCATTAGGACCTCCTTTTGGATAGCTATATTCATTCATAAATCCTATTATTCACGCACACTCCCAATAAAACCACAAAATACAACAAACATACAATCTTTTATTTATTCCTATTTACAAATGCAATTCATTATTATTTTATTGTTCACATTACACTTTAGTAAATTTTGCGTTGTACTGTCTTGTATTTAATTTTAAAATCATCAAACACATAAAATGTACGCGGAGTAAATGGACCTTGAATAATACCTTCTCTAAAATTTCTTCATTATAATTTATTTATTTATTTTAATACTCTAAGTAAACTGTGGGGTATAGTGAGCTCATAATAACCCAATTAATGTATGCCCTTCGACTTTGCATACTCTAAAACAAAAAAAAAACAAAGCCATGTACTCTTCACAAAATTTCACCTTCTGATGGAACGTTTAAAAGCTTTCTCGACACCTTCAATTTCTAGTTGAAACCGTAATAAAGTTATTTACAAACATTCAGTTCAATAGGTGAATAATTCACACTACCTTGAAAAACACTCTCATACGCTAACCCAATATTTACAGTTTATAGGAATCACAAATTTAAATCGTTACCTGGAATTTCTAGACGATCTTCGCTCTGTAGATGATGCCATGTAATTTTCTATCTGATCGGCAGGACGTTTCTCTCAATTACTAGACGACTTCCATTTCAGTTGATCCGCCAACGCCTCTTTCTCGGTGTAACCAAATTCCAAATTTCATTTCACAGTAATCTACGTTACTTAATGTCCCGACACGAGTTGATTAAAAATTATAGGTGATACCTCAAATTAAAATAAGTAATTTCTGGCACACTAACGCGTTTTAATTAATTTAGAGGCCACTCTAAGCAATACACCTTAAATTATTTGTTAACTTACAACTCGTTAACTTTCATACGTGCTTTCGGGACGATCGAAATAATAAGGCACGAAGTTAAAAGACAAGAGAGCGAGTCCTATTTTCAGATATATATATATATATATATATATATATATATATATATATATATATATATATATATATATAAATTCTTTGTTTCTGGACGTTATTAATATTCAATTAAGATTAGATTTTGGACGAAGTAAAACCCAAAATCTAATCTTAATTGAATTATTATATATATATATATATATATATATATATATATATTACTCAAATTTAGACCAGGATAGAAAATTAATTAATTACATCAAATAATTTTAATCACCGTGTATAAGGAATTTTATTAGATAATACGCTTTATTAAAAAAAACCGTGGAGCATAAAAATTCATTCGTTTCATTAAAAATAAGGGATTTAAATTATTTACAAGACGCTTTCTATTAAAAAGAAGCAGAATTAAAATGCTCACCGTGTAATTTAATTATTCCAAGTAAAGAAACAAATGGAAATTACGTACAAAATTTATATTAATTAATTCAAGTTTAAGTAACGAGTATTAAACAAAATGTACAAATAATAATTGAATATTTAATTAGGATTCACTAAAAATAAAAGGGTATTATTTTAATTGGAGTTAATTGAACCATTAGTAACATATAATATGCATAAAAGCTTGTAAAAACCCAATAATAATCAAATCGTAGAAGTGTTATTTAGAAGTAGTACGATTGAACACACCTGCGTATTTTTAAAAGGCAATTTCAGTTTAATTTGTTTAGATAAACATGTAGATTCTACGGATATTGGAAACGGTCGGATGCTTTAGCACGAAATACAAAACAGCGTTTATTTAAAAGTCACGTTCGGCTTAAATTCTGCAGATAACAGAGGGTTACAGAGAATGTTGGAGAAACCGTCGCTTAATATTCACGGGAAGGCTAGATACGGGGTTATTTAGCCCAGATAAGAATACACGTGGACTGAAATAATCGATAGTAAAGAATATCAATTTGCACCACTAAGAACAGGTTAGAAAAGGAAAAAGAAAATGCGTCAAGCAAAGACACTAATAATTAAAGGCGGGATTTGAGCAACGTCACGAGGGTCACGATTGGTTGAAAATAAGATGCAAATATGAGAGGTAGAAACAACAATCTCTATACAAATTTAATTAGTTATTCTCGGACATGTTTGCGTGCCGTGTGAAAAATTTCTGAGATATAACTGGCGCGTGTGCAAATTTTGTAGAACCGCGTGCCGGGCGGTCGAGATGGGAACATAGTATGTGAAATTCTGGAAATTGTCCGTTTGCGGGACAATACCGACGCACGGGCGGGCTATTATATATACCCGTGTTAATATGAGTTTCTCTCTCTTAGTTTTTCGATTTTGATTGAATACTTTAAACAGTTTGCTCGTACATTTTGGTGATTATTCAATACTTTAAAACAGTTTGCTCTTTACGTGCTACGATGAAAGTTATTTAGTGCATTTAGAAAAGAAGATACAAGGTAATAACGTCTAGTTATATTTACGAGTATTACCGTACCAACTATTCAAATTTGTAATGATAAATGAATAAACAAAAGTAGGCAGTTTTGGCGTATAGCGTGAAAGAAGTATGAGTTTCTTTGCTATTTTTCGGGGGTGTTAATAATTAAATGGTATTCGTAATCGTGATTGGATCCACAAAACAAGATGTTGATATACTTAGATGAGTCCTGAGAAGCCCTGAAACAATTTTAGATGAATGGTGGTGTAGAAAATTTTAAAAGCGTTTAGAATCAGAAGCCGTAAACATAACCCAGTTGGAATGGTGTGATTAACAAAGGACGATGTACATTGGAGCCACGAGTGCATTAACCTTCAGGTAACTTATGCTTTGTTGTTCGATTTTTGATGTTTTGGTGTGTGTTGAATAACTTTATAATTTGTTTGCTAAAAAAATGGACAGTAGTGAATTTGTACAAACAACAAATTTGTAATTTTAAGGTGAAATTTTCTTGTTTAAGTAGAAAGGAGTATTTAGTATTATTGTTCTTGATTATGATGAAAATTTGGGTTTGTCTTTGAGCTCAATTAGACGAACCTGTTTAATTAACGTAAAGGGTGGAAGATGCTCCTTTATTCAGACTCAGGTCTGCAAATATTGTTAAATTAATTAGTAGGCATCCTACAAGGACTTTAATTCTGGATGCAAATTAAAAGGATAACAAATTTAATCTTGAAATTTTATGATACTGAAATTTATGCTGAAATTTATGCTGAAATTTAATTTTGAAATTTTAATGTATCATGAATATTGATGTAAATAGAGTTAACGTTGATGTTTGTGGTAGGAATGTGTTTTTTATGAATGAGGCTGAAAGTTTTAACTAGGTGAGCAGCCGAGGCGGAAAAGAGTAAAGAGGCGATTAACAGAAGAAAGTCAACGGACCAGTTAATTTAGTAGGTTTCACAGCATTCTTGACGCCCAATCTGTGGGGCTCGATTTGAAAACCTTAGTTTAAGATTAATGGAGAGGCTTTTTGTACATTTCACAGCATCTTGGCGACCCAAAAGTGAGGCTCGAGTTCCAAATAAAATTTTTGTGATTTTATTCCAGGAAACTGGCGATCTGAGAGAGAGAGAGTTTCTGTTTGTGTATAAATTTAAGAGTATTTTTAGAGTGTGTGTGAGTGATTAGAACGTATGCAGAGAAAAGAGTGGTTAAGGAGTCAAGGAGTGGAAATTGGAAGTGACGATAGTGCATTGTGTGAGAAAAATTTGAAAATGGAAAAAGCTGGAGGCAGTAGAGATCAGTCGAGAACGGAATCAGGGGATCAAGGAAACGAAATGATAATGAGGATGCTTGAAAAAATGAACGAAGAATCGAATAGAGCGAGGGAGGATTCCAACCGAAAATTAGAGCAGATAAGCGGGAAAATTGAGCAATCGACTAAAGAATTTACAGAATTTAAATTAACAAGTTAAAATTTCTGGTCTGTATATTTTATAGTTTTTAAAAACTTTATTTTAATTATTTTATAATAACCTATTTTATTTCTTTTACCCCTATTAAAATATATTATTTTTACCCTAACTTATTTTTTTCATTATTTAACTTTCAACCCAAATCTTATTTATTTTTTTTTTTTCAATTTTTTTAGGCCCCTTTATTGAAATCCCTTTACAACAACCTTTTCTACTTTTGTTTTTAAATTTTTCCGTCTTAATAAAATTTTAAAAATCACCCAATTATCCCTTCTATTCTTAACCTAACTACCCAACTAATTTAACCTTTCTAAATCCCCATATTTTTCCTATCCTTAATTTCCTTCTATTAACCTTTTCTTATTTAAAATCTATTTTTTTCCTTTTAACCATTCTACTTTTAAATAACCTATTTTATTTCTAAACCTTTCGATTTTACAATATCGTAAATCTTTTTTTATTACCAAAATTAACCTTCTTTAAAATTTTTCGTCATTTTAAATCCTTCCTCTTTTATTTTAAATTTTAACCCTTCTTAATTATTTTTCTTCAACCTCCTTTTCCTTCTTATTTCTAATAACTTAAATAAATCCAAATTTAATTTAAATTAAAATTTAAACTTTATCCCTATTATCCTGACTCTTAAATCTTTCTTCTTCATTCCCTATAGTTGTCTGTTTCTCATTTATTATACTTTCTTTTTCTACGGACAAACCCAACGATACTACCTCAACATCTTCATCTTTCACCTCTATACAAAACTTTTCATCTCTTCTAGACCCTTTATGTACAATATTCATTTTATAAAAATCATTTAAATTCAAATTCAAATTATCAAAATTATCTTTGCCCCTTAACTCACTTATGCCTATATTTACCTCTTGTGTGTCACATAACGCTATTTTTACTTCTATCTTTCTTAATTCTGACTCGTTATCCACTATTAACGCTGCACCTGACTCTACTTCTACTTGTTCAGCCGCTTCTTTCACTATCCGTTGTACCTCGTCTAACCTTTCTTCACTATATTCCCCCGAGTCGATCTCTCTCACTTCTTCATCATCTCCTTCTATACTATTTATACATAACCCCATGTCATCTTCCGTGACATCATAACTCGCCTTCCAGGGCAATATCCTATTCCCAATTCTAACTATTTTCCTCTCCATATCTATTACAACCCCTAACTTCATCATGCAATCAACCACTAATATCCCTTTAAACTTTAACCCAGGTACAATTATAAATTTTTGTTCACAGCTTACTGAACCTAACTCTACTTTCAAAATAACTATGCTATTTACAACAGCAAATCGTTTTTTATTCGGCGCAACCAGGTGACTTCTTTTTATTGGCATTATCCTATCACACACTTTATTTTTAATTTCATTGACGAATTCCTCCCATACCAAACTCGCCTCAGCTCCTGAATCTAATAAAGCTCCTAAATTTTTCTCAAAAATTTTAATTTCAATGATGGGCAAACAAAATTTTTCTACTATTTCTGGCTCAATTTCTTCTTCAATTTTTAAAAATTCCTTTGGATGTTTATACTTGTACACAGTGATGTCTAGTAGTTTGTCCGTCTTTAAAAATCCTGTCCAGGTCTGTTTTCCCTACTAGGTACTGGTTTAGCCGTCACCTCAGCGTATGTCCTAGGCGTTTCCACTCGTTCCGTGTGCGTGTTAGCAGTCCCCCGTATGTCCGGTGAACTGTTCTGTCTGGTAGGTCCCGGTCTCGGTGCAGGTCCCCTTCTTAAACTATTACTTCTAAAGTTTGGCCGTCGCTGTTCCCAATTCTGTCGCTGGTGTCCATAACTAGTCCCCCGTCTAGTGTAGTTGTCCCTTCTATTGTCGAACCTAACCGTGTTGATCTGTCTTTCCCTAAGTTCTCGAGGTCGTCCACTACTTACGTCGTCGTACCTCTGCAGGTATTCCAAAAACATTTCTCTGTCCACCATGTTCTGTAGTGCAACGTGTTGTCTAACCTCTACCTCGAAGTGTCGCGATAAATATTTGATAATTTGTCGGTCCGCCAGTGGTGGGTTCAGTTGCTTAGCTATGCTATACTTTCGTATAGCATATTGCTCCCTACTTCCTGAAAGTTCTCCCTTAAATTTCCCCGTGATTAAGTCGTCTCGTACCTGGTCTTGTCTGTGGTCACTCCAGTAGTGCTTTAAAAATCTGTCCGTGTAGGTGTCAATTTCCTGTCCTATTAAATTATACCAAGCTTCAGCATGGTCTTTTAATAAAGCTTTTACAATATTTAATTTTGCCTGTTCGTCGTATACGTTATTTATTAACCCTCTAACATTATTAATAAATATTTGCGGGTTTACTCTACTATCCCCATCAAATTTCATTTGTTGCTCTAAAGAAACATTACCTGTTACAAACCTTGGACCATCCCCCATTAAAGTCGCTACATTATGCTTAATCCCGGTTACTTCTCTCTCAACTCGACCTAACTGTTCCTTACACGAGTCCGTTACCTCAGTCATTTTCGCATTAATCTCATCCTCACAGAAAATCCTTACATCAGTCCTTAATTGTCCCATTTTCAAATTTATACCTCTAATATCACGCTCATTTTTATCAACCCTATTTTCAACTTCCCCCATTTTTACCGTCAGACTATTTTTAAACTCTGCAAATTCTCTCGTCGATTTCTCTATTTTATCCCCTAATTCCTGGCTTAATTGGTCCAATTTTCGATTTGAGTCCTCTCTAACCCCGCTTAACGTTTCACTCATCTGATCAAATTTCCTGTTTGATTCTTCATTCATCCTCTCTAGCATTCTCAAAATTGCTTCATTTCCAGCTTCTCCTGATTCCGTCCTTGACTGATCCCTACTACCTTCAGCTTCTTCCATTTTTGAATTTTTATCACACAAGGCACTATCGTCACTTCCAATTTCCACTCCATGACTTCTTAAACACTCCTTTCTCTGCATACGTTCGAATCACTCTCACACACACTAAAATACTCTTAAATTTAACAAAAACGGAAACTCTCTCTCTCAGATCGCCAGTTTCCTGGAATGAAATCGCTAAAATTTTACTTGGAACTCGAGCCTCACTTTTGGGTCGCCATAAGATTGCCGTGGAACTCCGGTCTAAATTAGTACTCTTTCAAAAAACATTCGAGCCCCAACGTGGGGCCGTCATAAGATTGCCGTGGAACTCTGGTTAAATCCTCACCAACAAAAATATTTTCAAAAATTACGTTAAATTTTCAAATTCGAAAATAGAAAAATTTCCAAAAATTTAATTAAGTCAAAAAATATCTCTTACCCTTTTTCCTCTCTTCCTCGGTTGAATTGCCTGCTTCAACTGCTTCCAGCTAGCTCATTAGGACCTCCTTTTGGATAGCTATATTCATTCATAAATCCTATCATTCACGCACACGCCCAATAAAACCACAAAATACAACAAACATACAATCTTTTTTTATTCCTATTTACAAATGCAATTCATTATTATTTTATTGTTCACATTACACTTCAGTAAATTTTACGTTGCACTGTCCTGTATTTACTTTTAAAATCATCAAACACATAAAATGTACGCGGAGTAAATGGACCTTGAATAATACCTTTTCTAAAATTCCTTTATTATAATTTATTTATTTATTTTAATACTCTAAGTAAACTGTGGGGTATGGTGAGCTCATAATAACCCAATTAATGTATGCCCTTCACTTTGCATACTCTAAAACAAAAAAACAAAGCCATGTACTCTTTCACAAAATTTCACGTTCTGATGGAACGTTTAAAAGCTTTCTGACGCCTTCAATTTCTAGTTGAATACCGTAATAAAGTTATTTACACATATTCAGTTCAATAAGTGAAATAATTCACACTACCTTGAAAAACACTCTCATACGCCACCCCAATATTTACAGTTTATAGGAATCACAAATTTAAATCGTTACCTGGAATTTCTAGAAGATCTTCGCTCTGTAGATGATGCCATGTAATTTTCTATCTGATCGGCAGGACGTTTTTCTCAATTACTAGACGACTTCCATTTCAGTTGATCCGCCAACGGCTCCTTCTCGGTGTATCCAAATTCCAAATTTCATTTCACAGTAATCTACGTTACTTAATGTCCCGACACGAGTTGATTAAAAATTATAATTGATATCTCAAATTAAAATAAGTAATTTCGGCACACTAACCGCGTTTTAATTAATTTAGAGGCCACCACTAAGCAATACACCTTAAATTATTTGTTAATACTTACAACTCGTTAACTTTCATACGTGCTTTCGGGACGATCGAAATAATAAGGCACGAAGTTAAAAGACAAGAGAGCGAGTCCTAGTTCTCTAGAGTATATATATATATATATATATATATATATATATATATATATATATCTTTCGACTGTAACCTCTCCAGGCCCCAGTTATTTGAAATCCGCTCACAACAACACATTCTCATAATTTTGCACTAAACCCCAATTTCAAATCTGCGAATTTCCGTACCTCGTAATAAAATTTTAAGAAAATCACGCTACACTATCCAGGTGTCTATATCAAGTAGAAAATTTAAATTTTATACTTAAATTACGTCAAAAAATGTCTGTCTGTAAAAATATACAGAGTGGTAGAAAAGTCCTGGAACGGTCAAATATTTTGGGAAATACTCATCGCATCAAAAAAAGAAAAAATACGTGTTCAGTATTTTTTTAAAAGCTATCCAATGACACCAAAATTGAACCCCCACCCTCACCCCCGGGGGTAGGGGTGGGGCAAGTTTAAGCGAAAACCCCCCATTTGTTATTGTAGATTCGGATTCGCCACAAAATGTTAGTCATAATTTTTTTAGGTTTTTTCAGATGGCGCTGCAATCGACAAAAATTAACTATTTTTAGAAGAATTGATGGATCAGAAAATAAAAGAAGTAAAATAATAAATAATGTATATCATACATAACAAAATTACCGCCGTAGGTGTTCAAATTGACCATTTGTCGCGCTTTTAGGTTATCCAGATCTTGGTTCATCCTTCACCGAACCAGTTCGCTCAAAACGATTCACTGTTCGACTCACAGTAGATTTAAAAATCGGTTAACGTTCCGCATTAACTTCATTGAATAAATCTGCGACTTGCTGCAATGATCTTTCTTTATCTCCATACCCCCGCATCATCAGGACAATCATTTTTTCTCTTTCAGACAGAGACATCACAAAATAATATCAAAAGCTAGTAACGAAATGAATAAAAAAATGAATGTAATTCTGACATTTTTCGATTTCAAATATTTTTGTACCCTATTTTGGTTTTGTCAATTACAACGCCTTCTATCATCCAAAATGGCTTGTATCGTAGGTCAATTTGGTATAATTTATCCTGCGGAATCCGAATCTGCAATAATAAATGTTTCTACTTAAACTTTTAATGTTGCCCCACCCCTACCCCCAGGGGGTGGGGTTCAATTTTGGTCTCATTGGATAGCTTTTAAAAAAAATATTGAACACGTATTTTTTCTTTTTTTGATGCGATATTTCCCAAAATATTTGACCGTTCCGGGACTTTTCTACCACTCTGTATATGTATGAAAATAGATGTTAAGTGTACACTGTATATTTATAATTAAATAAAATTGTTTTAAAGGAATGTGTACTACTTTCTTGCTTACACCAATTTTTTAAATCGAGTTGGCTTAAGGTTAAATTAATGGTAGATTCAGATTTCCAAAAAAAAATTAAATCGGTATTACCATACACGATTAGAAACTGTTTATAAATAATAAAGTTATAAAATTTGGGTTTGATGGTTGTAAGAGTTGGTCCTAAATTTTAGGGGTTAGGTTACCGATTTTTCACTTCGTAAAAGTTTCAATTAAATATTTCTTACAACACTTCGTTAAAAATTTTCAATTAAATATTCCTTAAAAGGCGTTAAATGTTAGTATGGATATTATCAAGGCCAAACAGCTTTCCTGTTTCATGCATATTGCATCAGCGCTCACTTTAGCTAGAACTTTCGTCAAGAATTGACATGGAAATCTAAGGGTTTCTTAGCAAGTAATTTGCATGTGGCCTTGTGCCGTAGTGGAGCCCTGGTGTAGTGAACAATAGACTTAGTCTTTTTAATAATAGTAAGCAGTTAAAAATAATTTACTAGACAAACTAAATAATTTTGTTGTAACGCTCTTTCGATATCTCTTAAAATATTTCTTTAAATAACTTCGTAAAAGTTTCAATTAAATATTTCTTACAACACTTCGTTAAAAATTTTCAATTAAATACTGCTTAAAATGCTCCGTAAAATCTTCAATTAAATATTTATTTTATAATTCTCCTACAAATGTAGAGGAAGAACTTTTAAGAAATCGTTAAGTATGGCAATTGTAAGGCTTCTTCGTATATTCATTTGATGAATGATTCCGCCTTATCTGGTTTTATAAAAATAAGGCCGTCTAAATGTTGTGTTTTAAGATGATATTGATTCTATTTTCGCATCTACGAGTACCAAGTTAAAGTTCATTCACGTCAACGTTGAGATAAGAAAATACCGATCTAGTATGACCGTCCTTCAACCTTACTAGAATAGTTGGATTTAATGAAATGTTCTGCGAGGAAGCAATATGTTTTGATTTTAAAGAAACGTTCTACAAAGTACGTAAAAATTTTTATGGTGCGGAACTAAAGCCCGATAATTAATTGAAATGATCTTTTTGAAGTTGCAAGTGTGAAATTACAAGTAATTAGTAGGACAACTACATGATGGTAATTATTTTGGTAACAATCTACACATATTGGAACGTTTAAGTTTTGTATTGGATTTTGGTTGGTCCCGTTTGTGCGTATCAGAAAACGTTCATATGGTCCGGTCCAAGGATCACGCAGCTGATTGTGTGCTGTACAACATGTGGAGCCTACATCAATTGTTTGCCGAGGAACGTATGTATTAACACCTGTTCTAACATGCTGTAACACCTTCACGTAAACAACATCTGTTAAAACGAGGTAAGAGATTAGTATCGTTCTTACATCACGTCTACAATTGGCGATCTTTGGTACAAGGCTGCTTCAGAAAATAACTTTGTAATGACTTATTACCATTAATCTGTTTGACAAACTAAAAAGGACTTTGCTAAATTTTTATTGCCAAAATAATTACAGTGTAGTCACAATTACTATTTTTAATGAAATTAAGCAAACCTAAAGAGTTCTTATTAAAATTTCATTTATGCATGATTTCACTTACAGTTTCTGAACGTTGAATTAATAGACAATTTAAATAATTTTATATATATATATATATATATATATAACCAATTACATGAGATGTATCCGTAAATGCACTTTACATTTACCTATACAAATCGAACTGGTATTTGCATAGCCATTACAAAACAATTACTTGATCGTTTTGTAGAGAGAAAAAACATCCATTGACCAGGTTTCGACCTCATTAGGTCTCGTCAGAATGGACTAGTTTTAACCCTAACAAAACATCAAGCAACCTCAATGTATATGCTCGAAGTAACCTCTATACGATGGCGAAAGGAAAAATAGAGCGCCATCAGTTGGCTACAATCAACCCTAAGGCTGAAACTGTACAGAAGGTGATTCGAAACTATACTATGTTTTATAAATGACTATAACAAATACGTTCTGCCTTTTGGGATTTTAATAATGTACATGCATATTTAATGCAATAGTAACATTACTTCACGTGGCGGCGTCCAATTTTTGCCTTTAAGGCACACAAATATATAAAAAAGCAAAACTTTCTCTGCAATTTGCAGTTAATATTAAACCAATTACATGAGATGTATCCGTAAATGCACTTTACATTTACCTATGCAAATCGAACTGGTATTTGCATAGCCATTACAAAACAATTACTTGATCGTTTTGTAGAGAGAAAAAACATCCATTGACCAGGTTTCGACATCATTAGGTCTCGTCAGAATGGACTAGTTTTAACCCTAACAAAACATCAAGCAACCTCAATGTATATGCTCGAAGTAACCTCTATACGATGGCGAAAGGAAAAATAGAGTGCCATCAGTTGGCTAAAATCAACCCTAAGGCTGAAACTGTACAGAAGGTTGATTCGAAACTATACTATGTTTTATAAATGACTATAACAAATACGTTCTGCCTTTGGGATTTTAATAATGTACATGCATATTTAATGCAATAGTAACATTACTTCCGTGGCGGCGTCCAATTTTGCCTTTAAGGCACACAAATATATAAAAAGCAAAACTTTCTCTGCAATTTGCAGTTAAAATTAAACCAATTACATGAGATGTATCCGTAAATGCACTTTACATTTACCTATACAAATCGAACTGGTATTTGCATAGCCATTACAAAACAAATTTGTAAATTTTCCCAAATGCGTCATCGGTCTCGGTGGCGTAATTGGGAAACGCACGGTTTTGGCAAAACCAGGATACAGGTTCAAGCCCTGTCCAAAACCTTATATCTTCTATCGTTCAATTGCTAGCTCGATTTGAAATGATCATTTGGGCTTTGCATAAAGGTCTAAGTTATTATTTCATCTTATTCATTATATATATATATATATATATATATATATATATATATATATATATATATATGTAAACCGAATAACAGATCTGGTATTTTTGGTATAAATTCATGTAACGAAAGCAACACTTAAAGTTTTTGATATTTCTTTTGAATTCATAATCCTACCTCAGGGTAGATGAAATTTCTATTATCTTTTCTTAAACATAAATTTTATACTTACATTTTTTATGAAGGAACAACTTTTAATTAAAGAATCAACATTTAATTTTCTTAATTAATTGTTTTATTCTGAACAAGTAAGTTCAGAAATAGAGTAACCAGGTATATGAACAAATAGCATAAAGTGGTAACCCCTATTTAACAAGAAGCTTTAATAGCCTTTTCAGAATTTGAAGCATAAAATTTGTGTTCATAATATTGTTTGCCTGATTAATCTTTTCTGTTTTTTATATGAGGTAACAAGAGAATACCTCTTGTGTCCTCACTTTTGTTAATTTAATTAAATTTTCTTTACAGCTTCTGCGTTAGCAGTTAATACAAGATTCCTCTCTAAGGACTCCCCAGTCCCCCTTAGGGAAACCCTGTGTTTAAAAATTAATGACTTGGTGGCGCCCTACTTAAACCCCTGTTTTGTTTAGAATCAAGCCCTAGTAAGAAAATAATGCTTTTTAAAAAGAACCACGACCAATCCTCATAAGCTCTGCCCAAGGAATAGACCCCTAGCATAGTCGGAAGATATTTGCGTTCCATCATTCTAAGGAAATCCTTTCTTAACGTTAACTGGTCACATTTGGGGATATAAAAATAACCCCTAACTAGTAAACAACCAGTAAGTTATATTTTAATGTACTACAATCTCTAATAATTTTTACTAATTACTATGATTACTTTTTAAAAATCATTTTAAAAAGATGGTAGATTCAAATTCCAAGTGAGCGAATTGCCCAATACTATTAATACATAAACGCTTCTTCCCAATATTTATTTTATTTAATATTTGTTTTGAGTTTAAATTTGTACCAGGTTAACAAAATCGACAACAAATAGTGCTGAACATTGAGAGAGCAATCTAAACGTTTAAAAATCACATACTGATAATTTTATAAAAGGAGTTTAACTATAGCTTGGAGTCATACTGTTGTGCAACTAAGTATAAATACCTACTTAAGATTACACGGAAAATAAGTTCAACAGTGAAACCCGCGATGAGCAAAATGCATAACACTAACTAATTTGTAATTTTGGGTCCAGAAATGGGTGCAAAGTAATATCTTTTCTAATAGCCATAAGTTTTTGTGAAAAAGTTTCTTATACATTCGTGGATTTGTATGTATCAAAGTCACCTCTTAACTTTGTCTAAGAATTTCAAGGTTTCTGTAATTAATAAGAGTTCGAGAAAAGATAGCATCATACGCGTTAATTTAAGTTGGTATTCATCGTTTTTATATTATTTTTCTTATTTTGGACTAAAGCTGTAAGTACATTAAATTCAAGATATTTGCTACTGCTTAAATTCTGTAGATTATGGGTATATTATTGTGGATATTTATTTTAACATTAATACTACTATTCTATCGACATATAACAAGAAATTTTGGGCATTGGAAGACACAGGATGTACCGTACATACGTCCAATTCCAATTTTTGGAAATATGTTTCAAGTGCTAACTTTAAAAAAGAATTTAGGAGTTCTTGTTCAAGAAATTTATAACTATACAGAATCAAAATTTATTGGATTTTTTCTTTTTGATCAACCATTTTTACTGATTCGTGATCTTGATATCATAAAAAGTATTTTAATTAAAGATTTTGAATATTTTGACAGAAGAACTATCTACGTGAATAAGCATTGCGACAAAATTAGCGCGTGTGTTCTGTTCAATATTGCAAATCCAGAATGGAGAGAACTACGAGCAAAACTAACACCTGCATTTAGTTCGGGTAAAATAAAGAGTATGCTAAGCTTTATGATTGATGCTTCCGTAGATTCAAAAGAGTTCATTAAGGAGACGATTTTAAGCGCTGATGGAATAATCAAAAGTAAAGGAATGAGTATAAACTACACAACTGATGTTATCTCATCATGCGCATTTGGAATAAATTCTCAGTGTTTCAAATTCAATGATTCTGAATTTGTTATCGCTATAAAGAGATTTTTTACATTTAGCATTTGCAGAGCCATTCAGTGGTCATCGTACCTGTTGGCGCCTTGGTTAGTAAAACTATTCAGAATGAAGTTTCTGGAAGCAAAATCTATAGTGTTTTTAAAAGCTGTTCTTGAGGAACAAATGCACCAAAGAGCAGCTTCTAATTCAAAACGAGGTGATATGATAGATATGTTATTGCAGTTGAAGAAAACGTATGATGATTTTGGTAAGTGTTTCTGTTCCTAGGTTCACAATCTCACAATTTGTTACTTCTATTAATTAGAATCTAACCAAAAGACATTTGTAACTTTATTTATTCTATGCACTGTATCTGTACAATACTGAAGATACCAAAGTAGCTGCAATATACAGCTTTGTATTATTAACTAATTTATACAAAATTAGAAATTGGTACAAAGATCGGTTAATATAGTGATACGAAACTAAGTGGAACTATAAGATTTAAAAATAAATAAATCCCTTTCTTCTAAAAAATATATCTTCACAATGATATTCGTTACTGCTTGTACAAAATCGTTTTTCTAGATGCGTTTTTTTTTACGAAGAACCCAATAGGTTTGGGAAGAGTTCAGTATTTAAAATTAGGTATTGCAGTCTTTAGGCATCAGTAGCGTCGAGTTTTGTAATAGACAAATCAGAAACCACCTTGCGTCCACCTAAACTCGCGATGTAATCCTTTTTTTACTATAACGCCATTACCGTTCAATTATACTATCAGTCTACGATAATTATACATCATATACCTAAATCACGTCAATTCCTGTTGTTCCGTTTATAGTGTATATAATTTACCGCTAACGGTTGTGTTCCGTTTATATTGTACAAAATTTACCGCTAATGTATTTTTCCCTTGAAATTTGTTGATTATTTGAGTCCGCCCGGTATATTAATTGTTATTGAAAAATACCGTGTATTACTTCAAGCATCTTCCCTTTACAAAGCGCCGCGATATTGATAAACTCTGCTCTTCGCCTGTGCAAGAACATTCTTATTACCTTGGAAAACACACGAAGCATTGCTGTATCGATTTTTCGTGATAGAAGGCCGCATTACTTACATGATCTACGCTTCACCGTTAGAAGAACCGCTTTTCGTTTAGAAAGACCGCTATAAAATGCATAACTTTTTTTATTTCGCAAAATAGCGTGAAACGTTTAGGTTATCGTACTACTCCCCATTCCCTTACTCTTAGTGGTTTAGGCTCCATGCGTTCTGCAGCCCTGCATGGCGCTGTCGCCGTCTCGCTTAAACCAATAGGTGTTTCTTCACCAATTATTAATTTTCAAGCTGTAGTGCTTCCTAGAATTTGTGAAAATTTAATTACCTTTAATATTTTTTTACAACATTTCTTTTATTTGGCTAACCTCAAGCTAGTTGCTCTGCTCCTTGTTCAATCTGGCTCCATTGATTTCTTACTTGGCGCGGATATTTTCCCCCAAGTGTTATTAGACGTTCGCATCCAAGGTGCTAGCGATCAACCTGTAGCTATTAATACTTCTTATAGTTCTTATAATATCAAAGCAGTGTGTTAGAGTGTTGGTGAAAGTCCAGGAACCAGAGTTGGATCGGGTCACGATTTTTTGATCTGGTGACCCAGTGAACCAAAAACAGACACCCGGGACCCGGTGACCCGGGATCCGAACTGATCCAGTGACCCAAACTAACCCGGTGACCCGAATTGATCCGGTGACCCAAAGTAACCCGGGACCCAAACTGACCAGGTGACCCGAATGACGCGAACTGTTCTCCCAAATATGCAACTTTTTTCTAAATTAACCGTTCTACTAACTCTTACTGGTTCTGAGATGCAATGGTGCCAGTAGTAAAAAACGATCTGTAGATGTGTTTTGCGCTTTGTAATGTTTGAAAAATTGGAGGGGTTTTTGCTGATTAGGTACTAATATTCTAACTCCTATAAAAATATAAAAACATTGCAATTCAACTGAAAATTTTACGTATATGAATGAGTTAAAGGAAAATTTAACAGTGACTGTTAGAAGTCATGTATAATAAATGTTGCCGCCTTGCGCGTTAAACTGTTAACCGTTAAACAATTTTAAAATAACTTTTATGCTCTTTGTCGTATGTATTATGTACTTATTTGTCTTCACAGCCCTGTTATTTTACTGGCTGGTATTTAAGGATTACAGCAACCGGGTGTCTATGCGCACGTCAATGTCACGAGCATATACTACTAACACCTGGTCAAAACCTGGTCACCAGATCAATACCGGGTCACAGGGTTAACACCGGGGCACCGCGTCAATACCGGATCACCGGGTCACATGCTTGTCCCGATGACCCGGCAAAAAAGTGACGCGATGTGACCCGGTGACTCGGTCCAATACTGCCAGGAACATCGATTCGGCGTCCTGGACAAGAATTGCAAATTTCAAGAATCTCTGTACAGCGTATACGCACCAAATATCTGCGTCTTCATGCTTATAAAGTTCAATTGACACAAGAAGTAAAGCCTAATGACTATGCACAGTGAAGAGAGTTTGTAGAATGGATTATTGAACAGCATCACGTGAATGCTGATTTTTCGAGCAAAATCACCTTAATCGATTAAGCTCATTTTCAGCTTCATGGCTTTCTTAGTTGTCAAAATTGCCGCATTTGGGGTTTAGAGAACGTACATATGACTGTCGAAAAACAAATGCATCCACAATGTGTCACTGGTTGGTGTCGATTTTGGGTTGTAGGAGTCATTGGACCATACTTTTCGAAAATGAGGCTGTTCAAGCAGTTTCTGTTACTGGTGCTCGGTATCGCGACGTCATAGCCGAATTCTTTTTGCCTAAATTGGATGATATTGATGTGGATCACATGTAGTTTTCCAAGACGTTGCGACATGCCATACAGCACGTGAAACAATTCAATTACTGCACGAGACACTGGTTATGTACTTTTGTCGTTTTGGTAATCAGAATTGGCCTCCTAGATCATGTGATTTAACACCATTAGATTTTTTCTATGGGCTTATTTCTATGGGCTTATTGTGCATTGAAAGAGAAGATTCAATGCTGCATCAACGAAATTCAGCTACACCTGTGCAAAATGGTCATGGAAAACGTTGATAAAAGAGTGCATATGTGCCAGCAAAGCTGTAGAGGTCATTTGTCCGATGTGCTATTCCATACATAACCCTGTTCTATGTACTTTGTTTCAATAAAAAAAAATACAATTGAAAAAAAATGTTTTCTATTTAAGTCAAAGCTTGCGTAAATTTTGGGACAACCGTTACAACATTGATTGAAATTAATTACATTTTTATGATACTGTTGAAATTTCAACTACTGAAACACTCTCATCCCTATAAATAGTTTTCAAAATTACAAAGTGGTTGATAACAGGTTTGTATAATTTGGGATAATATAGGGTATTAATCAGGCGTTATACGGTAAATACAGTATTGCCCGAAATAAACAGTACTGAAACTAAGTTGGCGGTGTTTTTATGCGTGCGCTGTCACACTCAAGTTAGCTAGTATAGAGCTGTCAAGTAAACCTCAAACAAGTAATTAGTAGGGCCTAATTGTTAAAAATGGTGTTAAGTACAGAGGAGAAAGTGTTTCTGGTAGAGCATTATTTTCGTTCATACGGAATCGGCCGACGTAATGGTGCAAGTTTGCTATACGTGTCTGATCAATTCACACAAAGGTTTAATAAACGTTCTCCAAGTAATGCTGTAATTTTGAAGGTTATTGAAAAGTTTAGAAATACAGGTAGTGTATTGTGCCAACGAAAAGGAAACTCGGGGCGTCCCAGGACAGTTAACAACAACAATAACCATGAACGTGTTTTTGAGCAAATCTTAGAAAATCCGAAAGTCAGCCAGGCAAGGACAGCGTTACAACTTGATTTAAAAGAACTTCCTTTCAAAGAATCCTGAAGGAGCTGGGTACATTTTCGTATGTGATTCAGGTACATCAACAACTACATCCTCGGGATTATCGCAGTAGAGTGGAATATTGCGCCAGAATTCTCGCGTTACAGTATGAAAATCCTGAATTTTTGAAAAATGTTTGGTTTTCAGACGAAGCACATTTTCACTTGTCAGGCTATGTGAATCGTCGCACAAACCGATTTCTGGGCTTTGCCAGACCCGATGAGGTTCAAGAGGTTCCTTTACATAGTGAAAAAGTGAGTGTCTGGTGTGCTGTTTCCGGACACGGAATCATTGGTCCGTACTTTATCGAAGAGAATGGTAGGCAAGTCACACTTAATCAACAGAGGTACAGACAAATTTTAACACGATTTATCCCTGATCTACGTCAATTCTGTCGTGCACGTAACTTGGCATTTCGAAACCAATTTTTCAGCAGGACGGGGCAACTTGCCATACTGCTGCCGCAATTCGTCAATTTCTTCAAGAACATTTTCCAAGCAAATTCATAACACGATTTACTGACTTCCCTTATCCTTCACATTCTCCAGACCTCACACCTCCAGACGCATACATTTGGGGCATGGCTAAAAATGCCGTTTTCAAACGGGCACCACAAACCATCGATGAATTAAAGGATGCCGTTAGAGTCTTCTTCGCAGCCCTGAGACAACCCTTATTCAATAACATGACCAGAAACTTAGAACATCGTTATGAAGTCTGTCTCGAACGAGGAGGTGCACATTTAGAACATATAATAAAGTGTCAATAAGATGTATTTTTTAAATATACAAAGCAATTACAATTTCAGTACTGTTTATTTCGGGCAATACTGTACTATTAAAAAGTTAGGAGAAAATCTAATCTTAAGAAAAAAAAACTATAGGCTAACAAAGGCGATATTTCACAAAATAAATATATTTTGCTTAAACTTTTACGTCTTGCTGTGGTACAGTCGTTATCAGATAAAAAGGTTAAACATAGTTATGTTACTAAACCTTGAATAAAATAACTTAATTTTGGACTTCAAGCACATATTGTACGATAGGTTATCAACACCAAGTGCGTTTTTCTATGTATCTATAATATTGTTTCAGTACACGATCAGTTATAGTCCTATACGTTAATTTCATCAAAATTGTAAGTACATTAAAATAATAAAAGTGATGCATGCATACGCCTTTGTTTTATAGCTAATGGGTGTTTTTTGGTTATGTGTTTTGGCCCTTATAATAATCATCTATCGTCATATAACAAGAAATTTTAGCTATTGGAAAGATCGGGATGTGCCATACCCACCACCTATTCCAATTTTTGGAAACACCTATGACGTTATGATTTTAAAACAGTCTTTAGGGGAATTTGTCCACGATCTCTATAATTATACAGAATCGAAGTTGGTTGGGTTTTTTATTTTCGATCAACCTTTTCTCTTAATTCGTGACCTCGACATAATCAAGAGCATTTTAATTAAAGATTTTGAAATTTTTGACAGACGAACTATCGCTATTAATGAGCGCGATGACAAATTTGGATCAATTATACTCTCGAATTTGAGAAATCCAGAATGGAGGGAAATACGAGGAAAATTGACACCTACATTTAGTACAGGTAAAATTAAAGGCACTCTTGATTTAATATTGCAAGTTACAAATGACATGGAAGACTTTATTAAGCAAGAACTTTTGGTTACTGGTGGAACAATTGATTGTAAAGAATTGAGTCTGAAATATACAACTGATATCATATCATCGTGCGCTTTTGGAATCAATTCTAACTCTTTCAAATTTATGAACGCAGATTTTATTGTAGCTGCAAGAAGAATATTTCATTTTACCGTTAGTAGATCTATTCAATGGGCATCGTATATTTTTGCACCTTGTTTAGTAAAATTGTTTGGGATGAAGTTTCTGGATCCGACTTCAGTGAAATTTCTGCGAGAAGTATTTTGGGAGCAAATGCACCAGAGAGAAGCATCTAAAACTAAACGAGGGGATTTATTAGACAATCTGCTTCAGATTAAAGCAGAAAATAAAGAAATAGGTAATCTCTTTTTTTTATTGAATTTTTTATATCATTTATGATTTTAATTGGCTGCTGTTTAAGAGTTTACACATTTCTGCAAGGAAATTAAGTAACTTTGATATATGTTTATTAATCTAATATATTAACGAAGCGCTTGAGACTTTCGGATTATTTTTTATGGTTATCATACAAGATTAGATAACGATATTATGCTGATGTTATTTTAAATAATAAATAAGGATTCTGTGACGCAATCCAAATTATGAACTAAAAACCAAGTAATCGAAAATTATTTTAACGACTCGATACGCCGTTCAACTTCTATGTGATAATCGTCAGTAGCAAAATTTTAAAAAACAATTAAGTGTTTAGAGAACCCTTTAAAGGATACTCATCTCACCACGTGGACGAACTAATGTTAATAATTTTACTATATTGTGAAAACTCTCCTTGCAGCATAGACGTAATTTCTACAGCACAAAGAGAATTGTAACCCTAATACTAAAAAAATCTCCAACCATATGTCACCACTTCAGTACAACAACTAGATATCTATAAATTTGTAGTTTTGAGATAATTGGTTTCTACATTTTAAGGCGATTATTTGGGTTTAGTAAAAGTGATCTTAAAGATATATCAATTCGGAATTTTTTCCTAAGCTAGCAATATAGGAATACGTTCTTTATATGCATGCAAAACTAAATTTTAAGTTACAGAAGTTAAAGAAAAAATAATTTTTATAGTCATCTATTTGTTGCAAAACACAAAATTACCAAATGCTTAGTTGCCTACATTTAGCAATGCTAATTCACTACTGTATAATAATAAAACGAAGACCTAAGGAGTACAAAATCAAAACACTATAAACAGTACAAAATTTAAATTAGAAATCCTTAATCTCCAGTTTCCTTGCCATTATCAAACGCTCTATCCTTAATTTTGCCATTATAAAGAAGATTAAGTAAAATTGTGTGTAGGTGTCACTTTGAGTGTAACATTTTAAAATACAAAAATACGTGCAAATTTATAAGATTAAATTCCCATGCGTCGTCACACCAACAAACCTGACGTAAAAACGATTACGCAACAAATTGGATCGCGGGAAAGACGTGCGGGTAAAGTAGACGGTTGTTTTCTTCGATAACGTCCAGCGGTCCTCGTCGATGGAGCACAGGTATTTTTTATTTGGGTAGAGGGAAAGACAACAAAGGATGGATCAATCACTTCGTCTACTCGAACTTTCACGCTCGCATGTCTGTCTCCGATAATGATCGCTAGTAAATCCCCTACCTTTCAGAGGCTTTTTGTCATCAACTATAGTTTCCACTACACAATATTATGCTTCCACGCTAAAACAGCAAACGCAGCTCGATCTTAATGGCCTGGAAACGCAACATTGCGATTTTGTACACCACAAATCGTAGACCAGTCCTGAAATGCTGGAGAACCTAGATTTCGTGAGAGTTACACGTAAAGCTTAAATTAAAAATAATAAAGCAAAACCTTCCCATGCGGTGTTCAAAATTCCCCTAAAATTAAATAATAAAATGAAACGAGAAGCCTTATATTAAAAAAGGCACAAAAATCGCCTTAAATCTTAAAAAAAAATTAAACGGATATAGTCTCTTTGTACAAGAGCTCACAAGTACGAAATACTTAAGTTAAATTTGTCTATAGCCGTCATCTGGTTTTTTAAACCTCAACAATAATTGCGATACTAGGAAATAGAAGCGAGCACCTACCCGATTTTAAGCTAACTCAACTAAGCGCGCAAAGGTCTTGTTTCCGTCGCACCGACTGCGCAGATATAGTTGAGCGCAGAAAACTCAACCACTTAAAGCCAACACTTAACTTAACTATAAATCTAAATACAATGTTCATTTTCATATTTCCATACGAATGTATACAAATGTTTAATAATATTTTTTAGGACGTTGTCTTAATCTAAACAAATTTCTTGCAATGAAGCAACAGCCAAAACGTTGAGTTAACGAATTAGCCAACGCAACTGGATTAACGATACATAATTCTCTTATCCCTATCCTATCAAACACAATACTAATCATTTGCGATTCGAAACGTTAACCAGGTAATGTAAGATCTTAAAATATTTTCAGGAAAAGATCATTAACCATTTAGGGTCATATATTAATTAATTAGAGTAAGATCTTTAACATAACTTTGAAAAGAAAGATAAATACTATACATTAATAAGGAGTAATCGCACGACCACCGCTAAATTTATCGTACGCTATTTTTGCTAATTTAACAATAAGCGCATGCGTGCAGACATTACGTACGGTAAATAAATAGCCGCTGTCTCATCTGCGGTGAGCTGTTTTGTCTCTGCACCCCGGGTCTGCTACTTCTCTGAAATCCACCCCTGGGTTCCCAATTATTTCTACAGTTTCTACCAAAATTGTTTCCCCGTCTTTGAAAATTATTCCCTCTATTTTTGAATCTCACCAGGTTGACATTTCTTTCCCTAGCTTCTCTAGGTCTAACAGTGCTGACCTCGTCGTACCTTTGAAAGTATTTTAAAAATGCCTCTCTTTCGACGATGTTCTGCAATGCCACGTGTTGCCTCACTTCAACTTCAAAGTGCCTTGACAGATAATTGATTATCTGCCTGTCCGTTAAAAATGGACTCAACTGATTCGCAACGCTATATTTGTGTATCGCATACTGCTCTCTTGATCCCGCAAATTCGCCTTTATATTTCCCCGTAATAAGGTCATCCGCACCTGATCTAGTGCTTCAAAAATTTCTTTTCAAAATCATTGTACGACTCTATATCTTGCCCTACTAAATTGTACCAGGCTTCAGCATTGTCTTTTAATAGAGATTTGACGATATTAAGCTTAGCCTGCTCATCAAATAAATTACACACTAAATTTCTGATACTATTTATAAATATTTGGGGATTGACCCGATTATCCCCATAAAATTTCATCTGTTGTTCCAACGAAATGTTTCCAGAAAAGAACCTCGGACCATCCCCCGTTAAAGCCGTCATATTATGCTTAATTCCGCTAACCTCTCTCTCTACTTGTCCTAATTGGTCCCTACAAGAATCAGTCACTTCTGCCATTTCTATATAGATTTCCTCCTCACAAAAAATCCTAACTTCCGACTTCAATTGGCCAAATTGATGTTAAGACATGAATTTGGCCAATGTTTAAGAACCAGCTATATTTTTTTCATTCCTGTCTACTCTAATCTCCACTTCCCCCATTTTTACGGAAAGACTTTTCGTAAAATGGCGTGTACAACGTATCGGACGCTATTTGTTTTATTTGACGTTAGTTTGACGTGAGTTTTGAAAACTTAAATGTATCCTTGTAATTTATTATTGAGTTTTTAATTATGAATTGCCATTAATAGATCAACTAGGAATTAAATATTAATTGTCACATATTCAAGGTTAGGTTATTCGTACAGTAATATAGTAGGATGCGATAATTCTAGTTTGTGTTTCTACATAAAATACATTAATCTAAACAATAACGTAACATTTAGCTTTAACTGATCTTTAGCGTTGTACTTGCGATAACTTCCTAATGATTTAACCTAATAATTAAGATAAGATTAAGTATAAATAAAAAATATTTAAACAAAAGATAAGATAAAACGTAATTTTTGGTTCGGGCGTCTTATACTTGTCAAGACACACCACGCCGCCCTTCCTATAAATATAAAAACAGAAAAAATGACTCCTGGGGAAGAAAGTGGTCCCGTAGGAACTTGAAATTGAGGTTTTCTCATGAGGCGCTTCCGTGACGTAATTGGTACGCGTATGACTACTATGCCCAGGGTCGCTGGTTCGAATTCCGACACGGTCCGCTTGCAAAATGTTAGACGATCATTTTTCAAAAAATGCGCTTTTGTTCTGATGAGAGGTAAGATGTAGGTCCTGTGTGTGAGTGTTATCACGCAAGTTAAAGATCCCTACCTTGCTTAGAACAGCAAGGGTTCGGAAAAATAAAAAATTTCCAGGTAAAAACTGGCTTCCTTACCAATGCGGTACCCTCGAGAGGAGCGTTGGAAAATCAAATGTAACTGTTTTTATTCATGAATTCAAAAAGAGAAGTTCCGTGAAGCTGTACTCATTCATACAAACAGCATGAGTGAATATGCAGTCTTTGCATCCCGGCGTCGATTAAGAGAGAGTCGGCATACGTGCCAAATCAGATAACAAATTCCCTGAGTTAGAAGAGGAGCCTTTTTTTACTAAGCATATAATTTTTTCTGATGAATTAACGTTTTCATCAAATGGAACTGTTTCGTCACAACATTGTCGTCGGTGGTCTGAAAATAATCCAAATTTTACAATAAAGTCTCATGACCAATATTCATTTAGGACGAACGTATGGTGTGGCATTTATAAGAACAGATTAATAGGACCTTTTTTTCTGACATTATGAGTGCCGAATGTTATTTACAGTTTTTACAAACTCTAATAAATTACTTCATGGACGAACTATCCTTACAAAAACGTCAGTGTATTTGGTTTCAACAAGAAGGTGCCACATGCAACAGTACATTAAATGTTAGGGAATATCTTGAACATATGTTCCATATAAAAGCTATTCACAGATACTCTGATCTTTTTTGGCCTGCTAGATTCTCTTACTTAACCCCCTTGATTACTTCTTATGGGGATACTTGAAACAAGGAGTTTACAAGAAAGAGCCGTTTCAAGATATTAACCATTTTGGAGAGGATAATTTAAGAAAAGTGCCAGGAAATTTCTAAACCAATGCTAAAGAATGCATTACGTAAATTTACTAATAGAACGATTAAATGTATTGAACGAGAGGGTGGATATTTCGAGGTATTAGTGGAATGAGTGAAAAATAAATTTAGTCCTGATCAACTTTTCTTGATAACAATTTCCGATATTGTCAAATATAGAGGTACTTTACTCGTGAGTAAAATTCCTATTTTTTAAGAAACCGCGTATACAACTGAAAAATGTTTGCATTTTAGATTTTTAAACATGCAAA
Source organism: Platerodrilus igneus (assembly GCA_036346225.1). Taxonomy (NCBI): domain Eukaryota; kingdom Metazoa; phylum Arthropoda; class Insecta; order Coleoptera; family Lycidae; genus Platerodrilus; species Platerodrilus igneus. The sequence goes on from JARFIW010001555.1 coordinate 1,702,446, forward strand.
ACTTTTTATAAAGAATAACTCCTTTTCCTAAAATTATTAATAAAAAGTTTTCCATATGGTTCCAAATTAAGTAGACACACTGTGTATATATTGCTACGATCTCCTTTGCTGGGCGTCATTCATAATACAAAAAGCCCCACTTTCTGGGTGCCATTAAACTGCTACGATGTCCTTTGACTTGAGCCTCACGATTTGGTGTATATATATTGCTACGTACTCTGAGTTCCAGCGATTGCTTATAACCTTAAAAGCCCCACGACTTGGACTTCATTAATTTGCTGCGAGCTCAAGATCTTAAAACAAAACCTTGCCACGGTTGCTCAGCTGCTTCGTGAAAATAAAACTAACTACTCGAAAACAAACACGCCGCAACGGTACATTGCCTACTTTTAGTAATATACCAAACAGAAGATACACGCCAAAATAAAAATTAGACTCCTTGTTCACACATTATTCACTTATTATAAACACATTTCAAATTCGACATTTATACCAGATAATATATCCAATTACTTATATAATAGAAACAAACGGTAATTAATTTACTCTTTCAAATTTCTCATAAAAGCTATATACATCGCCCCAAATTATTCTCTTAACAGTACATTTCTATAGCCATAATTACCTCAAATAAATATTTCCAGTTAATAAAATAAAAGGAAAAAGCATTAGGGCTTTACCACGTTTCTGACTTCAACTTTGGTTAATACGAGCTCATTGTAAAACCTTACCTTTCGTGCTAATTTTTACACATCAGTAATTAAAAAGACCCTCTTACCTTGTACATAAATTAAATATTACAGATGCCATGCATCACTCATAAATTCCCGCATAAAATACAATAAACCTAATTCAACTTAAATGATCAATTAGAAACTTTTGTTCTGTTTATACATAACATTTATACACCTCAACGCACTAAGTCATTAAGCACCAGTTATACACATATATAATTGGAAAAATATCAGTTACCTGGATTCTATAACTACACACGGATCTGCTATCATACCATCAAAGACTGCGACATTCAGGAACACCCCAATCTTGACTGAAATAACCTCGACTGCAAGCTGTAACCGTATTACCACGCATTCACCTCGTCTACCAAATTGATAGTGCATCCAAACTCTCCAGACTCTTCTACTGATACCATTAATTGTTGGTAATTACCACATCGACTAAACACTGACATCTATTCCATTTTCCAATCGCATACTTTGCATACTCATTGCAACTAAAATCAATACCATTTCTACTTACTTAATTTAATTTTTCATGTAAAACGTAAAAGTATTTTGTATGGAGTCGTCAGCTTGTTGAACATTAATACCAACAAGAGCTTGTCGAAGACTACGAAACTAAGAGCTTTCAGCTTGTCGAAGACTAAGAGCACTAAGCTTGTCGAAGACTAAGAGGTCTAAGAGCTTGTCGAATACTAAGAAAGCCTACCCTCCATGTTCTCCAGTTTATGTAATTCCTATGTTAACACGTGTTATCTCCATTTTGCTTTAACATCTGTGCTAAATCAGCTATTCTTTACTGTGTCTGCCATCCCCGTTGTATAACTAACCACTGGTTCTCACTCCACTACCTTGTATTCATAATACCTGTTATCTCTATCTTATTTGTACACAGCTATCTAATAATCTTTCTCTGTTTCTCAGTTTCGCAACCGACAAAATAACCCACTCTAACTTAAGTTCTATATCGTTTTAATGAGGCTATAAATCTATCCTAATTGACTGCGGTATCCAACACTGTTATTTGTTTAACGTTTTAATCAAGCCTTCTTGACTAAATCCAAGAAGTTGCGACGGTTACATTCGTTTAGAATTTAATATCACTAGAAAAAGTTTCTTCAAAACAACACGTTTAAAACTTCTTGTAAATAATATAAAGGCCAGCCGTGCTTGTAAACTAGACGATTTTAAATCTTAGAAAAGCTTTTTAGGAAATATTCTTACACTTATTAACTACGTTTGTTTTTAACTATACAATTTAAATGCTTTATTCTACACGGAGTTGTTTCTGATATAACACCAGCTATACTTTATGACTATTTAAAGGATTATAAAAATGTTAGCTTCTTGAAATGCGTTATGAAAAATTATTATAAAACTATTGACAATAAAAGCGCTCTTCAAGTTGCTTAGTTGTTTTTACATGCTGAATCACAAAATAAATTACAACATAAATAACTAATGCCCTTTTAACCCCCAAATATCACATATATATATATATATATATATATATATATATATTTAAACAACTTTTTACTATATATATATATATATATATATATATATATACAGTGCTTCCCAAAAGTAACGGATATATTCGATTAAATGATTATTGACAATTTCTGAGTAAAAAGCTCCGACACGTCGATTTTTATTTTTAAATTGTCATTTAATTATGTAATTTTAACCCCCCACCCTTCAACCCCTAAGCCCTAGCATCCCCTACTTAAAATTTTAAATGGCAATGTACCCCTTGTGATACCTCAATTAATAGCATTTTTCATGCAGAAATAAAATTTTACAAAAAATTCTAAATCGGTTGATAAATAACTGTTTTATTCAATAAACAATACTTAAATAAAAAGCAAAAAACAAACCCATTTTCAATTAAATGTTCAAGCTGCTGTCCGTTAGCGGCTAGGCAGTGCTGTAATCTAGAGATAAACCCTTGTTGAACTTTGTTTACTACACTTTAGATTTTAAATAACCCCAGAGGAAATAATTCAAAAGGGTTAAGTCGGGAGACCTTGCCGGCCATTCAATTTGTCCTCGTCTACCAATTCACCTCATAGGAAATACTTGGTCGAGATATTCCCGTACTGGACGTGCATAGTGGGGAGGCGCACCATCTTGCTGTAGCCAAATACTGGGATGAGGTGAATCAGGATTTTCTGCATTCGGATGTAGGTAGTACCGCTAAAACCGAAATTTATTCAAATTGGAGAAAATTTAGATATTGTTCACCATTGAGTGTCCTCTCAAAAAAGTACGGTTCAATAACTTTAGTACCCACTATCCCCGCCCAAACATTAATCTTTTGTGGAAATTGTGTATTTGCTTCCATCATCCAATGCGGATTTTCATCAGCCCAATTCTGCTTATTAACGGTACCATTTAAAATGTTGCCTTATCAGAAAACATAATATTTCCTTTCAATCCAGGATTTTCTTTGCAAGGTTCCATCATTGTCTCACAAAATTGTGCTCGCCTATCAAAATCATTATCTGATAACTCTTGCACTAATTGCACTTTGTAAGGGTGAAATGTTTGCTTACGGAGAAATCTATGAACTGCGCTTTTTGATTCATTTAACTGTTAAGCGACTCCCGCAACGCTTGAATGTGGATTTTCCTGCACAAATAACAAGACATCCAATTCTAAATCTTCATCTAAAGCTGATGGACGTCCATCTTTAGATTTATCTCGTACGTGTCCAATATTCCGAAATTTATTTTCAATTCGGCTTATCGATGACTGCGAGATTGGGGGGGAGGTCGGGATGAATTTCATAGAATAAAATTCGAACTTCTTTGTGCGTTCGAATTCTATCTAATCATCATTAAAATTTCAATTCTTTCGGCTTCGTTAAGTCTTATTTTTGCTGACTTATTATTAAACAAGCAACACGTACTTAACTAACGTACTTTCACGAAACTTATTTGACACTTTACAAACATTTTGTTTGTCAAAGCATACCCGAAAATGGCACTTTAAGTGAATAAGTTTTTATTGAATAAAACAGTTGTTTATCAACGGATATAGAATTTTTTGTAAAATTCTATTTCTGCATGAAAAATGCTATTACTTGGGGTATCACAAGGGGTACATTGCTATTTAAAACTTTTAAATAGGGGATGCTAGCGCTTAGGGGTTGAAGGGTGGTGGGTTAAATATTACATAATTAAATTATAATTTAAAAATTAAAATCGACGTGTCAGAGCTTTTTACTCAGAGATTGTCAATAATCATTTAATCGAATATATCCGTTACTTTTGGGAAGCACTGTATATATATATATATGTATAATAAAAGGATGTTAGTTATTTTTGGGATATTATTTGTTAAAAACATACAAAGTTACTTGATCATTTGCTTTAACAATCGACGTTTCGGTTGACCTTTGCAACCTTAATCATAAATCTGAAACATGCCACATGTAAACAGTCAATTACATATAAATTGCATACATACTTAAAACTTGATCTTGTCTAGATTCATAAAATAGTCCAAACATGAAGCACATTTAAATATAACAAACACAAATTTACATATTAAAAATTTAAAATGACATGGTACGAGCACATTGTAATGCAGTTGTTTTATTACTAATCAAGTCGTTATTATTAAAAATAAAAGAACAAACTCAGCATGTAGTCAACATTAATAATTCTAGGTGAGTGTTTAAACCAATAGATTACAAATTAGGGATCTAATCGCATTAAAGCGGTGTTTAAATGTTGTTGAGGAATAATATTGAAATATGTAATATCCTTCACTTACTACTAAACTGTGTTGAGAGGATTGTAGCTGTATAAGTAAGAATAAACTATGTTAAGGTTCTTAATATCCTGTTTGCTGTTAGTGTTAATACAATTTTCTTCTTTTTGTATGTGATACGATTCTAGAAAAAGCCTTTTTCGGTAATTGTCTTCTTTTTCTAAGATTTTAAATGTATCATAATTTGGAATGTGTTTAGTTTCAGAAACATGAATAGCTAACGCACAGTTTCAAAATAACTCGGCACCATTGCTAACTTTGTCATTATTGGAGGTATGAAGTTGGTTAAATGAGCAAAGAAGCTTAGTTTTTACAGCTGATTACTGTGGATAGCGCAAAAAAATAATTGAACATTGCTGTTTCGAGATATTGTTTAAAATACTTACATTTTAAATAGAACACCCTGTATATTTTTAATTTAAATAAAAGAGAAACAAATTCTTAACAAAAAGTCTTATACACTCTTATATCAAATTCCTTAAGCTAAGGTAAATATTAACAAATTTGTAATTTAATCAAGGTAGGCGCGGATATTTCAACAGAATTCATTTGTTTAACAAGTTTATATCATTGCGTGTGTTTAATTGTAGCAGTCAATTTTAAGAAGTCTTAATAGCATTGTTAAAATGCCTTTTACTTATGAAGAAAAGTGTGATATGTTGGAAACTTTTATAATAAGTAGAAAAAATAGTACCAAAGCATTAAATTGCTATCGCGAAAACTTTTCTAATCGAAACTCTCCAGATCGAAAATATTTTTTAATTCTGTACAGACAATTTAAAGACAATGAAAATTTGTTTTTGAAGAAAAGAACTAGAAAGAGAATTATAATTAGTGGAAACGTTGAAACAGATGTATTAGCTTATTTTGAAGCATTTCCAAATACTTCTATTGGAGATTTGGTAAAAAGTAGTAACTTTTCTTTAAGTCATTTGTAGTATATTATTATTAAGAAAACATAAATTTATTACTTATAAATATCGTCCAGTGCAAACTTTAGTACCTGTAGATATGGAAAAACAACTCGCAATAAAAGAATCCTATTCATAAACGCAGGAAGTGAATAAATGCATTCAATTTACGTCATTATAAAAATTAGACTACGTGATCTATTTAATTGTAAACATCAGAAAATTCGAATAACATCCAACAGATTAGGGAAACAAAATAAGAGAAAAGACGTTTGGCTGCGTGATAAATTAAACGGTAAGTTTGAATAAATTATACCTGCGGACGTGACTTGAAAAGGGTACAAAGGTATTATATTTGGAGGAATACACTATACAAAACTAGATGTCTACGTGATGTACTAAGCATTTCGACGAGAATTTGGATGGCAACTTTATAGAAAGTCTGAAGGCCTGTATGATAAGGCAAAGTGCAATCCCTCATTCAACAATGTAAGCTCGGGAAACCAATGATACAGGTGAATAGGAGGATCCTTTATATAAGACACGAATTTGATAAACAATTAGTCTTTCTTCAACCAAAGCACGCTTTGTACTAGTTTAAATTAGAATATCACGCGAAGTTAAAATAGTAAATTAAATAATTATAATTTTAGTGAAAGTCGTGATAGAAAAATTTTAAAATAACAATATTGGTGCAAGTATGCAATAGCAGTTTGCTGTTGACTTTGAAACGTAAGTTAAAATTTTTAATTAAACATAATTTTAATATTTAATAACTTAGGGCTCTAAATGTTCGACTAGATCTAGATATTCGACAAAATAACCAACTAAGCAATCTAAATACTCGAACAAAGAATCAACTAAATAATCTAAATATCCAATAAATAAACCACTACCTAGTCATTTAAGTATTCGTCTAAACATTGGTCTACAGAAGCATCTGAGCATTGAAGGGAGAAATTAATTAAGAAAATCAACTAAGGGTTAAACTGGGCGTTGGGCCGAGCTACACTACATCATAAGCAAGAGAGCTTAACTGAAAACAATCCAGAAGTACTGGTCAATCGCATGCAGCAGAAATGCCAAGAATTGAAAACACGCAAGGAAAACACAGGTCAGAAATAAGAACACTCTTCAATAGCATAAGGCATTAATTTCATAATGAATATTTACATTTTTGCAAATATAGGAATATTTATGTAAAGGGTCATCAAAAATCTTTTAAAAATTACCTGGAAAGAAAGAAGGTCGTTTGAGCGTTCAAAAAGTACTTCCAGTAGTATACAGTGTTATTTTTGCTAGCTTTAACTGATTTAAAGGAAACATAATTTGGGGACAAACAGATTTATATTGTTACTTTGATTCAGGGGTTTTTGAATAGCGAATCACATTATAAAAGTTGTAAAGCTGTGAAGTGTATATATATTTTTTTCATTATACAAATTTTGGTAAGTTCGTTTATATCATTCAAGTAGAAAAGTGTTAGAGAAAAAATATATATAAATATATATAAATATATATAAATATATATAAATATATATAAATATATATAAATATATATAAATATATATAAATATATATAATATATATAAATATATATAAATATATATAAATATATATAAATATATATAAATATATATAAATATATATAAATATATATAATATATATAAATATATATATATATATATATAAATATATATAAATATATATAAATATATATAAATATATATAAATATATATAAATATATATAAATATATATAAATATATATAAATATATATAAATATATATAAATATATATAAATATATATAAATATATATAAATATATATAAATATATATAAATATATATAAATATATAAAATATATATAAATATATAAAATATATATAAATATATATAAATATATATAAATATATATAAATATATATAAATATATATAAATATATATAAATATATATAAATATATATAAATATATATAAATATATCTAAATATATATATATATATATATATAAATATATATAAATATATATAAATATATATAAATATATATAAATATATATAAATATATATAAATATATATAAATATATATAAATATATATAAATATATATAAATATATATAAATATATCTAATATATATATATATATATAAATATATATAAATATATATAAATATATATAAATATATATAAATATATATAATATATATAAATATATATAAATATATATAAATATATATAAATATATATAAATATATATAAATATATATAAATATATATAAATATATATAAATATATATAAATATATATTGCTGTGATAAGGGGTGTTTAAGGGTGTACTTTATAGTAAAGGTCGTTTAGGAATGACAAATTACCATAGGCAACAGAAAACTGCATTTATTTAGTAAAGAATTGAGAAATGGAGATAGTTTGTAAATAGTAAGCAGTCAACACCCTGTATATAAAGTATAAGTAGTTTTAAGCGACGCAAATACACATAGGAAGACGCATAGTTAGCGTAGAAACCAGGAACACATGCATTAGATAAATAGTAAATATTTAATACCCTGTAGATAGAGTTTTAGTTGATTTAGATAAGCAAATAAAGATATTTTTCAGTGGAAGCACGCGTATATTTATATGTAAACATAATAAAGTGTAATTAGACACGCATTCAAAAGATTTCCAAACAATTAGGTGAATACGGAGATAAGAAATAGAGCTTCAGGATTCATATAAATGCGTACAAATAGTTAACCATTTTTGATAAGAAAGCAGATTAAAAATTGCTTAATTAACATGCACATATTAAAATTAAAAGTCGAATTGCATCAGTTGTTTATGAAAAAGCGATTAGATTCGTCAAAACACCGCATGTTTGATAACGAAAACAGTTGCGACCAGGCCACAATTATTGGAAAGCATAGAAAATTACATCAGAAACTACTTTAAATGTAATTATTTGATTGGTTAAAATGAGCGACGAGTTTGTAGACCATACCCACTGACAGAGTGGGAAATCAATAATATATTAGCAGGTACAGTGATAACGAAGTCAGTTTTGAACTCAACAAAGGCCGAGGTGCGTCACTATGAAATAAAGTGATACGTAATAATTCAAAGTGAAAAATTGTATAAGTGCTAAAATGAAAATTACGATTGCCGATTAAACGTAAGTAGATTTTGGTGAATTTATTGTAAACTAAAACATAATAATAATAGGGCTTCTAAAGCCGGGGAGAAAAATCCAAATTCTAAAGCCGGGGAAAAATACAATTTCTGAGTTCGTAGAGAATAAATGGGAAAATAAATTATGATAATCCAATTTTAAGTTTGAGGAAATTGATAAGAAGTAATTCTAAGTCTGAAATAAAACGACAATAAATTGGGGTGCATAAGTATAAGTTAATGGTAGTCCAGAGAGTGATGGCAGTAATTTAAATGCAATGGTTCAAGTGTGTGGATAAACAATATTTCGAATGGGCATGTAACAATCCTGAATTGGGCGAAAATAATTTTTATTCAAATGGATGTGTCAATGCGAAGAAAATAGACTAGGTCATATTTTTAGTTATAAGACATTTTATTTTTCCATATTTTTTATTTTGAATATTGAATTTGCTTAATACAATATGAATGTGAAAAGTCAACAAAAGAAGGACTTGAAAACGTATAAAGTGCGTGATATGATAAGAAGTTTAGAACGTTCCACACTTCTTTTATAAAGATAATAGGTTTTTTTGGTGACTGGGTTTTGAATAAAAAGCATATGATTTCTGATAAATGAGATTTACAACACTAATTAATTGAAAAGTGTATTTTATACAATTTACAAAAACTGTACATAATATTTGTTTCATTATATAGAATCGAATTAACTGAAATTTATAATTCCAAATAAATGCTAGCCGAGGTCATAAGATAAAGTTAATGGGAGTGATTTGATAAACAGTTCAAGGAGGAGCTATAAGTTGAATACAAAATTGATAACGAGTAAGGCGGTAACGTATCAAATTTTGTTATTGGTGCTACACGATTGTCCCACTGTTACCAATCGTAACATTTATAAAAAGAAACGTTGGCTAGATAAAGACCGCCAGGCGCTAACGCCCAAAAATAAAATATACATACAATAACGAGGACGAATAGGTATAACTGAACAGCGGAAAATACTAGGAACGTTTGCCGTAACTAGATCAGTGGAGGAGGGAGTGGGTCTCACGAAACCATCCCAAAAAAGAAAGATCTGAGATCGAAAATTAATGAGCGCCACCCAATTGACATAACCTGAATTTCCGCGAACCCAATTGGGACGTTCTCCCGTCGAAAAGATACTCAAATATCCTACCATAAAATGATACTTAAATCACACATACAACTACGGAACATACCCAAATAAATACCAGTACACTATCACAATATTTATTAAATTACTAAACAATCTACAGCATCAATACATATACCTTATTGAATCAAGTTTACGTAAATTATTTACCTATTATTTTATGTATGTGAAATGACGGAATACTTAATATTAATTGTGCACTGTATGTAAAGGGGATATTGGTGCACCGATATCAGTTACACAATGTTCAAATTAGCACAATAAATTATATACAGTGGTGCACTTGTAAATATAAATAAGCGTTGATTGTTATTGATTATTGTAAAATGAATAATTAATTGTGATGGTTCAAATTGTAACTACTGAAATATTTCATAATAAAATGTACACAAATATCATTAAAAGGTTCATGCATTAACGTTATTAAATTTGTATTTAATAAACTTATAATAAAAATCATGCATAACGATACCCATCCAAGGTCGACTCAGGAGGTTGCAATGACGGAATTCCCAACAACTGCCAAGCGTCGCAGGATGACAATTGAACTTGAAGCTTATCGGGTTTCACGCATCACAATTAAAACTCTTAAGTTAAAGACTTAAAGCCTAAAACCTAAAATCTGAAATCTGAAATCTAAAATCTAAAATCTAAAATCTAAAACCCTACAATTTGCAATATTAGCAATCAATTGCAACACATAAATTCACATACCGTACAACGGGCAATGAACTACGATAACAATACATCGATTAGATGATGATCAATACGAACAGGAACATATGGCACCTAAAACACCTGTACAATAAAATCAATGGATTCGAATGTAATAATTAATTACCTTCAACTTCGATATGTAAATCCTCTTAAATGAGTTTATTGAGCAACCATAACAAAGTATCACCAAATAGATTGCCTCAAAACGTCCTGGAGTCACAAATCCCAAAAATGGTGGACGGCTAAACCGCATAAAGCAACAACCAGGATCGAAGTAATATCGCAAAATCAGAAAACAAATGTTAACTTGAACTGAAAATGCGCTCTAGATATCTCATTAAATTGATTATACATTATATTCTAATCAACCAATAACATTTAAACATTTAAATTACCACGCAAGACCAATGCAACATTTCCTAATTATCCAATCATACTAGTAAATAGAGTTAGATGTACGAAAATTGAATTATAGCCTAGAAATTCGCAAAAATAATACAGAAATGTCGTTACGAGGAATTCGCCTGCAACATTCCCCCCTTTACCCGCAGAAAATTGACCCGTAGGAAAATTTTCTAAGGATTCACCTATTTCTATTAAATCTCAAAATCTAGTATCAAATTCAGGCAACAACAAATCTAAGCTAAACGTGGGGCTCGAACCCACACTACCTATCTACTTACAATCACAACTTAAATTCTCAATCAACATGCATAGCTTCATCATATTTACAATCAGGACGTAAATCTTTCGCATGCCATACACCACAATTGCGACCATTTATATCACGCAATTCATACGTCCAAGGAGAGACTCGCTTACTAACGAAAAATGGATCTACATATTTTGGGGCTAACTTTTTAGTGAAAAACTTAGTTGCATCAGAAATTTCCATATTTTTATGCCATACTTGTTGGCCAACCTCATAACGCTGATCACGATGTCGAAGATCATAAATCTTTTTGCTACGATTGAATGATTTTTTTATCAGAGTATTAATTTCACAGAACAATTTTTCAAAAACTGAAGGGCGTTTAATAGGATCGACATAATCGGGATTTTCACCAGGCTCAGGAGGTGGTTTAGGAATTTTATGACTATCGCCAGTAAGAAACATCTCACGACCAAAATTTACAAAATACGGGGTGTGTTTGGTAACTTCATGACGAGAAGTACGCATAGCACAAGCAGCTTTCTGTAATAGTGAAGACCAAGTACGCTGATTAGTATTAACAAACGAGGCCAGTATAGTTTTCAACGAACGATGCTGCCTTTCGGCCGAATTTGCCTGCGGATGATAATAAGCCGTATGGCTTACTTCAACATTGTAATTTTTAAGAAGCTCCTTAAAAGGTTTGCCGAGAAATGGCTTTCCATTATCGCAAACTAGAATACGGGGAACGCCAAATAATAAAAAGACATTGTCTTCAAGCAGTTCTGCAACTTTACGAGAAGTTGCATCGCGCATAGGTAAGAAAATACAAAATTTACTAAGATGGTCCTTGATACTTAAAATATATTTATGACCTGCCGTAGATCTCGGAAGGGGTCCTACAGTATCTACAAAAATTAATTCCCATGGACGGTTCACTTCTGGACGTCCTAACATCAAGCCAGCAGGGGGCTTTGCTACTACTTTACACGCAATACAAGTTTTACAGGAACGAATGTAACGAGTTACGTCAGCTTTGGCTTTGGGCCAGAAATAACGAGACATGATTCGATGATAGGTTTTAAATATGCCGAGATGACCAGAGGTGGGTTCATCATGATTCCGACGAATTAATTCTGTACGATGTGACTTTGGTACTACAATTTTCCAATCAGAACTAGGTTGATCCAAACCAGGAAATGAAGTTCCACATCTTTTAAATAAATTAACGCCATCGAATCGCCAAGCGGGGTAGCTTAACGGATTTTTCTTAATTTGATCGCACATTTTAGAATACCAACGATCGTTTATATTTTCAAAATAAGGTTCTTCTGCCTTAACATCAGTCTGATTTATAACCGGGACAGAGCGAGATAAAGTGTCGGGTACGACGTTATCCTTACCACGACGGTGAACAATATTAAAATCGTACTGCTGTAGCTTAACACTCCAGCGTGCTAAACGGCCGGACGGATCCTTCAAATTGTCAAGCCAGACTAATGCAAAGTGATCTGTTACAACCGTGAAATGGGTGTCTTCAATATATGACCTAAACTTGCCAATGGCCCATACCACGGCAAGACATTTTTTTTCCGTAGCGCTGAACTTCCGTTCGCTAGGGGAAAGGGATCGACTAAGATAACTGACTACTTTTTCACCATCGGTGCTGGTTTGGGATAATACAGCTCCCAGACCAAAATCACTGGCATCGGTCTGAATTACAAAGGGACTGTCAAAATCAGGACAACACATGATCGGAGCAGAGACTAACAATTGTTTGATGGCAGAAAACGAAACTGCACATTCGGTAGTCCATAAAAATTTGTGACTTTTACATAAAAGTTTAGAGATAGGGGCAACAACTGTAGAGAAGTTGGGAATAAAGCGGCGGTACCACCCGCAAAGACCTAAAAAGCGACGGACTTCGGTAATATTAAGTGAAGGAGGAAGATCCAAAATAGCAGATACTTTTTCAGGATCTACTTGAAGACCGTTCGAATTGACGACATAACCAAGGTATTTTATTTCTGGTCGACAAAAATTGCACTTTTCACGGGAAACGGTAAGACCTGCTAACCTTAATCGCTTAAAAACCTCTTCCAAAACTTCGATATGCTTATCAAATTGTTCAGAAACTAGGACTATATCGTCTAGATATACAAAAACATAGGGTTCAAGGTCCAATCCAAGAACTCTATCGATTAATCTTTGCCAAGTAGCTGGACTATTATGAAGCCCAAAAGGCATACGGTTAAATTGAAATAAACCGCGGTTAGGTACGCTAAAAGCGGTAATAGGACGAGAAGATTCGGCTACTGGAACTTGCCAGTAAGCGCTTTTAATATCTAATGATGTCAAAAATTTGGCACCTCGTAGTTTATCCAATGTTGCAGATACCAAGGGTAACGGATACGCATCACGCTCAGTGACTTTATTTACTTTCCGATAGTCCACACAGAAACGGTACGAATTATCTTTTTTTTTGACTAACACTATCGGGGACGCCCAAGGACTAGACGAGGGACTAATAATTCCATCTTTTAACATATCGTCTAAGTCTTTATTAACAATTTTTTGTAACGCAGGGGAAATCGGGTACCATCGCTGCTTAATCGGATCGGCAGAAGTCTTGATAACATGTTCTACCATGTTAGTACATCCGAGAGTACTAGGCATATTCTGGAAAATTTTATCAACAACCTCATTAAATTTTTCTAATTGTTGCGAATTTAAATGCTGTTCGCTATTAATAGAACTAATAGTCGGATCGGTGGGACTAAAAAACCATTGTCCATGTCGCAAGTCTGGGACTAAACCTATTTTCATCCCAAAAATCTGTCCCTAAAATTAGTGATTGGGACACGGAGGGTACTACAAGTACGTCTAAAATAATAACTTTATGTTGCAGTTTTATGGGTAGGTCGTAGCTGCCCCTAATTTCACAATTTTCTCCGTTAGCTACAGTACACATTTTTAGTTTAGTAGAGTGGAGTTTTAAGTTTAAAGTTTTAATTTTCTCATATCCGGATTGACCTAAAATAGTACGGGACGCACCGCTATCTAATAATCCAAGAATAGGGATGTCAAGAATATCAATTTTCAAATAAGGTCGTTCATCATCGACAACACTAGCCAATACAAAATCAAGTTTGGCTTTCAGGGTTACATCTAAGTTAGGTGTAGGAATTTCATTACGAATGATCGGAGTCTTTGAAAACAACGAGCACGTAGACCGATCTACCGACGGCTCGAATAATCGTTTCCCGAACACTTAGGACAATTTCTAAGAGTACAATTCGGGTGACCACATCTGAAACAATGTAATTTTTTTAATTCGGTACAGATACGGGATCTGTGTCCTTCCTTATTACAATTCCAGCAAATAAGTGCCGGTCGCTTCGGTTGAATAACATCATTATGTACGGAAACAGGATTCTGCATTAACAAATCAGAATTTGTTAAAGTATTTTTAATAGGTTCAATATCCACATTGTTGTTTTCCTCAACAAGGGATAAATAGTTCTGACGTAGAGGTCTTTGATAAGCTAAGTTCGGTTCTAAAAGTAATTTGGTATTGATTGGAGGTGGGCGAAATTGTTTGGCCCTAAAATTTGTTTCTTCTATATTTTGACATAATTTAGTCAATTCTAAAACAGTATTGACCGCAGGTAAACATAACTGCGACTGGAAGTGCGGTAATAAGTTTTGCTTGATAACTTGTATACGATCTTCTTCAGATGGTACATGTCTGAGTCTTTTAAATAAATTTTCCATGACCGAAATAAATATTATTACTTTTTCATCGATACCTTGGGTACGCGCTCGAATTTCGTCTTGAAGGGCGAGTTCGTAATCGTACGGTAGAAATGCGGAACGTAAACAATGTTCAAGTTCATCCCAAGATTTAATTGTATGCTTAATTGCTCGGTACCACGTGAGAGCGGGACCACGGAAAATGTCGAACGAGGATTGATATAACAGATGTTTCGAGACACCACGCGATTCGCAGAGTTCATCGATACGTTGTAAAAAGTCATTTACGCTGGAATTACCATCATATGTTATATTCCATTTATAAATGGGCAAAAATTGTTGTATTGGTTTATGAGAAAACCATTGAAAATCGGGATATGATTTTCCAACCAAATTCGTATTAACAATAATATCATTTGGGTCACCGTGCTTTTCCAAAATTTCAGGGGTTTCGGTAGTTTCCAAAATATTTGCAGGACGACTACAATGTTGGTTCGGTGCTGGTAGTAATGGTAATAAACAATTTGGTTCATCTAATAAACTATTATTGTCAGTAGGACCATCTAGATCAATTAAAGAAATTTCTGCTTCAACAGCAGGGGTTGATGTATCCCGGTTGGGTTGCATATTAATTAACCGAGTAAGTACTAATGCCGTTTTGTCTAATAATTCATCTCGATGAATTAATTGACCTTCGTCTCCATTCAATATACGTTGAAGTCTATTTTGAATATGTACAAGTCGTGAATAAAATACGTTTATTTTCATTTACAAAATTTGATAAATTAAAATTATCAATATCACGTTCTAAATCATTAAGTTTAACTGCGCAAATCGTAAGTTCTTTACCAGGCAAAAAATTTAAATCAGAATTTGATTTCATTTCACATGACGTTTCAGACGTTAACAAATCTCTCAATAGTTTACGTTTAATTTCAACGGTAGCCTTTTTGATATGTAAGCCTCTAATTGCTAATTCATAAGTAAGCTCAGCTACTAATAAACGATAATAATCCATTTTCACAATTATTCAAAAAAATATTTCTAAAAATACCCAATTAGCTTAAAATGCATAAATACAAAAACATTCACAAGATAAACAAAACCAGTTATTTTATAAATATCTAATAATAAGTTTCTAAGCAAATTCCCCATAAAATATTCTCTTAATGAATTAACAAAAATACCGGAAAACAAGATTAAAATATGGCCAATACGTTTGGGCGTCAATTAAATGCTACACGATTGTCACACTGTTACCAATCGTAACATTTATAAAAAGAAACGTTGGCTAGATAAAGACCGCCAGGCGCTAACGCCCAAAAATAAAATATACATACAATAACGAGGACGAATAGGTATAACTGAACAGCGGAAAATACTAGGAACATTTGCCGTAACTAGATCAGTGGAGGAGGGAGTGGGTCTCACGAAACCATCCCAAAAAAGAAAGATCTGAGATCGAAAATTAATGAGCGCCACCCAATTGACATAACCTGAATTTCCGCGAACCCAATTGGGACGTTCTCCCGTCGAAAAGATACTCAAATATCCTACCATAAAATGATACTTAAATCACACATACAACTACGGAACATACCCAAATAAATACCAGTACACTATCACAATATTTACTAAATTTCTATACAATCTACAGCATCAATACATATACCTTATTGAATCAAGTTTACGTAAATTATTTACCTATTATTTTATGTATGTGAAATGACGGAATACTTAATATTAATTGTGCACTGTATGTAAAGGGGATATTGGTGCACCGATATCAGTTACACAATGTTCCAATTAGCACAATAAATTATATACAGTGGTGCACTTGTAAATATAAATAAGCGTTGATTGTTATTGATTATTGTAAAATGAATAATTAATTGTGATGGTTCAAATTGTAACTACTGAAATATTTCATAATAAAATGTACACAAATATCATTAAAAGGTTCATGCATTAACGTTATTAAATTTGTATTTAATAAACTTATAATAAAAATCATGCATAACGATACCCATCCAAGGTCGACTCAGGAGGTTGCAATGACGGAATTCCCAACAACTGCCAAGCGTCGCAGGATGACAATTGAACTTGAAGCTTATCGGGTTTCACGCTTCACAATTAAAACTCTTAAGTTAAAAGACTTAAAGCCTAAAACCTAAAATCTGAAATCTGAAATCTGAAATCTAAAATCTAAAATCTAAAACCCTACAATTTGCAATATTAGCAATCAATTGCAACACATAAATTCACATACCGTACAACGGGCAATGAACTACGATAACAATACATCGATTAGATGATGATCAATACGAACAGGAACATATGGCACCTAAAACACCTGTACAATAAAATCAATGGATTCGAATGTAATAATTAATTACCTTCAACTTCGATATGTAAATCCTCTTAACTGAGTTTATTGAGCAACCATAACAAAGTATCACCAAATAGATTGCCTCAAAACGTCCTAGAGTCACAAATCCCAAAAATGGTGGACGGCTAAACCGCATAAAGCAACAACCAGGATCGAAGTAATATCGCAAAAGCAGAAAACAAATGTTAACTTGAACTGAAAATGCGCTCTAGATATCTCATTAAATTGATTATACATTATATTCGAATCAACCAATAACATTTAAACATTTAAATTACCACGCAAGACCAATGCAACATTTCCTAATTATCCAATCATACTAGTAAATAGAGTTAGATGTACGAAAATTGAATTATAGCCTAGAAATTCGCAAAAATAATACAGAAATGTCGTTACGAGGAATTCGCCTGCAACATTGGTAGACAAGGTTGGTTCAAGATAAAATCCAGTTAAGTTTCTAGAGGGAATTTATAGCAACATTAATAAGACGGCCCAACGTCGGAGGAGATAATTACAATTCTTGTTTATTCATAGCAATATTAATATAACAGGCCAACGTAGCAGTATCATGACTACATGAGTGCTAACTCTCCTAGTCGTTATTAAATGTTCCTTGAACATTAAATTAACCCAGTTATGTGTATAAAAAATTATAAAGCTAACAAGTAACTCTACTTTCTAAAAGTATTAGTGTTTTCTAGACAATTTCTTTAACGTATTAATGATTTCTTGCTTTCACCACATGCACGCAACTAGTATTTGGAGATACTAATACTAAAATGTTGCAAGTAATTTCTTTTAAGTTGCAGTGGCTAAAGCAAAATTCCAATACTTTTCATATTCCTTTTCAGATGAAGATATTGTGGTTGCCCAGGCTTTGCAGTTCTTTATAGCCGGATTCGAAACAACTGGAAATACAATTTCGTTTACACTATATGAACTTGCTGCTAACGTAGAAATCCAAAGACGCTTAAGAGCGGAAATTAAGAAAACGCTGGAAGTTCATGGAAAAACATCCTATGAAGCCATTATGGATATGAGATACTTGGACAGTGTATTAAACGGTAACAAAATTTATTAATAGTTTAGGAAGGTATTTTTCAACATGGCTTTACAATCTTTCACCTAGTATATGTACAAGAAATTGGATAGTTTTAAAAATGTATTCCATAACAGCAGATGATTAAATTTGTTTGGAACAAAATAGTGATCAGTTTGCTATAAACGCATGAAATTATTGAAAGCGAGTACAGACTTGCTTGTGATGAGTTTACTTTTTTGTATTAACAAAAGATGACATAATAGCAATGTTGTTATACTATAACACCATGTTAGTGAACAGCTGAAGGTAAGTGGCTTTATCGAACGTACATGTACTTGTAGGTGTTCAAAGAAACATTCTCAAGATTAGCTTATTTATTAATGTAAGATAAACTACAGTTTTTCGGTTTTGAGATACGCAATTGAAGAACCATCAACTAAGTGTTAATTATTTATAAGGAGAAATCGATAAATAACTAAATTTTATTAACCTAAACCAAAAAGAGATTAAATGTATGAGTGTACTTATTGCCAATCTACAGCGAGGAAAAACCTGTGACTTTGTTGTGTGTGCAACTTACATTAGAAAGGTTTACTTGTACCTTCACATAAAACTCATAAAAGTGATAGAATCATAAACATGATTCAAAGATATAAACTTTACCTTAATAAAATATATCCCTTAAAAACAATTATTGATTCGTCCTTGTAGCACCTAAACTGTAACTACTGAAAGAGAACTTTTATGTATAAAAAGACTTTACATCGTAAGATGAAGTATCCTAAGCAAGTAGCACTGATTTGTCGTTCTTACCGTATACAGTATATTATATACAAATAACGCCTGGAGTTTCAACAATACAAACAATGAAGTACCTTTCGGTCAATAAATAAGTAGTGCCAGACCAACCCGTTTTTCTGCAGCGTCACAATGACCTTCTCCAACTATGCATTGTACGAACCTTCTGGTAAATACTCCCTGTATGTTTGTAGTGGTTTGTTTAGCATTCTTCTTAATCTTCTTTGGAATGAAACTCATAGTTTTTAAAATCTATTTTATTTACGTTTCGATCCATGACCTAGAATCGTTGTCAAAATAATAAAAACTTCAAGTTTGACATTTATGACATAAATTGAAGGTGACTTTGATTTATTGATGTTTCAAATATTTGGTTTGAGTACACTAAGCAAAAATTTTTAAAGTTTAAAAGAATGATTGCCTTCAATTTGTGTTACGGCCTGGGACCGACTTGTATGAGGTAGCCAATACGCTTAACGTGAAATCAGCTGATTAATTTTTATTGGTGAATTTATATAAATTCAATAATTTTGAAAAAATTTTTAACATGTTTCTATTTATACAATTGAGAGGATGGTTATTAAAGAAGTGTGCGATTGCGTTACCGTAAGGGATAAGCAGTCGTTTTTTTATAATTATTTTGAGGGAGGGAAAATCATTATGATTTAGGCTACCTCTTTGGTAGATTTTAACATGGTTCTGAGGCGACCCTATGGCGGGTTTACACTTGTCAGATACCAATGTTGTTCTATGAAGATTGTGTATGGTTCTGAGGCGACCCTAAGACGGGTTTACACTTGTCAGATACCAATACTGTTCAACGGATATTGTATATGGTTTTGAGGTAACCCTATTGCGGGTTCACACTTGTCAGAGACTAATGCTGTTTTACAGGAGTTGTTGATACGCTTATTGTTATGTAATTAGTTATTGTATGTATAAATAGAAATCATGTATGTAGGCTGTATTTCATGTTAATATCGCAAGGAAAACCCAGCAAAAACTTGCAATGCTATATAGATATTGTGGGCATTTGATTTTCATTTGTTATTTCTTTTGTTATTTCTTTTAGTAATGGAATCCATTGTTTACTGAAAGTCACGGATTCGTTTGCAACGCAGTTATTTTTATGTAGCGTTATATAAGCAGCTTCTTTGATTTTGCGTTTTTGCTGGTTTTCTTCTTTGTCGATAATTTTTGCGTCCTCCCATTTTATTTTATGACTGGAGTCCCATGCATGTTGGCATATCATAGATTTTTCAAATTTTCTATTTTTTATATATGATTTATGTTCTTTTAATCGAACTTTCCCCTATATAAAACTTGTTACATTCGCACGGTATTTTGTAGATGCAGTTTTTTGAACTTTGTATTGCGTTTTTGGGTTTTGTTTTTGTTAATTGTGCTCTTAGTGTATTGTTGGTTCTAAATACTGTTTTAATTCTAAATTTGTTTCCTATTCTTTGGATTTTTTCGGAGAATCCTTTTATGTATGGTATTGAGAGCATTTTTTGGTGTGAATCGTTGATTTTGTTTTCTTTTTCTTTATTTTTAGGATTTTTATTCATTTCTTTCTCTATTATTTTTTAGGATATTGGTTTTCTATTAGTGTACATTTGATTAGGTCTTTCGCTTTCTTTAAAATTTCTTCGTTTGATGATATTAATTTTGCTGTATCATACATGGTTTTGATAATTCCTCGTTTGACACATTGTGGGTGATTTGAATCAAAGTTTAAGTATCTGTTTGTGTGCGTTGGTTTTCTATATACCGATGTATTAATTGTTGTATCGTTTTTGCTAACTAGAACATCTAAAAATGGAAGTTTTCCATGTTGTTCTAATTTATATGTGAATTTAATAGTTGATTCTATTTTGTTAATGGACTCTACAAAGTTTTTAATTAGTTCTGTATTATGAGGCCAAATAGCATAGACATCATCTACGTATCTCCACCAGATTAGTGGTTTCAATTTTTGTGTGAATATTACATCTTTTTCGAATTCCTCCATGAATATATTACTAAAGATTGGAGATAGTGAACTTCCCATTGCCATTCCAAAGTTTTGTTTGTAGAATTGATCACTTATTTGAAAATATGTGGTATTGACGCATAAGTCAAGTAATTCCATAATCGATGATATACTTAGTTTTGTTCTTTCTTTAAGGTTGCCATCTTTTTCTAGTTTGTTTTTTATAATATTAAGCGTTTTGTTTATAGGGACATTTGTGAAGAGATTTACTACATCAAAACTTACCATTGTGTGTGTATTTTCAATTTTTATGTTTGATAATTTTTCTAAAAAGTGTTGGTTGTTTTTTATGAAAGAATCCGTTTTGCCTGCTAATGGATTTATAATTTTTAGGAGAAATTTTGCTAAATTATGGCATGGTGAATCTATGGAGCTTACGATATATATATATATATATATATATATATATATATATATATAAATTCACCAATAAAAATTAATCAGCTGATTTCACGTTAAGCGTATTGGCTACCTAAAACAAGTCGGTCCCAGGCCGTAACACAAATTGAAGGCAATCATTCTTTTAAACTTTAAAAATTTTTGCTTAGTGTTCTCAAACCAAATATTTCAAACATCAATAAATCAAAGTCACCTTCAATTTAAGTCATAAATGTCAAACTTGAAGTTTTTATTATTTTGACAACGATCCTAGGTCATGGATCGAAACGTAAATAAAATAGATTTTAAAAACTATGAGTGGTTTCATTCCCAAAGAAGATTAAGAAGAACCTTCTGGTATAATCGTAGACATGAATCAGATAATTGAACTTAGCTCAAATTATATCTGGCTGGAGTTTCTATACAAAGTGCTATTGAAATCCTTCTGGATCATATCCATACTGCAATATGCCTACGCACAACGCACTACTTGCTTTTCAATACTCGTTGGTAAAATTCTATGTTCCATGCAATTTCGAATTAAAACTAACCCTTCGATTAAGATTAAATATAACTCTGAATAACTGTTAATAATCAATAATGAAAAAGTGAATTGAATGAATTCAAGAATCCGTTAAGTGTTTTTATATAGGTAGTTTCGAGTCAATTTTTGTACTTCCACGCTTAGTAGTGTCGGTGTTTTACCACCTGATGGCGGTATTATTTACTTTTGTTATGATACAGAGATTCCTTCGAAATTATATCTGTATAAAAGCTTTGATTACTTCATAGGGTTGTTCGAAACTAATTCGCTCTGAAGAAGCTTAAGGAGGCTGGAACCGACCGGTCAGTGGATGGTTCCTCCACTTGTGAAGCAATAAAACTATTGTTTTGTTAATGGCTATACAACTATTAACCCGATTTGTATAGGTCAATAAGCTCTTTTTATTATTTTCATAAGAGTTTGTTTACAGATACATCTTATTTTATATAAATTATTCTACACACTTTCTTATTGCGGACTACAAATAGCTTGTTTTATATATATATATATATATATATATATATATATATATATATTACTGTGAATCCTCTCTATTATTCTGGAACTAAGGTTGTCGAATCGAGCCCCAGCGTTGGGCCGTCATAAATATGCTGTGAAATGTACAAAAAGCCTCGCCAGTTTCCTGGAATAAAATCACAAAAAAATTTTATTTTGAACTCGAGCCTCACTTTTGGGCGCTACGATTTGCTGTGATTCTCTTCTGATAATCGCCTCTGTCCTCTTTCCGCCTCGGCTGCTCCCCTAGATAACTTTCATCCTCATTCATAAAAAAACAAACACATTCCTACCACAAACACCAACGTTAACTCTATTTACATCAATATTCACAATACATTAAAATTTCAAAATTAAAATTCAGCATAAATTTCAGAATCAGAAAATTTCAAGATTAAATTTGTTATCATTTTAATGTGCATCCAGAATTAAAGTCCTTGTAGGATGCCTACTAATTAATTTAACAATATTGGCAGACCTGAGTCTGAGTACAAAGGGAGCATCTCCCACCCCTTCACGTTAATTAACCAGGTTCGTCTAATTGAGCTCAAAGACATACCCAAATTTTCATCATAATCCAGAACATAAATACTAAATACTCCTTTCTACTTAAACAAGAAAATTTCACCTTAAAATTAAAAATTTGTTGTTAGTACAAATTCACTACCGTCCATTTTAAGTAAACAAATTATAAAGTTATTCAACACACACCAAAACATCAAAAATCAAACAACAAAGCATAAGTTACCTGAAGGTTAATGCACTCGTGGCTCCAATGTACATCGTCCTCTGTTAATCACACCATTCCAACTGGGTTATGTATAGGTCCTCGGATTACTGGTCGCCTTTAAAAATTTTCTACACCAGCATTCATCTAAAGTTGTTTCAGGGCTTTTCCGGAACTCATCTGTGTATATCTGAATCTTGTTTTGTGGATCCAGTCACGTTTACGAATCATTTAATTATTAACACCCCCGAAAATAGCAAAGAAATTCATACTTCTTTCACGCTATACCCAAAACTGCCTACTTTTGTGTATTCATTTATCGTTGCAAATTTGGCTAATTGGTACAGTAATGCTCGCAAATATAACTAAACTTTATTACCTTGTATCTTCTTTACTAAGTGCACTAATGCATACTAACTTGTATCGTAGCACGTAAATAGCAAACTGTTTTAAAGCAAACTGTTTAAAGTATTCAATCAAAATCGAAAATCCAAGAGCACTTTTTAAAGCATCGAATAATCAAAATCTAAGAGAGCGAAACTGTTTAAAGTCCGGGTTTATATAGTGGTTAGCCTGTTCGTCGCTTTTGTCCCCAAAACGGACAATTCTTAGAATTTCGCATTCTACGTTCCCTTTTCGATAGTCGGGCACGCGATTCTATTAACTTTGCACACGCGCCAGTTGAAAATCTGAGAAATTTTCCACACGGCACGCAACCACGTCCGAGAATAACTAATTAATTTTGTATCGAAATCGTTACGTTTACACCTCTCATATCTGCATCTGATTACAACCAATCGTAGCTCTCGTGACGTTGCTCCAATCACGCCTTTAATTATTATTGTCTCTGCTTGACGCATTTTCTCTTTCCTTTTCTACCTTGGTCTGAGTGGTGCAAATCGATACTCTTTATTATCGGCTGTGTACAATCCACGTGGACTGTTAAATAACCCACTTTATTAGCATTTCCCGTGAATATTAAGCGACTGTTTCTCCAACATTCTATGTAACCATTTGTTATATACAAAATTTAAGCAGAACGTGCCTTTTAAAAATACGCAGGTGTTCAAACGTAATACTTCTAAATAACACTTCTACGATTTGAATACTATTGGGTTTTTACAAGCTTTTATGCATATTATATGTTACTAACGGTTCAATTAACTCCAATTAAAATAATAATGAATGGCGTTGACTTTTACCCTTTAATTTTTAGTGAATCCTAATTAAATATTAATTATTATTTTTTTATTATTATTTTTTTACAAAAAATTCTTCCTCGTCACATCACCGACAGAACTAACAGATGGAGAGATTTATTAACACTTTCTAACCACCGTTTCAATACCAGGGTTAACAATTTTATTATCAGGTCTAGTATTACTCTTTTAAATTTGGAAATTGAAATTACACATTCTAAAATTAACTTTTGGTCAAGAAAATTAACATCTATAAAAGATTCCCTTCAGGCACCTTTAACCTCAGAAATATTTTTCGAATTCAACAAAAAACAATTTATTTCTTACAAAAAGTTATTAAAAAAGCACAAACAAATTTTGTTTAAAAAATTTCAGTCATTAAAAAAGCTCAATACTCAATGTAATAAACTATTTTATAATAAGGATAAATGGATAGTGAACTTGAGTGATAAATTAGTGCCGATCGATATCCTTAATTTTTTGTCACTAGGATCAAAATTTATATTAAAGACTAATATTAGCGACATTAATATGGGAAAAATGTTGGGTCATGTTGAAAACATTTTGGACAATCATGAACTTTCGCAACAAGAAAAAAACAACTTACGAGCTAGAGTTACCAATTGCATCACTAATTATATCAGTAATCCAAAAAACAGAAACATTTGTAATGTAGATTCAATTTTGTATTTAAAAGTGAAGAAGTTTCTCAAGGAAAATTCAGACATTATTGTTACAAAAGCTGATAAAGGAGCTGTCACTGTAATTTTAAATAAAAAAGACTACATACAAAAATCTTTAGAGTTGCTTGATAATAATCACATTTATCAAGTAATTCATAAAGATCCTACTTTCATGGTACAAAAAAAAAGTCAATGATCATATCAAAATTTTACATTCTAAACATCTGATTTCAGACTTTCAAAAAAAGGAGCTAACAATAACTGATTCTGTACCCGGAAAGAATTATGGTCTTCCAAAGATTCATAACGATAATTGTCCATTACGACCAATAATTTCCACTCTTAATACTCCAACGTATCAATTAGCAGTATTTATTGCAAAAATTCTTCAAACCGCTTTTCCTCTTCAAGGATATAATACTTTTACTTTTGTTGCACAATTCCGTCGATTTGAATTACCTGAAAATCACATTTTACTCTCATTGGACGTTTCCTCCCTCTTCACTAATATACTTTTAGACACGGCATTGAACTTAATTTCTAATAAATGGGATAACATCAAACCACATACCACCCTTTCAAAATCATTGTTTCCGGCATCTATTACACTAATTTTCAATAACACATTTTGTTTTCCAAGACGTTTTTTATTTACAAAAATTTGGTACCCCATGGATTCCCCATTATCGCCTATAATTGTCCAAATAATAATGGATCATTTGCTAGACTCTGTCATACTTAATTTGAATTTTAAAATGTTTTTTCTTGTGAAATATGTGGATGACATCTTATGTTCAGCTCCACCTGAAAAAATACCACATATTTTAGATTGTTTTAATACTTTCAATCAACATCTTAAGTTTACCTATGTACTAGAAGTTGAAGAAAATTCCATTTCTAGACACTCTAGTCATCCGAGATTCAGCAAATAAATGGTTATTTGATTATTATAAAAAACCCACGAACTCTGGAAGATATATAAATTATTTCTCCAATCATTCTTTTGGCCATAAGATTAACACTGCACTTGCTCTAAAACACAAGATACAGATGATTGCAGAACCACAGTTTATAAAGAAAAACCTACAAATGTTAGAAATGATCCTTTGCAATAATGTATACCCCAAACAACTGGTTAAAAAATTAGATTACACCAACATACGTTTTAGCAATATTGAACCCAAGCCTATCACTTTGATTTATAAAAAATTACCTTTTATACAAACTTTATCTCCTTTGTTAGCAAGAATTTTACGTCAACCAAATCTCTCACTAGTAAATATTTATGAAAAATCAATGAGAAACTTTTTTACAAGATTGAAAGGCAAAACTAACATACTATTTAGAAGTAATGTTATTTATAAAATAACTTGTTCCTGTGGAAAAACCTATATCGGGAACACCACCCAATGGCTAAAAATTTCGTATTATTCAACACAGGTCTGATGCAAAATTACATAAAAACAGCTGTGCTTTGTCTCAACACATCAGTAACACCCTTCACACTCCAAATTATAAAGAGGTAGTTATCTTAGATTCTGAAACTAATTATAAAATGAGGCTTTTCTTAGAGGCTTACTATATATGCAATGAACTTAATGCAATTAACTTCAGACAAGATACACAAAATTTGCACCTAATCAGCTTTTTATTATAACTTAATAGGCTACATATGATTCACGCATTCTTTTCATAATTGTTTCAGTCATTACTTGTCACTTGTCATTATAATATGTATTAATGACAATCTTGTATTAGAATGACTTTCTACACCCTAATGAGTGCTCCATTTTGATATTTTGAGTTGGGACCTTACCATTTCAATTTTGTTGGTGTTTAACTATATATATGTATTTCTGCATTAACAACTTTTAAGTAAATATTTTTAATCTTTCACTAACTGTCGTTCTACATGTCAATTTTTTGCAGTTACTTTGAAAAAGGCAAAAACCTTTGCCGAAACGTAAGGTCTTAATTAAATGTTATGCTAAATACAATATTGCATTTTGATTTGGACTACATCATCCCAATTTTTATCAATAACACTAATTTAAAAAAACAAAATATTAGACCAGTCCATTAACTAAGAGTGAAGCTTATATTTATATATATATATATATATATATATATATATATATTAATATATATATATATATATATATATATATATATCTCCTTCCACTGGGCACAACTTTAATCTATTTTTTTTTTACATTGGGTGACACCTGAAAAATTATGTCTGTGTACACCTCTTTGGTTTGGAAAACGATTACCTGCGTTATTAAGCAACCAAACAATCAGGCAAACAATTCTTTTTTCATTAATACAATTTTACCTCGCTATGTGGCCTAATAACTTAAAAACAAACCCCAAGAGCCTTCTGTTCAATGCCCTAAAACAGTTATTTTTGTTTACCACGGCTTAGCTCTGTTAACTTTAAGCTTGAAACTCTACTCAAGGTAAATTTTAATTAAAATTTAATAAAATTACAAACGCATCACTTTATCTGTGGGTATTCAGATAAAGAAAAATGTTATGGCTTAGCGCCCTCTTCTGAATCTAACTCAACTCTTAAGATATTTATTATACCACTGGTGTTGACTTTACAGAAATCACTTTATCTCAAAGCAAATGGCTGATCTGTTTGTTTACAAGCAATTATAAATTTTTACTTTTATTCGGGATTATTAGGTTTAACGTACTTACGCTTATAAAAAGATAACACCTGTAGTCCTTTGTTCTGTTGGAGTGCCATTCACACTTGTATTATGGAGGATTCTCAGAATACCAGGTAAATCTATTAATAAAAATGGTTTTAGTACCAAGACATTTGTTTTAGCACACTCAGAATAAAATGGATATAAATCAGAATGTTAAATATTGATACAATGAATACTTAATTGATGCAGATATCCTCAGCACTAACTGGTATTAAATTTTCTTGCTTCTGGATCTCGACCACAAAAACACCAACTTTGCAAAATTGTTTGTTCTGCTGCTTGCAAATAAATAACTCTGACGACTTCTTGCTATCTGGGACACCTTTGCTACACCAACAGGTTATATTTTATCTTGGGGCTCCTGAACAAAATCTCAATCTCCTAATATTTTAGTAGTACACGGATTGCATGTATAATCGTAGCCACTATTACATGAAGCCTTGCTCGCTTTGGAAACAATTTCAATTTTATTTTCAAATTAAATAAAGCAAGAGCTCAGTAAAAACACAACTTTTATTTTCAGAATATCATTGTAAAATCATTTATAAATCAACAAACTTTTTGTAACCTAGTTACACCTTAGGTTTCTTTTCTTCTTGGTGCCAACTATTATATATATTTTACATAAATCATAAACACAGAAACTATTTCTAAACAAATCACTGGATTAAATTACATATCAAAATTCTAATATTACACATCATAAACTTCTCATTGGTTAAAATGTCCAATAGGTTAAACATGCCTTAAATGCTAAAATTGCTTTTACAAATTACATACACATTTTCTTTTTTATAGTAATACTATATAAATGCTACAACTACTAACAGATCATTCAAACTACACAAAATGGACTTATTTTATCGGTTAACCTCTTACACTTGCGTTGGATGCTCAAATAAAGTACAAAATCGTTTTTTATAGTTACATAAACCTTTTTTAAACATACAGTGATATTCTATATATGCTCCAACTACTACTATACCCTCCAATCACCAAGAAAAGGTTTCTATCTTTTTCAGAACACAAGTACGCAGCCAAGATAAATTTCACGTTAGAAAAAGTGTCCTGTATGGAACTCAATTTTTATTTTACTTTAATCTACAGCCATGTATCAAGCAAAGCACAAATGTTCATTTCAAATCGAGCCAGTAATTGAAAGATGGAAAATATAAGGTCTTGGACAGGACTTGAACCTGTATGCTGGTTTTGCCGGAACCATGCGTTTACCAATTACGTCACCGAGACCGTTGTATATGTTTAGATTGTAGTACTAACGACAGAAAAACATGATGTTAAGCTAACAAAAAGTCATTATCAGATGCGCACGAGGAGAATGCATGATATCTCCTGGGCAAATAAATTAGTAACTATAAGATCTCATAAGTAGTTCAAGAAAATGATGATGTTATTAGTCTAATTAAGAATAGATGTTTGAAAGTTCAAGAAATAGTTGAAATAGTGTCAAAGGACAATGCACAAGATACTATTTGCATATAAAGACAAAACTCAGCTACAATGATCAGATTGAGGAAGATACAGGCAGATTTAGTTACAATTATTGAAAAAGGTTCAAAGGTTCCGACTAGAAGAAAAAGTGAAATTAAAATGTGTTGTAAGTAACCTTTTCTTATCTATACAGGACAATTTGAACATATCTGGTACCAACGACCGTAAAATAAGAATCTAAGTAAATGTATCGGTTTCGCTGTTCTTGGAATGGTGTTTTCCTTTACTACTATTACAATTTCATTTGCTTGAAATAATTTTTGACTTCAAACTACTTGAAAAACTGCTGTCAAAATTTCAATACTTGTAGTTAAATACGGTTCCTTAGAACTGGAAACAAATGATTGTATTGAAATGTTATATTCGTAAAGCCTGTTGAAGTAATACTTCACCCTTATAAAATTTTAAACTTTTAAAAAGTATTTCAGGTTCTCACATATTGCAAAAACATAGTAACACAGCAATTCAATTGTTTTAGAAACACTTCGAATATACCCGCCATTAACATTTATTGATCGCCGTTGCCAGAAAACCTACACCATACCAGATACCAACGTTACTATAAAGGAGGGAATTCCAGTTTATATTTCATTGCTAGGTCTTCATATGGATCCGGCATATTTTTCAGAACCAGAAAAGTTTAATCCAGATCGGTTTTCAGATGAAAACAAGGGTTCAATAAAGCCCTTTACTTATATGCCATTTGGTGAAGGTCCAAGGAATTGCATAGGTGCGTCGTAAGGTTTTATTATCAATTGCTTTATAATGAAATAATTCTAGGTGCAAGATTTGGATCCGTCACTGCAAAAGCGGCTATAATCGCCATTGTATCTAACTTTGAGTTAGAACTTGATCCCAGGACGCCATATCCGATGATCTTTGATCCTAAATCTGGTTTTTTGATGTCTCCTAAAGGTGGTGTGATTTACCTACGATACAAGCTATGCACACAAGAAATTGAATAATGACGCATTTTTTAAACTCATATTTTATCATTTATTATATCATATGTATTATGTTTAACGTAAAAAGTAAATGCAAATATCTACGTACAATTTTCAATGATTTTACTTATTGCAAGATTACAAAATACTAGAGCCGATTGACCAAACACCAGTTACCGTTTTTCTGTAAAGAATAGAAGTTAT
This sequence comes from Platerodrilus igneus, assembly GCA_036346225.1. NCBI lineage: Eukaryota > Metazoa > Arthropoda > Insecta > Coleoptera > Lycidae > Platerodrilus > Platerodrilus igneus. The sequence goes on from JARFIW010001555.1 coordinate 1,733,027, forward strand.
AGTTTGGACGCATGTGACATTAAACTACTTGTTCGGTAATTTTTACATCTGTTTGTTTTAGATCTTTCGGTATCTTTATAAAAGTACGTATAGGAGTATGTAACCAACCATACACCTAACCAACTGACCAAAAAGCACGCAGCACTCAAACAGATAGCATTCACGTATAAAACACCCCTCAATCACTAATGAGCTCGTATAACACTCTTCGAATACAAAATAGAACCGTCCGAACGTACGATACAAACAAAACCTCGGATAAAAAAGCTGTAAACGCTAGAGGAACTTACTTCTTCTTGTTCTCTTGCAAAGCAAACCACCAAACTTCTAGAAGGGACCTCAAGATCAGTGCAAAATGAAAGTCACCAAGCTCTTCGTGCACTAACGGTTTTCTTTCACATTATCTCGTTTGGACCAGCAAATCTAACGGAATAAAAGAAGTGAACTATAACAACACAATGGACAGTATTTCGCCATAACTTGGACCGATTTACCTCCAAAGCCACTACTGCATCAAGACCACTTCTTGTAACACGTAGCGCCAACAATCATGGTATGATTGAGAACATTCCACGATAAGCCCACTTTAATTTCTACAAACCACAAAAGTCGCTCGTACGTCAGCGACCGCTAAGAGCTGCTAAGTAACGAAGCTCATCGACATCCGACTTTGACGGGGTGTCACTTGCATTCAACGTATCTCGCACCAGGGTTACTTACAACCATAAACATCTTTACCTAGCACCTCCGTCGTACAGCTGCAAACATAAAAACTGGTTTAGCAACTTTACAAACTAAAGTGTTTTCAATTCCAGTGTTAAGACATTTGCAATTTAATTAGGCACACAATACTTGTAAATATTTTCTGTGTTTGTCATGCCTTTAATGTTAATGTTACATCAATATTTAACTTGTAAAAAAATGTTGTCTTAACGAGGTGACTACAGACAATTAGAACACTACACATTTTTCCTAAAAATTTTGTAGTGTTCCTCAGTTCAATACATTTTTAAAAATCTCAAGTGTCTGTTTTACGCTGTTTCTAACTAAAGTATTAGTAATTTTGTCAATATGTGTTACGCGGCTGAAAACAAAACTTGAATTTTTTTTTATATTTCTTAATATTTTTTCAGTTTCAAGCTACAATAAGCCAAACTTAATTCCGACGTCGATTACTATATTTAAGCCAAAAAAAAATAGTCGATCAAATGGCTAGTAAGAACGGGAATTCTCCAATAATACAAACGGCTAACCTGAATGTTTAGTTAGGGGTTAGATAATGAGAGTGGTCATAGGCCAATCTGTTGACTCCGACAACAAAAACAAAGGGCGCGTCTGCATCTATAAAAACCAACGAATCTCCATAAAGATAGTATACTACTCTACGAAAAGATACTGAGCTCAAGTGTCACAGAGACTACAAATACTGATAAGGCATAAAACATTACTTGTTACCGAACCACTAAAATTTCCACAAAGGGATCTCTTCAACTTACCTTAATGCTCTACCCGAAAGAAAATACATGATATTTAATTATATAAATGACCTTTCCATAACTTAATCAATTTTCTAATAAAGGGTTATTTAGGTATGACTTTATAATATATTGTGAATTAAATTTTCATTTCGTATTTATTGCTATGAAATTCGCCCCACGATTGGGCGTACCATATTTATTGCTATAAAATTGCCTTTATTATTTTAAGCCCCAATGTTGGGCGTCTTATTTATTTGCTGTGATATTCTTTTTATTGCTGTGCTATTCGCCCCATTTGATATACAATGTTAAATTAGGATTTTTGCCCCGACTAGCTTACTGAATAAATCTTATTGAATCAAATAAAGCAATTCTATAACACACAATATAATAATTGACAATATTTACAACGCTCAAAATTTTTTTTTTGTACAAAATATCTACATATACGAGATTTATGCTTTTTCTGAGAGCCATCAAAAATATCTTTTAATTATATTCAGGGACCTTGGAACGTTCCAAGATACTTTCCTCTGTTTTCATATTATTTAAGTGACTTTTCTGATGATTCTTACAAATATACAATGCATAGCAAATATTAAATTGAAAACAGTCTTGCAATAATACAGTGTATTAAAAAAATTGCTAATCTGGAATGGGTTCTGGAGTTCCATCCTAGCCTATGATCTGCATCCCCTTGCGTGTCCGCTGTGTTTATTGGTATGCCGGCCCCACATAAGAATTGCCTCCCATAAATCGCTTCTAATTAAAATTGTACCAAATTACAGTACATCCAAAATAAAACGTCCCAAATTAGAATATGTCCAAATTAAAATATGTCCAAATTAAAATCTCCAACATCCCAAATTGGAATGTGTCCAAATTAGAATATCACCAAAATTAAACGTCCCAAATCAGAATGTGTCCAAATTAAATATCACCAAAATTAAAATATCACCAAAGTTAGAATATGTCCATTTTAAAATATTACCAAAATTAGAATATCATCAAAGTTAGAATATCACCAAAGTTAGAATATGTCCATTTTAAAATATCACCAAAATTAGAATATCACCAAAGTTAGAAGCCCTGTTTTGTTAATATTAGAAATGAATTTAATTAAATTGTGTAACTTACGTCTATCTATAGATCGGTTTATATTTCGTTGCACAAATTCTCGCACTTTTAAATCTGATTTGTTTAATTTTTATTTCACTAATTGCGTGAGTTTTTAACACTTTCAAACATAGTTGTTGCTCAGTTAAATATAGACCAAAATGTCGTTCAGTTTCTATCGTATATATAAGCCCTTCCTCCAATTGTTTTTGCATTAGCGTATTTACAATCTAAGCTGATACTTTTGCCTTATCTAACAAAACTCGGAATTTTTAGAAATTACTTAGTTTAAATCTTCGACGAATGATCTGTTCGTCACGTCCGCATTCAGCATATTGCAGTATTATTCGAGGATTTCCAACTTTTGGCTTTTCATTAACTTACGTATTCGATGTTTGTTAATTTATCATATAATTGAACCGCCTGGTGTTTATTTGTTTTCCACAGAATATTGGTTTTCTGAACAAATGTGTTCTTCTCTAGTCACATAACGATTTTCTAATAATGAATTATTTAGGATGTGTTTACTTTGATATTTTCGACGCAATTGTTAAATATTTGCAACCCCGGTAATTTAATTTTGATGCAATTTGTTGCGTTTTAAAATCTTATCTTTACTTGTAAACTATACTTAGAGATATGTATGTTCTTATGCATTTAATTCCGCGTATTTTATATACAGTGTCCTCTTAATTAACATTATGTAGAGTGACCGATTTACTCTTATAATTTCTGGAATTATTTGCTTTTCTTAAAGTTGAAATTGTTTATATTTATTCTACGACCCTTAAACACGTGACGCCTACATATAACACTTGCTTCAATTCAAAACTAAACGACCTCCATTTGAACTTCAGCAATTAAACCAATTTATAGTATTTCCAATTTTTTCCTGGTTATAAATCTGCCAATTAAGTTTGAAGACGAATGCTAGGTCATTACCAGATTTAAGTATCAGCACAAATTGAAAATCTAAATTTTAATTTCTTTTTGTTAAATTGCTGTATTTTTTCCTACACTAATTTTAATTTCAATTTTACTTTTCCTTTTTGCTGCACTAAAAGCATTATAACATCTTAGCGTTATAATTCACTACAATAACGGCTTACTACTGATTATTACAAAGATGACAACTTCATGCCACGACAACATAAATACAATTGCTCACGCTATAGGCGATTGCTTTTTCACGAGAAATTTTACATCTAACTCCAAAAGGCTTTTATCAAAAATATGAGCCTCTAGTTCATAAAATTCTATTACCCAAATCTATGGAACCACCCCGTGCTTTAAAGCGACATGCTTAGCAAGTGCAAGATGTCCATTTTTGGATACTTTTACAAGATATCTCACTTATTTTTAAAGATAGAGGGTTGCGGTTTTCGCAACACTTTTTTTTGTAAAACTAAACAAGTCGCCATCAAAATTTTCATAACCCTCTTTGTTTTTGAGATACAGGGTAAAATTCAAAATTTTTACTTTTGGGACATTCCCCGTATCTCGGTTATTTTTTAACTTATTACAGAAGTGATAAGATATTCTTATAGAACTTTTCCTGTAGATTCTAGTGGCTAGTTTGTTTCTTTCCTACGACATTCGTCTTTTAATTATGAAGCAAACATATATTTTTTTAACTAGGACACTATATATTTTTATCTAATTAAATTAAGCATTTTAGGGCTTTTCAAAATTGTATAATAAGGTTAATTTATTTTGAAAAATAACTGAATAAACAACACTTTTGTCAAAATAATGTTATTTAATAGTAGGCTATGGCAACAGTAAACTTTTAACCACGGCGTTAATGAAACAAACGAAAATAATACTAGACATTGGTATCAAGAAAATCATCATCTTGTATTTGAGCGTGAGCAGCAGGGTAGGTTCGGTTTCAGCGTCGCATGTTTTATTTTAGGTCGCCAAATAGCATACAGAATTTATGTCTTACAGGAGACCGATACATGGAAATTTTGCAAGATATAGGTACTGAACTCATACATAATGTTCCACTGGCTCCTTTGAACACTGTGTATTTTCAGCAAGACGAATCGCCTGTTCATAATTCCCTGAGAATTCGCCTCTTTTCAGAAAATCATTTTTCCAACAAATTGAATAGGCACTAATGGGCCAATAAGATGGCCCCCGCAATCGCCGATCTGCCGGTTCTGGAATTTTTCTTTTTGGGGTTACTTACAAAACAAAGTTTATGCCAAGCGCCATCGCAACCCGACATGAACTTCGTGAAGCCATTACCCTGGACTTTCAAAATATACAAAGACGTTCCATACTTCTGTTAAAAGCTCTAAAACGAATAAGCAATCCGTGCGAGTTGTGTATTATAGAAAATGGTAATCATTTTGAGCAATTTCCATAGTATTATTATATGTTGTTGTGTTGTTGTTGTTAATGTATGTTATATAAAAAAACCTATAATTACTATTTATACTGAGAAAAGTGTAGTTTATTCAGTTATTTCTCAAAATAAGTATAGACTATTATATGTTTTTGAAAAGCCTAAAAAATGCTTAATTTAATTAGTTAAAAATCTATAGGGTGTCCTATTTAAAAAAACATATGTTTGCTCCATAATTAAAAAACGAATGGCGCAGGAAAGAAACAAACTACGCCACTAGATTCTACAGAAAAAGTTCTATAAGAATACTTTATCACCTCTGTAATAAGTTAAAAAACAACAGAGATACGAGAAATGTCCCAAAAGTAAAAATTTTGAATTTTACTTTGTATCTCAAAAACAAAGAGTCATGAAAATTTTGTTGGCGGTATGTTTAGTTTCCCAAAAAAAAGATTTTGTGTTGCGAAAACCTCAACCCTCTATCTTCAAAAATAAGCGAGATACCTTGCAAAAGTGTCCAAAAATGGACACCCTGTACACCGAAACTATTATACGAATTTTAAGGTAAATCTTTTTCAGTAGCTACATTATATTAGTAATGTGTTAACGAAGCATCGGAAATTAAATTCGTTACCCTTCTCCTACTATTGGAAATCACTGGACTCATCTTACATATCGACCAATTCCGATTTTTGGAAATACATTTCAAGTGCTAACTTTATAAAGGAATTTAGTTCTTGTTGATAAAATAAGGCAAAAAAATTTATCGGATCATTTTTCTCTTTGATCGAGCATTTCTATTAATTCGTGATCTTTATCACATCAAAAGCATTTTAATTAGAGATTTTTAATATTTTGGCAAAAGAATTATCTACGTGAATAAGCAAACCCCGAGTGGAAAGATCTACGACCTTGTATTTACTTCAAGTAAAAGAAAGAGTATATTGAGCTTAATGGTTGATGCTTCGGTAGATTTAAATGGGTTCATTGAGAATGTATGTTAAATGCTGATGGAATAGTTTAAAGTAGAAACACGAGTACAAAATACACAACCGATGTTATTTCATTATGAGCCGTTGAAGTAAATTCTCAGCGTTTCATATTCAAAGACTCTAAATTTGTGATAGCAACGAATAGACATTTTACGTTTAACATTAGTTGATTCGTTCAGTGGCCATCGCAATTTGTGCACCATGGTTAATAATTCAAAATGAAGCTACTGGAGCCAATAAATGTAAAATTTCCTCATACTGTTCTTGGGGAGCAAATGCATCAAAATGCAACTAGATGTGTAAATCTTGATGTACTCTTGCGAATTGCTATCCAAATCAGGTTTTTTTTAACTGAATGTATTTTTCTTTACCGTGTAGGTCAAACTTTAATTGACTCAATCAAATTGCTTCGCGATTTATTGTACACCTGCTTATCTATTCCTCACAGTTCTACAAAATTTTTCCATCTTTGCCTAATAAATCACTATTACATGTTTTTTTAACCAAAAGTTTCGTTTTCTTTGTGATGGTTATATTACTTGCCCATCTGTTCAAAACCTTTGGTCTGTCAAGTTCAGAACACTTTTCACTAAACTATTCTTCCTTGGCTGTTTTACATTTACTATTTATTCTATTTTGAAGGTATATCATTTTATCAAGTTTTTAATTAAGTTGTGTGTGATCACTATCCACAAGTACTCGTGGGCACTCTTTCCATTCCTTTATTTGATTTTGATACCACTACTTTACCATCATATAATAAATCTGGTGTATACGTTTGTCTTCGATTCTTTCGTGTATTAAATTTTCTGTTGTCTTTTTTGAAAAATGTGTTTATACCAAAGCTGACCGCTCTCCCCTACCATTTCTTTGTCACGTTTACTTTACGATTAAATTAAAACCTCCCCTTTTCTTACATTATTCATGCATGTAGACTCTGTTTCAATCCTACAACAACATCCTGTATATCTTACCGTTTTATAATAAGTACGCTTTCTTACGATTTTCATTTAAACCAATTTGGTGTGAATTTGAAAAGCTTATGCTATAAATTAAATAGTCAATACCCTGTTTTAGGTATCCGTGAACTCGTTATACCTTGCGATAGCGTGTAATTACTTTCTCTGTTGTTTCAATCTAAGACTGTGGAAATAGGGTATTGAACTATTTGACAAAATCCTGTTTTCAAGTTTGCTAATCAGGATTGATAACACCAATATTACTTGAAGCTCTGGTATTTAGTTAAACAAATTTAATATTTACTTTCTTTTCCATATACACGACAAAAACATTCGTCATATTTTTGTTGTTTCTGTTTTCTTTGTGGAAATTTCGCACACGCAATACAGCGTGTTTCTTTTAGTGGCCCTAAAGCTACGATGGATTGTCTCCCTTGTTGTGATGGTAGGACCACTCCAGGGTGGGATTACGCGCCCCTTTGTTTCGCCCCCTCTTTAGAGACGGTAGGAGTCAGCCCGACGGTGACAACTCGAGAGTGAGTGTTAATACACTATTTACGCCATTTGGTAACTACACTTGGCGGCCTTAACCTGATTATCATGATGTGAGATAGCATGAAGCAGTGGCGGCTCGTGGTAATTTTATTTGTGGGGCTCTAACTACTTATAGCATGAATATAATACAAGATTATAAGCAACACTCACCTTCAGTGGTTTGGTGTATTCAGCCTAGTCACTCACACAGACCCATTAATTTTTGTATACTTGTTTATAGGTCTATGTACAAAAGGTCACACACTGTACTCTAATTGTCACGTAATAATAATTTTACTGCTTATATACGAAATCAAGCCACCTATCTTTCTGAGCAATAAAATGGTCTATAACTTTCTTGTCAAAATTATTGATGTTTTGTAATAAGTTTTTGTTGACTGACATCATTGCTAAGGCATTAAGACGTTCTTCGGTCATTGTGTTCCTTAGATAAGTTTTAATCCTATTAAGAGTTAAAAAACATCTTTCAGGTTCGGCAGTGGACATTGGGGTTGTGACTATAATTTTTAATAATTTTAATTGTTTCGCCAAATGTTTCGTTTAACCCATTTTGGGTCAACCAGGAAAGCATGTTTAGGCCGCCTAAAATATTTTTAAAATCCGTTCTTGAGTACAGTACTTCCAATTCAGTCCTCAATTTGTCTGGCTGTAACATCGGATAACACTTAACAATCGATTGGAAATGTGATGTTGGAAATTTTTTTGAGTAAATTTATTCTATCTCATCAGTTGAATTTCTAGCAGATGCTACTTATCCTTTCAAAGTCTTCCATTTTTCTCTTCAGTGCAACACTGTCTGTATCTCTAGCTTGAAACTGATTAAATAATATGTCAACATGTGGAAAAATTTTATGAAATAAATTAAGAAAAAACACAAAATCAGGATTTTCCAGAATTCTACGCAAACCATATTCTTTCTTGCTGGTAATAGTTTTATTGCATTTTTCTTTTAATTCCTTAAAGCATTCGATTAGTTTTTCTCTATTCTCATATACGACGTTCACAATACGATATTATAATTCCAACGTGTGGCAGCAACGGTGGGTAATTTTTGCTTTACTATTTCTTTTAGCACATCACACATGTAAGTAGAGTGGAAAAAAAGGCAGGAATTGCGGATAAATTTTAAAAAAAAATTTTAACTTTAGCATTTTGACTAGTTGCTTTTTGCATAATTAAATTTAATTGATGGGCATAACGGTGAACAAAATGGGCATTTTTATATTTAAGTTTTATTTTTGACTGAACTCCACTAGCAGAACCACTCATAACATTTGTACCGTCATAAGTTTGAGCGATTAGTTTAGATGGCGAGTTTAATATTAATTTATCTAATTCCTGCTCAATACACTCCGTTAAACCGTTAGCTGTTTTATCTATTACTAGTAGAAATGTCCAAAATCTCACATAAATATTTCCACTGTAGAAATATCTAACTATAATTACCATTTGGCATTGATTTGAAATGTCAGTCGTCTCATCGCACTGAATTGCCAAAAATTCACTACCTTTAATTTGATATTGAATATCTTGACGACACACTGCAAGCATGTTTTCTAAAATCTCGTTTTGCATAGTTTTAGATGTACCTTTAAATACACTCTGTGTAAATGTTCTTTTAAAATTACATCCAATTCCGAAGTAAAATCAATTAATTCTAACATAATTCCACGGTTTTCGGAATCTTCTTTTTCATTGTGTCCTCTCAATTCCAATTCCATCTTTCCACAAAATTTAATGCAATTGTTAATTTTTGTTAAAATGTGTCTATTTTTAGTCACCTGCTCATTATGCTTCATAATGTTCTGCCTATATGCGGAATCTAACTGAACCGCAACGTTCATGGAACCTAGCATAGCCAAATCCGTGCAAGACTTTATATGGTACTTGCCAATTTCATACTTTTTTATTTTATCGTTTATATGCTTCAGATCTCTAAAGCTTTTTTCCAACCTTGTTTTGTACATTCCGTCACAATAAAATAAATGGCAAGGAAAACAAAATAGAGCATTGGATTGAGAGCATCCGGAAATCCACTGACATTTTTTATAAATTTCTTTTGAAAAATGCCTTGTGAAACTACGATTTCCAACCTTATCTACCTGTTTCAGATTTAAATCCGGTGTCGGACGGCCTAGGTTCTTAATTTTCACCTTTTCTGCTAATGGAAGAGTTTTAAATTTAATTTCGACTATATTAAGAATATTATTTTCAGTCATCTTGAATTATTCGAAATAATAATCAAAATTATGCACTACGACTACACTCACAAAACAAGACACGGTTTTTACTTTCGACAAAAACAAGTGAAATAATCTCTACGCTGACGCAAATTAGTACCGGACAACAACAAACACGCCTTGAAATACCAACAGATACTGCGGCTAAGGGCTCTAATGATGAGAGCCCTGTTAAAGCTATCTGAAGCTGTTATTATTTGCGTTCGACAGAATTCGTCGTCCTTCGATTTCCTTTACATTGAAGCAGGACTCAATGGAATGGAGCCCTCCCTTACACCGATGTAATAAAGAGGATCAAGGAGTTCTGTTAACGTGAAGAGAGCACTGTTAAAATGTCTAGGACAGGTATTTATTTATTATTGCTTAAATGTTGGATGTAACATAAATATAGCGAGAAACGTAATTGTTTTAAATAATTTTAAAGTATTAATATCAGTGTTACATTTGATCAATAAACCACAAATCTTAAAAGAATTATATGCATTTCGGTGTTAATTTTTATTAAAACCGTTAGATGTGGTTGCTTACGAAGGGACGACGGCGGGATATGTTTACTATTTATATTTGTTGCCGGCATCATACATCATTGTAAACGTAGCATTTACAATTTATTTACTGAGACCACTTAAAAATGCCGGCCTGAAAGCGTTTATGCATTTGATTTCTAGTTTTGAGTAATCATTTTACGATGAATTAATTTATGCCGAAAAGTTTATTTACGGTACGTATTCCTTAAAATAACCTGGAGGGCTCTAGCCTTTGAGCCCCCATGGAGTGCCGCGGCTGGTATAAAGTATGAATACTACACCTATTGTGATTATTTTCTCAGCTTAATTATATGTACGTAATTGTACGCGTACGATGATGATTTATAACTATTGGTGTACACTGTTTCTTTGCGAGTTATAAAATTTTATTAGTTAAGACTGTATTGCCAATGTGGCATAAATAATTTTATATTTACAACCATTTAGAGCTAAGATTTTTAGGGTTGCGTTTGCTTTTTTTTTGGTGCTGAATAATGTAGGGGGTAGATACCTAAAAACGACAGCTCGCCATTTTAAAAATGATTTCATTTGATTGTGTGGATAGTTGTAACTTTTAATTATGGATTGTTCATTTTTTTGGGTACTATTGTGCTTTTGTACATATTTTTTTTGTAAATTAGAGGTTTTTCGTTTGTATATGTTTAATTGTGCATAAGTGAGTATGTTTTTTTCAGGCCTTCCTTTGGTTTTGTATGTAAAATACCCCGCCTACTCACCGATTGAGCCCGGTCATTTTCTTTCTTTGGTTTTTTTAGGCAACGTCGATGTACGTAGCATCTTTCTTCCATTTCACGTGCACCTACAATCTAAATTATTACTACATTTCCATCTCGTGTAACACATTTTAGTTATTTTTAGTTTTTTCGAAAACAAGCTCTACTTCTTTATCATCATGACAAGTTGTGGGCAAGACTGCGCATACTATTGTAATGGTGTGACCTAATTAAAATAATCCTATCTTTTCGTTATTTACAATCTCTAGGTTCATCTAGGTGAGTGCTAATAGAAGGATACAGTATGAAGATTAACAAAAATAAACAAAGTACTAGTATAAAAAGGAGAGCTGAATAAGTCAAAAACTATAATACAAATAGGAAACGTAAGCTTTCAAGATTTTAAGGATTTCTGCTACCTAGGAAGCTAAATAACGCAAGCAGGGAAAAGTGGAAAAGATATAACACAAAAATTAGCACAAGGCCGTGATGCATTTAACAAGAAAAAGCAACTACTTTGTTCAAAGACACCAGACGTAGAAACAAGGAGAAGATTGCTGAAAGCATATGTGTAGAGCACAGCACTATACGGCTGTGAAACGTGGACAGTGGGAAAAACGAACAGGAAAAGGATAGAAGTCTTTAAAGTGTGGTGCTGTAGACGTATGATAAAATTAAGAACAAATAGGTTTAAAAAATGGTAGAAGAGGAAGGAAATAAATGGAAAATAAAAATAAGAGAGATAAGATAATAAGACGCAAACTAAAACATGAGGCAATATTGCGGAATATATTAGGAGTAGAGACAGGAAATAAGAGAAGTAGACTTGGATTAGACTATTGCACACAGATAGTGAGAGATGTAGGTTGTAGGAATTTCAGGGAAATGTGTAGGTTAGATCAGAATATAAATCAATGGCGGTACGCGTCCAACCAGTTTCAGGGTGGAAAACCTAATGATAGAAAATGTAATTGTATTTAAACCTGATGAGTATCATAAACAACTACAGGTGTTGGTTTTGCAATATTAACAGCAAGTGTTGATTGTGCATAGGGAATAATTGTAAAACTATTGATTCGGCAAGTGTCTATATAGGTGTTGGAGGATCTTGTTAGCCGAAACCATAGAAAGGGAAAAGTGTAAAGATAAAAAAGTAGAACATGCCCGAATTGTATCTAACAAGAAAAAGCAACTGCCATGTTCGAAGACAACAAACATAGATACAAGGGAAGAATTGCTGAAAACATGTACGGAGCACAGCACTGTATAGCTGTGAAACGTGCACAATAGGAGAAGCGAACCGGAAAAGATAGAACAATTTGAAATGTGGTGCTACAAAAATACGATGGAGATATCATAGGCAGACAAAGTTAAGAACAAGAAGTACTAGAAATGGTAGGGGAAGAAAGAAATATGGGAAAAATAGTAAAAAATAGGAGAGAAAGGATAACAGGACATATACTAAGGCATGAGGAAGTATCGCAACATATATTAGAAGCAGAGAAGGAAAACACAGAGCTAGAGGTAGACCTAGATTAGACTATTGCACATTCACAGTGAAAGATGTGGAAATTTCTGGAAAATGTGTAAGTTAGCTCAGAATAGACAGTAATGGACATACGCATTCAACCAGTTTTAGGGCTGAAGACCTAATAATGATGATGATCGAAAGCGCTTTATTCTTTTTATCTTTCAATTGAACCTCACTTACACTAACAATATTTACTTCAAAACGCGCTTAACTCTCGTTTTAAATTTTTTAAACTATAAACTATACTTAGAGTCATAATATTCCAAACTCCATCTAGTATTGGTATCATGTATTTTTCTGCTGCAGTTTGCTTAGGCGGCTCCGTGGCGTAGTGGTATGTGTGTGACTACTACGCCCAAGGTCCCGGGTTCGAATCCCGACACGGTCCGCTTGAAAAATGTTAGGCGAGCATTTTTCACAAAAATACACCCTCGTTCGGATGAGAGGTAAAATGGAGGTCCCGTGTGTGAGTGTTGTCACGCACGTTAAAGATCCCTACCTTGCTTGGAACAGCAAGGGTTCGGCAAAATTCCAAATTTTCCAGGTAAAAAAAAAACTCGCTTCCTGGCCAATGTAGTACCTTCGGGTGGAGCATTGGAAAATCAAATGTAATGCAGTTTGCTTAAAGTTATAAAACGTATCAAATCCTTGAATTTATTTGTGGAAAGCAATTCGTATTGGTTTCAGTTTTTCCTAAGATGGGACTCGTTATCTTGTTATTGTAGGGGAGTGGTTGTTGTGTATGTGCTTTAATTGTTTGTAAGACGCGCTCTATGGCTTTGGAGACGGATCCAGTGTCACATACTTTGGGTAGTCAAAATTTCTGGATTAGATCAGAACGTTTTAATCCTGTTACGTAACTGGAGCTAAGTGGTCGTCACGATTTCTTTTTTTGTGAAATGATTTAATATCGAAATATGTGATCAACGAAGTGTTAAAACTAAATTCTTTCCTGTGATGTTCTATATGTTAGCATAACCCATTTATGACGTGGATCGATAATCAAACAAACCCCTATTTTTGCTAAAAACCAGGCAACTCGACTTGCTTAGCTGTACTGCTGTTTGTTTATATCGCAGGGGCAATTTGAAAAGGTAAATTGCTTTTCCCTGCAAACAACGAAATTTAATGGAATTAATTATCGGATTTTGTTTTCTAAATTCTAGGTTTTGCCGTTGTATATATTTTTGCTTGCGTTCTCAGAATATTCTACACCAGTATCGGTGAGAATGGTTTTATATTTTCCTTCCATGTTTTCAAAATTGTATAAATACAATTCCAACTTTGAAAAGCTATCTTAATAATTCGACTCCTTTCTTATGAATTCTGATTTTATTCGACTGCTCTTTGAGCTTTCTAATGTCGCGTTCTTAAAATGCGTTTGTGCTAGTGCGCTGCAGTTAAGTTGTTCCTGCTCTCAGCTGCATTTCGTGAGTTGGTACCAGAAAGAAAATAGCTCCAGGTACAATATGTTTTTCTGTTTACTGTATTTTGAGTTGCTACATTGGAAGATAGACACTTGTTTTTGATTAATTCTACAATACATTGCAGACGGACGTTAACGCACGCTTAATTATGTATAAATTACTGTCAGAATTTTAATGCGTCTAGAGCGCTTTTCTGTTTGCTTTTTACTATTTAAATTAATTTCTTTTAATTTCTTACAACAATTTCTTATTGGCTATTATTATTTCAAAATTTCTTGTACATATTTAGAGTTGAAACATAATGTAAGTAAGGTTATAATTAAATAGTAAGGTTTTATGCTTGATATTTTTGAGATATACGTTATACTATATTATGTAAATTCACGCATTATGTAGGCACATCACGTTGTAACGAACGATTACGCAACTATGTATTTTCGACGTTTGTAAATATTCTTTTTGGCATTGTACGTTCTCCTTCATGTGCGTATTATAAATTTCTTTGTTACTGAGGTTTCTAATTCTTTTCTTTCTAGGTCACCCACCCCACTCTCTGACATTGTTGAGCTAGCCCGTACTCTGATTCTTTTGGAGTTTAATTTTGTCCCTGTGTTTGGATGCAGTATTCGATGTCAGCAATTTTCTACTACTTACTGTGCTGCGTTCTTTCTGGTCCGCACAGAATACAGTAACACGTTTCTGATAGTTTGGCTGCATGTTTCTCAGGCGCTATTTTCCTGTAGTTACGCATTAATTTTTCATTGGGCAAGGAGCTTAACGTTTCTACCCATGCAGGTGTTGAGAAGAAAGTTCTCTTTGGTTTGGCCATGACAATTTTGTCGTGGACTTTAAGGATAGATTTGATCAAGTTTATAAGTTCAGTGATGCACTTATTTGTATAATTCGAAAATGAAATAAAACGCAAGTCAAAAGTAAAAAATCAAAAGTCATGGGTCATAAATCATAAGTTAAGAATTCGCAAACGCCCGTCTTCCAGATATTTTAGTGCAGAAGATTTTACAACGTTATGCAACGTTGATGAATTGGTTTTTGGATGAATTTTGTAGTCGTTCTGAAAATACCGTGCTGTAATTAACATATGTTTCGCAGATGGCATTTTGTTGTTATTGATTAGAGCTTATGGTGCGGAAGAGATAAGTGCAATTCCTTTAAAAATTTCAGTTATGCTCGTAGAGGGTCAGTAGAAACTTTTTGTTACTTGGCATATGCGTCGAATTGAAATGAAGAGAATTTAAGAATTAATATTTAAAAGTTAGATTTCTTCAAATGTTGAGGCTAGTTTCTTATTTGTGTGTATTTTGATGATGGACTTTAGATCATTAGATCATTACATATGTTGAAGAACAAAGAAACTCCTAATCTTATTCCACAAAGTTTAAAATAAATTCCTGAATTGTTTGATAAGTATAATAAATAGCCACGTAATTACTGAACAAAGATCTTTGCTTTGTATTAGGAAATTTAGTATATTTAATTAGTTTTTTTAAAAAGTACAATTGTACATGCTTTAATTTAAAATTAATACAGCACTATTCTATTTAAAATGATATTCTAAATTACCAGATTCACTACATAATGAAACGAGCCACTGCTACAGCGTTTCTCTAATTTAAAACAAGTAATAACAAGAGTCTTTATTACTCACTGTTCACAAGTCTAATTAACAGTATATGCCTTATTTGTAGATGTTTTCAGTCCACTTAACAATGAAGCACTATCACACTAATGAATTTACAACACTAATATCTTCTTAAACTAACTTCTTTACCATAGGTCCATTAACTACACTAACACAACTATTTATTTATTATACACTTCTATTTATTTATGTATACTACAAGCTGCATGTACATTAGACACAGCATATATCATTTATGTATAAATTCTTGAACTCCTAAAAGCTCAACTACGTTTACTGTACACGATATAATTTATATTAGACATTCAAGTATAGACTAACTCTTACATTCATAAGCGGCCTTATATATACCTTGAATTAAAGATATGACTCATTATCTAGTATTTTCTAGAAGAATTCTGGAATCCGTGAGAATATGATGTGCCTCGGGCGTTTGTATGTTTGACGGGTTGCCTAATAGTGGATCGCAACAATAATAAGAAACAAAGGGATTGACATTTGTATATAGATATTATTGACTTTCAAACTGAAGAAATTTAAACAAGAGAATATTATATGATTTAATGTGATACCAGCTTTATTTATATCGTGTTTGAATATTGTTTATTGATTTAGTGGGACATAAACAGTGATCCCATTTGATAAAATTTAGGATCTAAAATTTGAAAACATTTATTTCAGGTTGAGGTTGTGTTTTTTTGTTGGAGTACAGCTGTAAAGTAAAATAGAAAATATTCGCGGGACAGAAATACATGCTTTGGCTAGGGTTTTCTGCGTTATCCCTTTAACAGTTTGTTTTATTAAACGCGATGGCGTCTTGGTAAAAGTTTAGAAGTTACGAAGAGTTGTATTTGTCGGATATAGACTCAACTCGCAATCTCAATGCGTGTGAAGTTGGCACCTAATTTTTTAGCACCGCAAATTTTATCAATAGTTCTATTTGAACCCCCAATAGTTCTACAGTTCCTGATAGGTTATATCAATAGTTCCGCCAAATTGTTAAAAAATGGCAAATTGAAAATATGAGGTGCTAACTTCCCGTAGTACCGCAACTTTTCAAAAAAGGCTTTTCAAATGCAAAATCTTATAGTTCCATAAGAGTTCTACAGTTCCTGATGCATTTTAGGAATAGTTCTGACTTCTAACTATTTTTAAAAAATAGTGAAGTATCAGTTAGCCGGCAGTTCCAGCCAACTTTTAGGTGGTCTTCTATAGTTCTACAATAGTTCTAACGACTTATGTGGGTTTCGTCCAGAGTTTCGGTCTATAGATATTTTTTACACATTTTTGAAACTTAGTACCAGCACCGCACACAAGAGTAAAGTATCAGTTTGCCGGTAGCTTTAGACTGAAACTCTGGACGAAATCTACATAAGTCATTAAAACTATTGTAGAATTATAGAAGAACAGTTCTGCAATAGTTCTAACGACTTATGTGGGTTTCGTCCAAAGTTTCGGTCTATGGCTATCATTTACACATTTTCGAAACTTAGCGCCAGCACCGCACACAAGAGTAAAGTATGAGTTTGCCGGCAGTTCCAGCCAACTTTTGGTGTTTTCTGTAGTTCTACAATAGTTCTAGCGACTTATGTGGGTTTCGTCCAGAGTTTCGATCTATAGGTTTCAAAAAGTGTGAAAATAGCTATAGACCGAAACTCGGACGAAACCCACATAATCGTTAGAACTATGTAGAACTATAGAAGAATACAAAAAAGTTGGCTGGGACTGCCGGCAAACTGATACTTTACTCTTGTGTGCGGTGCTGGCGTTAAGTTTTAAAAATGTGTAAAAAATAGCTATAAACCGAAACTCAGTACGGAACCCACATAAGTCGTTAGAACTATTATAGAACTACAGAAGAACAACGAAAATTTATCTGGAACTGCCGGCAAACTGATACTTTACTCTTGTGTGCGGTGCTGGCACTAAGTTTCAAAAATGTGTAAAAAATAGCTATAGACCGAAACTCTGGACGAAACCCACATAAGTCGTTAAAACTATTGTAGAACTATAGAAGAACACCAAAAAGTTGGCTGGAACTGCCGGCTAATTTATTATTATAGAAACAGTAAGGAAACAAGGATATCTTTGGGAAAAAATATGAGAAGTAGAAGGGCATAATACGTTCTAAGGCATTTTTGGGGAATAGTATGTGATATATGACAAGCAGAGATAGGAAAAAAGAGGCGGATGTAGACCTAGATCAGACAGTGATAGATGCAGACTGTGCAAATTTCGGGGAAATCTGTAGGTTAGTTCAGAATAGGAAACAATGATGGTACGCGTCTAACCAGTTTCAGGACTGAAGACCCAATGATGATGATGATAACTTTAAGTAGTGATGAACAGTTTTTTGAAAATGTGATAAATTATTTTGCGAATAAAAAAAACAGAATACCGTTGGTGTTTAAGAACCTTTAAAAATAGTGTAAATAAACTTGTTCAGCTTGTAGAGCAGCTTTAACATTAGTACATTTTACTTTGGTAATTATTTATGATTGATGCTTTGTGTTCTATTTCCATGATCGCAAAAATATTGTGTCTTAAGTATATTACTGTACAGTTTAAACATTCTATGTATAGATACTTTGTACTTTGTTGCTTTTGCAAAAGTTTAAAGAATTCCTTAGGCAATTTGCTATACTTGCCTCATCACTCTGTTAAAGTACGAGCCGCCACTGGTTCTAAGGTATTTTTGGGAAATAGAACGGGATATATTACAAGCAGAGATGGGAAAAGAGAAGTAGAGGTAGACCGAGATCAGACTTTTGCACTCAGATAGTAATAGATGCAGACTGTGCAAATTTCAGGGACCTGTGTAGGTAAGTTCAGACTAGGAAACAATGAGGGTACGCGTCTAACCAGTTCCAGGACTGAAGACCTAATGATGATGAATGTCTTGAAGTTCATATGGAAATTCAGAAACAACTTGCTTATCGGCGGATGCTACTGCACCCATTATTCGGATGTTCTGTAGATTTGATCGACCTTTAAATCGACCAAATCAACCTCCACTAGCACCAAAGAATGGAAGCACCCTCGCTTTCTTGTTATATTAGCATTGGAAACAAAGTCCGTTTCTTTGTGTACATTAAATTTTGACTTAGAAGTGTGTTCTTTTTATTCAAGTCACCATTTCTTCTAAGATCGAATTCTGCTAACAAGTTAGTTTAGTCATGCTCACAGGCGTAGCACATTCATTAGAAAGTGCAATTTTATCGCGATTTTTAACAATTGTGGTCATAATCGATTCTGAGAGTCCCATATCACGTTCCACGATTGAGGCTCTGCCTGTATTACCCATCCTCGGTAACACTTTCAACTTCATGTCTAAACTCAAGCTTTTACGTTCTTTCTTACTAATTATGAATTATGAATGTATGTACGTTGATACATACATACAAGGAACAGGGTCACCGACGTATGTATCGTATTCGCACGCTATCAGAACAACAACTAAAACAAGCTGCGTGTTTTCGACGTTTTAATACGCGAACTTCACTAAACGAAATTGAATTTATCACTGTTTTTAACGTCCACGTGCGTAACTGATTGAAATCCGATGGAAGTGACCAATCTGTTAATACAATTCCGTTACCAGACGTAAACGAAATGTAATATAAATTGTAATATTTAACCTTCCTTCGAATAGCTTTGAAGCAGTAGGACTAACGATAACGGAGCGTGATTAACAGTAAGTTGAAATGAAAAAAAAACATTAAAGTCACTTACCCAGCTGGTAAATTGCACGTTCCGCTATTAGTATGATCATGGTTGTTTTTGCAATATGAAAAGGATCAACGTTTTGGAAATTTACACTAATACGCATTAACTAGAAACTAAACTGAATTTTAAATACAAAATAATATGTCTGTAATAAAACGTAACTACACACATAAGGACACGACGTTATCATAAGGAGAAGCAAAAACTAGAAGCAAAAACTAGTGCCGTTCGAATAGATGTGTGTAGAACGCAACCTCCGATTGGGTGGACGCCTTCGTGTAAAACGGGGTATTTTGCGCAAAATTTGAAAATCGCGTTATAACGAATGCGCGCAATGCGGGGTTGCGTAAGGCAGACTATTGCTATAATTGCTTTGATTAGGCTTAGATTTTTTAATGGCCGACAATCGTCCAGATGTATACGATCAAATGGTTTAACTTCCTTTCGGATGTTGTGTAAAAATCCCTGCTTTTTACCACTGTCCCATGTATAAATAATACATTTTACACAACTTGCAATACGCTTCTTTGCACTTGATTCCATATCCAGAAACCAATATTGTTGTTTGATAGCGTTCATGCACTTGTCCACACCCACATGATCTAATTCCCCACGGAAACTTTTGAAAATACTTGGTACCATGCGATCTGGCACATAAAATAACAACCCGTCTTGTTTACGATGAACTAACCCATAGGTTAACCCAAATTGTTTGTGCTTCTGTTCCTCTAATGCCATTCGAATACCAATTATTAAAGCTTCCCGACCCTGAATAACGCAAAAACAGATATAAATTAAAAATACATTTGTTTAGCAATACAAACATTAAAGATATAAACTGAATATAGTCAGTTTTTGAAATGGCTACACTTAAGTTTCCTTTATCAGATTTTAATATAAGGAAGTCACTATTTTCTTTTAAGTATTTACGACATTTGTTGAAGTGTAACATAAATTTTGATTTAACGTTCGAAGATTCATGTATAAAGTTAGTAATTATAGTGCTTAAATTGTGACCAATCTTACATAGGACAAAGCTCACAAAAATTAAAACAACGTATTACTCAACATAGAAGTGACATACGAGTCAAACCCAATGCATGTGCTTTAACTACTCCAGTTAATAGCACTCATCATGAGATAAATTTCAACACACCAAAAATTTTAGATATTGAAAGTCATAAAAAGAAAAGAGAATTTCTTGAAATGTGTTACATTTTTCAAAATTCTAACAGTATGAACGAAAATTTGATTTTGATAGTTTGAGCTCTATATATGCTTATCTTCTAAATTTTCAAACCACTAACAAATAAATTAAAAATATTCAGTAATCTACACAACAGCTACTAGCATACACACACATACACACACACACAACATGAGTAGGAAGGCTAAGCCGTTTTGACAACAGAGATCCACAGCAAGATATGTATACGCCGATTCGAGAACAATATGAATAGCTAAGCCGCTTTGGGAAACAAAACGTGCAGCAAGATATGTATACGCCGCTTTGAGAACAAAATTGTCTTTGTATGTAAATCTGGTGCGTCGGGGGGTCGTTAGGTCTTTGGGGTGTGCGTTCGGCGGGGTCGTTAGATTTTTGTCGTGGGGTGGTGCGCGTGCGCTGGGGTGGAGATATTTTTTTAAGAAATTTTTTAGCAGCGTTCCCGACGTTAAATATTAAATAACATGAGGAAACGTGTTATATATTTTTTCAAAAAATGTTGTGTGTGTGTAGAAAATGGAGTTCACGTGTTGGTTCTTGGCCGCTTCGGAGATTTTTCTGGGTAGGTTAAGCTAAAAATTAAAAAAACGTCGCGGTGAAGAATTTTTTTATATTAAGCAAACGCGTGCAAGTGGTAAAGAGTTTATAGCTCTCCTCATAAGATGCGTTTTGTATGAAGTAGCAAATAAAATTGAGAAAATATACGAAATGTTATATAATGAGGGTCAAATTTTTAAACGTCTGCATGTAAAATCTTGTAAAAAAAAAGTCGTTCACTTCTCGCGATTTCAATGTCAAGATAAAATAACAAGAATTTGCAGTCGAATATAACCTCGTGTGTTTTTTTATTGGGATTATAGATCTCTGGTAATATATATGCAAATCATGCCGACATTCGACTTTTAATATAATGTATTTAATTAACATAAGGTGTGTGTGTGTTTGCAAAAACATGTCAAGACACGTATACCGTATATTTCCTTCTTGGTTACATAATTCCAAAATAATTTATACAAGTACACTGAACTTACAGTCGGATCTACCATATAATCTTTTAATTATATCAGTATGAATTAAAAATATATGCAAATTATATCATCTTTCATCATATAGGTAAAATCACCACTTCGCTATGCTCTCGGTTATCTAGTTTCGGCTACCAAGGTCGTTGTGACGTCATAGCCTTTATAAATATAGAGCAATGTAATACTATTCTAAAATTCTAAAAAGAGTCTTTCTTACTAATCACAAATACATACAGCTTGTAGAACGCGGATGTATCTAAGTCAGTCCATCGGCACATTTTAATGCTTTCCTTTTTCTCTAATAAGATGTTTTTTGTCTAACACATCTTTGTATTGTTCGCGTATTGTCGCAGTGTCTTCCATTTATTCTTCTTAATCTTTTTGGGGAATTAAAAAATGTGTTCCAATTCCCAAGTTATTGAATATATATAAAATTCACCAATAAAAATTAATCTGCTGATTTCACGTTAAGCGTATTGGCTACATAAAAAAAGTCGGTCCCACGCCGTAACACAAATTGAAATCAATCATTCTTTTAAACTTTAAAAATTTGTGCTTAGTGTACTCAAACCAAATATTTCAAACATCAATAAATTAAAGTCACCTTCAATTTATGTCATAAATGTCAAACTTGAAGTTTTTATTATTTTGACAACGATCCTAGGTCATGGATCAAAACGTAAATAAAGATAATTTTAAAAACTATGAGTGGTTTAATTCCCAAAGAAGATTAAGAAGAATGCTAAACAAACCACAACAAACATACAGGGAGTGTCTTCCACTTAGTCCAACTTTCGCCTTTTTGCATCCATTTCCTCTAATTCCAGCTGTCTTTTTCTTCCACTTACAGCGTATAGCGTGCATAATGGGGCAATTTCCTGCAGTGTCAACGGAGAGAGTTTACTGCCAATATTTACGCGTTGTCGTACAACCTCTGGGCGAATTTTAGGCGTACTTATCAACCTCGATACCGAAATGATTATTTCTTTTGGTATTGTAGAATATGGTGTTGCAGGTTGTGTAAAACATGTTACCTGCTTTAATGTAGCACTTGTGTAAGATTTTTATTTTATCTTGGCTGTCTTCCTCCTCTACTATCTCCAAATAACTTACAGGTAAATAGTTAAAACTAAAAGCCGAAAGCACATACTTTATCAATTTTTCCCTTTCCTCTGGTTTTTCTGACAACTTAATTTGCAAGCCCGTCAATTTCTTTGTATTGCTATTTCCCCAATACACGTACCGTAGTAGGTTATTATACACTAAACAGCAGCTATTTTCTGGCTTGTCCGATAACTTACTCCACATTTTGGCAAGTGGTACAGAGTACAATGGCGCCTTTAGGAAGTATAACTTACTATCTTCCAATAAGGTTAAACAGTCTTTTAAGGGATTATACACCCGTTCCGCACTGACATAGCTTCCAATTGTACAGTTGTATATTGTTGCTTCCAATCGCGTAATACCATATTCTTTGGCCAAAGTAGACGCAAATGTTTCTCTTAAACGTGCATCTGGGCAACGTAAAAAATCTACTATATGATTGCCAAGTTGTTTATTAACACCAGGACTTGTAATCTGACACACAAATTTGTTGTATATCTTAATTTTTGCATTGGTTGTTAGCCATGTTAAACAATCGACTTTATATTAAAATTAAGTTTAAATGGCTCCATGCTTGGAATTAAATATTTTTAAATTTTGTTATGTATAATGCCAGAATAAAAATTTTAGAATAGTATTACATTGTTCTTTATTTATAAAAGGCTATGACGTCACAACGACCTTGAAAAAATAGCCGAAACTAGGTAGCCGAGAGCATAGCGAAATGGTGATTTTACCTATATGAAGAATTTTGTTATGTTAAGCAAAAACGTCCAAGTGGTAAAGAATTTTTTATCTCTCCTCAAAAGCTGTATTTTGTATCAAGTAGCAAATAACATTTAGAAAATATACAAAATGTGATATAATGGATCTAATTATAAAGTTTGCATGTAAAATCTTGTAAAAACAAGTCGTTCACTTTTCATGATTTCAATGTCAAGAAAAAATAACAAGAATTCGCAGTCGAATATAACCTCGTGTTTTTTATTGGGATTATAGCTCTCTGGTAATATATATGCAATTAATATCGACATTCAACTTGTAGTATAATGGATTTAATTAACATAAAGTGTGTTGCAAAAACATGTCAAGACAGGTATGCTGTATATTTTGTTCTTGATTACATCACCCCAAAATAATTTATACAAGTATACTGAACTTACAGTCGGATCTAAAATATAACTTTAAAATGTATGCAAATTATGTCGTTATTTAAAACGTGGTGAAGAATTTGGATGGCGATGTAATCATTCTCAAATGCGGAATGGGATTCCATAAGATGTTCTGAACGGGGGGCTTTGCACCCATTAGGTGATTGAATACTTCAGAGATTTTTAAGTTAAGCAAAAACATGCACGTGTTGAAGAATCTCCCGAGAATTTCAAAAAATTATTTTTGTATTAAATATATAATGTTAAAAAGAAACACACAATATTTTAATGTTTTATTTACAAAAAATTACATTCTTTAATTGTCTCTATCTTTTTGTGGGTGGCGGTAGCAGATTCTTATTTGAATAAAATATAGATAAGACTTCCACATTAAGAAAAATGCATCTTAGTTAAATGAACGGGGATTTTATTAATTATAGTTTAGTAAAGTGCATGGTAGTTGATGACCTTGGGGTTGTGATATTTATAACAACATATCGATATATGTTAATTATATATGGAAACTGCATAACTTCAAACCATTTTAGCATAATTGTTAATTACCAAAATTCACAATTTCTACTTGCGTTAAAAACACATTAAGAAAGTGCATCTTGGAGATTTTAATAAGTTTATTCATACCGATAATACAATGGCAAAAATTCTTCTACAACACATTAAACAGCTTATTTATATTTGCTACCTTAAACATTATGACTGTAAATTCCTTTAAAGATTTGATATTAGTAGGTAGTAACAATGTTGGTGCTATGTATATAAACAACTTTTTATGGGCATAGTTTAAATTAAAATAACACCGAAATTTATGTAAATTTAATAGTTCTGGTTTATAGTTGGTTGATCTTTGGAGAATAAATTTTATTAAACTTAGGTTTAAGAAAGTAATCATTTTACAATGGGATTCTTACAAATGTACTACTTTGATGATAAAAAAACCTATCCAATGCCTTTTTTGTTTACACAACAATAACATACTATAAAATTTAATACCTTGGCAGTGGAATATAATTTTTTAATTGTATTATTGTAACATAAAATTTGCATAAAATAATGCAAAATACATATCAGTTAAGGGGAATTTTTCTATATGATACTTACAGATTCGTTAGTAAGTTCTACAATTAAACTTATTGCGAGACATTTTTTGAGAAACATCTTACTAGTCTCAAGGAGTATGTATGTATGTAGGTATAACATATACAAATAAAAGCACTACTTAGTGTAAACATTATTCTTTATTAAAATGAATAATTGGTTATATGTACAAACCAGTTTTTTAGTACAATTACATCTGGTTGCGCAATTGAATGACGAATGTCCTGTGGTATGCTAGAAATACTTCGGTGGATTGGTGTAATACTTCTATTTATGTACACCCTAAATCTTCTAGGTTAATAACATTTAGGTGTGGAAATTCATTGTAAATTGCAATCATCCCAAGATATACCGTAAAAGTTTCTGCTTAACCATACGTTTTGGTATTTGAAGCGAGCTGATAGTCAGTTCCAAGAATATGGTGGTTTCAGCACATATGTTATTGCAACTCCATTCGATAAGGATAGTTGTACAACAGCCATTTCTTTAAACACAAAGTTATTATGTGCAATTTTAAACCTTTGAACGTCGACAACTAATGGACTATTAATTTTAGACTTCACTCACAATATTGGTTGCAGGATTGTAGCGGACCAAACTATCGTGTAGAATGAGGCAGTACGCTGTAGTGTGAGCTTTAAGCACATCTTTCATTTGAAATTCTAATCGTACGTCAACCGCTCCCACTTTCACTATTTCGTTTTGATGAGAACAATCGATGACTACAAGTGGAGCGTGCGTTTAAAATTCATTGGGTGTTAATATCGGTTCGCTGATACCTCCGTAGTACGATTGTTGAAACTGTGCATACATTTCATATAGTATAGAATAGCGATTGGTATCGAAATCAATGTTAAGATTATCGTAAAGATACATAGATGAACCCAGATGTAATTTCATATTGGTCAACTTACAGTGAACGAACTGACTGCGTCTCTTTTTGCGCGATGTATCGGTTTGAAAGCAGACAATAACTAAACGTGGTTTCTCCACTTGAGAAGCCGTCTTCACAGCCCACGTATGCGTGTGTGTTGTATGTAATTCTGGATATTCGTGTAGTTCCCAACTGCGAAAGCTTATGTCCATGGTGTCATTGCGTTGGATATGTTTGAGTAGTTTTAAGCGCTCTGCATCTGCAACGGTTATATGTGGAATCCGCCATGATATATGTGTAATAGTAATTTTGATTGACTCTTTGTTATCAGAATTCGATATAGCTGTATCGTCAGCACTACTTCTAATAAGAATAAGCTTCTGTTTGATATTCAAAAGAATTTTTCGGTAGTCCTCCGCAAATCCTAAAACCATGCGCAAGGGAATGCATACGTTGAAATGACCATTAGCATCAACGAGATCAAGCTTATCGATGGGGGACCAACCGGCGTTCCTAAAGCGACGACTTTCGCTATAATCGTAGGATAGGAAATTTTTAATAGTCGTAGTTATACCTGGATTACGAACGCGGTCAATAACTTTTCCACCAAGTTCATAACGAATTTCATCAAATAAAAATAAAACTCCGTTGTTGACAAAATCGGCTGTAGGCGAAACGCCACCATCTGACTTATTCATTGTACCCTCAATATAAATTACGCTGTCCCATGGTAGTGTATAGACATCTTCGTTTTCTATTGGAATCCGTATAACATCGTTCTTCTCATACGTGGTATTGGAGTACGGAGTATGCATATGTTTGTCGGCATTGACGATTGTTGTATCAAATATAGCACGTTGCGTAACATTTAAAATATTACTATCCATTTTAGCTATGTAGCACTTTGAGTCCTAATGTTTGCAGAAATTTAACGTTTTCCGGTGTTAATTGGTGCACTGGTGTCTTGTAACTGGTAAAGGTGCTGACAATGCGTCTATTAATAGGTTTTGGTGGTTTATGCTCATAGCGCAAAACCATTGTTTAAAGACGCTTTAGATAAAGTCTAATCGTGATGGTTTCCCGACGAAAAGTGATGAGATTACCGTTTTGATCAACTATTTTAACAATGATGCGATCGATGATTCGTGTATTAAGTGGCATATAGGTGACGTTCACGGGGTTTTCAATAATCTTGTACCCTGCAGCAACTGCAGGAAAGAATTGATGCAAAATGTGTACAGGTTTGCTATTCCGATACGATCCGACCACAAGATTACATTCAATACATATAGAATTGATTGGAAAGACCTGTGCCGGATGGTCCGAAATAGCAGTAGTGAGAGCTGGTAGTTTACGTTTCTCAAAACCTAGCAACGAAGCAAGTGAATTTGGTTGTGTAAAATCCACTATACCTGATGCTTTGATTTCTGTATGTAAACTGTTATTATTGGCTCGAATATCAATAAAATAACGTTTGGATGAAGTGCGTTCACGGGGATCGTTCAGATTACGTCGTACGAACTTATTAATATCTGCCACTTCATAAGTTCCTTCTGGTAAAGTAAGCACGATGTCATCAATGTAAAATTTATTGTTCGCTTCCGTTACATTGGGAATTGAAAAATATGTACCGAAGTTTGTAAGACCAATAACGTATTCATGGTCATCATCGAGAACAATTGGTGGGTTGATGATTGCGGTGAGCGTAGATTCAGTTCCAGTCAAAGTAAATGTGTACATGTTCGGTGGTTGACGATAAACTAACAACTAGTCGTATTCGTAGTTGGGATGGGGTAATAAAAAGCAAATTCCTGAAACATCTGCAATATATGGTTTTTAATTAAACACTTTTTATACAAAACAGTTAAAAAATACACTAAAAATCATATAATATATACGTTGTTAGAAACTTAACGGAGGGCTATTTTGCAGTAAAAATTTTAATACGAAGTGTCCACAGGTAACAGTGTTAAGCGGCTGAAATTATTCATAATTATAATAGAGAGTGCATGGTCCTGATGGGGTTAAGTATTTGACAAGTTCCCTCGGAGGTCGTAGATTACCAATGCTATCATAATAGACTGCCCTTGAACCATCTTTTTTGTACGCGGTCCAATGAGTTCCCACACCACGTGTAGTATCATGATTAAGAATACCACATTCTCGCCAACGAATTGTGTTTGGAAGTGAATTGCGCATGAATATTCCACAAAAGTGGGATATTGGTAAACGTTTTATGTATTTGTTCAAGTCAACATTGGTCAACGCTCGCATAGGTAGGTTTAACGAATGCGTTGAGTTTTTTTTTTCGTAGTCTTTGTTTACGCAAACCTTGCCCGTGTGTAAGAAAAGGCTTTAGGTACAGTCCATGACCACGGCGATAAGGTTTCAAATAGAGACCCTTTCCAAGTGCCACTGCCTCTTGTGCCATATTATGTCGTTTCGCTTCATCTAATTGTTGTTGCCCAAGTTTAGCATCGTTGACAGCTTTTGCAATCCCAGCTGCTCCACCCGACAACGCTCCAATTGCGGAAAGGACTGCAAAAATAGGTGTCAAAGGTAGGAAACCACCAGTTTTGGGTACAGGGATTACACGTGGGATGCCACGAACCTCATCCGCTATATCTTTAATCGGTGCCACTGCAAGTTTAGCAGTTTTAATAAGATCGGTCGGACGAACGTTTTTAATGCGTTCCCAAATGGTGCGAATTAAACGCTTGAATGGTATACCACTTCCTGTACGTAGACGATGGCCACGTCGTTTTCCTTTACACCTTATCGTTTTCTTGCGAAAACCCATACCAAATTTAACTTTGGCATTCATTGCAGAACCAACTGCAAACGCAGCAAGTTTTTCACCTAACGAAGCGTCGGGTGCAGTACGACGTTTTTGTGCTGTTTCGGCAAGACGTCGATCAGCTTGGTGTCGGGTTGTTAAGTCTGTAGAAAGATCGTAGACGATGTCGTGTAGTTTGCAGGTTTAGTCTAAGGCATTACGACCTATATGACTACGCTCGAGGCGTTTCTGAAGCTTAGTACCCGGTCCACAGAAGCGATAGCCTGGTAAGTGTAATTCTACCGGTAAACGATTGATAGCACTATTGAGTAACCCGTAGCCACGATAGGATCTCATTAATCTTGTCAGTCGAAAGGTTTAAAGGAGACTGGTCATGCGTGTAGAATTATTCGCTTATATGCTTACCATACTGCAATTACGTTTTAGTATATAGATAGAATGCGTCTGGTAAAGCAACAATTGGCGTTGCCAGTTACGGACCACAATTGCAGCAACAACACTAACGTGCAAAAGCATGGACTACTATTACCGTCAACAATACGGTGTATCATTACAGATCCATCCAATTGTGGTAAAACTAATGTAGTCATCGGTCTCTTAAAACATCCGAATGTTCTACGCTTTGGAAAAGTTTATCTCTACTCAAAATCCTTGTATCAACCAAAGTATCAGTACCTAGACAGGTTATTACAACCAATAAAAGGAATAGGATATTTTGCGTTTAACAAATGGGATGCAACTGTTACCCCAGCGGATGCTAAACCTAATTCGGTATTTATTTTCGATGACGTGTCGTGCGATAAACAAAATGTAATGCGAGAATATTTTTCTTTGGGTCGACATAAGGCCATTGATTTTTTTACCTATGTCAGACCTATTCCAAAATACCTAAACAATTGATTAGAGACAATGCTAATGTCTTAGTGCTATTCAAACAAGACTCAATTTAAAACACGTATACGCTGACCATGTAAACACGGATATGTCGTTTAACCGGTTTAAAGAGTTGTGCGGCGTATGCTGGCGAAATCGGTATGGGTTCCTGGTGATCAATAAAGATGGCGATTTGCAGAATGGTCGCTACCGAAAAGGTTTTGACACCTATATATACTTCTAAAGCACATAAATAGCATATCACTTCCTACCCGTTTCTAGACGATGGCAGACGACGTGAAAACCAAACGAGAACTCATAAAAGTACGAAAGGCAGTCAAGAGAAAATTACAAGCGTTAAAAGCAGGTGTGGTTGAAAAGGAGCTTGTATTAAGTAAAGCCTATGTACCTATTACAAAACGTTTACAAACACTTCAGACCGGTCTGCTGAAAGATATTAAACAGGAGTCCAAGATCGAAAGCCAGCACTGGTCATCACCACAACATGACGTACAATCTACTCCTAAAAGACGCCCTAAATTTCTCGATCGGGTGCGCAGTTCCACACCAATCGCCGCACCACCAATAGGAACACAATCCTCATAGCCCAGTCCAGTCTGTGGAGTCCACCGAAGAATCGGAGAGTAGAGGCAACACTCCAGAGACCCATACAGAGTACGAACGGTACCTAAACAGCGAAGAACATCAGACCTATTTACAACGATTCTTACCATCGGTAAGATACTATGTGGATAATTTGTTTTTCAACTTTACTGGTAATTATAACAATGACACGGAGCACTTGCGCAGGGATAAAGTACGTTTTAATCCGGAGACAGGAAAATTAATGATTGGCGATTCGGTCATTATCTTCGGGATTGGTGAAAAGGTGTGTGTAGAACGATTTTGCTACAACGGTAGCAAAGGGTTGTACGAGCAACTGTTCCTTCTCGATCCTTTGGGTAAATTAT
The DNA here is from genome assembly GCA_036346225.1 of Platerodrilus igneus. Classification (NCBI taxonomy): domain Eukaryota; kingdom Metazoa; phylum Arthropoda; class Insecta; order Coleoptera; family Lycidae; genus Platerodrilus; species Platerodrilus igneus. The sequence continues at coordinate 1,763,461 of JARFIW010001555.1, forward strand.
CACTTAAAGAAATTAACGATTATGCGGACATTAAAAAAAGAAGTAATGCAATGTATAGCTTACGACATCAAACTATAAACCCGAGTGGTCGTGGTCTACTCATGGATTATAACGAGAAGCCACTAGAGTATGTATACTTTGATGATCCCAACGAACTGTGCGAACGGCTCAAGCTTCTGGTCGCCTCGCAAGATGCAGGTAACACCGGTCACACCAACGAAATTACATCGATTATGGAAGAATTACGCAAATTGCGTATAATAGCGTAGATTATGCGACTTGTTATTCATTATCACGATGGTTATCGACAAGTTTGGACATGCGTCTGACTGTGCTTCATATATTTCTTATGATGATTACTACGATTTTGACAACATGAGATTAGCGCGCGTCGCTACACCACAAGAAGATCATGATGCAGTCACGAAAGCGTACTTAGAATCGCGGTTAGCAACGTATCACCAGCAAGAGGGCGAACCAACGCTTGGAAGTGGTTCCACTATTCAGCAGTATATAGACACGCTTGTGAAGGAGACAACAAACAGTATGATAACACAATTCTCGCGCGAGTATGTTACAAGAGCAGACTTTAACCATTTTGAAGTGATGATGAGTAACCTTGTTCCAGTCACTGTGAACGCTAATGTTGCACAAATCGTAACCAAACGGAGAGATGATTCTGTGAATAGCATATATAAGACATTAGACGCTGCTATTCAACAAGTGAAAGCACAATTTAGAATAGACATTGCACGAATACAAGCAGATATTCAACAGTTGCAAGAGAAACTTAAAAACGCACGCATATAGCCGTCAACCATACACACACACACACGCACGCACGCACGCACGCACGCACGCACGCACGCACGCACGCACGCACGCACGCACGCACGCACGCACGCACGCACGCACGCACGCACGCACGCACGCACGCACGCAGCGCCGCACGCACGCACGCACGCACGCACGCACGCACGCACGCACGCGCGCACGCGCGCGTTACACACACACACACACACACACACACACACATATTAGCAATGTGTCTGTAAAGGAGCAAATCGTCCACGAGTTACATAAGCCTGCTCGGATTAACTTTCCTAGAAGACATGTAATCACAAAAGGATTAAACGAGCTGTTTCAAGCCGATTTGGTGGAAATGATCCCATATGCAAAGATGAATAAAGGATTTAGATACATTCTAGTTGTTATCGATGTATTTTCTAACTTCTTATGGGCCGTACCGGTTAAGCGCAAGACGGGTAAGGCTGTTTCAAACGCTTTTCAATCAATTTTCAACCAAGACCATCGTATTCCACGGTACATTCAAACGGATTTGGGAAAAGAATTTTATAATTCAACATTTAAGGCTTTAATGGAAAAATATGAGATTATACATTATAGTGTGTACAGCAATAAAAAAGCTTGCGTAGTAGAACGCGTTAATCGTACCTTAAAGTCAAAAATGTGGAAACAATTCAGTTTGAATGGTTCGTATCGATGGCTGAATATACTATCCTCACGCGTGGCTGCATATAACAACACCAAACATCGAACAATCGGCATGCGACCTGTAGATGTGTCAAAACGCAATGAACGCAAACTTTTCAATACAGTATACAGTACGATCAAAACAGTTAACTTAAAGAGTAAAAAATTTTCTGTTGGGGATCATGTTCGCATTAGTAAACATAGAGGTCAATTTACCAAGGGATACACGCCAAATTGGTCTAACAAAATTTTTACGGTGTACAAAGTGCATTTGACTAATCCTTTAACGTACCTATTGCGCGATAGTCGAGGAAAACCAATATTAGGCGGCTTCTATGCAGAAGAACTTCAACGAACACACTATCCGGATGTATATTTAGTAGAAAAAGTATTGAAGAGAGTTAAAAATCAAGTATATGTGAAATGGTTAAATTTAGATTCTAGCCATAATAGTTGGATATCCAAAAATCATATTTTGTAGATTTGCTGTTACGTGTTTGTTTACCATCATATGTCATTCATCAATAAAAACATTTTTACTGTTATATGCTTTATTATAGCGACACACACACACACAAATTACATCTATGTACTACTAATTACTACACTAGTTCTACGTCAAAAAAGTTGTTTATAATTCCTCATGCCCGAAGCGCAAAACGTTGATGTAGGTTGATTATCGCTGTTTTGGTTGAACTTGAATATTTCGATGTCCGTGAATATGTGTAAATAACAAGCAGGTAAAAACACATTACCTTCTCATCTAACAATTTCTCCCCGTACTTGACCAACACTCGAGGTATATATATTTATTGTAAAAGGTATGCGACACGTACAATAGCATCCTCCATTATATCTAATAAGTGCTATCTATAGCGCATCAGGTAGGATTACCAAGATGACATGATTTACATACAAAAAATAGTATTAAACTAAAACAATAACTTTAATAGCATATACACTTTTTTATAATCATCTATACTATTTGATGGTCATTTTCCCGAATCCGGACCACACGTCCATCCTGGTTGCTGTTTTGAGCCCTCCATTGCCAAATTCTTGAGGAGCCAGTTATATGTTGTTCTATGAGGGCCAACTACATTAGGTTGGTACTTATAATTTACCTTATACTTTAAAATTAACTTCAATACTTTTTCTAATACCATAGGTTGTGCAAAATATACAACATCTACAATCATATCGTCAATTGCTGTAACCAGTGATTTATAGTTGCACTTTATATTCACGATAGGATATGCCTTCGTACTCAATACAGCTCGGTTGGTTAGTAATTCTTCAAGAAAATATACATCGCTCAAACTATAATTACTCTCTATTGCGTCTAGTACACCGCGCACCTGATGACATTTTAACTCTGTTTTGCCGTTGCAAGCATCAATGAAGTTTGATACAAATTGATCGCACCTACTCTGTTGATTAAACAGCATGTCCATTACATCAATGGATGTATCATTGGTCAGCGTTAGCCATTTGAAGGCTTTAAAGGGAACATGAACGCCTACTCTGAACAGTATACGTTTGATTTTGTCCACATCATTCAATACTATGGCATGTTTCAGATGTTGATGTAAAATGCGTTGTTCACTCTCGAACAAATCGTACAGTACATTGTCCATGTTAACTTGAAAACTTCGCACCACTATCGTCACTATCGTTGTTGTTCCACTCACTGCGAGAACTATCCAAGTACCTAGCTTTTATGGCACATTCATCAAAATAGGTAATGCTAAAGTGTTGTTATACTGAGCATCACCTAGTTATTTGTCTGATAAACCCCCCACTAGTTTTTGTAACAGCATCAACAAATCAACAACCTCGAGATGATCTCTGGCAAGGCGAATCTGTTGAATTTGACCAATATATTTAAGGAAAATCCAATTAGAGGTGTGTGTTGGTGGTGATAGATTGTTATTCAAACTATCTATGGGAATATCCTTCACTTTTAACGAAGGATGTATGCCCGGTAAATTGCAAATTAATCAAAATATCATAACGTTAATCATTACTCTACATACAGCACAAAAAGCTGCCATAGCCATGCGAGAAATATGTTGCGTGATAAATACTCCCTGTATGATTGTTGTGGTTTTGACAATTTTGACAACGATCCTAGGTCGTGGATCGAAACGTAAAGAAAGATGATTTTAAAAACTATGAGTGGTTTAATTCCCAACGAAGATTAAGAAAAATGTTGCCTGATGTCGCTAAATCTATATATATTTTATATATATATATATATATATATATATATATATATTGCTGTGATATACTCCTTTGAATGCGGGAACTGGGTCCTTTCAACAAAAAAATTCTAGTCCCACCGATTGGGCGTCATAAACTGCTGTGATACCTCCATCTTTCGGGTACTCCTCTTTCTAATCGAGCCCCTACGAATTGGGCGTCATAAACTGCTGTGATCCTGGTTTCGCCTCAGCTGCTCACCTAATTTTATAAACCTCCTCATTCATAAAATTAAACAACACTTTCCTACCACAAACATTAACGTTAACTCTATTTACATCAATATTCAGAATACATTAAATTTTCAAATTAAATTTCAGCATAAAATTCAGTTTTAAAAAGAATTTCAAGATTAATTTTATTATCACTTTAACGTGCATCCAGAATTAAAGTCCTTGTTGGATGCCTACTAATTAATATAACAATATAAGCAGACCGGAGTCTGAGTATAAAGGGAGCATCTACCACCCCTTTACGTTAATTAACCAGGTTCGTCTAATTGAGCTCAAAGACATACCCAAATTTTCATCATATTCCCGAACATCAATACTAAATACCCCTTTCTACTTAAACAAGCAAATTTCATCTTAAAATTAAAATTTTATGGTTAGTACAATTTCACTAATGTCCATTTAAAGTAAATCAATTATAAAGTTATTCAACACACACAAAATGTCAAACAAAATAGTATAATTTACCTGAAGGTTACTGTCCTCGTAGCTTCAATGTACATCGTCCCTTTAGTTAATCACACCATTACAACAGGATTATATTTACGGCTTCTAATTCTCAACGCTTTTAAAATTTTCTCCATCACCATTTATTTAAAGTTGTTTCTGGGCTTTTCCGGAACTCATCTGTGTATATCTGACCCTTGTTTCGTGGATCCAGACACGTATTTGAACCATTTAATTATTAACACCCCGAAAAATAGCAGAGAAATTCATGCGTCTTTCACCAATATACGCCAAAACTGCCTACTTTTGTGTATACATTTGTCGTTGTAAATTTTGCTAATTGGTACAGTGATACTAAATTTTATTACCTTGTATCTAAGTGCACTGAAGTACATTCATGTTAGCACGTAAATAACAAACTATTTTGAATCACTAAAATATACGAGCAAAATTTTAAATTATTTTATCAAACTAACATGCACTGTTTAACATCTTGAATCAAGTCGCGGATGTAAGAGCTTTTAACGCATCGAATAGTCAAAAGTCTAAGAGGCCGAAATTCATATTACCACCGGTATATATAGCGAATAGCAGGCACGTCGCTTTTGTCCTCAAAACAGACAATTCTTAAGAATATCTCATTCTATGTTCCCAGTCCGTCGCTCGCGCGTCGGTTTTACGAATTTTCACTCGCCCCATTTAAATCTCAGAAATTCTCACACGGTACGCAAACATGTCCGAGAAAACTAATTAATTTTGTACAGAAATTGTTGTTTCTACCTCTGATATTTGCATCCTATTTTCAACCAATTGTGACCCTCGTGACGTTGCTTAAATCACGCCTTTTACTATATGTGTCTTTGCTTGACGCATTTTCTCTTTCCTTTTCCAACCTGTTCGTATTGGTGCAAATTGATATTCTTTATTATCGATTATATTTTAGTCCATGTGGACTATCTGGGTTTAATAACCCCGTATCGCACCTTCTCGTGAATATTAAGCCCCGGTTTCTCCAAGATTCTTTGAAACCATTTGTTATCTACACAATTTCCGCCGTACGTGATATTTAAACTACGCAGGTGTTCAAAATAATATTAATTCTCAGAGCTTTTAAATAAACCCTGTTTTGTATTTCGTGCTAAAGCATCTGACCGTTTCAATATCCTTAGAATCGACATGTTTATCTAAACAAATTAAACTGAAATTGCCTTTTAAAATACGCAGGTGTGTTCAAACATCCTACTTCTAACTAACACTTCTAGGATTTGCATTTTATTGGGTTTTTACAAGTTTCTATAGATATTATCTGTTACTAACGATTCAATTAACTTCAATTAAAATTGACTTCTATCCTTTCATTTTAGCGAATACAAGTTAAATATTAATTATTATGTGTACACCTTGTTTTACTACCGGTTACTTAAAATAGGGTTAATTAATATAAATTTTGCACGTAATTTCCATTTGTTTAGGAATAATTACATTACACGCAGAGCTTTTTAATACTGTTTCTTTTGCTATAAAGCGTCTTGTACATGGTTTAAATTTCTTATTTTTACTGAGACGACCGAATTTATTTATGCTTCATGGTTTTAATAAAGCGTATTATTTAATAAAATTCCTTATACACGGTGATTAAAATTATTTGATGTGATTATTTAATTTTCTACCCTGGTCTAAATATGAGTAATATATATACCAATGTTTAATACCTTGAAAGTAATAGGTAAAAAAAAATTTAAAGTTGTCAACCATGTTCGGGTGGTAATGTTGATTCGGTTATTGATACCTACTGCAAGTTAAAACAAGTCGTATACAATGATGAAAAGTTTTTTGAAACTAACTAAATGTGATCTTGAATATATGCTTTGTAAAAGCGATATAGTTCAGATTCTGCTACGATTCTTCAACAGACGGTGATAACAATAAAAACTCTGTTTAAATTAATTTTTAATAACGACTTAACATTGCGTATTTCTATTAAAATGATTTGAAATATAACGGTATTATTTTTATTGTTTAGCATCAATTTAATAACATTTGTTGATATAACATGAAAATTGTGAATTTTGGTAATTGACAATTATGCTAAAATTTTTGAAGTTACGCAGTTGCCATATGTTCCATTTAACAGAATTAAAACTCAGATATATTATAGACATTCTTGCAATTATTTACCATATGTGTATATATTTCTCTTGACAATAATTATTAATTTAAGAATAACTTATTACATTAAAGTAGGTTATTTATAAGCACTAAATTCTACAATAATTGAAACCAGTTTGAAAATAAAAATGTATTGACAATGTAGCTATACTTGTAATTTATTCTGCCAGGATCAACAAAATACAATGCAAAATAGTTGTTTTTAGGTATAAACCAGAACCATATAATTTACATATAGCGATATGTTGTTATAAATATCACAACCCCGAGGTCATTAACTACCATGCACTTTACTAAACGCGGTTGTTAAAGGGCGTTATATGAACGTCTTTTGCAAAGAAATAAGTAATTTTTATCTCAGTTTGCTAGATGTTGAAACGTTTAGATCCCTAAGTTATGCATATCTTTTAGAAAACATATTTGCTTTTATGGACAAATTTTTGCTTTACATTCCTTAATTTTAATAATTTCACTAATCATGTTTACAAAGTCTTTTTAAATAATAATATTCTTTGAACATATTATCATCTGGAATACAAATTTTGTTATACCTATATCTAGTACTAATAATAATTAGTGTCTCTAGCACTGTAAAATTTAACTAGAATAAATAATTCACAATCTTTTTATAGTGTTTAATTAAATCGGTCTTTTAACAACAAAAAGAGGTATTTTGCACATTGCAAATTATTACTACCATGCTTGTTGCGATAAATATTACATAATAAATGGCTGGTTATTCACCTAACAATAAAATTTTACACTAAGAAGATATAATTGGTGTATGCTGGGTTGCCTGCCATAGATATGCATATATTTTTTAGAATTCAATTAAATTTAAGTACACGTAGGTAAATGCGTGAAAGTTACTTTACCTTTCAGTATTCAGCTGTATTGTAAATAGTTACTGATATTATATTGAAAAGAACGACACCCAGTATTGCCAGCTGTGTAAAAAATGTTTTGTTTCGGCAGTGAATCAATCAAACTGTATGAAAATATATGAACTCATTAGCATGTAATTAAAATATGCCGGTAAGTGAAACTAATATAAATAAAACATTCAAATTTTGTGTGTTTCTTTTTAACATTATATATTTAATACAAAAATAATTTTTTAATGATCTCGGGGGATTCTTCAGCACGTGCACGTTTTTTGCTTAACCTAAAAATCTCCGAAGTATTCAATCACCTAATGCGTGCAAAGCCTCCGTTCAGAACGCCTTATGGAGTACCATTCCGCATTTGAGAATGATTAAATCACCATCCAAATTCTTCATCACGTTTTAAATAACGACATGATTTGCATACATTTTAAGGTTATATTTTAGATCCGGGTACGAGTTCAGTGTAGTTGTATAAATTATTTGGGTGATGCAATCATGAACAAAATAACGAGTGACCTGTCTTAACATGTTTTTTTTTTGCACACACACCAATATTTTAAATTAATACCATTATAAAATACGAGTCGAATAATTTCTCCTATTCTTTTTGATATTTAATACAAAAATAATGGGGCACAGCCCCGTTTAGGACACGTTTAGAAGCTCCCTTCCCCCACCATTCATCATTTTGAGAGTGATTATGTCATCCACCACATTTCCTATTTTTGCTTAACCTAAAAATCTCTCCTTAATTAACTAAAGCAACGAGAATAAAACAAAGACGAAGCTCTAAAGATCACCGTTAAATTCTTCACTACATGCACGTTTTTGCATAACCTATAAATTTTTTATCACGTTTGTGCAATTAAACGAGTTATATATATATATATATATATATAATGTCTAATACGTCATCTACATACAATCACCAAACCGCTAAAAGTAAAAGAATTTTTATTGCCACATAAATTAAATGTATAATTACATTTAAATATTTAAATATATTCAAATTGCTAAAATGTAAGCAAGAGATCCTTGATATAAGATTAAATTAATTTTTTATTTGAGAGTCAAATAAATCGTGATAAAAGGTGGTATAATTTGCATACCAAGAAGGAAATAGTCTTAACATGTTTTTGCAAACACACACCTTATGTTAATTAAATACATTATATTAAAAGTCGAATGTCGGCATGATTTGCATATATATTACCAGAAATCTATAATCCCACTAAAAAAACACGAGTTTATATTCGACTGCAAATTCTTGTTATTTTATCTTGACATTGAAATCGCGAGAAGTGAACGACTTTTTTTTACAAGATTTTACATGCAGACGTTTAAAAATTTGATCCTCATTATATAACATTTCGTATATTTTCTCAATTTTATTTGCTACTTCATACAAAACGCAGCTTATGAGGAGAGCTAAAAACTCTTTACCACTTGCACGCGTTTGCTTAATATAAAAAAATTCTTCACCGCGACGTTTTTTTAATTTTTAGCTTAACCTACCCAGAAAAATCTCCGAAGCGGCCAAAAACCAACACGTGAACTCCATTTTCTACACACACACACAACATTTTTTGAAAAAATGTATAACACCTTTCCTCATTTTATTTAATATTTAACGTCGGGAACGCTGCTAAAAAATTTCTTAAGAAAATATCTCCACCCCAAGACAAAAATCTAACGACCCCGCCAAACGCACACCCCAAAGACCTAACTACCCCCCGACGCACCAAATTTACATACAAAGACAATTTTGTTCTCAAAGCGGCGTATACATATCTTGCTGCACGTTTTGTTTCCCAAAGCGGCTTAGCTATTCATATTGTTCTCGAATCGGCGTATACATATCTTGCTGTGGATCTCTGTTGTCAAAGCGGCTTAGCCCTCCTACTACCATGCTATTTAAAATTTAAATAAAAAAATATTAGAAAAAAAATTAAAAAGGGGGAGCTTTCGGCCAAAAATAAAACACCTACCTGTCAAATGTCAAACTTTACCTAACTTCCAACAAGTTTATATCTTTAATGTTTGTATTGCTAAACAAATGTATTTTTAATTTATATCTGTAGCCTCGCCTTAGTAAGTAACAGCATACTTTTATAATTTTACAGTATTACTATTTCTGTATATTTTAGTATCTTTGACAAAGGATTGAATATATCCGAAAGCTTAGATTTATAAAAAAGAGTACTGATTATTTAAGAAGACCTAAAACCTACAAAAAGAATACCATTTTATATTAAAATTAAGGTCGTTATCTTTATAAAGAATATATATATATATATATATATATATATATATGCTGTGAAACCTCCTAAATTAACTGGTCCGTCGACTTTCTTCTGTTACTCGCCTCTTTACTCTTTTCCGCCTCGGCTGCTCCCCTAGATAAACCTTCATCCTCATTCATAAAAAAAAAAACAAACACATTCCTACCACAAACATCAACGTTAACTCTATTTACATCAATATTCACAATACATTAAAAATTCAAAATTAAAATTCAGCATAAATTTCAGTATCAGAAAATTTCAAGATTAAATCTGTTATCATTTCAATGTGCATCCAGAATTAAAGTCCTTGTAGGATGCCTACTAATTACCATAACAATATATGCAGACCTGAGTCTGAGTACAAAGGGAGCATCTACCACCCCTTTACGTTAATTAACCAGGTTCGTCTAATTGAGCTCAAAGACATACCCAAATTTTCATCATAATCCCGAACATAAATACTAAATACCCCTTTCTACTTCAACAAGCAAATTTCACCTTAAAATTAAAATTCTGTTGTTAGTACAATTTCACTACTGTCCATTTTAAGTAAATCAATTATAAAGTTATTCAACACACACCAAAATATCAAAGTTCGAACAAAATAGTATAATTTACCTGAAGGTTACTGCACTCGTAGCTTCAATGTACATCGTCCCTTTAGTTAATCACACCATTCCAACTGGGTTATATTTACGGCTTCTGATTCTCAACGCTTTTAAAATTTTTTCCACCACCATTCATCTAAAGTTGTTTCAGGGCTTTTCCGGAACTCATCTGTGTATATCTGACCCTTGTTTTGTGGATCCAGACACGTCTATGAACCATTTAATTATTAACACCCCCGAAAAATAGCAAAGAAATTCATATTTCTTTCACCAATATACGCCAAAACTGCCTACTTTTGTGTATTCATTTGTCGTTGTAAATTTTACTAATTGGTACCGTGATACTAAACTTTATTACCTTGTATCTTCTTTTCTAAGTGCACTAAAGTACATTCATTGTAGCACGTAAAGAACAAACTGTTTTAAATCACCAAAATATACGAGCAAACTTTAAATTATTCTATCAAACTCGGAAAACTAAAAAGCACTGTTTAACGCATTGAATCAAGTCGCAGATGTAAGAGAGCTTGTTCATATTCTCCTCGGTATATATAGAGGTTAGCCTGTCTGTCGGTCTAGTCCCCAAAACAGACAATTCTTCAGAATTTCGCATGCTAGGTTCCCATTCAGCAGCCCGGCATGCGATTTTTACGAAATTTGCACTCGCATCAGTTAAATCTCAGAAATTTCGACACGGCTCGCAACGTCTGGAAATAACTAACTGAATTTTATACAAAAATGTTATTTTTACCTCTCAATTTTGCCTTTTATTTTCAACCAATCGCAACCCAATGACGTTGCTCTACTCCCGCCTTTTACTATATGTGGCTCGGTCTTGCGCATATTATCTGTCTCTATCTAACCTGTTCTTTATTGGTGCAAATTAATATTCTTTATTATCGATTATTTTCAGTCCACATGGACTGTTATCTGGGTTAAATAACCCCGTATCTAGTCTTCCCGTTAATATAAGCGACGGTTTCTCCAACATTCTCTGAAACCATTTGTTATCTGCAAATTTTACGCGGAACAAGCTTTTTTAAAAATACGCAGGTGTTCTGTATTTCGTGCTAAAGCATCCGACCGTTTCCAATATCCGTAGAATCGACATGTTTATCTAAACAAATTAAACTGAAATTGCCTTTTAAGAATACGCAGGTGTGTTTAAACGTAACATTTTAAATACCCTTCTACGATTTGCATTTTATTGGGTTTTTATAGATATTATATGTTACTAATGGTTCAATTAACTTCAATTAAAAATAATACCCTTTAATTTTTAGTGAATCCTAATTAAATATTCAATTATTATCAGTACATTTTGTTTAATACCGGTTACTTCAAATAGAGTTAATTAATATAAATTTTGCACGTAATTTCTCTTTGTTTCTTTACTAGGAATAATTAAATTACACGTAGAGCTTTTTAATACTGCTTCTTTTGATATAAAGCGTCTTGTACATGATTTAAATCTCTTATTTTTAATGAAACGAATGAATTTTTATTCTCCGCGGTTTTTTTTAATAACGCGTACCTTTTCCCAAAGCTTCTACACGGTGATTAAAATTATTTGATGTGATTATTTAATTTTCTACCCTGGTCTAAATATGAGTATTTTCCCCCTATTTGAATACAAATAATCCCACTTATTTGAATGCAAATATAAAGCATTTAGACAAAAAAAATTTACAAAAAAAATTGCCTATCCCTCTCTACCCTTATCTATCTAACTTACCTAACTTATATCCAATCCAAAAAAAATTATTTACACCTATCCTATATCCCTATCCTATTCCTAACTCTCACCTAATTTTATAAACTGAAATTCTTGAATTCTAGAATTCTTGTGTAATGGAATCAGCCAGAATGAATTCCTTAAATCTACTTTATTAAAAACAAACTTGCCACTTAACCTCGTCAAAAATAATTCGGCCTTCACCTGCTCCCGATATGCTGCTGTTGCTTCTACCCCCACTAATTCTGCATGTTTTTGTACTAAAGCTTGAACCTCTACTATCCTATCTTCTGGACATCTTATCGTGTTGATCTGTTTAACTTCATCATCCTCTACCTCTACTACATTAATACTAAACCCCGTGTCATCCTCTGTGACTTCATAACTGCCCTTCCATGGCACTACCCTATCCTTAATCCTTATTACCTTCCGTTCCATATCTATCAAAACCCCTAACTGTATCATACAGTCAACACCTAAAATGCTCTGAAACTTCAGTCCAGGTACAATTACAAACTCCTGTTCACAGCTTAAACCTCCTATATCTATCCTAAGCACCACAACACTATTTACTACAGCAAACTTCTTTTTATTTGGAGCTACTAAATGGCTACGCTTTATAGGCATAATTCTATCACAAACCTTATCCCTAATTTTGCTGACGAATTCCTCCGATATTAAACTCGCCTCTGCCCCTGTATCAAGTAATACTTCTACATTATTCTCAAAAATTTCTAAATTAATAATTGGCAAACATAATTTTTCCTTAGTTTCTGGCTCTACTTCCTCCTCAATTTTGAAAAATTCACGTGGATGTTCATATACATTTACACTGAAATCTAGTGGTCTGTCGCGTTCTAAAAATCCTGTCCAGGTCTGTTTTCCCTACTTGGTCCTGGTCTAGCCGTCACCTCAGCGTATGTCCAAGGCGTTTCCACTCGTTCTGTGTCTGTATTAGCAGTCCCCCTCATGTCCGGTGAACTATTCCTTCTGGTAGGTCCCGGTCTCGGTGCAGGTCCCCTTCCTAAACTATTACTTCGAACGTATGGTCGTCGCTGTTCCCAATTCTGTCGCTGGTATTCGTAACTATTCCCCCTTCTAGCATAGTTGTCCCGTCTATTGTCAAACCTAACTGTGTTGATCTGTCTTTCCGTATTATCCCGAGGTCGTCCACTACTTACGTCGTCGTACCTCTGCAGGTATTCTAAAAATATTTCTCTGTCCACTATGTTCTGTAGTGCTACGTGTTGTCTTACTTCTACCTCGAAGTGTAGTGATAAATACTTGATAATTTGTCGGTCCGTCAGTGGTGGGTTCAGTTGCTTTGCTATGCTATACTTGCGTATAGCATATTGCTCCCTACTTCCTGAAAATTCTACCTTAAATTTCCCTGTGATTAAGTCGTCTCGTACCTGGTCTTGTTTGTGATCACTCCAGTAGTGCTTTAAAAATCTGTCTTCAAAGTCCGTGTAGGTGTCTATGTCCTGTCCTACTAAATTGTACCATGCTTCCGCGTTGTCTTTCAATAAAGCCTTTATCGTATTCAGTTTAGTCTGTTCGTCAAATAAATTTCCCACTAGATTTCTTACACTATTAATAAAAACTTGTGGATTTACCCTGTTATCGCCATAAAACTTCATGTGTTGGTCCAATGATACGCCACCTGTATAAAATCTGGGACCATCCCCCGTTAAACTTGACATGTTGTATTTAATACTACTAACTTCGCGTTCTACCCTGCCTAACTGATCCCTACATGAGTCCGTTACTTCAGTCATTTTTACATTTATTTCTTCTTCACAAAAAATGCGTACTTCGGACCTTAAATGTCCCATTTCCTGTCGAAGACCTGTAATATCACGCTCATTTTTATCTACCCTATTTTCAACTTCCCCCATCTTTACGGTAAGACTATTTTTAAATTCTGAAACTTCTTGATTCATCTTATCTATTTTCTGACTAATCTCCTCTAACTTCCTGTTCGTTCTTCACTCATTTGCTCAAATTTTCGATTTGAGTCCTCTCTAACCCCACTTAACGTCTCATTCATTCTTTCAAGCATCCTCATTATCATCTCGTTTCCTTGATCCCCTGATTCCGTCCTCGACTGATCTCTACTGCCTCCAGCTTCTTCCATTTTCGAATTTTTCTCACACAATGCACTATCGTCACTTCCAATTTCCACTCCTTGACTCCTTAACCACTCCTTTCTCTGCATACGTTCTAATCACTCACACACACTCTAAAATACTCTTAAATTTATACACAAGCAGAAACTCTCTCTCTCAGATCGCCAGTTTCCTGGAATAAAATCACAAAAATTTTATTTGGAACTCGAGCCTCACTTTTGGGTCGCCATGTATGCTGTGAAACCTCCTAAATTAACTGGTCCGTCGACTTTCTTCTGTTACTCGCCTCTTTACTCTTTTCCGCCTCGGCTGCTCCCCTAGATAAACCTTCATCCTCATTCATAAAAAAAACAAACACATTCCTACCACAAACATCAACGTTAACTCTATTTACATCAATATTCACAATACATTAAAAATTCAAAATTAAAATTCAGCATAAATTTCAGTATCAGAAAATTTCAAGATTAAATCTGTTATCATTTTAATGTGCATCCAGAATTAAAGTCCTTGTAGGATGCCTACTAATTACTATAACAATATATGCAGACCTGAGTTTGAGTACAAAGGGAGCATCTACCACCCCTTTACGTTAATTAACCAGGTTCGTCTAATTGAGCTCAAAGACATACCCAAATTTTCATCATAATCCCGAACATAAATACTAAATACCCCTTTCTACTTCAACAAGCAAATTTCACCTTAAAATTAAAATTCTGTTGTTAGTACAATTTCACTACTGTCCATTTTAAGTAAATCAATTATAAAGTTATTCAACACACACCAAAATATCAAAGTTCGAACAAAATAGTATAATTTACCTGAAGGTTACTGCACTTGTAGCTTCAATGCACATCGTCCCTTTAGTTAATCACACCATTCCAACTGGGTTATATTTACGGCTTCTGATTCTCAACGCTTTTAAAATTTTCTCCACCACCATTCATCTAAAGTTGTTTCAGGGCTTTTCCGGAACTCATCTGTGTATATCTGACCCTTGTTTTGTGGATCCAGACACGTCTATGAACCATTTAATTATTAACACCCCCGAAAAATAGCAAAGAAATTCATATTTCTTTCACCAATATACGCCAAAACTGCCTACTTTTGTGTATTCATTTGTCGTTGTAAATTTTACTAATTGGTACCGTGATACTAAACTTTATTACCTTGTATCTTCTTTTCTAAGTGCACTAAAGTACATTCATTGTAGCACGTAAAGAACAAACTGTTTTAAATCACCAAAATATACGAGCAAACTTTAAATTATTCTATCAAACTCGGAAAACTAAAAAGCACTGTTTAACGCATTGAATCAAGTCGCAGATGTAAGAGAGCTTGTTCATATTCTCCTCGGTATATATAGAGGTTAGCCTGTCTGTCGGTCTAGTCCCCAAAACAGACAATTCTTCAGAATTTCGCATGCTAGGTTCCCATTCCGCAGCCCGGCATGCGATTTTTACGAAATTTGCACTCGCATCAGTTAAATCTCAGAAATTTCGACACGGCTCGCAACGTCTGGAAATAACTAACTGAATTTTATACAAAAATGTTATTTTTACCTCTCAATTTTGCCTTTTATTTTCAACCAATCGCAACCCAATGACGTTGCTCTACTCCCGCCTTTTACTATATGTGTCTCGGTCTTGCGCATATTATCTGTCTCTATCTAACATGTTCTTTATTGGTGCAAATTGATATTCTTTATTATCGATTATTTTCAGTCCACATGGACTGTTATCTGGGTTAAATAACCCCGTATCTAGTCTTCCCGTTAATATAAGCGACGGTTTCTCCATCATTCTCTGAAACCATTTGTTATCTGCAAATTTTACGCGGAACAAGCTTTTTTAAAAATACGCAGGTGTTCTGTATTTCGTGCTAAAGCATCCGACCGTTTCCAATATCCGTAGAATCGACATGTTTATCTAAACAAATTAAACTGAAATTGCCTTTTAAGAATACGCAGGTGTGTTCAAACGTAACATTTTAAATACCCTTCTACGATTTGCATTTTATTGGGTTTTTACAAGTTTTTATAGATATTATATGTTACTAATGGTTCAATTAACTTCAATTAAAAATAATACCCTTTAATTTTTAGTGAATCCTAATTAAATATTCAATTATTATCAGTACATTTTGTTTAATACCGGTTACTTAAAATAGAGTTAATTAATATAAATTTTGCACGTAATTTCTCTTTGTTTCTTTACTAGGAATAATTAAATTACACGTAGAGCTTTTTAATACTGCTTCTTTTGATATAAAGCGTCTTGTACATGATTTAAATCTCTTATTTTTAATGAAACGAATGAATTTTTATTCTCCACGGTTTTTTTTAATAACGCGTACCTTTTCCCAAAGCTTCTACACGGTGATTAAAATTATTTGATGTGATTATTTAATTTTCTACTCTGGTCTAAATATGAGTAATATATATATATATATATATATATATGTATATATATATATATATATCAAAAGGCCCCGTAAAGTAAATATCATAACCCCTTTATCTTTCGCTGATAGTAACAGTAGCGTTGATTTAAAATATTTGATCTTGACTGCAAGTCGCTTCAGCAATTCTCTCTAACTTTTGTTCTTTTTTAGATGGAGATATCCTCGTTGCCCAAGCCATACAGTTTTTTGCAGCAGGATTTGAAACAACTGGAAGTACTGTTGTATTTACTCTATACGAATTGGCCGCAAATAAAGAAATTCAAAGTCGATTAAGAAATGAAATTCTAAAGACGCTAGAACTTCATGGAAAATTAACGTATAAAGCTATTACACATATGGAATATTTAAATAATGTAATAAGCGGTAATTGTAATTTTTCTACTTTATATACGTAGTTATTACAAAACGCGTAAGCGTAATAGTGGAATCGTGAATCCTTTCACGTTTTTTGGCCGTCTCATTTCACGCCATGTATTATTACAGAGAGCATTTTGAAGATGTTTAGTTACCTAATCTCATTAGTACTCTTAGCAATTTCTGTGAACTCTCTATTTATACCAAAACAAAATTTATTATTTATTCTTTTTTCAGCATTTAAAATTGTTTCTAATCTTTCTTGGGAATGAAACCACTTATATTTGTTAAAATGATCTTTGTTTACGTTTCCATCCATGACCTAGAATCGTTGTCAAAATAATAAAAAAATTTATGTATGACATTTGTGACACAAATTGAAGGTGACTTTGATTTATTAATTTTTGATTTGAATACATTACGTGAAAATTTTAAAGTTTAGAAGAATGAGTACTTTCAATTTGTTGCGTCCTGGGAACGGCTTTTTAAGGTAGCCAATATGCTTAACGTGAAATCAGATGGTTAATTTTTATATACTCAAATTTCATATAAATTCTTTATCTTGATGATCGGAACATTTTTTAACATGTTTCTATTTATGCGATTGAGGGGATGGTTATTAAAAAAGCGTGTGATTACGTTACCGTTGGGCTTAAGCAGCCGGGGGCTGCTAATATGCCTATTGTTATGTAATTAGTTGTTGTATGTATAAATAGAAACCATGTATGTAGGCTGTATTTCATGTTAATATCGCAAGGAAAACTCAGGAAAAACTTGCAATGCTACCTAGATATTGGGGACATTTGAGTTTCATTTGTAACTTCTTTGGTTATTTCTTCTAGTAATGGAAGCCATTGTTTACTAAAAGTTACAGATTCGTTTGCTACGCAGTTATTCTTATGTAGGGTTATACAAGCAGCTTCTTTGATTTTGCGTTTTTGTTGGTTTTCTTCTTTGTCAATAATTTTTGCGTCTTCCCATTTTGTTTATGACTGAAGTCCCATGTATGTTGGCAAATCATGGATTTTTCAAATTTTCTATTTTGTTATATATGATTTATGTTCTTTTAATCTAACTCCAAATGGTCTGGAACTTTCCCCTATGTAAAATTTGTTACATTCGCACGGTATTTTATAGATGCAGTTTTTAAACTTTGTATTGCGTCTTTGGGTTTTGTTTTTGTTAGTTGTGTTCTTGGTGCATCGTTGGTTCTAAATACTGTTTTGATTTTAAAGTTGTTTCCTAGTCTTTGGATTTTTTCAGAGAATCCTTTTATGTATGGTATTGAGAGCATTTTTTGATGTGTATCGTTGTTTTTGTTTTCTTCTTTTCTATTTTTTGGGACTTTATTCATTTCTTTTTCTATAATTCTTTTAGCATACTTGTTTTTTATTAGTGTACATTTGAATAGATCTTTCTCTTTCTTTAAAATTTCTTCGTTTGACGATATTAATTTTGCTCTATCATACATGGTTTTGATAATTCCTCTTTAGACACAGTGTGGGTGGTTTGAATCGAAGTTTAAGTATCTGTTTGTATGTGTTGGTTTTCTGTATACTGATGTAATAATTGTTGCACCGTTTTTGCTAACTAGAATATCTAAAAATGGAATTTTTCCTTGTTGCTCTAATTCATATGTGAATTTAATAGTTGGTTCTATTTTGTTAATTGACTCTACAAAGTTTTTAATTAGTTCTGTATTATAAAGCCAAATGGCATAGACATCATCTACGTATCTCCACCAGATTAGTAGTTTCAATTCTTGCGAATTTTTCCATGAATATATTACTAAAAATTGGCGATAGTGGACTTCCCATTGCCATTCCGAAGATCTGTTTGTAGAATTGGTCATTTATTTGAAAATATGAGATATTGACGCATAAACCAAGTAATTCCATAATTGATGATATACTTAGTTTTGTTCTTTCTTTAAGGTTTTCATCCTTTTCTAGTTTGTTTTTTATAATATTAAGCGGACTTCAGGTGACTTTGATTTATTAATTTTTGATTTCACATTAAGCGTATTGGCTACCTTAAAAAAGCCGTTTCCAGGACGCAACTCAAATTGAAAGTACTCATTCTTCTAAACTTTAAAATTTTCACCTAATGTATTCAAATCAAAAATTAATAAATCAAAGTCACCCTCAATTGTGTCATAAATGTCAAACTAAAATTTTTTATTATTTTGACAACGATTCTAGGTCATGGATCGAAACGTAAATGAAGATCATTTTAACAAATATAAGTGGTTTTATTCCCAAGAAAGATTAAAAAGAATAGTTAACAAACCACAATAAACATACAGGGAGTATTTAAAATTGTATTTTGAGGTGCAAAAGTTTAATTCTAACCTTTACTCTGAATCACTATCGAAGCTTATAAAGGGATTTGATGTAATTGGTAAAGTTAAAACGTTTTCCACTTAAGTAAAAGTGGGGAGCAAGAAATCTTAATACAAAATCCAATACATTGTTTAAAAATTGTAAGCAGAAATATCCGCAATACTTATTATCGCACGGTTGTTCTCAATTAAGAT
The DNA here is from genome assembly GCA_036346225.1 of Platerodrilus igneus. Classification (NCBI taxonomy): domain Eukaryota; kingdom Metazoa; phylum Arthropoda; class Insecta; order Coleoptera; family Lycidae; genus Platerodrilus; species Platerodrilus igneus. Next base: position 1,783,060 of record JARFIW010001555.1, read on the forward strand.
AATAAAAAAATGTATATTCCCCTTCATTACTTAAATAGCGAAATAGCAATAGTGGTGGTTGTAAGTTTCTATAACTCTGTCATACTCTTTGATTTGAGCACCGAGAGACTCACTTAAGAACTGCCCTTACAAGCATCTCGCCTCCCCATCAACCTTCCTGAAAATGGACGACTGCGGTCATTATAAATTCCATACCCTTTATGCGATAACGGAATTCTCGGTGACCAGTGACGGCTTTTGACCTTCACGCTAATATCATGCAGGTATATGTAGGTCTGGATTCCAAGAGACCTGCTCCTGGAATCCTCTTGATTTGGTGCAGTGAGCAGTTTCCCGGATCTTCTCTTTGGTTATCCTTCAACTACACAGTATTCCGGATTCTGGGTTCACTGGCCTGTGGTTTTCGACCGACAAAATGGCTATTTGCCACAGGCCGCTCCATCGTAAGGTAGCTCGTCTAAACATGACTGACGGATGTGCATCCCCGACGACTTCACTTGTGTATCCATTCCTCGGCACCTTGCATAGCTGGAGAACTCCCTCAGGACGTCACCGTTCCGCTGCTCACCTTTGATCGCCCGGAGGCGGTGGTAGATATACGAACGTTGCCGTCTCGTCGGCGTCTGGTCAACAACTCCTCTCATAGTCATAGGTACCCAATACTTTATGGACTCATCCACAATAACCAGGATATGTTTAAAACCGTCAGAAGATAGGAAGTGGCCCTAAGCAGTCCTTATGCAAAGTGGAGATAGGCTCCTTTGGGTTTTCTACGGAATTTATGTATTCTTGGAGTAGTCTCGTTCTTGTCTTCTTTACAGCGCATAAAACACAATGTTTCACATAACGCTTGACAAAATTTCGCATTTGTGGGAACCGGAAGTGTTCAAAAATTGATACGTATGTTTTGTTCGTTCCAAAGTGGCATTGTTTATTGTGATATATTCGAAGTATGCCTAAACGACATTGCTTAGGAACAAACTACTCTAAGTTTACGATTCCACCAGAACTCATGTGTTTCTGATACCGCTTTTGCAAGATACTGATTGGAGTCAAGCTCGCTATTCTTTATTTGACGCGACAAATTCTGCGCTTTCTCGTTGCCCTATTGTTTCCACATAAGCCTAATTCTGATGTCTCACTCAACAAATGCTGTTAACAGGATTTCTACTCAAATAATCGACATGAGTCAAACTGTTTCCATTCCGATACACAACTTCAAAGTTAAAATCTTGAAGCTAAATTTTGTGGGACTAAATCCTTTTTTGTGAATGTGTTTTTGATAACATTGCAGTCAGTTACTAAAGTAAACTTAATACTCGTACCTAACAAATGGACTCGAAAATAAAGGATTCTGTACAAACAACCAAAAAGAAAATAAATTAAGTGTTATTATTCACAGCAAACAAATATATTGTATGGACAATTTAGGAATTTAGGTGCAAAGTGCGCATCTCGTATTTCACACAAAATAAAATTAATCAGTAGGAAATAAACATGTGAGAGCTTTTGTCAAGCGTTTTCAAATTTCACCTAATACTTTTTGTAAAATAACTAATTAGTAGGAAAGAATTAACGTGTGGGAGCTTTTGTCAGACATCTTTTAAATCGTACATAGTACCGTTTGTAAAATAAACCAACATTTTTAACGAAGGTACTTCACACCTGTAGAGCGATAATATCGATTAGTTCTACAATGTCACGTAACTACACCAAACGTTGATACGGAATATGCCATTGACACACAAAAGAAAACGAGTTGCATACCTGTAGATGTCCGGATACTTAGCTCGCAAGCCATCGAGATGAGTTAGTACAGCAACGCCATAGTCGTCAGGATCTATTTACCCTGCTACCCTAACTGCAGCAGCGGTCTACAAACAAAAGCAGTTGGACTACAGACAAAAGCAGTTGGTCTACAGAAAGAAAGAACCCATTTGGCCTCCAGCTAAAAAGACGCAAGATACCTACTAGTTGTCGAACAGAAAAAACAAACGTGCATTGCTTTTGAAATACGGTGACGAATAATGTAGAAAATATTTCGACGCACAAGCTATAGAATCAAATTCACTAATTGTTCAAAAAAACTGCATATCCTCGCTTATCGAAGCGCGATTGAAACTGGAAAACCCAGGTTTTATCGGATAGTGCGCGACCTTATTTCAACAAGGCTTTACATTGGAACAATAGAGAAACCCATTATACGCGGTCGTAATGTATACCAAGATAACGGGTACCTAAACAGAATATAAACTATTTAATTGTAGCATAAACTTGTCGTTTCGAAATAAATAAGTTCAAAATAAAAATTTGTGGAAAGCGTATTTATTATTAATTATGTTGAAGGATTTAAGAGATTACCGGATACCTAAAACAAGTCATAGACTATTTAATTTAATAAATTTTCGTTTTAAAAGCAAAAGGGATTTGAGTTAACCGGGGAAATTTTAAAGCAAGATTGGAACGTAACAACTGCCTATTTCTTGCTAGTTCTTTCATCTAAAAGGTATATTTTGTTTGATAAGACAGGCTAAGCAGGCAGCTCTAATGACAAAATTCAGGACATACTTACGCAAATAATTCCGCAAACCCCATAAACTGACGCACCTGCTTTATGCTTTACGAAATAGGGGAACCAGATACAGGTATAATGTTAGCCTCGCCAAAATATCTCTGTCAAAATATTCTACTGACTATTGTAGAATACGAGACTTTTCAATATTTATAAGAAATTAAACTGAATTTAGGGCTTCAAGTACTTGGAGAAAATAAATTAGTCCTTCTTGCGGATTTAAACGAGAAATTGGTATCTCGTCGAGATATATCAAAGCAATAGTATCTTTTAAAGCTCCAAGTACTAATTAACGAATCTTTGAAATACAGCTAGAGACTTAGTAAGCCTAAGGGAGTTTTCGAGTACTCAAAGTGTTTATCTGGCGTAACAAAAGCAGTCTTCTTAATTGAATCGTCGTGAATAGGAATCTGATGAAAACCTGCCCTTATATTGAGAAAAGTACAAAAACAAACTTTCCCCAACCGGTCTAATTGGTCTTTAATAGGTGGCAAGGGAATTTGTCTTTTGTCGTATATTCAAGTTTCTTGAAACCTACACACATTCTATAAGCATCATTCTTTTTTCCCACAAGTATGATAGGACTCGCAAAAGGTGATTCACTTGGAGCGAATAATTTTATTTGCCAATTAGTCTGATGTGATTTCCCTTTCCGCTAGTCTTTTACTTGGTCCTAACCGCTATGGTGTTCGACAAACGACACCGACCTTTTCCAACTTTATCTTCAAACACACATTGTAAACAGTTCGAATTTATTACCACTTGTTATCTATCATCCTTTTAAAATCTTTATGGAGGTCTTGCAATTCTAGTCTACCTAGCGAGTATTTACACTTCACAAATGTGGAATTAAAATTTTTAGGAATGCGATTTATACTAGGTAATTCCCAAAGCATAACACACGAACTTTGAACATTATTAATTCCAATTATGTTCTGATCTTCAAAGAAATTACGTCCAATGATAACATCATAGTCAAGAGAATAATCCAAAACAAACAAAAATTAAATCGATGTTTCAGTGTCTGAGATCTTAGTACGCCTTGCAAAATTTTTTGATGCACTGATCTTGACGTTAATAATTCCTTTAATCAAAACATTACAATCCCTTGCTTTATGCACGAATAATTTAGAATTTTTTTTCGAAAACAATGAAAGATCGGCACCAGTATGCAAAGCAATATTTATGTTGCGAAATACTATAACCTCATCATCACAAGGTCTTCAGTCCTGGAACTGGTTAGACGCGTACTGCTTCCTATTTTGAACTAGCCTACATATTCCTCTGATATTTGTACAGTCTGCGTCTATTACTATCTGTGTGCGATAGTCTGATTTAGCTCTTTTTTCCTATCTCTGCTTGTAATATATCCCGTATTATTCCCCAAAAATGTATCCTACCCTTCTATTTTACCCTATTTTTTTTTTGTTTTCCACAGATATCTTTTTTCCCCTACTATTTCTATAACCTATTTGTTATTAGCTTTGTCTGCCCATGCTATCATTCTCATACATCCGAAGCACAACAATCCAGAAGGTACTATCTCTTTCTGTCTGCTTTTCTTACGGCCCCTATTTCTGACACGTACTGTGCTATGCTCCACACATATCTCCTCAACAATTTTCTTCTTGTTTCTATGTTTGTTGTCTTTGAACATAGCCGCTGTTCTTTCTTGCTAGATGTAGTTCGATCCACTTCTATTGTTTTACAATTAAATACCCTATTTCCTCTATATTCAATGGTATGTGAAGGGGCGTAAGCAATCTGTGTCTGCCAAGTTCCACCAGCACTTGAACATTTTTTGAATTAATAGTTTTTCCGATAAATCCTTTCGTACAATCAACTTTAGCTATAATATTACACAACCAACAACTGGGGATTATTATAAACAACCGCCAGATTTAAGTGTACTTATTTTTTCGACATTAGGTTTTCCGTCTTGAAACTGGTTGTACGCGAGTTAAGGTTCGGGCTTTTGGGGCGGTGTTTTTAAAAAACGTTTCCAAACTCTTAACACATTTATTTGTTCTTAAACAGAAATTATAAAGGAATTTAGAAAAACTGTAAAAAAACTAACTTTAATCAAAAATAATATTAATTGTACTAAGGCGAGTAGTCTAGGTAAACAACAACGCAAAAGCTGTAGTACTCAGACTGACTGCCGGGCCTTGAGCTCCCGGGCTTTTTATAATAACCTGCCCCTCACACGGCTGTGGGAACTTGCAGATCTCATGTCTGCATTTCTCTTAATTCTACACTTTATTACATTGTAACAATCTTATTTCTAAGTAATTGCGGTATCTTAACCGCCTGCAGTATCACTGCCCTCTCGGATGCAAAGTTGCATATCCGTTCTCATGAACTACTAATAACCTCTCTGGGTTAGCCTTGTATTACATTGTTGCAATGAACTTATACTTTATTTAACAATTTCTAATAATTCCTATTAGATTCAATATATTCAATATATATAGATAATTGGGGGATACATAACTCGCGTACCTCCACTTATTTATATTCTGAGCTAGCCTACACAGTTTCCTAAAATTTTCACAACAACCTATATATAGCTAGGTTCCTCTTCTACTGTTTTCTAATTATATGCTCTATTACATTGAGATTCAGTGGTATGTGAAGGGGGTTAAGCAGCCTGTGGCTGATCATGTTTAAGTAAAGTTATTTTTTCCGTCATTAGTTTTTTCATCTTACGACTGGTTGGACGCAAACCTCCATTGATTTCTATTCTGAGCTAGCCTACACATTTCCCTGAAATTCCCACAGCCTACATCTTTTACTATCTGTGTGCAATAGTTTAACCTACTACTCTTTATTCCTATCTCTGCTTCTAATATATTCCGCACTATTCTCTCCACTATCCTCCTATCTCTTTTATTTTTTACTGTTTTCCACGTATTTCTTTCTTCACCCACCATTTCTAGTACCTCTTTGTTGTTAACTTTGTCTGTCCATGATATCTTCATCAGACGTCTGTAGCAACACATTTCAAAGATTTCTACCTTTTCCTTGTCCGCTTCTCCTACTGTCCAGACTTCACGGTCATACAATGCTGTGCTCCACACATATGTTTTAAGCAATCCTTTCCTTATTTCTATGTTTGTTGTCTTTCAACACAGTAGTTGGTTTTTATTGCTAAATGTAGCACGACCTTGTGCTAATCTTTGTTTTATATCTTTTGCGCTTTACCCACCTTGCGTTATTTGTTTTTCTAGGTAGTAGAAATCCTTAAACTTTTGCAAGTTCTCGTTACCTATTTGTATCCTTGTTTTGGATTTATTTTCCCCTGCTTTGCATGCTAGTACTTTAGTTCTATTTTTGTTAACTCTCATACCGTATCTCTCTGTTAGAACTGTTTCCATTTCATTAAAAGCAGCTCCTAACTCTTCTTTGCTAGATGCTAATATCGCTATAACATCTGCAAATCTAAGCATATCAATCTTTTGTCCCTGCATAGTAATTCCAAATGTCTTCCTGCATTTGACAGTATTCATTGCCTCTTCAATGTACAAGTTAAAAATTAATGGGGATAGGATACATGCCTGTCTTGCCCGTTGCGTAATATTTACTTCCTGCTCTAATTCTATTACTGCTGTTTGCTCTTTGTAAAACTATATACTATCCGTCTAACCCTAAAACTCATTACAATCTCTTTGAGTATTTCGAATATTTTTTTCCATTTTACATTGTCGAATGCTTTTTCCACATCTACAAACCCTAAATAATACGCTTTCCCCTTTTTCTATTGTTTTCTCCATTATCGCCCTCAGAGGTAAAATAGCCTCCCGTGTTCCTTTGTTTCGCCTAAACTGAAATTGATCTTCTTCTAGTATTTCTTCAGCTTTCTTTCCATTCATCTTTGTACAATTCTAGTTCATATTTTTCACACGTGTGCTGTCAAACTTATTGTTCGAAGATTTTCATATCTATCCGCCCTCTCTTTTTTGGTATAGTTACTATGATGTCACGTTTGAAATCTTTGGGTATGTCGCCTGTGTCATACATATAGCTTAGAAGTTAGAAAAGACGTTATGATATGGCTTGTTCAGCGGCTTTTATAGTTTCTTCTTGCATCTTATCTGTACCCGGTGCCTTAGCATTTTTCGGACCCCTTAATGCTACTTCAAACCCATCTCTAAGTATAGGATAACCCAAGTCGTCATTCTCAATGTCTGATTCCTATTCCAATGCTGTTAGTTCCTCTCCTGCATATAAATCCCTATATATTCTTGCCATCTACCTACTTTTTCTACAGTTTCTATAATGACGTTTCTTCCCGCGTCGCTTATATTTTTGCTATATGGTTTTATATCCCTAAAATTCATTCCAATTAGTTTGGCTTTCCTATTTCCATCTCAAGTTGTACCTCGTTGCACTTTTCATCATTCCACTGTAATTTAGCTTTCCTGCATTTGCAATAATCTCCGATTTTATGGCTTTGTATCTCTGTTTTCCTATTTCATCTGATCTGTTTTTGGATTTTTGTCTTTCTTCTATTACATTCAGGATATTCTTTGTTCTTCATGGTTTCTTATTTTCTTATTGTGTATAACCCAGAATATTTCTGGTCGCCATATCTAAGCTGGATTTAATATTATTGCGTTCTGTTTCTACTTCCTTAGTATCTGAAATTTTCCCGATATCTTTCAGCAATTTATTTGACTTTTTTTTCAAATCGTTCGTGGATATCTTTATTTTATAGTTTTTCAAAGTCAAAGTGTTCTTTTCCGTTTCTTTTTCAAATTTTTAAATTTAAGAGCGGCCTTCATAATCACAATGTTATGGTCAGAGTCTATATCTGGTTCTGGGTAGCTTCTACAGTTTTTTACTTGATTTCTAAACCGTTGTTTAACAAGAATGTAATCTATTTGATATCTTCCTATATCTCCTGGCATCTTCCAAGTATATCGTCTTCTAGCATGATGTTGAAATAATGTGTTTGTAATGATTAAATTGTTCTTGTCGCAAAATTCTACCAGCCTGTTTCCCCTGTCGTTTATTGTACCTAAACTCAATAATCCTACTACCGCTCCTTCCCTACCCTCACCTACCACTCATTAAAATCCCCCATAGTTATTAAATTTTCATGTTCTTTTACGTATCTTAGTATGTCTTCGATATCTTTGTAGATCGCTTCTACCTCTTCGTCACTGTAGCCAGACGTGGGATGTATATTTGTATTATTACTGTATTTATCGGTATTCTAATCTAACCATGAGTACTATTTCGTTTTTTTGTAAGTAATTTTTTACACAGTGTCCTACCTTTTTTTGCATATCCCGCACTAGAATTTTCTTCAACTAATCCTGTACGAATTACCCTAAAGTCCCCGATCCAAAAATCCTCCGCTTCTGGCCACCGAACTATGCTGATCCCTACTATGTCTAGTGCTAACCTATCCATTTCGAGTTTCAGGTTCTTTAGCTTGTCTACTTGTTTCATACTTCTGACATTCCACGCTCCGACTGTCAGAAAGTTCCAGACTCTTTTTCTAAGTTTTCTGATCCTCCGAAGTAGTCTCCTCCCGGAAATCCGAATGGGCGACTATTTTATTTCAAGAATTTTTTTACGCTAGCGGATGTCACCATCTTCAATAACAATTTAAGTATGCTGTGTACTTGGGAGGTAATGTGGTGGTTTCCCGTTGCCTTCCACATCGCAGTAGTGTATTTCAGAATGTCATACCGACCCCTATGGTCTCTGCCAGTGTAAGTACCGAAAAAGTCGCTGCCCTCTTTCGGGGACCTGTCTTAGTCTGGTTCCTTATTAAAGACCCCACTAATTTGGTTAAACCTATAGTTCGGCTCTTTAGATCACTAAAACTCTGAAGCCGGTCTACCCGTGCTAGTAATCTGGAACTTCTGCAAGGTGCAGGTCCGTCCAGAACGGACTATGATCTCGTTTAGCACAAATGAACATGTATTGAATTGGTTCATTGAACTTATTCCATCATCCTTTCTAATACCAGAAGTGTTAGTAGTCTCTGACGGACTATCATATCAATGCTTCCTTCGTTTCACATAATTTACTTTTGCATGTCCAATTTTTCCACAAATATAACACTTTTATAATAATCACGTTTTGTATGTTCTTCACCACGTTTTAAAACGCGGTAGGTCACCGACTTTTTATATCGAAGTTTCAAAATTAACAAGAGGTTCTAAAAAGGATGACAAAAATACCAAAAGCTGGGATAGTGTTTTATAGTTGGCGTTCATTGGACCATTACGTAAATTATTAACTCGGCCAAGTTACTGTCGCACTAATTAGCCGGCAAGCCATTCAACAAAGCAGAAGATAGGTTCCATATGTGTTTACACATGCTATTGAATTTTGTACCATCATCTAATGAGCGTCCTAAATTACACTTTGTTGGGAACGCTTCAACAAAATCTTTCCAAAAATTTTGCTAATCTCGGACATCAAGACATCACCTGCCGAAACATTTCTTAGAATCATTTAATAAAAATCGACCAATAGGGGATAGCAAGAAAACGTCTAATAATCCTTACCCTTGTTTTGTAATTTCACCCGCTTAGCAGCCTCATTTGATTCCCGTAGAAAATATTGTAAATCTACCTGCTCGCTTAACCTCTGGGTTTGTAACGCTATAAGCAGCTCAAGAAAGAGATTATTTTGTAAAGCTGCGTCCGCATCTGTTCATGCATGTTTACAATAAATAAACATCCAGAAGCGCTACCATACGACATATTTGCAGGATGCGATGCGGGTAGAATCACACGGCTGATATAAGATGTTACACAAATTTTTAATAAAATCATATTCGTATCGATCTTAATTTTAACAGATACAAACTATTGAAAAATACAAGTGTAGTTTTCGTACAAACTATTTTATAGCTTCAGCGAGATAATCAAGAGCGGCGGCTTGATCTGAGCACCGAGAGACACACTTAAGAACTGCCCTTACAAGCGTTTCGCCTTCCCATCGACCTATCTAAAAAGAATAAACTTATTTCAATATAAATTGCACACCCATTCTTCAATTACGGAACTCTCGGTGCCCAGTGATAGCTTTTGAACTTTACGCTTATAGAATACATGTATTATCAATACCTAATTTTTGAAATGGTATTATTGTTAATAATATATGTTTATCATAAGGTTTTCAGTCCTGTAACTGGTTAGACTTGTACCTCCATTGCTTCCTATTCTGAGCTAACCTACACAAGTCTCTGAAATTCCTAGAGACCAAATACAGCTCGGTTCCCTTTCTATTGTTCTCTAAATATATACCCTATTTCAAAGATATTCAGTTGTATGTGAAAGAGGCTAGGCAACCTACAGCTACCAAGATACCAACACTTAGACATTTGCCAAATTAACTGTTTTCCAATAAATCCTTTCGGACAATCAACATTATTTGAGAATATTGCAAATCCATCACCTGTAATTGCTTGTAATAACCATCAGGTTTAAGTGCAATAAACAGTACTAGCCAAGAGGTATTTCAAGTATATCCATTGACGTAGTCTTTGGAGCACCCTCCAGGGCTAAAAGTGTCACATCTCGTTAACACTCTACATTTGGCATAATCTCAAGGTTGAGCTAAGAATAGCGAATAACCGTGGGCAGTTATAAGTGATTTCAAACTCACACCCACAGAATCCACTAAATTCAATTACGTGTAGATATTTCACTGCAGTAAGTGCCGTGGTTTACAAGACAAGGGTTCAATACATTTTTCAATTTGAAATTAATGGAAGCCAGTGATCTGTATGATAGCATACTCGTATCTGGATGCGTATTTCACATTTAATGCAATATTCTAGTACTCGCTTGGGTTACTTTCTTTATTAGTCACCATTAGGCCGTCAGTTCTGGAACTGATTAGACGCGTACCTCTGTTATTTTTTATTCTCAGCTAATCTACACGCTTCCCTGAAATTCTCACAGTCCACTTCTTTCACTATCTGCGTGCAATAGTCTGATCTAGGTCAACCTTTACCTCTCTTTGACCCTATCCCTGCTATTTCCCAATTGGCTTAGAACGTGTTGTGTCCTTATATTTCCTCTCCATTTTGATTTCCACAAATGTCTTTCTTTCACTACTATTTTTAAAACCTTGTTATTAAATTTGCCTGCTCATGCTATCATAATCGTGCATCTGAAGCAACACATTCCAAAAGGTTTTATCGTTTTTTGTCTGCTTCTTCTACTGTGCGTTTTTATTTCATAGCCATAAAGTACTGTACCCCACACATACGGTTTCAACAATCCTTTTCTTGTTTCTATGTTTGTTGTCTTCGAACATAGCCGCTACTCTTTCTTGTTAGATACAGTTCGGTACCTCTTCTACAGTTTTCTAAATATTGTAGCGGGCTACTACTACCGCGTTTCTTTAATTTAAAACAAGTAATAACCAGAATCTTTATTACTCACTGTCTAATTAACAGTATATGCCTTATTTATAGATGTTTTCAGTCCAATTAACAATGAAGCACTATCACACTAATGAATTTACAAGCACTAATATCTTCTTAAACTATTTATTTATTATACACTTTGTCTATTTATGCATACTACAAGCTGCATGTACATTAGACACAGCATATAACATTTATGTATACACTTCAACTTCCAAAAGCTCAACTACTATTACTTTACAACGATATAATTTATATTAGATATTCTAGTATCGACTGACCCTTGCATTTATTAGCGGTCTTATATATACTCTGAGTTAAAGATATGACTCATCCCCTAGTAATTACGAGAAGCTTCCCGGGCCATTGAGAATAAACAGTGCTGGCGGCGTTTTATGTGTGTTTGATTGCTAGAAGAATTCTCGAATCCTGGAGACTATGCAGAGCCTACAACGCTTGTGTGTTTGACGGGTTGCCTAATAGTAGCTCGCAACAACATAAACCCTATTTCACCAATATTCAGTGGTGTGTGAAGTGGGTTAAGCAATCTGTAGTTACCAAGATCCCCATCACTTAACCGTTCACCGAGTTATTAATTTTCCAACGAGTCCTTTCGCACAATCAACATTAGTTGAGAATATTATCAAACCCGCACCCGTAGTTGGTTATAATAATCATCAGCTTTACGTACAATTATTTCTTTGGTGATTACGTTTTCCGTCTAGCAACTGGTTGAACACGTACCTTCATTGATTTCTATTCTGAACTAGTCTACACATTTTCGTGAATTTCTCACAGCCTAGACTATCTGCGTGCAATAGTTTAACCTAGGTCTATCTCTACTACTCCTTTTCGCTATCTCCTCTTCTAATATATGCCTTAGTAAGTGTCCTATCTCCGCTGTTTTCCATATATTTCTTTTTTCCCTCACATTTCCCTCTTTTTTCTTAACTATGTTTGTCCATGATATCTACACTATTAATCCGTAGCACCACATTTCAAAGACTTCTATCTTTTTCCTGCCCGCTTCTGCTACCGTTCAAGTTTCATGACTGTACAGTGCTGTGCTCCACACACATATACTTTCAGCAATCTTTTCCTTGTTTCTATGTCTTTTTCTTGTTAAATGCAGCAAGACCTTAAGCTAATCTTTGTTTCATATTTTTGCACTTTTCTCATCTTGCGTTATTTGGCTTCCTAGGTAGCAGAAATTCTTAACCTCTTGTAAGATCTCGTTTCTTATCTGTATTTTTGTTTTTGACTTATTTTACGACGTTTACACACTAGTGCTTTAGTTATTTTTGATTATGTTCATACCGTGCCTCTCTGATAGAACTGTCTCCATTTCATTAAGAGCTGCTTCTATTACTTTCTTGCTGGATGCTAATACCGCCACATCATTTGCAAATCTAGGCATTTCGATCTTTTATCTCTGCATAGTAATTCCAAATGTCTTCCTGCATTTGAAAGTATGCATTGCCTTCTTGATGTACAAGGTAAAAATTGACGGGGATAGGGCACATCCCTGTTACCTTTTTCTAATATTTAACTTCTCTACGTTCCTGTTCTAATTCTATTACGGCTGTGTACTTTTTGGTTAAGCTATGAACTATCCGTCTATCCTTAAAACTCATTCCAATCTTTTTTAGTATTTCGATCATTTTTTTCCATTTTACATTATCGAATGCTTTTTCCATATCTAGAAACTCTATATACATGCTTTCTACTATTTTCTATTGTCTTCTTCATTATCAGGCTCACAGCTAAAATAGCCTCCCGTGTTCCCCTGTTTCGCCTAAACCCAAATTGATCTTCTCCTAGTATTTCTGCAACTCGTTTTTCCATCCGTTTTTGTTCAATCCTAGTTAATATTTTTGATAAGTGTGCTGTCAAACTTATTGTTCCAAAGTTTTTACATCAATCAGCCGCTTTTTGGTATAGTGACTAAGATGTTACGTTTGAAATCTTTGGGTATCTCGCCTGTCTCGAACATATAGCTTACAAGTTGGAAGAAATGTTCTGTTACTGCTTGTCCAGCGGCTTTTAGAGTTTCTGCTTGCACCTTATCTGTACCATTTTTCAAACTTTTCAATGATAATTCAAACTCATCTCTAAGTATAGGATATCTCAAGTCATCCTTTTCAATATCTGATTGCTGTTCCAGTGCTATTAGTTCCTGTCCTGTACACAAATTCCCTATATATTCTTGCCATCAATAATATATATAGGCAAATTTAATGATTCTTAAATTAATATAAAGTAAGAAAAATTAATGACAATTGACTTAAAAAAGTATTTTGGCAACGTGTTTTTCCCCAATTGAGGCTCAATAGAACAGGAGTAGCAAAGTCATAACATTTCAAAAGCATCCTCTTATTCACTGAACATTGTTGTCATACGAACGCTACTGACAACAGCATTAACGGCCAACCACTTGACACATTGGTAACAAACCTGGAATTTTAGTAAACATAATGGTTACCGAAAATATTAATAAATAATTAACATTGCAAAACTAAGCTTCGATGGTTGCTCAAACATTATTCTAACGCGTACTATAAACTTAAGAAGAAAATTGATCATTCTTTATGTATCATAGAATAAAATTTTTAAAAATACTGTTTTTGCAGAATCACTACGAAAATATCCTCCACTAACGTTTCTGGATCGCCGTTGCAATAAAACCTACAAAATATCAGACAGCGACTTGACTATTCAAGAAGGGATTCCCATTTATATTTCACTTTTAGGTCTGCATATGGATCCTGCGCACTTTCCAGAACCAGAAAGATATAATCCAGATCGTTTTTCGAATGAAAACAAAAACTCTATAAAACCATTTACATATTTGCCTTTTGGCGATGGTCCAAGAAACTGTATTGGTATGTAATACAATTCTATGATTAGTTCTTTTTAAATTTTATTTTAGGTTCAAGATTTGCGTTACTCAATGCAAAGGCTTTTATAATAGCCGTCATTACCAAGTTTGAGGTTGAACTGGATCCTGAAACACCGTATCCAATATCTTTTAATCCCAAAGCTGGTTTCCTAATTGCTCCTAAAGATGGTGTGTTATATCTTCGTTACAAAGTGCATACCCAAAGAATTGAATAATAAAGAATTTTAGAAATTTGCATCAGTTATTTATTAGAGAAAGTAGCGGGTTCTGACACCTTCGTGAGGTGACGTCACAAACAAGCCAAAAATTATGGCGTTACCAGCGTCATCAACGCACTTATTTTAAAGTCAATTACCCAGTTTTCATGCAGATTTCTAGTCACATGAAGTTATGTGCGGTCTTCACGCTTTCTCGAGTTTCTCTGGTCATATTAGCAACTGGGGTTAACTTTGACTTCGCGCGTACTGCTTTTAAATTTCAAGTCATTGCACAAATGTTTTTCTACAAAGCAAAATTAATGTGATCTAGTTAATATCCAACACATTAGGATATAGAATCATTTACTTATCCACCATGTAACAGATTATCCGAAAATAGTAACAAATACAACAAACCTTAATTAGTTACAATTTTATCACAAATTAGGGACCAGGTTATTAGTGGGTACAGTTTCTTACAATCTTGTAAGGTATGGACAAAGTACTGGTGAAGTAAGTACTCAACATGAACGTCCAGTTGGTTAGAAGTTCTGTATTTGGATTAATTAATGACCCCAATTCTGGTGCAATTTCACTCCTTTCGGTCAAGTAACGTCCGATTTCGTTGGACTTTATTCTAGTACTTTAAGTTTTTTATGTACCTAAAACTTTTAATTTATTAAGTTGGTTTGATGGTTTTGGCCAACAGTCATTTAGGCAATGGATTCTAGTAAATTAGATAGAGATAAATGTTATTATACGCAAATTTTAGTGAATGTTTTGATAATTCCGTGCGTGTGTACATAAAATGTACTGAAACTTGCTTATACCTTCTAATTAGACGATGTTCTGGTTCAATGCTTATGTAAAGGCATCGATAATTTTTCAAAAATGTATGTTTTGGAAACCTTTGAAGTTGTATATTATTCCATGTAAGAATTACTTCTACATTTACTTCTTCTACCTAATCGGAAAGGCTTTCAGAATTAGCGACGGTTGAAAGTTGTTTCTGAGCGTGTGGTTTGTCGAATCGTGTTAACCGTTTAATAAATTTACCAAGAAGGTTTATTTGTTTGTAGTGGTGTGTTTTCAAGAATTTGTCACGGAAAATTTAAGTCAAGTTGACGGCCACTAGAAAAGTGCTTAGGTAGTGGCTTTTGGGTTGGGGGTGCTGACAACATTTGCTCCGGCTTAGTCAGGGTGAGACTCTAATTCAGGGTAGATCAGAAAATGTACTGCACAGATTATATTAATAAGGGTTATATTGAATCAAAGCCTGGACAGGGAATGCCAAGGCGCCAGGAACTGATAACAATTAAGGAGCGTATGAAACCTAAAGACCTAGTTCCAACAGACTTCGAAGGAACCCCCTTCCAGATCATAAATATAAAACACGCAACTTCACAAAATAACTATCTTTAATATCGCATCGGAACACAAAAACAATTAATAACAAAAATTCCAAATACCAGTTGAATTTCAATATTACATCAATTATGATTAACACAAGAATAGATAATACAAAATTAGTAAATATTACCGTAAGGAACCCCGCACGAGTGCATATCAGGGAAGAAGAACTTATTTCTCATTCACTTTAAAGTTATTTATTACTCACGTACTCATATACTCTTGGCCAAGAAAGCATGTAGTAGTACGTAAAATGCACCATAAATTAAGTGCTAGGTGTTCTAGCCTCAATTTCAAATAAGCACCTCGTGGGAGCAAGCTCTAACACTAGTGTAAATATTAGATACCTTAACGTACTGTTGAAATATTTCACAATTATCTCAATGAATCACCCTAGGCAGTAAAGAGGGTGCCTAGAAATATACTAAATGTTGATTTTTAAATATTAAATTTTGTATATCAGTATTACAGAATTTTGAATGAAGTAGATGTACTTCTTATGAACAGCAATAGCTCAAATTATTAATATTAAGTACTAGTAAAGAAAAATAATAAAACCACAATGGCACCAAATAAGCACAAACACTAACAACGAACAATAAATACATGGAATAATCTTACTCAATGATTAGCTTCTGTACGTAGTTATCTCACATCAAAGGTCGTCGAAGTCCTAGGCTGCTGGAATGGTAACCCAGAGTAACGACAACTGGTCGGCAACGCCAATAAATGATAAATATAAAGTTGATAGTGCGACAACATTCTTGAGATAACGGAGACAGGAGCATAAACAAAATGAAGAGAATGAGTATAACGCACAATGAGAAAGCGTAGGGAGGAAAAAGAAGAAGAAGAAGAAGAAGGAGGAGGAGGAGGACGACCCTAAAATTTAATATTAGAAATCAAGTTGCAAACAAAAATTGAGATATTAATTACCACGTAAGTGGGTCAATTAAATGTGCACTAACTGATTTAGAGATAACAGGACGTTACAATATTTAGATTTCAATAACGAACATCTGCACCTAGAAAAATTAAAATAATAAAATTTAATCTATTTTAATTCATACCAATTATGAACGGTGATGAAGAATTTAAATCCACTACAAGTGAAAATCGAAGCTTGCAAAAGGTATTCTAGAACCATAAAACCAAAATTGCCAAACTCCAATAATTATTGTCGGTTCTATCTAAATCCGTAATCAATACGTTTATATCGGCAGAATCCAACTTTCACCAACAACGATCGAAATAAGAATGCCTCTTATCCACAAGGACAAAAGCAAAGTACAGCTTATTATCATATTTGTAATTTCCAATGCAGATAAGTAACGTAAATTTGAGTATACGGCAATAACTTGTAATTATGAAGGTTAACACAAATGAAGCGCAAAGGTAACAACGATATAGATAGCAGGACAATGCTATCAGCAGACAATTGAATTTAGAAATATTATATAAATAGAATGCTGACACAGAAGTGTTGACCGGAAGGTTACAAATTACAACTAGAAAGGGGGCAGTAAGTCTATATAATCACTGAGAGTCAGTGAGAGGTTCTTCTTTAACTTCTCATCCAAGCATCAAATAATATTAGTAAACCAATTACGTAATAAGTGATTTTAATATTTTAATTAAAGTTAATTAAAACATGCACAAGGTGGTGTATTGTCCTATAAGCAGGTCAACAATTTTTATACAGTACATTTAGAGTATACAAAACTTGCTTCAGAACTGCAAGTAGAGATTGCTTGCTATTTTTGGTTGCTGGTGCAAGATAAGCACTTATATAGAGTAGTGGGTGTTAAATGGATCGATATGGTGGTGTACTGAGGTCTCCTCGTTAGCATATTTCGTTATTTGAATTTGATATACTTTCCTACTATCTGTATTTGTATATTTTACTGAGTCGGGGTTGGTTAAGATTTCGGTAATTATAAATTGATTTGGTTTCGTATCTATTGCTTCGGTTAGAATTTTAATTGCAGTTTTTGGTTCGTCATTTTGAGTTGAATGTATAGTTTCTATTTCTTCTGGGTCTTCTCTCATCTCGGTTTCGTCTACGTTGCCTGTAACTGACTCTGTCTCTATGGCGTTGAGTTGTATTCTGTTCAATGCGTCCGCATTATTGTTATACGTTCTTTTTTTGTATATGATTTCGTAGTCGAATTCCTCTAATCTAATCCTCCATCTCTGTAATTTTGAGTTTGGTTCTTTGAGTTTACATAACCATACTAATGGTCTATGATCTGTGTATATATAAAATTTCCTTCCATAACGGGATGGCATAAAAAAATTTTAATGCCCAAATTATTGCTAATAGTTTCTTTTCAATAGTACTGTATTTTTGTTCTGTTTCATTCAATGTACGTGATGCGTAGCTGATTGGTTTATAGCTACCTACTTTGCCTTGAGTCAATACTGCGCCTAAAGCAACATTGGGTGCATCTGTAGTTAATATAAACGGTTTTGAAAAGTCCGGGTACTCTAACAACGGATGATTCGAATACACTTAATTGTATCTGCTGCTTTAATAAATTCCGGTGTGTGCTCGATTTTATTACGTTTTTTTAAACAATTGGTTAAAGGTTTGGTTATTTGTGCGTATCCTTTAATTAATTTTCTGTAATATCCAATGATTCCTAGAAATTCTCTTATTTTCTTATTTGTTTTCGGTACAGGGTAGTTTAATACGGCGTGTGCTTTATTTGGGTTTGGCATAACTCCTTGTGGCGTTATTATGTGTTCTAAAAATGCTACTTCTTTCTGCAAAAATTCGCTCTTATCTAGTTGTACTTTAAAGTGAGCTTTCCTTAAACGCTCAAATACTTCTCATAATCTTTCGATGTGTTCATCGAGTGATGTTGAGTGTACAATTATGTCGTACAGATACGCAAGGCATCTTTCGTTGTGAATTCCCCTCAAAATATTATCCATGACCCTCTGAAAAGTGGCGGGTGCGTTCTTTAAGCCACACGGTATGCGTTTGTATTCATAGTGTCCTCTGGCTGTACTGAAAGCTGTTTTGGTTGAGTCTTTCTCGTCCATTTCTACTTGGTGGTATTCTGAGGCGAGGTCTAATGTCGAAAAATATTGACATTTTCCTAACTCGTTCAATATTTCGGTAATATTTGGTAGTGTGTACTTATCGTCTACAGTCCTCTCGTTGAGTTTTTTGTGATCGATAACCATTCGGTATTTGCGTTTGCCTGAGGCATCTAGTTTTTTCGGTACAATTAGTACGGAACTACTCCATGGTGAATTCAAATGTTGAAGGATGTCTTGGGTTAATAGGTCTGCTACCTCTCTATCTGCTTCTTCTTGACTTGCTCGAGGTAGTCTATATGCTTTAGTAAAAATCGGTCTATCATCTGTTAGTTCAATGCTATGTTTGACTCTGTTGCTGAAAGTTAAAGGAATTCCGTCACAATGTAATATATCTTGGTATTCAAAACATGCCTTTTATTGCTCTCTTCTCTTCTGTGTAAATATTGTCATTAAAACAAATGTTAATTAAATTTTCCTTTAACATTTTATCGTGTTCTGTGGGGTTGTAATTACTTTCAGAGTCTTCGTCGAATTCGATTTCCCTAAAATTCACTTCTTCCACTTCTATCGGTGTCGTCCATGATACTTCTATGAGATAGTCGTTTGAATTCAAAATAGTCGAAGTGGCGTAGTTGTCTTTCATGTGTACTAACATCGTGCGTGTTTCTACTTCTTGTTGAAATGACACGTGATTTATTATTCTTATGTCGCTTTTCGATTTTACTAAGACGTTTAGTTGTTTTTCTGTCCTAGATTCGATGGTGTGTTTTTGATCGGATTCTTACTATTTTGAAATTTAATTGAAATTTGTCCGTGTTTTGTTCTCAACAATCGATTTTTTATATCAATATTTGCGTCTAATTTTCTTAACAGATTCATGCCTATCAATCCGTCGTATTTGTGATTAAATTCAAAAATGCAAAATTTGTGCTTCATTTTTACATTAAAAAGTTTTGGTAAAGGTATGCTTGCAATAAATCGGTGTAGTGTCGTTTTGTGTGCTGTTCTGATTTTCAAAGGTTCTCTTTCTACAAAATCTAAATGTTTCTGCACGGTTTTGGGGCTAATTAAAGTTTTTGAGGATCCTGTATCGATTATTGATTTAATCTCAGCATGAGGTATTTCTATATAGGGTAAAATGTGTTGATTAATGTTGTTTAAATTTATCAAGTCTGATCGTATTCGGTTCTGTCTAATTGAAAATTTGAATACGCGTTTTCTTCATCGTCCCCTCATAACTTTCGTAAGGGTTGTTACGTTCGTAGTTTTTTGGGTAATTTGTTTCACTGTCTCTACTTGGATTTGTATAATTACCTGTGTTCTCGAGTATAGCTGGATGATGAAAATCTTCCATTTTTTGGTGAAATAGTTCCTCGGAAGTAAAGTTTTGTCTTTGTGTATAGTCGGGTCTAATTTGAGATATTTTAGTGTTCTGTCTGGTGTTATCAGATGAAGTGTCCATGGGGGTTCGTTTGTAATAATTATTTATATTGCTGTTATTATGTGTTATGGGTGCGTTTCTGTTAGAATTTACGCCAAATGTTTGCCATGTTCGATTTGCGTTCTGATTAGTTTTGGTGTAAATGTGGGTTTTGTAGAAGTTGAATTTAATGCTGGTTTGGGAAATTTTCAAAATTGATTGTTGAAATTTGTATTATTAAGGTTTGAATTATTAATTCTCGATTGATTTATTGGTGTGTTAAATGATGCATATTTGTGTTGGTATTTGTCTCGCGGTTTGTATAGTTTTAGTTGGTAGGTAATTTTTGTCCGCTTAGGATTATAAATGCTGTTTCTAAAATACATCAGGTTTTCCTTTTCTACAATTAAATTCATTACTTTTTCTAAATTTTGGGAATTTCTAAATTTTATTTTGTCCGATAACCGCTCGGGTAACGCGTATATATGAGTGTCTAACGCCATCTCATCGTACATTTTAGTTTTAATTAGATGTACGTTTGGGTTTGGTTCCTCTAGTTTCAATTTAGTTAGGATTAATCTTCTAACGTCTTGACACTGCATACCAAATTGGTATGGTGATTGATTATTTTCCATTCTTAGGTTTAATAAGTTTCTGAAAAGGCATTTTATATTACGCTGGTCTCCGAAATACGCGATCAATATCCTTTTGTAGTCCTCCCAATCTGTCAGGTCATCTCTACTCGCGATTAAGTCGATGCTCTGCCGACTAGCTTTCTCAGAATTAATCTTAATAGCCAATTGTTGCGTTAAATGTTTCCTTGTTGGTAGAAGTTCTTTAAGAATGTTTTGCACGCAGTAATGAAAATCCCTAGTAGAGCTTGATTTTCATCGTACGTTGATACTGAATCTAAATATAATCTTAACTTTTCAGTGTTCATCTTTATAAATTATTTATTCTCTGTTACTTCAGTCAAGTTTGTATTAAAGTTATTTAAAGAATTACTTATTGTTGCGTGTGCTGTATGTAATTATAAACCTTTGTTATAATTACATTAATTTCAGACTTTTGCTGAATAAATTATTTCAGTAATAAATTGTAATAATTAATTGTACATAAATTCTTTTGTTTCAAATCTTACTTGCTAATATCAATATGCAATTGAAAAAAAATGGTAAGGAAAATGAAGTATAGGTACTCACAATAATTTGATTGCCAGTTCCATTATCCTCCCTTCTGTATTGGTTTCGGTAGATTTTGCGCTTTGTTCAATTTTGTTCTTCCAGTAAAGAATTGAAATTCACGGCCACCAGTTTTTACTTTTGGAATCGTTAGTGCCCTTCTGGAATCCTACCGGCTGCGCCAGATAGGTTTTGGGTCTTTGTGAGCTTCTTTTTAAAAACATTTATTTCCCAAAAACATTTCTATCAAATTTATTTTTATACAGTAATTACAAAAATGATTTATTTCTTCTGTAACAACCTGTACGTTATGTTCATTAACGTGACCTAATTTAGTTGACACAAAATATTCAAAGTTAATATTTTAATAATTACCAATAAGTAGCTTGAACTACCAACAATGTTAAAGGTATGACGTTCGAATACTGACTGGCCATCAGAGGCTCCTCAGAGTATTTATGTAATCCCTGCTTTCACATCATCTTGTGAGAAAGTGCAGATGTCACCGTCTGCTATTCCTTGATAACATACAATGTTTTATTCTACGTAATTTTAATTAAGACTGCTTTATTGCAATTTAGTGTATCTGCACCTGAAGTATCAGGTTGCGTCTGGTATACAAAGTAGTTGCTTCCGTTATTATGTCTGATATGAACTCTGATTAACCTTTAATATTGTTACCTTTAATTAATGCAATGTAATATGCTACTACTAAAACATAATAAATGCATTTAAATTTATATACGTATTGATATCGAGGATATGTAACTTGCGCCCGTCGGAATGTTAAAAAATTTAATACCATATTACCAAAGCTAAAGAATAAAATCAGAATAGGCTCAATTCTTAGACGTATCAGCTTCTCCTTCCAACTTACTGCCCAAGCTTGTTCAATACAAATTTAATTATCAAATGACGCAATTATTTCGTAATGAACAAAGACGATGACACCTTACAACAAAATCCTTTTAAACATTATCGATATCAAGTTTTGAAAATGTCCAAGAGGAAGATTTCAAGTCATTAATCGCCATTTTCGATAAATGTACAACAATAATTGTTTCTACTCTAATACTTTTCTAACTCATATACCCCATTTTCAAAAGATTATAATTGATTATTTAATTATTTTACTAGAGCCTACCACCTATTTTAAACGAGAAAAACCAGTGCCATTTTTACGCACTATTATCGTTATCACCAGAAATTATTAAAGTTACGTATTAAATTATTTAATGTTTTTTGTCAATAACCGGTCAAAATTTGCCTTTGAACTATAATTGATAACTTGTTTTTAAAGCTACTTAGAAAAGTTTGTTATGTCGTACGATAACGATGTAACATGCAAAGTTACGAACCGCAAAACATTATTACTGGCAAGTGTTTAAAATTAGGCTGTCCATATCCAATAATTATTGTTAATAGATGTATTTAAGAACCGACACATACAACGATTAATTTCACATAACCACAAATATTTACTTTATTCTCTTAAGTCGGCTAGATAAATTGTCAAACTAGAACGAAAACAATGATTGGCCATCGTAATGAAGATAAACGAAGCTATAGGCTATTTTGTAATATACTTGTTATCTCAACATTTCAACAACGATAAACTATTATAATTATTAATATATATTCATATTCAAAACAAAATACACGCATTCTGTTTTAGTCTTTAACATATTTCTTCATTGTTTCTATTAAGCCGGTACGTAAAATGCAATAATAACATTATAAATATCTATATTTTACAGCTAATGGGTGTTCAACTTTGGCTTTGTGTACTATTACTTATAGGTTTTATTTATAGGCACATAACGAGAAATTTTAATTACTGGAAGAAGCAAAATGTGCCCTACTTGTCACCAGTTCCAATTTTTGGAAACATATTTAAAGTTATAACAGTACAAGAATCGATAGGACAGTTCGCCCATAAAGTCTATAATTATACAGAGTCTAAGATTACTGGATTTTTTATTTTTGACCAACCTTTCCTGTTGATTCGCGATCCGGACCTTATTAAGAACATTTTTATTAAAGACTTCGAATATTTTGACAGGAGAACCCTTGCTGTAAATGAGCGAGATGATAAACTCGGGGCAAAAATACTCTTCAATTTAAGAAATCCTGAATGGAAAGATGCACGGGTAAAATTAACACCTATATTTACCTCAGGAAAGCTTAAGAACATGATAGATTTAATGTTAAAAGTTTCAGAAGAATTGGAAGTTTATATTAAACAAAAAGCTTTATGTTCCGATGGAATAATTGAAAGTAAAGAACTGTATCTTAAATATGCAACGGATGTCATTTCATCATGTGCATTTGGAATTGATTCTCACTCTTTCAAATTTGCAAATGCTGAATTTGTTACAGCGGCTCGTAAACTTCTAGGATTTACCATAAATAGAACAATTCAATTTGGGTCATTTTTCATGGCGCCCTGTTTGGTGAAATTATTTAGAATGAAAATTTTTGAACCTAATGCTGTAGAATTTCTGAGAAGAACATTTTGGGAACAAATGAACCAACGAATGGTATCAAAGAAGAAACGACAAGATTTGTTAGATATTCTGTTACAAATGAAAACAGAAGGTAAGTATTATATTAACGTTCGTTTTTATATTGGTACTGCTCATCCCTTACCTACACAGTGTTAATGGTTTGTACATATTTTTAAAGCATTTCTCAATAACTTTGGCGTAACGTATAAACTATAGCGCATACGTACTGTATGAAAAAAATTGAATATAATAATAAACACACAGAAAAGATTATTAAAATACACGCAATTGTTA
The DNA here is from genome assembly GCA_036346225.1 of Platerodrilus igneus. Taxonomy (NCBI): domain Eukaryota; kingdom Metazoa; phylum Arthropoda; class Insecta; order Coleoptera; family Lycidae; genus Platerodrilus; species Platerodrilus igneus. The sequence goes on from JARFIW010001555.1 coordinate 1,806,989, forward strand.
TTATACTTATTTTAAACTGTATGTGAACTACTTCTGAATAGTTGGAATAATTATCGTATTGCAGTTAGGTTGTTATTCTTTAAATAATTTGCTGTTACTAACTTTATCTACTTGCAGCAAGACGTACACAGATTTATCAAAGTTACCAAAAATTAAACAGTGGGCTATTAAGCAATGTAAACTACTCACCCTATCTTGAAATAGATGTTCCTCATCCACGACCGCCACTCCCACGCGTTGTGATTGGTCTGAAAGCGTCAGGTGTTTATTAGAAACCATCGGAATTTTTTAAATGCAATTCACATGCGATACAAAAACGAATGCCAGAAAAACCGGAAGGTAAATTATAAGAAGAAACCTATTTTCCTATCTGTGTTACACATATATGCGCAATAACTTAAATTAATAAAATCCACAAGCGTTTAACGCGAGTTATGTATCCCCAATTATATATATATATATATATATATATATATATATATATATATATATATGTATGTATTGAATATAATGAATCTAATAGGAATTATTAGAAATTGTTAAATAATGTATAAGTTCATTGCAACATTGTAATACAAGGATAACCCAGAGAGGTTATCGACAGTTCATGAGAACGGACATGCAACTTTGCATCCGAGAGGGCAGTGATACTGCAGGTGGCAGGTCACAGGCGGTTAGCAATTACTTAGAATTAAGATTGATACATTGTAACAAAGTGTAAAGCAGACATGAGATCAGCAAGTTCCCACATCCGTGTGAGGGACAGGTTATTATAAAAAAGCCCGGGAGCTCAGGGCCCGGCAGTCAGTCTTTGAACTCCATACTTCGTTGTTCAAGCTAATTATGGTTTGGTAGTTTGAAAAACGCTTTTTAAAAACAATTTTTATTACACTTCTAATACAAATAATGGAAATGCATGTTATTAGATTAAATTCCAACTACAGACTAAAGTTCGTACACCTCACTTAACACGTCCGTTGTAGAAAACTATTCATATGCACATCAGCGAAATACGATCTGTCTAGTAGGAAGTTCATTACACTTTCTAACAACTTCTAACATAATTCCTCCCGTGCGAGTTTCAAATTGCAGGCTGCGACGAAATTTGACTCATGGGAAATCTTCTGGTTTCCTTGCTGAGTTATTCTTTGACATTCTTCGTATACTCAATTTTTTATAATATAGGAAAAAAACAATTCCAAGGGCGATAGCAATAATACAGTAAGTTACGTAATTATGGTAATTCGCCTGGAATTATAATCAAGTGTGTACCCATTAGATCTTTAACCTCGTTTTGTGTTTTACACTCGACGTGGATTTTCTGGCGACCAGGACTTATCAGTATCCATTTATTAGTTTCATCAATATTGAATAATTGCGGCGAGGTGACCGTCACTTCTTCGGATTGGCATCCGATGGTTGTTTGATTATACAATAAATTGATTTCACAGCTGTTGTAGTTGCTACCCTTTGGGATCAGGGGTAGTTGTTTGCAATAGTAAGCATTATCCGAAATCTCCGAACATCTTTCGTTTGTTTGTGCATAAAACTCATCAGAAATAGCAATGTATTTTGTTTTAGGTAAAATAGTATAAAATTTAGAATTATCATACAGGACTGGAATCGAGTATAAATGATAAAGATTAAAATTGAGGATGATTGATTGGTAAATTTAAAACAAATACAATTCTATAATTGCTGATATAGCACTGAATTTTTATTAATAGTTCATAAGGTAAAATATTACCGTATTCGATCTTAAAAGGTAATTGACCTAGGAAAGCAATCCTCTAGTTTTGTTAAAATAATAAACATTTCTTCGGTTTTTATAATGCTCGGATGGAGCACATTTAATTTCGCGAAAATTATAGAACTTTCGATGTCTTGTAGTAAACTATAAATTATTTGATAAAGTTTAATTATTTGATTTACAACGTTTGACGTCACTAAAGCCTTTTCAACGACCTCATTTTCTCTCTCGATAAGCATAATGCGGGCCTTTAAAGAAGCCTCATTGTGGCTTATGCTTTGGATAGATGCATTAAACCTTTCGATTATTTCTACAGATATAGAATTCTGCTTTCGAATTTGGTCCGCTAATTTGTTTTGATTACGCTGTAGACTGGAAATAATGTTGTCATAATGAACGCCGTCATCGGCATCCAGATTGCTAGTAATGCTTTTGAAAATTGAGCCAACTCCATTAATTAGACCTCTCTTTTGTCTCTCGGCGTGGGACTATCTCGTACATTTTTGATTCTACCATGCTTTGCGCAGCATTGAGAATTTTAATATAATTATTTAACTCTACAGAGTGCACACGATTTGTGTAGATGACGTTAAGGACATATTGTCTTTGAGAATCCAAACGATCCATTTCATGAAGTAGAGGTTCCAAATCGAAATAGTGTATCAACTTGTGGGTGTATTCCTGGATTTTTGCGGTACCTAATTTTACTGGAAGTAGTCCTGGATTGGTTTGTAAACTGCGTAGGATTACTTGGGCACTTACGTGCGTGATCCTGAAACATTATTCAGAATCAGAATCTATGAACTTTGAACAACTGGGGTCTGTTTGACGAGGCTTTTGTAGGCCCTAAAATGATATCTAATGTTTGGTCGACTCTCGGTTTTCAACGTTTTAGTCACCGCATCAAGTTGGCTAATTTTTGTTTCAGCAGAGAATCGATCTCTGAGTTTATCTCTTTCCGTAATATTTACAGGGTTTTAATCTTATTGCTTTTCCTACTAATAATGCGGGGTCATCCTTATTCCGCTCATTTAGTTTAGATGCCACCTTGTCTTTGTTTCGAATTAGTTTTTCGTTTATGGATTCGTAGAGCAATTTAGTTCTTTGTTTATGGGAGTCTACATACGTGGATATGATTCTAGCATCTAAATCTATGTTTAAGGGTCGTCGTCTGATATATGACCATTGATTACCTCTACTGGTTTTAATTTAATCACGGAATGGATTGAGTTATTGTATCCTAATATGGCATATAACATTTGGGTTTTCATGTCTTGGGAAGGGCGCGTTTTATTTAGGATTCTTAGGTGTTCGAGTAGGGTGGAATGCAACCGTTCGATAATACCGTCTGAACTTGGGTTTCCTGACGAGGTAAAGTGTACATCTATCTTATGCAATTTTAACAACTCTTCTAAAATATTATTTTTAAATTCAGTACCTAAATCACACATTATTGTGGAGGGAATTCCATGATGACAAAAAAACTTAATTAAGCCTTGCATAACCTCGATTGAATTAATAGCATTAATTTGGTATGCCTGCGCATATTTTGAAAACGTATCAATAATTGTAAGAAATCTGGTTTTTTCACCGAAAATGTATCAATATGAATCATTTCAAAAGGTCTGGTTGCTGTAGGGGTTATATTATAAGGGATTTTTAAGGGATGGCGGTCATATTTAGTTGTCTGACATATATTACAACGATTTATTAGGTTTTGGATAGAAGTTTTCATATTTGGCCAATAATATTTAGATTTTATTCTCTCGTGGGTTTCATTAATACCACGATGGTTCGTTTTCGAGGCATGGTATGCGTTTATAATTTCTTCGATCCGATTATCTTCAACGTCTTCTAAAATTTTGTTACATTTTATAAATTTATAAGATTGCCAATTAAAATTTCGTCTTAGTACTTCACAGAATTTCGTATACGCGTCCTCGTCCTTAAAATAGATATAATACGTTATTTGGGGGACGATAAATTGTTTAATAAAATCGATTAAGTCAGTGTCAAAATTATTTTTTGATAGTTGAATATGCATTCTTTGTCGATCACGATAATATGAAATTTTTGGCAAACAAGGTGAAAAATTTACAATTGTCACTACTATTTGATTAATACCATAATTTAGTGGTTTTTCTGAAATCGGTACTTCCAGGATCAGGTTTTCGTCATTGTTTGAGTGTTGCGTCATTTCTTCGGAATCATTAAAGTGTTCTTCTTCATCAAGGTTTACAAGTATAGATTGGTTATATGAAATTTCATCGTTAGCAGTTTCCTCGGGGGATTGATCATTATCAACAATCGAATTCTGAGTTATTTCTTTAGTATGAATTTCAACGCGTGACAAGGCGTCGGCATTGGAGTTTAGTTTACCTTTCTTATAATTAATATTATAGTTATATTCGTCTAATTTTAGTCTCCACCTTAAAAGTTTCGAGTTGGGCTCTTTTAATGAGAACAACCACTGTAACGGTTTATGGTCCGTGATTATGTTAAATTCACGCCCATACACATATGGTCTAAAATATCTTACTGCGTAAACAATTGCCAAAAGTTCCTTTTCGATAGTACTGTATTTGCGCTCGCTATCATTAAGTGTGCGAGACATGTATGAAATTGGAAGGTCTTTACCTATTGGCCCCTGTGATAATACTGCACCTATAGCTACATTACTTGCATCGGTCGTTATATTAAACGGGCGTTCAAAATCAGGAAATTGAAGTATCGGTTCATTGATTAATACATTTTTACACAATTCAAAACATTCCATAAAATCGGGGTATGTTTAATTTTAGCGTTCTTTTAAGGCATCTTGTCATGGGTTTAGTCAAGTCAGCGAAGTTTTTTATAAATTTACGATAGTACCCTAATAAACCTAAAAATCCCTTTATTTGTTTAGTAGTCGAAGGTAAAGGAAAGTCTGTAATAGCCCTAACTTTTTCTGGATTAGGTCTTATGCCGTCAGGCGTGACCACGTGTCCTAGGAACGCGATTTCTTTTCTCAATATTTCACATTTATCTAACTGAATTTTAAAATTAGATTCCTCTAATCTTTTGAACACCATTTCTAAATTAGTGAGGTGCTCCTGAAGGGAAACACTCCAAATAATGATATCGTCCATATAGGCTCCACAGATATCCGATAAACCTTGTAGAACATGGTCCATTACACGTTGTAGAGTGGAAAGGGAATTTTTTAATCCCATAGGCATCCTAAGGAAACGAAAATGTCCATTTTCTGTATTGAACGCAGTTTTTTCGACATCTTTTGGGTTCATTTCCACTTGATGGAAGCTACTGGCCAAATCGAGTGTCGAAAAGTATTGGCATCGACCCAACTTGTCCAGTAAATCATTGACATTTGGTAAAGGATACCTGTCTTCGACTGTCTTTTCATTAAGGCGACGGTAGTCAACTACTATGCGCCATTTCTGTTTACCCGAAGCGTCCAGTTTCTTTGGGACTACCCAAATAGGACTAGCCCATGGGGAAGTAGAAGGTTCTATAATTTTGGCTTTTAACATTTTGTCAATTTGATGTTTTACCTCTTGTTTGTGAACAAAGGGGTATCGATAGGTTTTAGAATAGACTGGAGTTTCATCCGTGGTTCGTATTGAATGCTTAATTTTATTTGTAAATGTAAGGTTTTGTCCATCGATATGAAAAATCTTGGAATATTTATTACACAGTTTTAAAACAGCATGTTTCTCTTCCGAATTCATATGATCCGTTCTGATGAGAGATGTATCAAAATTTTTTGTCTCGGCGTCATAATGATTTAATTCGCACGAGCGTTCAAATTGATTCGCTTGGTAAGGAAGGACATTGATTGGTCCGTATACATTTATGGCTACAGGAGAATCCGAAAATTCTTAATTGTTGTAAACGCTAAACCGTTCTTTGCTATTGTTAAACATTCAGGTATTTCTGTATGTTCCGTTTTATAGAGGGTATAACAATTTCACCGTTTTCTACTGACACTTTCAATTGAATTTGCTTTTCTATCAGGGGTTCGACTTCTATAGAATTTATAGCGCTAACCGGTTCCTGAAAGTAAATGGGAATTTTCGCTTGAGGTGTAATTAAAGGTTATTTTCCAAATCTACCTTGGCCTTTAATTCCTTTAAATTATCCATACCTATTAGTCCTTTAAAAATTCTATGAAACTTAAATAAGTGAAATTTAAGCATTTTCGAAGGGTCATTAAAATTTTGAACTGGGAATTACCACGGAATAATTTTGTCTGGATTTATTGAAACAATTTGAAATTGTAATTGGGTCATATTTTACGTTTTCCGGTCAATATTTGGTTACTATTTCGGGATTCATAAAGGAGGAAGTGGCTCCTGTATCAACTAAAAGGGATAATTCCTGTTCGGGAAGGTATATATAAGGAAGTTTACTTATTCTGCTTTCATGATTATTGAAATCAATTACGTAATCTCGTTCCGCATCGGAACCTCCTGAAAATTTGAATTTTGATTACAAGCGTAATCGTCACTTTCAAATTCTTCTAAATTGGAATCGGTAGTATCCTGATAATGCAAGGTTTCGCTTACCGGTTGACTTTCCTCTGATTCTTGATTGTATAATTCTTCCGATGTAAATCGTTTAGGTACATTTTGAAAGGTTTTTTGAAAAGTTTGCCTAGTCGAAGTAGACATAGGGGGTAGACATTAGCGGGTTTAAAATTTGGGTTCGGCTTAAAAACGTCTCTGGACGCTTGACCCTGATAAGTTTGATTATATGATCTTCCAAATGTCTGAACATTTGTAGGAAATTTTTGTGGTGTAAAATTTGAACGAGGTTTGATGTTTAGCGGCTGCGAAGGGAATTTATTTTTATCAGAATTAGGTGGTGGTTGCCCGTACTTATTATTATTTACCCAAGGTTTACCTGTGTTATTCGGTACTTGGTCCTTTTGAAAGTATCTAACGTTATCTTCTTCCGTAATAAATTGCAAAGCCCTTTGAAGGGTGTCCGGTCTCATAGCTCTAATACTACTACCCAAAGATTCCTTTAAACCACAAAGAAACGACTTTAACGCCAGCTTAGTAAAAAATTCTCGTTTCGCTACTTTTACGTTTTCATTTCGTTCGTTTGCAATTACAAACGAACACAGCAAATTTAAAATTTGAATACATTTTTCGTAAAATACCAAAGGCTTATCATTTCCCTGCTTTAGTAACACCAAATCGCGAACTAAACAAGTATCATCTCTTTGATCACTAAAATTTCTGAGAAGAGTATTTTTTAATTCTGTCCAAGTGCTGACTTGTTGTATATTAACAGCGACCTTGGCTTGACCTGTTAATTTATTTAAAATAGATTTAAATATGAATAAGTTTTGAAAGGTGTTTGGTTTTGTCGGATCAACAAATGAGTTTATTATACTTTCTGCGGAAGAAATAAATTCGTTTAAATCATTTGGTTTGCCATCAAAATCTGGCACGCACTTTAAATACTCTACTTTAAATTGTTCCATTATTATTTCTGTATTAGAGTCTGATAGTTGGAGGTTTCTTACGTTTTCAATCAACGATTCAATTGACATAAAAGATTTTATGCACAAATCAACAGATTAAAATTTCAAGATGTACTTACATGCAGATTGCAATTAATACTTTCATCCTTCGCTTTGTATAATCTTTGTTTCAGAAATTGTGGGACTGCTACGCGATGTAGACAATAAATTGGGCACCTGAATGTTGGTCCACTGTGGATGGCTTATTCGATTTCTAGAATGGCTCTCCAACAATTAGTGTTCCCTGGGAATGCTTCTATAAAATGCAATTCAATGTTCCGTAAACAGTTGAAACTGACGAAAATTTTTCGATAAAATTTTCTCGAAACATCCTACCGACTGCGCCAATTATGGTTTGGTAGTTTGAAAAACGCTTTTTAAAAACAATTTTTATTACATTTCTAATACAAATAATGGAAATGCATGTTATTAGATTAAATTCCAACTACAGACTAAAGTTCGTACACCTCAATTAACACGTCCGTTGTAGAAAACTATTCATATGCACATCAGCGAAATACGATCTGTCTAGTAGGAAGTTCATTACACTTTCTAACAACTTCTAACATAATTAGCTACTCAAGTGAGTCAGTCTTCGAACTCCATACTTCGTTGTTCAAGCTACTCAATCGAGTCAGTCTGAGTATTACAGCTTTTGCATTGTTGTCTACCTAGACTACTCGCCCAGTACAATTAATTGTTTTTTATTAAAGTTATTATAAACTAGTTATTCTAAATTTCACTGTAATTTCTGTTTAAGTTATTAAAAATTTGTTAAGTGTGTGTACACGCCTCTTGGAACGACAAGGGGCGCAAATAGAAATTGCCTGGAGTGCAGTAGGCAGTAAACCAGGGTTGTAAGGTAGAGCGTGGACTGTATAGAGTAGAAGGAAATAAACATAGAATTTGAATACAAGTCACATAAATACTTAAAGCACTTACCGAAGCACAGACATCTGGAGCACTAACGCGGCACCTTTCAGTACTGTTTCTGGCCAGAGGTAAATAGGAACGGAGTCAGGAAATGGTTATTTTAGGAAAGAGATTAGAGAGTAATATTTAGAATTGAATTAACACGTCCGCGTTCGCAGATGGTTGCCAATCGACTCTTTTAAATTATGGTATTCCTTATCTCGCCTGGCTTGATAAAGAATACCACGTTGGGAGAGCGAAATGGCGCGCACATAACCGCCCACCAAAAATGAACATTTTCTTTAAAAGAGATATATTCAAAACTTGAAAAGAAAATTGTATTAGAACTGGGCATTTCTTCCCAGTAGTGGGCTACGGTTTACCCGCCGATGCTCGGGATAGAAAAAAAGCAAAATAAAACGCAATTTTTAAAAAAAAAAACTAAATCTAAGTTTGAGAAAGAAACAAGAAAAAAAATTAGTTTTCTAAAGGAAGGGGTCTTATTTTATTTACCGGCCGAGTGAGGGAACCGTGGATGGTTTTTACCGACACCACGCGAACAACACCATCGCTACCGGGAAATAATTGCTCGACTCTTTTTAATCCCGGGAAGAAAAACAACTTGACCCACTTTGGGTACATCGGAGGAACGATTCCATTTGGGTCGTTGAGATAAAGTGAGCAAATATACATTGGACCATCGCCGCCAGAACGACTGGGTAATTTGGCGCAGTCGTAGCCAGCGCGAATGCAAGTTTATATTTTCTGGCAGAGTTATCTCTGGCATACTTAATATAGGGCCTCCAATAAGGAAATGACCGGGAGTCAAATAATCGGGGTTGTCTTTAGTGTCCAAGGAAAAGAAACACAAAGTCGGCTATTCAATACGGCCTCTATGCGAGTGAAAACGTAGACAACTCTTCAAAAGTAAGAGGTTGTTTGTCAAGAGTGCGTAGCAATAGAGATTTTGCAGATTTTACCGATGCTTCCCACATACCCCCAAAATTAGGAGCATATGGCGGATTAAACTGCTATTTAACTTGGCAGGAAACCAATGCGGAAAATATTTCATCTTGGTTTTGATGAAGAAACGCACTAGCTTCTTTTAACATACGGGCTGCACCAATAAAATTCTTTCCACAATCTGAATAGATAGTGTCAGGAGCACCACTCCGAGAAGCAAATCGATCAAAACACGCCATAAAAGCATTAGTAGTAAGTTCGGAAACTAATTCCAAGTGAACTGCTCTCGTGCACATGCACACGAAAACACAAAGATATGATTTGAAAGAAGAAGCATTACGCCGAATGGAAGACTTAACAAGCAACGGTCCTGCAAAGTCAACTCCAACATGAGTAAAGGTACGAGTTAATTGTACACGGGACGGAGGCAAATTAGACATAATGGGTTGAGAAGGCTTGGAATTTAATCGGAAACATGGTATGCATTGATGTATTCGTTGTCGTATTAACGATCGTGATCCTAAAGTCCAGTATTTTCTTAGAATAAGAGCTTGTGTGGTAAGAGGTCCGGAATGCAAAGATAACGCATGATAGTGGTCGCAAATAAGTTTAGATAAAGCTGCCCTTTTAGGCAATAACAAAGGATGTTTGCTATCATAGTTCAATTGTGAATGCTGTAAGCGACCGCCCACCCTAAGCAAACCTAGAGTATCGATAAACGGCGATAATTTTCTAAAAGAGGCGGAAAGAGGTTTTTTATTTTTTATTTGCAACAATTCTACTGCAAAAAACTGTTGTTGAACCAGTTTCACGCATGTTTGTGATGCATTATGTAATTCATCACGTGAAATAGGACCTAGAATTTTTCCCATGGGGTGACGGCAGTTATAAATAAAACGAATAATATATGCCGTTGCATATTGCAAGCGACTTAAAAAAGAAAAATTTCCCCTGAATTCAGCAAAATCGCACTGTTCTAATGCAACCAGTAGCGTAGTAATTGATTTTAATTCAGGTACTTCACTTAAAGGAAGAAAAGAATAGTTGAGGTTAAAACAAACATCCTTTAAATTAGATGCACCTTTCCACCACAAATCGTGGCGTAATAATTGAAAAGGGGTGAGTCCACGAGAAGCGACGTCAGCGGGGTTAAGTTCTCCGGAAACATGGCTCCATTGATCAATGGAGGTATATTCTAGAATTTGGCTTACTCGATTTCCCACAAAAGGCTTTAACAAATATGTAGGAGTACGCAACCATGTAAGTATGACTTGAGAGTCTGAATAAAGTTTAGTTTCCAAAATAGGGTATGGAAATTTATTTGAACGCATAGAATGAATTAATTTGGCTAATAAAAAAGCTCCAGAAAGTTATAAGCGTGGGATAGTAAGATGCTTTAAAGGAGCAACCTTGCTCTTGGCTTGTAAAAGATTACAATCTACAGATTTATCATTAACAACATACAAGTAGACACAAGCGCCGTATCCCCTTTCGCTTGCATCGCAAAATCCTAGCAATCGATAAGTGCCGTGAAAATGAGACAAGATACGAGGAATTTTTAGCTGGGATAACATAGTAATTTGGTTACAAAAGCCTTGCCATTCCTGACACCATTTATGATCAGGGGTATCATCCCAATCAATTTGTTGAACCCACAGTCGTTGTAACATATGCTTTACTACAAATATTACGGGAGTTAACCACCCTAAAGGGTCGAATATGCGGGCCATATAAGAAAGTACAGAGCGTTTTGTAAATTCACCTTTAAAGGGTATCACGTTATAAGTGAACACGTCTATTCCAGGGTTCCAGACTAAACCTAGTATCTTTATACCACTAACGTCATCAGAGAAAGGAATTAGAATTTCTAATTCAGTTTGTTCGAAATCCTGTAACAATTCCTCAGAGTTACTAGACCATTTGCGCAAATCAAACTGGCCTAGAGAAAGAAGTTTTACTAGCTCGTGCTGTAGTTGCTTCGCTTCAGCAATACTTTCAGCACCGCTAATTACGTCATCCATATAGGTATGATACATAATAGCTTAAGAAGCCAGGGGGTAAGAGTTCCCTTCGTCTATAACTAATTGCCGAGGAACTCTTTGAGCTAAGAAAGCGGAAGGAGCTAAACCATATGTAAGAGTTCTAAGCTCGTACTCAGAAATGTTGTCTTGTGGAGTTGGTCTCCAAAATATATGCTGAAATTGACAATCTTGCTTACGAAGTAAGATCTGCCGGTACATCATGCGAATGTCCGCACAAACAGCAATTTTATGCGATCTAAATGTATTTATTATATCTGGTAAATTGCACTGTAATTTGGGACCAGCATATAATCTATTGTTGAGAGAAAGACCTACTGAATCCACGGCAGATCCATTAAAAACAACGCGTAGTTTGGTAGTACTACTTGTTATTTTCGAGATGGCATGGTGTGGTAAAATATAATCGGATGGATTTTCGGCTAAAATCATATGACCAAGATCAAAATATTCTTGTAAAAACATATTATAAGAATTTTGTTTTTCCAGAGAACATGAAAGACGTTTTTCTAAATTTAGATAACATTTATAAGCAACATGTCGATTGCTACCGAGAGGTTTAATATTGTTATTGAAAGGGAGAGCGACAGTAAAACGACCAGAGGCGTTTCGAGAATAATTTTCTAGAAAATGAGATTCACAAATAACATCTTCTTGAGAGGGAACTTTGGGCATTTTGACTTCTTCTAATTCCCAGAAATTCCTTATATCATTATCTACTGAATCAGAAATAAAAAGAGAAGTTGCATTAACTGCGGTGTTAACATTAGGAACCTGTCCCAATAGCACGTAACCGAATATTGTTTCAATTGCTACTGGTTGGCCAGGAATGATTCTAGTGCGATCAGAAAATAGCACTTCGGAACATATTTCAGCACCCAGTAGTATATCTACGGGCAATGATTTATGAAAATTTTCATCAACAAGCTGCAAACATTTAAATTTATGGTAAATACGAGAAGGCAGTGAGCAACCGGGAACGTTTCCCGTTATTTTAGGAAAGATTGAAGCACAAAATTGAAATTGATGCTTCGAGTGATTAGAAAAGAAAGTGCATATTACAGCTCCTTTGGATTTAATTGCAGAACCTGAAATGCCACCAACTTGGCGAAAATCATGTTGACGCTCCAACCCTAAGCGTTGGACACAAGAACTTGAAATTGCGTTGATTTGAGATCCGGAATCTAAAATGCATCTCACAGATTGTAACTTATTGTTTATATCTAAAACACGAGCTTCTACAGTACCTAATAAAACAGTGTAATTTTCTAGTGAATTTGTGACGTTGCATATCGAAACAACTTCAGTTGTGAGTGCGGCTTTCGAATTGTTAGATTCATTAATGTGTTCCCTAGCAAGTGGTTTATGCAACAGAGTATGATGAGAAGAAGAATGGCACAACTTACATTTACCATCAGAATTACAATCACGAGGAGTATGACTGCCGAGGCATTTAAAACATCGATTTAAAGATTTAATAGCAACTTGACGATCGTCAACGCTAAGCTTTTTAAATGCCAAACATCCATAGATTTTATGGACTTCCCCACAGTAGGGACAAATTATACTAGCGGTTTTAGTCGCCACTGAAGTCTGCGAGTTTTTAACCAAGAAGGATTGGTTTAAACTAGATTTAAAGCGAAGGGGTGCACCTGGCCTTGGCGCTCTTTCCCTTTTAATATCTTTATAAAGCTCTGATGTTTTGCTTTGCAAAGTTAAGAAATCGAACAGTTTAGTACAAGTAGGAACTGCCGAACCTATGTTTGAATCAAATGCGTTTTGAGTTTTGAATACTAGGTTGCGATAGCATAAAGAAAACAATAAAAAATCAGCCAAATCTTCAACTTTATTCGATACCTTTAACGTGTTAACAGCATTAACATGAATATTAATAAAGCTTGAGAGCGATCCAGAGTTTTTAAATTGAAGTATTTTATTTAAGTAGTAGCTCGTAATTCTACGAGGTGAATTGTAGCGATCCTGAAGTTTCGTAAACGCTTGTTCATATAAATTGGCATCTAGAGCTAAATCCGGAATTAAAGCCAATGCTTCTCCCCGAAGAAGCATTCGCATGTAATGATACTTCTGGATTACGGGAATGTGATCGTTTTCATGGACTGAACTTTTGTATAACGTAATGAAATTTTGCCAATTGTCTAAACAACCATCAAACGGATTTATACTAAGAGGTTTTAAGTAACTGATAACAGGTTGAGATGCACTTGCGATAACTGCTGTATCGCCGGCAGAAGTAGAAGCCTTTTGCTTCATATCGAAAAACCGAGAACGAATAACATCTATTAAATTGTCGAAGGAACATCTTTGAGAATTTATCTCATCCTTTTCTTCTACAGTGGAATTATAACTTAAAATTTTATCGTAAAGAGTATCGAGTTGTTGCTCAATACTTTGCATTCGAACATATCTCGCTTTGACTGCTGAAAAGCGAGTAGCCGTTTTGATATAGTCTTGGATTTCCGTTAAACGAGAAAAATAATCCTCTAATTTCTTTTGTAGAATGTTTCTGGTAGTCATGATTAAACGGTTGTTACGCACAAATAATACTTGCACGAATCTTAGATTAAGAGTACTTCTGAAGCAGAGTTTATTGTTTGTATACAAATACAAATGTCATTGTTTTAAACGTGTTGAATGGCAACGCGATAACGAAGTTATCTGACTAAAGTATAAATGCAGTATTTTTAAAAAACACACGTGCAATTCAAACTGGAAACTTTTATAGCAATTTAATTATCTTTAGAATTAAAGTGTTATAATTATTCGAAATTACAATTAATGTTGGACATACATATTTATGTGTTTGAATTGAGGATGTGAGACGAAGAACGAGATATAACGTAGTTCTTAATTCGGCTCGTACGGATCAAAAAACTATGTACACTCCTCTTGGAACGACAAGGGGCGCAAATAGAAATTGCCTGGAGTGCAGTAGGCAGTAAACCAGGGTTGTAAGGTAGAGCGTGGACTGTATAGAGTAGAAGGAAATAAACATAGAATTTGAATACAAGTCACATAAATACTTAAAGCACTTACCGAAGCACAGACATCTGGAGCACTAACGCGGCACCTTTCAGTACTGTTTCTGGCCAGAGGTAAATAGGAACGGAGTCAGGAAATGGTTATTTTAGGAAAGAGATTAGAGAGTAATATTTAGAATTGAATTAACACGTTCGCGTTCGCAGATGGTTGCCAATCGACTCTTTTAAATTATGGTATTCCTTATCTCGCCTGGCTTGATAAAGAATACCACGTTGGGAGAGCGAAATGGCGCGAACAGTGTGTGAAGTTGTTTTTAAAAACACAGCTCCAAAGGCCCGAACCTTAACTCGCGTAACAATGTAGTAGTAGGATAGGGGCATCTTGGCACACACCTCACTCCTCTCTCACTCACTCCACCCGATCCACATCCTCCCGATTCATATCTAACTTAGGTTGTACATGTAAATTCCCATAAGTAGGATCTGCTAAGTCTTATTTTAAAGGAATTTCCTCCTTGTGGGGAGGGATTTCCTCCTTGCACTTCCTTGTGGGGGTGAAAGTTTCTCCTTGTGGAGGTGGAATTTCCTTCTTGCTTCATTTTTACCCTACCCTAAAAAATCTGTAACCTAACGCCTACAATTTAGGACCAACCCTTACAACCACCAAATAAATAAAGAGCAATGTAATGCTATACTAAAATTTTAATTCTGACATTATACATGAGAAAATTTAAAAATATTCAATGTTAAGCATGGAGCCATTTTAACTTAATTTTAATACAAAGTTGTAAACAGAAAAAAGCCTTTTATTTATGTGTGTTTGGAGTGGTTTTAATTTTATGTAATTGTTTTCGCAGCTTAAAATTTAAATCGACACCCAAGTCCCCTATCTTCTTTTATAGCCAACAATTTGATACATAAAGACCGTCTAGGTTTACGAATTGTAAAATGTAGCAAAGTTTATCTCTTTATATAAAGTCTTTGATTCCACCGACAACCAAATCCATTCCTTCGTGTAATTCTTGCAGCTTGTGACAATCTTTTAATCGCGGCTCTTCTTTATTTTGGTACTGGAGGTAAACCTTATTCTCCCTCTCAATGTTGCGTAGGTGCATGCTTACCACCTTTGGGAATATATGATCGTTATAGGTTGCAGGATCCTCGGTTCTAAAAGATTCTTTACTAGGCAAATATACAATGTTTAGCGGAACCCCTTTGCGTGTGGTGTACGCCAAGGTTACGAAACCGGCGTTCCTTAGTTCGTCTATGTTATCTACCATTTTGATAAATACATATGTAGAATAACCTTTTAAAAAGTATACGAATTTAGTACTATCCTTTTTCCGCAAAGACGCCTACATAACTGAAAAAGTCTTTCGTAAGCAGAAGAAATTGATAGGTTAGGTCAGCGCTGCGGCGCTGACCTAACCTAGCAATTTTTCCTGCTATTTAACCTAAGTCCGCACAAGTCCAACAAACCTAACCTAACTCCAGACAGCACTAGCTAACCTAACTCCTAACAAGTCCAACTAACTTAGCCTAACTCCAGACAACACTGACTAACCTAACTCCAATCTACGTAAACTAACCTAAACCCCTTCCCTGAACCCTACTTTGTCCCTTTCTCTCTCCTTTCGCATCCTTATGACATACATCCGACATACATCCACATTATATTCGACATATGTTCAGTATACATCCTACATATATCCGACATATATCCGGACATACGTCGATGCGCATCCCTGCCCAGTCCGACCTATGTCAGATTAAATCCCATCTAGGTCGGATAACAAAAACTGTTCCTAAACAAGAGATTGTGAGCTATATGGTGGTGTCCGACATATTCGGGTATCTTCGGCAATATACGCCCCCACTCTGTAGGGTACATAAGGGTCAATTATTCGTATTCAATTTAGTATGCGGTAGTAGCTAGAATGGTACACATGAGCGTATCGAAGGTGATTAACGTTTCTCAACTTCTTGGGAATAAAGTGAAACCAACAAATGAGCAATTTGGATTGTGGCTGCTGGCAGAAAATATGTGCAACAATAATCTAGTAACAGATATTGGTGGACTACACACACCAATTACACAACCATTTTGTGACAATATAATGTTGGTTAAAATTTGCGACCATTCTGACGCCGAGCAAACATCTGCGAACAAAAGCATGTTTATCCTAAAAAAGAAATTAGTGGTGCATTTAACAGCTATCTACGAGAAAAGTTTGACCAATTTGTTTCCGCTAGGCATGGTGTTAAAGCTAAGCTTCCGTTTTCTCTGGAAAGCACTAATAAGATGGGCCCGGGAGTAAAAGAAATTATCGGAAAAGAAGGCCACGAAAGCATTAATAAAAAATTTCAAAATCCTATATGTGTTCCTTACAAAATGGAACTGGCAGATGTTAAGTAGGAAACTTTATTGGAAGAACTACCAGATATATTAGACGGACTCGAGAAAGATTATTACTATTTTTTTGACATGGATGTAACCCAAGATTTTGCTGGCATATTTAGCAAGATGGAGATATATAATTATTTAACTACAAACTACAACTTTTGCTACAAGGACGAATACGAAGAAAACTGCAATATTATAGTTCACAACGATAAAGCTGCGGGAATCGATTGTTTAACATGGCTAACAGCCAATGCAAGAATTAAGATATACAACAAATTTGTGTGTCAGATAATAAATCCTGGTGTTAATAAATAACTTGGAAATCATATACAACAGTTTTTACGTTGTCCAGATGCACGTTTAAGGGAAACTTTCGCGTCTAAGTTGGCCAAAGAAACAGGTATTACTCGATTGGAAGCGACAATATACAACTGTACAATTGGAAACTATGTTAGTGCGGAACGGGTGTATAATCCCTTAAAAGACTGTTTAATCTTATTGGAAGATAGTAAGTTATACTTCCTGAAAACGCCAATGTACTCGGTTCCACTTGCCAAAATGTGGAGTAAGCTATCGGACAAGCTACAAAATAGCTGCTGTTTAGTGTATAATAACCTACTACAGTACGTGTCTTGGGGAAATATCAATACAAAGAAATTGACTGGCTTGCAAATTAAGTTGTCCGAAAAACCAGAGAAAAGGGAGAAATTGGTACAATATGTGCTTTCGGCTTTTAGTTTTAACTATTTACCTGTAAATTATTTGGAGATAGTAGAAGGAAAACAGCCAAGATAAAATAAAAATCTTACACAAGTGCTACATTAAAGCAGGTGGTACATATTTTACACAATCTCACAACACCGATTTTCTACAATTCATAAAGAAATAATCATTTCGGAACAATACGCAAACAATACAAAGATGTGTTAGACAAAGAACATCTTATTAGTGAAAATGAGTAAGAATTAAAAGATTATTTTAAGTGCCGATGGACTGACTTAGATACATCCGGATTCTACAAGCTGTATGCATTTGTGGTTAGTAAGAAAGACTCTTTTAGTTATGTAAGCGTCCTTGCGGAAAAGGATTGTACTAAATCCGTATTCTTTTTAAAAGGTTATTCCGAAAACGTATTTATCAAAATGACATATAACAAACACGAACTAAGGAATGCGGGTTTCGTAACCTTGGCGTACACCACACGCAAAAGGGTTCCGCTAAATAATGTATATTTGCCTAGTAAAGATCCTTTCGGGTCATTTAAAACCGAGGGTCCTACAACCTACAACGACCATATATTCACAATAGTGGTGGGCATGCAACTACGCAACAGTGTGTGGGAGAAAAAGGATTCCTTCCAATACCGACAAGAAGAAGTCGATCAAGCTAACAAGATACGTATGCAGGATATAGTGGGAAGGCTGCGATTAAAAGATTGTCACAAGCTGCAAGAATTATACGAGGGAATGGATCTGGTTGTCGGTGGAATAAAAAATTTTATATATAGAGACAAACTTCGGTACCTTTTACAATTCGAAAACCTAGACGGTCTCTATGTATCAAACTATTGGCTAGAAAAGGAGATAGAGGATTTGAGTGTCGATTTAAATTTTAAGCTGCAAATAAAATTAGATAAAATTAAAACCACTCTCAACAAACATAAAGAAAGGACTGTTTTCTGTGTATAACTTTGTATTAAAATTTAGTTTAAATGGCTCCATGCTTGGCATTAAATATTTTTAAATTTGTTATGTATAATGTCAGAATAAAAATTTTAGAATAGTAGTACATTGCTCTTTATTTATAAAAGGCTATGACGTCACTACGACCTTGGAAAAGTAGCCGAAACTAGGTAACCGAGAGCATAGCGAAGTGGTGATTTTACCTATATGGTGGTTGTAAGGGTTGGTCCTAAATTTTAGGGGTTAAGTTACCGATTTTTTAGGGTGGGTGGGGGTAAAATAAAGCAAGAAAGAGATTCCCTTCCACAGAAAGGAAATTTCACCCCCACAAGGACGAGCAAGGGAAAATCCCTCCCCGCATTGAGTAAATCCCTTTAAAATAAGACTTACCAGATCCTCCTTATGGGAATTTAAATGTAAAACCTAGGTTAGATATAAATCGGGAGGATATGGATCGGGTGGAGTGAGTGAGGAGTGTGCCAGGATGCCCCTATCCTACTACTCAATGTATATCTGTTGGTCCTTAACATAGAATATTTAGTGAAACCCTTCTGAAATACGTTTCTGTTACTTTTAATTGTTGTCCCCGCATACCTTTCTTGTTGTCACAAAGCTTAGAAAAGTTGTTTTTCGTTGCTAGTTTCACTTATTTATATTAGTTATCATTATAGGATGTTCTCCTGATGTATCAATAAATGTCGTAGAAAAGTCGTAGAGTCAGGTAATACAAAGAAACTACACAACGAAACAGGGCATGTGGATGCAGTACAACAGCAACATTGGTACCCAAGAACCCTACATATCTTTAAACAGTTACACTATGCTGAACAAAAATCTAAAAATCATACTAGTAAGATTTCTACTAAAATATTTAAAAGTAGTGTTGGATTCGGTTCGGACCGGCCCGGCCCGGCCTGGCTCGAAAAATTTACTTCGGCCTGGCTTGGCAGCCCGGTCCGAAATGAACATCCACTCGGTTTGAAGCCCGGTTTGAGTTTTGAGTCGGGCTTTAAGGCGGGCCTGGCACGGCCGATTCTGCCGGCATGTAACTAAAAGCTTACCTTATGTTCTAAAGATTCTCGAAAGCTAAATCAAATGGTATCATGTGCTAATTTACTTTTAATTGTTGGACGAAAATACTTCTTTGCTATTATTATGATTCTCTACAACAGTTGAAGGTATCAAATTTAGTTACAGTTTAGGTGTATCATTTTACCTTTGAAGAATTCCAAAGCAGTAGACAAGGTGAAACGTATTTTATTTGTTGGATGGGCGCCAGTGAAACGTAATTTTATAAATGGGCGCCAGTGCACAAATATTTTTCCGCTTCCTTCACAGAGAATCGAAGAAAGGGCCATCTTCCGACATAGCTAGGGGTATATTCCTGGGTAGAGCAATAAGAAAGGGGGAGTAAAATTTTGTTTTCAAACAAAAACTAAACAAAGTTAAATAGGCGCCACCAAATCCTGAGATTATCACGATAAGAGCAAAGCACAACTCTAAGGGCGGACATGGAAACCCAAAGATAAAACGATCGTCTTCGTTAACAAAAACCTGTCTTATAAAAATAAGACGCAGCTCCTGTAAGAAATTACAAAGATTAAATAAAAAAAATGTAGAACGCCATTTGTGTCCTATAAAAGTATCAAAAATAAAAAATGTAAATCCAATATGATATTGGCACAAAATTATTACCCAAAAGTTCTACCTTTATGTTATCAGATTTGATCGCATTTGACCAAAATAAAAATCTCAAAGTTTAACTAATTGTTTACTGAAGTAAAAAAACTTTCTTTTAAAAATTCATAACTTTTTAACATGTAAAAATTCTCAACAATAATGTTTATAACAAAATCAAAATGTTGTCTTTTTAAAGCAAAAGACTGCTCTCTAAACATAAGCTTGTTTTAAATATTTAATCAAAAGAAATTTGTAAACACAATGCATTGAACTATCATTTCTATCCTGGGCAAATTTAATCAGGTAGATTACAGTTTCATAATTATTACGCAGCGTGTATTTAAATTTTGCAATGAAGTGAAATAAACTTCCATGTACATAACAAATTAAAAGTAAACAAAAGTTCACTGCTATTACTTATCAAGTACTTTTTGTATTAAGTATATAAATTTTAATAACCTAAAAATTTTGTATGAACACAAATGCAAACAAACACTTTGCAATTGTCACTAAACGAAATTAAATTTTTATACTAAGTTTTTATAATTTATATGTGAATAAAAGGTAACTTCAAGATTGAAGAATGTTTAATTTGAATTTTAGGAAAGCTACACGAAGCATCTGCTTTCACGGCAAATATCTTTAAAATGTTACTACATCACAAAAAAATATAGCGTCGAAAATATACTTCGAAATTTATCTGAAGTTCGAATGTAAACAAAGCCTACAAATATATAAACCTAACCTAACAGAATTTTTTTTCTGCGGTTTGTAAAACCAGTTTAACAATAATCGAAAGTGAAACAGGTCATATGGTCATAAACATGATAGCAAATTTCGTGTTTTTTATATGACCGTCTGTTTATCATAGACTAACGACATTCTAAACACATGCAAATTCTCTTAAATTTAATAACGAACCAAACTGCATCTGATTTTCAAAAACAAATCTCATCAGAGATTTCATCAGCTCCAAACAACACCATAAACCATTTCTTGGGGTAACAGCAATCACGACCACATGTTCGCAATCTCCAATCCTTGTACAGAACAATACAACTTACTAAAAAAACCGCACTTGTACTTCTCTACTGTTTTTCGTAGGCGCGCTAAATAAATGAAACAAAATTAAATTAAGTTCGTAAAATGTATAAATTACAAACCGTTAGTAGAAGTTATAGATATTTATTCAAGTCTACCATGACTTGAACCACTCACGCAAATAATTTAATCTAAGGTCGCAAGCCTCTAGTCTGGAAAACATCTTGAGGAATTGATAGCTTGGCTGCGACTACGAACAAACGAGAAACGAATGATAGCGACGATTCAAAGACTCGCCGTTACAGGTGGGGAAAAACGAAGGCAACAAGATTGCTAGAGATGCTCGACAAAATAACTTTATGTCACACAGATATTTTACTACAAGAAGATTATTAAAACGAAGCGTTCCATTATGTACTATATGGAACATTAATAAAGAATAAGGCACGCTTGGCGCATTATACTTGTAATTCAATGCGAATAAATACTGAGCAAATTAAACATGTTTCAAAGGTAGTTATAAAAACAGTACAAAACTTCACATTTAAGTGCGTCAAACGTCAACCTTAAGTAAAGGTACCTGAATATTCAAACCTACGTACAACTAGTTACTAGATATAATACTGTCACTCACAGGAATGAATTTCTTTTGTAGCAACAGATAATAAATTTTAAAGGTTAGTTTTAACTCTACAGAAAACCAATTTTATATGTAGCACAAGCAGGAAAGAATTCAAAATTTGAGGCAATATTATTTCACAATATTTTATACAAAATGTTGTCAATCGCCATTTTGCAGATTGCTTATGCAGAAATTTACATTTTGAGAATCTAAAACGACAGATCAGAGATTTGACCATGTTGTCGAGTACACATTACCATTTTCCACAAGGATTATTTTTTATGTCTCTTGATTAATAAGCATTTTCATTATAAAAGAAATCCATACTCATAAAATGTTCATTTTTATTATTATTTAAGATTGCAAGCAAATTCTTGTCGAAGTCGCATATTGGCACCAATATAGCGAAAACGATGATTGACCCGGTGCATTGAGTATCATTCGGATCGTCCCACAATGCGGGTCAATACTACGAAAAGAATCAACCTCCAAGCAAAACTCAACTAGGTTCCTGTGTGTGGAAATAAGCCCACGGTGTTTACTTGGGCAACAAATGGCCGAAGAGAAAGGAACCCCTATCAAGATAAGGCGGCTAGCTCTGTTTATTTTTTAGGTTTAAATATGTTTTTAGATGCACTCTAACCGTGGGTCCTTTGATGAAGAGGTTTAGCAATTAATATTTTTTTGTTCAGACCAGAAGGTTTCTGCGTTTCCCTTGTGGTTTCTCCTTTATGTGTATTTTCATAAACGCAGTGACGCCTACATTTTTTTTGGTCAACAAAATCGCCCATGACCCTAACTCATATCTCTCCGCATAAGGTAATTCTTAAGCTTAGCCCGCAAGTAACAAGTGTTCCTATAATTTTGTAGCCACCTTTTAACTTTTCGTACTTAGACTCATCTCTGATTGTTAGGAACCCCAAGTTTCTGAATTAGCGTTTTACGCCTTAGGACAAATCTTGTAAGAAGGGGAACAACTAATAAAAACAAACCTAAGGAGAACAATGGTCAATCAAGTACCAAACATGTTCAAGATTTATTAAGCGATCCGTAGGTTACGCAAGGTGTCGTGAACAGGGAACAAGTGGAACTTCTGATTGTAATGGCGAAAATTTGTTCGCACAAATACGGACATGGACATAGATCACTGTCGGCTTGGAATTCTAAAACTTGAGAGGTTTATGTGGTAGTCTGGAATATTCGCCCGGTAAGTAAAAAGGTAAAATTAAAGTAAAATGCGAGTCAGTCGCAGAAGAGGGTAAAAAAGTTTTAATACTGCACTGACGTTAATAGATTCCTCATTACGAGTTAATTGCTGTTGAAAAGCAACCCAAACTCTAAGTCAAGTAGTATTAAAAGAGACTGGGAAATTTGCATGTTAGTTCGTACTTATGTTTTTATTTATTACTAATTATTGTGTTAGCGAAAAGTATAGTAGTAGTAGTGTTCTTAATGGACTATTGAATATTTACAAGTTTGTCTACATTGGAACATGTACATGGCGTTATTTATTACTAAATAGGACGTTAGTAAAAAAAATGAATTGGATTACTACTGGATCTATCGTATTTTGGTACAGGTAGAAAGTATATTTGTAAACGCAGATTATTTTCTTTAAAATCAAGTTTTCAGTGGTGTATTTGGGTACCCGACCGACAATAAGAAATTGTTGTAATTGTAAAGAAGAAAATTTAGCTTCTTATCAATTTGATTATTATATTATGAATTGAGGTATAGAAAAATATCCGTGAACATTCTGCGAGTCAGAGCGTGGAATGTCAGAAATATGAAACAAGTAGGTAAGCTAGAGAACCTGAAACTCGAAATGAACAGGTCAGCACTAGAAGTAAGAATCAGCAAAGTTCGCTGGCCAGAGGCTGGGGATTTTTGGAGTGGAGACTTCAGGGTAATTTATACAGGATCAGAGGAAGGAAATTCGGGTGTGGGGATAGTTGTGCGAAAAAAGATAGGACGATGTGTAGAAAACTACTTACAAAAGAACAAAAGAGTACTCATGGTTAGATTAGAATCTAAACCGGTAAACACAGTAATAATACAAGTATACATGCCCACCTCTAGCTACAGTGAGGAAGAGGTAGAGGCGATCTACAAAGATATCGAAAACATATTAAGATACGTAAAAGGACATGAAAATTTAATAATTAGGGGAGATTTTAATGCAGTGGTAGGTGAGGGTATGGAAGGAGCAGTAGTAGGTTTATTTGGTTTAGGCACGAGAAATGACAGGGGAAATAGGCTTGTAGAATTTTGCGACAAGAACAATTTAATCATCACAAATATATTATTTCAACATAATGTTAGAAGACAATACACGTGGAAGATGCCAGGAGATATAAGAAGATATCAAATAGATTACATTATTATTAGACAACGGTTTATAATTCAAGCAAAAGACTGTAGAAGCTACCCGGAAGCAGATATATACACTAACCACAACATCGTAATTATGAAGGCCGCACTTAATTTTAAAAATCTGAAAAAGAGGAACGGAAAAAGGCACTTTGACTTTGAGAAGTTAAAAGATAAAGATATCCACGAAAGATTTGAAAAAAAGTCAAATGAATTGCTGAAAGATATCGGGAAAATTTCTGATACTAACGAAGTAGAAACAGAATGGAATAACATTAAATCCAGCCTAAACATGGCGGCTAGAGAAATTCTGGGGTATACACAAAAAGAAAACAAGAAACCATGGATAACAAAAAATATTCTAATTTTAATAGAAGAAAGACGAAAATACAAAAATAGATCAGATCAAGCAGGAAAACAAAGATACAAAGCCATAAAATGGAAAATAATTCGCCAATGCAGAAAAGCTAAAGAACAATGGATTGATGAAAAGTCCAAAGAGATACAAACTAAGATGGAAATAGGAAAGACAGACAAAGCATACAAACTAATTAGAATGAATTTTAGGAATATAAAACCATATAGCAAAAATATGAGGGACGCGAAAAGAAATGTCATAATAAAAAATGTAGAGAAAGTAGCTAGATGGCAGGAATATATACAGAATTTATATTCAGGAGAGGAACTAACAGCATTAGAACAGGAATCAGATATTGAGAATGATGACTTGGAATATCCTATACTTAGAGATGAGTTTGAATTGGCATTAAAGAGCCTGAAAAATGGTAAAATGCCGGGTACAGATAAGGTGCAAGCAGAAACTCTAAAAGCCGCCGGACAAGCAGTAACAGATCGTCTTTTCCTACTTGTAAGCTATATGTATGAGACAGGCGAGATACCCAAAGATCTCAAACGCAATATCATAGTAACTATACAAAAAAAAAAGAGGAGCAAACAGATGTGAATATTTTCGAACAATAAGTTTGACCACACACGTTTCAAAAATATTAACTAGACTTGTACAAAGACGAATGGAAAAACGAGCTGAAGAAATACTGGTAGAAGATCAATTTGGGTTTAGGCGAAACAGGGGAACACTGGTGGCTATTTTAGCTCTGGGTGTGATGATGGAGAGAGAAGGGAGAAAGCGTACATATAGGGTTTGTAGATTTGGAAAAAGCATTCAACAATGTGAAATGGAAAAAAATGTTCAAAATACTCAAAAAGATTGGAATGAGTTTTAGGGATAGACGGATAGTACATTGCTTATACAAAGAGCAAACTGCGGTAATAGAATTAGAGGAAGAAAGTAGACAAGTAAATATTAGGAAAGGGGTGAGATAGGGATGTGCCTAATCCCCATTCATTTTTAACTTGTACATAGAAGAAGCAATGAATACTGGCAAATGCAGAAAGACATTTGAAATTAATATGCAGGGACAAAAGATTGATATGCTTAGATTTGCAGATGATATAGCGGTATTAGCATTTAGCAAAGAAGAGTTAGAAGCTGCTCTTAATGAAATGCAAACAGTTCTCACGAAGAGGTATAGTATGAAAATGAACAAAAATAAAACTAAAGTTCTAGTATTTAAAAGAGGGGAAAATAAATAAAAAACAAGAATACAAATAGGTAACGAGAACTTACAAGAGGTTAAGGATTTCTGCTACCTAGGAAGTAAAATAACGCAAGATGGGAAAAGCACAAAAAATATAAAACAAAGATTAGCACAAAGTCGGGCTACATTCAGCAAGAAAAAGCAATCACTGTGCTTAAAGACCACAAACATAGAAACAAGGAAAAGATTGCTTAAAACATGTGTGGAGCACAGCACTGTATGGTTGTGAAGCCTGGACGGTAGGAGAAGCAGACAAGAAAAAGGTAGGAGCTTTTGAAATGTGGTGCTACAGACGTATGATGAAGATGTCGTGGACAGACAAAGTTAAGAACAAAGAGGTACTAGAAATGGTAGGGGAAGAAAGACATATGTGGAAAACAGTTAAAAATAGGAGAGGGAGGGTGATAGGCCACAAATATAAGACATTTGGGAATAGTGCGGAGTATATTAGAAGCAGAGATAGGAAAAAAAAGAGAAGTAGAGGTGGACCTAGGTTAGACTACTGCACACAGATAGTGAACGATGTTGGATGTAAGAATTTCAGGGAAATGTGTAGGCTTGCCCAGAATAGAAATCAATGGAGGTTGCTTCTAGCCAATCGCAAGATGGAGAAACTAATGACAATAATAGTTACTGCACTTAAACATGGTGATTATTATAAACAACGACAGATATTGGTTTTGCAATACTCTCAACTAATGTTAATTGTGCGAAAGGATTTATTGGAAACCTATAAATAAGGCAAATGTCTGCGTGTTGGGAGATCCTTGGCAGCCACAGGCTGCTTAACCCCCTTCACATACCACTGAATCTCGGTGGAATAGGGCATATAATTAGAAAACAATAGAAGGGAATCGAGTTGTATATAGGCTGTTGGGATAATTGCAGGGAATGGTGTAGGCTACCTCAGAACATAAATAAGCTGTGGTACAAGTACAACCAGTTTCAAGACGTAAAACCCAATAACGAAAAAATAAGTGCTCTTAAATCTGATGATTATTATAAACAACTACAGGTGTTGGTTGTAAAATATTTTTAACTAGTGTTGATTGTGCGAAATGATAAATTGGAAAAACTATTAATTCGACAAAGGTTTAAGTGCTGGGGTAACTTGGCAGCCAAAGGCTGCTTATCCCCCTTCACATACAACTGAATATTGGGGAAGTAGGGTATATAACTGTAAAACAATAGAAGATTACCGAACTGCATCAAACAAGAAAGAACCGCAGCTGTGTTCAAAGACAACGAACATAGATACAAGAAGAAAACCGTTCAAAGCATAGTGTGGAGCACAGCACAGTACATCTATGAAATAGGGGCAATATGAAAAGCAGACAGAAAGAGATAGAAGCCTTCTGAAATGTTGTGTTGCAGATGTATGTGGATGATACCATGGACATACAAACTTAATAACAAATAGGTTGATGAAATATTAGAGGAATAAAGATATCTGTGGAAAACAAAAAAAAATAGGAGAAATATAAGGACAGGATACGTTCTAAGACATTTCTGGGGAATAGTACGGGATATATTACAAGCAGAGATAGGAAAAGATAGGTAGAGGTAGACCGAGATCAGACAAATAGTGATAGATTCAGACTGTGCAAATTTCAGGTGAATGTGTAGGTTGGTTCATATCCTAATTTGGGGGATATGTAACTCGCACTTACAAATAAACTATTACAGCTTATAATCTCATATCCTCTCGACACACCAAATCAGGTCCTGGTGATGGGATAAGCATAGCTTTTCTATATTCTACTTTAGGAAATAAAGCTAAAACTACTAAAATGTTTGTTTAAACTTCAAATCATTAATGTAATTTTATTTATGTTTTAGGCACTTTTTTAGATGACGATGTCATAGTTGCTCAAGCTTTGCAGTTTTTTCTAGCCGGAACAGATGCAACTAAAGGTTTGATCTTATTTACTCTGTATGAAATAGCAGCACAGAAAAACATTCAAGACAAGTTAAGAGATGAAATTAAAAATATACTCAATGTTCATGGAAAAATTACATACGAAGCTGTTTTAGATATGAAGTATTTGGACAACGTAATTAGTGGTAAACGTATTTTATGTTACAATAAGTGCTATTAAGCTAAACCAATTTTAAAAATAATGATGTATGAGTCATAAAGCATTGGACAGCTGCTAACCCAGTGAATATCTTACAAAAAGATTTCCTTAAACGATTCATTATTCAAAAGAAATATTGGGGCAATTATAACCTAATATACAAAACAAAATAGAATAAACAAGAACCGAGCGACATTTTGTTAATGTTATGTCGTAAAGAAGTTAAGGATCAGAGGCGTAGCTGGCTCTCAGTGAACCCTATACCGAAATTTCTTCGAAAACCCTTATTCAGAGAATAAACAAAATCATTCTCAAAAAAAAGTATTTAAAAAGTACAAAAACAATTAAAAACTTAGTTCTACAAAAAATGTTCAAGTGGTTAAATAACTACCTTACCTATATTGTATTAATTATTATGGCTGGGTCGGCGTATCGATATATCGATACGTATCGATACAACCCCCGTATCAACCTCCCCGATACAGCAAAAAATAAATATCGATATATCGATAATCGATATGTATCGATACGTATCGATACGTATCGATACATTTCGATATTCGATATATCGATATAGAATATGTATCGATATTCGATACGCAAAATCCCGTATCCTCACCCCTATATATATACATATATATATATATATATATATATATATATATATATATATAGACCAGGGTAGAAAATTAATTAATTACATCAAATAATTTTAATCGCCGTGTATAAGGAATTTTATTAGATAATACGCTTTATTAAAAACCGTGGAGAATAAAAATTCATTCGTTTCATTAAAAATAAGAGATTTAAATTATTTACAAGACGCTCTCTATAAAAAGAAGCAGTATTAAAATGCTCAACGTGTAATTTAATTATTCCGAGTAAAGAAACAAATGGAAATTACGTGCAAAATTTATATTAATTGATTCAAGTTTGGGTAACGAGTATTAAACAAAATGTACAGATAATAATTGAATATTTGATTAGGATTCACTAAAAATTAAAGGGTATTATTTTAATTGGAGTTAATTGAACCATTAGTAACATATAATATGTATAAAAGCTTGTAAAAACCCAATAATATTCAAATCGTAGAAGTGTTATTTAGAAGTAGGACGATTGAACACCTGCGTATTTTTAAAAGGCTCATTCTGCGTAAATTTTGCAGATAACAAATGGTTACCGAGAATGTTGGAGAAACCGTCGCTTAATATTTACGGGAAATGCTAATAAGGTGGGTTATTTCACACTCCACGTGGATTGAAAATAACCGATACTAAAGAATATCGATTAGTACCACTCAGAACAGGGTAGATAGAGACGGATAATATGCGCAAGACAGAGACACATATAGTAAAAGACGTGAGTTGAGCAACGTCACTGGGTTGCGATTGGTTGAAAATAAGAGACAAACATGAGAGGTAAAAATAATATTTCTGTATAAAAATTAATTAGTTATTCCCAGACGTTGCGAGCCGTGTCGAAATTTCTGAGATTTAACTGGTGCGAGTGCAAATTTAATAAGAACCGACGCACGGGCGATCGAGATGGGAACATAGTATGCGAAATTCTAGAAACTGGCCGTTTTGGGGACAAAACCGACAGACAGGCTAACCATTATATATATCCGGGTTAATATGAGTTTAGCTCTCTTAGATTTTCGATTTGATTCAATGCGTTAAACAGTGCTATTAGTTTTCCGATTTTGATTGAATAATTTAAACAGTTTGCTCGTATATTTTGGTGATTTAAAACAGTTTGTTTTTTACGTGCTACAATGAAAGTAATTTAGTGCACTTAGAAAAGAAGATACAAGGTAATAAAGTCTAGTATCACTGTACCAATTATTCAAATTTGCAACGACAAATGAATACACAAAAGTAGGCAGTTTTGGCGTATAGCGTGAAAGAAGTATGAATTTCTTTGCTATTTTTCGGGGGTGTTAATAATTAAATGATTCGTAAATGTGTCTGGATCCACAAAACAAGGTTCAGATATACACAGATGAGTTCCGAAAAAGCCCTGAAACAACTTTAGATGAATGGTGGTGGAGAAAATTTTTAAAGGCGACCAGTAATCCGAGGACCTAAACATAACCCAGTTGGATTGGTGTGATTAACAGAAAACGATGTACATTGGAGCCACGAGTGCATTAACCTTCAGGTAACTTAAACAACTTAAACAATCTTAAGTGAAAGTTCGAATTGTCAATAACTACATTATTTTAAAACGATCTTGTGAGTTTATTCCCAAAGAAAGAGTAGATAAAATATCGATGCGTAGCGATTCGTACCGTTGCGTACCGATACGCAGCGCTACGTCTCAATACGTATATTTAATCTGAACATCTAAACGTTCCGATACGTATCGATATATATATATAAGTATCGATACGCACCGATACGCATCGATGCGTATCGATTCGCATCGATACGTATCGATACGTATCGATACGTATCGATACGCATCGATACGTATCGATATGCATCTATACGTAGTGATACGTATCGATATA
The DNA here is from genome assembly GCA_036346225.1 of Platerodrilus igneus. Classification (NCBI taxonomy): domain Eukaryota; kingdom Metazoa; phylum Arthropoda; class Insecta; order Coleoptera; family Lycidae; genus Platerodrilus; species Platerodrilus igneus. The sequence goes on from JARFIW010001555.1 coordinate 1,837,193, forward strand.
TATCGATATAGAATATGTATCGATATTCGCCCACCCCTATTCATTATATCGTCCATGGATGAGAAAATTTTAGTTCCTTAGGTTCTCGTTTTTCCATGAACAGCAGTTGAAAAGTCCGGTATCAGAACTTGTTCCTTAGAGTTTCTAACACAATTTTAATAAGTTTCAATTTAGAAAAATTTCCTTTGGTTGTAACCTTAGGTTGTAGGTTGTAAGTTCAATTGATGATACAGATCAACCATCAAGTCATTTTTAATATTAACTAGAGAATCTTGTAGCTTCCTTTCCTTATAACTTCCTTAAAGTGACAATCACTATGTTACTGAAGGTAGTGGCGCCCTTATTTCTTCTGCTTTTTATCGCCTTTAACCCTCATACTTTGCAGATTAATTACTGCGAATGAATGATCCATACCTAAGTCTTGTAGCCCACCTCCATAGTCCGTACAACTCTCTCATGAGTAATGTTCGATGTAGTCGGCCGTTAGTGAAGCCAAGGTAGTTCGGGCAGCTTTTGATTACCTTTAACTGAGAAAAATATAGAAAGCAATTGGCCTAATAATTTTAGCTCATAACTGCCTTGCATCCATCACTTCGTTCGTTCTAACATACCACTGTTACTATGTTTCAGTGATAATCGCTGGTACACATTTACTTTGCCTCAAGTGAGTTGTAGGGCAGAACAGCATTAATAATTGTCTAAAGAACTATTTCTTTAGCACATCTAGTTATATGACTTCAATATTATATACTCTCAAAATCTTTGAGATTATATTCTTTTTTGTAGATGTGATGACGTCCAATTTTATTACTAAAATAATATAATATAGCTTACGGTCACTTTCTAACTAAAACCTGGGAAGAAGCCCAACCTAGTGCGTCTTTTACTCCAAAACACTTGATCACTTTTTATGCAAGTTTGGAGCGTATGCAATACTTGAGAACCAAGAATGTTAATAATAATATCGTTTGTCACAGTAAATTTTAAAATTTATTAAATTTAAGCTTCTTAATGTGGAAAAAAAATAGGAGAAATAGAAAAGCGCAGGATACGTTCTATGGCATTTTTGGGGAATATTGCAAGATATATTACAAGCAAAGATACGAAGATGGCGGTAGAGGTAGACCTAGATCAAACTATTGCGAACGGATAGTGAAAGATGCAGACTGTGCAAATTTCAAGAAAATGTGCGTTAATTAATTTTCATCGAATTATGCAAAACACAAATATAATAATCAGAAAGCATGCTGCGGTTTTCCCCGTTTCACATTATTGCGCAATCGTTAATATAACGTGATTACGTGGCAAATTGTATCAAATACCGAACACGTTTAAAAGTGATACAATGATCAAATTACAATATAAATAAAACAATGTACTCACTTAAATCGCACCTTACCGCTAAACCCCAGGGCCATCTCGTCGTAGGTCCATCACGCCGTCGTTGAGCCAGATTTATTCGTCTATCCTCTTTTGTTCGTTCATAGGTAGGGTTAGAAGGATACTGATAGAGGTACACGAAGATAAAGATAGAAGGAAACCTACATCCTAAAAAAGAGAAAAGACACACCACGACACAGGTAGCTGTTCTCGGCTTCATCGCACACTCCGCGCACTTGCGCCATTCACTCCGCGCCTGCACATTCTTTTGCGCAAACGCAAGTGTTCGGAATAACGGAAATTGACAAGTTTATTTGAAAATATTTGCTGAATCTACCTTATAATTTATACTTAATCTAAAGGTGATACATAGCCGATTTTTGGCATGTAACAAGCATTCGATCTGAAGTAATGTTACATAAGTTGACTACAGGGATGGACTGTACACAAATATATTCCAGAAGTTTTACCTCGTTAATCGACCTCATAGGCTCGTCCTGTGATCGTTCTTACAGAAGCTCTACGAATGCAAGCTACGCAATGCACTGGATCTAGCATTAGGAGTAAACGCTGTTGTGAATCGATATTTTGATAAAGGTCTAAATCGTTACTCAGGCGTAGTTCGGATGGTACTTGGAGTGGTAACAACAAACCTAATTCTGATTCTAAGTCGGAGACTAGGTCTAGGTATAGACCTAGGTCAGGGTTCGGGACTAAGTCCTTAAAATCACAAAAGTTATAATAATAAAATGACGCTATAAATTACCACACAGGTGGGAACAACAAAGGATCGGATAGTGTAACTATCGATAATACAATCTGAGATTAAAGTAATTCAATAAAATTCTGAAATATAAACGTGCTTAAATAATAAAGTGACAAAATGTATCATACCTTGAAGACTAATAATCCGCAAAAGCGATTGTGGTCTCTCAAACTACACAAACAAAAGAATGCACCACATAAAAAGGGATGCTCTCGCTAAAATCTGCACCAGCGTTTGTAAGAAAAGCAGGGCCAATCAGTGCCTTCAAAGAATGGTAGTAAAAAGAACGTAGAAGTGTCAGCTGTTATTAGAAGACTTGGTGATAGTCACATTTTGGAGAACTTTTAATTACGAGCCAATAAACAATTTACATACTAATAAATGCAAGTTACAGAATGTCAAATTTGCAATTCAAAGCAACTACAGAAAGTGTCTAAGCTACGGGTAGCAATATTATGACCATTTACCGGGTTCTGACGTTTAATAATATGAAAAGGAAAAAAATCTGTTACACGTTTCTACTTCATTAGTAGACAACCATTGTACAAAATAATCCACAAAATATAAAATCAAATAAGTATCGGTAAGTAATCAACAATATGCAGTTTAACCATGCGAATAACTTCGGTCACACCAATTAATCGACATGTATAATGGATTTGTGATTTAGAAAGCGAACAAATAAACAGAACCTTCAAACATATCTAGTACAACGCTGTCTCTTTGAATATACGCACAAAAAGTAAAAAGCCAGTAGCGATTAACTATAAGTATACGAGGGCAATCACATTGACCTGCGTTTTCTCTTTCCTAAACCATAACACGTACACTTTCCTCTTTCTTATTTGGTCTACAATTGTATTACATTTTAATATAACTAACAACCCCTCTCGTTTCTTAAGGCTCTAAGTGAGCTTTCTTTGGCGTGGCATGTTTTAACTGCACTTTATTGAATTGGCTTTCTACCTACCCCCACTGCTTTTATCCAATCACTTCAACATCTTTTACTCTGTTGCTGTTTATTTTTTGAAGAAAATCTTCAGTTCTCTCAAAATTACAAGTACCCAAGGGATAACCATAAAATCTCCTTACCAAAAGTATCTTTTAGTCGGTCACGTAACTTGATTAAATTCTACCAAAGCTGGTTTGCACCTAGTCTTCTCTTATTCCTCGCTCAACTACAGCGCCCTCAAAAGATGTCAAATATCCCACGCTTCACTTTATAAAGCCAGTTTAATGCGCCGGGCGCCTTATAATTTTGTATATCGACTTACCTACGCGTTATTCTATTGTTCTAAGTGTCGTTCCTAATCTTCAACTAAGTGGACTGTATGGCGAATTTATTGTACGTGTTACGTTTGCACTTTCGCTGTGTTTTGTAGGGGTAAACGTTAAAATCACATTCGGCGACACTAATAGCTAACTCACTTTACCGAAACCGAACGAACAACCGTTCGCTTCAATGTCGACGAGAGAGTGTCTGTCACTACCACTTTTTTCAACTTAATTTCTACATGCATAAAGGAGGTTTTATGACAGAATATTACGGAACAAGGAATGTCAGTTTCACTATTTGATTTACAACTATGAATTTACGACTTAAAATTAAACACGACAACGTGTGACAAAGAGACTAAACATCCTGCCCACTAAAATAAGTATAAATTAACTTATTTTATATTTAAAAATAATTATAGCTATTAACTGAGAAACCTAAACCGACAAACTTACATAAGTAAATATATGTATACATACTATTAAATATTAAGTAATTGGCAGTAAACATAGTTTTACTAGAAGACGTTTAACTAACCCTTAGGCTGTTTTGGCGGTAGCTACACAAATGACACCATCCCTACCAGGATGAACATCTACTACTCTTCCTAAATGCCACTGTAGAGGGGGGTTATTTTTTTCCTTTAAGAGAACAAGCGAATCAATAGGCAGGGTAGCGAAATTCCTCAACCACTTACCTTTCTGTTGCAACGTGTGCAGGTATTCAGCACTCCATTTCTTCCAAAACCCTTGTTGTATTTAATGTAACAGTTGCTAACGATTTAAACGACGGGGTTTATGGACAACACATCCGGATCTAGTAACACCGAAACTGGTTTAACATTAAGAAAATGACCCGGGGTCAAATATAAAAAATTATGCGGTTCGCAACACAGTGCGCATAGTGGACGTGAGTTGAAAATCGCTTCGACTTGAATCAACACCGTCAAGAATTCTTCAAACGACAAAATTTGTTCACCGATAATTCTTTTCAAATGGGATTTTACTGATTTAATCCCGGCATCACACAACCCACCAAAATGAGCAGCAGCAGGAGGGTTAAACACGAATTCTTTTCCCTCAACGCCTGCCGAATGGGGCATTAATTGAGAGATTTCACGAGAGGCCCCAACGATATTAGTGACATTATCACAATGGATTGGAATACATTTGCCTCCTCGAGCAATAAATCGACGTAAAGCACCGAAGAAAGCATTTGTCGACAAGTTGGACACTAATTCCAAATGAATAGCTTTAGTGCTGAAACAAATAAATAAGCAAATTCAATATATTTGCGCGACGACACCGATTCATCGTGACAGAGAAAGGTCCACCAAAGTCGACTGCCGTATGTAAAAACGCCTTACCAGGAGTTAACCTAGAAGCTGGTAAATTTCCCAGGGGGGCATAAAGCCGCGGGGTTTACACGAAAACAACGAATGCAGGTTTTCAAACATTGCCGAATAGCCCTCTTTGCGGACAAGATCCAATAATTTTGAGTTAATAAATATTGAGTTATTCGATTTCCAGGATGTAAATGTCTTTCCTGACAATCTAATATAATAATTTCAGTTAACCGATGCGACCGAGGAAGCAAAATTGGAGATTTTGCATCATGCGATAGCTCTGAATTACGCAGGCAACCATCCACTCTCAACAAATCACGACTATCTAGAAACTAAAGCTACGAAGTTGTTTACTAACAAGTTTTCCAGTTTTAATATTCGCAATGTCTTGGGCAAAAACATTTGTTTCAACTTTTTTAATCAATAAATGTATAGCCTCTTGCTGCTGAGCTAAAGACAAACCATCAGAATATTTTGAACGCAAATCCGCCGGACATTGATTCATTACGAATGAAATGAAGAATACATGTAATAATTCTACAAATTTTCTGCAGTTTTGAAAATTTATCCAATAATAAATCTAAGAAATTCTCAGGCATAACAACTGATAACGACAGAATACGATATTTGACGTCCATCTGAGATGAGTCGATAAGTTTTGGAAGCGACGTTACTGGCCATTCTTCGCTATGACGCTCTAACCAGGAAGGCCCTGTCTACCATAATGGATGATAAACCAACTCTGAAGCCAAAAGTCCACGTGAGGAAAATCCGCAGGATTGTCCTGGGACTTAACATGAAACCACGAAGATGGAGGAATACGTTTTTGAATATGTGAAATGCGATTGCTAACAAATGTCTCCCACTTATGCGAGGAAGACCAAATCCAAGACAAAACAACAGTGGAATCTGACCACGCGAAAATACCACTAAATCATAAACTATCTGTATAAGTATTTTTGACGAAATCTACTAAATCTGCCAAGAGTACGGCAGCACACAATTCGAGACGGTGTAATGAAATGCGATTAGTAAGAGCAACCTTCGATTTTGCGCATACTAATGACATGGTAATGTTACCTTCGAAATCGAACGAACAAAAATAGACGACAGCTGCATACCCGGTTTCAGAAGCATTACAGAACCCATGCAACTCCGTCTTTTTAAAATTAACATACGATGCGATGCGAAATCTTAATATTTGAAACCGCTGTCAATTCACTCAAAAAGTGTTCTCATTTTTCTAAGACTTCCAATGGAGGCTCTTTGTCCCAACCGAGGCCTAAAAACCAAAGATGTTGAACTAAACGTTTAGCAAAAAGTACTAAAGGCGCTATCAAACCGAGAAGATCCAAAATTTTTGCGATAACCGACAAAATATTACGCTTAGTGCAAGTGCGATCTTCAACGTCTAAGTTGTATAAAAATACATCTGTAAGAGCGCGACACGAGAGGCCCAAAATTTTTATTGAACCGCTATCTTTATCTTGAAATGTAATTGCTTCCGAACTGGACAGAGACTCCTTCAAGTTGGACATCACTTCCGGGCAATTACCATTCTATTTTCTTAATTGAAAACCACCACTAGCGCAAATACTATTCAACTCACCAATTAATTGATTTGCAACTTTAATAGAATTGCATCCAGTGACTAAATTATCAACATAGGTATCGCTCGCCGATACTGATGACACGAAAGTAAAATTAATCGATTACAACGTTGCCAATTCTTGAACAGTACGCAAGGCCAAAAAAGGCGACGACAAAACTCCATAAGTCACAGTATTTAATTTAAAGTCCATAATAGAACTGACGAAGAAAAACTCCAGACGATACGTTGATAATTACGATGAGTATTTTAACCAACTTCTGCCGATACAATCGTCTAATGTCGGCTGTAATCACGATAGAATGTACACCAAAGTGGAATAACAAAACTACAGTGCCCTTTGGCAGAGCAGGGCCAATAACCAAGCTATCATTTAACGAATTTCCAGATTGATCCGGACACGAAGCATCAGAAACCACGCGCAGTTTGGTGGTAGTGCTATCACGCTTATGTACAGCATGATATGGGGAATGTAATACATTCTCTCATGAACCGACGAATTTTTAGCCGATTTCACTTGAGCCGTGTGACCGCTTCTCAAATAATCTTCCATAGATTTTTTATAATCCGAATACAATTCAGGATTTTTTAGTAAACGACGTTCTAATGACAAAAATCTTTTAATACAAATCGATCTCGTACCCACGAATGAGGGTTCAGAAATTTTAAAGGGCAAGGACGCTACAAAACGACCGTCCTTGATACGTCTATAATTTTCCACAAATTCCTTTCCACACTTTTCTTTTTCAGGAGAAATGTGTTTCTTGAAGGGAATACTTTCTAATTCCCAAAATCGACGAATGTCGCTGTCTAAGGGCTCAACGAAAGCACACAACGACGTAATAGAATTATTCGGGGAAACGACCTTTCTCGTTAACACCCAACCAAAGGTTGTTATAATAGCAACTGGCTCGTTAACGACACCCCAACGAGATTCGTTCAGCAAAACCGGAGCAAAGATATCCGCTCCGAGCAGCATGTCAATCTTACCAGGAATATTAAAATTAGGATCAGCTAAGGCCAAACCTCGAGTATGCGACGATTTCTTGATCCCTATAGATGACGAAGGTAATCGATTACAAATGTTAGGAAAAATATAACAATCAATTTCATATGCTGGAGACCTTGTTCCCGAGAGACTGCCTACACACAATAGTGCACCAGACACCGACGACGAATTCAAACCAAGTCCTTGAACAGTGAAATTGGCTCTCCGCTTTTTTAACCTAATTTTTGACGGCACCTTTCAGTCATAAAACTTTCCATGGATTTGTTATCTAAAATTACACGAACAGGTTGCAATGTTCTTGTATAATCGAGCACCGACACCATTGCCGTAGCTAACAGAGTGGTTGTATGGTCTAATGACGTCAAAATTAACTAGCTAGTGGAAGGTTGTTCATGCACAACCGCCGACGACAGATTGTCTTCAATAGGTCTACTAGCAGAAGCAAGTCTAGTGCCGTTCTCCAAGAAGACGCTGACCTTTGACGATGAGTTTGTCTGCGTGGAGACACCGATATTTCTCGTTTATAGAAGTGAAGTAACGAATTGTGTGACTGATGACATTTTCTACACGACCAATCTAACTTACAATTTTTCATCGAATTTGAAGTATTTAAACATTTAATACAAAGATTTTTAACCTTTACCACCTCAAATCTTTCTTGAGGGGTTTTATCGAGAAACTGCTTACATTTATAAACAGAATGCACAGCTTGACATAGACTACAATTTTTACCATCATTGGTGGTACCAACTAAAGAAGTTTTAGCCGAAGTGCTAACGAACTTTCCTATTTCCCAATGTTTCAAGGAATCTCGAGATTTTAAGCATGTTTCTGAAGCAATGTCATTTATTTCCAATACTTTACATTGTTTTTCAAAACGCGTTAAAACGTTTGTATCTAATTTTTTAGATAACAGATTAAACAACATGAAATCTAATAGTTGTATTTCCATCTGCTTTAACGCGAATATATTTTCATCAAAACAACTAATTAATTGCCGGAGTTCCGTCTGCGAGTCTGAAGAACTGATCTTGGTGCATTTTTCGAAAGCATTAAAATATGTTGAAAGTAATAACCTCTTGGACTGAAAACGATTAGTAATGATTTTATATGCTTCATCGTATGCACAATCGTTTAATGGAAAATGTTTTATTAACGCACGCAACGAATCATCTAGTGTATGTATCTACGACATAGCAAAATTTTTTGACCGGGGACAAACCGACATTATCATGAATCAATCGCTTATAAATTGCATGATAACTTTCAAAGTCCGAAATACGACCTGAAAATAGCGATACTGAAGGGTATTTTAAGCAAATTCTACTATTTATCGGCAAAGGATTATTCATATTTTCCACCTGCGGCTTATTTTCTACGCGATCTAATTCACATTGTTCAGCGATAATACGAATATCTAATAGATAATCATCGATTTTCACCCTAAGAGCCAAGAATTCATCGAATTGTTTAATTTCTTCATCAAAAAAAATATCCTTGCAAAAAAAACTTGAAATGAGTTTCAATTTGCTTGACACTTATAATCGATGCTCTAATTAAAGCAATCCATACATTTTCCGGTTGATTAATCTTACTGTATATATAATCCAACCGTTCCACTACAAATCTAGTTTTAAGAATAGCTTTATCAATTGATATAACCATATCTGATTAATGAATGACAATAAATTTAACGTAAAAACAATGCGTAGCTCAAATACGCTATGACAACTAATTAATCTACGACATTTAATTATTAATCGATAAATGCAACTAATTACAGAGCTCGCCCGACAAAACGTTTAACGTTTTAAAAAATAGGAACAAATAACCCTTTTGTTATAGATGACCCGAGTGATTCACCAAACTTGACGACGAAAAAAAAGATAAGAATTTAAAATACAACCCTTCACAAATTTAGTTTACATAAAGTAAACCGACCTACCACTAATCCTTCCGACAAAGGACAAGGGATGTATTGTAAAATCTACCGTTACGACCAAATGGTTCTATACTATTAGATGCGCAAACAAGATGTTAGTCTCTTTGTAGCACGCTCAAACATATAAAAACTACGACAATTATTAAATTGAAAGTATTAATAAGAAACGATAGGAATAGAACTAATTAATTAATCAAATAATCCGGTTACAAAGCCCATGTTTATTATACGCGGGGGGAGGGAGGTTCTTATAATTTTGTAAATCGACTTATCTCCACGTTTATTGTTCTATTAGTGTCGTGCCTTCTTCAACAAAGTGGACTGTAGGCGAATTATTGTACATGTTATAGTTACACTTTTACTGTGTTTATTTAGGGGTTTATCAATAAAATCACATTCGGCGACACTAATGACTAACTCACTTTACCGAATGAACAACCGTTTCGCTTCGATGTCGATGAGAGAGTGTCTGTCACTACCCCTTTTTCCAACTTAATTTCCACATGCACAAAGGAGGTTTTATGACAGGATATAACGGGACAAGGGACGACAGCTTTACTATTTGATTTACAACTATGAATTTACGACTTAAAATAAAACACGACAACGTGCAACAAAGAGACCAAACAAAGCATCATTCTTTCTTTATATCATTTTGTATACCTAGAATAAATAAGGTCTAAATGACACCACTGCGTTATTCGGGATAAATGAAACGCTAGTGGTATTCCGTTGCCTTTCGCAGGGATGGAAGAAAGACTTTTTAAAATAATATTTGCGCTCTATAAAAGCAGTCGCTTCAGTTTGTCACAAATTACAAGAAGCTGACAAATCTCTAAAACTATTCTACCTTACCCCTAATGGGTAGTTGCTTTCTATTGTAGATAAATTGGTGCTTGTTTGTCTAATAATTCTTTAAAGTTAAATTGTGGATCAAAATATATATTTTACATAACAGTCATTAGTGATGGATTGAACCGAACCGAACCGAACCTAGCCCTAGGTTCGGTTTGGTTCGAAAACTTTTTAGTCCGGTTCGGTTCGAGGTTCGGTTCGAAAAAATATATTCCGGTTCGGTTCGGTTCGGTTCGAAAAAAACGAACCGAACCTCGAACCGAACCGAACCGGTTCGACATTTTAATATTTCAAACAACTAGTGCGTTCAACTACAACAATTTAAATGTTTAATATAGTTTTTATATTTAGTAGTTGCCACTTTCAAATAAACCCAACATTAATTTGCTTTAGATTTTAGTAGCATAAATCATATTAATACTATTTGCCCAGGTTTGATTTTTCAATACGTACTATCTTTAACAAAGCGTAATTACAATTAGGTTAATAGTGAACGCCACATCTAAAATGTAGAATGTGTTAATAATTGGTGATTGTTACTAATGTCATTTTACCGTGCAAGAACGATATCACACAATCTTTGCGATTAATTATATTTTAGTTAGTATAAAAAGAGTATCAAGACAATAAAGTGTTTCTGATTTCTGTTACAGTACAAACAAAAATGTGATTGTCAGTTTATCCTTATAATAAAAAATTAAGCGATAAAGAAATTTCATACACTTCGTACAATATAGGAATAATGAAACTGTGCTTATATAACAATTCGTATTTAAATAAATTCTTACAAAAATCGTTTTAAACACTTTATATAAAAACATTAAAAAATCATTTACTTTATTACTATTATATATATATATATATATATATATATTGCTGTGATAAGGGGTTGTTTAGGGGTGTATTGAGTAGTAAGGGTGGTGTAGTAACTATAAATAGCAATGGGAATCAGAAAACTGCATATATTTAGCAGAAAAATAAGTAATTCGTACATTATGTAAATAGCAAGCAGTTAACACCCTGTATATTGACCGTAATTAACTTTAAACAATGCCAGCAAGCACATCTTTCGATAATAGAACGCGCATTCAGCAGAGAAGTAATTGTACATGTAATTAAAACTACGTTGAGAAGTGTTTAACAAGTTTATAAAATAAAGACGCAAAATATAAGACAAAACCTAATAAATTCTCATGCAATTACGCTTGTGATAAATAAGGAACAATATGCGCTGTGATAAGAAAACGCACTTTCAAAGATCAGTCTAAATAAATACATGAACGAAAACAGTATTAAAGTTACATCATTTATTTTTGTACAATTATCCAAAAGCATTACACCTATCTCCCGATTTACACGGTGCTTGTTTTACACGTTCTCGCTTTTATACGGTTTTCCAGATAAGTTTTTTTTTTGTTTTTATCGCACTCTACTAAATGCTACTGTGATTGAACACGTGCGCTGTGTTTACATCTCACGGGGAATCCCGAGCTTATGTGCTGACTTGCTGCACACGCTCACTGTGTCTGTATTTCTTCGCATAAAATTAAAGTTTTATCTACGGAAAATTGTATTCTTCTGTTTAATGTACATATTGTAATTAAATAAAAAAACAGTGTTTTCGTAATATATGTATTACATATTTTAACCTGTCAATGCATTTTATTTTTATTTCTGTGTACACCTAAAATATTGAAAAAAATCACAACTGTTAAATAGCAAAATTATGCATTTTCTGCAAGCTTTTCGATTTACATGGTTTTGACTTGAAAATTTTTAATTTTCGATTTACAAGTTTTTCTCAGGAACGTATCTACCGTGTAAATCGAGAAATATGTGTATATATACTAAACACAGACGTAAGTTAAAAGTCTTGCCACGATAACAAATAATAAGGCAATCAAAGATCGCAAATAAACAACATGACACGGAAATGCAAAGGAGTTTCATCAGAAATAGCTTGAAACATTAAAGACAAACCTGGTTGGTCGCGACAATCTGCAAGACTGCTTGTAGTGTGAAAAGCTATATAACACCCACCGGTGGTAAGACAGCTCAGTTTGCGCTTGAAGCAGGTTGAATCCACATCACTTTTAACCAGAATTCTACGCGTAAGATAAATAAAATTTATAATATAGTGAAAATAGTGCTGCATAAAAATTGTGTTAAGAATATATGAAAAGTTTTTGCCGTTTTTTCAAAAAACGTGAGTAGAAATTGGTTAATTAATTTAAATTAAATATTTATAATGATATAGGGTTTCTAATCTGCGTCGAAAACGATCATTCTGGTATATTTCTGGACTATTCTAATCTGCGTTGAAAACAATACTTCTGGTATATTTCTGGACTATTTCTGGTATAATTCTGGGATAATTCATAATACTAAGTAACCCCCGAATTCAAGATGTATTTAAGGGAAGAGATTCAAAGCATATTAAGAGAAATATCGAATAAAGCAAGAGGTGAGTTTGGAAACAAGAGGTAACTGTACTGAAATATTGGTTCAACAAAGCAGAGCATTGGTTTCGATTAAGCATAATAAGGGAATGTTGATCCACAACACGAAACAACATATCAGGAGATCACAGGTCAGATCTACTTAATTTTAAGGAATCTTTTCAATTTAAATTTTAATACTGAATTTATTCAATTTATCCAAAACTTGTAAAGATTCAACAGGAACATTGCATACGTTTAAACTTACGTAATAAATCATAAAAGGGTCTCGAACGTTCCAGATTTTTTTGTAAAGGTAGAGTTTTTGGTGACTTTATTTTAAACTAAAAGTATATAAATTTTGGGATAAATAATCCATGATATTAATTGATCGAAGGAGGGTGTATTTAAAGAATTCAAGAATTGTAAATATTATTTCCTTTGATTATATGAATGTTGATTGACTTCGTTTTATCAATTCAAACAGGTAATCATAAACAAGTGAAAGAAAATTGATCATTGTAACGTTGTGCACTCTGTGTAGATTAAAAAAGGCTAGTCGCGGCATAATAATAAAGTAAAAGGATTAAAGTGATAAACACAGAGCGGTGGCGTGCAGTAGAACGTTTATTACACCGAGTACGGCGTTATCATATCAATATATATATATATATATATATATATATATATATATATATATATATATTTGAACAGTCAAGCACCTATGATGTGGAATGTTAAATTAGGGGTTTTTGCCCCGACTAGCTTAATTAATTAAATAAAGCAATTCTACAATACACAATATAATGATTAAATATTTACAACTCTCAAAATTTTCCCCTTTTTATAAAATATCTACATGTACCAGATTTAATGTTTTTGAAAGCCAACAAAACTATCTTTTTACTTATTTAGGGAACTTTGAACGTTTCAAGATAACTTTTCCCTTTGTCATAAATTGTTAAATGACACTTTTATATTTTGTTGATTCTTACCAATACAAAAATGATCAATATTGAATTAAAAACAGTTTTCAATAATAATGTGTATTAAGATTGCTAACCTGGAATGGATTCTGTAGTTCCCTCCTAGTCCATGATCTGCATCCCCACGAATTGTTTCGTACCAAGTCAGAATATGTCCAAATTAGAATACTTTGATTTTAAACTGTCTTCAGTTAAAAGTCGATATCAAAACCAAAATTAAAGTTTAGATTGAAATTAAAATCGATGTTACATGTAGGTAATTTCAATGTAGGTATTAGAACAATTTACGTGTAGGTATTATAATCCAATTTAAACATCGGTATTAAAACAATTTAAATATCGGTGTTAAAATAATTTCCATGTCGGTATTAAAAACAATTTCAATATCGGGATTAAAATAATTTCCATGTCGGTATTAAAAGCTTTGTTTCATTAATATTAGAAATGGATTTTTAATTAAGTCTTTTACTTACGTCTATTAATAGATCGGCTTATATTCTTTGCATAAATTCGCACACATCACTTTAATTTTGCTTCACTGGTTACATAAATTATTAGTACTTTTGAACATAGTCGCAGCCCAGTTTAAATGTATACTATCTCTGTAGCTTTGTTATTATCGTATATAAAGCCGTACCTCCACCTGATTTTCATTGGTTTATTTACGTTCTGGGACACCTCGGCTTTAACTCGTATACCTTGGAATTTTCACCAATTATTTAGTTCAACTATTCGAATGCATGCCTGAACAGTCACGAACGCCTCTCGCATATCGTGGTATTATTTGAGGATTTTCCAACTTTTGCCTTGTATTAACTCACGTATTCGAGTGTTTGTTATTTATTATTATCTTTACTGCATCGTCTGGTGCTTGTATATTTCTACATAATATTGGATTTTTGAACAAATGTGATTTCTTCTTATCACGTACAATTTTCTAATAATTAATAATTTAGATTGCGTGAACGATGATATTTTTAACGCAATTGTTAAATATTTGTAAAACCAATTCATATAGGTTTCTCGTTGATTTAATCTTGATGCAATTTTTTGCGTTTCCAAATCTTATCTTTACTTGTAAACTACTCTTAGATATTTCTATGACCTTATGCATTTAATCCCGTGTATTTTATATACAGTGTGCTCTCAATTCACAATATGTAGAATGACCGATTTACTCTTATAATTTCTGGAATTATGTGCTTTTCTTAAATTGGAAGCTGTTTTTATTTATTCTACGACCCCTATGACTTAACCTACCCTAAACTACTCTATTACTATAGCAATATATATATATATATATATATATATATATATATAATTTTAGTAATGTATAATCTATAGTGCATACTAATACAATTAATTCTAATATAATGGCAGTTACTTATTTATAGTTATAGTGTTTAAGTTGGGAAATGATTTTCCTACCCAAGAATTAAGGCAGAGTAGACTTTTAGCTGATTCATGATTAAGATTATTCCTCTGCTTCCTTACAACCAAACCTGCTTTTGAGAACAGTCTTTCAGAAGGTTGCTGTCACACTATACAGCAACCTCAATCCCATACTACTCAGTATCGGAAACCTTTTTTTGTTAATTTGCCACCACTTTAAAATATTTTCATCACCATTGCAACGCGGTACTGCTAAATATATTGCTAATTCGTCCGCCTTCTCTTTCCTTCTTCTTTTGGATTTGTACAGTTTAGAGACACTAAAGTCGTCTTCTGAATCTTCAGAAAATTCGGGCAGAGGAGAGTGCAGGTTTGGCCCTTGTTTTGTATATTCTTCATAGAGGTTTTTGACAAAGTTCAGCGATTCCACTTTTAAGTGCTTTCTTCAACTAGTGTGGTCAAAGAGCTCTATTTTGTGTCTAGGGTCGAGCACTAGTACAGCACAATATATCCAATTGGTAAGACGATAATGTTTTAATATTTTATTTCTTGGACCCTGGTATGTTATCAACAACTGCTCATTGACTGTAGATCTATGTGTTTTTTCATCTAATTGTCTTATCTCTTCTTCTGTTTTATCCAATAAAATATTAATACAAACTACCACGGAGGGTAAGGTAACGTACGTGTCTCCTCCTAACTTATCAGTTACTCTTTTAAGCACTTCTAAAAAATTACATATGTTCCCTAAGATTAACCACTCACTTTCATTAAGTTTTCAATTTTTTTAGAGTAGGATCACTTTCGCACAAGCATATTGGTCCTCGCTTTAACTTAAAAGCTGTATCTAACATATTATAAGTGGAATTCCACCGTGTAGGAGTATCTAGGATCGGTGAAAGCTCTGTAGACACACCGACAGTCTAACAAGCGCTTTTAATTCTCTGTCTCAATAGGTCGGATCTTCTAATTTTCTTAAAGACTATTCGAATTTTTTCGATACAATTGAGTTTGGCTTTACTGTTAAATTCATCTTCGTCACTATCACTGCTACACTCATCTTCATCTTCAATTTCTTCTTCATCAGTTCGTTCAGGGCTTAAGTTCAATGTACGGAATAAATCTTGCACGGCCAGATTTAAAACATGTGCCATGCATCTATTAAAGTGCTGGTTTACGCTGTCAAATGTCGGTTGCAGTATATTCAATTATTTCATGAATGAAGTGTTGGCTGAAGCATTGTCAACAGTTATGCCTTGTATCCTTTATTCGATGCAGTAGTTTTTTACTGTTTCAAAAAAAACCTTAGCTATGTCTTTTCCCGTGTGTCCACCGTAAGACGGAACGAAGTCTATCCGTCTAACGTAAAAGATATTTTTGAACTGTTGTTTTGCAGTATGTTCATAGCAATGTTTTTTAGTTCGTCATATCGTTCTAAAACCATTCGTCACTGCCATCGTCTGCCATTGTTTAAATTTTTACTTTAAGTCTAAATAGTCGTTTCCTTCAAAATTCAAGTCCGGGCAATAACTAACAAAGCTTTTCAATCTTTTTCAATAAAGAAACTAACATAGACCGATAAGGCTTGCGATTGGTCGGTCAAAACGGACAAATACAACAGCAATAAAATAAAATTGAAAACTTGAATTAGCCATTAGAAACATCAATACAAACCCATATTCTAGGGGGAAATGTTGTAAATCTATTTAAGTATTATTTCTTTTAAAAGACAATATCAGATGGTTTTCGGAAAGAATCGTAAATCTACCTCAAACAGTGTTTACGTTTTTCATAATAAAATATAACAGTATTCATGGCATGGGCATTATATCTGCTTATTATTCATTATTCATTTATTATTATTTATTAAATAAAATAAGCTTGTTTTGAAAACCAAATTTTCAAAATCATTTCGAGTTCCTTTAATATCTAGTACTAGTTATAAACAAGCAACAATTTGAAATAAGGAGCATTAAACAAATCAAACGAATCTTGAATTTTTTTATCTACAAGCGTGCCTCGATCACAAAATTTATTAGATGTGTAACACTAATACCATTACATTTTTAACCTTTTGGCTTAAAACCCGATGACCATATATATATATATATATATATATACAATAGAAAATCGTTCTATTTCTTATATACTTACGACTAGAGATTTTTAAAATGTGCATTAGGGAGAAATTAAGATTGACATGTTCTTAGTGAAAATTAAATTTTTAAACTAAATCGAGCCTTTCAAGCCGAACCGAACCGAACCTTGAGCTAGGTTCGGTTCCGTTCGAAAAATTTGGCGGTCCGGTTCGAGGTTCGGTTCGAAAATAAAATGTCCGGTTCGGTTCGGTTCGGTTCGAAAAATCGAACCGAACCTTGAACCGAACCTCGAACCTGTTCGGTTCGTGTCCATCCCTAACAGTCATGTTGAGACCTCTGTCATTGACTTCGAAACCGAAAATGAATTCTACATTAGTTGGTAGTTTGTAAAGAGAAAACAACCAATGACCGATTTCGCTGTACCTATACTCTTTAGATAAGTACATTTTTCCCCTCATAAAACGCAAACAATGTCTTGAAATCTTACGATTGCCTGGAATTTAAATACAAACTTCGTATTTAAATTTAAGTCAATCTTAAAATGCAAAGTTTGCAGTTAAATTTGAGGAAACTCTAAGAATTTACAGCTTGTTGGCGTTTTGTAAAGGTGAAAGGTAGACAAATATAAATAACTGCACGAACAACCAAACGAGTTCTTGTTTATTTTCTCTTTACAATTGCTGACAAATACAATTGATGTATACTGCCTTAAATATTTTATTGTAATTGATCCCATGGTTTGTTGCATTTTTAATATTATCATAAAATAAGGTTCTATAGTATTTTATTGTTTTAGAATCTCTTCGAAAATATCCCCCATTCACGTTTTTGGATCGCCGTTGCAGTAAAACTTACACAATACCGAACAGTAACGTCACCATTCAAAAAGGAATTCCTATTTATGTTTCTCTGTTGGGACTTCACATGAATCCGGCACACTTTCCAGATCCAGATAAATTTAATCCAGATCGTTTTTCTGACGAGAATAAGAATTCAATAAAACCATTTACATACATGCCCTTTGGAGAAGGTCCGAGGAATTGTATTGGTATAACATCACATAATTTCAAAATGAACAGTTATATTTGAGAATTATTTTAGGTTTAAGGTTTGCATTACTTGCTGCAAAAGTAGGGATCGTTACCGTAATCAGCAACTTTGAAATAGAGCTGGACCATAGAACACCTTATCCAATATCCTTTAATCCTAAATCTGCTTTCTTAACCAATCCAAAAGGTGATATCCTTTATCTTCGTTACAATGTTCTTAAAAAATAGATTAATAAAATGTTATTTTTGACAACAACACCACTGTTTCTTATGTATTTAGAAAAACCTCCCTCATAGAAAATAAGTGTCGACATTTAAGAGCTTGCAGCGCGACTAATTCAATATTCGATTTGAACTTAACGATACCTCAAAGAACAGGCTTATAACTTGTGATTTTTAGAACGAAAATTGACTTTTTAAAAAAAGGTTGTGGATAAATTTAAAAGCCAGGTTGTATATTAAGCATATTTTACTACTACTATTTTTATACCCTTTACACTTGCATCAAGATATGTAATTTTTATAGATGAAAGGTACATGCGATAAAAATCGCGAGAAGAATTCCTTGAGTGTGTCAAAACTTTCTGAACGGTTACGTATCAATGAAATGTGTGTTTCACATTACGATGTAATATTTTTAAAACGATTTTTCTTTAACGTATAAAACCTACGTTGTAGAATTAAATATGTTGTTCAGTACTTTAGAAAATGAGAAGAATTCCTTGTTATAGAAAACTTTAATGCAGTTGTTGTCGAATATCTTAGTTCAACTGTCTTATCAAATATCTAGATAGTTCGTCAAATTATATTTAATCATTTATGTACATATGTTGTAGATTCAAATTTATGTATTCAAACTTAGAATAATGTGTTGCTCAACCAGTTTACACCTGTGCGGCGCCTGTACTGTGTGTGAAATTTTTCCTCTTTCAGCCTCCTGCTAAGGAAAACAGAGATACAAAGCCATAAAATGGGGAATTATTCGCAAATGCAGGAAAGCTAAAGAACGATGGAATAGGTGCAAAGAGATACAAACTAACATGGAAGTAGGAAAGGCAGGTGAAGCATACAAACGAATTAGAATCAATTTTAAGGATGTAAAACCGCATAGCAAAAATATAAGGACGCGGGAGGAAAAGTCATCATAGAAAATGTAGAGAAAGTGGGTAGCTGGCAAGTATATATAGAGAATTTATATGCAGGAGAGGAACTAACAGCATTACAAAGGAATCAAACATTGAAAATGATGACTTGGGATATCCTATACTTCGAGATGAGTTTGAATTAGCATTAAAGGGTCTGAAGAATGTTAAGGCACCGAGTACAGATAAGGTGCAAGCAGAAACTCTAAAAGCCGCTGGACAAGCAGTAACAGAACGTCTCTTCCAACTTGAAAGCTATATGTATGAGACAGGCGAGATACCCAAGGATTTCAAAAGAAACATCATAGTATAGTACCTATACCAAAAAAGAAAGGCGCGGATAGATGTGAAAATTATCGAACTATAAGTTTGACAGCACACGTATCAAAAATATTAACTAGAATTGTACAAAGACGAATGGAAAAACGAGCCGAAGAAATAACAGGAGAACACCTATTTTGAAGTAGAGAAGTAAACATTAGGAATGTTGTACATTGAAGAGGCAATGAATACTGTCAAATGCAGGAAGATATTTGGAATTACTGTGCAGGGACAAAAAAAAATTATATGCTCAGATTTGCAGATGATATAGCGGTATTAACATCTAGCAACCATGAGTTAGAAGCTGCTTTTAATGAAATAGAAACGGTTCTAACAGAGAAATCAACGCGTACCATCATTGTTTCCTATTCTGAACTAACATACAGATTTCCCTGAAATTTGCACAGTCTGCATCTATCACTATCTGATCTAGGTCTACATCCACATTTTTTTTCCTAGCTCTGCTTGTCATATATCCCATAATATTCCCCAAAAATGCCTTAGAACGTATTCTGCCCTTCTATTTCTCCTATTTTTTTTCCACATATCCTTGTTCCCCCACTGCTTCTATAACCTATTTGTTATTATCTTTGTCTGTCCATCCTCATACATCTGAAGCACGGCATTTCAAAGACTGCTACCGTTCTGCTGTCTGCTTTTCAGACTGCCCGTATTTCATAGGCATACTGTCTGCTGTGCTCCACATATATGCTTTCAACAACTTATTGTTCTATATTTGTTGTCTTTCATCATAGGCGCTGTTCTTTCTTGTTAAATGCAATTCGGTCCCCTTCTATTGTTTTACAATTATATATCCTATTTCTCCGACATTCAGTAGTTGTGAAGGGAGGTATGCAATCTGTGGCTGCCAAGTTCCGCCAGCACTTGAACATTTACCGATTTAATATTTTTTCCAATATATCTTTTCGCACAGTCAACATTAGTTGCAGATATGTCACAACCAACACCTGTAGTTGTTTATAATAATCATCAGATTTATCTGCACTTATTTTTTCGTCATTAGGTTTTCCGACTCAAAACTGGCTGGACACGTACCTGCACCTATTTATTTTTTGAACTAGTCTACCTAGTTCCCTGGAATTCTCACACAGCATGTATACAGCTCGGTTCCCCTTCTATTGTTTTCTAATTTTATGCCATATTTTACCCCACACTTAGACTTAGACATTTGCCGAAATAATAGTTTTGCAGTAAATCCTTTCACACAATTACCATTATTCGAGAATATTGCCCACCCAATACTTGTAGATGCTTATAATAATCATCATGTTTAAGTGCAGTTACTTTCTTCATCATTAATTTATCCATCTTGGGACTGGTTGGATGCGTACCTCCATTGATTTCTATTCTGAGCTAGCCTACGCATTTTCCTGAAACTCCTACAGCCTACATCTTTCACTATCTGTGTGCAGTAGTCTAACCTAGATCTACCTCTTCTTCTCTTTTTTCGTATCTCTGCTTCTAGTATATTCCGCACTATTCCCTCATGTCGTAGTATGTGGCCAATCATCCTATCTCTCCTATTTTTTACTGTTTTTCACATATTTCTTTCTTCCCCTACCATTTTTAGTACCTCTTCGTTCTTAACTTTGTCTGTCCATGATATCTTGATCATTTGTCTATAGCACCACATTTCTTGTCCGCTTCTCCTACTGTCTAGGTTTCACAGCCGTACAGTGCTGTGTTCCATACATATGTTTTAAGCAATCTTTTCCTTGTTTCTATGTTTGTTGTCTTTGAACACAGTAGTTGCTTTTACTTGTTAAATGTAGCACGACCTTGTGCTAATCTTTGTTTTATATCTTTTCTGCTTTTCCCATCTTGCGTTATTTGGCTTCCTAGGTAGTAGAAATCCTTAATCTCTTGTAGGTTCGTGTTACATATTTGTATTCTTGCTTTTGATTTATTTTCCCCTCTTTTGCATGCTAGTACATTAGTTTTAGTTTTGTTAATTTTCTTACCGTATCTCTCTGTTAGAACCATTTCCAATTCATTAAGAGCAGCTTCTAACTCTTCCTTTCTAGATGCTAAAACCGCTATATCATCTGCATATCTAAGCATTTCAATTTTTTGACCCTGCATAGTAATTCCAAATGTCTTCCTGCATTTGACAGTATTCATTGCCTATTCTATGTACAAGTTAAAAATTAACGGGGATAGGGCACATCCCTGTTTCACCCCTTTCCTAATGTTTACTTCTTTACGTTTCTGCTCTAATTTTGTTACTGCTGTTTGCTCTTTGTACAATCTTCTTTAGTATTTCGAACATTTTTTTCCATTTTACATTGTCGAATGCTTTTTCCAGATCTACAAACCCTATATATACGCTTTCCCCTTTTTCTATTGTTTTCTCCATTATCACTCTCAGAGCTAAGATAGCCTCCCGTGTTCCTCTGTTTTGCCTAAACCCAAATTGGTCTTTTTCTAGTATTTCTTCAGTTCGTTTTTCTATTCATCTTGGTACAATTCTAGTTAATATTTTTGATACATGTGCTGTCAAACTTATTGTTCGAAAATTTTCACATCTATCTGCGCCTTTCCTTTTTGGTATAGTTACTATGATGTTTCGTTTGAAATCTTTGGGTATCTCGCCTGTCTCATACATATAGCTTACAAGTTGGAAGAGACGTTCTGTTACTGCTTGTCCAGCGGCTTTTAGAGTTTCTGCTTGCACCTTATCTGTACCCGGCGCCTTACCATTTTTCAGACCATTTAATGCTAATTCAAATTCATCCCAAATATAGGATATTCCAAGTCATCATTTTCAATGTCTGATTCCTGTTCTAATGCAGTTAGTTCTTCTCCTGCATATAAATTCCCTATATATTCTTTCCATCTATCCACTTCATCTACATTTTCTATATTGACGTTTCCTCCGAGTCCCTTATATTTTTGCTATACGGCTTTATATCCCTAAAATTGATTCTAATTAGTTTGTATGCTTCATCCGACTTTCCTACTTCCATCTTAGTTTGTATCTCTTTGTACTTGTCATCAATCCATTGGTCTTTAGCTTTCCTGCATTTGTGAATAATTTCCCATTTTATGGCTTTGTATCTCTGTTTTCCTGTTTTGTCTGATTTATTTTTGTATTTTCGTCTTTCTTCTATTAAATTCAAGATATCCTTTGTTATCCATAGTTTCTTATTTTCTTTTTGTGTATACCCCAGAATATTTCTGGCTGCCATGTCTAGGCTGGATTTAATGTTATTCCATTCTGTTTCTACTTCCTTAGTATCAGATATTTTTCCGATATCTTTGAGCAATTCGCTTAACTTTTTTTCGAATCTTTCTTGAATATCTTTAGCTTGTAGTTTCTTTAAGTCCAAGTGTCCTTTTCGGTTTTGTTTTTAAATTTTTAAATTTAAGTGCGGCCTTCATAACTACGATGTTGTGGTCAGTGTCTATATCTGCTTCTGGGAAGCTTCTGCAGTCTTTTACTTGATTCCTAAACCGTTGTCTAACAAGAATGTAATCTTCCTATGTCTCCTCGCATCTTCCACGTATATCGTCTTCTATCATGATGTCGAAATCATGTGTTTGTGATTATTAACTTATTCTTGTCGAAAAATTCTACCAGCCGATTTCCCCTGTCCTTTCTCGTGCCTAAACCAAATAAACCTACTACCGCACCTTCTCTACCCTCACCTACCACTGCATTAAAATCCCCTGTAATTATTAAATTTTCATGTACGTTTACGTGTCTTAATATGTCTTCGATATCTTTATAGATCGCTTCTGCCTCTTCGTCACTGTAGCTAGAGGTGGGCATGTATACTTGTATTATTACAAGGTTTACCGGTTTAGATTCTAATCTAACCATGAGTACTCTTTCGTTCTTTTAAAAGTAATTTTCTACACAGTATCCTATGTTTTTCCGCATAACTATCCCCACACCCAAATTTCCTTCCTCTGCTCCTGTATGAATTACCCTGAAGTTTCCACTCCAAAATCTCCCGCCTCTGGCCACCGAACTTCGCTGATCCTTACTATGTCTAGTGATAACCTATTCATTTCGATTTTTAAGTTCTCTGGCTTACCTACTTGCTTCATACTTCTAACATTCCACGCTCCGACTCGCAAAATATTCCGACCTTTAATCTTAACTATCCGGTCGCATCCTCCGAAGTAGTCCCCGCCCGGAGATCCAAATGGGGGACTATTTTAACTCCGGAATCTTTTATCGCAGAGAATGCCATCATTTTATTATAATTTAAATACGCTGTGTACTTGGGAGATAATGTGGTGGTTTCCCGTTGCCTTGCACATCGCGGTAGTGTGTCTGAGACTGGCATACCGATCCCTATAGTCTCTGCCAATCTAAGTACCGAAAGAGCCGCTGCCCTCTTTCGGAGACCTGTTTTAGTCTGGTTCCTCACTAGCGACCCTACTACTTTGGTTGGACCTGTAGTTTGGCTCTTTAGCTCAATAGAACACGCAAGCCATTTTACCTGTTCTAGTAATCTAGAACTTCGGCAAGGTGCAGGTCCATTCGAAATGCAACAGAGAGATACGGTGTGAAAATTAACAAAACTAAAACTAAAGTACTAGTGTGCAAAGGAGAGAAAAATAAATCAAAAACAAGAATACAAATATGTAACAAGAACATACACGAGGTTAAGGAATTCTGCTACCTAGAAAGCCAAATAACGCCAGAGGGAAAAGCACAAACGATATAAAACAACGATTAGCACAAGGTCGTGCTACATTTAGCAAGAAAACGCAACTACTGTGTTCAGAGACAACAAACATAGAAACAAGGAAAAGTTTGCATAAAACATATGTGTGGAGCACGGCACTGTACGGCTGTGAAGCATGGACAGTAGGAGAAACGGACAAGAAAAAGGCAGAAGCCTTCGAAATGTGGTGCTACAGACGTATGATGCAGATATCCTGGACATACAAAGTTAAGAACAAAGAGGTACTAAAAATGGTAGGGGATGAATGAAATATGTAGAAAGCGGTAAAAAACGGGAGAGACAGGATGATAGGCCCATACTACGGCATGAGGAAATATATTAGGAGCAGAGATGGGAAAAAAAGTAATAAAGGTAGACCTAGATTAGACTACTGCACACAGATAGTAAAAGATGTAGTCTGTGAGACTTTCAGGGAAATGTGTGGACTAGCTCAAAATAGTAATCAATGGAGGTACGCATCCAACCAGTCCCAAGATGGATATACTAATGACGAAAAAAGGAACTGTACTTAAACATGATGATTATTATAAGCAACTATAAGTATTGCTTGGGCAATATTCTCTAATAATGTTAAATGTGCAAAAGGATTTACTGGAAAACTATTCATTCAGCAAATGTGTAAATGTTAGAGGATCTTGACAGCCACAGGCTGCTTAACCCTCTTCACAACCAATGAATGTCCGAGAAATAGGGTATATAATTGTAAAACAATAGAAGGGGACCGAACTGCATCTAACAAGAAAGAACAGCGCTTATGATGAAAGACAACAAACATAGAAACAATAAGAAAATTGTTGAAAGCATGTGTGGATCATATCACAGTATGCCTATAAAATACGGGCAGTAGGAAAAGCAGACAGAAAAACGGTAGTAGCTTTTTGGAATTTTGTGCTTCAGATGTATGAGTAGGATAGCATGGACAGACAAAGTTAATAACAAATAGGTTATAGAAATCATAGAGAAATAAAGATATCTGTGGAATAAAAATAGGAGAAATAGAAGGGCAGAATACGTTCTAAGGCATTTTTGGGGAATAGTATGAGATATATTAGAAGCAAAGATAGGAAAAAGGAGGTAGATGTTGACCTAGATCAGATAGTGATAGATGCAGACTGTGCAAATTTCAGGGAAATGTGTAGGTTGATTCAGAATAGGAAACAATGATGGCACGCATCTAACCAGTTCCAGGACTGAAGACATAATGATGATGATTTATTTATATACTATATTGTCAATCAGGTTAAAGTACATCGAATTTATTACAATGGAGGAAGAACGACGGCAGTTTACCACAAAACGCGCTCAGATTAAAGCAACATTTACGCGTTTCACAAAATTTTTTGAAAAATGTTTATCTGAAACAAAGGATGAAAATATTTTACAATTAAAATCACGTTTAGAGCAAACGCTTTCTACTTTAGAACAATTTAATAATATTCAACGCGAATTAGAAATTCTAGATCAAACAGAAATAGAAAGCGATGAACGGCGAATAGAAAGCGATGAACGGCGAACTTTGAAGATCGATTTTACGGTATTACCTCAAACACAAAGCATTTAATTTCAAAACATGACCATGATTAATTAATGATTACTAAGGAAACAAATTGAAATGAAATATTAACATCAAATAATTCAGGTACAAAAAACTCCTGCCAATTAAAACGAATGTTCAATTTCCGGTAGTAGAACTGTCAAAATTCTATGGCGATTATGACAAGTGGGGTCAGTTCAGGGATGTTTACGTCACTAGTACACAATGATTCTTCTTTAGATAGTATTAAAACATTTTTCTATATTTTGAGCTGTATCAAAGTGAATGCCGCTAAGGTGATCGAAAGCATTGAAGTATGTTACATGCCAAAATTTGGCAATGTACATTGTTAAATATGTTAATAAATTCCGGCGGGTATTTTTTAATAAATTTTCGTCGTCCCCGAGTCGCGCCTGCGCGGAGTGAATGGCGCAAATACGCGCGGTGTGATACGACGTCATTAATCTACGAGACCTGAAGCCCAGATCATCTATCTGTGCAGGGTTGGTGTCTTTTCTCTTTTTAGAATATAGGTTCCCTTCTACCTTATCTTCGTGTTCCTCTAGCTGTATCCTTCTCGTCCCACCTACGAACGAGCATAGAGGATGGACAGATAAAATTTGGTGTCAATAATGGCGTAGCCTACGCACGCAAAAACAAAAAGGATCCTGAGATGTTAAGAATATACGTGAGTACCCGTTTTATTTATATTGTGCTGAAACTTTGCCCATTGTATCACTTTTAAAGGTGTTTGATATTTGATACAAATGGCGCGTAATTTGCCGCGTAATTATACGTTATATTAAACAATTGCGTAATAATATGAAACGCGGGGAACCGTAACAGGTAACTAATAAAAATTACGAAACCGCGTGGCAACTCCTAACGTCGCGCTATCAAAATAAATCAATTATTATAAAAAGCCACGTGGGAGCAATATTTGACTTACCCATGATTAGCAAGGACCCTCACTCAAGTCTCCGTAAATTAACCGATTCAGTTCAAAAACATTAGATCATTAAAAACTTAAGGCAAACCCGTGGAAAGCTGGGACAACTTATTATTCTATATAATATCAAAAAAGTTAGACCAGATCACTTCTCAGCAATAGGAATCGCATGTTATTTCTAACACTATTAATAAACGACAACTGCGAATGGACGATTTGATTGACTGCCTGGAACAGCGTTGTAGATTATTAGAAGTCATTGGATCCGAAAACAAAATAAATCAGGTAATAAAATATTTTAAAGGCCTTACAAAGCACAAACCTTTTCAAAGAAAACTACGGAAGGGGGATTTCTGGCTTCGCGTCACGGGTGCGCTTTATGTAAGGATTAACATCAGATCTTTGATTGTGAAAGTCTAAAATCTCTTCCAGTAGAAGAACGTTTTTCGGAAGTAAAAAGGTTAGAACTGTGTACCAATTGCTTGCGGGGTAATCATCCATCCTTTGCGTGCATATCACGGGGTTGCAAAAAATGTAAAAACGTCATAATACACTTTTGCACGTCGATAATGACGTACCAATTAAACATGACGAAAATCAAATTAATAACACTTCAACGTCAAACATTAATCATAAGCGATCTATAGCATCGGCAACCACACAACTGGTGACTAATTATTGCAAAAACTAAGACCGACAAATTTTATTATCAAACGCCATTATCCTAATCAAGGATTCAAATAATAAATGGCACGAATGCAGGGCTTTGCTAGACAGTGGCAGTCAGTCCAACTTTATCACACGCCAACTCCATGCATCATTAAAATTACCTGCAATCAACATTAATGCACCTATTGTAGGTGTGGGTACATCGGTTACTGATATAAATAGAGAAACTTCAGCAATCGTCAAATCATATCATAGCAATTTTAATGCCGAGTTAACATTTTTAATACTTGACCAAATTACAGAAACTTTGCCAACAAAAGCATTTACCGTAGAAGGTCTGAAATTACCTGTAAATACGGTGTTAACGGATGTTCAATTTAATATTGCGGGAACAATAGACATTTTACAAGGCGCAGGTATATTTTATCAGCTTCTTGATTCACGTCAAATAAAGCTCGCTCGGTTGAGAAGTAAAATGGAGGTCCCGTGTGTGAGTGTTGTCACGCACGTTAAGGATCCCTACCTTGCTTGGAACAGCAAGGGTTCGGCAAAATTCCAAATTTTCCAGGTAAAAAAACTCGCTTCCTGGCCAATGTAGTACCTTTAGGTAGAGCATTGGAAAATCACATGTAAGGTATGTAATCTATCGATCAAAAAATCTTTTGAAGTTACATTGAACGATTTTGGCGTGTCAAAGAGGTTCAATCAAACACAAATTCCTATTCAAAGGAAGAACAAGAATGTGAGCACCTTTTTCAAAAACCGTCAAGGGAGATTTAAACAGACATTTTACAGTCACGTTACCAACGCGAGCGAAACCTAACGTTATAGGGCATTCATTAAATAATGCACTGAAACGACTTTATTCGATGGACCGTAAATTTTAAAGAAATCCCGAATTTAAAAAAGATTTTGTAAAATTCATGAAAGAATGCGAGTCTTTAGGTCATATGACAAAACTCGAACAAACAGAAGTCAATAATATTAACACTTCAGGCGTATTTTATTTACCTCATCATAAAGAATCAAACGCATCAACCAAATTACGCGTCGTATTTGACGGATCGGCAAAATTTGCAAGTGGTGTAGCATTAAATAATATTTTATTGGTAGGATCAAATATTCAGAGCGATTTGTGTAGCATCTTAATGCGGTTTAGGAAGCACAATTTTGTATTCACCGCCGACATCGCAAAAATGTACCGACGAATTAACGTAACCCAATTGCAACGTGATATGCTGCGAATCGTCTGGAGAAATAATTCCAATGATGAGGTAGAACATTATCGTCTCAACACTGTCACTTACGTTACATCATTTGCCTCATTCTTGACAATTCGTAGTTTACACCAGATAGCATTCGAAAATAAAGGCACTCATGCTCATGCATGCATTATAATTTGAATAAGGGCCGCTATACTTGCGGCCACGTCCCCAATGCTCCACCCGGAGCTCATGCATGCAGCGTGATTCGCAATGATTTTTACGTGGACAACGTTGTAACAGTTCGTTTTTCCTCTGCTAAATTAACGCATAAAAATCGTGTGTTGAGTTATAAAACTTTTAAATTTACTTTCATAATTTAAGATAAATCGTACTTCTACAATTAATACAAAATTAAAAACAGAGTATCATAATTTTGCAACACCCCAATTATTGTCCTTTATTTTTAATCATATAGTAAATAAAGCGCATAGTTATAAATCTCCAGTTTGTATTGTAAAATTTCTACAACGTATCTTCAAGGTGATATCGTATAGCGTGTTTTCGCGCACCGGCTTTTGATCCTTACAACGTCAATATGGTGAAGTTAATATTTAAAGCTGACTTGCAAGTCGCAATTTAGTTTCGATAAGTACATGGATCCGATTGCTGAGAAATTCATCATGCGCAACACTAAAGTACAAAAGAACTGATGTACTAAAATTAATTAAAGCAGCATTAAAATACCGTAGAGGTAACGTTTAATAACTGAAGCAAAAATGGTCAAACTAGGTTGTTAAATTTTTACTGCGTTTAAGATATATGCGTTCCTTAAATTTCAACATCAAAATTTTGTTATAATTCAAAAGCAATAGTTAGAGCTGACCAATGGTTGTAGGAAGTTAATGTAATTGCGTATAAAGCGAATACGCATTGGAAACCTACAGTGTGGTTCTAGTTTAAGAGGTTTTGTTGTAACGATGAGACAACTGCTTTTCTATGTGTTTGTTCAATGTTGGAAGTCCACGTGTGGGTTGAAGTTGTTTGTTAGATGGTGCAAGCCGCCAAGCCTGAGGTCAATGTGGTAAGTGATATTTATTTGTGAGGCAATCATCTGTTTGACGTTTAACGTCATGTATAAATCTAACCTTGGTAGTTTGAACCCATGGAACTTAACATCTTTGTGATAATGTTTAATTATGAATTTAAATTTTCAAACATTTCTTCTTATCAAAATTTATGCTTTATAAAATTATGTATGTAACAAAAGTTTTATGAATTTGCATTACGAATAATACAATCGTGCACTTGTTTATGCACAATAACTATTTACGAAGATCTTATTACCAACTTATTTTGTATGTATGTGAGTCATTTTATCAGTACTGAAAAGGTGACAAAAAAATCTCATAATCATGTTAATGACATTTATAGTGCCTATTTGCTTTAGAGGCTTTTTCTTTTTTATTTAAATTGTCCAAGAGTAATAATAAATATAAAAATTAATTGAATATTTAGAAAATAATAATAATTATCTGTCAAAATAAATCAGAAATAATTTTCAGTTAATATATGTGTACTTACTTAACCGTCTTAATTTCTTTATAAATTTAAACAAGGTTAATTACACTCATGGAAGCACTTAAGCAATAGTATTTACTTTGTCCATGCTTATTACTGGATTCTATAAATTACATATAAACCAGATGTGCAAAAATTTAGTAAGTGAGTGTCCATGCACTATTACACAAAAGAAAGAAATCATTGATGTACAAAACATGTCTGTTTATTGATTTTATTTTGAGGCGCAAATTGCTGTCTCTAATATTATTTTATGTATTTAATTTTATTTCAGGATAAAAGTAGTACCATCTAAAAATACAAAATCTTGTATTTTTTCAACAGAATATACTCGTTGAGGTTCCTGTATTTTTCTTAGCGATATTTCTTGTTTTTATACACTATGTAAGTACAGTGGCGCCCTACCCATCCGTATTTAATTAACGACCCCCCTGATAGTTTCTCTAAACCGCTGAAGATAGAGTTCAGAGCTAGTGCGGACGTGTTCAAAAGTCAATTGTGTCAATACGGATAAAACAACATCTTCTGCACGACTTTTGTAAGAAAGATATTAGATTTAATAGAGAATAGAAGAAAGCTTAAACCATTCAGAGAATTGGATAGTGAAAGTACGCAAAAATATAATAGTTAGAAATAAGACATGAGTGTAGAAAAGTTAGAAATAAATGAATGGAGGAGAATTGTAAGGGAATACAAGATGATTTGAGAGTAGGTAAGACATACAGGGCTTACAGGGCAGTTAAAAAGTTTTTCGGGGAGCATAGGAAAAAATATAATGGTATTAAAGATGAGAATAATGAGCTTCTAATATATAAAGTTGAGGTAGCAGATAGATGGAAAAGATATTTAGAAGATTTATATAAGGGGGACGATATGGATGAGTTAGAGAACTACCAAGAAGAGGATGTAGAAATAGGGTCCTCAAAATTAAGAGAGAAATTTGATAGAGCTGTTGGGGATCTTAAACTAAATAAAGCGCCGGGGATAGACGATATACCCGCAGAATTAATAAAATATGCAAGTCAGCAAACTTTAGACAGATCATACAAACTAGTAAAAGTAATATATGACACATGTGAAGTCCCAATAGATTTCGAAAAAAATATTACCCCAATCCCAAAAAAGTCAGGAGCTAATAGGTGTGAGAAATTTAGAACGGTTAGTTTAACGACCAACACTTCCAAAATACCAACAATAATAATTAAAAATAGAATAAGAGCTTTGACTGAGAATTATTTAGGCGAAGACCGATATGGTTTTCGTAAAGACAGAGGGACCAGAAAACTGATACTAATGATTAAGGTAATTATCGAAAAAAGATTACAAATATAAAAAGACTCATTTCGTGTTTATAGATTTAAAAAAGCATTTGATAGAGTTAATTAGATTGTTATGTTCAGGGTTTTGCGAAAAATAGGAATCTCTCATAGGGATAAAAAATTATTTTCAGTCTAAATAAAAACCAAAGCGTAGTAATTAGATTTGATGAAATAGAAAAGGAAGCTAAGATTAGAAATGGTGTTAGACAGGGCTGTATACAATCTCCCTTGATTTTTAATGTTTATATTGAGGAAGCTTTAAACTTAGCTAGAGAGAGAAAAGAGATATGTATTAGTGTACAGACACAGAAAATAGACTTGTTACGTTTTGCAGATGATATAGCCATTACAGCAGAGATGAGATACTACAGAGCAACTATAGTATGAGGGACAACTCAGGAAAGACAAAGATAATGACAATTGAGTTACAGCCTAGTTTTAAACCAAAATTAAAAATAGGTAATACCGGTTAGAAGAGGTAGATGAATTTTTGCTATTTAGGTAGTATAATTACAAAGGACGGACGTAGCAGAAGGGATATAGTAGCTAGAATAGCTCAATGTTTTTAAAAAAGAAAGACTAACTAATAGCTAATAGTATTAGTTTAGATAATAGAAAAAGTTTCTTAAAATCGTGTGTATGGAGCGTTTTATTACACGGTAGTGAGACTTGAAAATTAAAGAGGTAGATAAGAAAAGGATAGAAGCTATTGAAACTTGGTGTTATAGGAGAATGTTAAAGATTAGTTGGACAGATAAAGTAACAAATGAGGAAGTTTATAGAAGGATAGGTGAGGAACCCTGTATGCGGGAACAATTAAAGGTCAGGAGAGATAGAATAATAGGACACCAGTTAAGACATGAGGGACTATTTAGTAAGCTCTTAGATTATAGACCACCACATAAAAATTATTAGTCAAATTATTAGAGATTTGGGCTGTGAAGGGTATGTAGACCTTTTTAGACTAGCTCAGAATAGAAAATAATTTTTAGAGCTGCGTCAAACAGACCTTAAGTAAGTCGAAAACAAAACAAAAAAAATTAATAAAAATTAGTTTACTGAATGTCACCATGACATAACCTACAATTAGTTAGCAGTCTGGCATGTTGGTAGCGATTCGTTGCTTAAGCCTTACCATAACATATAATTTTACACTTTTCCGTTTTTCGGAGGGGATAACCAGGTAATATTTCATTTACTTATAAATGGGAATCATGTAAACATGTTGGAGTTCTTTAACAACCATCAGGTTGCTAATATCTATGTAGAGCCAAGTAGATAAGGAAAAGATAGAAGAGTATAGGAAGACCTAGGCCAAGCTTATTAGTCAAATTATTAGAAATTTAGGTTGTGAACGGTATGTAGAACTTTTTAGATTAGCACAGAATAGAAAAGAAGTTAGAGCTGCCTCAAACCGGCCTTAAGTAAGGTCGAAAACAAAATGATGATGATGATGAACATAACGATCTACACTAACAAAATTTGTATGTTTTAGTGTTAATGTAAAAAAAATTATATATAATGCTATGATAAGGGGGTCATTTAGGGGTATATTGAGTCATAATGGTTACGCAATACATGTAAATAGTACTAGGAGTTAGAAAACCATATTTATTTAGCATGCAAATACGTAATTTGCAATATTATGCAAACATTTAACGCCCTGTATAAGGATCGCAGTTGACTTTAATTAATGTCGGGAAGCATATCATTCAACAATAAACACACATTCACCAAAGGAATAACTCTACACGCAATCAAACTTATCCTAAACCAAAGGTATTCATAAATTATAAATCAATACGCATTAAATGCAGTAAAAACCTAGAAAATCATAATACAATTCACATTATACATGCGATAGTGAAAGCAGATAGCATAGTGTTCTGATAAACGCATCCTTCGAAATAAATATGCTTCGGAAACGTAAAAATGTAAACAGAAATGTTAATTTACGTCACTTTGGCTACGTGATTTTCTACATGGAGTTAATACAAATTCCTAAGTATTATCTTGACAAGCAAAGCCATAAGTGAAATTACGTGCGAAGGTGAATTAGAAATTCTTGTAACAACATCAAAACAGACGATATAAAATAAATACAAACTAGAAGTTCGCTGTTACCTACGTAATCAAGGAATTGTTTCCACAAGATATTATCAAAGATAAACTTTTCAAAACCCAAAAATATCCAAACAACCGATAGTTGATCGTAAACTTTGAACAAGAGATCAGATAAACTAATGAATTTTTAGATGGGGCGTAGACTATATAACGCGCAAGTTTGATAAGCAGACAGTCTTAGTGTGAACCAAGCACAAGCTGCATCTGTGGTACTCAAAAATTTACGCGTCGAGTAAATATTCAAATTAAACCATAAAAACTTTGTGAAAGGTGGTGTTATAAAATATTTTAAATAAATTATAGTTAGAATATATACATTTTTAATATAGTACTAGGGTAGTAGGTTCATTATTGTGGTTTGTAGCTTAAACGTAGTCGAAGCTGAAAATTCAGTGAAGGCTATACATTTGTTCTGTTTAAAAATTAAATGCAATATTGGTCAGTTGGTAAGTAAAAACCATTTCGAATGGACCTGCACCTTGCCGAAGTTCTAAATTACTAGAACAGGTGAAATGGCTTGCGTGTTCTAATGAGCTAAAGAGCCAAACTACAGGTCCAACCTAAGTAGTAGGGTCGTTAGTGAGGAACCAGACTAAGACAGGTCCCCGAAAGAGGGCAGCGGCTCTTTCGGTACTTAGATTGGCAGAGACCATAGGGGTCGGTATGGCAGTCTAAGACAAACTACCGCGATGTGGAAGGCAACGGGAAACCACCACATTAATCTCCCAAGTACACAGCGTACTTAAATTGATACAAACATGATGGCATTCTCTGGGGTAAAAGATTCCGGAGTTAAAATAGTCCCCATTCGGATCTCCGGGAGGGACTACTTTGGAGGATGCGATTGGAAAGTTAAAATAAGAGTAGGGAACATTCTGCGAGTCGGAGCGTGGAATGTTAGAAGTATGAAGCAAGTAGGTAAGCTAGAGAACCTAAAATCGAAATGAATAGGTTATCACTAGACATAGTAGGGATCAGCGAAGTTCGGTGGTCAGAGGCGGGGATTTTGGAGTGGAGACTTCAGGGTAATTCATACAGGAGCAGAGGAAGGAAATTTGGGTGTGGGGATAGTTATGCGGAAAAGATAGGATACTGTGTAGAAAATTACTTACAAAAGAACGAAAGAGTACTCATGGTTAGATTAGAATCTAAACCGGTAAACACAGTAATAATACAAGTATACATGCCCACCTCTAGCTACAGTGACGAAGAGGTAGAAGCCATCTACAAAAATATCGAAGACATATTAAGATACGTAAAAGGACATGAAAATTTAATAATTACGGGGGATTTTAATGCCGTGGTAGGTGAGGGTAGGGAAGGAGCGGTAGTAGGTTTATTTGGTTTAGGCACGAAAAACGACAGGGGAAATAGGCTGGTAGAATTTTGCGACAAGAACAATTTAATCATCACAAACACATTATTTCAACATCATGCTAGAAGACGATATACGTGGAAGATGCCAGGAGATATAGGAAAATATCAAATAGATTACATTCTTGTTAGACAACGGTTTAGGAATCAAGTAAAAGACTGTAGAAGCTACCCAGAAGCAGATATAGATACTGACCACAACATCGTAATTATGAAGGCCGCACTTAAATTTAAAAAGCTGAAAAAAAGGAACGGAAAAAGGCACTTGGACTTAGAGAAACTAAAAGATAAAGATATTCAAGTAAGATTAAAAAAAAAGTCAAATGAATTGCTGAATGATATCGGGAAAATATCTGAAACTAAGGAAGTAGAAACAGAATGGAATAACATTAAATCCAGCCTAGACATGGCGGCCAGAGATATTCTGGGGTATACACAAAAAGAAAATAAGAAACCATGGATAACAAAGGATATCGTGAATTTAATAGAAGAAAGACGAAAATACAAAAATAAATCAGACGAAACAGGAAAACAAAGATACAAAGCCATAAAATGGGAAATTATTCGAAAATGCAGGAAAGCTAAAGAACAATGGATTGATGAAAAGTGCAAAGAGGTACAAACTAAGATGGAAATAGGAAAGACAGACGAAGCATACAAATTAATTAGAATGAATTTTAGGGATATAAAACCGTATAGTAAAAATATAAGGGACGCACAAGGAAACGTCATTATAGAAAACGTAGAGAAAGTGAGTAGATGGCAAGAATATATAGGGAATTTATATGCAGGAGAGGAACTAACTGCATTAGAACAGGAATCAGACATTGAAAATGATGACTTGGGATATCCTATACTTCGAGACGAGTTTGAATTAGCATTAAAGAGTCTGAAAAATGGTAAGGCGCCGGGTACAGATAAGGTGCAAGCAGAAACTCTAAAGGCCGCTGGACAAGCAGTAAGAGAACGTCTCTTCCAACTTGTAAGCTATATGTATGAGACAGGCGAGATACCCAAAGATTTCAAACGTAGCATCATAGTAACTATACCAAAAAAGAAAGGCGCGGATAGATGTGAAAATTTTCGAACAATAAGTTTGACAGCACACGTGTCAAAAATATTAACTAGAATTGTGCAAAGACGAATGGAAAAACGAGCTGAAGAAATACTAGGAGAAGACCAATTTGGGTTTAGGCGAAACAGGGGAACGCGGGAGGCTATTTTAGCTCTGAGAGTGATAATGGAGAAAACAATAGAAAAAGGGGAAAGCATGTATATAGGGTTTGTAAATCTGGAAAAAGCATTCGACAATGTAAATTGGAAAAAAATGTTTGAAGTACTCAAAAAGATTGGAATGAGTTATAGGGATAGACGAATAGTACATAGCTTATACAAAGAGCAAACAGCAGTAATAGAATTAGAGCAGGAACGTAGAGAAGTAAACATTAGGAAAGGGGTGAGACAGGGATGTGCCCTATCCCCATTGATCTTTAACTTGTACATAGAAAAGGCAATGAATACTGTCAAATGCATGAAGACATTTGGAATTACTATGCAGGGACAAAAAATTGATATGCTTAGATTTGCAGATGATATAGCGGTATTAGCGTCTAGCAAGAAAGAGTTAGAAGCTGCTCTTAATGAAATGGAAACGGTTCTGACAGAGAGATACGGTATGAAAATTAACAAAACTAAAACTAAAGTTCTAGTTTGCAAAGGTGGGGAAAATAAATCAAAAACAAGAATACAAGTATCTAACACGAACTTACAAGAGGTTAAGGATTTCTGCTACCTAGGAAGCCAAATAACGCAAGATGGGAAAAGCACAAAAGATATAAAACAAAGATTAGCACAAGGTCGTGCTACATTTAACAAGAAAAAGCAACTACTGTGCTCAAAGACCACAAACATAGAAACAAGGAAAAGATTGCTTAAAACATATGTGTGGAGCACAGCACTGTATGGCTGTGAAACCTGGACAGTAGAAGAAGCGGACAAGAAAAAGGTAGAAGCCTTTCAAATGTGGTGCTACAGGCATATGATGAAGATATCATGGACAGACAAAGTTAAGAACGAAGAGGTACTAAAAATGGTAGGGGAAGAAAGAAATATGTGGAAAACGGTAAAAAATAGGAGAGATAGGATGATAGGCCACATACTACGGCATGAGGGAATAGTGCGGAATATATTAGAAGCAGAGATAGGAAAAAAGAGAAGAAGAGGCAGACCTAGATTAGACTACTGCACACAGATAGTAAAAGGTGTAGGCTGTAGAGGTTTCAGGGAGATGTGTAGGCTAGCCCAGAATAGAAATCAATGGAGGTACGCATCCAACCAATCCCAAGATGGATAAACTAATGACGAAAAGATAACTGTGCTTAAACATGATGATTATTATAAGTAACTACAAGAATTGATTGGGCAATATTCTCGAATAATGTTAAGTGTGTGAAAGGATTTACTGGAAAACCATTATTTCGGCAAATGTCTAAGTGTTGGGGGATCTTGGTAGCCACAGGTTGCTTAACCTCCTTCACTGAATCTCTGTAAAATAGGGTATAAAATTAGAAAACAATAGAAAGGAACGAGCTGAATACACATGCTGTGTGAGAATTTCAGGAACTATGTAGGCTAGCTCAGAATATAAATAAGTGCAGGTGCGTGTCCAACCAGTTTTGAGACGGAAAACCTAATGACGAAAAAATAAGCGCAGATAAATCTGATGATTAGTATAAACAACTAGTTGTTGGTTGCGAAATACCTGCAACTAATGTTGACTGTGCGAAAAGATAAATTGGAAAATATATTAAATCGTCAAATGGTTAAGTGTTGGGGGAACTTGGCAGCCACAGGCTGCTTACCTCCCTTCACAACCATTGAAGGTCGGAGAAATAGGGCATGTAACTGTAAAACAATAGAAAGTGATCAAACTGCATCTAACAAGAAAGAACAGCGCCTATGAGGAAAGACAACGAACATAGAATAAGAAGAAAATTGTTGAAAGCATATGTGTGGAGCACAGCACAGTATGCCTAGGAAATACGGGCAGTCTGAAACGCAGACAGAAAAACGGTAGCAGCCTTTTGAAATGCTGTGCTTCAGATGTATGAGGACGATAGCATGGACAGACAAAGATAATAACAAATAAGTTACAGAAATAGTAGGGGAACAAGGATATCTAGGGAAAAAGAGAAATAGTAGGGCAGAATACGTTCTAAGGCATTTTTGGGGAATAGTATGTGATATATTACAAGCAGAGATAGGAAAAAGAGGTAGATGTAGACCTAGATCAGACAGTTATAGATGCAAACTGTGCATATTTCAGGGAAATCTGTAGGTTAGTTCAGAATAGGGAACAATGATGGTACGCGTCTAACCAGTTCTAGGACTGAAGACCTAATGATGATGATGAAATTATAGTAAAAATATATAAGACAAGTTTCGCCGTTTACTGGAAAACGTGAGTAGAAATTTATTAATTAATTTGGGTTAAATATTTATAATTTATAAGTGACAGTATGAAATTTAAGTCTTAGGGCCGTTATGAAATCTAAGTCAGGCTACAAAACTCTAAGTCTAAGTACGAAATCTGTCAGATTACAAAAATTCTAAGTAAAATTACATAAATTGAAGAGATATTACAAAAATTCAAGGGACATTACGACATTATGAAAATTTAAGGGAGATCAGATTAAACGGGGTAAAACTAGGAGATTAAATAAATTGAATGG
Source organism: Platerodrilus igneus (assembly GCA_036346225.1). Classification (NCBI taxonomy): domain Eukaryota; kingdom Metazoa; phylum Arthropoda; class Insecta; order Coleoptera; family Lycidae; genus Platerodrilus; species Platerodrilus igneus. Next base: position 1,876,006 of record JARFIW010001555.1, read on the forward strand.
AGCAACTCACCTGAATGTAATATTGGGGTACTAATCCACAACACGCAGCAGAAAGTCGCACAAGGAAATCTACAGGTCAGAAATATCTAACATAAGGTATTATTTTCTATTTATTATTTTTGAACATTGACCATATTTTATACTTGAATATTTTATGTAATGAGTCATCAAAAATTTATTTTATACGTAAAAAATTTCGTAAAAAGGGGGAAAATCTTGAACGTTTAGAGAAATTTCCAGTAGAGTACAACGTCATTTTACTGGCTTTAAAAAAAGGAAAGGGAGCTTTAATTTTTGGAGATAAACAATTTAAAGTTTATTGTTATTTGATTCAGGAGCTCATTTTTGTCATACAGTCAAACAGATTAAGCTGTGAAGTGTATATGGTTTTTCTTTCTCATTATACAAATATAAATCGACTCCGTTATATCATTCAAAGCAGGAAAAGTTATAGAATAAAAGGGGTAAATTATTTGATTATCGTAACGTTGTGCAGTCTGTGTGAATTAAGCTGGGCTAGCCGAGGCTTATTCAAATTTTAGGGTAATAAAAACACAGAGCGGTGATGATCAGAAGGAGACTGAGAGAATAATTACATCGACATGCAGCGGTATCATATCAATTGACGATGTTTATGTGTTGCGTATAATAATTAAGAATATCACAACTGAATAAATGCAAGTAAAATAAGTCTACATATTTAAATAAATAGCGTTGGTCGAAGATTCGACCTTTCACAAACCACGTGGTTTTCATGGATCATTGTTGCCCACGACTATAATAACTAATTCCTGCATTAAATATTAAAAAGCATTATTCCTTATTGACTGTCTGGGTTTAGTTTATATCACCGGACATTAATTTCGCTGGTGACGGTTTTAGCGGAAAAAACTGTAGCCGGTTGTTGAAAACGAGAACCCCTCATTTTCGAAGTAATTCATCTACTGTCTGCTGTCTTTGTTGCGATTAGTGCCTACGGTTGGGTTGGGTTACGATACATTTCAAGCTCGAACTGGGGGGGCCTTAATAAACACTTTATTTGAACTTAATTATACATATTTAATCATAATTACTACCTAACATTATAGGTTTTCCATTAATATTACATTACATATATTGTTTAGATAAGTTTTTACTGAATTTCAAGAATATTTGTTTTGTTTTAATTTCGGCCTTTTGCCACCAGGTTATGTACGATTTTGACGTAAAACTTTTTTAATAAAATAATTATATGCAACTCAAGGTTATTTTTTTATATCCTAACCCGTACTCACCTTGAACTGTCACCGTAAATTAACGGATTGTTTAGAGGAAGAACTTGATGGTTATACATACACGTAATAAATAAAATGTCAGGTATTTAGGTATATTATTTAGGCAGAGAACTATCGATAGACGAGTCTATGATATTTTGGAGAGGGAGATTGATCTTTCTACAACATTTGCCTAGAGAACGCCACAAGTCTGAAGTCTGGCATTAAGTGATGTTTTTACCGAAACAATGGGCCTGTAATTGAAATTATGGTATATACTGGTGCTAAAGATATAAGAGCAGACGTTGTGTTGCATCTTATGAAAGAAATTTAAATAAGGACCATGCACCATTCACGGCCAACTTTTATAATAGTTATAGTATAGCACTAACTTTGTTGAAACACAAAACTTGTCAAAGGTACCCTTCGAGCCAACCGTAAGGGTAACTGCAGATAAACTGTACTCGTACAAGCATAAATGCGATGAAGCCATTCGTATTATTATGGCAAAATAGCACAACAAACGAAACTTTCATTAACAATGAATTCTGTGGTACTCTGGTTGAGGTATAAAATAAACACTGAGCCAGTGCTTGCACCTGTTCGAGTACATATTATTTTCCGTATTGTGATATCAACTTTACGGTATAAATGTTATCCAAACTATTTAGCATGTTACGTATTTAAGTAGCACAAATTTCTTGCACATTGCCGTAAAATTGCCTTAAACTATGGTTTGACTCCGATTTTCGTTTTTCATTTTTGCAGGTTCTTACAATAAAAACTTTTTAATATTAAATGGTGTTCTGAAATTTTTAAAATCCTTTAGTACGGATTGTTTATTTTAGTGACGAAAATGCCGACGTGCTTGGGACATCACCAGACTTGGTAGATGCTGCCAAAAATGTAGTATTGCACCTATTGCCCAGTAAAAACAAAGAATAGTACATTACATACCTAGGTTGAGAAGTGATAAATTATAAACCGAGCACTTCTATATCCTGAGGTGCGAAGCGCTGAAGGATATAAGGTGCGATATATATATATATATATATATATATATATATATATATCGCACCTTATATTCTTATAACCTTATATATAAGGTGCGATATATATATATATATATATATATATATATATATATATATATATACTCATATTTAGACCAGGGTAGAAAATTAAATAATCACATCAAATAATTTTAATCACCGTGTATAAGGAATTTCATTAAATAATACGCGTTATTAAAACCATGAAGCATAAATAAACTCGGTTGTTTCAGTAAAAATAAGAAATTTAAATTATTTATAAGACGCTTTATATCAAAAGAAGCAGTATTAAAAAAAAAGCTCTGCGTGTAATTTAATTATTCCTAATAAAGAAACAAAGACAAATTACGTGCAAAATTTATATTAATTGATTCAAGTTTGGGCAACCGGTAGTAAAACAAAGTGTACATGTAATAATTAATATTTAAGTTGTATTCGCTAAAAATGAAAGGATAGAAATCAATTTTAATTGGAGTTAATTAAACCGTTAGTAACATAGAATACCTATAGAAACTTGTAAAAACACAAGATTAAAATACCACGGAATAAGGCTCTGAGAATTAATAGTATGTTTGAACACCTGGGTTTATTTAAAAAGCTCTGAGAATTAATATTATTTTGAACACCTGCGTAGTTTAAATATCACATTCGGCGTAAAGTTTGCAGATAATTAATGTTTCAAAGAATCTTGGGGAAAACGTCGCATAATAGTTACGAGAATTGCTAAAGCTGGGTTATTTCACACTCCATGTGGACTAAAATAATCGATAATAAAGAATATCAATTTGCACCAATACGAACAGGTTAGATAAGGAAAGAGAAAATGCGTCAAGCAAAGACACATATTGTAAAAGGCGGGATTTAAGCAACGTCATGGGGTTGCGATTGGTTAAAAATAGGATGCATATATGAGAGGTAGAAACAACAATTTCTGTACAAAATCAATTAGTTTTTCTCGGACATGCTTGCGTGCCGTGTGGAAATTTTCTGAGATTTAAATGGGGCGAGTGAAAATTCGTAAAAATCGACACGCGAGCGACGGACTGGGAACGTAGAATGAGAAATTCTTTAGAATTACCCGTTTTGGGGAACAGAGCGACGTGCCGGCTATTCGCTATATATACAGGTGGTAATATGTGTTTCGCTCTCTTAGACTCTTAGACTTTTGACGATTCGATGCGTTAAAAGCTCGTACATACGCGACTTGATTGAAGATGTTAAACCGTGCATTTTAGTTTGATTAAATAATTTAAAGTTTGCTCGTATATTTTAGTGATTCAAAATAGCTTGTTATTTACGTGCTAACATGAATGTACTTCAGTGCACTTAGATACAAGGTAATAAAATTTAGTTTCACTGTACCAATTAGCAAAATTTACAACGACGAATGTATACACAAAAGTAGGCAGTTTTGGCGTATATTGGTGACAGACGCATGAATTTCTTTGCTATTTTTCGGGGGTGTTAATAATTAAATGGTTCAAATACGTGTCTGGATCCATGAAACAAGGGTCAGATAAACACAGATGAGTTCCGGAAAGGCCCAGAAACGACTTTGAATGGATGGTGATGGAGAAAATTTTAAAAGCGTAGAGAATCAGAAGCCGTAAATATAATCCTGTTGAATGGTGTGATTAACTAAAGAAACGATACTTTGAAGCTACGAGGACAGTAACCTTCAGGTAAATTATACTATTTTGTTTGACATTTTTGTGTGTATTGAATGACTTTATAATTGATTTACTTTAAATGGACATTAGTGAAATTGTACTAACCATAAAAGTTTAATTTTAAGATGAAATTTGCTTGTTTAAGTAAAAAGAGGTATTTAGTTTTGATGTTCGGGAATATGATGAAAATTTGGGTATGTCTTTGAGCTCAATTAGACGAACCTGGTTAATTAACGTAAAGGGTGGTAGATGCTCCTTTATACTCAGACTCCGGTCTGCTTATATTGTTATATTAATTACTAGGCATCCAACAAGGACTTTAATTCTGGATGCACATTAAAATGATAATAAAATTAATCTTGAAATTTTTTGAAAACTGAATTTTATGCTGAAATTTAATTTGAAAATTTAATGTATTCTGAATATTGATGTAAATAGATTTAACGTTGATGTTTGTGGTAGGAATGTGTTGTTTAATTTTATGAATGAGGAGGTTTATAAAATTAGGTGAGCAGCCGAGGCGAAAACAGGATCACAGCAGTTTATGACGTCCAATCGGTGGGACTAGAATTTTTTTGTTGAAAGGACCCAGTTCCCGCATTCAAAGGAGAATATCACAGCAATATATATATATATATATATATATATATATATATCGCACCTTATATCCTTCGGCGCTTCGCGCCTCAGGATATAGAAGTGCCCGGTTTATAATTTATCACTTCTCAACCTAGGTATGTAATGTACTATTCTTTGTTTTTACTGGGCAATAGGTGCAATGCTACATTTTTGGCAGCATCTACCAAGTCTGGTGATGTCCCAAGCACGTCGGCATTTTCGTCACTAAAATAAACAATCCGTACTAAAGGATTTTAAACATTTCAGAACACTATTAAATATTAAAAAGTTTTTATTGTAAGAACTTGCAAAAATGAAAAACGAAAATCGGAGTCAAACCATAATTTAAGGCAATTTTACGGCAATGTGCAACAAATTTGTGCTACTTAAATACGTAACATGCTAAATAGTTTGGATAACGTTTATACCGTAAAGTTGATATCACAATACGGAAAATAATATGTACTCGAACAGGTGCAAGCACTGATATAATTTAAAATATAAAATTGCTATACTTTAAAATATTAACACCCGGCCTTGGATACAGAAAATACTTGACGGCTGGTATTATAATCTTTATCTCTCTTTCTACTGCGATAAACAAAGTAGGTATACACCATTTTTAAATGGCCCGTTCTATTTATCTCTTTGTATATGTTTGCTGCAATTCATTGTACAATTTCCACTCAAATATATTAGTAGATAATCGAATAATTGAACTTTGAATGAGCTTTTAGTCCGCGAAGGGGTCTGAAATTATGATTACTATAATACTAAAATCCTTCACTATACAAGAATTAAATTTACAACAATCAAAACCTTCTCCGCTTAAAAGATTTGATCGTCAGAAAAATTCGGGTGCACCTTGAGGGCCAAAACTACAGAAGCTTGACGCGACGCTCTCAGCGTCTTTAAAAATGCCTTATAACTCTGGAGTTTTTTGGCTTGATGATGTTTTGTTTCTTGAATTTCTTGAGTTTTTGTCGTGTTACTGACAGTTGATGTTCTTAAATAAGTAAATATTATGTTGGACTGGATTCCAAAAGCCTGCTCGTGGAGTCCTCTTAATTTTCTGCAGTGGGCAGTTTCCCGGATCTTCCCCTTAGTTGTCCCCCAACTACACAGTATTCCGGATCCTGGGTCCACTGGCCTGTGGTTTTCGCCTAACAGGACTGGCTACTCACCACAGGCCGCTCCATCGTAAGGTAGCTCGTCTAAACAGGACTGACGGATGTGCATCCCCGACGACTTCACTTGTGTAGCCATTCTTCGGCACCCAGCATAGCTGGAGAACTCCCTCAGGACGTCACCGTTCCGCTGCCCACCTTTGATCGCCCGAAGGCGGTGGTCGGAATACGTGAGCTGCTACCTCATCGGCGTCTGGGCAGCAACTTTGAAGGCCAATGAAACAGTTTAATATATAATGCGTGATTTAAGAAACTACACCTCTCGTTGTGAACGTCAAAATAACAGGTTTTAATAATTTCGGGCGTATTAAAGGAACAAATTAAGATCTTATAATTTTTACAATTACAACACATGTTTTGACGTTGCACGAAACTCGCTATAGTATTATACTTTAAACAAATTAAAGTTTTAAACATAGAAAATGGGAAGGATAAAAACTGTACCTGAATGAATAATTAAAACACATAACACGGAAAAAATATAACTCTGATAAATAACATTTAGGAATAGCTGGCAAAACAATATTAAATTGCTGGTTTAAGTCAAACACCTGTACTAACACGTACTAACATTAAATATTAATTATATTTATTAGCAATCAAATTGAGGGACGTTTTGTAAACAAAGGAAGTGCCCCATTATACACCCCCTAAATATGGCCGCATAACTTAGGATAACAAAACTAAATTGCATTTAACCAGTGTAATTAATAACAATCTGTATTAACTCAGCAAATAACTAATTAATCATATTAACACAGCGGCATAAACCTACATAAATTAATTACTTACTATATTAACGCGGACAGAAATTGACCTGAATAGAAGTTACTGAAACATAAAAGTACACAAAAAATAACTATTTTATAATGGTACCTTTAAATATAAATCTCCAAATTATTAGACAAACCTTATAGCCTACAGTATTCTTCTTAACATTTCTAGGATGTTGGCAATCTATATTCCGTTAAGGTGCAAAGTGCATAGCTGCCGGTTATCATAATATAATATGCCTTCGCGCAGGATAACTGCAAGGGGTGCCCATCTCATCATAACCTGATCTACATACAAAAAGGCATTATAATTTGAATAAGGGCCGTAATACCTGCGACCACGTGCCTAATACTCCACCCGAAATACAAAACGATAGCGAGACAAAATGTACTGCAACGATAAAACAAAGTTTTCTATGACACGTCCAAACAATTATAAGTTCAAGGAACTTAAGGAATGAAGCGTAAAATCTGAAGAGTACTGGTTACATACCGGACTAAAATTATTAAATCCTTTCTATTAAATTAACACCATCCACTCTCTAGTTACTTACCAGTCCGTATAAAAAAAAGGCACGTTTTTCATCATAAGGATTTTGTAACTACGATTTTATTTTATATTATTTATCATAGAAAAAACAACGCGAACTAACGGTAGAAATATACCGAACTGCTTCAGCCAATGTACTTACAAAATTGTTTTCTGAAGAATAAGCACGGAAATTCCATATAGAATAAAAATAAATGTGAGCATATTTCTATCTTTCAAAGATAACACAACCGCTTTGCCTAATTACAATTAAACTATCAAAATTCAGGAAATTCGAAATTATCAAAAACGCGTGCTTAGATAAATAACGGGGAAAAAATAAACATGTAGACTTTGAATTAAATAAAAGAGAGTAACATTGGTTGCCTGACTGAGCTGACTTGAAATTATAAAAGTAAATAAAGGGCGAGCCCAGTTGTTTGCATAACTGAGCGGCCTTGAAATAACAAACGTGTAGCGAACCAGTATATTGAAATAAGAAATTTAAATGATTTTAAAGTTAAGGAGGCAGTAAAGTTACAAACAGCCTCGCAGTCGACAATTATTAACTCGAGTTTCTGAACATTGTCAGGCTACAATTCATAATGTTTAAAATATTTTATAAGTTGTATGTTTTCTTATAGACTCAACAAGAAGTGAACAATGTGCAAGAGATTCAAAAAAAACTTTGAAACTTCACAGAAATAGAACCATTTGGGAAAGGGTAGGGTAGGCAAAGTTGGATAGCTCTCCAAAAAAAATTGTTAGAAAAAGAACGAAAGGAAACGTGAAGAGTAAAACCTTTACATGGCGTTTTTGAAACAGAAGCAAGATGTGGAGTTGCTGTTGTTAAAAAATCAACTTAATAAAAAATAATTATAAAATACGTTTATTTCAAATACTAGTAAATAAGAGGTTTATACAATTTAGATTAATAAAAATTCAATCAAGGTATGTCTTTAAACGAGCCGACCAAAGTGGTTTGTAACTAAATTATTACGTGTAAAATTGTTTATATTCATGTGTTGGTTATTGGGCACGATATTTCCAGGAACGTTGTTAACAAATTTTACCGCTGCTTCAATTGATGCATCTCGTGGACGATATGGTTCATTCAAAGTACAAGCAATATTATCCAATATTGCAGTAGCACTTATTGTGGCGTCCGCACGGTCTAACTTTTGGCGAATTTCAAAAGCAAGCACAGAAAGTCTCCTTTTTCACACACCATAACTTCGTTCAACAGGGTTCCTGGTTCTGATCTGCGATTCGTTAAACAACAGTTGTGCTAGAGTTACAGAATTAGCTTGTGGAGTACATACTTTTTTATTGGATATCCACTATCAGCAACAAGTAAGCTGTCGCCCATTTCACCCAGCTCAAACTTTTGACGTATGTTTGAATTGTTAAATATTGTAGAGTCATGAGACGAACCACGCCATCGAGCTACAATGTTATTAATTTTTAAGTCGCAGTCACTAATAGTCTGCACATTCAAATGAAAAAAAAATTTATGTTTCTAAATATCTCGGCATTGTCACCGCCAGGTGATTGTATTCTAATATGGGTACAGTCTAGTGCACCTATACATCGAGGAAATCGTGCAATATTGAACAACTGTTGACGTGAATGTCCCACTTCTTCTGCTAAAGCAGGCATTTTTATATACTGCCGTCCTAGAGCAGCTAATGCACGTGTCACTTTAAGTATAGCTTTACTTGCAGTACTTGCAGGTATTCCCATAAAATCACCAGCAGTAATAAAAATTAGTCTGTTGCTAAATACCTTATTGTTAGTAGTACCATTAGGGAAGGTGAAAGTGTATGATTTCTAAAAACAATATTATTCATATCTTAAAAATGGGTTTAACCTATAAGTTACCTGCCTGTGGGAAACTCAATCGCATCGCTAATTTCATGAATAATAAATTCTACACTATGCTTTGAGAGACGAAACCTCCTAAAGAAGTCATGGCCGTCCTATCTGTCAAAATGATTTACCCTTTCTCTGGTGATGGGCATTCGCCTTGGACGATTGATCCTTTGTACATAATGAGCCATGTCTTCATCATCACCGAAGTTACCCAAAAACTCAATAACATCCATATTAAAAAGATTAGTTTATCCAATAAACTTCCGAGAAAAAATAAATAACTATTTATAATGGTACCTTTAAATATAAATTTCCAAATTATTAGACAAACCTTATAGCCTAAAGTATTCCTCTTAACATTTCTAGGATATAGGCAATCTATATTCCGTCAAGGTGCAAAGTGCGTAGCTGCCGGTTATCATAATATAATATGCCTTCGCGCAGGATAACTGCAAGGGGTGCCCATCTCATCATAACTTGATCTACATACAAAAAGGCATTATTATTTGAATAAGGGCCGTTGTACCTGCAGCCACGTGCCTAATACTCCACCCGAAATACAAAACGATAGCGAGACAAAATGTACTGCAACGATAAAACAAAGTTGTCTATGACACGGCCAAACTTAAGGAATGAAACGTAAAATCTGAAGAGCACTGGTTACAAACCGGGCTAAAATGATTAAATCCTCTCTATTAAAGTAACACCATCCACTCTCTAGTTACTTACCAGTCCGTATAAAAAAAAGGCACTCCCTGTATGTTTGTTGTGGTTTGTTTAGTATTCTTCTTAATCTTCTTTGGGTATTAAACCACTCATAGTTTTTAAAATTATCTTTATTAACGTTTCGATCCATAACCTAGGATCGTTTTCAAAATAAATTTAATAAATTTAATACCCAAAGAAGATTAAGAAAAAAAAAAAGGCACGTTTTTCATCATAAGGATTTTGTAACTACGATTTTATTTTATATTATTTATCATAGAAGAAACAACGCGAACTAACGGTAGAAATATAGCAAACTGCTTCAACCAATGTACTTACAAAATTGTTTTATGAAGAATAAGCACGGAAATTCCATATAGAATAAAAATTAATGTGAGCATATTTCTATCTTTCAAAGATAACACAACCGCTTTGCCTAATTACAATTAAACTATCAAAATTTAGGAAATTCGTATTTATTAAAAACACGTGCTTAAATAAATAACTGGGAAAAAAATAAACATGTAGACTTTGAATTAAATAAAAGAGAGTAACATTGGTTGCCTGACTGAGCTGACTTGAAATTATGAAAGTAAATAAAGGGCGAGCCCAGTTGGTTGCCTAACTGAGCGGGCTTGAAATAATAAACGTGTAGCGAACCAGTATATTGAAATAAAAAATTTAAATGATTTTAAAGTTAAGGAGGCAGTAAAGTTACAAATACGAATTGAAAGGTAATAGTAAATACGCCAACTATCTTATACCATTTTATTGTTTTACGATCGTACGAGTTATATGCAAGCATTCTACTTTGCGATCAACCCTGGACATATAATTATTGTAAGCTATCACTGCTTCAGGCTTATTTTTTAGGTCTGCGTGTTGATTTTGTACCTCAACCTGAGTACCACTGAATTCACTGCTGATGAAAGTTTTATTTGTTGTGCCAGTTTGCCATAATAATACGATTAGCTTCATCGTATTTATGCTTGTACGAGTACAGCTTTTCTGCAGTTACCCTTACGGTTGACTCGAGGAGTACCTTTGACAAGTTTCGTGTTTCAACAAAGTTAGTGCTATAATATAAATATTATAAAAGTTGATCGTAAACGGTGCATGGCCCTTGTTTAAATTTCTTTTATAAGATGCAACACAACGATTAGGCATGCCAACGTCTGCTCGTATATCTATAGCACCAGTATATATCATAATTTTCAATTACGAGCCCGTTGTTTCGGTAAAAACATAGCACTTGATGCCAGATTTGTGGCGTTCTCAAGGCAAATGTTGTGGAAAGATCAATCGCCTTCTCCAAAAAATCGATAGTTTTCTGTCTGGATAATATACCTAAAAGTCTGACATTTTATTTATTACGTGTATGTATAATCATCAAGTTCTTGCCTCTAAACAGTCCGTTAACTTAGGGTGACAGTTCAGGGTGGGTACGGGTTAGGATATAAATAAAACTTTGAGTTGTATTTAATTATTTTATTAAGAAAGTTTTACATCAAAATTGTACATAACCTAAAGGTGGCAGAATGCCGAAATTAAAACAAAACAAATATTTTTGAAATTCAATAAAAACTTAATCTAAACACTATATGTAATGTAATATTAATGGAAAACCTATAATGTTGAATAGTAATTATGGTTAAATATGTATAATTAAGTACAAATAAAGCGTTTATTAAGACCACCGCAGTTCAAGCTCGCAATGTATCGTAACCCAACCCAACCGGAAATACTAATCGCAACAAAGACAGCAGATAGTGGATGAATCACTTCTAAAATGGGGGTTTTCGTTTTCACCAACTGGCTACAGGTTTTCTTCCGCTAAGACCGTCACCAGCGTAATTAATGTCCGGTGATATAAACTAAACCGAGACAGTCAATAAAGAATTATGCTTTTCAATATTTAATGCAGAAATTAATTACTATAGTCGTGGGTAACAATGCTTCATGAAAACCACGTGGTTTATGAAAGGTCGAATTTTCGACCAAGATCATTTATTTAAATATATATATACTTATTTTCACCTGCATTTATCCAGTTCTGGTATTCTTAATTTTTATACACAACGCACAGGACATCGCTAATTTAAAGTCGGAGCTCGGGTTCAACGAAAAAACCACTGAAAAACAAAAATCACTACCGCTGTGTCTTTAGACACACATACCGTCTAGCTTGACTCTTCCCGACCAACTCAACCCCTACAGCATTTAACCCTAATCCTCACCGCCAACTTCAATCTTATATTATAATTTTACGTGCTAGGACAATATTGTATATGAACCTTAGACCTGTGGCGTATTAAGAAGAAAACTAAAATAGAAATATTTAAGAAACTCGGGCCTGGCACATTTCCCCCAGTTAAATTTAGTATTACAAAAAGGAGAAAACACGAATTTAACTACAATGTCGCCTTGTATTTGGCGCACTGGAATTATGAGGGCAAGGTGAAAAGTTCTCGGCCTACAATGGACTGCAATTTTCAGTAAAAAGTTAAGATTTTATTTTTTGATAAAATCCCCCTTATCTTTAACACACTTGGTCCAGCGTTTCTCCAACATCAGTATTCCTTCCCGGAAGTGAGAGTCTGGAAGGCTGTGAAAATATTCGTCTACGGCCTTCGCAATTTCTTCATTGGACATGAAGCGCTTTCTAGAATCAAGTTTCTTCAAGTTCGGGAACAGATAAAAGTCTGAGGGCGCCAAATCAGGAGGATAGGGGGGATGGCTGAGCAAGTCGTACCCTAAATCCGTCAATTTTCATATCGCCTACGCACCCTTGTGTGAAGCTGTGTTGTCTTGGTAAAAGATGTTTCTTTTTCTTTTTCAATCCAGGCTTCTTCTCATGAATTTTGGCATCCAACGGCTCAAGAAGGGTAGAGTAATATTGGTCTGTAATTGTTCTGCCTTTTTCAAGTAATCTATTAACAGGATCCTTTTCGCATCTCAAAACACGCTGGCCATCACGTTTCCGGCAGATGCGATCGACTTCGCTTTCCTTGGCGATGAACAACCGGCTTCCACCCACTGCTTCGACTGCTGTTGCGTTTCTGGCGTGTAATGGTGGACCCATGTCTTATCCATAGTGACAAATCGCCGCACAAAATCGCTCAGATTCTTAATGAACCGGGCCAAACGTTGCTGCGAAACTTGTTTTCGCATTTACTTTTGATCGGCATTCAGCAAATGCGTCACCCATCTTGCGCAGAGCTTTCGCATCCATAACTCTTTGTGTAAGATGTTTCGCACCCTTTTGTCCGATATCCCTACAGCCTCCGTTATCTCTTTCACGTTCGCTCGCCTGTCGTCTAACACGATATCATGCACTTTTTCGATCGTTTCCAGTGTGGTTGCGGTTTTTGGTCGTCCTTCACGTGGGTCATCTTTGAGAGACGTGCGACCATGTTTAAATTCAGCTGCCCACTTTTTAGCGGTTGACAGGGAAAGGGCAGTCTCCGTAAACTTTTGTCAACTTGAATTTCCTGAGAGGTTAATCCGCCCAAAACGAAGAATTTTATGACCGCACGATATTCAAGTTTATTCATCTTAAGGAAACACGCATAAGACGTCTGCTTGAAAAAATTCGTGTAAACAAACTACTTGAGATAGCAAGTTGAAACTTGTCATACGAACTAATGACATGTGCACCCAGGTGGGATGCACAAATTTTTGCTTATTGGAACGCGATCTCTGTATCAAGCCGAGAACTTTTTACCTTACCCTCGTAAATATGGTTTTAAATTGCATATATTTTGAATACCTGCGGATAATCCAGTAACATCTTCTACTATCCGGTACGAGATAGAATTTACTACGTCAATGACCGTTGCAGGTCTGCGATACAAAAGAAAAATCTTTTAGTTTCCCCTTTTTTGCTGATGATACAAGATGAGTTCTAATCAATACCTTGTCTCCAATGTTAAGCAGAGTCAATTTTACTTTACTACGCTTTAGTCGTCAACCTTTCCTTCGCTAAAAAGATAAAATAAAAAACTATAAATTGTAGCAGTTCGTTCAGACTGTTACAAATTTTGGAAGTTATGCAACTTTAAGTACTCACCTTGTGTTATGAGTGTAAGCTAAGCAATATTCATTTCCGTCTGTTAGTTGAAACGCAGCCGTGTGGGGATAAAATGCGCATTATAGTATCTTGCGTCTCCCCAATTTGCGCGTTCTGTTCCATTTGATTTCTGTAAAGAGATGAACAGAATACAGTATCAGGTTGTTAAAATAACTTTGCTATCGCATTGGGAAGCTGATCCCATTTTGCAATAATTGCATCATCCGTAAGGGGTAAGAATGATTGTCAACCTACATTAATTTTGCTCTAAGAGTTATCTTCAGTGGTTGTGAAGGGAGGTAAGCAGCCCGTGGCTGCGAAGTTCCCCCAACACTTAACCATTTACCGATTTAATATATTTTCCAATATATCTTTTCGCACAGTCAACATTAGTTGCAGATATTTTGCAACCAACAACTAGTTGTTTATACTAATCAGCAGATTTATTTGCGCTTATTTTTTCGTCATTACGTTTCCCGTCACAAAACTGGTTGGACACGTACCTGCACTTATTCATATTCTGAGCTAGCCTACATAGTTCCCTGAAATTCTCACACAGCTTCTCATACAGCTTGTTCTCCTTCTATTGTTTTCTAATTTTATGCCCTATTTCACCGAGATTCAGTGAAGGGGGTTAAGCAACCTGTGGCTACCAAGATCCCCCAACACTTAGACATTTGCCGGAATAATGGTTTACCAGTAAATCCCTTCACACACTCGACATTATTCAAGAATATTGCCCAACTAATTCTTGTAGTTACTTATAATAATCATCATGTTTAAGCACAGCTATTTTTTCGTCATTAGTTTATCCATCTTGGGATTGGTTGGATGCGTACCTCCATTGATTTCTATTCTGGGCTAGCCTACACATCTCCCTGAAATTCCTGCAGCCTACATCTTTTACTATATGTGTGCAGTAGTCTAACCTAGGTCTGCCTCTTCTTCTCTTTATTCCTATCTCTGTTTCTAATATATTCCGCACTATTCCCTCATGCTGTAGTATGTGGCATATCATCCTATCTCTCCTACTTTTTACCGTTTTCCACATATTTCTTTCTTCCCCTACAATTTTTTGTACCTCTTCGTTCTTAACTTTGTCTGTCCATGATATCTTCATCATACGTCTGTAGCACCACATTTCAAAGGCTTCTACCTTTTTCTTGTCCGCTTCTTCTACTGTCCAGGCTTCACAGCCGTACAGCGCTGTGCTCCACACATATGTTTTAGGCAATCTTTTCCTTGTTTCTATGTTTGTGGTTTTTGAGCACAGTAGTTGCTTTTTCTTGTTAAATGTAGCACGACCTTGTGCTAAATTTTGTTTTATATCTTTTGTGCTTTTTCCATCTTGCGTTATATGGCTTCCTAGGTTGCAGAAATCCTTAACCTCTTGTAAGTTCGTGTTACATACTTGTATCCTTGTTTTTGATTTATTTGCCTCACCTTTGCCTACTAGAACTTTAGTTTTAGTTTTGTTAAGTTTCATACCGTATCTTTCTGTTAGAACCGTTTCCATTTCATTATGAGCAGCTTCTAACTCTTCCTTGCTAGACGCTATTACCGCTATATCATCTGCAAATCTAAGCATATCAATTTTTTGTCCTTGTATAGTAATTCCAAATGTCTTCCTGCATTTGACAGTATTCATTGCCTCTTCTATGTACAAGTTAAAAATCAATGGGGATAGGGCACATCACTGTCTCACGCCTTTCCTAATGTTTACTTCTCTACGTTCCTGCTCTAATTCTATTACTGCTGTTTGCTCTTTGTATAAGCTTTGTACTATTCGTCTATCCCTATAACACATTCCAATTTTTTGTAGTATTTTGAACATTTTTTTCCATTTTACATTGTCGAATGCTTTTTCCAGATCTACAAACCCTATATACACGCTTTCCCCTTTTTCTATTGTTTTCTCCATTGTCACGCTCAGAGCTAAAATAGCCTCCCGTGTTTCCCTGTTTCGCCTAAACTCAAATTGGTCTTCTCCTAGTATTTCTTCCACCCGTTTTTCCATTCGTCTTTGCACAATTCTAGTTAATATTTTGACACGTATGATGTCAAACTTATTGTTCGAAAATTTTCACATCTATCCGCGCCTTTCTTTTTTGGTATAGTTACTATGATGCTACGTTTGATATCTTTGGGTATCTCGCCTGTCTCATATATAAGCTTACAAGTTGGAAGAGACGTTCTGTTACTGCTTGTCCAGCGGCTTTTAGAGTTTCTGCTTGCACCTTATATGTACCCGACGCCTTACCATTTTTCAGACTCTTTAATGCTAATTCAAACTCATCTCTAAGTATAGGATATCCCAAGTCATCATTTTCAAGGTCTAATTCCTGTTCTAATGCAGTTAGTTCCTCTCCTGCATATAAGTTCCCTATATATTCTTGCCATCTACCCACTTTCCCTACGTTTTCTATAATGACGTTTCCTTGTGCGTCCCTTATATTTTTCGATAAGGTTTAATATCCCTAAAATTCATTATAATTAATTTGTATGCTTCGTCTGTCTTTCCTATTTCCATCTTCGTTTGTACCTCTTTACACTTTTCATCAATCCATTGTTCTTTAGCTTTCCTGCATTTTCGAATAATTTTCCAATTTATGGTTTTGTACTACTGACATTTCTAAAAATACAACTAACTCTCCTTTGTAGGTCTATTTTGATTTTTTACAGTAACAGTTCGTCGTTCTTTAGAGGAAGACGGACCGGGGACCTCTTAAGCATCCATAACTAATTATTTCATATCAAACTGCGAAAACTAGCAATCGCGGTTATAATGCACCTCACCGACACTATACCAACACGCCAACCCAAAATACACTGTAAAGTCGAGCACACCGTAGTCATAGCATAACAATTAAGTTGCACCTTCATATCACGCACCGTTTGCGTGTTCGGTTTGTGGGTCTAATGTAACATCACACAGACGGTATGTGATCGGCGGTGAACGTGTTAAGACTGGGGAAATTCTCTCCTCATTCTTCTGGCACAATCTTAGATAGGCCAACTTTTTTTTTAAATTCTGGAACTGGTGTTGGTTTTAAAAAAAATCAAAGAAGATAGTGACATAAAAATCAAAATTGTGAATTTAATTTTTAACATTTTGGAATTTGTTTATAGCTGAATTAAATAAAATATTGTTGTAATTTTTATACTATCATCTTCAGAATGCTTTCTTGTTATGAAATGCACCAAAAAATTAATTGTTTTGTTGAATTTTCCTATCTATGATTGTGCCAGAAGTATTTTCCATAAGCGCAGTGTGGATTTAAACCAGTCGGTATCCGGGAACATTCCCAACAGTTCACCAAGTTTTACGAAGGTGTCGCTAAGCTATTTTTATGAAAGTGGGTGTATCGCAATTAGACGTGACTGCAACAAGCATTTTCTGCATCCGTAAATGTAAAAAGAGGAACGATGATCGTCGGTAAGTGCATTAAACCAGAGCAATAGTGTTTAAAACTCTAACAGATTACTGATATACTATTCAACTCCACGTGGACCGAGCATAAGACAACTGATATTTAGTATACGTACCGCTATCGTTTGCTTATAGATATGCACAACAGCAATCTCAATATGAATTGAATTTTATAGTTTTAATAATTAGTAAATAACTTCAAAAAGCGTTATTTAGGCTTTATTGTTATTATAAAATAAAAACCTTGAATGTACATAGGTATAAATTAAAATTTTAGGCTTGCTTGTCGATGCTTGTTTTATGATTTATAAAAGCCTTTCGTAGCAACTCACCGCATTCAGGAACGTTCCAGAAGAGCTTGTTTGAATCGATATCTTACACCAATATAAATTGATAATTACGCTTTCAATTTTCGTTGAATAATATATATTCGTGGTAATGAATTTATTCGTTTCTGATATTTTGAACACATTAATACCGGGTGTAACAAAATAAGTGTAAAACATTTCAGGGGGTGATTCCTCATCGTAAAAGAAATAGGGTCTTTCATATAAAGAAACTTCATTGGAGCATCCCTTGTTAGATACAGCCCCTTAAAGGGGGTACATAAAATTGTTTTTTCTTTTTTTTACAAACACTAAAAAAGTTACAACATTGAAATTAAGGTGACATTTTTACTATCAAAAATACACTTACTCAGTAATTTATTTGGTTTACCGCGTGGTTGTAGGGGGTGGAAAACGCAACCCCTAAAATTTATTTCCAATGTAACTTTTTGTCTTACTATTTGTTTGCTATTTACAAATTTATTGCCAATAGCTTATTTCATTCTAAACAAAAAATGTCTCTTGAATTTTTTGCCAAAAATTAACCATTTCACAGAAAAAAATTATTTTACAAACAACTACAGAGATACATCGTCATAAGACGAAAATGCGAAACTCATTTATCTAGTAGGCCGCTATTAGTGATAGTGACAATTAAATTGTTATCACGCTGAGTAACTAAATAAAGCGCCAGGGATAGATAATATACCCGCAGAATTAATAAAATATGCAAGTCAGAAAACTTTAGACAGATTATATGAACTAGTAAAAGTAATATATGGCACAGATGAGGTCCCAATAGATTTTGAAAAAAATATTATTATCCTAATCCCAAAACAGTCAGGAGTTGATAAATGTGAGAATTTTAGAACGGTTAGTTTAACTTCCCACGCTTCCAAAATATTATCCATAATAATTAAAAATAGAGTAGAAGATTTGACTGAGAATTATTTAGACGAAGACGTAAAGACAGAGGCACTAGAGAACTGATACTAATGATTAAGGTAATTATCAAAAAAAGGTTACAAAAAACAAAAAGACTCATTTGTAGATTCAGAAAAAGCATTTGATAGGGTTAATTGGATTGTTATGTTCAGGGTTTTGCGAAAAATAGGATTCTCTCATAGGGACAGAAATATTATTTACAGTATATATAAAAATCAAAGTGTAGTAATTAGATTTGATGAAAAGGAAAAGAAAGCTAAGATTAGAAATGGTGTTAGACAGCGCTGTATACTATCTCCCTTGATTTTTAATGTTCATATTGAGGAAGCTTTAAACTTAGCTAGAGAGAGAAAACAGATAGGTATTAGTGTACCGCGACAGAAAATAGACATGTTACGTTTTGCAGATGATATAGCCATTATAGCAGAGTCTAGAAAAGAGTTAGGAGAGTTTTTAAATATTTTAGATGAGATAGTACAGAGTAACTATAGTATGAGAATTAACTCAGGAAAGACAAAGATAATGACAAGTGAGTTACAGCCTAGTTCTAAACCAAAATTAAAAATAGATAATACCGAGTTAGAGGAGGTGGACGAAGTTTGCTATTTAGGTAGTATAATTACAAAGGATGGACGTAGCAGAAGGGATATAGTATCTAGAATAGCTCAAGCTAGAAAAATGTTTTTAAAAAAGAAAGACTTATTAATAGCTAATAGTATTAGTTTAGATAATAGAAAAAGTTTCTTAAAGTCGTACGTATTGAGCGTTCTATTATACGGTAGTGAGACTTGGACAATTAAAGAGGTAGATAAGAAAAAGATAGAACCTTTGGAAACTTAGTGTTGTAAAAGAATGTTAAAGATTAGTTGGACAGATAGAGTAACAAATGAAGAAATTTATAGAAGGATAGGTGAGGAACCCTTTATGTGGAAACAATTAAAGGTCAGGAAAGATAGAATGATAGGGCACCAATTAAGGCACGAGGGACTAGGGTCTTAGATTATAGATTACCAAATAAAAATAGAGTAGGAAGACCTAGACAAAGCTATTTCAGTCAAATTATTAGAGATTTAGGTTGTGAAGGGTATGTAGACCTTTATAGACTAGCTCAGAATAGAAAAGAATTTAGAGCTGCATCAAACCGGCCCTAAGTAAGTTCGAAAACAAAACAAAACGAAAATAAATAAAGAAATAAAAATCAGTTAACTAAATGTCACCATGACAGAATTTACAATTAGTTAGCGATCTGGCATGTTGGTAGCGATTCCTTGTTTAAGCCATACCATAACATATAATTTAACACTTTTCCAGTTTTGGAAAGGATAACCAGGTAATATTTTATTTCCTTATAAATGGGAATCATGTAAACATGTTGGAGTTCTTTAACAACCATCAGGTTGCTAATATCTATGTAGAGCCAGGTAGATAGGAAAAAGATAGAACTGTATAGAAAGACCTAGACCAAGCTATATTAGTCAAATTATTAGAAATTTAGGTAGTGAATGATATGTAGAACTTTTTAGATTAGCACAGAATAGAAAAGGAGTTTGAGCTGCGTCAAACCGACCTTAAATAAGGTCGAAAACAAAATGATGATGATGCTGTAGCAATGGACCATTCTATTTATAATTGGAAATTGAAAACTGATAGGATTTTAGCTAATCAGAGCTCGTCTATTTTCAACCAATCCAACAACCCAAAGACCTCATTATAAATAATCCCATTATTAGGTATATATAAATATAGTTGAACATATATTCTCAAAAATCTACAGAAACATTAGTAAGTTTCAAATACCTAAATTAAATACAAATTATCACATCCAAAGGCATGCACAGAATAACAAAATACACTGATATTATCAACAATTTTGATATAATACACTCGTGTATAATTTCTATTTTGCACATAATCATTCTATATAACCATACCCGTTTCCACACCACCGTTCGCTAAAATACAAATATATACATGGTTTGAATGTGTTTATACTAACATCCACTATAATAGCCTAAATTAATTGAATCGGCGATCTCCAATCTTCTAAATAATTGCGTGAATGATCGTCTCACACCCATATCTTCTAGATACCGTGTTTGGTGACAAATAAGTATTTCCAATTTCAGATATCTCAGGAAATGGTTGGTTAAAGCATATGTCTTGGGTAGCAAAAATAAAAAAGTTTTAAAGATGGAGTTAAATATAGATGGGCAAAAATTAAAAATTTGGGTCTTTAAAAGGTGTAACTTTGTAGGGAGTGGTCCTATTTAAAATCTATTTACAGGTTTGGGCTCCCTAGAAAATCTAATATTAGTTGGTACCCAACAAGATATATTTATCTTTAAAAAGTGACTACCCCGCGAATAATAAATACAATATACCGCTTGTCAACAAAAATGTTGTAGGGAAATTCAGAATGATGGTTAAAGTCATTGTCTACTACACGAAAATTACAATTTAACATGCGCTCGACAGAATGTTGTTTTTATTCAAAATAAATTTTATTGTTAGATTAAATGTCTGTATTAAAATATATGTATCGCTTTAATAAAGTTGTATATAAATTATGTTGCATCATCGGTGCTAACCTAACCTATCAATTTTTCCTGCTATCTAACATAAGTCCACACAATTCCAACTAACCTAACCTAACTCCAGGAGATGGGTGGGTGTGATGGGATGTGGAGGTTGAGGGTCGACAAAATGTTGTTTTTTATTCAAAATGAATTTTATTGTTAGATTAAATTTTTGTATTAAAATATATGTATTACTTTAATAAAGTTGTATATAAATTATGTTGCATCATCGGCGCTAACCTACCCTATCAATTTTTCCTGCTATCTAACCTAAGCCCATGTGGATGCTTGTGGAGTGGTGTGGTGGGTGGAGGGATGTGGAGGTGGGTAGAGGGATGTGAAGGTGTGTGAAGGGATGTAGAAGAATGTGGAAGTGGAGTAATGTGGAGGGATGTAGAGTTGTGTGGAGGGATATGGAGCAATGTGGAGGTGGAGTAATGTGGAGGAATGTGGAGATGTGTGAAGGGATGTGGAGGTGGAAGGTTGTGGAAAAATGCGGAGGGATGTGAAGGTGGGGGGATGTGGAGGTATGTGGAGATGGAGGGATGTGGAGGAATGTGGAGGTGGAGGGATGTCGGAGGATGTGGAGGAATGCGGAGGGATGTAGATCATAGTGAATACCAATCCAAAAGCAGAATCATAATTGTGACCATAGCTTCTTTTGGCCCATCCGGCATCTAGATAAACAGTTATCCAAGAAATTCCGTCGTCGTCTATGTTACCATTTTCCAATGCAATGTGTTTTTCTTCCTCACCAACTCGTTCCATTGAAAGTATATTACTATCGTTCCAAACCTTGGAGATATTTGTAATAGTTTTGCTTTGTAAATTATGAATTTATATTTTACCTGGCGCAAAGTTTCTTGAATTGAATAAAAATGATTGTTACTTATACAGGGTATATCCAAAATTGACAAAAATTCTTCCACGTGGGTAAAGGTACTTCTAGTCGACAAAGTTCCCCATACTGCTGCATGGTTTAACTGTGCATTTTATACAGTTTGCGTAGAACATGAATATGTTTTGTCGCACGTGCTGCATTTTAAAAACAGAATACTACTAAGGCCAGTGTTTCGTAATAATTAAACTTCGAAATTATATTGTGAAACAAAACTGTGCAATGGGCTTGCGCCTCTTATAGTGTAACGCGTGTGAAAGTAGTTTTGTCAAGTTTGTCGGGGACTCTTCTTTCAACCTTGCACCGGAACGGTTGTGTCGAGTTACCTGGCAACCTATACAGACAATGAACAATAGTGACTTGTAACCAGTGTGTTCAACTGACTCTCCCGGGGTCATTGCAACAATGAAGAGGACAACACACTATGAACAATATTGGGGAGTGACTTTATGTAACATTATTGTTTGTCTTTTACATGCATACAAATTCTCGTATCTAAAGCTCGCGTTTGTTTATCTTTCGTGATACAGTCCACTCAAATGATAAGACGCGCCAGCTAATTTATTCACAGTTAATTAATTACAGCCATTTCTGTTTTCTTTCTCAAGAAACAAGTTACTTGCAGTGCAAACACGCGCATGAGTCTCTGCAAGAAACAGTGTCCTCTGCAAGAGATAAGTGATGTCCACAATCCTGTTGCCTTCAACTTTATACTGTAAATGCTCCTTTTCAATTGTAAGTTCCTCCGCCATAATTCTATATAGAATATTATGAAATGGAATTCATACTAGGGATTTTCACATACTCATTAAGTTCGGCGTCTGTTCCACATGGGTTTGAAGGATCATAAGAGCTTTTTGGAATACTTATGTTGTTCTCATTCCAAACCGATTCCAAGTCAATCAAATCAACACCAGCCGGTAACTGACGGGAAGCTAACGTATCCTTAGTCTTACAACTTTCTTGAAATACATTGCATGACTAACCTAACAGGGTGTCCGGAAATAAAGCGTCAATACTAGGAAGAGCGATTCTACACAAAAAAAATTAATACCATGAAGTCCTTTACACTTTCAAATTTTTGCATACTTATTCGTGTTCTTTTGTCTTCGCTTTCTAAATTTTGCGGCGCAAACCTCCAATGCAAAAAGCGAAAACTAACCTTGCCTACTAAACATGATTCAAAACTTTTTTTAACATTTTTATACATTAGGATAGAAAGAGCTTCCAAAAGTGTTCAAAAATATCCCAGTATCAAAGGAAATATTTAGAATTTACGTTTGATTGTATTACTACTCTTAAAAATAAATTGATAGTACCTACAAATAGCGTAAATCTGTAGTTTTGTTGCAGCTGTTAATTTTCTATTTCGTTCAAGTAAAAATCAAATTTGTTTGGAAAAATTAGTTAATATTGTAAGGTCTTTTTGCTTGCCTTGCTAAGTTACACACCATACACGTATACAAAGTATGTTCAATGTTTATTGCATTGAAATGTGTGAATTAGACTTCAAGCAGCAAAACAATAAATTCTCCTTGTTCGGTCAACAAGAAATATGTTGCATTTACATCCACACAACTGTTATGTTAGCAGAATCAATTTTTTTGTCAAGAAAAACTGAGTCACGCCGCTTTAGTTTAGGCTTAAATATGCAGTTAGTGATATTTTATGCAATTTGGTTGATGCTCATTTTTATAAAGTAGAGAAACGACTCACATTTAGTGCTGCGTTTTAGCGACAATATATATCTTTGTTCAATTAGTAGCAATAAAAACTAAACCTACTTTGTACTTTTTCATAATGGAATAATTCCAAACGATTGATATTTCAATTGACACTCTGTATTTTAAAATAATATAAATACCAATTTATAATGAAACCAACTATCACTAAAATAAAAAAGCATCTTCTTGTAAATAAAATGTACAATCAACCCAAATAATAAAGCGGAATGCTAGTGACCCTATTTTATGTAGGTAAACGCAGAGCTCTCGAAGGAAGTTCTAAGTGGGCGTATCTGCGAATTCTATCATGTCTTAGAAGATAACGTAGCTCGTTGATGACAAGGTGATTAAATACTGGTTTATAATAGTGCAACTAAACTCCACTGACTGACTGTAAATTCGTGTTTAATTGTTTTTATGGAAGAGCTGCCCTCTAGCGTAAAATGTGTGGCTACACAATGATATTCCCCAGTCTTAATTATAGCGTCATATCGTAATATGTGGATTGCAGTATTGACTGTCAAGTGATCAAAAAAATTTCGGGAAAAAATTTGACATTTAATGTTTCTTGACAGGTAACAGAATGTCATTTTTTATTATTTCCTTTTTTCCTGGGGAAAGAATGAGTACTTTTTTTCCCGGATATATGCAAATAAGTAAGAACACGATGATATTTAATTTAAAGTCGGGTCCACCCTTGTAACATTCGGGTGTAACATAACATCGTATCATAACTTCGTCGCGTTCAAAACAACCGATATAAACAACTTAAGTAAGCAATTTTTAAAACCACTCGCAGAATTAAATTGACAGATATTGATTACTTTAAAGGTTTCCTTAGCAACGCAAGTCTAACTGTCCTTATAAGTACAACAACCTACTTGTTTGAAACTTCAAATTTGACATCGATTGATTTTTTGACTTTAATAAATTGTAATCTTTTTTTCAATATTAAATCATCGTTTTGCTTGTCACAGAAAAAAATAGTGTATTATACACGGGTAAAAATGTAAGATTTTAACTCTCCGTGTTTTGCCTCCCTCCGCTTCGCGTCGGGAGACAAACACACCTCGAGCTAAAATCTAATACTTTTTCCCGTGTATAATAAATAACTATAATTATCTTAACAAAATTGCAAGTCAAATCATGTATCGCAATTTTAAGCATCATTATCATGAAGTTTTATAAAAACTTTTAGAAAATATTCTTCATTAACATTTTTGGATCGTCGTTGCACTAAAACTTACACAATCCCGAACACTAACGTCGTCACCATTCAAAGAGGAATTCGTATTTATGTTACTCTATTGGGGCTCCACATAAATCCTGCACATTTTCCTGATACAGATGAATTCAACCCAGATCGCTTTTCAGAGAAGAATACGAAGTTAATAAAACCATTTATTTATATGCCCTTTGGTGAAGGTCCAAGGAACTGTATTGGTATATAACATATTTTCAAAATGAACAGCATTATTATTAGAGAGTTGTTTTAGGTTCAAGATTTGGATTACTTCTTGCAAGGATAGCTATTATTACCGTACTCTTCAACTTTGAGGTAGAACTGGATCCCAGAACGCCGTACCCAATATCTTTTGATCCCAAATCTGGTTTCTTAACTACTCCAAAAGACGAAATACTTTATTTACAATACAAACAATGTACCTAAAAAAATTATTATAAAAATCGTTCCTTGTATACATCTTTTATATATTCGTAAATGTTTCCTGTTCTTAAGACACGACATCAACGAATAGTTTGGAAATTGGTGCATTTAAATTAAAGTTTGGCGTTTTCAAAAAGTTTTTGGTATTTAGATGATGGTTGCGTTGGGAGCAATTTTGATTGTTTCAAAGGACCCCTTCAAAATTATTAACCTTTCAACTGGCCTAGGTCTGGACATTAATCTCAAAAATGCGATTTTTACTACTGCTCACCCACCAAATGATGAAGCAATCAATTTTTTCAAAAAAATTGCCCCGAATATTTGTATTCTCTAAAAACCAATTGAAATCTTCTAGGATCTCCGCTTTGTATTGAAGCAATGACAGCCATTTGCCAAGACAAAAATAGAGAAATTTTAACTAATTTCAACTAAATTTCGCAGTTTAAATTTACCTTCTCATACTTTATTCTTTCTTTTAAAAATTGTTTGGTCAATCCCAAACTTACAAATTTACAAAGAAGCTCTACAACGTGGCATCAAAAAGACCTACTCTAATATTTTGATGCCATTGTACGTAACAGACTTGAGGAAATAATTAATATTAAACTCTCAGAAAGGAGTTGGTGCCAGACAGTATTACCAATAGACAGAGGACTTGATATTCGTCTATCACATTCTCTTTCTTTTGCTGTCTGTTCAATACATTCTTGTCTGCCTTTAATGCAAAACATCCTAAATAATCACATAATAAACGACACCTTCCTTACCGAAGCCGAAACCTTTTGGCACGCAGTAACAGAAATGCAAGAACTAAAACACAATAAATATGTCCAAAGTTAGTGAGACAAACCAATGTTAGGTACTATTTTGAGAAATAAGATTCACTCAGCTGCAACAACTATTGACCAAGCCAGAATCCTCGCAGTGTCATCAAAATTTGCTAGAGGTTGGTTTTCTGCACTCCCTGTTGTGTCTTTGAGAACTTGACTAGATGATCAATCTTTCAGAATAGCAACTGGGTTAAGACTGGGAGCCCCATTATGCATTCCACATATATGCAGATGCGATTCAACTGTATATCAATTTGGACGTCATGGTTTAAACTGTAAACTCAATGGCGGCCGTCAGTCAAGACAGAGTAATTAACGATCTAATCCAACGCACTTTGGTATTTGAGGATACTCCTGCAGTCTCGAAACCATGCAATATTTTTAGATATGGATAACCTGCCATCTGGAAATTTACTTATAATGACACATTTGTGTTCGACGAAAAACCAATGAAATTCAAAACTCGTTACCGTCTAGCTTGACTCTCCCCGATCAACTCAATCCCTACATCACTTAACCCTCATCCTCCTCACTCTCAGTTCTCTGAACTACACCAACAACTACAATATTGTAGCGGGCTACTACTACCGCGTTTCACTAATTTAAAACAAGTAATAACAATAGTCTTTATTACTCACTGTTCATAAGTCCAATTAACAGTATATGCCTTATTTATAAACGTTTTCTGTCCAATTAACAATGAAGCACTATCACACTAATGTATTTACAATTACTAATATCTTCTTAAACTAAATTCTTAACCATAGGTTTATTAACAACACTAACACTACTATTTATTTATTGCACTTTTATCTATTTATGTATTCGACAAGCTGTCGGTACAATATACACTTTCACATAATACAAATTTATGTTTACTCTTGGACTTCCAAAAGCTAACTATTTAACTTTACACGATATAATTTATATTCGATCTTCTGATATAGACTGCCCTTACATTTTATCAGCGGTCTTATATATACCCTGAATTAAAATAAATGATTCATTCTCTGGTATGTGCTCTAACATTCTAGATTCCGGGAGAATATACAGTGCTTACGGCGCTTGTGTGTTTGATGGGTTGCCTAATAGTAGCTCGTAACAATATCTTATATTATAACCTTATGTGCTTGGACAATATTAATTATGCATCTAAGACCAGTGGCGTATTAAGAAAAAAACCTAAAACAGAAATATTGAAGAAAGGCAGGTCTGGAACTATGAATTTACTCGGATATGCAGTTCCCGAAATAAATTAGTTTTATCTAGAATGACCGACAAAATGCACATTATGCGGAGTGAGTCCCGTATTCTCATGGATCACCTCGTTTAACTTTTCCATTTCTGCCAATACGTTTGCTCACTTTGTATGTTTCTCGAAAATAAATGCCCGCAAAAGTAGTACAACCTCCGTATTCGTCCTCTCCGTCAGGTTTCCTTGCGGGAAATACACTGATGTATAAACAATGTTAATCTCTTAATGTAGGGTATCTTTCGCAGTTTCCCGAGAGGTACGTGTCCCTATCGCTTATGATTCTTGTTGGTCTACCAATCTCAACAATAGTATAGTATACCTGGTAGGAAAAGCTTGACATTCACAGATAACGTGAAGATTGCTTGTCGAGGCGCAAGCCAACACAAGCAACACGTCGTGGAACGTTGCCTTCCCTACGTGGCATATATTCTATTTTCCGCAAATCGTTAAAGAACGACAGAAATTAGAACATTACTTAATTTGAAAAGGAATAAATAATTTTATTTCTAAATAAATGGTGCCGTGAAATTCTATGCAAATTTCGTTGCGTGACTATGGAAATGTTTCATGATGTTTAATTGTCAAATTTGATGCTGCCATTTTTCAATTTTTCTAGTGCGTAATAGTTTCCTTACAGTATGAAAATGAACATTTCCTTACAGTTATTTTTGGTTGCTTAGCCAAGACTAGACATATAGAAATATAGTCTTTTTTTCAAGAAATTTGATCAGAAATGTCAAAATTTTAAACGATTTGAGGAAAAGTATTTAGTTTTCAAACACCGTAAAATATTACGCGAAGTTCCGCACCTAAGTGGATAAAGGTTTACATGCTTACTGAACCCATTAGGAACTAACACAATTTAGGTAAATCCGCAGCTAGATTTTGGAAGAGGACCAATTAAATCCACTGACACAATCTCATTTGGCCCCTTCAGCAATATACTATACATCTCCGCATGACAACTAACATGGGACTTTGATTTCTGACATAAGTCGCAACTAACAACCAATATCCTTATTATTTTCTGCATCTTTGTGCACAAATTGCACATTTTCGTTCAACATTAGAAATAAATTAAGTTTACTGTATTGGTTTTTGAAAATATTAAATAATTCCCAGCGTTTGTTTAATTATTTTCTAAGTTAAAACAGTTGTTGGATATTAAATGTTCACTGAGGTGTTTTCTATTGTTTTTTTTCCTACTTCTGAGGGCCGTTTCCACCGCTTCGGTTAAAGTGCTTAACTTGGTAAAGTGTCACGTAAGTTGCCAAATTTACATTGCTCAAATGGAATCAAGATTTCCAACAATATGATGTAAATTTGACAACTTAAGAGACATTTTTCTAAGTCAAGCATTTAAGCCCAAGCGGAGCAGCCGGTCCTAAGCCATTAAACATTGGTTTAAATAATGTTTAAAATTCAACTAAGAATAGAGAATTAATTAATGTAGACTTAGACCCGTAACAATTGATTTGTAACCATAGCTTCTTTCATTTGGCTGACAATCACTTACGTCCCAAGTGACGTAAGTAAAAATTTACGTCCCGTTTCACGGCCATCCAAGTAAATGCAACTTATGGAAGGTCGTCTCAGTGACGTAGGTATCACTACGGCTAAGGTAAGGAAAAAGCTGTTTACGCTATCTTGAGTTGACTTTCTTATTGCAGCTGATGTGCTTTGTAGGAAAATGATTTGTCTGAGTTTAATTGGAATTTAGTTGTTTCAAGTACCTACATGGTCATAAAAGTTTTATCATATTGTTAATATCGCATGTGGTTTTTTAGATCAATCTGTTTTAATAGGGATATTCTCTTCTCTCTACCGCCTCTCTAAGATGTTTATCCAAAATCTCGACTGTTTTCTTATCCTGCTATCTCCATTTTAATTCTTAATTTTTCCTTTGATGGACCCGAGTCAACTCTTCATCGCTTAAGAGTGGTGTTCCCCATTCCGGGTTACCGACCACATTTTGGTTGGTTGAGTAGCGCTTGGTTATTCACCCTTTCCTAATCACTTTTTGTTCAATGCGAGCCTTTCTTCTCATCTCTTCTACCTGGGTTGCTACATAGCTCCTAACCCCCCACTTCCCTCTTTTATCGTCCCTTATTCATCTTCCCTCTTTTTATTTTTTTAAGTCGCTGCATGGATAGAGGGTTGTTACTTCACAACATTAGATCGTGTGTTGAAGGACGTCCGTCTAGCCGTACATCGCCACTGTCTAGCGTCAATATACGGGGACAGTGCACGTTGTTATTGTTTTGGCTTCGCCCACCTGTCTACCCGATACTGGGGTGCAGAGATGCACTCCCGAGCGAATTGGTTCCGCCTGCGTTCAAGTGAACAACTCCACTTCACGGAGCTCTTCCCTTCTGGAGAGTATGTGTAAGAAACTCCCAAATTTAAATCCCACCGTGTTTGGTTACTACATTTATAGGTGGTGCGTTGTGCCTCGAGATAGAGGGTTCCGAGCAAAATTAGGTTTTACGTTTCGAAAAAAATTTTTTGTCGTAACATTTTAACGTACCTTACGTTTAAGATTAAATCATAAATGTCTAGTATCTATCGTTTATTAAAGAGTGTCATTAGCGCTTATAGAAGTTTTGTGTAATTATTATGTCATTACAATTGAGTACATTACAATTGAGTACACTACAAATAATTAGCTAGTAAAAGTTTGGCCTACAGAAACACACATAACAATTATGCCACAATTAAAGCTAGAGAATTTTACTACGTACGACCTACCAATAAGAATATACTTTTGTCTCTTGAGTATACCACGCATCCCTTCCTTTAGAGGTGGAGATGCGTGTGGTGTAACTTTTTCTAAGGTTACAATGCGCGTGCTATATGATACGTGAGTGCATTTGCTTACAGACGTGCTTGATATCACTTGATATCACTACTAGTAGTACACATATTACCCCATGATCACCTTCGAAGATTTTCACACCTGTCTTTTAATATTTACATCTTCTTGCTGCGACTGCCACTCAAGTACCCTCTCACCATTCGTCCTGGTTTCAAAATATAGTTCCGACCCCAACTCGCACACAAAATCCTTGCAAATACCGTCGCATTGGAGAGCGCTTATTGTACTTAATACTTTTAACAATTTGGACATTCTTACAACAGAGGCGTAGATAACTAAGATATAAATAACCCGGAAAATTAAATATGAAATGAAGAAGTTTAAAAAATGGTTGGTTCGGCACAGGGAATAGTAAGCTTTAAATGAGTAAATTAACTTAATGCCGTATCTACACGTAACATGGTGATTATTTTAATAAATAGATGGTTTTCAATCATATGTATGGATTCTTATTTTTATCTAAAAATATTGCGTATGCAAAGACCTGATACGATTATCTCAACAAACGGCAGCTAGTATATACTAATGTTCGCGCCATCTCGTGTCTGATATACTCGCGCACCGGTAATGTTAAAGACAAAAGTGATAAGCCAAGTATGTGTTAGATTGACTCTCGATTTTGTATGGTTCATTTCTTCTAAAGTTGAAGTAATTTAGTGCACACCACCTAATTTGGTAAGTTCACAATTATTCCTGCCTACATTATGTCTCATATTTATTGTGCATTTGCAATATTTATTAAATTCCTTAAATTCCTGGCTTTCTACGCCAAAACATATGGTCCTTAACGAGCTCCGATAAATTAAATTAATTCATTCAACAAAAGATGAACTAGCGATTAAGTTCCATTGTCCACATTCCAATTCTACGCAACTGTCTTATCTTGAATCACTATATTTAGTTACACGTGCACTAACAATATTATGGCTGACAACAAAACTCTTCAATCGAAATTAGAATTGTCGTTTAATGATTAACCACAATTTTTGATTTCGTTAAAAATTGTGACAAATCCAAATTAGCAGCCGTTGAAGCACACGTAACGAGAACGAAGGAATTACGATCTCAATTTGCTACTCTCTGCGACGATGTCATTGGCTTCAACTCCCAACTTCCGGATAAAAGGAATCGTGTAAAACTTGATGTCGATTCGTTTGATAGGATTTTTGATTCAATTTTCATTAAACAGAACAAACTTGAAGTAGCACACACGAAGGCTGATAGCAACCTTCATTCTAATCAAATGGCCCCCGATCTCCACTGAGTCTTCCGCAATTCGACGGTTCAATTGATCAAATGGATTATTTTTTCAGCTTCTTTTACTTTGGAACATGATACCAAGCTGCCGAAGTTATCGAAATTTCAGTATTTACGCAACTGCTTAAAAAGTGAAGCTCTAAGTTTGATTAATAATATTCAGGTACTACAGAAAGGCCAATATGTTGTTGCTTATGAGCGATTAAAAGAAAGATATACCTGCTATGGAAGAAAATCGCATTATCATATGCAACCATTATTTAATTTCAAACCTATGAATAATTCATCTCACCACAATCTCTCGCAGTATTTACAAACATGTAAATTCTGTAAACGGCTTAAAAGCCATTCATCTAGACGATTTGTCTGATTATTTACTCTTCTATATTTCTTATCGACATTTTGCTTTTGACCTCAAACAAAACACTGGTGACGTTCCCACTTGAGCAACTCTTTTTGAATTTGTAACTGCACAAGCAAAAACCGCAAAAAAGAATTCTGACAGTTGTTCGGAAATCAATCAGCCTTACAATTCTTTTCAATTTCGTTGTAAGAATTATACATCCAAAACCTTATTGTTGAATAATACAATAATTGCTAGAAAATTTCCAAGATCACAAATTATTTGTCCGCTTTGTCAGCAAACTCACCAGACTTATGCTTGTAAACTCTTTGCCGAAATGGGACTTTCTCAGCGACACGCTTTAATTCAAAAATTACAACGTTGCAACCATTTAAAAACGAGCTGCAAATCCACTGGTATTTGCGCATTTTGTAAGTCGCCTCATTACCACACCTTTTTGCATGATCTACCTCTGAAATAATGCAAAATAGCAACTCAATAGCAGTGCCATTAAAAGCCGCCCTCTGGAATTTAAAATCTCAGTATAATTTTTCTAATACTTCTAAAACGAGCACTGTATTGTTAGGTACCCTTCAGGCATTGATTATGGATTCCAGCGGTAATGTGCAACCTATCAGAGTCCTTTTTGAACACTGGCAGCCAAATCAATGCCATTTCGCTTGCTTGTGTTCAACATTTGGGCTTAACATTACTCCCCGGAATTCGGCAAATTTCTGAAATCGCAAACTCACTCGCCATTTATAAGGCTCGAGTAAACTGTATTCTTCGTTCGAAATATACATGGTATCATAAATTAAACTGTGAAGCATATGTGATTTCGGATTTTCCAGTGAAATTCCTACAGGTAATGTTCCTTCGTATATACTTCAGCAGTATCAGCATTTAAAATTAGCAGACAACGAATTTTATCTTCCTGCTAAAGTGGATTTATTATTAGGCGCTAGTGCCTTTTCTGAGATTATGACTGGTAAACCTCCGTATATGCTTCCCGGTCAACCTCTATGCACAAACACACTTTTGGTTATGTTATTATTGGTCATATTTCTACTCCAAATGTCGATAAAAACATTTCTTTGTTCAGCACCTCCGATTCTCTGTAACTTCAACTCCAACAATTTTGGGAATTAGAAGAAATTCCACATCTCGTCAAAATCAACTCAGACAATATTAATTGCGAAACACATTTTAATGAAACACATCAACGAATTAGCGGTCGTTATGTAGTTTCGTTGCCATTTAAATCCCAAGGGTTAGCTGTATCTGAAAACCGTTATTCAATATTTAAAACGTACTTAAATTTAGAAAAACGCTTACTTCGGTCGTCAACTAATCACGCTCCTTATAACGAATTTCTATTAGAATATGAGCAGCTTGATCATATGCAAGTTTCTCAGACGGCCTCGAACTATATTTTACCACATCACCCTGTCTACAACACCTCTAGTAGTACAACCAAGCTAAGAGTTGTTTTCAACGGTTCCGCTCCCGATAAAAACGTAAATACCCTCAACCAGCAATTGTTAGGTGATCCCGGGTTCGAATCCCGACACGGTCCGCTTGAAGAATGTTAGGCGAGCATTTTTCACAAAAATACACCCTTATTCGGATGAGGGGTAACATGAAGGTCCCGTGAAGGGTGTTGTCACGAACGTTAAAGATCCCTACCTTGCTTGGAACCGCAAGGGTTTGACAAAATTCCAAATTCTCTAGGTAAAAAAACCCGCTTCCTGGCCAATGTAGTGCCTTCGGGTGGAGCATTGGAAAATCACATGTAAGGTCCCAAAGTACAGGCGGCTCCGTGGCGTAGCGGTATGTGTATGACTACTACGTACAAGGTCCCGGGTTCGAATCCCGTTCGTATGAGAGGTAAAATGGAGGTCCCGTGTGTGAGTGTTGTCACGCACGTTCCCTACCTTGCTTGGAACAACAAGGGTTCGGCAGAATTTCAAATTTTTTAGGTAAAAGAATCGCTTCCTGTAGTACCTTCGGATGGAGCATTGGGTTCCAAATTACAAAAAGGTTTACCAGAAATTATCTTCGCATTTTGAAGTCATGAAATCGCTCCCTGCGATGATTTAAAAACGATGTATAGAATGACTCTTTTAAACCCCGCGAATCCACAATTTCAGCACATATTTTGTCGTCCATCCGCATCACAACCAATTAAAAATACAAGTTGAAAACATTAACGTATGGGCTCGCTTCTCTGCCTACTTTATATCAACTTGTGTACGATGAAGGTTCACAGTATACCCTAGCTTCAAAAGCGATAATGTATCATACGTACGTTGATGTCGTCGTTTCTGGTGCGTACTGTTGCGAGGAAGCTAAAAACTACAACTTGAAATAAGCGAATTATTGAGTCGCGCAGGGTTTGTTATACGAAAACGGTTTAGCAATTCTCAGGAACTACTCGCACATTTTAACACTTCCGATTTGGAACCCACCGTGCAATTTTCAGATGAAGTTTCGGGAATAAAAATTCTCGGATTAGTTTGGAACCACCTTGAATACGCATTCACTTATTACACGAGTGCTTTTCAAAATCCAGTCTCTAAACGATCTATTTTATCGTACATAGTTCGCATATTTGATCCGTTGGGTTGGTTAGCGCCCGTAACATTTCTCGCAAAGTATTTTTTGCAACAATTGTAGCTTGCTCAGCTAGACTGGGATCAAACTTTTCCTCCTGCTCTTGCCGACGAATGCCATTCTCTCTCCTCTCAATTGTGTTGTTTGTTACAGATCCGAATTTTGTGGAAGTTGTTCACCATGAATGCCACATATCGCTTATTATGTTTCTGTGACGGAAGCATGAATGGATTTGGCGCTGCTGTATATTATTTGCACATTACCAGCGCTACCTCAGTCTCGTGCCATTTGATACAAGCTATAAGTAAGGTAGCGTCTCTCAAATTTCTCACAATCCCTCAACTAGAGCTTCCGGTGCTTTATTATTTGCTAAATTGGTACATTCTACCAGCGGAAATAATCTGCCTTTCGATTTTTTCGAGATTTTCCTGTTCACTGAATCTTGCATTGTTTTGAGCTAGTTGGCCATCCCTCCATACTTACTCAAAGTATTTGTTGCCA
This sequence comes from Platerodrilus igneus, assembly GCA_036346225.1. Classification (NCBI taxonomy): domain Eukaryota; kingdom Metazoa; phylum Arthropoda; class Insecta; order Coleoptera; family Lycidae; genus Platerodrilus; species Platerodrilus igneus. Next base: position 1,910,973 of record JARFIW010001555.1, read on the forward strand.
GCCATGTAAACCAAATTCTGGAACTAAGTTCCCCTTCACAATGGCGGCACATACCTACTGATCTCAATCCAGAAGATGCCGCTTCTCGTGGCCTATTACTCAATAAAATAATTCATAATGAATTATGGTGGTGCAAACTTGCACCATTTCGACTCTCGGTAGACACTGCATTTTCTCGCGCGATTTTTCAAGCGCCTTCTAGTTTAGACCTACCTGAACTAAAAAATTCCGTGGTGTCTTTAACCACCTCCGAATTATTTATTTGAGAACAAATTTTCTCTCGGTTTTCTACCTTATCTCGACTTCAACGTACAATCGAATATTGTTTACGTTTTTTTAACAATTGCCGTCGCAACTTTCGGCGTGCTGGCCCTCTTTTAGTCTCCGAACTCAACGATGCTTTGACAGTCTGCGTCAGAATCACTCAAATCTCATATTTTTCCAAAGAAATTGACCTTTTAAATAAAAGAAAACCGCTTAAAGGGTATCTCAGCAAACTAACTCCTTTTTTAGATTCAATTGGTCTCCTCAGGGTGTGCGGTAGACTAAACCACTCTATATTACCCTATGAATCTAAACATTCCTTCTTATTACCCAAGAATACGCTTTTGACCATTTTTATTTGTGATCATCATTACAGGGCATCTTTGCATTCTGGCGTTTTAACTACTCCCATTATTGGATTAATTCTCTACGATCCGTTTTACACAAGCATATTTTTAATTGCTTTAAGTGCTACAGATTAAAATGTAAACCATTGCCCCCTTTAATGTCCGATTAGCCTTCCGCTCGAGTTCGTGTAACTCGTGCTTTTACTAAAGTCGGCACTGACTTTGCAGGCCCTTTTCTATTGAAAACTTCCTAGAGAAAGAACGTTCCAACCACAAAAACTTACTTATGTGCTTTTGTATGCATGTGCACCAAAGCTGTACACTTGGAAATCGTTTCCGAACTAACTACTGACACATTTATGGCTTGTTTTGCAAGATTTGTATCTCGTAGGGGCATCCCGTCTATTTTATTTTTCGACTGCGAAACCAACTTTGTTGGTGCATCTCCGGAATTAAAGGACGCTAAAATTTGGCTTTTGCAAAATAAAAACCAGCTTTATACCAACTTCGCCTCTCTACAAGTTGTTTGGAAATTCAATCTTCCCAAAAGCCCTAATTTTCTTGGTATTTGGGAGTCCTGTGCTAAATCCTCCAAAATGTTATTACATCGCCTTGTCGGGAATCGACCCCTCACTTTTGAAGAATTGAGTACATTTTTTATTTGGATTGAAGTGGTTGTTAATAGTAGTCCGTTGTGTTTTCTCTCCTCAGACCCTAATGATGGTACAGACTATCTCTCCCCAGGGCATTTTTTAATCGGCGCTCCCACTTTGGGTTTTCCAAAAATGCCCATCACCGAAAATATGTCTCTTCGTAATCGTTGGCAACTGCTCCGGCAAATTTTGTCCTTATTTTGGAAACGCTGAATCAACGAATATTTACGTTCCCAATTTCCTCGTCCAAAATGAAACACTTCTATACAAAATTTACAGATCTTTCCAGGACGGCGTTGTACGTGTTGTCTCCGTCCAAACTGCCAGCAATATATTTGTACGCCCGGTCAATATACTACTTCCCCTCCCCATGGTTGATTAATATAACAACTTAATTTTAATTATTTTTTGAATATACTTTTGCTTCTCTCGTTTTCTTTAATTTCATTTTCATTTTGATTCGATTTGATTTAATTTATTTAAGTCGAGTAATTTGTGGGTTTTCTATTCTCAAGGCATCTGAAGAATGTATAATTCTTGCGGGTGGATATGCGACATTTAAATAGGTATAGTTTCATTGTTTTTGGATTTTATATTCCAAAATAAACAGCCACATAAAGATATCCTAACTACACTACTGAATGTATTATAACTTACGACGGTAATTGTTGCATTTTCTGCCATCTTAAGCGGGCTACTTTACATTTGGACGATCGTTTTCTGGTACCACTTGAATTTTGGTTATACACCTTCTTATGTTTACCAATCTGAAAAATGTAATACGTAAATAAAAGAAACTTTACAATAGGCGACAACAGAAAGTAAGTATACTGTAATTTTTTCCGTATTTCAGATAAATATTTGAAATTTGGACTGCTTACATTATAAATAGGATTTATTTCGTTTTTAAACTAATTTATATAGGACATACCAAAGTTAGTGTACTCAGTCTCTGTCACTTTCACCATTACTTTATCCGTCTATCCACAAAGTATAGGAATTTAAAATATACTCACCTTAAAGCGTAAATACACCCACACTAAATAAACCACTAAATGTTTGTTTCTAATAATAACGAAATGTCACTCTATGAACAATAAACTACACATTCAAAAATAAAAATTTGCGAATACAATATGCAGATAAATGAAATAATACAATACAAATTTGTTTCGGAAAACGACCTTGACTATTATTAGAATACACGTACCTAACGCTTTGCTTGCTAACAACTCGAGCTCGCCGAAGGTCATTTACGACGTATAATTACAGGAATAGAGAAAATAAACCAGCATCATGCCGTCTCCTAGCAACCGTTATTTGCTTAACTTGAAAATGAACCACTAAACTACAAAAGTTAAAATAAAGTGGTTCCCTCTAGCATGCGAAAGCTATACCACAAACGCAGCTATTTTAAAATTAGTTCGTGTTATGAAAATAGAGGGATGCGATCGCGCCCTTAAAGCTCATTGGATAGGCAATCTAACAGATTGCTGATATACTATTCAACTCCACGTGGACGGAGTATAATAAGACAACTGATATTTAGTGTACGTACCGCTATTGTTTGCTTATAGATATGCACAACAGCAATCTCAATATGAATTGAATTTTATAGTTTTAATAATAATTAGTAAATAACTTCACAAAGCGTTATTTAGGCTTTATTGTTATTATAAAATAAAAACCTTGAAGGTACATAGGTATAAATTAAAATTATAGGCTTGCTTGTCGATGCTTGTTTTATGGTTTATAAAAGCCTTTCGTAGCAACTCACCGCATTCAGGAACGTTCCAGAAGAGCTTATTTTATCAATATCTTACACCAATATAAATTGATAGTTACGCTTTCGATTTTCGTTGAATAATATATATTCGTGGTAATGAATTTATTCGTTTCTGATATTTTGAACACATTAATACCGGGTGTAACAAAATAAGTGTAAAACATTTCAGGGGGTGATTCCTCATCGTAAAAGAGATAGGGTCTTTCATATAAAGAAACTTCATTGGAGCATCCCTTGTTAAGATACAGCACCTTAAAGGGGGTACATAAAATTGTTTTTCTTTTTTTACAAACACTAAAAAAGTTACAAAATTGAAAGTAAGGTGACATTTTTACCATCAAAAATACACTTACTCAGTAATTTATTTGGTTTACCGCGTGGTTGTAAGGGGTGGAAAACGCAACCACTAAAATTTATTTCCAATGTAACTTTTTGTCTTACTATTTGTTTGCTATTTACAAATTTATTTCCAATAGCTTATTTCATTCTAAACAAAAAATGTCTCTTGAATTTTTTGCCCAAAATTAACCAGTTCACAGAAAAAAATTATTTTACAAACAACTACAGAGATTCATCGTCATAAGACAAAAATGCGAAACTCATTTATCTAGTAGGCCGCTATTAGTGATAGTGACAATTAAATTGTTATCACGCTGACTAACTAAATAAAGCGCCAGGGATAGATGATATACCCGCAGAATTAATAAAATATGCAAGTCAGAAAACTTTAGACAGATTATATGAACTAGTAAAAGTAATATATGGCACAGATGAGGTCCCAATAGATTTTGAAAAAATATTATTATCCTAATCCCAAAAAAATCAGGAGTTGATAGGTGTGAGAATTTTAGAACGGTTAGTTTAACTTCCCACGCTTCCAAAACATTATCCATAATAATTAAAAATAGAGTAGAAGTTTTGACCGAGAATTATTTAGACGAAGACCAATATGGTTTTCGTAAAGACAGAGGCACTAGAGAACTGATACTAATGATTAAGGTAATTATCGAAAAAAGGTTACAAAAAACAAAAAGACTCATTTGTAGATTCAGAAAAAGCATTTGATAGGGTTAATTGGATTGTTATGTTCAGGGTTTTGCGAAAAATAGGAATCTCTCATAGGGACAGAAATATTATTTACAGTATATATAAAAATCAAAGTGTAGTGATCAGATTTGATGAAATAGAAAACAAAGCTAAGATTAGAAATGGTGTTAGACAGCGCTGTATACTATCTCCCTTGATTTTTAATGTTCATATTGAGGAAGCTTTAAACTTAGCTAGAGAGAGAAAACAGATAGGTATTAGTGTACCGCGAAAGAAAATAGACATGTTACGTTTTGCAGATGATATAGCCATTATAGCAGAGTCTAGAAAAGAGTTAGGAGAGTTTTTAAATATTTTAGATGAGATAGTACAGAGTAACTATAGTATGAGAATTAACTCAGGAAAGACAAAGATAATGACAAGTGAGTTACAGCCTAGTTCTAAACCAAAATTAAAAATAGATAATACCGAGTTAGAGGAGGTGGACGAAGTTTGCTATTTAGGTAGTATAATTACAAAGGATGGACGTAGCAGAAGGGATATAGTAGCTAGAATAGCTCAAGCTAGAAAAATGTTTTTAAAAAAGAAAGACTTATTAATAGCTAATAGTATTAGTTTAGATAATAGAAAAAGTTTCTTAAAGTCGTACGTATGGAGCGTTCTATTATACGGTAGTGAGACTTGGACAATTAAAGAGCTAGATAAGAAAAAGATAGAACCTTTACAAACTTAGTGTTGTAAAAGAATGTTAAAGATTAGGTGGACAGATAGAGTAACAAATGAGGAAATTTATAGAAGGATAGGTGAGGAACCCTTTATGTGGAAACAATTAAAGGTCAGGAAAGATAGAATGATAGGGCACCAATTAAGGCACGAGGGACTAGGGTCTTAGATTATAGATGACCAAATAAAAATAGAGTAGGAAGACCTAGACAAAGCTATTTCAGTCAAATTATTAGAGATTTAGGTTGTGAAGGGTATGTAGACCTGTATAGACTAGCTCAGAATAGAAAAGAATTTAGAGCTGCATCAAACCGGCCCTAAGTAAGTTCGAAAACAAAACAAAACGAAAATAAATAAAGAAATAAAAATCAGTTAACTAAATGTCACCATGACAGAATTTACAATTAGTTAGCGGTCTGGCATGTTGGTAGCGATTCCTTGTTTAAGCCATACCATAACATATAATTTAACACTTTTCCAGTTTTGGAAGGGATAACCAGGTAATATTTTATTTCCTTATAAATGGGAATCATGTAAACATGTTGGAGTTCTTTAACGACCATCAGGTTGCTAATATCTATGTAGAGCCAGGTAGATAGGAAAAAGATAGAACTGTATAGAAAGACCTAGACCAAGCTATATTAGTCAAATTATTAGAAATTTAGGTTGTGAATGGTATGTAGAATTTTTTAGATTAGCACAGAATAGAAAAGGAGTTTGAGCTGCGTCAAACCGACCTTAAATAAGGTCGAAAACAAAATGATGATGATGCTGTAGCAATGGACCATTCTATTTATAATTGGAAATTGAAAACTGATAGGATTTTAGCTAATCAGAGCTCGTCTATTTTCAACCAATCCAACAACCCAAAGACCTCATTATAAATAATCCCATTATTAGATATATATATAAATATAGTTGAACATATATTCTCAAAAATCTACAGAAACATTAGTATGTTTCAAATACCTAAATTAAATACAAATTATCACATCCAAAGGCATACACAGAATAACAAAATACACTGATATTATCAACAATTTTGTTATAATACACTCGTGTATGATTTCTATTTTGCACATAATCATTCTATATAACCATACCCGTTTCCACACCACCTTTCGCTAAAATACAAATATATACATGGTTTGAATGTGTTTATACTAACATCCAATCTTCTAAATAATTGCGTGAATGATCGTCTCACACCCATATCTTCTAGATACCGTGTTTGGTGACAAACAAGTATTTCCAATTTCAGATATCTCAGGAAATGGTTGGTTAAAGCATATGTCTTGGGTAGCGAAAATAAAAAAGTTTTAAAGATGGAGTTAAATATAGAAGGGCAAAAATTAGAAATTTGGGTCTTTAAAAGGTGTAACTTTGTAGGGAGTGGTCCTATTTAAAATCTATTTACAGGTTTGGACTCCCTAGAAAATCTAATATTAGTTGGTACCCAACAAGATATATTTATCTTTAAAAAGTGACTACCCCGCGGATAATAAATACAATATACCGCTTGTCAACAAAAATGTTGTAGGGAAATTCAGAATGATGGTTAAAGTCATTGTCTACTACACGAAAATGACAATTTAACATGCGCATGACAGAATGTTGTTTTTATTCAAAATAAATTTTATTGTTAGATTAAATGTCTGTATTAAAATATATGTATCGCTTTAATAAAGTTGTATATAAATTATGTTGCATCATCGGTGCTAACCTAACCTATCAATTTTTCCTGCTATCTAACATAAGTCCACACAATTCCAACTAACCTAACCTAACTCCAGGAGATGGGTGGGTGTGAAGGGATGTGGAGGTTGAGGGTCGACAAAATGTTGTTTTTATTCAAAATGAATTTTATTGTTAGATTAAATTTTTGTATTAAAATATATGTATTACTTTAATAAAGTTGTATATAAATTATGTTGCATCATCGGCGCTAACCTACCCTATCAATTTTTCCTGCTATCTAAGCTAAGCCCATGTGGATGCTTGTGGAGTGGTGTGGAGGTGGGTGGAGGGATGTGAAGGTGTGTGGAGGGATGTAGAAGAATGTGGAAGTGGAGTAATGTGGAGGGATGTGGAGTTGTGTGGAGGGATATGGAGCAATGTGGAGGTGGAGTAATGTGGAGGAATGTGGAGATGTGTGAAGAGATGTGGAGGTGGAAGGTTGTGGAAGAATTCGGAGGGATGTGGAGGTGAGGGGGATGTGGAGGTATGTGGAGATGGAGGGATGTGGAGGAATGTGGAGGTGGAGGGATGTCGAAGGATGTGGAGGAATGTGAGGGGATGTAGATCATAGTGAATACCAATCCAGAAGCAGAATTATAATTGTAACCATAGCTTCTTTTGGCCCATCCGGCATCTAGATAAACAGTTATCCAAGAAATTCCGTCGTCGTCTATGTCACCATTTTCCAATGCAATGTGTTTTTCTTCCTCGCCAACTCGTTCCATTGAAAGTATACTACTATCGTTCCAAACCTTGGAGATATTTGTAATAGTTTTGCTTTGTAAATTATGAATGTATATTTTACCTGGCGCAAAGTTTCTTGAATTGAATAAAAATGATTGTTACTTATACAGGGTATATCCAAAATTCACAAACAAAAACTCTTCCACGTGAGTAAAGGTACTTCGAGTCGACAAAGTTCCCCATACTGCTGCATGGTTTAAATGTGCATTTTATACAGTTTCCGTGGAACATGAATATGTTTTGTCGCACGTACTGCATTCTAAAAACAGAATACTACTAAGGCCAGTGTTTCGTAATAATTAAACTTCGAAATTATATTGTGAAACAAAACTGTGCAGTGGGCTTGCGCCTCTTATAGTTTAACGCGTGTGAAAGTAGTTTTGTCAAGTTTGTCGGGGACTCTTCTTCCGACCTAGCACCGGAACGGTTGTGTCGAGTTACCTGGCAACCTATACAGACAATGAACAATAGTGCTTTGTAACCAGTGTGTTCAACTGACTCTCCCGGGGTCATTGCAACAATGAAGAGGACAACACACTATGAACAATATTGGTAAGTGACTTTATGTACCATTATTGTTTGTCTTTTACATGCATACAAATTCTCGTATCTAAAGCTCGCGTTTGTTTATCTTTCGTAATACAGTCCACTCAAATGATAAGACGCGCCAGCTCATTTATTCACAGTTAATTAATTACAGCCATTTCTGTTTTCTTTCTCAAGAAACAAGTTACTTGCAGTGCAAACACGCGCATGAGTCTCTGCAAAAAACAGTGTCCTCTGCAAGAGATAAGTGATGTCCGCAATCCTGTTGCCTTCAACTTTATACTGTAAAAGCTCCTTTTCAATTGTAAGTTCCTCCGCCATAATTCTATATAGAATATTATGAAATGGAATTAATACTAGGGATTTTCACATACTCATTAAGTTCGGCGTCTGTTCCACATGGGTTTGAAGGATCATAAGAGCTATTTGGAATACTTATGTTGCTCTCATTCCAAACCGATTCCAAGTCAATCAAATCAACACCAGCCGGTAACTGACGGGAAGCTAACGTATCCTTAGTCCTACAACTTTCTTGAAATACATTGCATGACTAACCTAACAGGGTGTCCGGAAATAAAGCGTCAATACTAGGAAGAGCGATTCTACACAAAAAAATTAATACCATGAAGTCCTTTACACTTTCAAATTTTTGCATACTCATTCGTGTTCTTTTGTCTTCGCGTTCTAAATTTTGCGCAGACCTCCAATGCAAAAAGCAAAAACTAACCTTGCCTCCTAAACATGATTCAAAACTTTTTAACATTTTTATACATTAGGATAGAAAGAGCATCCAAAAGTGTTCAAAAATATCCCAGTATCAATTGAAATATTTAGAATTTACGTTTGATTGTATTACTACTCTTAAAAATAAATTGATAGTACCTACAAATAGCGTAAATCTGTAGTTTTGTTGCAGCAGTTAATTTTCTATTTCGTTCAAGTAAAAATCAAATTTGTTTGGAAAAATTAGTCAATATTGTAAGGTCTTTTTGCTTGCCTTGCTAAAGTTACACACCATACACGTAAACAAAGTATGTTCAATGTTTATTAGCAAGAAAAGCCTGTAACAGTGTAGCTGCTTAATATCTCGGGGCTCCTACACTAAAAAGTATTGTCAGAGCACTGAGATTTAGTGACGTGGTTGCTTGTGACAACGATTACTATTAGGAAAAGGCGTGGAACAAAACTGTTGTGTAAGTAGAGACATTATGGTGGTTGATACCTAACCTAGGGAGATGGGAAAAGTGGGCTGTGATGACGGAGTGTCAAGTTTTGCTTGTATTGTAATAAAAGGTCTGCTGTACCATATATACACCGGTGCTTTCTTTAATATAGATAGTTACAAAGTAATAGCACAACATGGTGACAGCGGTGGGATCCATAAATTAAGTGAAAAGTGATAGAAGGAATTATTTGACTAAGCAAGTTTAACCGTAAAATAAAAAATTAGTGTTTATTTTGACAAGCAAGTTATATTACGCTATGGCGGAAGCAGTTACGATGGTTGCTCCTCCAGATAAATTTAACTTCAGTAACCCATCTGGTTGGTCTCATTGGATAAAACGATATGAATAGTACATGTCGGTGTCCGGTCTTGCTAAAAGATCTGAAAAAGACAAAATAAATTCATTTTTATATTTAATGGGCGAAGAAAGCGAGGATATTTTGACACAATCTCTATCTAAGCCAACAACTTTTGTGCTTATGAAAAACGCATTTGAGGACTATTTTGTTCCACGTAAAAATGTGATCTTTGAAAGGTTTCAATTTAATTCACGTGTTCAACATCCCGGTGAATCGGTAGTTATGAATTTGCCAATCTAAAAAATGAATTAATCAGGGATTGCATTGTTGTTGGCATGACAGATAGAAGTACAAGAGAACGCCTACAATTACAAAGTCAACTTACCTTGGACCAAGCTATTCTAGCGGCGAAACAAGCAGAAATTCAGGTACAGCAAAATAACATTTTACGTAACGAAGCTCAAGTAAATGTTATTAGAGAATCTAGAAGCTCTAAATTTAGGGAGAAAGATAAACCCAAAACAGAGACTTCTAAAAATTGCTCATTTTGCGGCCTTGAATATCATGCACGAGAGACATGTACAGCTAAAAATGGAAAATGTCGCAGATGTTCAAAGAAGGGACATTGGGAAAGGGCCTGCAGAAAACCAGTTATAGGTAAGAAAAAGGAAGTGAGATACATTGATGCGGAATCTGAAGGTAGTGTAGAGGATCAGTTTATAGGTCACATTGAAGTGCTTAATATAACTAGTCACTCTCCATGGGTAGTAGATCTAAAAATTATGGATATTGATATGACAGTACCATTTTTACTAGATATTGGGGCAGATGTAATTTGTATACTCAATAATACGTTGCCTAGTGAGGCATTAACTTCGCTTATGCCATGTAAGTATGTTATATCTGGTCCAGACGGACAACCACTTAAGGTTGTAGGTACAACTAAACTAAGCTTAGGCTATAATAATGTTATAAGTGAGAACATGATATATGTTATGGAAAATCTAAAACTTTCTATATTGGGTCGATCTGGTATTATAAACTTCAGTATTTTAAAATTTCACAATCATAAATTGCATTCTAAAGTAAATTATCTTAAAAATGAAACCTCATTAGTAAATGTTTCTGAAGAATTTCCTAAACTTTTCTGCGAAATAAGTGGATTTAAAGATGACATTGATATTACTATTAAGCCAGATGCAAAACCATTCTTACAAACAACGCCTAGAGAGTTCCATTAGCTCCTTTACCTAAACTTGAAAAGGAGTTAGAGGCTTTTAAAGTTAAATATTATAGCTGTAGATTTTAATACGGAGTGGACCGCTTCTATAGTAGTAGTACCTAAGGGTGAGTCTGTAAGAACATGTGGAGGTTATACAGAACTAAACAAAGCGGTACTTAGAAATCATTACCCCATTCCAAAGGTTGAGTGTTCATTAAATCAACTACGGGGCTAAAAATATTTACAAAATTAGGTGCAAACTCTGGGTTTTAGCAGCTATGACTCGACAAACAGCCGTCCATTTGGAAGGTATTTTTTTAAACGACTACCTTTTGGAATTTCATGTGCACCAGAGTTTTTTTCAGCCAAATTTACGAAACCTTTTTCCGTCATGAAAGGGGTTATAGTACATATTGATGATATTTTGATTTACGCAACAACTAGAAACGAACATGATTCAATATTACGGGAAGTCTTAAAACGTTTAGAAGTGGAAGGGATTACCCTAAATAAAAAAAAATGTCTTATAGGGTTGATAAAATTCAATTTTTAGAGCATGTTATATCGGAAGCGGGGGTGGAAGTAGTGCCTTCTAGAATAGAAGCGATCACTCAATTTCCAGCACCTGTAACGGGCATTTTTTGTAATTTAACATTTTACGCTATACTCAATTAACAAATACCTTTCTGTAACTACTATCTCTATATTTAATATTTATTAACTCCTTAGGCGAATGCATCGTGTAATTAATTATAGATTGCATCGTTCTTCTCTTGCCGTAAATATAAATTTTGTTCCTAATGTGAATATACAAGTCTAGATAAGAGGCGATAAGAAATTGTAATAGAACGAGTTGAATAAACAGATGAGTCAGTGTTCGTTCTTGGTTCCTATACATTAATTACGGGAAAAAACTGTTTCTGTTGCTTTGAAAATAGTGAGAATTAATGCGGTAAGAAGTTGTAATGGAACGAGTTGAATAAACAGATGAGGAGTCGGAGTTTGTTCTTGGTTCCTATACATTAATTACGTGAAAATACTGTTTCTGTTGCTTTGAAAATAGTGAGAATTAATGCGGTAACAATTCTCGTATTATTCCTGAACAAGCGCGGCACGATTTTAGTGGTTTTCTTGTGAAATAAAAGTTGTATTTTAACTGTATAAAGTGTAGTTCTGATTACTTTTGAAGGAAGTATGCTTTTAGATGTAACGTGTTTGATTGACGGACGTGTTTTAACGATGCGCGTTACTCTACTAATTGTTTTTGTTGCTTTTCTGTTGTAAATAAAAGTGATAGAACTTGTTGTGCGTTTTACGGAACATTGACTTACTTTAGTGATACGCGTACTTTACTAATTTGTTGTTTTAGTTGTTTGTCTTGTGAAATAGGAGTCGTAGAACTTGCTAAACTGACCGATTCTTTTTTTAGGATTAATGTGTGTGCGATCTAGTCTAGTGGTCCTTTTGTTATCAGAGTAGTGCATACTTTGGATTATCCAAATACAGTTTTAAGCTTGAGTGCTTCAAAAACAAATGATGATACAGTTGTAGCAGGTTTAGTAGAAAAAGGTTGCTTCTTATAAACAGGTATCTCATTCACTTGTAAAGACAGTGGATACTGTAGTTTCTGAATTTTCTAACCCCAACGAATCTATACTAGATCGTTGTTTGCGCAAATTTTGTTACCATAGGTAGCAAATAAAACACCTCGCGTTACTGCTAGTTTAATGCATTACATCGTGCCTTGAAAGCGTGATTCTAAATTGTTATTACCATTCTTTTTCGATTTATGTTACAAAAGATTTCGAAATTATTGTCTCAGGAAATAGAGCTAACAAGAATTTATCAGTGCTACATAGTTCCATCAGCATGATAATGTCTGCTGCTAACGCCAGTGAAATACATAGGTGTGATTAGTGTAAAGTGTAAGAAATTCCATCAACACCCTCACAGTCCAGGGTGAAGTGCTTCGTTAGCGTAGGACATCGTGAATCTCACACTTCCGTTGCAAGGAAGCGTTGCTGAAGCACTTTTGTAAGTTGAACTATTTCCTACTTGTTATTACTTTAAATATCTATCCGTTGCTTTATTATATCTTTGTCGTTCTGATACCATTTTACAAAAGACTTGCATGATATTTTAAAATATAAGAAAAACAAAGAAAGAAAGAAAGAAAGGTCAATACTACTGAATTACTCATATCAATTGTGTCTTACCTATTTATTTTCTTTTAACATTTTGTCTGATTTATGTTTAATTGGTGTGTGAGGAAACGTTTCTGCTACTCCCCATATGACCTCACTTTGTATTAAAAATTTTTGTACTGCTTTTACCGTTGTTATACTACATAGATTATCCAAACAGTTTTTTTTTACCTTCTACAAAGTACTGAATAATTTAGACTTATCATTGCTGCTATGCTTATTCTTTTCTTTTTTTCAGGTTTGCTTGACTATTTTTCTTGCAGGTATTATCACTAACTCCTTACAACCGCGTACATTGTATGTTGGTCTGCTTTCTACAACCCCCCCTACTCTCCGATTGAGCCGGGTCACTTCTTTAATTTTCTTTGTGTTACGCACTGCCCCGATCAACGTAGCATAAATTTGGCGCCCAACGTGTCTGCCACGAAATACGTAACATTATAAATTTTTGGCGCCCAACGTGGGGGCCACGAAAAAAAACCTAACAAATTTGGCGCCCAACGTGGGGCTATTATCTTCAAATAACCATTCTCTTTAGAAATTAAATTAAATACGCTTCTTTTAAAATTCTAATTCTTTTGTACTTCTACTTGTTTCTATCTATCATTATTACTTTATTTACCTATTCTAATACATTTTTGGTTCTTTCTTATAACATTTTTTATCTTAATTTTTCATCTGTCTCTGTTTATTGTATTTTAATCCTAAACTAAATCTTAATTGTCTTTGCATCTTTTTATGTCATTTTTATTCTCTCACTATGTCTGTTCTTAAGTATTCTTTCTGTGGCTTATTGGTCTTGTGTTTTCTCTGATAAGCTTGTGTCCGAAAACACTGGCGCCCATTTCGTATTCCTATTCATCTTTTTGTAGCTAGCCCATCCCGTGACTTTTTCTTCTGGCTAGTTCCACCATTTGTTCACTATTTGACTATTATAGTCGCTTGCTACATCCATTCCTTGAGGTAGGCTTCAGATCTATTTTCTTTTCCTTTAGGAATTTCGACTTGGTCGCTTTTGTAGGTCTGTTAGCCATACTCTGCTTGAGTAATCGTTTCATACGAATCTGTGTTACCTCAGTTGGAAGTATTCTAAATTGTGTACTAGCTTGCCTTTGCCCTTTTCTTTGTCTTGGTTCTTTCTTTGCTGCACACTTGAGGTTGACAGTTGTGTCGTCTAGTTGGTTTGCTACGAGTTTTCTTCCTCGTTTTTTTCTTTCCTCTTGGTTTCTCCGCGGGAAGCCAAAACTTTTCTTTGAGGTGGAAAACAGAAATGTCCCTTTTGGGGACATCCGTCTTTTGACGTCTTTGAAAGTAGCTGTAACCTTTAATCTTCATTGGGTGTTTACTTAATGCTTTCTTTACCTATTCTATCGTTGTTGGTTACGATAGATGACTTTGTCTTCTTTTGGAAAAATGTTCTTTCTCTTATACTGATGTTGGTCCTTCAAACCGGATAAGATTTTCTTTGTTTGGTTCCTTGGTCTGTCGTTTTTTTCTTTCACCCCGACGTCTTTATTTTGCTAGGGGGGAATTTGTAACGGGCATTTTTTGTAATTTAACATTTTACGCTATACTCAATTAACAAATACCTTTCTGTAACTACTATCTCTATATTTAATATTTTTTAACTCCTTAGGCGAATGCATCGTGTAATTAATTATAGATTGCACCGTTCTTGTCTTGCCGTAAATATAAATTTTGTTCCTTATGTGAATATACAAGTCTAGATAAGAGGCGATAAGAAGTTGTAATAGAACGAGTTGAATAAACAGATAAGTCGGAGTTCGTTCTTGGTTCCTATACATTAATTACGGGAAAAAACTGTTTCTGTTGCTTTGAAAATAGTGAGAATTAATGCGGTAAGAAGTTGTAATGGAACGAGTTCAATAAACAGATGAGGAGTCGGAGTTTGTTCTTGGTTCCAATACATTAATTACGTGAAAATACTGTTTCTGTTGCTTTGAAAATAGTGAGAATTAATGCGGTAACAATTCTCGTATTATTCCGAACAAGCGCGGCACGATTTTAGTGGTTTTCTTGTAAAATAAAAGTTGTATTTTAACTGTATAAAGTGTAGTTCTGACTACTTTTGAAGGAAGTATGCTTTTAGATGTAACGTGTTTGATTGACGGACGTGTTTTAACGATGCGCGTTACTCTACTAATTGTTTTTGTTGCTTTTCTGTTGTAAATAAAAGTGATAGAACTTGTCGTGCGTTTTACGGAACATTGACTTACTTTAGTGATACGCGTACTTTACTAATTTGTTGTTTTAGTTGTTTGTCTTGTGAAATAGGAGTCGTAGAACTTGCTAAACTGACCGATTCTTTTTTTAGGATTAATGTGTGTGCGATCTAGTCTAGTGGTCCTTTTGTTATCAGAGTAGTGCATACTTTGGATTATTCAAATACAGTTTTAAGCTTGAGAGCTTCAAAAACAAATGATGATACAGTTGAAGCAGGTTTAGTAGAAAAAGGTTGCTTCTTATGAACAGGTATCTCATTCACTTGTAAAGACGGTGGATACTGTAGTTTCTGAATTTTCTAACCCCAACGAATCTATACTAGATCGTTGTTTGCGCAAATTTTGTTACCATAGGTAGCAAATAAAACACCTCGCGTTACTGCTAGTTTAATGCATTACATCGTGCCTTGAAAGCGTGATTCTAAATTGTTATTACCATTCTTTTTCGATTTGTGTTACAAAAGATTTCGAAATTATTGTCTCAGGAAATAGAGCTAACAAGAATTTATCAATGCTACATAGTTCCATCAGCATGATAATGTCTGTTGCTAACGCCAGTGAAATACATAGGTCTGATTAGTGTAAAGTGTAGTAATTCCATCAACACCCTCACAGTCCAGGGTGAAGTGCTTCGTTAGCGTAGGACATCGTGAATCTCACACTTCTGTTGCAAGGAAGCGTTGCTGAAGGACTTTTGTAAGTTGAACTATTTCCTACTTGTTATTACTTCAAATATCTATCCGTTGCTTTACCATATCTTTGTCGTTCTGATACCTTTTACAAAAGACTTGCATTATATTTTAAAACATAAGAAAAAAGAAAGAAAGAAAGAAAGAAAGGTCAATACTACTGAATTACTCATATCAATTGTGTCTTACCTATTTATTTTCTTTTAACATTTTGTCTGATTTATGTTTAATTGGTGTGTGAGGAAACGTTTCTGCTACTCCCCAATATTACCTCACTTTGTATTAAAAATTTTTGTACTGCTTTTACCGTTGTTATACTACATAGATTATCCAAACAGTTTTTTTTACCTTCTACAAAGTACTGAATAATTTAGACTTATCATTGCTGCTATGCTTATTTTTTTCTTTTTTTCAGGTTTGCTTGACTATTTTTCTTGCAGGTATTATCACTAACTCCTTACAGCCGCGTACATTGTATGTTGGTCTGCTTTCTACAACCCCCCCTACTCTCCGATTGAGCCGGGTCACTTCTTTAATTTTCTTTGTGTTACGCACTGCCCCGATCAACGTAGCATAAATTTGGCGCCCAACGTGGCTGCCACGAAATACGTAACATTATAAATTTTTGGCGCCCAACGTGGCTGCCACGAAAAAAAACGTAACAAATTTGGCGCCCAACGTGGGGCTATTATCTTCAAATAACCATTCTCTTTAGAAAATAAATTAAATACGCTTCTTTTAAAATTCTAATTCTTTTGTACTTCTACTTGTTTCTATCTATCATTATTACTTTATTTACCTATTCTAATACATTTTTGGTTCTTTCTTACAACATTTTTTATCTTAATTTTTCATCTGTCTCTGTTTATTGTATTTTAATCCTAAACTAAATCTTAATTGTCTTTGCATCTTTTTATGTCATTTTTATTCTCTCACTATGTCTGTTCTTAAGTATTCTTTCTGTGGCTTATTGGTCTTGTGTTTTCTCTGATAAGCTTGTGTCCGAAAATACTGGCGCCCATTTCGTATTCCTATTCATCTTTTTGTAGCTAGCCCATCCCGTGACTTTTTCTTCTGGCTAGTTCCACCATTTGTTCACTATTTGACTATTATAGTCGCTTGCTACATCCATTCCTTGAGGTAGGCTTCAGATCTATTTTCTTTTCCTTTAGGAATTTCGACTTGGTCGCTTTTGTAGGTCTGTTAGCCATACTCTGCTTGAGTAATCGTTTCATACGAATCTGTGTTACCTCAGTTGGAAGTATTCTAAATTGTGTACTAGCTTGCCTTTGTCCTTTTCTTTGTCTTGGTTCTTTCTTTGCTGCACACTTGAGGTTGACAGTTGTGTCGTCTAGTTGGTTTGCTACGAGTTTTCTTCCTCGTTTTATTTCTTTCCTCTTGGTTTCTCCGCGGGAAGCCAAAACTTTTCTTTGAGGTGGAAAACAGAAATGTCCCTTTTGGGGACATCCGTCTTTTGACGTCTTTGAAAGTAGCTATAACCTTTAATCCTCATTGGGTGTTTACTTAATGCTTTCTTTATCCTATTCTGTCGTTGTTGGTTACGATAGATGACTTTGTCTTCTTTTGGAAAAATGTTCTTTCTCTTATACTGATGTTGGTCCGTCGAACCGGATAAAAATTTTTTTGTTTGGTTCCTTGTCTGTCTTTTTTTTTCTTTCACCCCGACGTCTTTATTTTGCTAGGGGAGAATTTGTAACGGGCATTTTTTGTAATTTAACATTTTACGCTATACTCAATTAACAAATACCTTTCTGTAACTACTATCTCTATATTTAATATTTATTAACTCCTTAGGCGAATGCATCGTGTAATTAATTATAGATTGCATCGTTCTTGTCTTGCCGTAAATATAAATTTTGTTCCATATGTGAATATACAAGTCTAGATAAGAGGCGATAAGAAGTTGTAATAGAACGAGTTGAATAAACAGATGAGTCGGAGTTCCTTCTTGGTTCCTATACATTAATTACGGGAAAAAACTGTTTCTGTTGCTTTGAAAATAGTGAGAATTAATGCGGTAAGAAGTTGTAATGGAACGAGTTCAATAAACAGATGAGGAGTCGGAGTTTGTTCTTGGTTCCTATACATTAATTACGTGAAAATACTGTTTCTGTTGCTTTGAAAATAGTGAGAATTAATGCGGTAACAATTCTCGTATTGTTCCTGAACAGCGCGGCACGATTTTAGTGGTTTTCTTGTGAAATAAAAGTTGTATTTTAACTGTATAAAGTGTAGTTCTGATTACTTTTGAAGGAAGTATGCTTTTAGATGTAACGTGTTTGATTGACGGACGTGTTTGACGATGCGCGTTACTCTACTAATTGTTTTTGTTGCTTTTCTGTTGTAAATAGAAGTGATAGAACTTGTCGTGCGTTTTACGGAACATTGACTTACTTTAGTGATACGCGTACTTTACTAATTTGTTGTTTTAGTTGTTTGTCTTGTGAAATAGGAGTCGTAGAACTTGCTAAACTGACCGATTCTTTCTTTAGGATTAATGTGTGTGCGATCTAGTCTAGTGGTCCTTTTGTTATCAGAGTAGTGCATACTTTGGATTATCCAAATACAGTTTTAAGCTTGAGTGCTTCAAAAAAAATTATGATACAGTTGTAGCAGGTTTAGTAGAAAAAGGTTGCTTCTTATAAACAGGTATCTCATTCACTTGTAAAGACAGTGGATACTGTAGTTTCTGAATTTTCTAACCCCAACGAATCTATACTAGATCGTTGTTTGCGCAAATTTTGTTACCATAGGTAGCAAATAAAACACCTCGCGTTACTGCTAGTTTAATGCATTACATCGTGCCTTGAAAGCGTGATTCTAAATTGTTATTACCATTCTTTTTCGATTTGTGTTACAAAAGATTTCGAAATTATTGTCTCAGGAAATAGAGCTAACAAGAATTTATCAATGCTACATAGTTCCATCAGCATGATAATGTCTGCTGCTAACGCCAGTGAAATACATAGGTGTGATTAGTGTAAAGTGTAAGAAATTCTATCAACACCCTCACAGTCCAGGATGAAGTGCTTCGTTAGCGTAGGACATCGTGAATCTCACACTTCCGTTGTAAGGAAGCGTTGCTGAAGGACTTTTGTAAGTTGAACTATTTCCTACTTGTTATTACTTTAAATATCTATCCGTTGCTTTACCATATCTTTGTCGTTCTGATACCTTTTACAAAAGACTTGCATGATATTTTAAAACATAAGAAAAAAAAGAAAGAAAGAAAGAAAGATCAATACTACTGAATTACTCATATCAATTGTGTCTTACCTATTTATTTTCTTTTAACATTTTGTCTGATTTATGTTTAATTGGTGTGTGAGGAAACGTTTCTGCTACTCCCCAATATTACCTCACTTTGTATTAAAAATTTTTGTACTGCTTTTACCGTTGTTATATTATATAGATTATCCAAACAGTTTTTTTTTACCTTTTACAAAGTACTGAATAATTTAGACTTATCATTGCTGCTATGCTTATTCTTTTCTTTTTTTCAGGTTTGCTTGACTATTTTTCTTGCAGGTATTATCACTAATTCCTTACAGCCGCGTACATTGTATGTTGGTCTGCTTTCTACACCCCCGTACTCTCCGATTGAGCCGGGTCACTTCTTTGATTTTTCTTTGTGTTACGCGCG
This sequence comes from Platerodrilus igneus, assembly GCA_036346225.1. Classification (NCBI taxonomy): domain Eukaryota; kingdom Metazoa; phylum Arthropoda; class Insecta; order Coleoptera; family Lycidae; genus Platerodrilus; species Platerodrilus igneus. The sequence goes on from JARFIW010001555.1 coordinate 1,930,366, forward strand.
GCTATGAAACAACGTAACATAAATTCTTGGCGCCCAACGTGGCTGCCACGAAAAAAACGTAACACACCCACTAATAGAAAAGAAGTGCAGCAACTTATGGGGATGGTTAATTTTGCATCTGATTTATTCCAAATAAATTCCAAATCTTATAACCCATTACTAGTCTTTTAAAAAATGATGTAGTTTTTCAATGGGAGGTTGCACAAAAAATTGCATTTCAACAAATAAAAAATCTCTTAATAAAGGCTCCATGTCTTTCATTTTTTGATTATAATAAAAAAATTATAATTAGTACAGATTCCTCTTCCTACGGGATTGGATGTGTGCTAATGCAAGAAGAAAAGGGAGAACGTAAGTTAGTGGCTTACGGGTCAAGAACGTTGACACCTACGGAAATGCGTTATGCGCAGATCGAGAAAGAAGCGTCAGCTTTGGCCTGGGCATGTGAGCATCTTCAAGAATATGTTATAGGTATTCCTATTTTTTGGAAACTGATCATAAACCTCTTTTGCAAATACTACAGTCAAAAAATCTAGACGAGCTCACTCCCAGACTTCAGAGATTTAGAATTCGCCTTATGCACTACGGATTTCAGGTCATACGCCTGGAAAACAGTTGGTAGTGACAGATGCACTATCAAGGAGTCCTTAAAAAATACGCCGCAAAGTGCAGAGTTGTCTTCGTAGATAGAGGCTCATGTTAAATTGGTAGTAAAATCACTACCAATTAAAGATTATTTTTTTAGAGAAAATTATATCAGCACAGTCTGCTGATTTAATTACTCAAAAATTAAAACTGTATTCAATTTCTGGTTGGCCAGAGAGACACATGATACCTCTTGAATTAATTGCTTATTTTCAGTATCGTAATGAGATAAGCGTAGCTGAGGGTATTTTGCTAAAAGGTAGCCGAATTGTTATCCCAGCGAGTTTACAATTGGAGGTTCTGAATTTCATACACACAGGTCATATAGTAAAATGCAGGGAGCGAGCTAAAATTGAAAATCTGATTAGAGCACGCCCCAAGTGTGTCCAAGAAAGGGTTAATATTAAGGAATCATTTTCAAGAGAATATTCTTCTGCCAGACCATGGCAAGTTATTGCTGTAGACTTGTTCAAATGTAAAAGCTGGTTTCTAATAGTAACCGATTATTATTCGCGATTTATAGAAATACTTCCTTTAACAAAATTAACTGAAGATGAAGTTATTATTTGTATGAAAACTATTCTTGCTCGATTTGGAATTCCAGATATTTGTTGCACAGACAACGGTCCACAGTGTCTAAGTGGTTTTAAAACTTTGCTAATAACTATAAACTTCGTCATGTAGCAAGCAGCCCTTACTTTTCACAGTCTAATGGCGCAGTAGAAGCAGCTGTTAAAGTAGCAAAAAACCTAATAAAAAGGATTGAGGACATTAATTGGCCTTAATGGCTTACTGGGCCACTCCATTAGAGTTTGGGTTTAGCCCCGCCGAACTCCTTATGAATAGGAAAATAAAAACGTTATTACCTATATTACCAGAAAAGTTAGAGGAAATTATCGATTCTAAACAGGTTTATTTAAAAACGGAATCTAAAAGAGAAAAGGTGATGAAAGAAAATTATAATGCCAGGCATAGACCCAAAGACATGTGTGAATTAGAGATAGGTACTACTGTATGGGTAACCAATCTTAGAGAGTATGGGTGTATAGAACAGAAATGTACAGAACCACGATCGGATATAGTTAAAACGCAGAAAGGTTTATACAGGCGTAACAGATGGATGCTTATTGAAGCTCCGTTTCAGGAACAGATTAAAATAGATAAACAGTATAAATTAGATTTACAAAATACAGCGAGAACGGACCATGCACAGTGCTACACGATTGTCCCACTGTTACCAATCGTAACATTTATAAAAAAAAGAAACGTTGGCTAGATAAATATACGTACAATAACGAGGACGAATAGTTATACCTGAACAGCGGAAAATACTGGGAACGTTTGCCGTAACTAGATCAGTGGAGGGGGGAGTGGGTCTCACGAAACCATCCCAAAAAAGAAAGATCTGAGATCGAAAATTAATGAGCGCCACCCAATTGACATAACCTGAATTTCCGCGAACCCAATTGGGACGTTCTCCCGTCGAAAAGATACTCAAATATCCTACTATGAAATAATACTTAAATCACACATACAACTACGGAACATACCCAAATAAATACCAGTACACTATCACAATATTTACTAAATTTCTAAACAATCTACAGCATCAATACATATACCTTATTGAATCAAGTTTACGTAAATTATTTACCTATTATTTTATGTATGTGAAATGACGGAATACTTAATATTAATTGTGCACTGTATGTAAAGGGGATATTGGTGCACCGATATCAGTTACACAATGTTCAAATTAGCACAATAAATTATATACAGTGGTGCACTTGTAAATATAAATAAGTGTTGATTGTTATTGATTATTGTAAAATGAATAATTAATTGTGATGGTTCAAATTGTAACTACTGAAATATTTCAGCATAAAATGTACACAAATATCATAAAAAAGTTCATGCATTAACGTTCTTAAATTTGTATTTAATAAACTTATAATAAAGATCATGCATAACGATACCCATCCAATGTCAACTCAGGAGGTTGCAATGACAGAATTACCAACAATTGCCAAGCGTCGCAGAATAACAATTGAACTTGAAGCTTGAAGTTTATGAATATTCGGATTTCACGCTTCACAATTAAAACTCTTAAGTTAAAGACTTAAAGCCTAAAACCTAAAATCTAAAACCCTACAATTTGCAATATTAGTAATCAATATCAACACATAAATTCACCTACCGTACAACGGGCAATGAACTACGATAACATATACATCGATCAGCGGATGATCAATACGAACAGAAACATATGGCACCTAAAACACCTGTATAATAAAATCAATGGATTCGAATGTAACAATTAATTACCTTCAACTTCGATATGTAAATCCTCTTAAATGAGTTTATTGAGCAACCATAACAAAGTATCACCAAATAGATTGCCTCAAACAGTCCTGGAGTCACAAATCCCAAAAATGGTAAACGGCTAAACCGCATAAAGCAACAACCAGGATCGAAGTATCTCGAAAAAGCAGAAAACAAATGTTAACTTGAACTGACAATGCGCTCTAGATATCACCTTAAATTGATTATACATCATATTCGAATCAACCAATAACATTTAAACATTTAAATTACCACGCAAGACCAATGCAACATTTCCTAATTATCCAATCATACTAGTAAATAGAGTTAGATCTACGAAAATTGAATTATAGCCTAGAAATTCGCAAAAATAATACAGAAATGTCGTTACGAGGAATTCACCTGCAACAACAGACGAAAAAAAGTGTTGATGAAAATGATCCGGAGTGTAGTATAGTGCCGGATAATTCTCCCAAAAAGGGATGGTTAAATGAAATTAGCGAATGTGACATACAGCCAGCCATTAATGATCAGAATGCTAAGGCCATTGTATCGGTCAAACCAAAAAGAATTTCAAAAAAACCTGCCTGGACATCTGATTATGCTTTATAAAGATTAGGCATAACCATAGACTTTGTTTTGTAGCCGTTCAAGAATTTTGTAGTTAGCATTGTTAAGTATTGTCTAAAAAGGGAGAATGTTGTGCAAGTAGAGACACTATGGTGGTTGATACCTAACGGAGATGGGAAGAGTGGGCTGTGACGACGGGTGTCAAGTTTTGCTTGTATTGTAATAAAAGGTCTGCTATACCATATATACACTGGTGCTTTCTTTAATATAGATAGTTACAAGGTAATAACACAACAAAAACTAGAATTTCCGTAATGGTAGATGTCACCAATTGCAACTACTACTCTATTCTTCTGCAATTCACAACAACAAAGAACTTACGCGTTCAGCAAGCTTGATGGTTTTGAAAGGAAAAACTGCGCACTGCTCCATATATTGCACTGAACAAAAAATTGATCTAGAATCGAATATGTCTTACATAGGGTTGGCAAAGTCTTTATCTTCGCTAAGGATGGCAGTATGGCGAAAGGGAATTGATGTGGGTCCGAGAGTTACATCATTAATTTACCAGTCAGCATCAGCCTCGCGAAGAAAGAAGCTGGTTACAACATTTTCTAACAATTGTAAGAGAAAGTCCCCTTAAGTTGTCCATTCGTCGTATATACTAGAAACAATATTTTGTTGGATACCCTTACTAATTTTTCAAACTTATCTAAAGAGTTGAAATCTGGTAAAATCTTACGTCCCAACTTTAACGGCAGCGTACTTAGTAAAATTTAAAATCTGCGATGAATGTCTTGCTTCAATACATAAAATTCCTAAATATTAAAGTACTTTTATAGAATACTGCATTTCTGGAGATAAAAAGCCTTGCTTATCATTATGTAATTGAACTAGAGCGAGGGAAAGAGAGACAACATGCTTCGTAATTTTAAGTATTTAATAGGTGATAAGATATCACTGCCAAAAATGCATTTATATATTTCTGTACGACAGCAACAATACGCAATCAATTTTAGTTCCATTACATTCTTTCCTATCGATTTGTATTAAAATAGTAAGTATCTTTATATAATAATTTTCATGTTTATTGGTGTTCGTAGGAAATGGGTATTATACTATGGTTATGTGTGCTAGCACTTATAAGACTTCTTTATCAATATGTAACAAAAAATTTTAATCATTGGAAAAATCAGAATGTGCCATACCTGCCCCCAGCTCCTATATTTGGAAATATTTTTAAAGCTATAATCTTAAAACAATCTTATGGGCAATTGATTAAAAAAATTTATAATTATGCAGAGTCTAAGTGTACTGGATTTTTTATTTTTGGCCAACCGTCCCTCGTAATTCGTGATCCAAACCTCATCAAGCGCATATTAATTCAAGATTTTGAATATTTTGACAGGAGAAGCATGGCTGTAAATAAACGTGATGACGTACTCGGAGCAAAAATACTCTTTAATTTGAGAAATCCAGAATGGAAAGAAGTACGGACAAAATTAACACCGGTATTTACTTCGGGTAAAATTAAAAACATGTTAGATTTAATACTTACAGTTTCAAATAATTTGGAAGATTTTATTCAACAAGAAATTTTAAACACTGATGGAATAATTGATAGTAAAGAACTGAGTCAGAAATACACAACCGATGTCATCTCATCATGCGCTTTCGGAATTAATTCCCACTCCTTTAAATTTCCAAATGCAGAATTTGTTACAGCTGCTCGCAAACAATTTATTTTTACCTTTGGTAGAGCTATTCAATGGGCATGTTATAGTTTCGCTCCATATTTAGTGAAAGTGTTTAAGATGAAGCTTTTGGAACCAACTTCTACGGAATTTCTGCGATCAGTTTTTTGGGAGCAATTGCACCAAAGAGCAGCCTCGAATAAGAAGCGAGGAGATTTAGTAGACATTTTGCTGAAGATGAAAACAGAAATCAATAATCTTGGTAATTATGTTTTTATTTCTAGATTTATAATATATCCCACGTTATTATCCCCTAACTTTACAATGTTTGTGCAAATTATTACAAGCTGGATGAGAAAGACGATGTAGTTTTTACCCTGCTTATCTATAAAGTTTTCAGGTACTTAAGATGAGGAATTACTGATGCTTTCTTATACTAGAGTTAAGATAATTTTATTAAGTACTTTTATCTCTATTTAGATCAAAATAGCTTAATTGTGCTTCCTGTACTCCGTCATTTTGTTTGCAATAGCAATAACTTTTTACGGAGTTACCCAAAAACATATGAAAGAATATCTTTTTTCTTTTTAAAATTATGAAATGAAATAAGTAAAAAGGTTATAGTGTTCCACGCCACCATATTGTTCGTGCTCTGGCTCCCTTATCCAGAATTTTTCACGACCAAATCTTTTCCGTTTTATTGTTCAAGTTGTTTCTTTTGTAAAGCAAAACCGCAAAGTGAAATTTTCCTGAGATTCAATTCTCAAAGAATGTTTGCGCTGGCAGTAACACGTGCAGCTCCTATTCCACACACTTGTCAGACTTGCATCTCATGACTGCAGGATATTTAATTTCCGAAATTGCTTATTTGAAAATACTCATTATATTCCAACTTTTTCTACTCTAGACTAGAGCCTTGCCGAACGTTCATATAGACTTTTGATTATTTTGACACGGCAGCAACATAATCATAGCATACGTACTTGAAGCTTTTGCAATAATCTTAAACGAAAACAAGATGACCCTTGCACTTCGATTATGTGGATTAATGACTGAGATAAAAAGTGTATGTACGATGTAATTAGCTGTGCATTATAAATAATTTAGTAAAGACTTCGTTTTAAAAAGACACTTTTTTTAGGGGTCGCATATATATATATATATATATATATATATATATATATATATATATATATATATATATTTCGATAGAGAATTTTCCCTTTAGCAAGAATATGTTATTCATTTTGTGCGGAAACGACTCTTTAAAAGGTTATGGTTAAAATACTCTCCCATTATAAGTCTATGGGAATTTTGTTTTATTTTATTAATATTGATTATTGGTTAGAAAATAGGTCTAACCTAACCTAACCTTTTTTTTTATTATAGACGGTTGGAAATCTTCTATTACCCTCATGATAGTTTGCCCTTCACCTTACGGTATCCAGACTCCTTACCATGGGGAAGACTCCCGTCGCGATGAAGGTGATCTAGTGCAACGGGTAGTGTTGGGTTTGGATAACCTCCCCCTAGGGTCAAGCCAAGGTCAGACGTAGTCTGCCCATGGATCCTTCAAAAGAAAGTCATCCAGGCCAACTAAAACCCTTCCCTTTCTTCCCGCTAGCGACAAAACTTCCTGGAACCGCCAAAAGCATACCATCAAGAAGTTTGCGGGGGGTTAATCTTGTTGTCTTCGCTGGGCCTCTATCTGTCTCTCATCATTTTCTTTAGTCGAGAGTATTCGGTTTACATATGTTTCGATTAACTTCCAGTGATCTTTACTGTTAATCATTATACTAATAATATTTTCCGAAGTTAGTTGATTACCTAATGCCGTTTCTACTTCCCATCTTTCCTTATGCCATCGGATACACTCAAAGAGTGTATGGTTTGCATCATTCACTTCCGTATTACAATATCAACATCCCCCTGTTTCTTTTTTCTTTATCTTAAAGAGATACTTGCCAAAACACCCGTGACCACTAAAAGCTTGGGCTAAATGGAAGTTAAGCTCTCCATGTTTTCTATACAGCCAGGGTTCTAAATTAAGGATTAGTTTCCAGGTCCATCTCCCTTTTTTAGAATTGTCCCATTCTTGTTGCCACCTTTGGACAAGCACCTTCCTTAGTTTTTCTTTTATTTCATTTTTTGGCCTGTCTGGCTGTTCATTTGAGGTCTTGTAAATTGCAGCTCTCTCCCATACCAGGTGTGTCATTGGAGGTAACCCAGCTATGACCATTAGTGCATTTGTAGATATTGTACGATATGCACATCCCACTCTCGTAGCCATTAACCTCTGGCATCTACTTAACTCTGTTGAGCATTTCTTTACTCCATATAATAAAATTGACTGCATTGCCAAGTAAAGAGTTTTTCTTTTTAAATATTTAGGTCCACCAATATTGAGAAGTATTGCTCCTAGGGCTTTCGTTATAATCTTAGTTTTTCCGATTACCCTATATACGTGAGTAGTGAATGTACGTCCGTAGTCGATGTTGATTCCAAGGTATTTAACTACCTTGTCCGGCTTAAATACAGCGTCATTTACTACAAACTCGATCTCTTTAATCTTTCTACCTAAATTAAAAATGACCGCTTTAGTCTTCTCTGAAGCTATTTCAAGTTTGTTTCACGTCAGCCACTGTACCATCTCATTCAGGCTGTCGTTTGCCAGGGCCATTAATTGTTTATGGTCCTTGGCTGGTACCAGAAGTGCCAAATCATCTGCATAGCATATTATATGTACGCCGTCAGGGACTCTTACGTTCATAATGTCATCATACAATATGTTCCACAGAGTCGGGCCTAGGTCCGAACCCTGTGGAACACCGCCTCCAATATTCCTACAGTTTCCGTTCTCTACAATAATACCTCTGTTACTTAGGTATGCTTCTATAATTTTGACTAAATATTGGGAAATGCCCCTATCTCTAAGTTTTTGGATAATAATCGACCATGATGCAGTATTGAAGGCGTTGCCTACGTCTATAAGAATTAGTCCACACCACCTTCTCCACTGGCATTTGTTCTTTTCTACCATATCCAGCACCGTTTCTACGGCCTGAATGGCAGTTTTTCCCTTCCTAAAACCGAATTGGTTTATGTGTATAATCCCTTTTTGATTCATCTCTTCATGGAGGCGGTTATTGATAAGGAGTTCGTAAACCGTTCCTAATACGTTGATAAGACATATAGGCCAATATTTCCTCTGAGCATTAATATTTTGACTAGGTTTAGGTATTAACACTAGCTTTGCATATTTCCACTCCACAGGGAAAACCATTTGCTCCAAAAACTGGTTGAACTTTTTCCTAAAACCCTCTGTCTTTTTACTCACTATCGCTTTCACTATCTCTGGGATAAGTTTATCAGGGCCCGGTGCTTTGTTCGTTTTAATTTTTGCACATACCGCCTCCATCTCTTCCAGCATAAATGGTTGGGATGGAGGAGTCTATTATGCTTGTCGGATTTACACTTCTCTCAGAATCGAGATTTTCTTCTATAAATAATTCTTGGAAGATCGCTGTCCTTTGATTGCCCGTCAGTTCCAACACTGGTCCATTGCACCTTAGTTGGTTCCGTACAATCTTGTATGCATTCCCAAAAATGTTAACGTTTAAGTTGTTGCATAATTTTTGCCATTTTTCTTTTTTAGGTCTGCAATACAGAACTTTAACCGCTTTTTTGCCGCTTTGTATTCTCTATTACGCAACTCTTTTATCTCCGTGCCGGGTTATGCTCGCTGATACTCTCTACGGGTTTTTCTCGCTTCCTCCATTAGCAGACTTACCACATCACTCCACCAATAAGGGTACTTATTGTTAGTATTCAGCCTTATCCGCGTGGTCGTTTCCCTGTAGACATCGAGCATCTTCTGGCTGATGGTATTAATGTCCATATTAGCTAGATTGTTTATATCACAGCTATTTCTAAACTTTTCTACCAATTTTTTGGGAGCAATCCCTCCCCAAATCCATGAGAGTCTAGGCACGCTTTGGCTTTTCACATTCAGAAGGACAAACAGGTGGTCGCTACCGGATTCCTCCTCCATGACGCGCCATGATGTGTCCCTGACGGCTATTCCCGCTGAGACCATTGTGACGTCGATATATGATTCCCCGTTGTATCTCACTAAGGTTGGTTTTAACCCATCATTCATAACAACCAGTTCTAATGCGTTTGCTAGCTCTAACCTTCATCTTTCGTCTGTTCTTTCCCCTCCCTACCACGATTTTTTTGCATTTAAGTCCCCCATGATGATATACTCATCATGGGTGTTTCGTGCTGCTGCATAGATCTCATTTATGTTGTCCTCAAATTGTTGATTACTGCAGTTGGGACTAATGTAGACGGAAAAGAGGGTAAAACTCTCTGTCTCAATACCGACAAAACAATCTCCCATCATGAGTTTAGTTACCGCTTGCGTCTGCCTACATTTAATGATCATAGCCGTTCTTCTATCGTTGGTAAACATTACTTTATTTGATTTTATCCGTATGTTAGGCTCAGTAACCGCTATAAAGTCACTCTCGTTTTTGGTCGCAACTTCCATTGCCAAATCGTGGGCAGTACGGCTGCGGTTTGCATTAATTTGTAGAAGACTTATTTTATTTGTCTATTTCTTTCCTAAGTGCTATCCATAAATAAAAATAAATAACAAATAACAAATATATGTATATAGTACTTTGCACAAAACGTTCACAGTTAATCTACTATGTGTATATAAATAAACTCTAATAAAACTTTTGGTATCACAATACTTCCTATACCTAGTATTACAGATAATGTCTCATTTTTGTTGGGGAGTGCTTCTCTGTCTCTCTTGGCAGATGCCAAGGCTGCTATAAATGCCGCGCACCCTCCGCCTCCCGTTCTATGATCATCTTAACCGCACAGAACGCAGTGTAATTTACCTGTGCACTACCTAGCCATGTGGCCTTCCATACCACATTTCACACATGCCCTTGATCTGTCTTGCCCTCCACAATTGGTCGCCGTGTGGTTGAAGCCTCAGCATCTATAGCGCTGGGCAACCTCCACGCGTTTCTCAAAATAGCACATCGTTAGCCCTATTCTGATGTTCTCCTTAAGCAATCTATCGGCATCTTTTTTATTGATGGTTAAAGATACGGCCTGCGTTCCTCGAGGTCCACGTTGAAGCTCTCCTAGTTTATAATCCTTCCCTTCTAGGCTCCCTATTTTTTCTTCTATGGCCTGTAACACTTCTTCTCTTTCCGTGGCCATCTCCATTCCCCTGATATTCAGGATATATTTATCGCGTGTGGTACTTAGCTATCTGGCGACAATATTGCTGTCTTTGGCTTTAATGATGCCCCGAATCTTTTGAAGTGCAGCCTCGTTCTTTTTAGTGGTAATGAGCAATTGCCCTTCCCTAGTTGTTCTCACACTTTCAATTTCATCAACCACCTTAGCTGGGAAACTTCCTCCATCCACCAGAACGTTGACTTTCTTTTCAGCGGCAGGCATTTCTTTCTGGGCATAGTCTTATTGATGCCTCTGATCAATTGCTATAAGTCTGACATGGTCGTTGCGCCTCCTGTAGGAGGGCTGCTCTTAGTTTGTTTTCGTCAAGCTTTCGCAGAACCCATCCTGGGATAGCACATGAACTGTTATTTGCTCTCTCTTCTCCAGTCTTCAATGGAAAAGTGATGTAACGATGGTCGCTCATTGTTTCTTCGGTAGTTACCCTCCATTGCTTAGTTTCCGCTGCTATAGCTGATGATGCCATGTAATGTCAATAACCGATTCTAAGAGTCCTCTTACGAAGGTAGGGGTACTCCCTCGGTTTACTGCCGTTTATCTGTTAATCCGTACGGCTGTCTTAGCGTTAAAATCTCCCGCAATTATTTTGCTGCCTTTTCTTTTTCTAACATCATCCGTATTCCTGCCTAGGAATTTGAAAAATTTTTCATCATTTTTATTGGGTGATATATAACAGCTGTATACTACCAACTTTGGGCTACCGAACCTTATCCAAACGAAACCATTTCCTTCTCCCGTTTCCATGATATCTAGGGTCTTATTCTTGATAATGATGGCTGCCGTTTCTATGTCATCTTTGGCCAGTTTTGACTAATTCTATTATTTGGCTCGCTAATAATTAGTACGTCGCTTCCTTAAGCTTTTGCGCTTACTTCCAGGAGATCATGGGCAGTCTTAGCCGTATTAAGATTTATTTGTAAAAATTTAATAATTCCCATGTCAAGTTATTAAATATGCGCACACACAAGTAACCTATTCTAATATCACAGTCCTATCACAGATTATTAATTTGGAGCCTCATATCTCATGTTTTTCCCGGCCTTTCTTGCAGCCGCTAAAGCTTTCCAGAAAGCTTCACATCTGCCTTTACCAGATTGGTGCCCTGTCTGGTTGTAAAGTACGCAGAATTTATCCTCCTTGCATACGCTGGCTCTGTGCCCTTCTCTTCCGGCATCTGAGGCAAGCCTCAGACTCGTCTGTGCCTTTACAGGCTCTAGTAGTATGCCCGTGCTCCCAGCAACGGTAGCATCTGATTACTTCTACCCTCTTTTCTATTTTGCATGGGACCAATCCCACTCTCAATCCCTCTTCTAGTATTTTGCTGGCGTGTTCTCTGTCGATGATTAGAGTAACTGCTTGGGTATCTCTGGCATACGGTCTTACCTGCCCTTGTTTGAACCCTGTCTCGTCGAGACTATCTTTCCTTGCAACGCAGTTAGTATCTCACACCTTTCAGTTGCACAATCTAGGCTTTTAATGTACAGGGTCTCCCATTCAACCCTTCTGCCAGCCTGCCTTGCCTTTATTGTATCATCCTTTGACTTGATGGTTTCCTTGACTTTTTGGATTGCTTGTTCATTCTTATTTAACGTAATCAATACCTTCCTTTGTCGGGTGCTGCGTACTTCTTTTACAGCTTCAGCAGCCTCGCTTCTCAAGAGTCCCGTTCTTAGCTCTTTAAGAAGGGATTTATAATCGCATCTCTTCTTTTCCACTACGAGAGCGTAGGAATCGTTGAGGGGTTGCTTCCCGTCGTTATTCTTGTCCCCTTCTTTTTGCTTTGTCGGAGTGTATATATCTACGGTTGTGCCAGTGTCCTGCAAAGCCCATTCCACCTTTCGGCACAGCGCCGTGGTACTGACGGTTTTAATACGGTGCATTACTACCCGTATATCATCTTTTGCCTCTTTTTGTATTTGCGGCACCGTTTTCAGGACCCCTTCTTCCATCCCATCGTGTGAGGCTTTGTTCGCCTTGTTGCTGTTAGCTACTTCGGCACCTTGAGATCTTATATTGATGGAGTTCTGTAGTACCTCAAAGCTCTCTGCGGTGTGTAGAAGTTCTGGGTATCTTTCTCGGTATTACCTCCGTATGCCTTCACCCATATTTTTATCGTCCAGCTCGACAATCACCACTTTAGTAGCCTTGTTTTCGCCTGGATAGGATTTCCTACTACCACCTTTGTTACTTTAAATAGTGCTTGATCCCAATCTTTCGTCTTTATGTCTTGCCAGGCTTCTCACGTCACTTCTTGTGGTAGCTTCATCACCACAGCACTATTGTTATTACCGGCCCACGCGGTTGTCTGTGTACCCTCTTCTTTTTTGTTTGTTTTTCCTGGTAGATTTAGCTCCTTCAATTTCTTACATTCATTTTCGAGGACCGTTACCCTATTCTTAAGGTCTGCTTGCATGAAGTCTGCCGCAACGTGTTCCTTGACAACCCTTCTTACTAGTTGTAGTGTTTTCTCTATGCCGTCTTTCAGCTTACGATGGACGGATTGTTTTGTGTTTTTTAAAGCAGACATCTGCTCCACTTCCTGTACGAGCATTTTTTAATTATTATTCATACCCGGTTGCGTTTGCACCTGCGTTTTCTTTTTCCTCTTGCGATTTTTCTCTCTTTTATTATTGGAGGAAGGTGTACCGGTCTCTCTCTCAGAGACAGTCAGTAACTCCAACTCCGCCCTTTTCTTCTCCCGCTCGCTCTCTTCCGGCTCGTTCTATTTTCTCTGTATCTAAAGTGTTTGTTTGTTTAGTATACTAATCACTCATGCTGTACGACTCCCTTACTTGGGTGGGCTTCCCGCGCTGGGTATACCCACGGTTTCCCGCAGACGAGTTCCTCGTCTAGTTCGAATATGTCCTGTATAGGAGGAAGAACCATCTCCACAGGACTCAGGTCACTACTTGCCTTTCGGCTTTCAGGCTCCCACGCCTCCGACAGCGTAGGCAGCCCCCCAAGTGCTCGTCATTACAGGGGTCCCAACGGACGCTTGGGATCTCCTTCCGGGCACTTTTTTTCTTCCCTCCGACCTTACACGCCGTGGCGCCCGCGTTTTCGTGTCTTCCTTAGAACTTTGTGTTCCAGTGATATCCAAATCGTATCCGTGTATCGCCAAGTCTTAAGAAATAGAAAGGAAAGGAAAAGGCCCGTCCGGCCTCTGATAACCTAATAGCCAGTTGGGGCCAGAAGAATTAGAGTCGGAGATTAAAGCTGGGTTCCACGCATAGATTGGTACGAGAGAGTACCAAGGGAGCATAATGAAACCAGAAAAAAGCCCTCTTTTTTCCTTCGGGCTTGGGACCGGCTGCAGCAACTACAGATGCATTTGCCAGATACGTGCGTCACTCGCCCCACCGCAGGCGGAGTTCACCTAACCTAACCTAACCCAACCTAACCTACCTAACCTAACCTAACCTAACATAACATAACATAACATAACATAACATAACATAACATAACCTAACCTAACATAACTTAACCTAATATTCGAAAAATTATTTTAAATGGCAACAATATTTATTCACAAGGATGCAGGATACAAATAAGTAATGAAATTAATATGAAATGGAATACTTAACCTCGAAAATCAGTGTATTGAAAGCGAATTGCTTGGAGAGAAGCTTCGAACAGATCGCAGTTCTGCTTATTGTTCCAGTGGCGCCATAGGTATTCGCAGAGATGGTCCGCAAATGCTGCTTTATGCAAATAAGCATGAGTGGGTAGCGACGAAAAACGCGCCACTGATCAGTATAGATGATCGATCCGGGAGCAAAGTGCCGTTCAATCTCAGGGATTAAATCATCTGCGCCGCGCTTATTATCCGGACAAACAACCATCCGAAAATCACTGCTTGCCGCGCAGCACATCCCGAGCACCCAGTGTCCTTCAACTATACCGCCTTTATTGTTTTTACGCATACCATACTTTGACTTATCAATCTGAACAACAATGCCTGGATCACCAATCTGTCCTCTGTCATGCTGTTCAGTTGAAAAACGATCGACAACCATTTCTCTATCGTATTTGTATCTAAAATAAATCAATAAACAAAATTAGATTAAATTAACCAAATGCTAAATAAATTAACCTGGCAGCAATTGTTTCGGAAAACAACAGAGTTTCCGAGTCATTGTCGCTACATTCAAGAGTAACGCATAGATACTCTTTGCTGTGAGCAAATCCATAAAGCAAGCTAAAAATAGAAAGAAAAACAAAAATATTAAATTCTATCAACAGTAAACAATTGATCACTTACCAAATATCATTGTGCGGAGCTAGATGCGAGTTGAAAGACTAACTTTCGGGCATTTCGTTCGGCTGCTAGGGCAGTAAAATGCACCGAGGCCATGTTGGAAAGGGTCAAACTGCATTTTGTTGCGGTGAGAGCGGCATTGTTTACAAGTTGGCAGCAGGTCTTGCGCCAGTGCCCAAGAAACAGTAGCTTCTTTGGTGACCGGAGGCTTGCAACAATTCCAAAACGGAACTGGAGTAGCCATGATCTAAACAATTAACAATTTAATTAATTAATTAAGAAAGTAAACTAAATATAAAAGCAATTCACTTAATAGTTACTCAAAAGAACGCTAACAAAGAAGAACGAAAAGTGTGACCTTTTCCTTCGAAGGCTGAGAACAAACTGACTAAAAACAGACGCCACCGGCTTTTCTTGCTCTAACGCAGTGCAATCTGTTGTTTAAAGTATTTCTGATTGAAAATTTGAATATTAAAAAAATTCCCATAGACTTATAATGGGACAGTTTTTTAAGCATAACTTTTTAAGGGGTCGTTTCCGAACAAAATGAATAACATAGTCGCGCTCAAGGGGAAAATTCCCTATCAAAATAGATATATACGACCCCTAAAAAAATGTGTCTTTCTAAAACGAACTCCAGCCATAATTTATCTAACTTCTGTATCTTATTTAATAGTGCAATATAGGATAGTTTATCATGATCCTGAAACTACAAAACATTTAACTTTACACTTTAGTAAAGGTTAAAACTGCTGCGTGCATTGCGCATGAGTTAGTCCTCATACCGTAGCGGGGGGTGTTTGCGGTAACGTACACTTCTCCCGTTAATTTGTGGTAAACCCTTCGCATACTTTCAAAGAATTTTTGCAGCGTTTGTATTTGGTATTCAACAAACATAGTTGAAGAATTGACAGTTTTTAACGCAAAAAAACATCCAAAACTATATCTTTTTCAAAGTTTTTAACAATTTTTAAATTCTAATGAACCCTAGATTTTTCTTTTCTTTTTGTTACGTGTAGACAGGGCGTAACATTAATATTCTGATTTACCCTGAAGGGGTGGATGAACATCGTAGCAGTTTTGAAGCTGCGCAGACTAACTACAGTAGTATAGGAGAGGTTCCTTAAAATAATACAACTATAGGAATAAAAGAAATTCGTTATGACATTCACTTACCTTGAGAGTTTTTCTTTCTCCTTTGCCTAGTCATAATTGAGAGAGCTCCAAACCACCGGTTTAAGCAAACCTTCGCTTTAATCTTTTTGTCCAACTCGAAAGGTGGTTGTTCCAAATAGGTCGCCTTTGCCCTACTCTTTCTGACCTCTTCCGTTAATTAATAAAATATTCCTTTTAATTAAAAAAAACGTTTTTACAGCTGCTATAACCGAGGTTATTGGGTTGTCTCTTAAAAAAACTCCATAAAGCAATGACACAACCTATATTTTCAATATATTATTATAAAGAAGCATATTAAAATGTTTAAAATTTGTAAATACGCTTTACATTAGTGAAATTAATGACAATTTTATGCACATCCTCTCCTGAATTTAGCATTGAAAATTATTAATAAGTATGAAAACAAAACTTTGGTTAAAAGTGTTTATTGTTTGAAAATTTCCTTTGTATAAGTGAGATTGATGAACATCTTCTGCACATCGTTTCATTCATTCAACATCAAAAGTTTTTAATGGAATAAACGCATTTACTTAATCTGCAAATTACCCTAATGTAGAAAAAGTCACGCAAATTAGAAAAATTATGGGAAGGCTTAAATTCTTATTATAAATGCATTACTTTTAAATGGTTATGTAGGCTAGTTAATCTTCGTCGTAAACAACCAGTACTTGCAAAAGATAGCGGCGATACCAAATTTAATTTGCTATTTACACTTGGTGATTACGAATTTATAGAAAACAGATATTATGTACATATGATAATGATGTCGAGCTTACGAGAACCAAAACATTCAACAAATCAAATCTATGTTTGAAAATGCATGTCTCTCGTTGCACATAGTATAAGTACCTTGATCCGAGTTTAGCATGAGACGTGAATTGAAAATTTTCTAGAAGAAATGGCTGCGTGATTGAATTCAACATTACAAATAACAGTAGATTTATTTAGAAAGAAAATTATTGCGTATTCAGTGAACCAGTGAGCTTCTAAAATAAATAAAGTGCTACTATTGAGTAACAATAAAAATATTTTATATTAAAATGTGCAATTGAAGTGTAGTTTGACTTAGCTGCTTGAAAATCGTACGTAAATTTGGATGTCTGAATTATTTTTGCAATGGGGTTGTTCTAGGGCTTTAACTAAGTTTCTGGTAGGCCCCTAAAAACAATTCTGAGTACATTCCAAGTGCCCCCCTCCAGTAGCACTCTAAGTAAGACTCCAATTTGAATTTCAATTAATACTCTAAGTACCGCACTAAATACCATCATTTCAATTGAAAATTTTAATTAGAAATGCAAAGATAGCTTTGATTATTAATACTTTTCTAGTTTCACTGTATTAGTTCTAACTTTACTGAGAATATTAGTTATAACCTAATTGGTTTGTCACTGCTGAAATACAATTTGATACTAACTGGGTTTTGGGATTTAAACAGGTACACGTTCATAGCTGTTAAATTTTTTTCAGCCGGCATCGTTTTTTACCCATGTAAAATACAAAATTAAGTTTTCTATCGTAATCTGACCTTTGCATCAAGCAAGCGCCATATCCAAACAGTTCTTTTAACTTACCAAAAGCGAAACTCTGATTTTTTTCGAAATAAGAAATTTGACTTTGTCTTAACAAGTCACTCAAGGATTTTGCTATGATAGCATACGACAGTGTAAATTTTCTAAAATAAGTCTGTTATGCCAAGAAACCATTCTAAACGGACCTGCACCTTGAAGAAGTTCTAACATACTAGAACGGGTAGAATGGCTTGTGTGTTTAAAGAGCCGAATTAGTGGAGTTTTTAGTGAGGAACCAGACTAAGACAAGTCCACAAAAAAAGAGCAGCAGTTTTTTCGGTATTTAGAGTGGCAAAGATCATAGGGGTCGGTTTGGCGTTCTAAGACACACTACTGCGATGTGAAAGGTAACAAGAAACCACCACATTACCTCCCAAGTACACAGCGTACTTAAATTGTTATTAATGATGATGGCATCCTCTGGGGTAAAAATCCCTTAGTTAAAATAGTCCCCCATTTGGATCTCCGAGAGGAACTACTTTGGGGAATGTGATCCGAAAATATAAAAAGAGTCCTGAAAATTCTGCATGTCGGAGCGTGGAATGTGAGAAGTATGATAGGTAAGCTAGAAAACTTGAAAGTTGAAATGGATAGGTTAGCACTAGACATAGTTGGGATCAGCGACGTTCGCTGGCCAGAGGTGGGGGATTTTTGGAGTGGAGACTTTAGTGTAATTCATACAGGATCAGAGGAAGGAAATGCGGGTGTGGGGATAGTTATGCGAAAAAAGATAGGAGAACGTGTAGAAAACTACTTACAAAAGAACAAAAGAATACTCACGGTTAGATTAGAATCTAAACCAGTAAATACAGTAATAATACAAGTATACATGCTCACCTTTAGCTACAATGAGGAAGAGGTAGAAGCAATTTACAAAGATATCGAAGACATACTAAGATACGTAAAAGGACATGAAAATATAATGATTACGGGGGATTTTAATGAGGGGTAGGTGAGGGTAGAGAAGGAGTGGTAGCAGGTGCATTTGGTTTAGGCACTAGAAATAACAGGGGAAATAGGCTGGTAGAATTTTGCGACAAGAACAATTTAACCATCACAAACACATTAGTTCAACATCATACTAGAAGACAATACATGTGGAAGATGCCAGGAGTATAGAAAGATATCAAATCGATTACATTCTTGTTAGAAACCGGCTTAGGAATTACGTAAAAGACTGTAAAAGCTACCCAGAAGCAGTTATAGACACTGGTCACAACATCGTAATTATGAAGACCGCTTTTAAATTTAAAAATCTGATAAAGAAGAGCAGAAAAAGGCACTTTGGCTTAGAGAAACTAAAGATAAAGGTATCCACAAAAGATTGGAAAAAAGTCGAATTACTGAAAAATATCGTTTACTAAGAAAGCAAACACAGAATGGATTAACATTAAATCCAGCTTGGACATGGCAGCAGAGATATTCTAAGGTATACACAAAAAGAAAATAAGAAACTATGGATAACAAAAGATATCCTGAATCTAATAGAAGAAAGACGAAAATACAAAAATAGATCAATGAAACAGGAAAACAGATACAAAACCATAAAATGGGAAATTATTCTCAAATGCAAGAAAGCTAAAGAACAATAGAATGATGATAAGTGCAAAGAGGTAAAACTAAGGTGGAAATAAGAAAGGTAGATAAAGCATACAAACTAATTAGAATGAATTTTATGGATAAAAAACCGTATAGCAAAAATATAAGGGACTCGGGAGGGAAGATCATTATAGAAAATATGGAGAAAGTGGGTAGATGGTAAGAATATATAGGGAATGTATATGCAGAAGATAAATTAACATAATTAGAACAAGAATCAGAAATTGAAACGGATGACTTGGGGTATTCTATACTTAGCGGTGAGTTTGAATTAGCATTAAAAGGTCTGAAAAATGGTAAAGCACCGGGTATAGATAGGGTGCAAACAGATACTCTAAAAGCCGCTTCACAAGCAGTAACAGAACGTCTCTTCCAACTTGCAAGCTATATGTATGAGAGACAGGCGAAATACCCAAAGATTTCAAAGGTAACATCATAGTCACTATACCATAAAAGAGAAGCTCGGATAGATGTAAAAATTTTCGAACAGAAAGTTTGACAGCACATGTGTCAAAAATGTTAACTAGAATTGTACAAAGACGAATGGAAGAACAAACTAAAGAAATACTGGAAGAAGATCAATTTGGGTTTAGGCAAAGCAGGGGAACACGGGAGACTATTTTAGCTCTGAGGGTAATAATAGAAAAAACAATAGAAAAAAGGAGAGTGTGTATATAAGGTTTGTAGATCAGGAAAAAGCATTCGACAACGTAAAATGGAAAACATTTCCGAAATACTCAAAAAGATTGGAATGAGATTTAGGGATAGACGAATAGTACATAGCTTATACAAAGAGCAAACAGCAGTAATAGAATTAAAGCAGGAACGTAGAGAAATAAATATTAGAAAAGGGGTGAGGCAGGGAAGTGCCCTAATTTTTAACTTGTACATCGAAGTGGCAATGAATACTGCCAAATGCAAAAAGGCATATGGAATTATTATGCAAGGACAAAAGATTAATATGCTTAGATTTTCAGATGATGTTGCAGTATTAGCATCTAGCAAGGAAGAGTTGAAGCTGTTCTTAATGAAATGGAAACAGTTCTAACAGAGAGATACGGCATGAAAATTAACAAAAATTAATTAGTTTTTTCTTCAACACAGACCAGGTGAAATAGACTTTTCTGATTGAATGTACAGCTTTGCTAAACCTTTTAAGGACTTTTTTGCAAACACCAACTTCTGTAGGGAATTCCATACCGTTATGGCCACAATTTCCTCAAAATCTGGTATCTGTTTCGTAACTGGATAATCATTCTTTCCATCAAAAACTCTAATACTATCTTTTACATCGCAAAAAAAAACAGACAAATTTTGTGATCTTCACCGAAAGGTACCTAAGTTTCCTTGAACGTTGCTCCCTTTGACTTGTTCGTCATCTTCTACGTAAACGTAGATTTTCATATCTGTATTCGCTTTTGCTATATTTCTCGTCGTCTTTATCGTCTAGTTTTTTCTCCGTATTAAAATGAGTTGAAAAGAAACAAATGCGATCCGCCAATTCGTCTTTGCTTCCGAAAAAGTTCGATTCTAGTACGTGGCAGACGGCTATAAAATTCACCATATCCATACGCAAGTTATTTTCTTTAATTTTCTGTTCATAATCCTTAGAATCCAGGTCGAATTCGAGACCTGAAAAACCACGAAGAGCCTTTTTAGTTTTTCTACTTTTGCCTTCATTGCCAAATAGTATGACGTGCAACGTCTTGACTATTTTTAAACTTTTATTGATAATGTTATAACTAATTCTGGGATTGCTATTTAACGTTCTTTTTACGGTCGACATTGGGATCAATCTTTATAAAAAAATAAAATCGACTATGTATACCACCCAGATAAATAAGAGGTATAGAATTTAAATGTACCCAAAACGTCAAAAAGTTGTACGTAACTAAACCAGCACAGCTTAACTCAAATAGCGCAAGTAAAATTAAGGAACCTTTATTGAATTTAAACTTTAAATAATGTTGATCAAAATTGTCAATCAAATGCACCCTTAATTACCAATAACCTGAAAGAATTGCATGCACGTTTACATAATAATTTGTATAAAAATATTCAGAAAATAACTCGCATAAAATAAACTTATTTCAAAAATAGTTCAATGAATTAAAAATCAAAGTCCTTCTGGGGTCAACACCTTTGCTGTTTTCTAGTATCTCCAGCTGCGATGGTTTGTTTACAATTACTGTAAGTTCATGTCTTTTCTCGTCCGCTGATATATACGTATACGTTCACCTTGTATTCCAGCATACAATCTGTCTTCGCACCGTCGTTTTGAAAGTTTCCAATTGTCACTGCAGACCTGAAGTTTACCTGAGATTACGTATAATCACAGATCGCCTCGTTCATACCCTAGTACTAGTAACGTTTGCTTCCACTTCACCAAACGACAGTAATACCGATCGAAGAAACCAGTTAAGTTTAATTCCTGTTATTTGAATAATGCACGTTGTTTAGTAATAAATTTATCGACTACTAACGGATCAGCTACGTTTAAATTCGTTTTAGGAGGGGCATTAAAAATTATCCATAGTAGTTTCTAAATAGTTTGATTTATATAAGGGTGGATATATGAATGGAATATAAATTAGAAAGAGAGATTTTTAAGGGCCCTATTTTAGTTTAAGCGAGTAATTAGTAGTTAGGAATTTTGATCCTAAAACTTAAGCTATTCGGGCAATATTGGAAACTATCTTTAGATTGAAATATTTGTACGTACTGTTTTTGCGAACATTGCTTGTTAGAGAAATATGTTTGTGGATGAAGCGACTGTTATGTTAAAGATTGTTTGCTAATGAATATTTGATGTCATAATAAATTTGACGTTTGTTTCTCGTCGTTACATTTAAACTGAGCTAGGAAGGTAGTTCAGGCATCTTCAAGTTATGACTCTCAGCACCCTTATTAACGCCCAACATAGCAGCTCATTCTAATTTATTATGCTACATACCACACTACATTTGATTTCCCAATGTTCCACCCGAAGGTGCTACATTAGCCGAGAAACGAGTTTCTTTTAATCTGGAAAGTTTTGTATTTTGCCGAACTCTTACTGTTCCAAGCAAGGTAGGGATTTTTAACGTGCGTGACAATACTCCTACACGGGACCTCCATTTAACCTCTCATTCGAACGAGGGCGCATTTGTGTGAAAAATGCTCGCCTAATATTTTTCAAGCGAACCGGGTCGAAATTTGAACCCGGTATCTTGAGCATAGTAGTCATACGCATACCAACTGCGCCATGTAGCCGCCGCAACAAACCACAGCAATATTTATATGTAGTTGACCTTCCAAATAATAAACTACTTGTTAAGTTCTTGGGATTTTTATGGTCGTTATACTAAATCTCAGAGCATTTAAAATTTATTTATCAATCTTTACATCAGTCCAAACGTTTCACCAATGTGCTGTCACCTTTTTCAATTCTACCTGAAATATTCAATTTTATGTTTTAAAGCATTACGCATTTGATTAATAGTAATTAGTAGGTATTTCTCTTACCTTGCAATGAAATTTATTAGTAAAAGGAACGCCTACTAATTACTATCAAACGAATATGTAACGCGAGATAGGTTTTGGGCCACTTGGAGCGGCTTTTTAGAAAGGATTCTTCCAAAAAATTCTTCTATCAATTACAATATTAATTTTTAATTTCAGGTACGTTATATGCAGTAACGTATTGAGATCAAATATATTCTAAGTTGATATTCACTTTAAATTAACTAAAATTAGGGTGAGTATCTGAACGACCAACAATGTTAAAATTGTGAAGCTCTAGACTGACTGGCCTTCTTGGGCTCTCAAAAGTATTTATGATATCCCTGCCCCTCACATTGCTTATAGGAACTGCAGATCTCATGTCTGCTATTTCTTTATTTAATAGAAAGTATTACTTCTTAGTAATCTTAATTCTAACAATAAGTTTCTTATAATCTATTGTTGCCTGCACCTGCAGTGTCATGTTACGTCTGGAATACAAAGTATTCACTTCCGTTATCATGTCTAGTTTATGAACTTCCATTAACCTTTTGTAATATGTCCTTCAATTATAAATTGTAATAATCTAACTTAAGATTTAATAATTCCATTTGATTACATATATATCCTAATTTGGGGGATATGTAACTCGCGTTAAAGCGTAGAAAGTAATATTTTCAGTGTACTATTGAAAAAAGTGGGAATATGTCGTAGAAACGTCTAGACCGATATAAAGATTGGCAAATAATTATAGATGCTCTGAGAATAGTTTTAGTATAATAACCTTAAAACAATTACCTAATACGTATATTTAATAGTTGGCTTACAGCCGTAATTTTGAGCGTCGTGTTTTCTGTATATCTGATATAACTCAAAAACTTGACACTCGGCTTCACTGCGACTCACGGTAGTGTAACTGGTAAATACTTCAACTGCGATAGCTGAAAATACAGGCTCAAATCCTGTCTGGAACCTTATATTTTCCATATTTCAATTTGTAACGGTATTTCGTGCTGACAAAAATGAACGTAGCACAGTAAATAGTAGAAAATCGCCTACACCAAATACCGCAACAAAACACACAGACAAAATCGAACTCCAAAAAAATTAGAGTACGGGCTAGCTCAAAAACGTCGTAGAGTAGGGTGGGTAACTTAGAAAGAAAAGAATTGGAAAACTCAGTAACAAAAAAATTATATTACGAACATGTAGGAAAAGATACAGCCCTAAAAACATATTTACAAACGTCGAAATGCATTTACGTAATCGTTCGTTGCAACGTGATGTACAAAAAGCGTCAGTATAAGCCTACACATTTAAAAATATCATGAATAAAATCTTAGTATCTAAATATAAGCATGGGTACAATAGGTCGCATCTCGTAACCTTAACATTCTTAAACAGCTAGTTGTTGACGTTTACGTTAATTTTTACAGTAAAAAGCAAACAGTAGAAAAGCGCTATAACCGCAGTAAAATTTTAAATAGCAAGTTATAAAAATAAGTATATAATGGCGCCTGTTGTGCGTTAACGTCGGTCTGCAATTCATTGCGAAATCAATCAAAAAGAAGTGTCTTTCTTCCAAAACAACAACACAAAATAAAGCAAACAGAAAAATGCATTGCGTCTCTAGCTATCTTCTTTTTTGTACCATCTCAGGAAATGCGGCTGGGAGCTGGAAAAACTTAACTATACTGTACTAGCACAAACGCATTTAAAGGCGCGACTTTACAACACTCAAAGTACGTTGTATAACAGAAGTATCGTACAAGTAGAACGAAATAAGTAAGAGAGTGAAGTCGAGTAAATAAGAGAGCGAAGAGGAATAAATAACAGGGCCTTTTCAAAGTTAGATTTGTATTTATACCGCTTTGATACCATGAAAGGAAAACATAAAACCATTCCCACCGATATTGGTGTAGAATACTCTGAGAAGACAAATCAAGTTCATTACATAATTACATAGTTAATTACATAAGGTAAGTTGATAAATACTAACGTATTATAGTTAATAAGATGAAATGATAGCTTAAACTTTTTTGCAAAGCCCAAATGATTATTTCAAACCCAGCTAGTAATTGAAAAATATCTTTAACTGACATAAGTCAAAAATTTGACACTGTCAGATATGATTGGCAAAAATGTCTAACGTAATTGAAAGTTAGGTTTATGTATAGTTGTATTTTCCAATTGCCGTGATCGGTCTCGGTGGCGTAATTGAAAAACGCATGGTTCGCGAAAGACCAAGATACAGGTTCAAGTCCTGTCCGGGACTTGCGTGCGTATGTGCTTGCGTGCGTGCGTGCTTGCATGAGTGTGTGCGTACGTACGTGCGTGTGTGCATACGTGCATGCGTCTGTGAGTGCGGGTTTTTTTTATGTTGTAGAGCAAATTATGCATGTTTTTGTTTTTATTTTCAGATAGAGACGATTTGGTTGCTCAAGCTATAATGTTCTTTTTGGCCGGATTTGAAACCTCTGGTAATACAATTTTATTTGTACAATATGAAATGGCAGCAAATAAGGATGTTCAAAAGCGATTAAGAGATGATATTAAAAATACACTGAAAGTACATGGAGAGATATCGTATGACGCCATCAAGGATATGAAATATTTGCATAACGTGGTAAAGGGTAATAACAAATTTTTGTAATATAGAATAATGTTTTTCTGAATGAGCAGGTGAATTAACCAAAAATCTTTGTGTGCCTCTGAATTCAACAAAAATATTTTATATATGTATTGCCATGAAACGTTTGTTGAACCAGCATATGGAAGTCTGCAAAAGAATCAGAGCTACCCGAATTGCAGCTGTTGCAAGTATTTGACGGTAGCGTTAAACGAAATAAATAAATGCATATAATATTAAATTTAGGTATTTGTTCAAGCTATTCTAGCTTGTTAGTATTTGTCTCATTATAATTAAGATATTTTCCCGCGCAAGTATTAGCACTGACTTTCAACGAAAAATCTCTGATTTAGATGACACAAGGAATAGCTTTTGGAAAAGACCAAAAACTGATACCATCCGCTGAAGATAATTGGTCAATAAAAAATACTCTCCATCCCTAAAATGTTAAAAATAAAGATAAGTTGAACAAAATCAGACGCGCGTTCTTAAGGATCAATCAGTTTTAGTAATTATTATTTAAGGAGATACAATTTAGTTCCCGACCCTTACCGAAAATTCTATGTAAATATATTTGGAAACTAACTTTTTCATTATTCGAAAGAGTTTTGTGAAAGTGCCGTTTTATTTTATGCAATTGAGTAATAATTTATATACAGCTTTAACTTGAATTAGTATTGGTTAGGGTTATAAATCTATTTTTGTTCGGTCTGGATAGGTTTTTAATTATTCTATCTCTTATAACTAAGGGTTAAATATAGGGCTAAAAATTCCAAAGGTGAGGCTAACCTATATTATAAAATAAAATGTTTGTTTATTAATCCATAGTTGAAGTATTTTTGTGGCAATAATTAATATATTACAGGAAAAACCGTTTTATAGCAATTGAAAATGAAAATCATAAGTTTCAACAATCACCACCAACACAGATTAACTAGATTCTAACCCTAATTTTCCCAATTTGCGTATATCTATAGAAGTACATCTAAAATTTGTTTAATTATCCAGACAATTTGAGTGTCTTTATAAATTACTATGAGCACAATTAAGATGCAAAGTTTTAATGAAATCGGCTCTATATTTAGCGTGCACTACGAAAAAATATAAGCAGACAAGGAATTAAAGCTATTAACACTTGTATTCTTTTTAAAAACGCCTTATTATACAATATTACAGTCTGTCCACATACTATAATATTATTGACGTTGGTGTATAGAATAATCACAAGTAAGGTTTAATATTACGCAATATATAACGCTCTAATATTATGAGCCATACTTCTAACGATTTCTAATAATCTGCTTTAACGTACGTTTTTTTATCGTCGGATAAACCAAACGAAACGTATCAAAGTCAATCGTGTTCAAGTATCAGACGAGTTAAGGTGGGATTCCTTATCTTGAAGCACGACTGGCGAATTGCTTTATTGCAGATAGGATGAACGTCCTACAGATAATCTAGCCATCTGTTATAATTAATGGTTCGTATAAAATAAATACAAGATTTCAGTTTAATACCTTTTTTAGATCGCATATAAGACACAAAATATTTAAAAATAGCCTTGTCGTTGTTTAATATTATTAAAGTTTTACATAATTCAAGGATTAACATCTTTAGAAGGTTAACACCTTTACACGTAATATCATCATGGTTTTATACTACTAAAGTTTTACATAATCTATAAATTAATTACATAACGGTTTTACCTAATTAAGCATCAGATAGTTGTTATTTTGAAGGAGATTTCAGATCTTGTGTTTTATTTTTATGAAGTTCATCCCGAAGCCTTGAAGTTCGTGGAATACGCGGATTTTACCTATCTCCAGTTTGTTAGAAAAAGGTTTCATTAATCGACGACTAAGTTGAAGCTGCTATTTTGTTTAATTGTCGAACTGTAAATACTGCAAATCGTCTTGGAATCACTAGAAATTTCCTGTGCTTATACATTTATTTTTAAGGATTTTATAACATTCGTAATGTATGTTTATTTAAAATGGAGTACAACAAGAACTATCATAAAAACTTTATTAAAAGTAATGAAGTTTTAGTGTTTGTTTCTAGAGAGCAACCAACTCACAACTTTTATTTCCTTATGTTGAAAATTTTATTTTTACAAATAAATATTAGAATATCTTGCTGTAGATATTTAAGGCAACTTTGTACTAGTTTAATTTTTTACATTAGGACGTATCTTGGTAATTAAAATTTGAAGTAAAAATTTTGTATTAAAAACTCACATGTAAATTTGTAAGGAAGACAGATTTGACTTTCACATTTGAATCAATGTTAATTCCGTTAATAACTTAAAGATCCAAGATTTGGTCATAAATTTAAAAGAGGCCATTAAATATTTTACTCTTTACCTAGTAATGTATAGATTATTCTTTTTACTAAACTATAAACTTTTAATACCTCAGGCTTATTATAAATTTATATATGAAGTTTATATATGATTTTGAGCTTCAAAATTTTTGTTTAAACATAGGGTGAACTTAGATTCGATTTAACTTAGTAATATTCAACAGAAATTTTATAAGAACTTCAAACAAAGAGATTTCTTTATGCACACACTATAGACATGCTTTTTATAATTTTTTGTTTTGTTCAATAATGAAATTTATTTAACAGATAATATATGTTTCTATGTGAGAATACATATTGAGGTGATCTTGATGTACATGGGTGTCGATAAAATTTTGAAACCTTCAGAGGTTTATTTAAATATTATTGTCTATTTCATTACAATTTTGAGACGCAAACTGCTATCTTCATTTGCATTATAATAACTTGTTTTTATTTCAGGCTTACCCTGTTCATAGTCGATCTTTTGTTATTGGGGATATTTACTTTAAGGTTTCTACACCACCCATAGGATCATAATAATTAGTATTTAAATGCGTGTCGTGGTGCTTAACTTTAATTTTTTTATATCTTAATTTTATAATAAACCTCCCTGTTCATCGCTCTAAAGCTGAATTAAAGTTTAGAGTTAGCAAATAGACATTTGTCATCTTGGACACGGGCAAAAGTTGTTACACACTCACATTTTAGTTAACAGGCAGGGTTCAACGAACCTTTTATGAAGCAAGACAACTCCTGGTGTAAAGCAGTAATTCCTTAATCCAACAGAATATTGGTGAAAGCTTTTACTGACTTAAATCACTTTCATTTAGTTACCGTAAATTATTTATTTCCACACTTTAAAACGCGTTTGGAAAGCTTTTCCTAACAAACTTGTTTAATGAAAAATACCGCACCTTCGATTGCACCTGGCATTGGTCAAATTGGTTGATAGTCGATTCTTAATTGCTAGAAGAGTACTATTGATCAACAGTGTTTTAAATCCTTTTATTGTTATTAATCGATGGTATATATATATATATATATATATATATATATATTGCTGTGTTTCCCTGTATTAGAATCGAGCCTCACGAATTGGGCGTCAAGAATGCTGTGAAACCTACAAAAAGCTATTAATTTAACTGGTCCGTTGACTTTCTTCTGTTACTCGCCTCTTTACTCTTTTCCGCCTCGGCTGCTCACCTAGTTAAACCTTCATCCTCATTCATAAAAAAAAAAACACATTCCTACCACAAACACCAACGTTAACTCTATTTACATCAATATTCACAATACATTAAAATTTCAAAATTAAAATTCAGCATAAATTTTAATATCAGAAAATTTCAAGATTAAATTTGTTATCATTTTAATGTGCATCCAGAATTAAAGTCCTTGTAGGATGCCTACTAATTAATATAACAATATATGCAGACCTGAGTCTGAGTACAAAGGGAGCATCTACCACCCCTTTACGTTAATTAACCAGGTTCATCACCTTAAAATTAAAAATTTGCTGTTAGTACAATTTCACTACTGTCCATTTTAAATAAACAAATTATAAAGT
This sequence comes from Platerodrilus igneus, assembly GCA_036346225.1. Lineage (NCBI taxonomy): Eukaryota > Metazoa > Arthropoda > Insecta > Coleoptera > Lycidae > Platerodrilus > Platerodrilus igneus. Next base: position 1,959,500 of record JARFIW010001555.1, read on the forward strand.
TATTCAACACACACCAAAACATCAAAGTTCGAACAAAATAGTATAATTTACCTGAAGGTTACTGCACTCGTAGCTTCAATGTACATCGTCCCTTTGTTAATCACACCATTCCAACTGGGTTATATTTACGGCTTCTGATTCTCAACGCTTTTAAAATTTTCTCCATCACCATTCATCTAAAGTTGTTTCAGGGCTTTTTCGGAACTCATCTGTGTATATCTGAACCTTGTTTTGTGGATCCAGACACCCCCGAAAAATAACAAAGAAATTCATACTTCTTTCACCAATATACGCCAAAACTGCCTACTTTTGTGTATTCATTTGTCGTTGCAAATTAGACTAATTGGTACAGTGATATTAGACTTTATTACCTTGTATCTTCTTTTCTAAGTGCACTAAAGTACATTCATTGTAGCACGTAAAGAACAAACTGTTTTAAATCACCAAAATATACGAGCAAACTTTAAATTATTCTATCAAACTCGGAAAACTAAAAGCACTGTTTAACGCATTGAATCAAGTCGTAGATCTAAGAGAGCTTGTTCATATTAACCTGGGTATATATAGAGGTTAGCCTGTCTGTCGGTCTAGTCCCCAAAACGGACAATTCTAAAGAATTTCGCATGCTAGGTTCCCATTCCGCAGCCCGGCATGCGATTTTTACGAAATTTGCACTCGCACCAGTTAAATCTCAGAAATTTCGACACGGCTCGCAACGCTTGGAAATAACTAATTGAATTTTATACAGAAATGTTATTTTACCTCTCAATTTTGCCTTTTATTTTCACCCAATCGCAACCCCGTGACGTTGCTCCACTCACGCCTTTACTATATGTGTCTCGGTCTTGCGCATATTATCTGTCTCTATCTACCCTGTTCTTATTGGTGCAAATTGATATTCTTTATTATCGATTATTTCAGTCCATGTGGACTATGAAATAACCCACCTTTAGCATTTCCCGTAACTATTATGCGACGGTTTCTCCAACATTCTCTGTAACCATTAATTATCTGCAAAATTTACGCAGAATGAGCTTTTTAAAAATACGCAGGTGTTTAAACATAATGCTTCTAAATAACCCTCTACGATTTGCATTTTATTGGGTTTTACAATTTTTATAGATATTATATGTTACTAACGGTTCAATTAACTCCAATTAAAATAATACCCTTTAATTTTTAGTGAATCCTAATTAAATATTCAATTATTATCAGTACATTTTGTTTAATACCGGTTACTTAAAATAGAGTTAATTAATAAAAATTTTGCACGTAATTTCTTTTTGTTTCTTTACTAGGAATAATTAAATTACACGTAGAGCTTTTTAATACTGCTTCCTTTTTTTTATAGCAAGCGTCTTGTAGATGATTTAAATCTCTTATGTTTAATGAAACGAATGAATTTTTATGCTTCACGGTTTTTTAATAACGCGTACCTTTTCCCAAAGCTTCTACACGGTGATTAAAATTATTTGATGTGATTATTTAATTTTCTACCCTGGTCTAAATATGAGTAATATATATATAAGTTAAAATGTTCCCCGGATCTTCAGGCCCTACTAATTCACATCGAGCTCGTTTAAACTTACACTAACCGTACGGTTAAAGTCAAGCGTTGTCTTGATGCATGAGAAAATATGTACTGGGATGTTTACACGGTCGTTATTTAATATTGATATCTGCGCCGAGAATTTGTTCCTACGCCTTTAAATTTTTTGAGCTCGTGTCTGGATAAATAATTTACAATATTATAGGTAACATTGTAATGCATGAAAATATTTTCAGTTCCACACTTGTGGACTGATGTGTCATGAAAATATGATGATGTATGTCTAATTTAATATTTATCGAGAAGTCAAAATTTTTTAGTTGCTGGTTGCAAAGGAATGTTTTAAGTCCGTTAGTATTTATTTAAACTACAAACTCCCAGGTCTCTATAAAATTGTTCATGTAGTTTTTACTACAGTTTCTAAGCTAGCTAAAATTGAAAAATATTTCTCTATATACCCATGTATACATAATTATTGCGCAAATATTACAGAATTTCTAGTTATATGTCAAACTAAGTCAAGAAATGGTAACTAGCTCTTAAAAATCGCCTTTGGATAAAGAATTGCGAAGATTTGTAATAAACAAGCAATAAAGTGTCAAACTAGAGAGTTTAATTTGATATTATCTCGCAACTCATATATAATAGGGCAAAATTAATGAAAATAATTGATTCCCGCTTAAAATAACTCGTAGGAAGTCCCCTTTCTGAATCTCTACCTGATGTCACCAATTAATTATTGTCATTAATACAAAATCAAAATTTAGGTGTTTAACACCTTTTGGACCCGATATCTTGTTAAACAGATGTTTTCGAGAGAAAGCCGATTTCCGCATCTAATTATCCGGCCACAAAAATACTATAGCTGTAAACTACGGTTTTATTGCAGTTTGTTACATTCACGTAGCATTACTATAGATAATGATTTAAAGAATATATTTTATTTTTTGTACAAGCATGAGCTAATACTAGGTCGATAAAATATTTCATCTTAGAAATACCACCTTACAGATGAAGCTTTCTTTAAAATGTATTTATAACTATAGGTTCTCAAGGGCATAAAACACTCCTGAAATATCAAAAGTAGCAAAACGGCAAACTCGATCAAAAATATGATAGATTGTTACATTTGCAAACCAAGGCAGTCGTATTATCTCATAGATGATAAATACCTAATATTAATCACTTCATCACATGCTTACCGTAGTCTTTTTGTTCTTTTTTTTCGCAATTTCTACTTATGCTGATAAACTCTGTACGATACTATTTGCATTTTATAGATTCAAATGAAAATGTCATTCTAGATGATTGATGAGCAGTAATCGTGAATTGATAAAATCATTCAATTTTGGAATGTGCGGTCCGTTGATACAATTTTCACCACCTAGTCTTTACTTATGTTAAGAATCAAATTGAAAAAGTACATTTTTTTACTTAAAATAGTAAATGAACAACGCGTTACAAGGTATGGAATAAGTTTTCCGCAAATACATAAATTGTTCTATTTGTTAAAACAAATCAAAATCTTGCTTTTTCTGGCTATCAGACACACAGCCTTTAACATTTTATCAGATCACTTTCTCCGTCGTTCTTTTTCTTTTCCCTGTAGCTTCCTATACTGGTAGAGTTTATGTTGTTTTATTTTCGTTTTGAATTAAATCTACATGTATGTGTCACACAAAGTGTTTAATGGGGAGAGATATCATTAATGGATAAGATTTACGCCGCTTAGCTATTACCTTCATTGTGTTATTTTTCATGTTATATATGCAAATTAAAAGAGAGCATTCGATACTTAAAATAATTATAAATAAATAAATAAAAAATATATAATCTTAATGTATGTTTGTTGTTTCAGAAACACTTCGAAAATATCCTGCAATAACATATTTGGATCGCAGTTGCAATAAAACCTATACCATCCCTGAGATTAACCTTACTATTCAAGAAGGAATGCCCGTTTTCATTTCACTGTTGGGTCTTCATATGGATCCTGCACACTTTCCAGACCCTGATCGGTTCGATCCCGATCGTTTTTCAGTAGAAAATAAAGAGAGAATAAAACCATTTTCTTACATGCCTTTTGGTGATGGTCCAAGGAACTGCATCGGTATACAACAAGTTAGATAATAAATTTTTTTCAAACCTCATTCTAGGTTCACGATTTGCATTACTCAGCGTAAAAACTGCAATAATAGCTATTTTTTCCCATTTTGATGTGGATCTTGATCCAAGGACACCTTATCCAACACCATTTGATCCAAAATCAAGCATATTACTTACACCTGCGGGTGAAAACGTATATCTGAGGTATAAACAAATCCCCCAAGAATCTAGTTATTAAAATATGGTTTAAAAGCATTACAATTATTGTCTAATTTTCTAAAAGAATGTTTTGCTTTAAATACAGTTATTGTAGAAAATTAAATAAATTTTCTTATGGTGACCAGCGTTTTACCTTTATATTATTTACGCCCTTGATACAAAAATTTCTGCCAGGAGATCAAAATACGTTTACTTTTATAATTATAATTAGGTTTAACGTTAACCACACCATGTTTACTTTTAGTTATAATTATTACTTTTAATTCTCATTATTACTAACGTATTTTAAAAGCTAAATACAACAGTTCAGTGTCGGCTTTTGGCCTGTTAGATGCCCCCAAACAAGATTATTTTATGATAGCTCTTCAAACACACGTATGCTCAACCACGCATGAGTGCACGAGCGCTCTAACGTGCACGTAACACACACATGCACGCACGCTATTATGCGCTAAAATTGCTTCGCAATTTATTTTATTAAGCATTAATATTAGGTTAATTTAAGGTTGTTCCGCATATTGCGCAACAATAATCTTTGTAGACGTGGTTCCGGTGTTCCCCGGTGACATTTTAGAGAAACACTTTTTGTGTGGTGCAATATGGATTTTAAAACAATTCCCACTGCTTGTAATGAACACAGAACGCTTTCCGACCAATGACGACGCGGGGAAGATACGGTCGTTTTCGAAAATATAGCGGTCATGATCATTCTTGACGTAACATTTAATCTTTAACAACTTGTACGGAAGTACATTATAAACATGTGGTAAGTGCTTTCTCTACTACGCCCAAGGTCCCGGGTTCGAATCCCGACACGGTCCGCTTGAAAAATGTTAGGCGAGCATTTTCACAAAAATACACCCTCGTTCGGATGAGAGGTAAAATGGAGGTCCCGTGTGTGAGTGTTGTCACCCACTTTAAAGATCCCTACCTTGCTTGGAACAGCAAGGGTTCGGCAAAATTCTAAATTTTCCAGGTAAAAAGAAAATCGCTTCCTGGCCAATGTAGTACCTTCGGGTGGAGCATTGGAAAATCACAAGTAAGGCAAGTGCTTTCTTCATCTAATTTCTAGCTACATTACCTATATCTTTTCCTATTTATTTAAGTTTTTAGCATGAAAACAAGAAAAAGTTTTACCATAAAATATCTATTACTCACCCAACTGTAAATTTGAATTAAACGAAAGCTAAGCGTTTAACTAATTGAGCTCTTTTGCGTTAAATTGCAACTTACATATTTTTGTATTGCCTTGCGTCCTCTATTAAGCTAGAGTAGCAACAGCTACCCAGTAAGAGAATAACAAGGGCGCCCTTTTTATGGTTCTAGAGTATGTAATGTACTAGTTATCTATTTAATTAAGAATTCTAATATCTAAAGGCTAGTAATGCTTATAAAATTTTGGCAAAATATTTTAATCAGGTTTGAAAACCGATTTTCTCTAAATCATTATAAATGCATGTCTACTTGATTATTGTCTAAGCAAAATTTTAATTAAAACACTCGAGATCAATGTTTCATGAAATAAAATATATTACATTGTACATTTTCGATCTATCTAAATGAAATTTTTCTATTATCTGATTAATCCAGTAAAAGACCGTCGTTTAGTAAATTTAAATATTAATAATTTTCTTTGTTTATAAAATTATCTTCAATGTATATTGCTTCAAAAAAGAACTTTATTCAATTATACCTATTTAAAGCATTTGGTAAACAATTTGTTTATTGCTTTAAGTATAATTTCCTTTATATCTATCTACAAATAGAAAAACAATTTTTTAAAAATTAAAACTTTTCAAGAAGTATAATATCATAACCTAAGATTTTGAAATTAATATCTTAATTTGAAATCGTGATCAAGTATATCTGTCTAATTAGTTATTTTTACTAGGTGCTTGAATGTTGGTTTTACATGAATCAAAAACAGGTTTTATCTTGTTATGTATTTATTTAACTTCAAAGCGAAAAGTCTATAACTAATATTTCTATTATGACTTGTTTATTTTGCGTTTAGCTTAATCTTGCACTTTTGTAATAATTATCATGAATTATATACGCCTAGTGTACTAGGCCGCCCCTATAATAAGAGGGAGAAGTATCCCTAATGTTTAAGTGGTCCGTAGGTAACAGTGAGTCGAGTTTAAGCGCGCTAGGGTGCGCGTCACGTTATCCTAGCAGGTGTCGAGTGTTTTAGAACTTAGTTAATTTGTGAACTTTGCGTGAAATTAAATCGTAAAGTGTTCCGTAAGAGTGTCGCAATGAGAGGATGCTAATGTTTGATGATCAGTTGGATTGTACTTACAGATAAGTTATAATGTAGTATTATTTCTTTATTTGCAACTTCGGTGCATGCTGCGAATTTTTATTTAGCTGTGTTTGTTTTCCATGTAGTAATATTAGTTACAAGTCATTAAACTACGTAAATCCATCTACGAGTTATTATTAAATATTCACAGGTTGTAACAGGTAAAACTAAAAAGGATCACGAAATACCGCACGCGAGGGGTTGCCGCTAGACCGGGCCGACATCTCAAGGGCAGCCACTCGCTTCCACGCCTCCTGGAAGGTCTGAGCTTTCTGTAGGAGCATAGTGCATTTTTGGCGCCAACGGGAGCGTTTTCTTGTTACACAAATACCTGGAACTGTAATGATTCGAGTTGTTTACGTAGAATTTGAAAAGGTTCAGATAACATTGAAGGACATTTATGGAAACGAACAGTACAGTTTAATTTCTAATAAGGGTTAACGGTTATTCAACAACCAGGTCCATGTTAATTGTATTTACGGACAATAGTTGGTGTTTGGATATTGAGGTATAACATTCCAAGTTGTATTAAGTGTGAGCGGACAATTCAGAGAAATTTATTGAGTTTATTGTGTTAGTTTCGAACAAAAATAAATAGAGTAATTTAGAGCTTAAGAATTAATGATCGCACCGCAAGGTGAAATATGTTTTTAATTGTTGTTGAAATTTAATGTCACATAAGTATAATACGCGTAGTAAAGATCGAAGTAATTTAGAAAAAGTTGATAAAATGGGCGAGCCTGATATCGCAGAGGCGTTGAAACAACTAGTTGCAGCCGTTAATAGTATGAATTGTAACAATGCCATCCTAAAGGAATCGATTGAAAAAATGAACGTGAATATTGCTGCAAATATTAGCAAATTAAGTTTTGATGTAAATCGTGTTTCTGAATCGGTTAAAGAGCAGGTAGAAGCTAGCGATGTTGGATATATTAGGGATGAAGGTGTTGCGCATGTACACCAACCAGAGACCAGGGGCGTCACGTCCGGGGCTTTTGGGTATCATAATTATATGAGTTTATATAAGGATCTGGGGGGTACGAATTTGTGCTTTGTGCCGGAGGGATCTGTACATCCGGTAACTTTCATTAAAAAACAGGAAACAATATTTTTAGAAGCTGGAGTTCCTGAAAGTAGAAAAGTTCCTTTGACCGTTAGTAATTTACGCAATTCAGCTCAAGATTGGGGTGTATTGAAGGAAGAAAAAGTAAGGAATTTCCAAGAATTTAAAGAGCTATTTTTAAGTCGGTATTGGGGGGTTGACGAAGAGAGGAAACTTTTTCAAAAAATTAAATTTGGGTGTTACGAAAGGGGGTCAAGGGCTGATTATTTTTTAAAGTTGGTGAGAGAAGCAAATTTCTTAACTACTCCTCTTGAGGAAGGTGCGCTTATTTCTTTATTAAAAAATCATTTTCCGAGTGAAATTCAACGAGGTATTGTAAATTGCATGCCTAGAACTTTTGATGAAGTAGAAGCTTACTTAAGGGAAATAGATGAAACTTATAATCGGAACCCCAATAATAATAATAATAACAGTTCCTACACGAATTGGTGTGGTAGAGGTACGAGTAATGAACAAAATGGGAGCGCTCGTTACAATTTTAGATCAAATACGTCAAATTCTGGAGGCGGTAATAGTGCCCGCTATGAAAATAGGGAAAATAACACTAATAGTAATTACAATAATAATGATAGGGATGAAAGGCGTCGTGAATCTCAAACTGTTAGTAGTCCAGGGGGAAGTCGGCCATCGGCTGTGGCCGCGTTATTTAATAAAAACGGGGATGACCTTTTACTAGAAGACGAAAAGAATATAAAGTCAGTTGCGTTGGCACCAACCATTGAAGCGACAGTTGAGACTGTTGTGGTAAAAATATTAGTAGATTCGGGTAGTCAAGTTACCTGCATTTCAAAAGATTTTTTATTAAAGATAATGCAAATTAATAGCGATATTTTACGTTTGCCGTTTACATCAACTATTTTGGTGAGTGCGACGGGCAAGAATTCTATTGTTAAGGATCAATTTTATTTGAATTTTAAATTCAATGATTTCGAATTGGCTTACCCTTGTCTGGTAGTTCCGAATTTAATTCGTGATGTCATCTTCGGATGCGATTTTTTTGCTGATCATCAAATTAAAATCGATTTTTCAAAAAATCGTTTATCGGGTATTTTTGAAGGAAGGGCGATAAGCATAGGGTTTAGTATGGGACCGAAACCTGATGGTCGGTTGACTGTTTGTCCAGTGTCGGAAGAGAAATATGAGGAAATTCAATTAAAAAAGGAGATAGTGCCGTGTAAGGTGTCTGAAATTAAAGAGGTAGTGGATCGCGCAGAAAACTTTTCTCAAGAAGAAAAAAATAAATTGTACGAGTTGCTGTTGTCACATAGGTCGATATTTTCGAACCAACAAGAAGCGTTTGAGAAAATTAAGTCGAGGTTTTTAGCGATTTCTATGTTGAAGCATCCGTGTTTTGACCGTGCGTTTGTTATCCAAACAGATGCATCTGATGTGGGTTTAGGTGGTTGTTTATTTCAAATAAATGAGCAAACTTCAGAAAAAGATATTGTGGCATTCACCAGTCGGACTCTGCGTGGCCCTGAAATTGGTTATTGTGTTACAGAAAAAGAGGCATTAGCCGTATTACATTGTTTGCAGCAGTGGCGGGTATTTGTGCTAGGTCGAGAATTAACTGTGATCACCGATCATAAATCTCTATCGTTTTTAATGTCCTGCAGACTATTAAATTCGCGTTTGACTAGGTGGGTGTTGTATTTTCAAGAATACGCTTTTAATGTTAAATATTGTGCTGGGAAGGAGAATGTTCTGGCGGATGCTCTATCGCGTTATCCAATCAAGGGAAAGGAGAAACTTGAAAAATTTGAGAATATGCCGACAGAAATTTGTGCAGTAAAGAAGTCGGAACTATGTAAAGGGGTCCAGTTAGGTATGAAAAATATTGTTGAGGAGCAAGGGAAAGACGAATTCTGTTGTAAAATAATGTCTGGATTATTAAAGGAGGAAGTTCCGAAAAGGTGCGCGGATTGGTTTGTTGTGTATCAGGGAGTTTTATTTAGGCGAGGCTACGAAGGTTCGCCAGAGTTTAAAGTATGTGTACCTGCTTCCCAAATAAGTATATTGGTTTGGCAAGAACATGTAGATAATGGGCATTTTGGGGCGGAAAAGTGTTTCCAGATGCTGCGTCGTGATTATTATTTTCAGAGAATGAAACATTTCATTCGAAAAATTATTTCAAGCTGCGATTTGTGCCAGAAAGCAAAGAGTTCAATTAGAATTTATGGCGAATATCATAGTGTTTTACCTAAAGCGCCCAACGAAATTGTACGTGTTGATCTCATTGGTCCGCTCCCAGTATCAAGGTCGGGGGCGACTTCCTTATTAGTTATTATTGACGCTTTCAGTAAGTTGGTTACTTTGCACCCTCTTAAACGCGCTAATACAGCTGCGATTCTTCGTTGTTTGGTCAAGAAATATTTTATAGAGATTGGTAAACCAGGGTTCATTCTTTCCGATAATGGTAGCCAGTTTACGAGCAAAGAGTGGAAAGAGTCGTTGAATTTATTAGGTGTAAAGGTAACCCACACGTCGGTGTACTTCCCGCAGGGAAACCAGACGGAACGGGTTAATAAAGAAATTGTGCGTATTTTGAGATCATTGTGTTATTCGGCTCATGGGGGGTGGGCTTTGATGCTAGATAAAGTAAAGAAATGGATTAATAGGGCAGTCCATGACTCGACTGGGTATAGCCCTTGTGAACTACATTTTGGTGATCATAGTGATAACCCTAATGTTAAAAACATTATTTTTCCTACAAGTGACATACCAGGTGTTGGTAGGGATAAAATTATAACTCTAGCTTATAATAAGTTAAAGTCTAAGGCTGAAAACGTAAATTACGTCATCAAAGGATTCATAAAATTGTATTGAGTTTAAGATTGGTGATAAAGTACTGGTTCGTACTCATCCCCAGTCTTCTGCGGAAGACAAAGAGATTAAGAAATTCTTTTTGCTTTATTCCGGGCCTGCTACGATTGTGGCTAGGCGCGGGCCAAATTCTTATGAAGTACGGGACGACACTAGGGGTCTCTTGTTGGGTATACAGAATGTTAGGAATTTAAAACCGTATGTTGTACCGTATCAAAATTTAACACTGTAATTATTAAGTATAAGTTCAATTTAATTACAAAAATGTTTAGCAATTAAGTTTAACTTATAGGGGGGTGATGTACTAGGCCGCCCCTATAATAAGAGGGAGAAGCAGCCGTAAGGGTTAAGTTATTCCGATAGGTAGCAGAGAGTCGAGTTAAGCGTGCGAAAGAGTACGGCTCGTTTATCCTACCGCGTGTCGAGTGTTGTAGAACTTAGTTAATTTGTGAACTTTGCGTTGAAATTAGATCGTAAAGTGATCCGTAAGAGAGGATGCTAATGTTAATGATCCGTTGGATTGTACTTACAGATAAGTAGTAGCGTAGTATTATTTCTTTGTTTGTTTTCTATGTAATAATATTGGTTACAAGTCATTAAACTACGTAAATCCATCTACGAGTTATTATTAAATATTCACAGGTTGTAACAGGTAAAACTAAAAAGGATCACGAACAATACCGCATGCGAGGGGTGCCGCTAGTCCGGGCCGACATCAAGGGCATCCACTCGTGTCCACGCCTCCGGGAAGGTCTGAGCTTTCAGTAGGAGCATAGTGCACTAGAGAGCAACAAAGCAATCTTTGAACCCATAACTCCTAGTATTTACCCCTGCTAAAACGTAGAACGATAGACGTCAACAATTAAAAGCTATCTACGCTAATAAAAGATACGGTTGTGCAATAATTCGTAGAATACCTTTTGATCCAACACAAAATATCAAACATACAACTTCAAGTGTTTTTATTTTACTAATCCATAAAATGGTTTAGAAAACTTTAATTTTGATAATTATTGGTACATCACCCTGTATATTGTATCAAAACTAGTTTTTATTTGTAAAAGCAAATTTTGTTTTCATATTCAAATGTTCCAAGTTAACATTTGTTAGTCCTTTTTTAGAATTGTAAAAGCATTAAAAAGTCATCTTGAAAACTATTTGTTGAAATTGAAAATGTCGTTTGGCTATAAAACACCTATTCATATCTAGTTATATCTGGTATAATCAAGACTGCACGTACGGTGTTAGGCGTTCGTTTCAAAACATAATTTTTACTATAATCGGAATTTTTCGTATTTGAACATCCATGTGAGCAATATGTTTCTAAACTTTAAATGCCATCTCAAGATTGCTCTTTAAAATTATTTATATTTGAGTTCTTGTGGGACGAAAAGACAGCATGATTTGTTAAATCTATCTGTGCGAATTTATATCTAATCGATGGCAATGATTCAGAACCTGTAGCTGCACTGCTTATGCAGGCAGGTACCTTAGTTGTAGCAATATAAAATCGTAGAATAGGAAGACCACTTTTTTATACATCTCCTCTAGTGACATGGTAGCGTTGATGGGATTTTGCTAAAAATCCCATAGTGCAAAAATAAATTCTTGTATCCAACCCTTTGATGATACGCCGTTTGAAAAGAATATTGATTTTGTCAGCGCAAGAATATTAACGCTTTTTGCTTTTTTAGGAACTTCCATTCGTCGTCTACCACCTCCTTGTCGTTTCCTAACCTGAGTATATTTGCATCCATCTTCACTATAAACCCATCTAACATACACAATTGTGGTATTCTTCTCTCGGTTTGATATGTGGAAATGCATTTCAAAAGTCTCGTTTTCTTCGCCAGAAGAAAGTTCTTTATTTTTTCGTTTCCGCGGTGTCGATATTTTTTTTCTCAAATTTTCTAGGAACATAAATTTCTTTTCATGCGTTTCTTATTTTTCTTTACAAAATCTGAGAATTTCTACTCGATCTCCAGTTAACGGAAATATTTTTGTAAGTTCTTCTTTTTTCATACTAACAACGACAGCAGGGTCAATCTAAAAAATAAGTGAATTTTAAACCACAATCTAGTAAATAGAAATAATATATTAATATTAAAGGAATATTAGGTATGGTCAGCGTCAGGGTTTTCTGAACCCAAGTTAAGCAAATCTCAAAATTTTGACAAGATATGCACATTTGTCTAAGATACATCCAACTAGTGTTCAATAAAAGATCTTATGATACAGGCAACCTTTCTATAAATAATCTAAAAACCCAAACAACATTATAGTTATATACACTGTAAAAGTGCGGTAATTTCGATAACTCAAAAGCGAGATTTAAAAGTGGACTGTATTTTTTTTCAGGGTGTTTTAACAAGCAACACAATTAAATGTTCTTAAACAATACAAACAAACAAAAGCGTTTACTATTAGCCCCCTACCTTTAAATGATGCAGCGGCAGATGAAAAAAATGTTAAAACCAATTAACAGCTTGCAGCACAAGTAACACTGGCGGTTCATCAAAGCGGATCATCTAATTAGCTGCATGCAGCACGTGAAAAAACTCGACGCGGCACATACACAAAGCGGGTCATACATAAAGCGGTGATACACAAGGCGGTGTGAACAATTCACAAGACGACACTATACGATACGACTATATGCGACTTGTATAAGCGACTGCATGCGACTGCTTGCGACGGCGGTTTCAACGACACTCTAGTGACTTCGGTCTGTACGATATTGATCTAGGCAACGAGCTTCTCTGCTGGCTTTAATTTGGCGTGTTTCTCAATCGATATTGTTGTATCCGCGCACTGACACAACGTTCACCATTCACGGCACTGTTGCGTGCTTAAGTAAACGCATAGGATTTTGCACTAACAAAAATCCAAAATATACTGGGCCGAATTTAGAATAAGCAACAAGCCCAACGTAATAATAAATTCTAACTATAATTATTTACAAAGACGGAGCATACACTACTTGACATTTACATAGAACCCTCTATGTAAATGTCAAGTAGTGTATGCTCCGTAACATAAAGGTTGGGAATAAATTAAACGGATTCCTTAGTAAATAATAATAATTGTTTTTATATGAAGTTATGTTTATGTTGTACGGATTTTCGTGTCTAAGTTACAGGGTGTTAAAAAATGTTGTCGTTTAATAAAATTTAAACACTAGAAAATAAGGAATCGAAATTTTAGCCATAGCTGTATTTGTGGTAATGCCCTAGTAAAAGTAAAAAATAACAATAGTTCGTCAGTTAGTGGCGTGCATACGGATATTGTCATAAAATTTTCTAAAAAAAAATGTAGTACGCCACTGGCAAAAAGTTATTTATTTAAAATATGCTTTTTATTTTACACAAAATGTCCCTCTTGCTTTTTCATTCATACTATACCGTACATGCTGCATTGTGAAGTGCACTTCCTCAGAAATAATATAACACTAAAATTAGACACCCTAACTTAAATTAATCATATATTAAATACTTTTAAATTGAGGCATAAGTTCTTTTAGTTAATGACAAAAGAAACAGTAAAAACGGATTCCAACATAAACATTGATTAATTAATTTTTAATTTATAGAATAATACCATAGTTGTTCGTGCATCGTGTATGTAGGTTTTGTAACGGGGTGGTACCAATTTATCGGATAATTATAAGCAATAGCAGCAAATGAAAAGTCTATTCTTAACAGCAGCATAAAAGAATTATGGAAATAGAAAACTGTAACTTGCACTATTTGGCTTCGTATCAGGTTGTGGATGGACCGTTTTCGTATAACAAACCCTGCGCGACTCAAAAATTCGCATATTTCAAGTTGTAATTTTTTAGCTTCCTTGTAACAATATGCGCCAGAAACAATGTCATCAACATACATATGATACATTAGTGATTTAGAAACTAGCGTATACTGTGAACATTCATCGTGCACAAGTTGATGTAAAAGTTGATCTAAAGCTCATTACGCCTTGGCAGAAGAAGCGAACCCATACGTTAATGTTTTCAACTTGTATTTTTAACCGGTTGAAATGCGAAAGGACGCCAAAATATGTGCTGAAATTGGCGATTCGTGGGGTTCAAAAGAGTCATTCTATACATCATTTTTAAATCACCACAGAGAGAGCGATTTCATGACTTCGAAACGCGAAGATAATTTCTGGTAGACTTTTTCTAATTTGGGACCAACTAACAATTGCTGGTCGAAAGCATTTCCGTTTTTATCGGGAGTGGAACCGTTGAAAACAACTCTTAGCTTAGTTGTAGTACTAGAGGTCTTGTAGACAGAGTGATGTGATAAAATATAGTTCGAGGTCGTCTGAGCAACTTGCATATGATCAAGCTGCTCATATTCTAATAGAAATTCGTTATAAGAGCGTGATTAGTTGGCGACCGAAGTAAGCGTTTTTCTAAATTTAAGTACGTTTTAAATACTGAATAACTGTTTTCAGATAAAGCTACCCCTTGGGATTTAAATGGCAATGAAACTACATAACGGCCGCTAAATCGTTGATGTGTTTCATTAAAATGCGTTTCACAGTAAATATCGTCTGTGTAGGTTTTGACGAGATGTGGAATTTCTTCTAATTTCCAAATTGTTGAAGTTGGAGTTACATTATAATTTGAATAAGGGCCGCTATACTTGCGGCCACGTCCCCAATGCTCCACCCGAAGGTACTACATTGGGTTTAAACTCGTAAATTATACGTGCTCCAAATGTAATCTAACTTCAAAATTAATTTATCCTAAATAAAAATCTAACAAACTAAAACAAAAACTAAAAATAGGGTTTGAGTAATGGTATCCCTAGCATTGATTTTGGAGTGTGTCCGATCAACAAGGCACAAACAAATGTAAAATGGGAGGAATCCGTAATACCGGATAGCAGTCGCCAGCTCTGCTTACCGGTGCGACCTGAAGAGTCGTCTTAAAACTATCCAAATTTAGCTGCCTATTTTTAAAAATGGATTCAAATTTTTCTAAGCATTCGTCAAATATTTTAATAGTGAATCCAGCTATTTTGCCTGCTCTATAAATTTACAAATTCGTCCTCCTTTAGTTTAAGTAATTTAGCCTAAATCCGTTCCTAGCTTTCCCTATTAATCCCTAGGAGTTAGAGTTACAGCGAATCGGAGGTGGTGAACAAAGAAATGCCTTTATCGACATTTGGAGTAGAAATATGACCAATAATAACATAACCAAAAAGTGTGTTTGTGCATAGAGGCTGACCGGGAAACATATACGGAGGTTTACCTGTCATTATCTCAGAAAAGGCACTAGCGCCTAATAATAAATCCACTTTAGCAAGACGATAAAATTCGTTGTCTGCTAATTTTAAATACTGATACTGCTGAAGTATATGCGAAGGAATACTACCTGTAGGGGTTTCACTGGAAATATTCGAAAACACAGATGCTTCACAGTTTAATTTACGATACCACGTAAATAAGGTTATCATAAAGTAAGGGATATATTTTAAATTATGATAACTTTTTAACAAATTAAGTTAATAACAAGAAATAAATGAAATCTAATTGCTTATGAAGTGGGATTTAGTATGCCCAAAACAGGTTACGGAAATTGCTCAATATGACCTCCATTTTGTTGTTGTAAGATCACCATCCTTACCTCCAAATTGTACACAGCATTTCGTAACATTTCTGGTTGAATTGTACCAATTTGCTCCGTAATACTGTCTTTTAATTCTTGTAGCGTAGTTGGTCGTCTTCTAAACACTAAACTTTTTAAATAACCCCACAGCCAGTAATCCGCTGGGTTTAAATCAGGTGATCTTGGTGGCCATGAATTTACGAAATGTCTGCTTAACACGCGATCTTGAAAAACGTTGGTTAACAATTCTTTGACTGGTCGAAAATGTGCGGGGTGCTCCATCCTGCATAAAATGATGTTTTCAATTCCGTAGTGCTCGTTTTGCAGCTGTGGAATAACATAATTTTGTAACATTTGCAAGCATCGTTCACCATTTACAGTTACAGATACGGCTTGTCCATTCTGCATTTCCTCGTAGAAATACGGACCAATAATAAAATCAGCTGTAAAACCGCACCAAACGGTGACTTTCTTGTCATGAAGACCTTTCTGAACGATTTGTTGCGGATTTTCTGCAGACCAGATTCTACAGTTTTGAGTATTGACTCCACCATTCAGAGTAAAATGTGCCTCATCTGTCCATAAAATACGGGATAACCATTTGGGTTCAATTTCCATCTGAGCCATTACTCGCAAAGAAAAATCGTACCTAGTAGCCAAATCTGCGTCCTTTAATTCAAACAGCATTTTTAGTTTATATGGATACATGTTTAGAATTTTGCGTAAAATTTTCCAAACCGTGGTATACGGCATTTGCAATCGCTTGGATATCGCATTTGCACTGCTGATTGCGAGTGAATTGCTTCTGGCTATGTCTTGATTTTCATGAAGAATCTCTGCAACTTGGACATCACTAATTATTGGTCTTCCTGATCTTGGTAAGTCAGTTACAGACCCTGTTCTTTCAAATTTTTGTATCAAATTGCGGTACGCTTTCATTTGACAGGGTCCCGCTCTCAAACCCATTCTCGTGCGAAATCTTCGTAATCCAGCGGTGTAATTTCTGCCGGATTCATAATAGCACTGAACTAAACCAATTCTTGTTTGTAAATCCATGTTATTACAGTTAAGTCGTTTGAACTCAACGTTTACTTGAGTTTTAATTTCAAAATAAAACTTCAAATTGAATACTTTCGTTTTGACACTAGTGTCAACAATTGTTATGACAACGCTTTTGTTTCTCATAGATACGGTAAAATCCCATTCATTAAGCAACTAGATTTCGTTTATTTTATGTTACTAACTTAATTTATTAAAAAGTTGTAATGATTTAAAATATATCCCTTACTTTATGATAACCTAGTATATCGAACGAAGGATACAGTTTACTTGAGCCATAGAAATGGCGAGTGAGTTTGAGATTCCAGAAATTTTCCGAATTCCAGGGAGTAATTTTGAGCCCAAACGCTGTACACAAGCAAGCGAAATTGCATTGATTTGACTGCCAGTGTTCAAAAAGGACTCTGATAATTTGCAAATTACCGTGCATTTACATTTTCAATGCTCCACCCAAAGGTGGAGCCAGGAAGTGAGTTTTTTGTTGCCTGGAAATTTAGAATTTTGCAGAACCTTTGCCGTTCCAGGCAAGGTAGGTATCTTTAACGTGCGTGACAACACTCACACACGGGACCTACATCCGAACGAGAGCGTAATTTTTGTGAAAAATGCTCACCTGCCATTTTTCAAGCAGTCGGCCGTGTCAGGATTTGAACCCGGGACCTTGGGAGTTGCAAATTACCACTGGAATCCATAATCAAAGCTTGAAGTGTACCTAACAATACCGTGCTCGCAGTAGAAGTATTAGAAAAATTACCCTGAGAATTTCAATTCGAGGGGGCGGCTGTTAATGGGAAAGCTAACGAGTTGCTATTTTGTATTATTTCAGAGGGTAGATCATGCAAAAAGTTGAGGTGATGAGGCGACTTACAAAATGTACAAATACCAGTGGATTTGCAGCTCGCCATTAAATTGTTTCCTGAGCATTTAGTGCAACGTTGTAATTTTTGAATTAAAGCGTGTCGCTCAGAAAGTCCCATTTTGGCAAAGAGTTTACAAGCAATAATCTTGTGAGTTTGCTGACAAATTTGACAAATAATTTGCGATCTTGGGGATTTACTAGCAATTATTGTATTATTCAACAATAAGGTTTTGGATGTATAATTCTTACTACGAGATTGAGAAGAATTGTGAGGCTGATTGATTTCCGAACAACTGTCAGAATTCATTTCTGCGGTTTTGCTTGTGCAGTTGCAAATGCAAAAAGAGTTGCACAAGTGGGAACGTCACCAGTGTTTTGTTTGAGGTCAAAAGCAAAATGTCGATAAGAAATATAGAATAGTTAATAATCAGACAAATCGTCTAGATCAATGGCTTTTAAGCCGTTTACAGAATTTACATGTGTTTGTAAATACTGCGAGTGATTATGGTGAGACGAATTATTCATAGGTTTGAGATTAATCCGAATCTGCAAACAGATTTAGAATCGGACCACCCCTTACAAAGTTACACATATACCCTCTGCAAGATAAATATCAATCCACATTTCCACCCACAACATAAATGCACCTTGTTTGGTTTCAATTAATAGTAGAATTTTCTCAGCTACCCGAATCTCTCGGAATTTTTTAGATAGCATCATCCGCCAGGGAGCTATCCTCATTTTAAGATTTTTTGCTGGTAGCGATTTCTGACCGTCCTTTTAACCATGCAACACATCAAATTAGTCTAGAATTTTAAGCAGAATCCGATTCTGTAAACAGATTTAAAATTCGACCACCCCTTACCATTTTACACACACACACACACCCTCTAAATTATAACTTTCCTGCAGCTCATACCTAAAAGAAAATCTAAAAACCATTCTTAAAACCTTTTATTACAGACAATTTTTACTAATACAGTTTAAATTTTGTAAACCATATTTCTAAATACATATTCACAATTTTTATTCTTTACCTACAACTCCACACATCGGCTTATACTTATTAATATTTATTTCTAAATAGAGCACTTTTCTAAAGACCAACCGGCCCCACGTGTTTCAAATCCCCCTGATTTTGTTCTCATGGTTTCGCTTAAGACCTCGTACATATTTTCCAGATTACTAGCAGTTATAACCATATTTTTTGTGTTAAGGAATTTCACATCGGTAGTCTCTTCTACCATTTTGGTGTAAACGCCGTAGAGTTCGCAATAGACTTTTATTGCCGTATGTTGTGTTCTTTTTTCATTAAAAATTGAATAAACCGCTCTTTCTGCTTCCAGACACTCCATCGTCGACACTGGCGTTCTTTATGCGATAGCTAGCCATACGGTTCTTAAACGCTGTGCTAGCTATTTCTACACCATCCTCGCCAGTAGCGGCAACTGTTGCATTTTTATGTCTGTTGCTTCTCAAGTGTGCGACATAGGTAGTCTTTTCCATTTCGAAATCGCATACTTTACACATAATTAGTGGTTGTTTCGTACAAGACCTTCTAACGGCTGTCCGAGCTAAACGTTTACGGCTTAATGACATACCGTGCTGTTTTTCCTTGTGTCGCAGTAAATTGTCCATTCTCGTATAAGCGATACCGCAAGACACACAGTTTAAGTACTTTGCTGCTTTTAAAATGTTTGCAGGTACCATTTTAGTACAAAGCAAAATCCGCACTATAGGACTTTGGTTAAACTTGTAAGCGAACTAAGTTATAACTAAAAAGTTTACTCTTGCGTACCTGCTTTATGTACCCTATAGAATGCAAACCGAAGGTTTCCGAAGACGACCGAACGATGTTGGGGATTGAGCGGAGAACTAAATGACGTCATCTTTTGCCAATCCTTGCTGCTCGTCCAGTACATTTAGCGCCAATGCATGCACCCGGTTCGCAACGTCGTTGGTGCGAATGCAGTTAGTAGAAACACCGGAAAACGTCTTCCATGTTATACGGATCAACAATCGCATTGCGTGCATATTAAAAATCCAAAAGGGTGGTAGCACACGCACACAAATTGGCTACAAGTCGTACGGTGGAAGATGCAGTGCTACTATAAACAAAAACTTAATAAAACTCTTTAAACCTTTACTAAGAGAATACCAAACTTGTTGTCTACAGAATACTGTAACGGGCTACTACTTCCGCGTTTCTTTAATTTAAAACAAGTAATAATAATGGTCTTTATTACTCACTGTTCACAAGTCTAATTTACAGTATATGCCTTATTTATAGATGTTTTCAGTCCACTTAACAATGAAGCACTATTACACTAATGAATTTACAAGCACTAATATCTTCTTAAATTAACTCCTTTACCATAAGTTCATTAACAACACTAACACAACTATTTGTTTATACACTTCTATTTATTTATGTATACTGCAAGCTGCATGCACATTAGACACAGCATATCATTTATGTATATATTCTAAAAGCTCAACTACGTTTACTTTACAACGATATAATTTATATTAGACATTCAAGAATAGACTAACTCTTACATTCATAAGCGGCCTTATATATACCCTGCATTAAGATATGACTCATTATCTAGAACTTTGTAGAAGGATTCTCGAATGCTGAAGAATACGCTGTGCCCCGGGCGTTTGTATGTTTGACGGGTTGCCTAATAGTGGATCGCAACACTGCCCCCTCTTTAAAACCGTTACGTCTCGTAACTGTAAATCCATCTTGACGCCAATTCGATGACTGGTGACGGTATCGGCAGCTATCTCCTCTGGTGCATCCACCGCGTCGTTGGAAGTAACAGTCAACACTCTTTTCATGGTCTTGGTAGGCAACCGGTTGATAACAACAAACAAGAACCTGGACGTTGGTTTCCTGGAAAACTACTTCTAGCATATTTCGGACTATCCTCCAATCTAAGCGATCCAGTCCACAACCTAGCTTGGGAACCGCTAGTTTCGTTACTCCATTTTCCATCATCTGAGCTTTAAGATTCAGCAAAGCCTCCCATAGATGTCCATAACTAGGTCTCTGCCATGAAGAATTTTTGGTGACCAGATAGTAAACATAACGATTCTTATCTTGAAGAACCAAAACTTTTCCTACAGTTGGCTGCTGTTGTACTAATTCATCTACACATCCAAACCTTTTCTTAAAACAACAGCTATTCCCTTGACATTGCCAAATCTTGAGCTACGCAATGTGCAAGGAATACTCTTCTGGTGCTCTAAACAGATCTTGCTGTTTTTCAACAACAACGCCAAATCTCGCCTTAGCGGAACCACCATACGCCGCCATAAAACCTCTCAAAATCTACATTTGGCTCATGATTAATAACTTGTCGAATGCACCATTCTCATTTATTCGAGCCTTCCTGGTTGTTGCCAGCGTAGGATGTTAAACGGTCAAAGTGTACCACTTTCGGTTTACCACGAGGAGACCTTCTGATCCGGTACACTACATCATTAATCCTTTTCAATCACTTCGTACGGCCTTCCCATTGTCTTTGTAATTTTGGCGACAATCCACGTTTTCTTTGTGGATTATACAACCACACCAAATCTCCAGGTTGATAACCACCTTCTTGTGCTCTCGTGTCATATTGTGATTTCATTCGATCGCTTGCTGCCTGGATATTCTTTCGGACGTTTTCGTGAATCTATTTGATCTTTCACGAAGCTTACTAACGTAATCTTCACCTGCGATCTCTTCTCCAGGTTTAAATCCAAACTGAAGATCACATGGTAGCCGCAATTCACGTCCTAGCATTACGCAAGCGGGCGAGTACCCTGTGCTGTCATGTACCGAAGATCGGTACGCCAGTAGGAACAAATGTAAATATTGGTCCCAGTCTCGTTGATGTTCAGAGACAACTTTGGTCAGGTACTTCCTAACGTTCTGTTCATTCTTTCAACCATTCCATCCGATTGGGGATGAAGTGGCGTGGTTCTAGTCTTCCTGATTCCAAGATGCTTGCAGACGTTTTGAAACAACGCCTGATTCGAAGTTTCGACCTTGATCGGAGTGTAATTCCAACGGAACTCCAAAACGACAAAACAACTCCTGACTAGTACATCTGCAACCGTCTCGGCTTCTTGGTTAGGTATAGCATATGCCTCCGGCCATTTGGTAAAATAATCCATTGCAACCAAGATGTATTTATTTCCTTTCTCTGATTCAGGAAACGGACCAGCTATATCAATGGCTACCCTCTCAAAAGGATTCCCACGTTATACTGTCTCATTGGGGCTTTCCGTTTTGTGACCGGGCCATTTGCAGAGGCACACAATTCACATTTCCGGCACCACTCCTTCACGTCATCTTTGCAGTTCACCCAATAGAATCTTTCTCTCACTCTTTCGAGAGTTCTTTTCACGCCAAAGTGCCCTCCGAAATACCATCGTGCAAGTGCTGCAACACTTCCGGCACTCTGCTTTCGGCACTATCACTTGAAGTCTCTCAGTGCCATCTTCAAATTCCAGGCGTCGTTTCAAGATTCTATTTTCCATCATCAAGGAGTCCCACTGTGCCCAGTATGCCTTCAGGCTCCTACTTAAAATACTAATTTCTTCCCAAGCTGGTCGTTGTCCTCTATTTTCCACTCAATAATACGTCCCAATTCGGCGTCATTCTCCTGGTCTTCTCGCATTCTTTCGGGTTGCCAAGTATCATCGGTTACTGTCATTCTATGGATGATATTTATTTTCTCTTCCATCTTGGAGCAATGATTGCAGTCCACCGGACAAGGTCTCCTTGACAGAGCGTCTGCATTCCGATGGCTAGTTCCTACACGATGTTCCGTATCAAAGTCATATTCCTGCAGCCGCTCTATCCACCTTGCCACTTGCCCTTCAGGATTTCGAAACTGCAATAACCATTTCAGTGCAGCATGGTCTGTTCTCAACAGGAATTTACGGCCGTATAAGTACTTATAAAAGTGCTCTACGGATTTGACGACGGCCAACAGCTCCCTTCTTGTCACACAATAGTTCCTTTCTGGCCGCGACAAGACCTTGCTGAAATACCCAATAACTTTTTCTTGTCCGTCCTGCACTTGAGAAAGAACGCCTCCTATAGCTGTGTTACTGGCATCGGTATCCAACACAAATTTCCCCTCCATCCGTGGATAACTCAAAATTGGTGCGGTAACTAGTAGCCGTTTCAGTTGTTCAAATGCACTGTGGCAGTCGTCATTCCAATCATATTCTTGTCCATCTTCGGTTAATTTTCGTTAACGGTTTGGCAATGTTCGCAAACCCAAGTATAAAACGTCGGTAATATGTGCACAATCGTAGAAAACTGCGTAGTTGGTGTATATCTGCTGGTGTAGGCCACTCTTGTACCGTTTTTATTTTGTCAGCGTCAACTCTTATTCCGGTCTCCGAAACGACATGTCCTAGGTATTTCACCTCTTTTCCAAACAGGTGACACTTCTTGGGGCTCAATGTAAGGTTTGCCCCGTAATCTCTGGAATATCTCCTCTAGGTTCTTAAGATGTTCTTCGAAAGACCGACCTAACACTATCACGTCGTCCAGGTACACCAGACATGTCTTCCAGGACAGTCCACGCAGTACCGACTCCATCAATCGTTCAAAAGTAGCAGGAGCATTGCATAATCCAAATGGCATGACCTTGAACTGCCATAATCCAGTTCCAATTGTAAAGGCAGTCTTTTCTTTATCGTTTGGCTCCAAGCCTACCTGCCAGTATCCGCTTTTCAAGTCCAAGGTCGAAAACCATTTAGATCCGGATAGAGTATCTAAGGTGTCATCAATTCTGGGCAAAGGATAGCTGTCTTTCTTTGTCACGTTGTTAAGCCGCCGGTAGTCTACACAAAACCTTGTCGACCCGTCCTTTTCTTGACAAGCACTACCGGGGATGCCCATGGACTATTCGAGGGTTCAATCACTCCCTGTTCTTCCATATCGGTGATAATTTGCTCAGCTTCCTTACGTTTTGCCAAAGGAAGCCGCCTGGGTGTTGTCTTATCGGTTGCGCATCTCCAGTATTGATCTTGTGTTGCACAACATTCGTCCTTCCTTCTCACTATCATCCAGTGCAAACACACCTCGATATCGTCCGACCAGTTCTTTTACCTTGCCCAGTTGATCGCCATTTAATCCTTGACACGAGGGTATCAACATATCCAGCAATTTCTGTGAGCAACCGTTGGTTGGTTTATTTTCGTGTCGTCCACACAACGTTTAATATGACATACTGGAATGCAACTTCCCACAATCATGCCTTTCTTCAGGGTCACTGTATGGGGATTAATGTTCAGCGTTCTTCCAATCAGAAGTCCCTCCTGACCTATTCCCGATTCAGTTGCTTCCATCATGCATACTTGTCCTTCCCGGAGCGTACCATCCGGGCGTCCCATTACTATCATTTCCGCCTTCTCCGGTATTTTCATATCGCAAATCATTCGAACTTGCATCGTCTGGTTACTCCTACCTTGAAATGGAATCTCATCATCATCTATCCGAAGCACATTTTCTTTCATGTTTACATGAAACCCATATTCTCTCATGAGATCCATTCCCAAGATCACTTCTTCTGTAATTTCAGCTACCAACACTCGATGATTAATTAATTTGTCCCCAATTGTCAACATAACGGCAGTCTCTCCGTGAGTACAAATTTTCTCACCACTTGCCGTTCGAAGACACACCGATACAGGTAGCACTTTTCAACGACCAACTAAATCTGGTCTCACAATAGTCCTTGTCGCTCCTGTATCCACGAGTAATCGGACACCCTACCATTAATTCTTCCATCGATATAAATGCTGTCCAGACTCCCCATCGACGATGCAGCACGGATGATAATCTCCGGGGCACTACGCTGTGCTGTCGACGTTCGCCCCCTTACATTGACCTGCTTTAACTCAACCGGTTCTTTCTTTGGTTGAGTACAGCGTCTCTGCATATGACCAACTTCACCGCAGCTCCAGCATCGCAGACGCCATCTCCGCGGTCGTAATCTTTTCAGCCTTTCCGCTTTTCGCTTTTCAAACACACGGTTTACTATTTCATCTATGCTGTTCTGAGCTTGACCAGGTTCCTCTAAGGCAGACCGAACTTTGTGACCCATCCTGTGTGATGTCTGCTTAGCTGCTTCAAATTCAAGCGCATGGGCCAGTGCGTCATCCAACATTTTTGGCCGTGCTAATCTTAGCGCTTGCTGTATTTCGCCATCTTTAACGCCATCCACAAATGTTTGTACAGCAAGTTGTTCGAGGAAGCTATCTGGTGCCGTTGGATATGCCAATCTAACTAATCTGGCGATGTCAGCTTCGAATTCTTGCAGGCTTTCACTTGTCTTTTGCGAGCGGTTTTAACTTGTGCGTGGTAAACCTGTTGAAGGTGAGCATCTCCATATCTCATCTCAAGCTTTGATGTTAAGAGGCCGTAATCATTCTGCTGGTGATCGGGAATCGTTTGTAAGATGTTAAGAGCCTCCCCCCGTAGGGCCACTATTAAGGAGATAGCCTTCTCTTTGTTGCACCAACCGTTGGCTATTGCAGCAGCTTCAAATTGTTTCAAATATGTGGGCCAAGGTGTTTTACCATCGAATGTAGGTGGTTTTACTTTAAATTTAGACGGAATTGACTCGCTTCTTTCCATGGTTCTTATTTCTGGAATGTTCTGATTAACAACTTGGCTTGGTATTTCAAGTGGCTGTGTTGTTAGTGAAATCACTTGTTCTTGCAGCCTCATCATATCTTCTTCCATTTTTACCAATTTACTGTCCAACTTTTGCTCAACTGTTTTATCTGTTCAGTGACATCTTCTTTCAATGCAATGGAGCTTTCATTAATCTTTGTTCTAACGTGGCTGTACTTTCATTCAACTTTTCTTCCATTTTGGCAGCATTTTCACTTAACCTTTCCATTTTCTCAGCGTTTTCAGTAAACTTT
Source organism: Platerodrilus igneus (assembly GCA_036346225.1). Lineage (NCBI taxonomy): Eukaryota > Metazoa > Arthropoda > Insecta > Coleoptera > Lycidae > Platerodrilus > Platerodrilus igneus. The sequence goes on from JARFIW010001555.1 coordinate 1,985,101, forward strand.
TCATCTATTTTTGCAGCATTTTCAGTAAACTTTTCATTTAGTGTCACTTCCAGTTTAGCCGACCTCTCCTCCATTTTCTCAGCATTTTCACTAAGTGTCACTTGCATTTCGGATTTAAAATCCTTAAGGAAATTCATTAAACTTTCTGCCTCCATCTTATTTTGACTCCTTGTAACTGGCATATATGAACTACTTAAATGTCTTTAGACTTGTGTTTTAAATTAATCACTATATACCCTACAAATGCCTGACACCAGTGTAACGGGCTACTACTTCCGCGTTTCTTTTTTATTTAAAACAAGTAATAATAATGGTCTTTATTACTCACTGTTTACAAGTCTAATTTACAGTATATGCCTTATTTATAGATGTTTTCAGTCCACTTAACAATGAAGCACTATTACACTAATGAATTTACAAGCACTAATATCTTCTTAAATTAACTCCTTTACCATAAGTTCATTAACAACACTAACACAACTATTTGTTTATACACTTCTATTTATTTATGTATACTGCAAGCTGCATGCACATTAGACACAGCATATCATTTATGTATATATTCTAAAAGCTCAACTACGTTTACTTTACAACGATATAATTTATATTAGACATTCAAGAATAGACTAACTCTTACATTCATAAGCGGCCTTATATATACCCTGCATTAAGATATGACTCATTATCTAGAACTTTGTAGAAGGATTCTCGAATGCTGAAGAATACGCTGTGCCCCGGGCGTTTGTATGTTTGACGGGTTGCCTAATAGTGGATCGCAACAATACTTACTAATAAAACAATTTAATTTTAAATAACTTCTACGTCGTATTTTCGGAAATAACAGGCTGGAATATTTTTTTTGGAAACAATCGAAGATTGCCGAAGACACTTGAAGAGTGCACAACGCGGTCACTAAACCAATTAGCATTAATACGGAGTATTCTGCGCTTTCGTAGGTTGCTCATTTCCTAGAACCAAATCTTCCGCATAGGAGTCGGTAGCACGTAATTATTTTTAGAACCGGCAAGTACTCGATATCGCCCGTATAGAGAATTAGATGCTCGATGTCTGTCAACTTCCAATTCCTACGTAAAAGGAAGAAAAAACTCGGTCAATCATCCATCTAACTTATACATCGACCCGCTCCCGTTCTGATAATTTCCAAACATTTTTCAAACGACAATGGTCTCTGAATTTTTAAACCTCCAAGGGATCTATGGGTCGTGATCAATTACACGCTCGAGCTACCCGTAAACTAACATATTTTATAGTAACAGTGCGCTGAATAATACATGCATACCCCTTCTCTGCGCTACTGCTATTCTTGTAGTTGGTTGAAAAAGTCAGTCGCCTTTTTTTACTGCTAGGACCGCTGCAAAGCATCATTCTATACTTTCTTTAAAAGTATAGCACGTCGCACACTTTTTTGTCTGATAATTAAATTTTGCTCTTGTAGGCTTTTACACTTTCGCATATTTAAACATCTAATACGATCGATTAACCACTTTCGATTATTTTAACGGGAACCGCCATACATTCCGCCGCACCGTTCTTTTTGAATCCAACGTTCCGATGGGCTTCTACACACTAACACCTAACGAATCTTACCTAATATTTGTTAAACAGAAACAACTGGCATCGCCATGTTCGTATGTGGACGTAAGCGGATGTTTGTGGATGTGTACCAGAATATGTAACCATATTCATTAATCAGTCTAAGCTATTTTATTTAGTCCGCGAAAACTGCTATTTTTCTAAACCACAATTAATAATCGCCTTTATAGGTTTAACATTTCTACCATTTTCCAATGACAGGTGCTACGTACATGGAAACTTTAATTTCTTATTGGAGACAATCCTTATTCTCCCACGCACTGTTGCGTAGTTGCATGCCCAACCCTTTTAGGAATATATGCTCGTTATAGGTTGTAGGACCCTCGGTTTTACTTAACTACACTTCGTGAGACCCCTTTTATCTTTTTAATCGTTTCTTTCTCGCTTACAATACAGTAGGGCTTAGCCCTACTACCAACAAATTATAATACTAGATCCCTATTAAATTCGTCTTTAAATTTCCCTACAACTTTTTTGTCGACAAGCGGTATATTGTATTTATTATCTGCAGGGGTAGTCACTATTTCAGGATAAATATATTTTGTTTGGTTTCAACTAATATTAGATTTTTCTAGGGAGCCCAAATCTGTAAATAGATTTTAAATAGGACCACCTCCTACAAAGTTATGCCTTTTAAAGACCTAAATCTCTAATTTTTGCCCATCTTTATTTAACTACATCCTTAGAACCTTTTTCGCTACCCAAGACATATGCTTTAACCATCCATTTTCCGAGAAATCTAAAACCGCTGTGTTCCGCGAACACCACATGGAGATAACACCTATACTCTGTCAACCAGGATAGAAGCAGGAAGGATTTGGAAGAAGGAAAGGTGGGAGAAGAACTTAAAAATTATGGAATCTTAAAACTAATATATACAATAGATTTACAAAATCTATACAAATATAAGCAACTATCTTAGATTTATATCTTTATGCCCCCCATGCGTAGATTGCTGTACTATTAGGAATGATGTACCTTTCCTAATCTACGCTCGATAAACTAATTTTATTAATTATTTGCGTGTACAAATCGTGTTTTTTACTCCGGATACATACACCTGCAATTACTCCTTACCACCCAAATAAAGACTTAGATGCTTGGTAACTGTTAACTTCCGCATCCCTCTTGTACGCCCAGACACATCCCAACACATGCGCAGCCCTGCCCATGCGCACCCCTGCCCATGCGCGCCCCTATCCATGAGCACCCCTCTCTGTGCGACTGCGATTTCGTGGTGATGTCATAGCTTTTTATAAATAAAGAGCAATGTAATACTATTCTAAAATTGTTATTCTGACATTCATCATCCACTTTTTGTTTTCGACCCTACTTAAAGTCGGTTTGATGTAGCTCTATCTTCTTTTCTATTATGTGCTAATCTAAAAAGCTCTACATACCCTTCACAACCCAAATTTCTAATAATTTGACTAATATAGCTTGGTCTTGGTCTTCCTACATCCTTCTATCTTTTTCCTATCCACCTGGCTCTACATACATATTAGCAACCTGATGGTTGTTAAAGAACTCTAACATGTTTACATGATTACCATTTATAAGGAAATGAACTATAACCTGGTTATCCGCTTCAAAAAAGGCAAAGTGTTAAATTATATGTTATGGTAAGGCTTAAGCAACGAATCGCTACCAACATGCCAGACCGCTACCTAATTGTGAGTTATGTCATGGTGACGTTTATTAAATTATATGTTATGGTAAGGCTTAAGCAACGAATCGCTACCAACATGCCAGACCGCTACCTAATTGTGAGTTACGTCATGGTGACGTTTATTAAATTATATGTTATGGTAAGGCTTAAACAACGAATCGCTACCAACATGCCAGACCGCTACCTAATTGCGAGTTATGTCATGGTGACGTTTATTAAATTATATGTTATGGTAAGGCTTAAGCAACGAAACGCTACCAACATGCCAGACCGCTAACTAATTGTGAGTTATGTCATGGTGACGTTATTAAATTATATGTTATGGTACGGCTTAAGCAACGACACGCTACCAACATGCCAGACCGCTAACTACTTGTGAGTTATGTCATGGTGACGTTTATTAAATTATATGTTATGGTAAGGCTTAAGCAACGAAACGCTACCAACATGCCAGACCGCTAACTAATTGTGAGTTATGTCATGGTGACGTTATTAAATTATATGTTATGGTACGGCTTAAGCAACGACACACTACCAACATGCCAGACCGCTAACTACTTGTGAGTTATGTCATGGTGACGTTTATTAAATTATATGTTATGGTAAGGCTTAACAACGAAACGCTACCAACATGCCAGACCGCTAACTAATTGTGATTTATGTCATGGTGACGTTATTAAATTATATGTTATGGTACGGCTTAAGCAACGACACGCTACCAACATGCCAGACCGCTAACTAATTGTGAGTTATGTCATGGTGACGTTATTAAATTATATGTTATGGTACGGCTTAAGCAACGACACGCTACCAACATGCCAGACCGCTAACTAATTGTGAGTTATGTCATGGTGACGTTATTAAATTATATGTTATGGTACGGCTTAAGCAACGACACGCTACCAACATGCCAGACCGCTAACTACTTGTGAGTTATGTCATGGTGACGTTATTAAATTATATGTTATGGTACGGCTTAAGCAACGAAACGCTACCAAAATGCCAGACCGCTACCTACTTGTGAGTTATGTCATGGTTACGTTTATTAAATTATATGTTATGGTAAGGCTTAAGCAACGAAACGCTACCAACATGCCAGACCGCTAACTAATTGTGAGTTATGTCATGGTGACGTTATTAAATTATATGTTATGGTACGGCTTAAGCAACGACACGCTACCAACATGCCAGACCGCTAACTAATTGTGAGTTATGTCATGGTGACGTTATTAAATTATATGTTATGGTACGGCTTAAGCAACGACACGCTACCAACATGCCAGACCGCTAACTACTTGTGAGTTATGTCATGGTGACGTTATTAAATTATATGTTATGGTACGGCTTAAGCAACGAAACGCTACCAAAGTGCCAGACCGCTACCTACTTGTGAGTTATGTCATGGTTACGTTTATTAAATTATATGTTATGGTAAGGCTTAAGCAACGAAACGCTACCAACATGCCAGACCGCTAACTAATTGTGAGTTATGTCATGGTGACGTTATTAAATTATATGTTATGGTACGGCTTAAGCAACGACACGCTACCAACATGCCAGACCGCTAACTAATTGTGAGTTATGTCATGGTGACGTTATTAAATTATATGTTATGGTACGGCTTAAGCAACGACACGCTACCAACATGCCAGACCGCTAACTACTTGTGAGTTATGTCATGGTGACGTTTATTAAATTATTTGTTATGGTAAGGCTTAAGCAACGAATCGCTACCAACATGCCAGACCGCTAACTAATTGTGAGTTATGTCATGGTGACATTTAGTTAACTGATTTTTATTTACTTATTCTTTTTGTTTTCTTTTCGAATTTACCTAAAGTCGGTTTGACGCAGCTCTAAGTTCTTTTCTATTCTGAGCTAGTCTAAAAAGGTCTACATACCCTTCACAACCTAAATCTCTAATAATTTGACTAATATAGCTTTGTCTAGGCTTTCCTACTCTATTTTTATTTAGTAGTCTATAATCTAAGACTTCACTAAATAGTCCCTCATGTCTAAACTGGTGCCCTATCTCTCCTGACCTTTAATTGTTTCCACATACAGGGTTCCTCATCTATCCTTCTATAAACTTCCTCGTTTGTTACTCTATCTGTCCAACTAATCTTTAACATTCTCCTATAACACCAAGTTTCAAAAGCTTCTACCTTTTTCTTATCTACTTCTTTAATTGTCCAAGTCTCACTACCGTATAGTAGAACGCTCCATACGTACGACTTTAGGAAACTTTGTCTATTATCTAAACTAATACTATTAGCTATTAGTAAGTTTTTCTTTTTTAAAAACATTTTTCTAGCTTGAGCTAGCTAGCTACTATATCCCTTCTGCTACGTCCATCCTTTGTAATTATACTACCTAAATAGCAAAATTCATCTACCCCCTCTAACTCGGTATTACCTATTTTTAATTTTGGTTTAGAACTAGGCTGTAACTCACTTGTCATTATGTTTGTCTTTACTGAGTTAATTCTCATACTATATTTACTTTGTAGTATCTCCCCTAAAATATTTAAAAACTCTCCCAACTCTTTTCTACACTCTGCTATAATGGCTATGTAATCTGCAAAACGTAACATGTCTATTTTCTGTCCCTGTACACTAACAGCTATCTCTTTTCTCTCTCTAGCTAAGTTTAAAGCTTGCTCAATATAAACATTAAAAATCAAGGGAGATTGTATACAGCCCTGTCTAACACCATTTCTAATCTTAGCTTCCTTTTCTATTTCATCAAATCTAATTACTACGCTTTGGTTTTTATATAGACTGTAAATAATTTTTCTATGCCTATAAGTGATTCCTATTTTTTGCAAAACTCTGAACATAACAATCCAATTAACCCTATCAAATGCTTTTTCTAAATCTACAAACGCGAAATGAGCCTTTTTAGTTTTTTGTAACCTTTTTTCGATAATTACCTTAATCAGTAGTATCGGTTCTCTAGTCCCTCTGTCTTTACGAAAACCATATTGGTCTTCGCCTAAATAATTCTCAGTCAAAGCTTCAACTCTATCTTTAATTATTATTGTTAGTATTTTGGAAGCATGAGATGTTAAACTAATCGTTCTAATATTCTCACACCTATCAGCTCCTGACTTTTTTGGGATTGGGATAATAATATTTTTTTCGAAATCTATTGGAACCTCACCTGTGTCATATATTACTTTTACTAGTTCATATAATCTATCTAAAGTTTTCTGACTTGCATATTTTATTAGTTCTGCGGGAATATTGTCTATCCATGGCGCTTTATTTAGTTTAAGATTCCGAACAGCTCTATCAAATTCCTCTCTTAATATTGAGAACCCTATTTCTACATCCTCTTCTTGGTCGTTCTCTAACTCATCCATATCGTCTCCCTTATATAAATCTTCTAAATATTTTTTCTATCTGATTCTATCAAATCATCTTGTATTCCCTTACAATTCTCCTCCATCCATTTATTTCTAGCTTTTCTACACTCATGTACTATCTTATTTCTAACTGTATTATATTTTTGCTTACTTTCACTATCCAATTCTCTGAAAGGTTTAAGCTTTCTTCTATTCTCTATTAAATCTAATATCTCCTTTGTTACCCAGGGTTTTCTCGCTTCTATTTTTTCTTACCTATAGTCTGTGTTGCTGTATCATGTACAGTCAGTTTTATTTTTTTCCATCTATTTTCTACGTTCCCTCATACAGCTATCCCTTTGCTCTTATTATCTAATACAGTATTGCCCGAAATAAACAGTACTGAAACTAAGTTGGCGGTGTTTTTATGCGTGCGCTGTCACACTCAAGTTAGCTAGTATAGACCTGTCAAGTAAACCTCAAACAAGTAATTAGTAGGGCCTAATTGTTAAAAATGGTGTTAAGTACAGAGGAGAAAGTGTTTCTGGTAGAGCATTATTTTCGTTCATACGGAATCGGCCGACGTAATGGTGCAAGTTTGCTATACGTGTCTGATCAATTCACACAAAGGTTTAATAAACGTTCTCCAAGTAATGCTGTAATTTTTAAGGTTATTGAAAAGTTTAGAAATACAGGTAGTGTATTGTGCCAACGAAAAGGAAACTCAGGGCGTCCCAGGACAGTTAACAACAACAATAACCATGAACGTGTTTTTGAGCAAATCTTAGAAAATCCGAAAGTCAGCCAGGCAAGGACAGCGTTACAACTGGATTTAAAAGAACTTCCTTTCAAAGAATCCTGAAGGAGCTGGGTACATTTTCGTATGTGATTCAGGTACATCAACAACTACATCCTCGGGATTATCGCAGTAGAGTGGAATATTGCGCCAGAATTCTCGCGTTACAGTATGAAAATCCTGAATTTTTGAAAAATGTTTGGTTTTCAGACGAAGCACATTTTCACTTGTCAGGCTATGTGAATCGTCGCACAAATCGATTTCTGGGCTTTGCCAGACCCGATGAGGTTCAAGAGGTTCCTTTACATAGTGAAAAAGTGAGTGTCTGGTGTGCTGTTTCCGGACACGGAATCATTGGTCCGTACTTTATCGAAGAGAATGGTAGGCAAGTCACACTTAATCAACAGAGGTACAGACAAATTTTAACACGATTTATCCCTGATCTACGTCAATTCTGTCGTGCACGTAACTTGGCATTTCGAAACAAATTTTTTCAGCAGGACGGGGCAACTTGCCATACCGCTGCCGCAATTCGTCAATTTCTTCAAGAACATTTTCCAAGCAAATTCATATCACGATTTACTAATTTCCCTTATTCTTCACATTCTCCAGACCTCACACCTCCAGACGCATACATTTGGGGCATGGCTAAAAATGCCGTTTTCAAACGGGCACCACAAACCATCGATGAATTAAAGGATGCCGTTAGAGTCTTCTTCGCAGCCCTGAGACAACCCTTATTCAATAACAAGACCAGAAACTTAGAACATCGTTGTGAAGTCTGTCTCGAACGAGGAGGTGCACATTTAGAACATATAATAAAGTGTCAATAATATGTATTTGTTAAATATACAAAACAATTACAATTTCAGTACTGTTTATTTCGGGCAATACTGTACTTGTTTATATTCCTCTTTTACCCTACTATCATTAAGCTTACCTAGATCCCATCTCTCTCTTTTAACCTTTCTCAATTTTTTGAATTTTAGTTTACACTTCATTTTAACTAAGTTATGATCGCTTTCTATGTCAGCCCCTGGATAACTACGACAGTCTTTAACTTGGTTTCTAGGTATATCTTCTTTGTTCGAATAGGGTGTTTATAGTTACTAATCTATGTTCCTGGCAAAACTCAACTAATCTTTCTCCTCTATCATTTCGTCTGCCATACCCAAATTTTCCTACCAGTTTTTCCTCACTACCTTCTCCCACTGACGCATTAAAATCGCCCATAACTATTAAATTCTCATCTCCTTTTATTTTCCTCACTATAATATTTATATCCTCGTATACCTTTTGTACTTCCTCATCCTCGTACTGAGTTGTTGGCATGTAAAACTGTGCTAAAACAGTGTCTGTGGGTTTTGTACTCAATCTAACCATAATTATTCTATCACTAAATTGTAAGAACTCTAACTTTATGCCCTAATCTTTTACCTAACACTATTCCTACCCCTGCCTGTCCATTAGTTGAAGAAGTTGTAATTATTCTATAATTATCTTTCCAAAAGTCATTACTATCTGGCCATCTCACCTCACTAATACCTAAAATGTCCAGCTTTCCCTTTCTCATTTCGACTAATAAATTCGTTAACTTATCTACTCTAAGTAATGAACTGTTGTTTTATATTCTTACGATGACGAGCCCCAAGTATCCCCTCCCGGAGATCCGAATGAGGGAGTATTTTACCTCCGGACAAGAATTTTATTTGTGAGCTCTCCATCATATATATTTCGTGTTTTAGGCCACGCACACCTGGGAAATATTGTGGTAGGTTCCCATATCTTTCCACAACGCAGAAAAAAGCCGTATCCGTCACGGTCAACACCCAACAAGCTTGTAAATTGTTGAAGATCGCCCGAGACCAACCGACCCTCCTCCAATATCTTTTAGCCAGCAAAGCTGCTGCCCCTAGCTGAGCTTTTTTATCGCCTTTTACGATAAGCAGGCTTACTATAGTAGTATTCTTTATCCCCTACTATAGGGATATTCTGACATTATACATAACAAAATTTAAAAAAATTTAATGTCAAGCATGGAGCTATTTAAACTTAATTTTAATACAAAGTTATACACTGAAGATAGTCTTTTCTTTATGTTTGTTTGGAGTGGTTTTAATTTTATCTAATTTTATTTGCAGCTTAAAATTTAAATCGACACTCTAGTCCTCTATCTCCTTTTCTAGCCAATAGTTTGATACATAGAGACCGTCTATGTTTTCAATTGCAAAATGTACCGAAGTTTGTCTCTATATATAAAGTATTTAATTCCACCGACAACCAGATTCATTCCTTCGTGTAATTCTTGCAGCTAATGACAATCTTTTAATTGCGGCTCTCCCACTATATCCTGCATACGTATCTTGTTAGCTTGATCGACTTCTTTTTGTCGGTATTGGAGGGGGTCCTTATTTTCCCACTCACTACTATGTAGTTGCATGTCCACCACTTTTGGGAATATATGGTCGTTATAGGTTGTAGGGCCCTCGGTTTTAAATGATCCGAAAGGTTCTTACTAGACAAATATACAATGTTTAGCGGAACCCCTTTGTGTGTCGTGTACGCCAAGGTTACGAAACCCGCATTCCTTAGTTCGTCTTTGTTATCTGCCATTTTGATAAATACGTTTTTAGAATAACCTTTTAAAAAGTATACGGATTTAGTACCATTCTTTTCCTCAAAGACGCCTACATAACTAAAAGAGTCTTTTCTATTAACCACAAATGCATACAGCTTGTAGAAACCGGATGTATCTAAGTCAGCCCATCTGCACATAAAATAATCTTTTTTCTTCCTCATTTTCTCTAATAAGATGTTCTTTGTCTAACACATCTTTGTATTGTTCTCGTATTGTCGCAGTGTTTTCCATGTAGTCCGACTTTCGCTTTTTTTGCACCCATTTTCTCTAATTCCAGTTGTCTTTTTCTTCCACTTACAGCGTATGGTGTGCATAGTGGGGCAATTTCCTTTAACGTAAACGCGTAGAGCATACAGCTAATATTTACGCGTTGTTGCACATCCTCTGGACGAATGTTAGGCGTATCTATCAACCCCAATTCCGAAATGACTACTTCTTTTGGAATTGTAGAATATGGTGTTGCAGATTGTGTAAAATATGTACTACCTGCTTTAATGTAGCACTTGTGTAAGATTTTTATTTTATCTTGGCTACCCTCCTCCTCTACTATCTCCAAATAATTTACAGGTAAATAGTTAAAACCAAAAGCCGAAAGAGCATACTTTATCAATTTTTCCCTTTTTTCTGTTTTTTCGGACAACTTAATTTGCAAGCCCGTCAATTTCTTTGTATTGCCATTCCCCTAATACACGTACTGTAATAGGTTATTATACACTAAGCAGCAGCTATTTTGTAGCTTGTCCGATAGCTTACTCCACATTTTGGCAAGTGGTACAGAGTACATTGGCGCCTTTAGGAAGTATAACTTACTATCTTCCAATAAGGTTAACGGTCTTATAAGAGATTATACACCCGTTCCGCACTGACATAGCTTCCAATTGTAAAGTTGTATATTGTCGCTTCCAATCGCGTAATACCATGTTCTTTGGCCAAAGTAGACGCAGTAGCGCAGAGAAAGGGTATGCATGTATTCTACAGCGCACTGTTACTATAAAATATGTTAGTTTACGGGTAGCTCGAGCGTGTAATTGATCACGACCTATAGATCCCTCGGAGGTATAAAAATTCTGAGACCATTGTCGTTTGAAAAATGTTTGGAAATTATCAGAACGGGGGCGGGTCGAAGTATAAGTTAGATGGATGATCGACCGAGTTTTTTCTACCTTTTACCAGGGAATCGGAAGTTGACAGATATCGAGCATCTAATTCTCTACTCGGGCGATATCGAGTACTTGCCGGTTCTAAAAATAATTACGTGCTACCGACCGCTATGCGGAAGATTTGGTTCTAAGAAATGAGCAACCTACGAAAGCGCAGAATACTCGGTATTAATGCTAATTGGTTTAGTGACCGCGTTGTGCACTCTTCAAGTGTCTTCGGCAATCTTCGATTGTTTCCAAAGAAAATATTCCAGCCTGTTATTTCCAAAAATAGCCAATTTGTGTGCGTGTGCTACCACCCTTTTGAATTTTTAATATGCACGCGATGCGATTGTTGGTCCGTATAACATGGAAGACGTTTCCGGTGTTTCTACTAACTGCATTCGCAGTATGGACGATGCGAACCGGGCGCATGCATTGGTGCTAAATGTACTGGACGAGTAGCAAGGATGGGCAAAAGATGACGTCATTTAGTTCCCCGGTGAATCCTTAACTTTGTTCGGCTGTCTTCGGAAACCTTCGGTTTGCATTCTATAGAGAACATAAAGCAGGTACGCAAGAGTAAACTTTTTAGTTATAAGTTAGTTCGCTTACAAGTTTAACCAAAGTCCTATAGTGCGGATTTTGTTTTGTACTAAAATGGTACCTGCAAACGTTTTAAATGCAACTTTTGCGGTGCTTCCTATACCTGAAAAAAATGTTCTGAAACAGAACCAGAACAAATGTTGTGGTGTAAGATTGTCCACGGGTAAGCCTATACATCCGTCAGCAGCAAAGTACTTAACTGTGTGTCTTGCGGTTTCGCTTTTACGAGAATGGACAACTTACTTCGACACAAGGAAAAACAGCACGGTATGTCATTAAGCCGTAAACGTTCAGCTCCGACAGCTGTTAAAGGGTCTTGTACAAAACAACCACGAATTATGTGTAAAGTATGCGATTTCGAAACGGTAAAGACTACCTATGTCGCACACTTGAGAAGCAACAGACATAAAAATGCAACAGTTACCGCTACTGGCGGAGATGGTGTAGAAATGGTTAGCACAGCGTTTAACAACCGTATGGCTAGCTATTGCATAAAGAACGCCAGTGTTGACGATGAAGTGTCCGAGTTTCTTTGGAAGCAGAAAAAGCGGTTGATTACTTAATGAAAAAAGAACACAACATACAGCAATAAATGGTAGAAGAGACTACCGATGTGAAATTCCTTAACACAAAAAATATGGTTATAACGTCTTCTAGTAATCTGGAAAATATGTACGAGGTCTTAAGCGAAACCATGAGAACAAAATCAGAGGAATTTGGAACACGTGGGGCCGGTTGGTCTTTAGAAAAGTGCTCTATTTAGAAATACATATTAATAAGTATAAGCCGATGTGTGGAGTTCTAGGTAAAGAATAAAAATTGTGAATATGTATTTAGAAATGTAGTTTACAAAATTTAAACTGTATTAGTAAAAATTGTCTGTAATAAAAAGTTTTAAGAATGGTTTTTAGATTTTCTTTTAGGTATGAGATGCAGGAAAGTTATAATTTAGAAGGTGTGTGTGTGTAAAGTGGTAAGGGGTGGTCGGATTTTAAATCTGTTTACAGATTCGGATTCTGCGTAAAATACTACACTAATTTGATGTGTTGCATGGTTAAAAAATTTATAAGGACGGTCAGAAATTGCTACCAGCAAAAAATCTTAAAATGAGGGTAGCTCCCTGGGGATGATGCAATCTAAAAAATTCCTTGTGATTCGGGTAGCTGAAAAAAATCTAATATTAATTGATACCAGACAAAATAGATTTATCTCTAAAGATGAGCTAAACAAGATAGAAAGTATGGTATGACATTAAAAGCGAGTAGTGGTACGGTGGCTTGATGCTCGCTAGAAGGTATGTGTGTAACTTTGTAAGGGGTGGTCGGATTTTAAATCTATTTACAGATTCGAATTCTGCGTAAAATTCTAGACTAATTTGATGTGTCGCATGTTTAAAAAATTTATAAGGACAGTCAGAAATCGCTAGCAGCAAAAAATCTTGAACTGAGGGTAGTTCCCTGGAGGATGATGCTATTTAAAAATTTTAGAGATTCGGGTAGCTGAGAAGATTCTAGTATTAATTGATACCAAACAACGTACATTTATTTTGTGGGTGGAAATGTGGAGAGAGATTTATCTTGCAGAGGGTATATGTGTAACCTTGTAAGGGGTGGTCTGATTTTAAATCTGTTTGCAGATTTGGATTCTGCGTAAAATTCTAGATTAATTTGATGTGTTGTATGGTTAAAAAATTTATAAGGACGGTCAGAAATTGCTACCAGCAGAAAATATTAAAATGAGAGTAGCTCCCTGAGGCGTGATGCTATCTGAAAAATTCCTAGAGTTTCAGGTAGCTGAAAAAATTTAATATTAATTAATATCAAACAATGTACCTTTATCTCGTGAGTAAAAATGGTTAGTCGAAGAAAACTATTTGATTCAGAATGTTGGCGGTAAAAAAATCTTAAAATTGGGGTAGCTGCCTGGGGGGATAATGCAATCTAAAAAATTCATAGAGATTCGGGTAGCTGAAAAAATTCTAATATTAATCGATACCAAACAATATAGATTTATCTTGTGGGTGCAGTGCCTATAGGCACCGAGAGATATCTCGAAAATTTTAGGGGTTAGGTTAGCGATTTTTTAGGGTAGAGATGGTTAGGGTAAAAAAATCCGACAAGGTGGTCCACAAGGCGAGAACAGGAGGAGTTTCATCTTCCTCATTTCCACCTTATGGGAATTTACATGTAAATTTGATCCAGATGAGCGTGGAAATGAAGGATTCTGGTGGAAATGAGGTTCCAGAAGACCTGGTTCCTCCTATTAATGTCCGTAATGGTAGATGTCAACAATTGCAACTACTACTCTATTCTTCTGCAATCCACAATAACAAAACTTACGCTTGCAGCAAGCATGATGGTTTTGAAAGGAAAAACTGCGCACTGCTTCATATATTGCACTGAACAAAGGAATTGATTTAGAATCGAATATATCTTACTTAGGGTTGGCAAAAGTCTTTATCTTTGCCAAGGATGACAGCATAGCGAAAGAGAATTCATGTGGGTCCGAGAGTTACATCATTGATTTGTTAGTCAGTATCAGCCTCGCGAAAAAATAAGCACAATCTTCTAACAATTTGTAAGAGAAAGTCCCCTTAAGTTGTCGATTCGTCGTATATACTAGAAACAATATCTTGTTGAATGCCCTTGCTAATTTTTTCAAACTTATCTAAAGAGTTGAAATCTGCACTGAGAAAAGGATTTTGTTGCTTCAACTTAAAATTAGTTGATTCAATTAGAATTTTGTTTTGTATATAAACAATGATCTTCATGCATTATATAGAACATAATAAAATGTTGCAAAACCGATTTTGAAGCAAATAAACCTAAATTTGTACCACAATAATTATGGCATTTACTCAAATTGCCATTAATGTAACTTGAATGTTAGGTCAAGTTCCTACAAATACTTATGGGTTTGAATTGAATTATTTAATACATCTATCAAATAAACTGTTATGTTAAATGAACACGTTGAATATCCCACTTACAAATAAAAGTCATTGAAGCAACTACACATTAATTTTATCAAAGCACAAATTTAATACTTGAAAGGGTTTGCAGCATTAAAACAAACTATCAAATTTTTTCACTAACCAAAAAGCGTCATTGATTTAAAATTCAGTATACATTGATTTAACTAACCCATATGTTGAGCACATTAATAATTATTAAGCTAAGTGGCTAATAAGGGTTGAAGTAATAACATTTTTGGCTTAATCAAACTTTTATTGTGTTCAATTGAAACATTTAGCTGTCAAATCAATCATTTCGCTGCGTGGTACATTGTTTAGAAATAGAATTAGTTTAAACATCCAAGGTGGTTTGATTCAATATCCAGCTTAATAGATTCCGACTTAATGAAGTTATTTTAATCAATTTTTTTAATTCAACTTGGCGATCAACACATGAGTTTGTACATCCCTAACAGATTTTTAAAAAAATTGATTTAAAATAACTTTATTCTGTCACATTATCAAGTTGGATCTCGAATCAAATCACCTTGAATATTAAATTAACTCTAGTTCATGGTGCATAATTTTTAGTTTAGCTTTCACTTGAATTTTATAAAACCGATACTGATTATTGAAAAGTATGTTTATTCCTTGAGGTTGCCATGGGTCTTTGAAATTAGACGTTCGCTTATATAGTTAAATGTTAAAAACAACAGCATTTAGTTATGGGCAATGAGACCAATTTATAAGAAGGTACTTACGTGTTTTTAGACGAAAAGATTTTGTTTGAACATAGTACAGCATACCAAATTTATCTTTCATGTATTTTTTTAGTTGGTTGAAATGCTTTTATGGAAACTAACACAATAAACAATGCGAAGTAACGCTTGACGCCATGTTGACGTGTCGCAGTCGAAGGGTAGCAGTATATAGTGCTCGCAATTTTTAAATAGACCTCGTCATCCGCGACGTCACACAAGTACTAACTATTTATGTAGATGTTTGTCAACTTAATACCGCAATATTTATGTTATAGTTTTGGTTTGAATAATAGCAAATTACGACGTTGCCAATAATTTTAAAGCCAAATATTAAATGTTGACGTTTAAATTTTAGGTTATTTGCCATTCCTTGTTTAGTTGGTGTCAACCACCTAATATATATTTTATTGTTAAATTACAAGCTTTAATTTCTTGAGTGACTTGTTTTTAAAATATGGGTTGCAAATTCATCTTCAGGATATTGGATTTTAGGTATCCTAACAGCTTCTACAGCTTTCAATTTCAATGGATGTAATAAATTCACTTGTGACGAACTGGTCAATACTACACTAGCTTAAACTTTGGAGGTGCTAAATACAGGTAAGGTCAAAGTCTTTCTATTACACCAATCTACAAAAATGGTAAATTGTATATCGAATTATTTGTTTCAAACTACTCAGTTACCTGCAACAATTATGGTCTCGAAGAGTAATAAAGCAAATGCCTATTTTTGAAAGATTTTTGCCTCTTCATGATTTTGTATATTTAACAAACTGCTGTTTATATCTTTAAAAATTCCATCAAAATGATTAGTCGTTTAATCTTTTGGTTATAAAGTTTTCTTTTTTAGCTTATGACACTGACAGTGGAAATAACTTGCAATTTTGGATTTTTACTGGAAACAGTAATAATCCTCTAACAGTTATTCTTTTCTTGAATAATGACATACTTCAACAACAGAATTCAAAGTTGGTTCATTTAAAGCCTTTATCCGTTTGCATTGTTTCAGTTGTTGGAAATGCTTTGAAAATATGCCGTATTCAATTCAGTTGCATACTAATAAACAGATGTAAAATGATCACCACAAATTTTAGGATGATTCGAAAGTGTTAAATCCTTCGTTTGCATTGTACATAACATAACTTTAGTCTTTGTAGATGGTTTCAGGGAAATCTAAAAGATTATTTTAAAGTGATATTGTAACGATTTTATTTTCTGTCATTATGTCTACAGATATTTAACCTATTTAATTTATTAATAACCAACTTAATGCATAATGATGCTACACAATCTAAGAAATACATTTTACATACTGTCGAATACAATATTAGCTTTCAATTCGAAAGTGTAAAATTTTAAATTATGCGGTGACAAAAGATACTTTTTGTTAGTGTCATCCTTAGAGCTCCCTCTGTTAGACGATTGTAGTATTAAGCTTGTTGTCAGGCGGTAACCCGCGTGATATTATCACTTCCAACTCAGCTGTCGTCAGAAGAGGTCAATTGTTCCTTGAACGCAAGGACGATGACGTTTATTCAGTCCACGTGTTGGAAGCACACGAAAATTAAATTGTTTTCTTGATATGATATCGTCTCGGCGACGCGCACTTTTGTTGTCCACACTTGCTGGAATTAGCTCGCAGATGACGAGACGTTATTTTGTTTGAAGGGCCTTTGGTTAACATGCAACTTTTAGTTAGCATGCAAATTTTAGTTAACATGCAATTTTAGTTAGCATGCAATTTTAGTTAGCATGCAATTTTAGTTAACGTGCAACGTAGGAAAATTTAGGAAAATTTAAGAAGTATAACTAATTTATTTGGACAAGGAATGAAATTTATCAGTATTTAGTGAAGTTTAATCTTTGTACGAATGTTGATTTGGCGTGCATCAATTATTTAATATGGACGCTGTGATGCTGTTTGGAATTTCAGTATGCAGCTAATTTGTTTGTATGGAATTGGACATTCCTGTATTTAATTGTTGAAGCAGGCGAATTGTAAATCATCAATTATAATTCCGGGTATGGTCCATATGCCTAGCAGGTATTTTTCCATCGGATGAACATCTGGTATGTAAATTACTTTCATATATGTCAGCTGTAGTAGCTTGGATATAGCAGACAAATAATTTTTTGTTTGATCACGTGATCTGAAAGTCTAGTTCATTAGGCAAATGACAGACTATTTATTTTTCAAATTAAGCAACAGGAACCTGTAAATATTCACTTTAAATCTTTTTATTAAATTAAGCAACAGGAAACTGTAAATTTTCACTTTAAATCTTTTTATTAATACATTTAATATACGGTAGATGTCATTATGAGATAAGAAAAGTTAAATTCTATATTTTATGAAGATTGATTTAATTATTTGAAACATAATTTACCGAGATTGGTAAAATAAGACATAAAATCAGAAATCTCTCAATTGTATAAATAGAAACATGTTAAAAAATGTTTTCCAAATTATTGAATTTATATAAAATTCACCAATAAAAATTAATCAGCTGATTTCACGTTAAGCGTATTGGCTACCATAGGAAAGTCGATCCCAGGTCGCAACACAAATTGAAGGCAATCATTCTTTTAAACTTTAAAAATTTTTGCTTAGTGTACTCAAACCAAATATTTCAAATATCAATAAATCAAAGTAACCTTCAATTTATGTCATAAACGTCAAACTTGAAGTTTTTATTATTTTGACAACGATCCTAGGTCATGGATCGAAACGTAAATAAAATAGATTTTAAAAACTATGAGTGGTTTCATTCCCAAAGAAGATTAAGAAGAAAGGCATTGTAAATTGCATGCCTAGAACTTTTGATGAAGTGGAAGCTTACTTAAGGGAAATTGATGAAACTTATAATCGGAACTCCAATAATAATAATAACAATTCCTACACGAATTGGCGTGGTAGAGGTACGAGTAATGAACAAAATGGGAGCGCTCGTTACAATTTGAGATCAAATACGTCAAATTCTGGAGGCGGTAATAGTGCCCGCTCTGAAAATAGGGAAAATAATACTAACAGTAATTACAATAATGATGATAGGGATGAAGGGCGTCGTGAATCTCAAACTGTTAGTAGTCCAGGGGGAAGTCGACCATCGGCTGTGGCCGCGTTATTTAATAAAAACGGGGATGACCTTTTACTAGAAGACAAAAAGAATATGAAGTCAGTTGCGTTGGCACCGACCATTGAAGCGACAGTTGAGACAGTTTTGGTAAAAATATTAGTAGATTCGGGTAGTCAAGTTACCTGCATTTCAAAAGACTTTTTATTAAAGATAATGCAAATTAATAGCGATATTTTACGTTTGCGGTTTACATCAACTATTTTGGTGAGTGCGACGGGCAAGAATTCTATTGTTAAGGATCAATTTTATTTGAATTTTAAATTTAATGATTTCGAATTGGCTTACCCTTGTCTGGTAGTTCCGAATTTAATTCGTGATGTCATCTTCGGATGCGATTTTTTGCTGATCATCAAATTAAAATCGATTTTCAAAAATTGTTTATCGGGTATTTTTGAAGGAAGAGCGATAAGCGTAGGGTTTAGTATGGAACCAAAACCTGATGGTCGGTTGACTGTTTGTCAAGTGTCGGAAGAGAAAGATGAGGAAATTCAATTAAAAAAGGAGATAGTGCCGTGTAAGGTGTCTGAGATTAAAGAGGTGTATTTTCAAGAATACGCTTTTAATGTTAAATATTGTGCTGGGAAGGAGAATGTCCTTGCGGATGCTCTTTCGCGGTATCCAATCAAGGGAAAGGAGAAATTTGAAAAATTTGAGAGGGTGCCGACAGATATTTGTGCATTAAAAAAGTCGGAACTATGTAAAGGGGTCCAGTTAGGTATAAGAAATATTGTTGAGGAGCAAGGGAAAGACGAATTCTGTTGTAAAATAATGTCTAGATTATTGAAGGAGGAAGTTCCGAAAAAGTGCGCTGATTGGTTTGTGGTGTATCAGGGAGTTTTATTTAGGCGAAGCTACGAAGGTTCGCCAGAGTTTAAAGTATGTGTGCCTGCTTCCCAAATAAGTACATTGGTTTGGCAAGAACATGTAGATAATGGGCATTTTGGGGCGGAAAAGTGTTTCCAGATGCTGCGTCGTGATTATTATTTTCAGAGGATGAAACATTTCATTCGAAAAATTATTTCAAGCTGTGATTTGTGCCAGAAGGCGAAGAGTTCGATTAGAAGTTATGGCGAATATCATAGTGTTTTGCCTAAAGCGCCCAACGAAATCGTATGTGTTGATCTCATTGGTCCGCTCCCAGTATCAAGGGCGGGGGGGGCGACTTTCTTATTAGTTATTATGGACGCTTTTAGTAAGTTGGTTACTTTGCACCCTCTTAAACGTGCTAATACAGCTGCGATTCTTCGTTGTTTGGTCAAGAAATATTTTATCGGGATTGGTAAACCAGGGATCATTCTTTCCGATAATGGTAGCCAGTTTACGAGCAAAGATTGGAAAGAGTCGTTGAATCTATTAGATGTAAAGGTAACTCACACGTCAGTGTACTTTCCGCAGGGAAACCAGACGGAACGGGTTAATAAAGAAATTGTGCGTATGTTGAGATCATTGTGTTACTCGGCTCATGCGGGGTGGGCTTTGATGCTAGATAGAGTAAGGAAATGGATTAATAGGGCAGTCCATGACTCGACTGGGTATAGCCCTCGTGAACTACATTTTGGTGATCATATTGATAACCCTAATGTTAAAACCCTTATTTTTCCTACAAGTGACATACCGGATGTTGGTAGGAATAAAATTATAACACTAGCTTATAATAAATTAAAATCTAAGGCTGAAAAACGTAAATTACGTCATCAACGGATCCATAAAAATTGTATTGATTTTAAGATTGGTGATAAAGTACTGGTTCGTACTCATCCCCAGTCTTTTGCGGAAGACAAGGAGATTAAGAAATTCTTTTTGCTTTATTCCGGGCCTGCTACGATTGTGGCTAGGCGCGGGCCAAATTTTATGAAGTACGGGACGACACTAGGGTCTCTTGTTGGGTATACAGAATGTTAGGAATTTTAAACCGTATGTTGTACCGTATCAAAATTTAACACTGTAATTATTAAGTATAAGTTCAATTTAATTACAAAAATATGTTTAGCAATTAAGTTTAACTTATAGGGGGGTGATGTACTAGACTGCCCCCTATAATAAGAGAGAGAAGTATCCGTAATGTTTAAGTTGGTCCGATAGGTAACAGTCAGTCGGGGTTAAACGTGCGAGAGAGTGCGGCACGTTATCAAAACGCGTGTCGGTTGTGCGAGAACCCAGTTAATTTGTGAACTTTGCGTTGAAAATTAAATTATACATTAATCCGTAAGAGTTGTGGCAGTAATAGTTGATGCTAATGTGGATCAGTTGGATTGTACTTTACAGATAAGTTATAGTTGTAGTATTGTTTCTTTGTTTGTTTTTTTAATGGCAACGCCGCTGGCCGCATTGTAGTTACGGTGCGTGCTGCGAATTTTTAATTAGCTGTATTTATTTTTTTATTTTGTGACATTGGTTACAAGTCATTAAACTACATAAATCCATCTACGAGTTATTATTAAATATCCACAGGTTGTAACAGGTAAAAACTTAAAGGATCACGAAAATACCGCATGAGAGGGGTTGCCGCTAGCCTGGGCCAACATCTGCAAGGGCAGCCACTCGTTTCCACGCCTCCTGGAATTTCTGAGCTTTCTGAGTGAACCGGTTCAATGTTTACACTTGTTGATTCGTGAATCATTTACCCTAAGATTAATTTAGTCTATTGATGTTGTTCGAATGAAGTTTTAGTACAGATAGTTTAATTGAGTTTAATTTGTAGTTAGTTAGCTAGTCTATTTCATGATGGCTGAGACCTATCAAGTAGTTTATTTGCATAAAGATGAGTTGGATTACGAATTGAGAATCCTTGGAGTTATTAGCAACAGACCGATGCAGGATAGGAGGAAAATGTTAGGCCGATTATTAACTAAAGAAACAGCAGTACCTGGTCGTTTAATAGATCCTTCCGCATATGTCGTAGAATTTTCAGTTGAACGTGATAAGATTGAGGTATCGATAGAAGCAGTAAAAAATGTTTTATTAGAATTTGAAGGTGAATTAGCAGACCCCACATTTAAGAGGATACAGTCGAGATTAATACACCTTGATGGTCGAGTTAGGAGAATGAAAATCCCTTTAGATAATTCGGATGAGGTTACTTTATTTAAGAATGAATCGTTAGCAACTATCCTTACCATGGAGGCAGAGCTACATGAAAAGCTTAAGAAGAATGAAGATGTAAGCGGATATGGTGAATTTTCTATGAGAGAAACCATTCCAGCTGTTGTCAGTGCTCCTATTCACACTGTTTCATATTTAGTACCCCCTATTTCAATTGGTTCGTGGTCATTAAAATTTTCTGGAGATCCAAGACAGGTTCATCAATTTTTGGACAGAGTAGCTGAGTTAGCACACTCGCGTAAAGTATCTGAAGAAGATTTATTTAATGCTTCTGTAGAATTATTCACAGGTAACGGTTTAGAATGGTATCGTTGTGTTAGAAGTTCTTTAACAAATTGGAGTTTTTTGGTTATTCGTTTATTGATAATATGTCTACGTTAATCAAGTTGTGTAAGAAGTTAGAAGAAGCTTTCTTACATGGTAAAATTGTTCGATAGGAATATTATTGTTCTTTTAGTCGCAGCTTGTAGTATTTCAGTGAATAGTAATTCACAGTGTAGTTGATAATAGTGATTTGTATTTAGGTTCATCTTCCATTTGTATTAGTTGCAATAGTTGTTTGTTTAATTTTTTTATAGTTGAAATAATAGATGTTTATAATTTGGTACACTAGGTTTTACTGTCGGTAAACCGTTTCAGGATTGCTCTTGTGCATAGGCACGTTTTGTTTTGATATGATTTATTTTAATAGCAATTTTTGATTTATTTATATCCGCATTGCAACGCAGTATGTTAAATTGGTTGTAAGTCTAAGCGAAACTTGTCGTCGTGGTTGGTCGGATAGCAGTATATCAGTCTAGACGAGACTTAGGAAAAGTCGGTCGCTCAGCATTACATTAGTCTGAACGAGACTCGAGGTAAGTTCTCGCTCTAGCAATTTTGGCATCACTATTTTTGGGGTTGGTGATGAGGTTAAAATTTTTTTGTTTATAAGTCTAGGTGAGACTCATAGAGGAGTTTGTCATTCTAGCAAGTTTATGCGTTGTGAAGTACTTTTGTCTGTCTTGACAGTTTGATTATGAGTAGTGTAAGAGTGTACTAGAACATTGATTTATTGTTATCCTCAATGGAAGGTTGAAAGTAATCTAAATTATAAATTTATTATGTTTAAAATTGTCATTGTCTGCGAATTTAAAAGAAAAGGTGTTCTTAAGGCTTGAAGTTTATTGGTTTAATGTTTGAAATCAAGTTGGATAATTTAGACCCTTGGTATGTGTCTCTTCGAGAAAAGATTTTATCTTCACCTGATGATTACCCACTATGGAAAGTGGAAAATAACCTTGTATTTAAATTTCTTTCTTCAAATTTACCACTCTCATCGAATGTAAGGGAATGGAAATATTTAGTTCCTAGATCACAAAAGGAAGAGGTTATTCGGATAAATCATGACCCTTCAGTGGCCGGACATTTTGGTTTTTTTAAAACATTGGCACGCGTACAA
Source organism: Platerodrilus igneus (assembly GCA_036346225.1). Taxonomy (NCBI): domain Eukaryota; kingdom Metazoa; phylum Arthropoda; class Insecta; order Coleoptera; family Lycidae; genus Platerodrilus; species Platerodrilus igneus. Next base: position 2,008,303 of record JARFIW010001555.1, read on the forward strand.
GAGAATTTTTATTGGCCAAAAATGCGTATTGATGTGATGAAATTTTGTAAAAAGTGCTTAACGTATGGTGCACAGAAAGCATCGAATAGAGGACCCCTTGGGTTAATGGGAAAGGAAAAAGTAGTGAAATTCCCCTTTCAGATTATTGCAATAGACCTCATGAGCCCATTTCCACGGTCCAAGGTTGGACACAAACGGTTATTAGTTATAGGTGATTGGTTCTCAAAATTTACATTAATGTTTCTTTTACGTAGTGCAAAAGCGCATTTAATAGAACGTGTACTGGAAGAAAAAGTTTTTTTAGTCTTTGGTGTCCCCAAATTCGTTATTTGTGATAATGGTTCACAATTTAGTGGAAGAAATTTCAAGGCAGTATGTAAAAAATATGATGTTCAAAAAATCTGGTTTAATGCAGTTTACTCTCCCCAATGTAATTTTGTGGAAAGAATAAATCGAACTGTCGGAACAGCTATACGGTCATATATTAAAGAACATGATACTTGGGATATTGAGTTACCCCAAATTCAGTATGCGATTAATTCTGCAAAACATCATGCCACTGGTTATTCGCCAAATTTCTTAGTTTTTGGTAGACATGTTCCCGTGTCTGGAAGATTTTATGGTCTTCATGTGGAACCCACAGATGATATAGATATTATTCCTGGTGATAGACCTTCGTATGTGTTAGATCATCAAGGACTATTTGATATTTTTATAGACGTACAGAAAAGGTTACATTTAGCTTACATGCAGTCCAGTAATTCATATAATTTAAGGAGACGTAACATTTCTTTCGAAGTAGGTGACAAAGTTTGGAGGTCCAATACAGTTCTTTCGAAGGCAAGTGATAAGTTTACTGCTAAGCTTGCGTCAAAATACGTTTTGTGTATCGTTAGAAAGAAGTTTTCTAATTTGATTTATGAATTGAATAACGAAGATGGTTCAAAGGCAGGCAGATGGCATGTTAAGGACTTAAAACCTTATTCAGAAGTTCAGTAATGATGTTGAAAATGATGATGTTTGTGAACGTTAATTAGTAGTGTTAAAATGTTTAATGGTTAATAGTAGGAATTATTTCTGTCATATCTAGTTGGTAAAGAATTTATTTATTGTATTGGAATACTGTTTGGAAATCTAAAATTTGGATGTAAGATATGAAGTTAAAAAGGGATAAAGAAATTTTGTTGTACAATACTTTTGGTTGCAAATTATTTGTTGAATTTGAGAGGTTGTAAGTTGCATGTTACCCTAAAGGTCGAATGTTAGTAAAAGATGTTTATATTTTTGGTGATGAACTTTTGATAAGTTTTGTATATGGTTAGTTTGAAAATTTCTTTTGGATTTATGTATGTATGGTCATATTAATCTATGGTGAGTTAGGTATGAAATAATTCACTTAATTCATTCAATTCATTTAGCTTATTTAACGCGTTGTATATAGTGTTTATAGTAGTCCGAAACTTAGCTTCTCAAAAAAATTTCTGTGGAGAACAATTGTTTCTGGAAGGTAATTTTGTAGTCAAGAGGACAACTGAAAATAATAGTAGTTCTTGAGATTGTATTGGAAGTCAAATAATTTGAGTCCAAGTTAGATATTGGTAAGAGACCAATTATCGTTAGTAACTAAAATAGTTATGTTTATTATGAATATTGTGTGAGTTAGCAATGTTCTATTTTGTTATGAATATTGCATGAGTTGGCAATGTTCTATTTTGTTCATTCATGCGTGAGTGAAATTTTTTTGAAGAGTAAGACGTGATGACGTTTTGCTTGTCTCTCCATATGTAGAGATATTTCTACATTTTTGTTAGCCTATGCTGCGGTAGAATGTTAAATCTTCGTTATTTTGAAATATGTTCGTTATTTTGAAAATATGTTCGTTGTGGATCTCGATAATATTAGGAATCCTTTTCTTTTGTAAGTATGTAAATTATGGTTAGTAGAGTAAGAGTATGTTTATCATGATAGTTAAATCTTTGTTAATGAATTATAATACGGCAGTATTTTATGTTTCGTTTCTTAAATTCTCTGTGTGTAAAGTGAGTGATAAATAACCCCGAATATGTATTAGCTGATATTGTAATATTACCGATTATGACTTCCCGAAATTGTACCCTTTTGGCGTGTAGTACGCGTAGTTACTGGTCACTCATTTACATACATGCAGTATCCCTGTTGATTCAGAGAGTTATTTTTTGTTTTGGTATGTAGAAGTCTATAGTAAATTGTTAATACTAATAATAAAATTAATAAACAGAAAAAAATTCTTCGCACTTATTCTGAAATATTTCCTCGAATTTTTTCTCTTAGTAAGAGGCTCTGTAACGATTCTATTTTCTGTCATTATGTCTACAGATATTTAACCTATTTGATTTATTAATAACCAACTTAATGCATAATGATGCTACACAATCTAAGAAATACATATTACATATTGTCGAATACAATATTAGCTTTCAATTCGAAAGTGTAAAATTTTAAATTATGCGGTGACAAAAGATACTTTTTGTTAGTGTCATCCTTAGAGCTCCCTCTGTTAGACGATTGTAGTATTAAGCTTGTTGTCAGGCGGTAACCCGCGTGATATTATCAATTCCAACTCAGCTGTCGTCAGAAGAGGTCAATTGTTCCTTGAACGCAAGGACGATGACGTTTATTCAGTCCACGTGTTGGAAGCACACGAAAATTAAATTGTTTTCTTGATATGATATCGTCTCGGCGACGCGCACTTTTGTTGTCCACACTTGCTGGAATTAGCTCGCAGATGACGAGACGTTATTTTGTTTGAAAGGCCTTTGGTTAACATGCAACTTTTAGTTAGCATGCAAATTTTAGTTAAGATGCAATTTTAGTTAGCATGCAATTTTAGTTAACGTGCAACGTAGGAAAATTTAGGAAAATTTAAGAAGTATAACTAATTTATTTGGACAAGGAATAAAATTTATCAGTATTTAGTGAAGTTTAACCTTTGTACGAATGTTGATTTGGCGTGCATCAATTATTTAATATGGACGCTGTGATGCTGGTTGGAATTTCAGTATGCAGCTAATTTGTTTGTATGGAATTGGACATTCCTGTATTTAAGTGTTGAAGCAGGCAAATTGTAAATCATCAATTATAATTCCGGGTATGGTCCATATGCCTAGCAGGTATTTTTCCATCGGATGAACATCTGGTATGTAAATTACTTTCATATATGTCAGCTGTAGTAGCATGGATATAGCAGACAAATAATTTTTTGTTTGATCACGTGATCTGAAAGTCAAGTTCATTAGGCAAATGACAGACTATTTATTTTTCAAATTAAGCAACAGGAACCTGTAAATATTCACTTTAAATCTTTTTATTAAATTAAGCAACAGGAAACTGTAAATTTTCACTTTAAATCTTTTTATTAATACATTTAATATACGGTAGATGTCATTATGAGATAAGAAAAGTTAAATTCTATATTTTATGAAGATTGATTTAATTATTTGAAACATAATTTACTCAAATCTTAGAAATTAAATTTTTACATTTCATATTTCACTAATTGCTGAGTGGAATATTTTTGTGAGGTTAAGTAGTACTACTCAAACCAATCGAAATTGTTACACATAGTTAAATATTCAGAAATAAAACATTTTTAAATAAATATTGCTAGACATTTCTAATAGAAATTACCATGTTTTAACTGTGAGAAGTACTTATACTATCAAGTACCTATTTACATATCTTTCAATGATTTAATTTGATCTAACTTATATTAAAGAAAAAAGATGTCTTGTAAATAACATACTAAATACTGAAGGAATAGATTTTTATTTTGGTCAAGACTATTCTTTTTAATTGGAATGAATGAAGGTTGATTCGAATTAATATTTAAATTTTGGGTATAAATGCACAAACAGTGCTATCTTTGTTTTAATCTGTTCACAGGTGTAGCAGTGCATCTATAAAGCTCAAAGTCGAGCCATAAGGTAAGAAACTTTAGGGATTGTGTTGCAGTAATATATTGTATAGCGGTAATTGAATAAAGGTTTCCGCATTCGCCTTATACAAGGGACTTAAATAAAGTCTTCTTCGTATAGAAAAATTCGGTGGCGCCATATTCTTTACATTTTTGGTCGCAGTCCAACCCCGACCCACAGCTCATGTTCCACCCAGAGCAAATAGTTCGACTAGCCGCTTAGCCTTTTGAGGTTTCTTCATCTACGAGCCATTTTCCACCGAAACTTGCCGTGGGCTCTATACACTTACTGGAAATCCTCGTAAAACTTTCTTGTGCCTTTCAGCTGGTCACATAGAAAAAACCTAATAGGAAAAATCCCTTAATATAACTGAAAAGGCAATAATATATCTTAATTATTCAAAGTTAATGAGAATTTTACTTACAAATGGAATTGTAATTTTGTTTCTTTTCTTTTTCGATTTGTGTAATCAAAACGTTTAAATTATAATTCCAATGACATAACCTCTTGTATAACTGTGGTTATTATTCCGTGTCTGGTATAATATACTAATGGCCATAAAATTAGAAGCATTAGAAATACGCAACTATATTTAAAATATGCTCAGTGGTAAAAATATAGAAGTAAATAAAATATATTGTTAATTAATGACTTTAATCTGTAATATTGTCGATAGAAATTTATCCTAAAAAAATACGTTTTTAAAAACTAAAAAATTACAATCGTCATCGGCTATTAAATATTTTCAATCTCTGTACTCTACCGATGGCGCTATTATAGTCATGTGGCAATAGGATTTTGGTAGTGGCATCGTCGCTACAATTTGACGTCACAAATGGTAATGACGCAGGTCTATTTAGAAATTGCAAAGACTATATTAAAGATATAATGTGCGCGCGCCGTACAACCAATACGCAGTATCGGACATTTACTAAAAACGATTAGAGTTCAACAAATAACCACGACGTTTGATTTCGCATCGTAATTTATTTAAATCTACAAGCTATAGTGTATATAGTTTCGTTTAGAACGACTACAAAATACTTGATCAAATGCTTTACTTTTCAAAACAACAGAGTTGGTTGTATCAACCAAATCACTTTTCTCAGTGTGGTAAAATCTTACTTCCAAACTTTAACGGCAGCGCAATTAGTAAAATTTAAAATCTGCGATGGATGTCTTGCTTCAATACATAAAATTCCTAAATATTTAAAAGTACTTTTATAGGATACTGCATTTTTGGAGATAAAAAGATTTGCTTATCATTATGTAATTGCACCAGAGTGAGGGAAAGAAAGATAAACAAAATGTTTCGTAATTTTAAGTATTAATAGGTGATAAGATATCACTGCTTAAGATGCATATATATATTTCTGTACGACAGCAACAATACGCAATCAGTTTTATTTCCATTACATTCTTTCCTATCGATTTGTATTAAAATATTAAGTATCTTAGAATAATAATTTTCATATGTTTATTGGTGTTCGTAGGAAATGGGTATTGTACTATGGTTATGTGTACTAGCAGTTGTAAGACTTCTCTATCAATATGTAACAAAAAATTTTAATCATTGGAAAAATCAGAATGTGCCATACCTGCCCCCAGCTCCTATATTTGGAAATATTTTTAAAGCTATAGTCTTAAAACAATCTTATGGGGAATTGATTCAAAAATCTATAATTATGCAGAGTCTAAGTGTATTGGATTTTTTATTTTTGGCCAACCGTCCCTGGTAATTCGTGATCCAAACCTCATCAAGCGCATATTAATTCAAGATTTTGAATATTTTGACAGGAGAAGCATGGCTGTAAATAAACGTGATGACGTACTCGGAGCAAAAATACTCTTTAATTTAAGAAATCCAGAATGGAAAGAAGTACGGACAAAATTAACACCGGTATTTACTTCGGGTAAAATTAAAAACATGTTAGATTTAATACTTACAGTTTCAAATAATTTGGAAGATTTTATTCAACAAGAAATTTTAAACACTGATGGAATAATTGATAGTAAAGAACTGAGTCAGAAATACATAACCGATGTCATCTCATCATGCGCTTTCGGAATTAATTCCCACTCCTTTAAATTTCCAAATGCAGAATTTGTTACAGCTGCTCGCAAACAATTTCTTTTTACTTTTGGTAGAGCTATTCAATGGGCATGTTATTGTTTCGCTCCATATTTAGTGAAATTGTTTAAGATGAAGCTTTTGGAACCAACTTCTGCGGAATTTCTGCGATCAGTTTTTTGGGAGCAAATGCACCAAAGAGCAGTCTCGAATAAGAAGCGAGGAGATTTAGTAGACATTTTGCTGAAGATGAAAGCAGAAATCAATAATCTTGGTAATTATGTTTTTATCTCTAGATTTATAATATTACCCACGTCATTATCTTCTAACTTTACAATGTTTGTGCAAATTATTACAAGCTGGATGAAAAAGGCGATGTAGTTTTTGCCCTGCTTATCTATAAAGTTACTCAGGTACTTAAGGTGAGGAATTACTGATGCTTTCTTATACTAGAGTTAAGATAATTTTATTAAGTACTTTTATATCTATTTAGATCAAAAGTAGGTAATATAGTGACGTTCTGGCGCTACATTTCCTCCAGAATCCCACATTTTCCTCCCACATTTCCTCCAGAATCCCACATTTCCTCCCTCATCTGGACCAATTTACATGTAAATTCCCATAAAAAGGAAATGTAGAGATGACTCTCCTAGGAGGAAATGTAAAGATGTAAGTTCCCATAAGGAGGAAATGTGGAGATGAATCTCCTAGGAGGAAATGTGGAGATGTAAATTCCCATAAGGAGGAAATGTGCAGATGAATCTCCTAGGAGGAAATGTGGAGATGTAAATTTCGATAAGGAGAAAATGTGGAGATGAATCTTCTAGGAGGAAATGTGGAGATGTAAATTCCTATAAAGGAAATGCGGAGATGAATCTCCGTTTTCATCGACTAGCCATTGCATGTTTTGAGATAAACCTATCTTGTTTGGTATCAATTAACATTAGAATTTTCTTAGCTACCCGAATCTCTAGGAATTTTTTAGATTGCATCATCCCCCAGAGAGCTACCTTCATTTTAAGATTTTTTACCGGCAGCGATTTCTAACCGTCCTTATAAATTTTTTTAGACATACGACACATCAAACTAACCTAGAATTTTATGCAGAATCCGAATCTGCAAACAGATTTAATTTAATTTAACTTTAACGAGCATCCCTTACAAAGTTACGCTTTTAAAGGCTCCAAACCACCAAATTTTTCGCTCATCTATGACATATGCTTAAACAACCATTTCCTGAGAAATCTAAAACCGCGAAGATTTTAGAAATAAGTTCTTTATAAGCCATAAATGTTTAATATTTAAAACCATTTTCAAACAGTAATGTACTGTTTTAGAATAGGGAAATGCAAACTTCATTTTGTAATACAGATCGATTAACGGTTAATTATTTCAAACCGTATATAACGCGGTCTAATTAGTAAAGTCTATTAGTTCCGCACGCTTTGTGTAAGTTCGACTCATTCGAACGAGGGCGTATTTTTATGAAAAATGCTCGCTTAGCATTTTTTAAGCGGACCGTGTCGAGATTTGAACCCAGGACCTTGGGCGAAGTAGTCAAATTAGTCAAAATGGTCCCGCATTCGGATCTCCGAGAGGGAACTATTTCGAGGAATTTGATCCGAAAATATAAAAAAAGAGTCGTGAACATTCTGCGAGTCGGAGCGTGGAATGTCAAAAGTATGATGAAGTAGGTAAGCTAAAGAACTTAAAATCGAAATGTATAGGTTAGCATTAGACAGAGTAGGGATCATGGAAGTTCGCTGGCCAGATGCGGGGGATTTTTAGAGCGGAGACTTTAGGGTAATTCATACAGGATCAGAAAAATGAAATTCGGGTGTGGGATAGTTATGCGGAAAAAGATAGAACAACGTGTAAAAAACTACTTACAAAAGAACGAAAGAGCACCCATGGTTAGATTAGAATCTAAACCGGTAAATGCAGTAATAATACAAGTAGACATGCCCACCTCTAGCTACAGAGAGAAAGAGGTAGAAGCGATCTACAAAGATATCGAAGACATTTTAAGATACGTAAAAGGACATAAAATTTAATGATTACAGGGGATTTTAATAGAGGGTTAGGTGAGGGTAAGGAAGGAGCGGTAGACACAACATCGTAATTATGAAGATCGCTCTTAAATTTAAAAATCCGAAAAAGAGGAACTAAAAAGGAACTTTGACTTAGAAAAACTAAAAAATAAAGATATCCACGAAAGATTTGAAAAAAGTCAAATTAATTACTGAAAGATATCGTATACTAAGAAAGCAGAAACAGAAAGGAATAACATTAAATCAGCTTGGACATGGCAGCCAGAGATATTCTGGAGTATACATAATAAGAAAATAAGAAACCATGAATAACAAAAAAAATCCTGAATCTAATAGAAGAAAGAGGAAAATACAAAAACAGATCGATGAAACAGGAAAACATAGATACACAGCCATAAAATGGGAAATTATTCGCAAATGCAAGAAAGCTAAAGAATAATGGATTGATGGTACAAACTAAGATGAAAATAGGAAAGACAGACGAAGTATACAAACTAATTAGAATTAATTTTAGGGATATAAAACCATATAGTAAAAATATAATGGATGCAGGAGGGAAAGTCATTATAGAAAAAGTAGAGAAAGTGGATAGATGGCAAGAATATATAGGGGATTTATATGCAGGAGAGGAACTAACGGCATTAGAACAAGAATAACATTGAATAGGATGACTTGGGATATCCTATACTAAGAGATGAGTTTGAATTAGTATTAAAAGGTCTGAAAAATGGTAAAGCACCTGGTATAGATATGCTGCAAGCAGAAACTCTAAAAGCCAGTGGACAAGCAGAAACAAAACGTCTCCTCCAACTTATAAGCTATATGTATGAGACAGGCGAAATACCCAAAGATTTCAAACGTAATATCACAGTCACTATACCAAAAAAGTTTGACAGCGCATGTGTCAAAAATATTAACTAGAATTGTACATAGAGGAATGGAAAAATGAGCAGAAAAAGTACTAGAAGAAGATCAATTTGGGTTTAGGCGAAACAGGAGAACACGGGAGGCTATTTTAGCTCTGATGGTGATAATAGAAAAAACAATAGAAAAATGGGAGAGCGTGTATATAAGGTATGTAGATCGGGAAAAAGCATTCGACAATGCAAAATGGAAAAAAATGTTTGACATACTCAAAAAGATTGGAATGAGTTTGAATGGTAGACGGATAATACGTAGCTTATACAACGATCAAACAGCGGTAATAGAATTAGAGCAGGAACATAGACAAGTAAATAGTAGAAAAGTGGTGAGACTGGGATGTGCCCTATCCCCATTAATTTTTAACTTGTACATCGAAGAGGCAATGAATACTGTCAAATGCAAGAAAGACATTTGAAATTATTATGCAAGGACAAAAGATTGATATGTTTAGAGTTGCAGATGATATAGCAGTATTAGCATATAGCAAGGAGGAGTTAGAAGCTGCCTTAATGATATGGAAATAGTTCTAACAGAGAGATACGGTATGAAAATTAACAAAAATAACTCTAAAGCACTAGTATGCAAAGGAGGGGAAAATAAATGAAAACTAGAATACAAATATGTAATGAGAACTTACAAGAGGTTAAAGGTTTCTGCTACCTAGGAAGCCAAATAACACAAGATGGGAAAAGCGCAAAAGATATAAAACAAAGACTAGCACACTTAGAAACAAAGAAAATCTTGCTTAAAACATATGTGTGTAGCACAGCACTGTAAGACTATGAATCCTGCACAGTAGGAGAAGCGAACAGAAAAAACCTTTGAAATGTGGTGCTACAGACGAATGATGAAGATATCACGAACAGACAAAGTTAAGAATAAAGAGGTACTAGAAATGGTAGGGGAAGCAAGAAGTATGTGGAAAACAGTAAAAAATGGGAGAGCTAGGATGATAGGCCACATACTAAGATATGAGGGAATAGTGCGGAATATATTAGAAGCAGATATAGGAAAAAAGAGAGGTAGCGGGAGACCTGGATTAGACTACTGCACACAGATAGTGAAAGATGTAAGTTGTGTGAATTTCATGCAAATGTGTTGCTTAGCACAGAATAGCAAACAATGATGGTATGCGTCGAACCAGTTACAGGACTGAAGATTTAATGATGATGAAACCAAGAAACGATTGTATTTGTTTAAACGTTTTTGGTTCTGAGAATTTCCTTATAGAGGCCGTTTTTTCTTCCGGCGGTTCAACTTTACCATCTTGAATAGTAAACCTTACGAAGCATACTTTTTTTTCAAAACTGACATTTTGTTTTACTAATTTCTAGCCCATAGTCTTGGGCTACTTCTAAAACATTTCAATTTCACTATAATCTTTTTCTCATCCTTCTTGAGATTTATTGAGCCATCCATATAATAAATTACTGTGTTGTTTGTCGTTAGTGGTATAAAAACGTGACGAGTAAATCTCTGAAAACTAGCTGTGCTGTTGGATAATCTGAATGGAACTCGCAAAAATTCATTTTGTTCGTTATGGGTTACAAAAGCAGTGTATTTTGTACTACCCATTTCTATTGAAACGTAAAAAATATATCTTTTAAATCAACATACTAAAAACTTTTGCTCCTTGTAAGCCATCTAACATATCTTTAATGAGTTGTAGCCGAAAACGATCTTTTGCGATTTTTTTGTTCAGTTTTCTATAATCACAACGTATTCTTGTTCTACAACGGGCTTGCATGTTCTGATAAACTTGACTTAAATATTTGTTTCCCCAACCATTCACAGACCTGCTTTTCCACTTCAGTTTTTTCAGGCGTTGATAATCGCCCCGGATGATGATATATTGGTTCTTCGCCCTTTAGAATTATCTTCATTCGAATATCTGCTGGCTTGGTCTGCTTTGGCTCTTAGTTTCCTATCAAATGCTCTACGGTTAGCTTGTATCCTATTTTATCTATGTGCTTTACGTTAATTTCCGCGGCGCCCCCTTTGCCGTTTATTGCTATGTTCATCAAAAAATTATCTCTTTGTTTCTTATACACAACCACTCCGCCCTCTCTTATACTGACGTTAACGTACCGTAATAAATTGTTGCACATAATGGCTTTAAAGCCCTAGCTAGTTGTAGGGATCATATGTACTTTTAAAATAAAATAGTCGCCACTAACCACAACATTTCTAGTAAAGGATCCGAATGTAGACATTAAATTTCCTCCCGGTCCTTTTACAGTAGGTGACTCTGTGGTGCAGTTGGTATACGTGTGACTACTATGCCCAAGGTCCCGGGTTCAAATCCCAACACTGTCCGCTTGAAAAATGTTAGACGAGCATTTTTCACAAAAATACGCCCTCGTTCGGATGTGAGGTAAAATTGAGGTCCCGTGTGTGTGTGTGTGTGTGTTATCACGCACGTTTAAGATCCTTACCTTGCTTGCAACAGCAAAGGTTCGGCAAAATTCAAAACTTCCAAGTAAAAAAAACTCGCTTTCTGGCCAATGCAGTACCTTCGGGTGGAGCATTAGAGAAATCAAATGTAGGGTCTTTTTACAGTTACGTAATGTGTATCTAACGGTATATTGTTGAAGTAAGTGTTATAAATATCTTACATATATATTATTTTCCGCATCAATTAGTGCATTTATTTGAATATTTTTATGACAAGGTTTACCAAATTTTTTGGTACGATTTCTATTACACTAATAGTAAGTCTATCTTGTCTACTTTCATCTACACGTGAAGTAGTAGTCCTATTGGGACATTTCTTTGACACATGTCCAAACAAATCGCCATTACAGTACATGATTCCTTTTTCTCTATCTGAACAATCTTTTGATTTGTGATTTTTGTTCCGCACTTGAAACAACTAAATCTCCTCTTTTCTTTATCCTTACTTACACTACAGAGTTTCACATTTTACCTTAGTAGTATTTCGTTTATTAGTTGTCTTTCTGAATATCTGCACGACTACCTATCTCTCGCATTACCAGAACATATTCCTGTACTAACTCTTCCTTTTTCTTTTTTCGAAACAAACAATTTATGAATTTGAGCGCAACCCACCTTTGTTTCGAATTCATTAATTACTTTCTTTTTCAACACAGACCAGGTCGTAATAGAATTTTCTGGTTGAATGTAGAGCTTTGCTAAACCTTTTAAGAACTTTTTTGCAAACACCAACTTCTTAGAGAATTCCATACAGTTATGGCCACAATATCCTCAAAATCTGGTACCCGTTTCGTAACTGGATAATCATTCTTTCCGTCAAAAACTCTAATACTATCTTTTACATCGCGAAAAGTTAAAGCAGACGAATCTTGTGATCTTCACCGTGAGGTACCTAAATTTCCTTGAACGTTGCTTTCTTTAACTTGTTCGTCACCTTCTACGTAAACGTATATTCTCGTATCTGTATTCGCTTTTGCTATATTTGTCGTCGTCTTTATCGTCTAACTTTTTCTCCGTATTAAAATCAGTTGAAAAGGAAGAAATGCGATCCGCCAATTCGTCTTTGCTTCCGAAATAGTTCAAATCTAATACGTGCTATAAAGTCCACCATATCCATACGAAAGTTAGTCTCTTTAATTTTCTGTACATAATCTTTAGAATCCCGGTCGAATTCAAAGCCTGAAAAACCGCGAAAAACCTTTCTAGTTTTTTTACTTTCGCCTTCATTGCCAAATACTATGACGTGCAAACGTCTTGACTATTTTTAAATTATTATTGATAATGTTATAACTAATTCTGCGATTGCTATTTAACGTTCTTTTTACAGTCGACATATTTAAAAACAAATAAAATAGCTTTGGGATCAATCTTTAAAAAAGTAAAATCGACGATATATACCAACCCAAATAAATAAGAGGTGTAGAATTTAAATGTACCCAAAACCCTAAAGAGTTGTACATAACTAAACCAGCACAGCTTAAGTCAAATAGCGCAAGTAAAATTAAAGAACTCTTATTGAATTTAATTTAAATAATGTTGAATTGTTATGTAAGAATTGCACGCACGTTTACATAATAATTTGTATAAAAATAAACAGAAATTAATTCGCCTAAAATAAACTTATTTCAAGAATAGTCCAATAAATTAAAAATCAAAGTCCTTCTAGGATCAACACCTTTGCGGTCTTCTAACATCTCCAGCTGCTACCGTTTGTTTACAATTACAGTAAATTCCTACCTTTCCTTGTCGGCTGACTTATACGTATACGTTCACCTTGTATTCCAGCATACAATCCGTTTTCTCACCGTCGTTTTGAAAGCTTCCAATTGTCACTGCAGACCAAAAGCTTACCTGAGATTACGTATAATCACAGTTCGCCTCGTACATACACTTGTACTAGTAACGGTTACTTTCACTTCACCAAACGACAGTAATACTTACCGAAAAACCAGTTAAGTGTAATTCTGTTATTTGAATACTGCACGTTGTTTAGTAATAAATTTACCGACTACTAACTGATCAGCTACGTTTAAATTCGTTTTACGAGGGGCATTAAAAATTATCCATAGTAGTTTCTAAAAGTTTGTACATAGTATGATTTACATAAAGGTGGATTTGTGAATGGAAACACTAATTAGAAAGAGAGATTTTTAAGGACCTTATTTTAGCTTAAGCGAATGATTAATAGTTATGAAATTTTGATCTTAGACTTAAGCTATTCTGGCAATATTGGAATCTACTTTTAGATTGTAATACTTGTATGTAAGTACTGTTTTTGCGGATATTGCTTGTTATGTGAAAGATTGTTTGCTAATGAATATTTGATGTCATGATAAATTTACGTTTGTTTCTCGTCATTAGATTTAAAATGAGCTAGGATGGTAGTTCAGGCATCTTCAGATTATAATTCATAGCACTCTTCTTAACGCCCAACATAGCAGCTCATTCCAATTTTTTATGCTACATACCATACTGCATTTGATTTCCCAATGTTCCAACCGAAGGTGCTACATTAGCCGAGAAACAAGTTTCTTTTAACCTAGAAAATTTTGAATTTTGCCGAACCCTTGCAGTTCCAAGCAAGGTAGGTATCTTTAACGTGCGTGACAACACTCACACACGGGACCTTCATTTAAGCTCATATCCGAAAGAAGGCGTATTTTTGTGAAAAATGCTCGCCTAACATTTTTCAAGCGAACCGTTGTCGGGATTCGAACCCAGTACCTTGAACATAGTAGTCACACGCATACCAACTGCGTCATGTAACCGCCGCAACAAACCACGGCAATATTTATATGTGGTTGGCCATCCAAATTATAAACTACTTGTTAATTTCTTGGAATTTTTATGGTCCTTATACCAAATCTCAGAGCATCTAAAATTTAATTACCAATCTTTACATCAGCCCAAACGTTTCGGCAGTATGCTACTATCTTTTTCAATGCTACACTAAAATATAAAATTTTATGTTTTAACGCAAGTTAAGGTTCGGGCATTGGGATCTGTTTTTTTAAAAACCAGTTCCAAAACTTCTTAACAAATTTATTAATTTATACAGAATTTACTTATGGAATTTTGACAAGTCGATTTAAAATTATTCTAAGTCGAAATTACACTTGTTAATTGTACTATGGTAAGTAGCCTAAGCAACTGCAATGTTAAAGCTGAATACTTTGACTGACTGCCGGGTCTTGGAGCTCCCGGGCTTTTATAATGTCCCTACCCCCTCACATGACTGTGGGAACTGGCAGATCTCAAGTCTGCTTATTTCTTAATACTATTTATAAATACAATGTTGTAATCTTAATTTCTAAGTAATAACGGTATCTTGACCGTCTGTGACCTGCCATCTGCAGTGTCACTATCGTCTCGGATACAAAATATCGCATCCGCTCTCACGAACTGTTAATAAACTTAATAAATTGTCCTTGTGTTACTTTGTTGCACTTCATTTAACGTATTATTAACACTTTCTAATAATTTCCTAGTTATTCTATTTTATAATACATATATCAATTGCGGGATACATAACTCGCATTACACATTTGATTTGATAGTAATTAGTAGGTATTTCTCTTACCTTGCAACAAAATGTATTAGTAAGAGAAACGCTTACTAATTACTATCAAACAAAGGTGTAACGCGTTAAAGCGTAGAAAGTAATATTTTCAGTGTACTATTGAAAAAGATGGGAGCATGCTGTCGAAACGTTTGGACCGATATTAGGATTGGCAAATAAATTATAGATGCTCTGAGAAAAGTTTTAGTATAATGACAAAACAATTGTCCAATATGTATATTTAATGGTTGGCTTACAGCCGTAATTTTGAGCGTCGTGTCTTTTGTATATCTGACATAACTCAAAAATTTGACACGCGCCTTCACTACGAGTCACGGTAGTGTAACTGGTAAATACTTCAGCTACGATAGCTGAAAATACAGGTTCAAATCCTGTCTGGGACCTTATATTTTTCATCTTTCAATTTGTAACGGTATTTTGTGCTGACAAAAACGAACTCAGCACAGTAAATAGTAGAAAATCGTCTACACCAAATACAGCAACAAAACACAGAGACAAAATCGAACTCAAAAAGAATTAGAGTACGGGCTACCTCAAAAACGTCGTAAAGTAGGGTGGGTGACTTAGAAAGAAAAGAATTAGAGAACTCAGTAACAAAAAAATTATATTACGAACATGTAGGAAAACATACAGTGCCAAAAGCATATTTACAAACGTCAAAATACAGTTACGTAATCGTTCGTTGCAACGTGATGTATATAAAGCGTCAGTATAAGCTTACACATTTAAAAATATCATGAACAAAATCTTACTATCTAAATATTAGCATACTTACAATATGACCCAACCATAAATATGTACAAGTAATAACGAAATAATTTAATAATGCTTGCTGTATAAAGCGCATCTCGTAACCTTAACATTCTTAAACGGCTAGTTGTTGACGTTCACATTAATATATACAGTCTAAATCAAACAGTGGAAAAGCACTATAAGGGCAGTACAATTTTAAATAGCAAGTTATAAAAATTAGTATTTAATGGCTCCTATTGTGCGTTAATGTCGGTCTGCAATTTATTGCGAAATCAATCAAAAAGAAGTGTCTTTCTTCCAAAACAGCAACACAACATAAGGCAAACAGAAAAATGCATTACACCTGGAGCTAACTTCTTTTTTGTACCATCTCAGGGAATGCGGTTGGGAGCTGGAACAACTTAACTATACTGTACTAGCGCAAACGCATTTTAAAAGCGCTACTTTACAACGCTCAAAGTACGTTGTATAATAGAAGTATCGTACAAGTAGAACGAAATAAGTAAAAGAGTGAAGTCGAGTAAATAAGAGATCGAAGTCGAATAAATAAGAGAGCTTTTTCAAAGTTAGATTTGTATTTATACAGCTTTGAAACCCTGGAAGGAAAACATAAAACCATTCCCACCGATATTGGTGTAGAATATTCTGAGGAGACAAATCAAGTTTATGACTTATGTCAGTTATAGACAGGAAGCGACGTCCAAAATTATGGCTATAACTCAAGTATTAAGTATATAAATATTGGGTAGTTAATTACACAGGGTAAGTTGATAAATACAAACGTATTACAGTGAATACGATGAAATAATAACTTAGACTTTTTGCAAGGCCCAAATGATTATTTCAAATCCAGCTAGTAATTAAAAAATGTCTTTAACTGACATAAGTCAAAAATTTGACACTGTCAGATATGATTGACAAAAATGTCTAACGTAATTGAAAGTTAGGTTTATGTATAGTTGTGTACACGATTTAAATTTATAAATTTCCCAGTTGTCGTCATCGATCTCGGTGGCGTAATTGAAAAACGCATGGTCCGCGAAAGACCAAGATACAGGTTTAAGTCCTGTCTGGGACATGCGTGCGTGCGTGCATGCGAACGTGGGTGCGTGCGTGCGTACGTGTGCCCTTTCAGTGCGTGTGTTTTCCTATTTTGTAGAGCAAATTATGCATGTTTTTGTTTTTATTTTCAGGTGAAGAAGTTTTGGTTGCTCAAGCTATACAGTTCTTTTTGGCCGGATTTGAAACCTCTAGTAATACAATTTTATTTGTACAATATGAAATGGCAGCAAATAAGGAAGTTCAAAAGCGATTAAGAGATGATATTAAAAAAACACTGACAGTTCATGGAGAAATATCGTATGAAGCCATCAAGGATATGAAATATTTGGATAGCGTAGTAAAGGGTAATAACAAATTTTTGTAATATAGAATAATGTTTTTCTGAATGAGCAGGTGAATTAGCCAAAAAATTTTATGTGCCTCTGAATTCAACAAAAATATTTTATATATGTATTGCCATAAAACGTTTGTTGAACCAGCATACGGAATTCTACAAAAGCATTAGAGCTGCCCGAAATGCAGCTGTTACCAGTGTTTGACGGTAGCGTTAAACGAAATAAATAAATTTATATAATATTAAATTTAGGTATTCGTTCAAGCTATTCTAGCTTGTTAGTATTCTTGTCATTGTAATTCAGATATTTTTCCCGCGCCAGTATTAGCACTGACTTTCAACGAAAAATTTTTGATTTAGATGACACAAGGAATAGCTTTTGGAAAAGGCCAAAAACCGATACCATCCGCTGAAGAAAATTGCGTCAGAGACACATGGTTAATAAAAGATATTCTCCATCCCGAAAATATTAAAAATAAGGATAAGTTGAACAAAATCAGACGCGCGTTCTTAAAGTTTAATCAGTTTTATTAATTATTATTTAAAGAGATACAATTTAGTTCCCGACCGTTACCGAAAATTCTATGTAAATATATTTGAAAACTAACTTTTCAATTATTCAAAAGGGTTTTGTGAACGTGCCGTTTTATTTCGTGCAATTGAGTAATTTATATGCAGCTTTAACTTGAAGTAGTATTCGTTAGGATTATAAATCTACTTTTGTTCGATCTGCATAGGTTTTAAATTATTCTATCCCCTATAACTAAGGGTTAAACATAGGGCTAAAAATTCCAAAGGTGGGACTGACTTATATTACAATAAAATTAAATATTTGTATATTAATCGATTGTTGATGTTATTTTTGTGGCAATAATTAATATCACGCAGGAAAAACCGTTTTATATAGAATTAAAAGCCATTGAAAATGAAAATAATAAGTTTTAACAATCACCACCAACACAGATTAACTAGATTTTAACCCTAATTTTGGCCAAATTATGTATATCTATAAAAAAAACATCTAAAATTTATTTGATTATCCGTGCAATTTGACTGTCTCTATAAATTACTATGAGCACAATTGAGATGCAAAAGTTTTATATTGTTATATTTAGCGTGCACAACGAAAAAATATAAGCAGACCAGAAATTAAAGCTTTTAACATTCTAAAAACTTCTTATTAGGCAATATTACAGTCTGTCCACATACTATAATAGTATTGACGTCGGTTTATAGAATAATCACAAGCAAGGTTTGATATTACGCAATATATAACGCTCTAATATTATGAGCCATATTTCTAGCGATTTTTAAAAACTTGCTTTAACGTACGTTTTTTATCGTCGGATGAACCAAACGAAACGTAATGAGAGTTTAACCGTGTTCAATTATCAGATGAGTTAAAATGGGATTCCTTATCTTGAAGCATGATTGGCGAATTACTTTATTGTAGATAGGATGAACGTCCTACAGAAAATCTAGCCATCCGTTCTAATTAATGATCCGTATAAAATAAATACAAGCTTTCAAGTTTAATACCTTTATTGATCGCATATAAGTAACAAAATATTTAAAAATAACCTTGTCGTGGTATAATATTATTAAAGTTTTACATAATTCAAAGATTAGCATCTTTAGAAGGTTAACACTTTTATACGTAATATCATCATGGTTTTATACTACTAAAGTTTTACATAATCTACGAATTAACTACATAACGCTTTTACTTAATTAGGCTTCAGATAGTTGTTATTTTGTAAGGAGATTTCAAATCTTATGTTTTATTTTTACGAAGTTTATCCCGAAGCCTTGCCGTTTGTGGAATACGCGGATTTTACGTATCTCCAGTTTGTTAAAAAAAAGGTTTCTTTAATCGACGGCTAAGTTGAAGTTGCTATTTTGTTTAATTGTCAAACTGAAAACACTGCAAGTCGTCTTGTAATCACTAAAATTTCAAGTGCTTAGACATTTGTTTTCAAAGACCTTATAACATTCGTAATGCATGTTTATTTAAAATGGAGTACAACAAGAGCCATCATAAAGACTTTATTAAAAGTAATGAAGTTTTAGTGTTTGTTTCTCGAGAGCAACCAATTCACAACTTTTATTTTCTTATGTTGAAAATTTGATTTTTAAGAATAAATATTAGAATAAATTGCTGTAGTTGTTAAAGGCAACTTTGTACTAGTTCAATTTTTTTACATTAGAACGTATCTTGGTAATTAAAATTTGAAGAAAAAATTTTGTATTAAGAACTCACATGTAAATTTGTAAGGAAGACAGGTATTACTTTACATTTGAATCACTGTTAATTCCGTTAATAACTTAAAGATCCAAAATTTGGTGATAAATTTAAAAGAGGCCATTAAATATTTTATTCTTACCTAGTAATGCACAGATAATTTTTTACTGAACTAAACTTTTAATACCTCAGGCTTATTATGAATTTATATATGATTTTGAGCTTGAAAATTTTTGTTTAAACAAAGGATGAAACTTAGATTCGATTTAACTTAGTAATATTAAACTGAAAGTTTATAAGAACTTCAAACAAGGAGTACACACTATAGACCTACTTATTATAATTTTTTGTTTTGTTCAATAACGAAATTTATTTAACAGATAATATATATTTCTATGTGAAAATACATATTTTATTGAGGCGATCTTGATGTACATGGCTGTTGATAAAATTTTTAAACGCTTCAGAGGTTTATTTAAATACTATTGTTTATTCTACTATTATATTGAGACGCAAACTGCTACCTCTATTTGTATTATAACTTGTTTTTATTTAGGCTTACCATGATCATGGTCAATCTATTGTTATTGAGGATATTTACCTTAGGGTTTCTACACCATTTCTAGGATCATAATAATTAGTATTTAAATGCGTGTGGTAGTGCTTAACTTTAATTCTTTACATTTTATATTATAGTGAACCTCCTTGTTTATCGCTCTAAAGTTGAGGTTAGTTAGCAAATAGACATTTATCATCTTAGACACGAGTAAAAGTTGTTACACACTTACAACATTCTAGTTAACAGGCAGGGTTCAACGACCCTTCTTTGAAGCAAGACAATTGCTGGTGTAAAACAGTAATTCCTTAGTCCAACGGAATATTGGTGAAAGTTTCCACTGACTTAAGTCACTTTCATTTAGTTACGGTAAATTATTTATTTCCGTACTTGAAAACGCGTTTAAGAAGCTTTTCCTAGTAAATTTGTATTATTTAAAAATACCGCACCTTCGATTATTTAACATCTGGTATCGGTCAAATTGGTTGATAGTCGATTCTTAATCGCTAGAAGAGCACGACTGATCGACTGTGTTTTAATGCTTTTTAATGTTATTAATCAATGGTATATATAAGTTAAAATGTTCCCCGGGTTTTCAAGCCGCACTAATTCACATTAAGCTTGTTCGAACTTACATTAACCGTACGGTTAAGGTCAAACGTTGTGCTGGTGCATGAGAAAATATGTATTAAGATGTTTACACGATCGTTATTTAATATTCACATCTGTGCCGAGATTTTGTTCCTAGGCATTTAAATTTTATGAGCACGTGTCTGTTTAAATAATTTGCAATATTATAGGTAACATTGCAATGCATGAAAATATTTTCAGTTCCACGCTTGTAGGCTGATGCATTATGAAAATATGATGATGTATGTCTAATTTAATATGTTTGTCGTGAAATCCAAATTTTCTTAATTGCCAGTTGAGAAGGAATGTTTTAAGTCCGTTAGCATTTATTTAAACTGTAAACTACCCAGGTCTCTATAAAATTGTTCATGTAGCGTTTATATTACAGTTTTGAACCAGCTAAAATTGAAAATATTTCTCTATATACCAATGTATACATAATTATTGCGCGAATGTTATAGAATTCCTAGGTTTATGTCAAACTAAGTCAAGAAATGGTAAATATCTCTTAAAAATCACCTTTGGTTAAAAAATTGCGAAGATTGGTAGTAAACAAGCAATAAAATGTGCGAAATACAAGATAGTTCAGAAACATATTTCCTTCATTATTTGTAAAACCAGTTGACAGTCCAGTCACTAACATATGCATCCTCCAGCAACAGCAAACACCAGACATTGGCCACAAAATGAAAAAATTACCGTGTCCTTTTTCTGCATGCTGGTTCAGAGCTCGCTTTCTAAATTAACTTACAATCTTTCAGTCAAACTAGACGGCTTAATTTGATACTATCTCGCAACTCATATATTACAAGGCAAAATAGTGCTAGCAATTGATTCCCGATTAGAATAACTCGTAGAAAGTCTTCTTTCTGAATCTCTAGCTGATACCACCAATTAATTATTGTAATTAATCAGAATTTCGGTGTTTAACACCTTATGGACCCGATATCTTGTTAAACAGATGTTTTGAGAGAAAGTAGATTTCCGCATCTAATTATCGGGCCAAAAAATACTGTAGCTGTAAACTACACTGTTATTGCAGTTTGTTACGTTTAGGTAACATTACGAAAGGTAATGATTTAAAGGACATATTTCATTTCTTCGACAAGCACGAGCTAATACCAGGTCGATAAAATATTTCACTTTAGAATCACCATCTTACAGATAAACCTTCCTCTAAAATTTATTTAGAACTATAGGTCTCAAGGGCATAGAACTTTTTTGAAATATCAAAAATAGGAGAACAGTTAACTCGTTCAAAAGTAGGATGGACTGTTACATTTGCAAACCACGGCAGTCGTATTATCTCATAGACGATAAATAGCTGCTACTAATCAGTTCATCAGATGCCTACCCTAGTCCTTTCGTTCTTTTTTTTCGGAATTTCTACTTATGCTGATAAACTCTGTATGATACTATTTGCATTTTATAGATTCAAATGTAAATGTCGTTCTAGATGGTTGATGAGTAGTTATCGTGCATTGATAAAATCATGCAATTTTGGTACAATTTCCACCTCCTAGTCTTTACTTATATTAACTATCAAATTGAAAAAATTAATTTTTTACTTAAAATAGTAAATAAACAACGCGAGTTACGTTTCGGGCCTTAGTAACTGTCTTTTTAAAAACTTCTTCCAATTCTTCGTAACAAGATTTATTTACTTAAACAGAAATTACAATTGAATTTTGACAAACTGGTTTAAAATACCTTAAGTCGAAATTTAAATAATAATTGGAGTTGCTTAAGGAACTACAATGTTAAAGCTGAAATACTGTAGACTGACTGACTGCTCTTGGAGCACCCGGAGTATTTATGTTGTCCCTGCCCCTCACATGTCTGTGGGAACTTGCAGAGCTCATGTCTGCTTATTTCTTAATCCTATTCATAATACATTGTAACAATCTTACTTTCTAAGTAATCACTGTTCTAAACCATCTGTGACCTGCCACCTGCAGTAGCACTATCGTCTGGAATACATTGTATTGCATCCGTTCTCATAACTGTTAATAACCTTTTTATATTTATACTTGAATTACATTGTTGTACTTGACGTAATAATTTCTTTAACAATTTTTAATATTTTCTAATAACCTCTATTTTGTTATACGTACATAAATTGGGGGATACATAACTCGCGTTACAAGGAATAAGTTTCCGCAAATACATAAATTGTTCTATTTATTAAAACAAATCTAAATCTTACCATTTTCCGGCTATCAGACACAGTGCCTTTATCATTTTATCAGATCACTTTCCCCGTCCTTCTTTTTGTTTTCCCTGTAGGTTCCTATACTGGTAGAGTTCATATTATTCTATTTTCGTTTTAATTTAAATCTACATGTAAGGTCACACACGGTGTTTAATAGGCAGAGATATCATTAATAGATCAGATTTACGCCACTTAGCTATTATCTTTATTGTGTTAGTTTTCATGTTATGTATGCAAGTTAAAAGAGAGTATTCGGTACTTGAAATAATAATAGATAAATAATTTAAAAAATATATAAATGTCTGTTTGTTGTTTCAGAAACACTTCGAAAATATCCTGCAGTAACGTATTTGGATCGCAGTTGCAATAAAACCTATATCCTCCCTGAGATTAACCTTACTATTCAAGAAGGAATGCCCGTTTTCATTTCACTGTTGGGTCTTCATATGGATCCTGCACACTTTCCAGACCCAGATCGGTTCGATCCGATCGCTTTTCAGAAGAGAATAAAGAGAGAATAAAACCATTTTCCTACATGCCTTTTGGTGATGGTCCAAGGAACTGCATCGGTATACACAAGTTATATATTGTAGTTTTTTCAAACCTCATTCTAGGTTCACGATTTGCATTACTCAGTGTAAAAACTGCTATAATAGCTATTTTTTCCCATTTTGATGTGGATCTTGATCCAAGGACACCTTATCCAACACCATTTAATCCAAAATCAAGTATATTACTTAAACCTGCAGGTGAAAACGTATATCTGATGTATAAAGAAATTCCCCAAGAATGTAGTTATTAAAATATGATTTATAAGCATTAGAATTAGTGTCTATCTCTAAAAGCATGATTTGCTTTAAATAAAACTATTGTAGAAAATTAAATAAATTTCTTTATGGTGAGAAGCGTTTTACCATTATGTAATTTACGACCATAATTCATAAAATTCTGCCAGGTAACCGAAATACATTCACTTTTATAATTATAAAAGGTTTAACGTTAACCATATCTTGTTTACTTTTAGTTATAATTATTACTTTAATTCTCATTATTACTAAATTATTTTAAAAACTGGATACAACAGTTTTGTGCCAACTTTTGGCACTTTCTGTGCCCCTAAGCAAGATTATTTTATAATAGCTCTTCAAACACACAACACACACGTGCGTTCACCCACGCATGACTGCACGCGCGCTGCAACGTGCACGTAACACACGGATGCACGCACGCTATTACGCGCTAAAAATGCTTCGCAAATTATTTTATTAAGCATTAATTTTAGGGTACTATGTTAAGGGGGCGTCGCCGTGGATCAATGTAGTAAGCGTAAGACTACGGATCCCAAGGTCCTGGGTTCAAATCCCGACCCGGCCGACTGCTTGAAAAATGACAGGTGAGCATTTTTCACAAAAATTACGCCCTCGTTCGGATGAGAGGTTAAATGGAGGTCCCGTGTGTGAGTGTTGTCACGCACGTTAAAGATCCCTACCTTGCCTGGAACGGCAAGGATTCGGCAAAATTCTAAATTTCCAGGCAACAAAAAACTCGCCTCCTGGCCAATGTAGTACCTTCTGGTGGAGCATTGGAAATATAAATGCACAGTACTATGTTAAGGGCGGCTCCGTGGCGTAGTGGTATGTGTGTGACTACTACGCCCAAGGTACCGGGTTCGAGTCCCGACACGATCCGCTTGAAAAATGTTAGGCGAGAATTTTTCACAGAAATACTCCCTCGTTTGGATGAGAGGTAAAATGGAGGTCCCGTGTGTGAGTGTTGGCACGCGCGTTAAAGATCCCTACCTTGCTTGGATCAGCAAGGGTTCGGCACAATACAAAATTCAGGTA
Source organism: Platerodrilus igneus (assembly GCA_036346225.1). Classification (NCBI taxonomy): domain Eukaryota; kingdom Metazoa; phylum Arthropoda; class Insecta; order Coleoptera; family Lycidae; genus Platerodrilus; species Platerodrilus igneus. The sequence goes on from JARFIW010001555.1 coordinate 2,032,969, forward strand.
ACAAAAAAACTCGCTTCCTCGCCTATGTAGTACCTTCGGGTGGAGCATTGGAAAATCACATGTAAGGTACTATGGTAAGTAATTAATTTAAGGTTGTTACGCATATTGCGCACCAATAATTTTTGTAGTGTGGTTCCGGTGTTCCCCGGTGATATCTTAGGGGAACAGTTTCTGTGCCGTGTAATATGCATTTTAAAACAATTCCCACTGCTTGTAAGGAACACTGAACGCTTTCCGACCAATCACGATGCGGGGAAGAGAGGGTCGTTTTCGAAAATTTAGCGGTCATGATCATTCTTGACGTAACCTTTAATCTTTAACAACTTGTACGTAAGTACATTATAAACATGTGGTAAGTGCTTTCTTCATCTATGATAATTACAACTTGTTATATACTATAATATTTTCACGTGTACATGCTTACCTTATAGCAATTTTAAATAACGTACCTTATACATAAAACCTTCTCATTCAGATTAAAATAACGAAAGCTTAGCTTAGCTTGAAATGCAAAAACCATGGAGCATTGAACATTGTTGAAAATAAAGTCGAAGTTTCGAGAAAAAAATTGAAGCTTCGACTTTTTAAATCTCGAAGCTTCAAGAAAAAATGTCGAAGCTTCGAGAAAAAAGTCGAAGCTTTGACTTTTTAAATCTCAAAGCTTCGAGAAAAAATGTCGAAGCTTCTAAAAAAAGTCCAAACTTCGACTTTTTAAATCTCGAAGCTTCGAGAAGAAACTCAAAGCTTTGATTTTATTTAAAAAAGGTGTGGCTCTTCCAAGCTTTCGTACTTACTTGGCAATCACCACGATTAGAAATGCGCGTTATTTATCTATTTCGTCTTATAACTAGGTATAGTACAATTTCTGTAACCTTGGAAAAAACAAGTGGATCTGTTCGATTAATTACGAACGTAACAGCATATTAAAGCACCGTCATTGGCCTTCGGTAATTGGATACACTCAAGTTATCAAATTAAGCTGACTCTGCATTATTCTGCAGTTAATCTTCAGGGTAAGTTCTCGACATACCTGTTTTATTTAATAGTAATTGTTGCTCACGTGAGTGCTCATTCGAATTAAAATTTATGCAATCTAAAACGTTCAAGAAAATTTGAAATTAAGTTGTGAAACTTTTGTTTATATAACTAATAAAATAATCTTAGTTCATTAAAATAAAATTCTGCTTTTTATTATGATTATGCAGTATGTTTATTTTATAATTAATACAATAATTAAACTGAAAAGTCATTAGCGTTTATAGAATTTTGTGTAGTTATTATTTTATTACAATTGAGTACACTACAAATAATTAGCTAGTAAAAGTTTGGCCTACAGAAACACAAATAATAATTATGCCATAATTAAAGCTGGAGAATTTTACTACGTAAGAACTACCAAAAAAAAGATACTTTTGTCTCTGAGTATACAACGCATCTCTTCTTTTAAAGGTGAAGATGCGCGTGGTGTAACTTCCTTGTCCACTTCCAGATTTCATCGAGAGCAGACGTGCAGTCCAGAGCGATTAAAACTAAATTGTACTTTTCAGTATAATTTAGTTCAGCGAGACCATCAACCAACACCGCATTCCAGCAGAGCAGCCAACGAAGAGCAGTTAATTGAATAATACATTCGGTATTATTTAAATTCCAACGGTCAACGCCCAAGATTACTCATCGTCACGAGTTCTATTGAATGCGCGGGAACTAACCAGTTCTCGTGTATTTATAAAATCAAATAGGTTTTTGTAGACACGTGGAAACAATTTATTGTTCCCGCGTTTCTATAATACCTAACGTCGAATTACATCGTGTTTTCGATTTCGTGAACGTGCGAGAGCTTTTAAGCTTTCGTACTTTTACTGAATTGAAAGTGTTTTTTGTAAAACGCGTGGGAGCAATTAGTTGCTTTCGCGTTTTTTATAGAAAACAAATTTATCGAGGAGAGACGCGTCGGGTTCGGTTCGCGATAGCGCGGGAGCTTTTATTAGCTTTCGTGCTTTTGCTGAGCTGAGGTCGAAGCGTTGCACTTTTTAGTGCATTAAAAAGAAATCGCTCCGCTGTTGAATCCGCTTCGACTGTCTAGCCTAAGACACCTTTGGCTGTGAACGTGCTGGTGAGTCTGCCCGTACGTAGATAGTGATCTGGTTTAACGTAGCGGAACCCTTCCTCTTGCTAACGCGTGGTTGCAGTATTTTTACGGGCGCCCCCGCTTTTGCAGGAGGACATCCTCGCCTCCGCCACATTCCAACCCGCGGGTGTTGGGTTGAATTGCTCCGCTTAAAACACCTTGAGCGCTGAACGGGCTAGTGAGTCTGCTAGTCTGGGAGCAATTTCAACCGACCGCACGTGGCTGGAAGGGAAGCTTCGTTACATTGCGCGGGCGTAGTGCTTGCACTGTTACCCGCGCATTTTAGCGGAACTATGGACAGTGAGGACATAGCGATGGCACCGGACGCCGAAGCGAAGGACCCCGCAAGCGCGCCATTGAGGACGCTTCGGAGGAGGCCTGTGACGACGGCTTCACGGTGCCGAAGAAGAAGACGTCCAAACAGCCAAAGAAGACCACCGTCGCCGACCTTCCGACAACCAATCGGTATGAACTGATTGCTGCTGCTGCGCAAGAAAAAGCAACAGAGAGTATGGAGTCCGATGCGAACAGTTCGAACCCTGCGACGGCCCGGAGCCGCCGCGTCCCCCCTATCGTCCTTCGCAAGAAGGACAAGTGGGTAGCGATTGCAGCAGAACTCAGCCGACGCAGACTCAAGAGCACGCAATACCCAGGACGGAATCAGCATCACTCCGGCGACCCCAACAGACTACCGTGCACGGGTTTTTTATTCGAGCGAGGCGAGGAGTTCCACACTTATCGCCTCCAGGACGACAGGCCGCTCAGCGTTGTCTTGAAGGGCATCCCAGAGGACATCGCAGCCGAAGACGTCCGAACGGAACTCGTCGCATGCGGGCTTCCAGTGCTTTCCTGTGCTCGCATGCACAAGGAGCGACCCAGACGAGCATTGCCCCTGGTCATGGTCACCTTGACCAAGTCCACGGAGGCGAAGCGAATCTTCGAGCTCCAGCATGTGCTGCACCTGCGAGTACAGGTGGAGATACCGCACCGACGGTCCGAAGTAGGACAATGCCATCGGTGCCAGCGAATCGGGCATACGCAGTCGAACTGCAAGGCCACGCCTAAGTGCGTCAAGTGCACCGGCGGCCACCTTGGCGGCACCTGCCCCAAAAGCAGGGAAGTTCCTGCGGTGTGCGTCAACTGCGGTTTCGCGCATTTAGCGAACTATAGGGGATGCTCCGCATTCCCGAAGCCATGTGTAGCCAAGAGGCAAAACGAGACCGCACCAAAGGCACCGGTCAGCGTCCGTCCTGCGAGGTCGACGCCGGGTGCCGCTGCCGTAGGAGTCCACTCCTACGCCAGCCGTCGCCAACGGCTCGACTAAGGCCGTCTCTACCCCGATAGCCGAGAGCCCTGCTCTTGTGCAAGTTGAGGAGACGCCTGCCCAGGCAGCCCAACCCACCCCCAGCGGGGGAGCGGCAGCCAGTGAGACACCGTCCTGTGGAGGCGTGCAATGGGGTTCTATCATCGAACTCCTCGCTGGAATTGACTTCAGAAGCTGACATCAATCTCCAGAAAGCTGCTGCCTATAATCACCAAAGCCAAAAACTTTGGCGATTTAGTCATGGGTTTAATTACTTGCGGCATGGATCTCAGCGAACTCTTCCATTTTAATGGATAGACGTCGCGGAAATCCCGGAACCCTGCAGATGGCGTTCTGGAATGCGCGAGGGCTGATGGAAAAGCGATTTGAGTTGCTGGAGTTTGCGTTGCGACACGACCTAGACGTTGTCCTGGTGAACGAAAAGTTCCTCAGCGCGCGAGACGAGCCTAGGCTTCCCAACTACAGGCTGTTTCACAACAATCGAAATGGCGTCGGAAGAGGCACAGCGGCGTACGTCAAGGCAAGCCTGGAGCACTACGTGGTGGACCTGCCAGACCTAGAACGACTTGAAGCGACTGCAGTATGCGTAGTACTAGAGGGTTTTGACCCTCTACGCCTGATCTCGGTTTATAACCGGCCAGGTGGCGAACCGCTTAGCACGTAGGAGTTGGACGCGTTGTTGGATGCGAGAGAACCTGTGCTTTTAGCAGGGGACCTCAACTCCAAACATCCGTCCTGGAACAGTCGGGTAGCAAATCGCAACGGACACATACTTCGACAGTTTGCTGACGGACGTGAGGTCGAGGTTTCAGGACCAGCAGAACCCACTCACTAGACGTCGCGATACTCCACCAAGTGACGCTGAATACGGAGATCCGGGCCGTTAGCGACCTCAGTTCTGACCACAACCCAGTGCTACTTCATCTCGGAGGGGAGCGAGCCCCGGCAATCAACGAAAGCCTTAGGGTCTCGTGGCCGGCATTTGCCGCCCGTCTAGCGAGGTCGGTCGAAGGGATGTCTAACGACATACCGACGGCTGACGCGCTGAAGGCGCAAGTGGACCGCCTCGTAGAATGCATACAGACCTCCGTCAGTAGAGCCACTTCCATGAGACCGGTAGCGGATAAGAGGGACATCCTCTCTCTGCACATCCGTGACCTCATACGGGAGAAGAACCGTACCAGGCGTCAGTGGCAAAGAACCTGGGATCCTGCGGAACGACTCCGGTATAATCGATTGGTCGCCGAAATGCGATTAGCAATTCGGCGGCACCGAAACGAGGCGGTGAAGGACCTAGTCCAGGTACGCTAGTCACGGGATCCCTATAAACGTCTATGACAAGGGATCTCGAGTCCGACACCAAAGTGGATTTTTAGTGGGTATGTCCTTGCTCCGGCAAGGAAGAGTCCCACACAGCGTATATTAAATTCTTTACCACTATAAAAAAAAAGTGTAACTTCCTTTAAGGTTACATTACGTGTACTATATGTTACGTGAGTGCATTAGCTTGCAGACGTACTTGATATCACTACCTTAATAGTACTTACAGCGGCTTGTCGTCAATGGGAGCGGCGGAAGCACCGCTTCCCTAGTTGTTATAGGTAGAAAAATGATATTTCGGGCATTAACAGTGTATTCAATATTCAATAGAATTCTCTCTGCTCCTGGCGTCTTTTAGTATTCAGAACTAACTTTCTCAAGCCAAACGCAAAACACTAACAACCGGAAATCGAAAGACAAATTTCTAAATTCATGAATCATGACGTCTTCACAATCTGTATACGACCCTTCGTAAATAATCGCCCGTCCTCGTCTGCCTGCACACAAATAAATAAACTTGCGGCACTTTCTAACGCTTCCAAAGTTTAAACGATCGCAGTTCCGGTTTATTGCAGACGTCGTATGCTCTTCACTATAGTGTACTGTCGAATGCCGATAATGTTAGCAGAGCTGGAAGTGCTGTGTACTGGAGCTTCTTGCAATATCGTATACCTACTCGTACCCATACTGCGTAAGAAGTAAAACATCCGTTGTTATGTGATGGTAAAGCGTATACATATTTGGAATTCGCTTTATTTTAATAATAGCACGGCTTCATAAGTAAAGTATTAGTTAATCTTATGAGTAGTTATAGTTATTTTTTAAAATTACTGCATTTCGCCATATTTTAGATCATTTTTTGTTGGAATTACGAAATTACGAAATATTTGATAATATCCCATAATTAGATAGTGTTTGTATTTGTTATCAGTGCCATTTAAGAATAACTTATGTTACAATAGAGCAAACCAATGAACCGTCTTGTTCCTCAGATCCGGAAAATAGACAATAAAAGCAAACAAGAGTAATAATAGTGGTTGCGTGTGCCTGGTGTGTAAAATTTTAAAAAAACAATTTCTCAGTACAGTTTTCAAGAAAAATATAATATAATTTCTTCAAATAGACCTGCCCCGCCTATCAATTTAGAAACTAAAGTTGAACACTCGTTAAACAATTTAGTAGACACTTTAAAATGGACTTTTATGATAAATATAAATGTTTAACGGGATGTGACACACTGAAAAAATTATTTTGTTGGCCTTGTTTGGTCTTTAATATTTTTGAAAACACCTCTTGGAACTCAAACGGATTTTCGCACTTAAACAACTTTCATAAAAATATTAAAAGACACACTAACAGCAAAGGACATTTAACTTCGTTACTTAAAGAAAAGATATTTGGTAAGTCTCATATTGAATATAGTTTGGACAATCAGTTAAAGCTTAGTCATAAGCAACATAATGATCTAGTGAGTGAAAATAGGAACATCTTGAAGCGGTTAATTGAGGTTACGTGTTTTCTTGGAAATCATGAACTAAGTTTTAGGGGTCACCAAGAAGATAAAGAATCCAATAATCGTGGAAACTATATCGACTTGGTGGAGTTCCTTGTTTAAGTATGACGAAACCTTAAAAACCCAAAATAAAATTAAACGTACAGAAGACTGAAGCCATACTATTCTCCAGACGCAAGAAAAGGCAAACAACGCCGACGCTAGAAGATCAACAGCTAGTTTGGCGCAAATCAATCAAATACCTAGGGATACACATCGACAAGCAATTAACGTACAGCAAACACGTCACTGAAACAACAAACAAAACCCGAAGAGCAAAGGCATCATCCACGGAATACTCGACCACAAAAATTGACTACCAATGGACATCAGACTTCAGACTTACAAGATATATTTACGACCCATACTGAGCTACGCATTGGCGGCATGGTACACCTACATCTCAAAAACAAACAGAAACAACCTTGAAGCATTCCAAAACAAAACCGTTGGGACCATCACCGGAGCACTATGGTTCGTTAGAAATGAAACCCTAATGCAGGACCTTAGACTACAAACGTTAGAAAACCACTTTAAGACGCTGGCGTCAAATATATACCAAAAAATCGACAACTTAAACATCGCACACATCCAACACATTGCAACTCCGCTGGACGGAAACCAACACAAACGCAACAAAACACCCAGAAGTATATTAGATGGCTGAGCCATAAACACATACACCAAGCACACAAATCCTTCCGTCAGCAAAACTGACGCGAAGAAACCATTTCACACCCTCTGCAGGCAGATTACCAACGATTTATAAAGCAGCAAAATCAGTTAGCTACGAGACAGTCAAAATCAATTGATTAATGCTGTAGAAGGAAATTGCACCTGAAAAGTCCAGGATCGACCAAGCTGAGAGCAGAATTCAGTACACTTAGTGCTCACCACAGCCTAAGAACTCAACTACAGTGCTCACCATAGCCTGTAAACCACTTCAGCAAGCAGTGCTCCCCATAGCCTGCTTAATTTCCGACCAGTTACGCTGCCCGCCGCCGCACCTGGGGCACGTCGCTATAATTCAGTAAACCACTTATAGCAGTTCTCTCAATAGCCAGCTTATTCTTCACTCGTTACGCTCCCGCCGCCGTACCTGGGGCACGCCGCATTAATTGTTTATAACTCCACGATGTCGCACAAGTACAACGCAAAGCCTTCCGAAGAGTCCCAAAGACCGCCGAAGACGTCTGGACCTCTTCAAACTATAAATACTTTCTAATTATCGTTATTCAAGTTCTACTCAGTCTCACACGTAAATCCCGAGGCCTTTGGAAGAATTCAGAAGCCTACCGAAGACTTCTGAACCCCTTAATATTGTATATATGTTCCATGTATAGTTCTTGTGTTCAGATCATAATTCTTCATAACTGTATATTGTCCCACAAGTAAAACATGAAGCCCTCTGAAGAGCTCCGAAGACGTCCGAACCTCTTCCAACTATAAATACTTTCCAACTATCGTTATTCAAGTTCTTACTCAGCCTCACCAAGAAATCCCGAGTTCTTCCGAAGAGTTCCGAAGACTATCGAAAACCTTCGGACATCTCCGAACTGTGTATATATTTGTTTACTTAGTATTTAAGTCCTACTTTGTTCCACGAGCAACCACGAAGCCTTCCGAAAATTACTGAAGACTTCCGAAGTGCTTCAAACAGCATAAATTACTCATTTTGACTATTAAACTTGTATATCTATGTACTTATGAACTTTTTTTTATTTGTTTGCTTGTGAATATTAAACATTACAGTGCTAAGTCTACATATTTTCAGACGCCGCCCACTCGCAGAAAAACAACCGTAAGTATTTATAGTTAGTCTGGGATTGAGGTAAGTGCATTGACTTGCCCTTGAAATATCTGTTCCTGTATTATTTTCCTGCCATACTGTTAAGCAGCCCCTTCAAGTATATTTAGTTATCATACCTTAAATTTTGTTCCACTTCGATAACGTAATAGATTTAGGGCCATTTGCACCGCTGTCCGTTAAATTCTAACCAGCGGTTAAAGTAACCTATACATGTCAAAGTTGTTGCACCGTAGTCCAACCTGCCGGTTAATTAAGTTAATCACTGGTTAAACTAATCGGCGGAAAAGGTGCTGGTTTAGGAATTAAACAGAGGAACATAACCTACAACGTGTCGATGTTATTATTTGTTTTTCTCCTTTATACACTTCAAAAACTGAATATTATTTGTTTAGTAATTGAATTAATTGGACCATTTTTTTACAATGGATTTTATTGACATCGAGGAAGGTGATGATATAGAAATAATCGAATTGTTGTAGTTGGTATTCCTCGCCAAATTTATGAGAGGAACGATTATATTAATACGCTTGATGATGTTGCCTTTCGGCGGAGATTTAGACTATCTCGAGAAGCTGCATTGCATGTGTTAGCTTTAATTGATCATCGTCTGGAGTATCCCTATGATTTGTAAGTACAATAGCTAAGTACTATTTGACAATGCATAATTAATGACAATTTATCTTACAGAAACAGTTGTGTTTCGCCCATAAATCAGTTATTGATGACCTTACGCCTTTATTCTACAGGAGGTCAGCTTCAATCGATTGCAGATTTTGGCGGAATGCATATATCAACTGTTTCAAGAATTGTACGAAGAGTTACTGATGCTATTGCTAATTTATACCCACGTTACATTAAATTTCCAGAACACCAAGATGACTTACGTTTAACACAACAGAAATTTTATGACGTTGCTTCTTTTCCACGAGTCATTGATGTACTTGATTGTACTCACGTTAAATTGCAATCACCTGGTATTATTACATAATATGGTGTTTTCTATTGTTATATATATTTTTAACCATTTCGAATGGACCTGCACCTTGCCGAAGTTCTAAATTACTAGAACAGGTGAAATGGCTTGCGTGTTTTAATGAGCTAAAGAGACACACTACAGGTCCAACCAAAGTAGTAGGGTCGTTAGTGAGGAACCAGACTAAGACAGGTCCCCGAAAAAGGGCAGCGGCTCTTTCGGTACTTAGATAGTCAGAGACCATAGGGGTCGGTATGGCAGTCTAAGACACACTACCGCGATGTGGAAGGCAACGGGAAAGCACCACATTATCTCCCAAGTACACAGCGTACTTAAATTGTAACAAACATGATGGCATTCTCTGGGGTAAAAGATTCCGGAGTTAAAATAGTCCCCCATTCGGATCTCCGGGAGGGGACTACTTCGGAGAATGTGATCGGAAAGTTAAAAATAAGAGTCGGGAACATTCTGCGAGTCGGAGCGTGGAATGTTAGAAGTATGAAGCAAGTAGGTATGCTAGAGAACCTAAAAATCGAAATGAATAGGTTATCACTAGACATAGTAGGGATCAGCGAAGTTCGGTGGCCAGAGGCGGGGGATTTTTGGAGTGGAGACTTTAGGGTAATTCATACAGGAGCAGAGGACGGAAATTTGGGTGTGGGGATAGTTATGCGGAAAAAGATAGGATACTGTGTAGAAAATTACTTACAAAAGAACGAAAGAGTACTCATGGTTAGATTAGAATCTAAACCGGTAAACACAGTAATAATACAAGTATACATGCCCACCTCTAGCTACAGTGACGAAGAGGTAGAAGCCATCTACAAAGATATCGAAGACATATTAAGATACGTAAAAGGACATGAAAATTTAATAATTACGGGGGATTTTAATGCTGTGGTAGGTGAGGGTAGGGAAGTAGCGGTAGTAGGTTTATTTGGTTTAGGCACGAAAAACGACAGGGGAAATAGGCTAGTAGAATTTTGCGACAAGAACAATTTAATCATCACAAACACATTATTTCAACATCATGCTAGAAGACGATATACGTGGAAGATGCCAGGAGATATAGGACGATATCAAATAGATTACATTCTTGTTAGACAACGGTTTAGGAATCAAGTAAAAGACTGTAGAAGCTACCCAGAAGCAGATATAGATACTGACCACAACATCGTAATTATGAAGGCCGCACTTAAATTTAAAAATCTGAAAAAAAGGAACGCAAAAAGGCACTTAGACTTAGAGAAACTAAAAGACAAAGATATTCAAGTAAGATTCGAAAAAAAGTCAAATGAATTGCTGAATCATATCGGGAAAATATCTGAAACTAAGGAAGTAGAAACAGAATGGAATAACATTAAATCCAGCCTAGACAAGGCGGACAGAGATATTTTGGGGTATACACAAAAAGAAAATAAGAAACCATGGATAACAAAGGATATTGTGAATTTAATAGAAGAAAGACGAAAATACAAAAATAAATCAGACGAAACAGGAAAACAGAGATACAAAGCCATAAAATGGGAAATTATTCGAAAATGCAGGAAAGCTAAAGAACAATGGATTGATGAAAAGTGCAAAGAAGTACAAACTAAGATGGAAATAGGAAAGACAGACGAAGCATACAACTTAATTAGAATGAATTTTAGGGATATAAAACCGTATAGCAAAAATATAAGGGACGCACAAGGAAACGTCATTATAGAAAACGTAAAGAAAGTGAGTAGATGGCAAGAATATATAGGGAATTTATATGCAGGAGAGGAACTAACTGCATTAAAACAGGAATCAGACATTGAAAATGATGACTTGGGATATCCTATACTTCGAGACGAGTTTGAATTAGCATTAAAGAGTCTGAAAAATGGTAAGACGTCGGGTACAGATAAGGTGCTAGCAAAAACTTTAAAAGCCGCTGGACAAGCAGTAACAGAACGTCTCTTCCAACTTGTAAGCTATATGTATGAGACAGGCGAGATACCCAAAGATTTCAAACGTAGCATCATAGTAACTATACCAAAAAAGAAAGGCGCGGATAGATGTGAAAATTTTCGAAATATAAGTTTGACAGCACACGTGTCAAAAGTATTAACTAGAATTGTGCAAAGACGAATGGAAAAACGAGCTGAAAAAATACTAGGAGAAGACCAATTTGGGTTTAGGCGAAACAGGGGAACACGGGAGGCTATTTTAGCTCTGAGAGTGATAATGGAGAAAACAATAGAAAAAGGGGAATGCATGTATATAGGGTTTGTAGATCTGGAAAAAGCATTCGACAATGTAAATTGGAAAAAATGTTTGAAATACTCAAAAGATTGGAATGAGTTATAGGGATAGACGAATAGTACATAGCTTATACAAAGAGCAAACAGCAGTAATAGAATTAGAGCAGGAACGTAGAGAAGTAAACATTAGGAAAGGGGTGAGACAGGGATGTGCCCTATCCCCATTGATTTTTAACTTGTACATAGAAAAGGCAATGAATGCTGTCAAATGCAGAAAGACATTTGGAATTACTATGCAGGGACAAAAAATTGATATGCTTAGATTTGATGATGATATAGCGGTATTAGCGTCTAGCAAGGAAGAGTTAGAAGCTGCTCTTAATGAAATGGAAACGGTTCTAACAGAGAGATACGGTATGAAAATTAACAAAACTAAAACTAAAGTTCTAGTTTGCAAAGGTGGGGAAAATAAATCAAAAACAAGAATACAAGTATTTAACACGAACTTACAAGAGGTTAAGGATTTCTGCTACCTAGGAAGCCAAATAACGCAAGATGGGAAAAGCACAAAAGATATAAAACAAAGATTAGCACAAAGTCGTGCTACATTTAACAAGAAAAAGCAACTACTGTGCTCAAAGACCACAAACATAGAAACAAGGAAAAGATTGCTTAAAACATATGTGTGGAGCACAGCACTGTACGGCTGTGAAGCCTGGACAGTAGGAGAATCGGACAAGAAAAAGGTAGAAGCCTTTGAAATGTGGTGTTACAGGCGTATGATGAAGATATCATGGACAGACAAAGTTAAGAACGAAGAGGTACTAAAAATGGTAGGGGAAGAAAGAAATATGTGGAAAACGGTAAAAAATAAGAGAGATAGGATGATAGGCCACTTACTACGGCATGAGGGAATAGTGCGGAATATTTTAGAAGCAGAGATAGGAAAAAAGAGAAGAAGAGGCAGACCTAGATTAGACTACTGCACACAGATAGTAAAAGATGTAAGCTGTAGAGGTTTCAGGGAGATGTGTAGGCTAGCCCAGAATAGAAATCAATGGAGGTACGCATCCAACCAATCCCAAGATGGATAAACTAATGACTGTGCTTAAACATGATGATTATTATAAGTAACTACAAGAATTGGTTGGGCAATATTCTCGAATAATGTTAAGTGTGTGAAAGGATTTACTGGAAAACCATTATTTCGGCAAATGTCTAAGTGTTGGGGGATCTTGGTAGCCACAGGTTGCTTAACCTCCTTCACTGAATCTCGGTAAAATAGGGTATAAAATTAGAAAACAATAGAAAGGGAACGAGCTGAATACACATACTCCCTGAAAAGAAGAAAAGAAGAAAAAGAAGAAAACCCCCAAAAATGCAAAATCAAAGTAGCTGCTTATATAACCCTACATAAAAAATAACTGAGTTGCAAGCGAATCCGTGACTTTCAGTAAACAATGGATTCCATTACTAAAAGAAATAACAAAAGAAATAACAAATGAAAATCAAATGCCCACAATATCTAGGTAGCATTGCAAGTTTTTCCTAGGTTTTCCTTGAAATACTAACATGAAATACAGCCTACATACATGATTTCTATTTATACATAAAATAACTAATTACATAAAAATAAACATATTAACAATCCTTGTAAAACAGCATTGGTATCTGACAAGTATAAATCCACAATAAGGTTACCTCAAAACCATATACAATCTCCGTTGAACAGTATTGGTATCTGACAAGTGTAAACCCGCCATAGGGTCGCCTCAGATCCATATACAATCTTCATATAACAACATTGGTATCTGATAAGTGTAAACCCGCCATAGGGTCGCCTCAGAACCATGTTAAAATCTACCAAAGAGGTAACTTAAATCATAATGAATTTTCCCCCTCAAAATAAATATAAAAAAACGACTACTTAAGCCTTTCAATAATGCAATTGCACACTTCTTTAATTACCATCCTCTCAATTGTATAACTAGAAACATGTTAAAAAATGTTTTCCAATTCCAAGTTATTGAATTTATATGAAATTCACCAATAAAAATTAATCAGCTGATTTCACGTTAAGCGTATTGGCTTCCTAAAGAAAGCCGATCCCAGGTCGCAACACAAATTGAAGGTAATCATTCTGTTAAACTTGAAAAATTTTTGCTTAGTATACTCAAACCAAATATTTCAAACATCAATAAATCAAAGTCACCTTCAATTTATGTCATAAATGTCAAACTTGAAATTTTTATTATTATTTTGACAACGATCCTAGGTCATGGATCGAAACGTAAATAAAGTTGATTTTAAAAACTATGAGTGGTTTAATTCCCAAAGAAGATTAACCTGAATACACATGCTGTGTGAGAATTTCAGGGAACTATGTAGGATAGCTCAGAATATAAATAAGTGCAGGTACGTGGCCAACCAGTTTTGAGACGGAAGACCTAATGGCTGCGAAATACCTGCAACTAATGTTGACTGTGCAAAAAGATAAATTGGAAAATATATTAAATCGCCAAATGGTTAAGAGTTGGGGGAACTTGGCAGCCACAGACTGCTTACCTCCCTTCACAACCATTGAAGGTCGGAGAAATAGGGCATATAACTGTAAAACAATAGAAAGTGATCGAACTGCATCTAACAAGAAAGAACATCGCTTATGAGGAAAGACAACAAACATAGAATAAGAAGAAAATTGTTGAAAGCATATGTATGGAGCACAGCACAGTATGCCTATGAAATACGGGAAGTCTGAAACGCAGACAGAAAAACGGTAGCAGCCTTTTGAAATGATGTGATTCAGATGTATGAGGACGATAGCATGGACAGACAAAGATAATAACAAATAAGTTACAGAAATAGTAGGGGAACAAGGATATCTGGGGAAAAAGAGAAATAGTAGTGGCGGAATACGTTCTAAGGCATTTTTGGGAATAGTATGTGATATACTACAAGCAAGATAGGAAAAAAGAGGTAGATGTAGACCTAGATCAGACAGTTATAGATGCAAACTGTGCATATTTCAGGGAAATCTGTAGGTTAGTTCAAAATAGGGAACAATGATGGTACGCGTCTAACCAGTTCTAGGACTGAAGACTTAATGATGATGATTTGAATGTCAATTAGCCGATAGTGGATATCCCTGCTTGCCCTATCTAATGACACCATTATTAAATCCAATCACACAGCGAGAACAGCTATATAATGACAGCTTAATTAGAACTAGAAATTGCATAGAACGTTGCTTTGGTGTCCTAAAAAGGAGGTTTCCTATTTTAGCATATGGCTGTCGTCTCAAAACAGATACAGTTTTGGGTATAATAATATCGACAGGAGTACTTCACAATATTGCTTTAGAAATGGGAGACCATCAGCCACCACCTTTGCCTGAAGAACTCAATGAACATGTTTTGCAGCAACTTATCGACAATGGTCAAGTACCAGATATTGCACCTAATTTTCTACAAATTCCTGCTGGAGAAATAGCAAGATGTCAATTTTTTCAAAAATACTTTTCACAACTGTAATTTAATTTTATATATGTACATAGACAAAATAAACACATTTAAAATACATAGAGTAATTTGTGTCTTTATAATGCACTAATAAAAATGTATACAAATAATGAAAATTTAAATATTATTTGTTAAGATGTTGTAACTGTGCTCGCTTTATTGAAAGATCTAATTCAAAAAGTTCCAGTGATCTAATACTATTAATCTTTCTCTCCTCTAGCTCCATTTGAGTTGCTTGAATGCAAAATTCTTCTAATCTAGTATATATTCGGAGTTGTGTTTCTGCCAATTGTTTTTTGACCTCGCATAAATCTTCATATTTTTTTGAAACACTTACAGTGGCACTCAATGAAGGTCTTCTACGGTTCGACCAAGCTTTCTTTAAAACAGGCTTTGGTGATGTACTCAAGTTATTTTCAGATAGTACATTAGTAGATTTAGGCTGTAAAACAATGACTAAAATATATTTTAATACTAACAACACCTTACCGTTAAAGAACTATTAGATGTAGACTGGGTGGCATTAACATTATAAGGATTTGTAAGTTTTTTGTGTATAGGCTTTCTTAAGTCACGTGGAGTGCATGTAGACCAGTCTGTTGCATGAGCCTGCAATAGAAAATATGTACATTAATGTAAAGCTATTATAAACGTGCTCACATCATCACTGTAATTATGATCATTGCAAGTAACCGACGCCTGCTCAATTTCTGTTTGGATTTGCAACTCTTTAGTTTATTAATTTATTACTTTGGTGACAGAATTAACCTCCGAACTAAACGTATTCTCTGTCAACAAGTTTGAGTGTTCAATTTGTGCATCACCACCATATGGAGGACTTAAACCTAAAATTGTCTTTTTGTTGATGATGGACATAATAAGGTCAAATAGCGGGTCCATTGTTGGGGTCGTACTGCCCCCCAGTTCCACATAGATTTTCTTTTTCAATAGCTGCCCTCTTATGACAAAGTCGCTTTTGGTTTTCATAGAAGCTCTTTATACTATCGGCGGACCGCTTTATTGTGGATGATGCATTATACTCGTTGGTAACAGTCATCCAAGCTTCTTCTTTTTCTCTCCACATCACGGAATCGGGTTTTTTACATTCAATAATTGATTTATAACGAGCTATTATTCTCAGTAATTTCATTTTATCTTCAAGTGTGAAATTTGGCGTACGAATCTTTTTTTTTGCAATACTCATTATTTAAATGATTGAAAAATAGCAAACTTTCTTTAATATAATTGTCCAAGCACACACGCGCGATGGTTGACTTGACATGCAAAAAAACAGTAGCATTTTAAAATGTCACACATTGTAAAGTGGATTAATGTTATTCAATTATCCTAGTTAAATACCAAAACTCCCTAGATGTATGCGATGATGCCACATTCATCAGTTGTTTAGTTAACCGAGAGGTAAATACATTACGGTGCAATAACTCTTCACATAAACCAGCACTTAACTTTAACCGTCGGTTAGCTAACCCATAAACTAACAGGTAGCGGTGAAAACGGCCCTTAGTATAAGACAATCTCCCGTTACAAAGAAAGTTTACTATAGTTAACTTGCTCCATAAATTACTACATAATCACCGTAGTATCATCTATAAGAAAAAACTTTTTGTGAGAATAGACCGTTGCAGTTTAATAATACTTTTTGCACCACCAATAATGTTATTTGAATTTAATGTCAACTTGATGGGTAAGTAAAACTTTACTCGCTTACATAAATTTCATTAGTTTGGATTTTTAGATGTATTAAGTTTCCGTTATATTTAATTACTGTCTTTTTCAATAATATCTATATACGTACAAAAATGAAGAAATTAACCTAATTGTGATTATGCTTTTGAGAAAAAAACTGCAAAAGTAATTTTACTCTTTAGAAATTTAGGGATGGCCACGGGCCCGGGCTTTGGCCCGGCCCGGCCCGAAGCCCGAATATCAAGCCGGGCTTCGGGCCGGGCCGGTCAAATTTTTTTCGGGCCCAAGCCGGGCCAAGCACGTGTCGGGTCCGGGCCGGGCCGGGCCAGACTGCTCAAGCTTTTCGGGCTATTTGGGCCGGCCCGAAGTTTATATAACGAAATATACAATTTATTGATTTAGTAAAAAATTTCATTTAACGATTTCTTTAGGTGCCTCTTAAACAAAATTATAATTAACGCTCTTCTTAATATATCACCCAGGTACAGTTACACACATATTGATAAGTGTGTCATAATGGAAATAAATCGAAAACGAAAATGATTTGATTTAAACTGATTTGTGAATTTCGATTTTTTTTTTCGTTAAGTAATATTCACTTCTTTCCACTTTTCAAGAACTTTGAAATAGAAATTATCCGTGTTACATTTAATTAATTTGAAGGAGTGTTGCAACGTATGTTAATTGAGCTGGTTTATTGTATTATACTTATTAATTAACTTATTATTGTGGCCTCGCACTAAAGATTATTTATGAATAAATCGAAACCACTCTGTATAAGTAAAAATATTTAAAACTGCCCGATTACAAAAAACCAGCTTAATTAGATTTAATTATTTGAATGTATCTTTTGTTGAAAACCATACCGAATACAATGCGATTAGCTTTTTATAGCTTTAAATAACAAATGGATATAGAAAATTTAAATGTAAATACTAAATAATATTCTATGTTGCGGCATTTTTTTTCATAATAATTAAAATTTCCAGTAAAGCATGCGACAAAAAAATATTCATAGACAACAAAGTAATGTCTACCTGATACGAGAGACTTGAATAATCAGTTCTCTGAACGGATGCTAGCACATTCTCGAAATGTAGACCTATACACCAGCAATCTGTAAAATGGAAATTGACGACGTTCTTTGTTTAGAATATGAGGAAACAATATTCAATCAAATTTTGAATACCTTCCTTGAAATATTTTACTATATACTAGTAGTAGTACATAAATTCTAAAATGCATTTTGTTACTTAAGGTTGAAGTTTGACGCAAACCACCTTCTATTTTGGATTGCCTGTTCAATTGTGCATCATCTCCAAATACCTTTGAGATTCTTCGAGGTTAAAATGATACTATAAACTATAATTTATTAAGGTTGATATATTCAACTTTTGTAGAAAAACATAATAATAGTCAAGAAGTATTTTTATACATTACATTTGATTTTCCAATGCTCCACCCGAAGGTACTACATTGGCCAGGAAGCGAGTTTTTTTTTTACCTGGAAAATTTGGAATTTTGCCGAACCCTTGCTGTTCCAAGCAAGGTAGGGATCTTTAACGTGCGTGACAACACTCACACACGGGACCTCCATTTTACCTCTCATCCGAACGAGGGTGTATTTTGTGAAAATGCTCGCCTAACATTTTCAAGCGGACCGTGTCGGGATTCGAACCGGGACCTTGGGCGTAGTAGTCACACATACCACTACGCCACGGAGCCGCCTAGTATTTTATACAACTGAAAATACATATATTAACAAACGATACGTTCCATTTGGATGTTGAAAAATCTATACATCACTTAAGGTTTTAGTTACATTCCGGCCCGAATCGGCCCGGCCCGGCCCGAAGCCCGGCCCGAAATTCAAGCCGGGCCTCAAGCCGGGCCGATGCGTTTTGGTTCGGGCCGGGCTGTCGGGCCGGGCCGGAGCAAATTATTTCGGGCCGGGCCGGGCCGCATCTAAAAGCTCGGCCCGGCTCGGCCCGAATCCATCCCTAAGAAATTCTACTGTGATAATCTTGATATATACGCTTGAAGTTAGTTTTCATTAAATTAAAATCTAATATTGCAATACTTTATATAAAATCTGTCTTAGAATCTTATGTGATTATCTTATGAAAATAATTGTAAATTCAAACTTAATATAAATTCTGGAATATTTCAAGAACTCTTGAAGGTTTAATAAAAATTACGTGTAAATCATACGCAGATCCGACTGATAATTAATATCATTTATAGTAACTGTCATTAATATAGAGTGTGATAATTTGATATAAATTTCATCTTCAGCCAAGATAAAACAAAATTTATTTTTGTTATGTCAATTGTAAATATCTATAACTTGAAGAGGATAGTCCTTAGATATACTTACGTTAGTTTCTTCAAACTTTTTATTAATTCATTTCTTTAACGGAGTATTCAGAAAATAATTTCATGGTAAAATTTGCACGCATAAAACTATGCATTCAACAACTCCTGTAAACCTTATAGAATATACAAAATAAGTAGTGTGTATTGATGAGTTTAAGTTATTATACAATATTACGTACTCTCATACTTATTGCAATTTTCACATGCTACATGCTCAGACGCAAATTGTGATCTGGTAAATATTTGATATATAATTACATTTCCTTCAAAGATAATATTGTTTAAATATAATAATCTTAGCCTTTGTGCTTTAGGTACGTATAGTCGTTTGATGCTGTCTTGCTTATGTATAATTTTTGAGTTTAGTGGCGCCTGACATTTCCGTATTACTACGAACCCCCCTGTTAGTCTCATTCCGCTGAAGTAGAGTTCAGAGTTTGTCCGGAAGTCTCCAGAAGTACTTACGATTAGTACGGATAAAGCTTCTTAACGAAATTTAAGTGGTTCGGTTCTTATCTTACTCTCCCACCCCTAATCAACATCTGGTACAGCGACTTCGCTGTTAGTGCTTTATCTTTGCTGTTTTACCCAAGACAGTAAAAATAAATTAGATTGTGTTTGGTCTCGTTTTAATAAAAATAGGTGAATCACGCAACATTACTGAGATCTTTGTCGAAACCTTATATATCTGTAGATACAAAACCCGATGAAAAACAAATTGTTCAACAAATTATGAAAAATTTGCATCCATATTTTGCTGAATAACCTGGCTTTACAAACTATTTCTGCATTATCTAAACGAAAGGATTCATGTTGTTCACTTCAAGAAGTTAAATTGCGTTCTGAAAAATTTCGTCCAATACCTTTTGTACTTCTCTCCATTAATCATACAGCTCAGAATCATAATGTTGTTTCTTGTTGAAATTGTTGACAAAATGGTCATATTTATAATACCTCTCCAAAACCTAAAAATATATTTAGCTTTGAGGGTGGTATGAAAGGTGTTTATAAATCAAAGTATGCTCGCGGTAACCGTACCGATTCCAAGAACGTATACTCTTCTATAAATCAAAATCCTCCAACACAAAATCGACTACATGTCTCCAGACACCATCAAAATTAATTGCTAAACCTATTAATAATATTATCTTACCATCAATAAAAATAACTCTATTAAATTATCTTCCATTCAATCTTCAATCCCTTTATCTGAAATTTGTCGTACGACTCCATGATGATGTCAAAATAATTAAAAAATATTTGATCCTTTCATCATGCTAACTCGGTCTCTGCAAAATTAACTACTAAACCTCTTGACAATCGTACTTACTTATCTATAACTTTTGGTTCTCTTATTGTGCTTGATCTTTTGGATACAGAATCCACCTGTACTCTTATAAATAATATCAGCTTGCAACAATTATCTAAATAAAAAATAAATATTAAAGTTGTTACGTCATCATCGAACAATTCGGTATTTTGTGACAATAAATACCGTCAGTGCGTGCATCAGTGAAACATTATATACCGGCAGTGAGTGCGTGAAGTGACAGTCGTACTCGAGCCTTTACAGAAGCAAGTCGCATTCGAACCCTTGCAGAAGCCGGTTGTATTTAAAGCTTTGAAAGCGAGACCGACACCATTCGTGCGAGTTACTGGTTCTCCGTCGAAAGCTTTTGTGCGTGAACGTTTTTTATTGCCCACAGCGGCACAGGATAAAGGTATTTATACCCTTTATTAAGTAGTTTGGTGTAGTTGTTTTTTTAGTTATTACATAACCGCTCCACTGCTATCGTTATTGCTTGCAAAAAGCAATTGGTCCTTCCCTGTAATTAGCATATCTTTATCAATTTATATCACTCCTTAAACCCCCATAATCATTGGTCCTAATTCGATCCGCATTCACCAGTTCTATGGTATTCGCATGTCCTAAATTAAATATTATTTTGCATTCCAGCGAGCTTTTTAATTAATTAATGATTTAGCTTTAAATTTGTGTTCAAGCTCCATATGTAGCGGGTTTAAAATGTGTAAATATTATTTATATTGTCTTTAGATTAAGCGATTTCGCCGTAATTGAAACCAGCAAGCGTTTTAATTACAAACAAATCCATAATATAAAATTTGTTAGTTTTCAGTTTTAAATTTATTTTAGCGGTATAAAGCACAGCAACCTGAAAATTATAGTCGCCTTATACTTCTTAAACAAGAAAGGTAAAGGGATTTGCTTTGTATTTAAAAGCTATTGTACGTTTTCTATCACATGCAACCTTTTCAGTCGGTTTACGGTAAAATATTGAACATCTGCAAAGGGTAATAGAATGTAAAAGCTGAACGCTTCTTGCAAACACGTTAAGCTGCATCTTTCTTGCAATATGTTAAGCCACATGTTTTAAACTTTCCTGTGATCTTTTGATGGTAAAAGCCGCTCGGGTTGTTAAGCGGTACATCTTATCTAAACACTTTGTTTGACGAACCGTTAGTCATAAAACGTGATTTAGTGGTTTATATGCTATTTGACATTTTTCGTGCTTTGAACAAATCCTAATATTTTAATATTTCTCAGCCCACATTTGAACTTTGCGGTTTTACAGCATTTTTATATTGTAGATCTTTCAAATAACAGTCACTATGGCTCCAAAGAAGGCACATGTGGTAGAACTAGAATTACTGAAAACACGTATTATAGAAATGTTTGAGCTTTGTAACACTATACAAAGTGACCCAAGTTTAAAAACGTTGTTCCTTATTCAAACAAGGGGAATAACTGACCTTTATACAAATTTCAGCAAAATTTTAATTGCTGTCTTAACTTCATGTGACGAGGTATAATCATTAACTTACAACGCTGTACGGAAGGAAGTAGATTCCGCTTATTTTTGCATACTGCTGCATCTCGAAACGATGCAAGAAATGAAAGCACCACAAATCATCGAAAATACTCCAAGCAGCACGGTATCAAAATTGGTACCGTTAAAGCTCCCACTCTTTAAGAATGAGGCAACGGAATTCGCATCCTTTATCGATTTATTTGACAGTCTGGTCTATAATAACGCGTCACTCACCAATATCGAAAAATTAAATCACCTTATTAATTGTTGTAGCGGGGAGTCTTTAAGAATCGTTAAATCTGTACCCATTTCGGGGGATAATTTTATTATTTCCTATAACGCCTTGCGTGAGCGATTTAGCAACCCGCGTTTATTGGCAACTTTGCATTGGAAAGCAATGAAAGACTTTCCACCTTTAAAATCAGAAGACCCTAAGAAACTTAGGGCACTTATTGATTGTTTTCAGAGAACCTTGCTGTTCTAACTAACTTAAAGTTTCCCACTGAACATTGGAACTTTATTCTGGTCGATTGTCTTTTAGAAAAACTCGATCCGTTCACTAGAAAACGCTTCGAACTCCAATCGGATCCGAAGCAAATACCTAATTTCGAGGATTTGAGATATTTTTTAACCCAACAATGTGCAGCGTTGGAAACCTTTTCTTCAACCGCACCTGTTTCTTATTCGACGACTGTCCATACATCTCACACATCAGTGCCTAAGAAATCCTCAGCGTTTCAATTTAAACCAAAGGTTTCTTCTAACGTAGTTTCACTGGACACACCAAGTAGCTCCAGTGACTCAAAGAATTCATTTTCGCACCATTGTCCTTCTTGCAAGGGCAATCACTTAAATTATAGATGTCAATTGTTTCTAAAGAAAACTCCGACGGAACGTTTCGACATTGTCAAACGCTTACGCCTTTGTTTAAATTGCTTACGAACAGACCATGCGTCCATGCAATGCAAATCTTATAATTCCTGTCGAACTTGCGCCAAGCCGCATCATACCTTGCTACATTTTGAACCGCAACCTGCTTCTAGCCGTTCAGCTGAACCGACCGCTACACACATGCATAAAAATGCCAATAGGACGCAGTCAGCCTCTCCTATTCCGGCAAATGTTTTGTCTTCACAGACGAATCCAAATCTTGGGGTTACTGTCTTACTCTCCACTGCTGTTGTGGAAGTTCAAGACCGGTCTGGTAGATACAAACAGATCAGGGTACTCTTAGACCCTGGCTCTCAAGCTAGCTTTATTCGAGACGATTGCGTGAGCAAACTTTGGCTTCCACGCATACGTTCTCAAGTTCCGATTTATGGACTTGGGCAGACAACTTCAGCAGTCAATAGGGTGCCGTCAGCTGCACCATTCGCTCTATTTTAGACTCTGAAAAATCTCTAGAAGTCACAACTTTTGTGCTTTCGTCAATATCTGGCAAATTACCTAGCGTTGAAGTTCCTAATAATTGGGAACACTTATGCGGCCTGCACTTTGCAGACCCGACTTGGAACTCTCCAGGAACTATTGACATGCTCCTTGGGGCAGATGTTTATCCGTTCATCATCAATGGCGGTGTTATACATGGCAAGTTTCTTCAGCCTGCCGCCATAAATACAATTTTGGTTGGACTATTCTTGGTCCCACAAAAGCTTGCAGTCTGATACTGTCCAAGCATTTTTACTTCTGTAGAAGATCCTATCGACCAGACCCTAAGGCGGTTTTGGGAGATAGAAGAACTGCCATCCAAGCCTTATACTTCTCCAGAAGAAGAAAAGGCAGATTTGATTTTTGAAAACACGTTTTCTCGTGACCCTAGCGGTCGTTTTATTGTTGCGTTACCGTTCAACGATACTTTGCCCGTTTTTGATAATTGCTTTGAGATGGCTAAAAAGACTATTTTCGTTGGAGCGCAAATTGCATGCTCAACCGGAGCTACGCGCCCAATACAACAATTTCATGCAGGACTATCTTGATGCGGGTCATATGGCATTACTCGATTCTCCGCCCGTTGGGAACGATAATTATTTTTACCCCATCACCCTGTGTTTAAAGAAGAAGGTCATACTTCTAAAATTCGTGTGGTTTTGACGCCTCTGCAAAGGCTAAAAACAACGTGTCACTTAATGACACTCAATTGGCTGGACCTAGTCTCCAAAACGACATTTCGTCAATCTTACTGAAATTTCGTACTCATCGTTTCGTTTTACTTGTGATGTTCGCCAAATGTATCGACAAATTTTGGTTACCGAAGAACATCGAAAGTTTCAATTAATTGTTTGGCGGTTCTCCGCAGAAGAACCCATCCAGACATATCAGCTTAATACAGTGACCTACGGTATTAAGTCATCGCCTTATTTAGCATTAAAAACTCTTCAGCAATTAGCCATTGACGAAGGCAAAAGGTTTCCGTTAGCCGCTGACGCTATACGGTCAAATCTATATATTGACGATTTCGTCGCCGGTGGAGATTCTATACAATCGGCCCGCGAAATTAAAGATCAACTCATCCGACTTTTACACTTGGCTGGTTTTGAACTTCGAAAATGGAGTTCTAATTCAGTTTCTATTTTGGAAGGCATTCCGTCAGATTTTTGCCAATATACTTCTCTCGATTTCGATTCTGACGAATCAATAAAAATATTAGGTCTACAATGGTCACCTACAGAAGATATTTTCTCATTTCGGGTTAAACCATTAAACCCAATATGCACAAAGCGCAACATACTTTCGCAAGTTGCCAGAATATATGATCCATTAGGGTTTTTAGCCCCACTAACACTTTTTGCAAAACGCCTAATCCAGCATCTGTGGATGTTAGGTTTGAATTGGGATGACATCCCACCAGCAGACATTTCGTCTCAAGGGCAGCAATACCAAGAAGAGTTGCCGTTATTATCGTCACTAAAGTTGCCACGTTGTTTACCCTTTTCGGATCCTTTTACTTGTCATTTGCATGGGTTTTGCGATGCTAGCGAGGTAGGGTATGCAGCGGTAGTGTATTTTCAATTCATAAATCAAACTACTGGAGAAATAACTGTACAATTTGTAACCGCTAAAACAAAAGTAGCTCCAATTAAGCGCATTTCAATTCCACGTTTGGAATTATGTGCCGCCGTTTTATTAACCGATTTACTTTCCTTTACCATTCGTTCTTATCAAGACTTGATTGAAATCTCCGATGTTTCAGCGTGGAGTGATTCTACGGTCGCTCTCACTTGGATACGTTCTCCACCTTTTCGTTGGAAAACTTTTGTGGCAAACCGTGTTAGCCACATTCAAGAAATCATTGCACCTAGCCGATGGTTTTATATTAAATCTTCGCATAATCCGGCTGATCCTGCATCTCGGGGATTAATGCCAAGCGCGGTTATTTCATGTTCGCTATGGTGGGCGGGGCCTGAATGGCTTCACTACCCTAGTGACTCGTGGCCGCCTCAACCAACATTGTCAACCTCAATTGCTGAGGTAACTACGGAAAAGAAGATCCTAACATTTGTCGCTCAAACAGATCCAAACGTCATTGACATTTTACTAAGTCGTTTTTCATCGTTATATAAAATCCAAGGCATCGTGGCTTACATTTATAGATTTTCTAAACCCATTGCTCAACGTCATACGGGTCCCTTAACAGACATTGAATTACACAATGCTCTCATGATTATCGTTCGGCATGTACAAAATGTTACATTTTCAAAGGAAATAGCTTCGATCAAGGCAAACCGTAAATTACCTAAAAGCTTGCGAAAACTTTCTCCATTTGTTGATCCACAAAATATCGTAAGAGTAGGTGGGCGCTTGACACATTCTTCGCTTTCCTATTTCGAAAAGTTTCCTGCGTTATTGCCTCAGCGGCACCGATTAACCGAACTTATCATTCGGTCAACTCATGAAAGGTATTGCCATCCCGGTGTTAATACCACAGCGTATTTTATCCAACAGAATTTCTCGATCCTTTCTATTAAAAATGCAATCAGAAATTATTTATCATCCTGTCATAGATGTTTTCGTACCAAACCGGTCCTGGTAACTCCTCCTATGGGAGACCTACCGGCAGCACGTATTACCCTGTAACAATTTTATTTTCGCATTAAAAATCTCTGCATTAAAGGTATAACGAATGTTAAAACACCTTTATTAACTAAAGTAATAATACGTGTAACAATCAAATTTTTGCATTAATACAGTATCTAGAGTCGTTAGTCTATTTGTTTCGGAGGTCGGTGTATTCCACAGCCACAGGCACGCGCGTGAGAGGATTGACAACCCCCCTCGAGACCCTCCCACCATGCAAGAACGCGGCAGGGGCACTCGTCGATAGGGAAAAGCAGCGACAGCATGCATTCGAAGAGAATGGCGAGTGACCTCCGGGTCGCATTAATTGTGTAACACACTTCCTGAGTAACGCGCAACTACGACTTACAAACTACGACTTACAAACTACGCAACGAAAATTATATTTATAACTAAGATTAGACCATGGAAGATTACGCTACAAAATTTATGCAACTTTGAATCAATGTAAGAAACCCACTTCGCTTCGACACCTGTATTTAAAGCATGGAAAGCAGGAATAATTAGCTGCAGACTCCGCACGGCGATGCAGTTCCCAATCTAGCCAAGGACAGCAGCCTGGGGTTTGGTTCGTAATAGCTTTAAGATTTCCTCAGTGCTTCCTTCTAAAAGCACGTTATTTCGTTTTGTTTTATAGAAGCACAAATTTGTTATTCAGTTTATCTGTAGCTAAGCTGGTTTCTCCAGTATCAAATTTAAATTTCACTTAGTTTCGTAGATATGTGACTACACGTGGCTTCAGCATAAATTAACAGCTGCGGCTACGTCACCTGTTTGTTTGAAATATGCCGTCAACAATTGCACAATTGCAAGCAGATGTTTAGTATTACATTACTACCACCTTTGATAAAATTAGAGAATATCTTTGTGAATATTTTGACTTCAAATCGATTTTAATACTGTTAACTTAAAAAGAAAGTTTTGTATATTAATTTGTAAATGACCTACACAGATCTGATTGGGTTAGAAAACCTTAGTATAACCAGTCACACTGGGTTGTAATATATTTGAGTAAGAATCAAGTTGATAAACTTTACAATAATTCTTCAAGTAATTCAAGTATTCATTTTATTTTATTGCATTAAATTTTATTTACAGAAACAGAAAAATTCTTTCTAGTAAATTTATAATCCACGCTTAAAGTCTTTTATTCTGATCTAGTTTGATCAGACCTGATAAACAAAAAACAATAAGAGTTCAATTTTATGGTACCCTTATGTAGGAAACATTCTTTTGCATTTTAGATATATTTGAGGGACACAAATAGTGTTCCCATTTTTATGTTACTTAATTATTATTTTCCTTACAGGAACAGCGTCTTATTCTGTTAAGACAGGTTTTTGTCAGCGAAGGCGATCTTTTTCTTTGGGTCTCCACGTCCGCCCTTAGAAATTAGCCATGCCATTTACATGAATCAATCTGGACTTGGTGGCGCCTGTTTGTTTTAGTTTGAGTGTGACCCCCACAGATTTCGACTTACCCCCATTGCTCATAGCTCTACCCAAGGAATAGACCCCTAGTTACGTCGGAAGACTTTGTTTTGCAGACACCTAACTTGGAGCATGGTGATTATAAAGTATTGTTGGCCAGAAGTATAGAAAAGCGTTTCACTAGCGCCCATGCGTGAGGCTAGCGGAGCCAATTAGAGAGAGGAAAAAATCGTTACAACCCAAATCAAAACTGCACATGGCACATTAAAACGACCTTTGGTCAAACTAGCGCCGCTACCGGTATTTTAATTTTATTTTTATGTTTAGATGTATATACACATTTTTTACATGTATAGTAGTATATTATTTTTACATATTTGCCTATTTACATATATATTTTTATTTTTGCATAGTTGGTAATATCGCTCGCTGTAGTGCACCACCCTATCTTTCGTTACCTGTTTTCCTAGCAAGGTCAAATCCCATGTGATTTCCTTCACCCAACCTACTTCCCTCCTTTTCAAAATTCTATGAATTTGGTGGGCGGTATGTTACTTCATCATCGAGCAATTCGGTATTTTGTGACAATAAATACCGTCAGTGCGTGCATCCTACAGTTGTCAGTGAAACATTATATACCGGCAGTGAGTGCGTGAAGTGACAGTCGTACTCGAGCCTTTACAGAAGCAAGTCGCATTCGAACCCTTGCAGAAGCCGGTTGTATTTAGAGCTTTGAAAGCGAGACCGACACCATTCGTGCGTGTTACTGGTTCTCCGTCGAAAGCTTTTGTGCGTGAACGTTTTTTATTGCCCACAGCGGCACAGGATAAAGGTATTTATACCCTTTATTAAGTAGTTTGGTGTAGTTGTTTTTTAGTTATTACATAACCGCTCCACTGCTATCGTTATTGCTTGCAAAAAGCAATTGGTCCTTCCCTGTAATTAGCATATCTTTATCAATTTATATCACTCCTTAAACCCCCATTAATCAAAAGTTATTTTCCAAGATACACCAATGGTACTTGCAGATGCAGTACAAGTCTATGTAACTGGTACTGTTGATCTGAAAATTCAAATTCAACCCTTGAAAGTGAAATTACTTTACTTGTTACGCGTATCCATTTTTAATGGGTATTGATTTTTGTAAACATATTAATCTAGCTTTGTACTTTCATAATTTCTCTTGGCAAGCTTCTCTTAATCAGAATATCTGTGCTTCTAGTGGTATATCTGATCAAATTCTCTTACTGGTGAACAAAATAACAGCCTTAAAAATAATATTGATAAATTCTGTAAGTTAAATACTTATCAGCTTGATAGCGTTTCTACTACCTTCCATGCAGTTTCTACTGGTGCAATTCCTTTTCAGAATAAAATCACACAAAATAAATAAAAACAAGGCCAAAGTTTCAACCAGAACAATGTTACGTTGTACTTCCAGTGTCAAGTATACTCTCAAAACCGTTCTTACTTTTTAAAAATATACATTTTCTCAACAAGACGTATAAATGGCCCTTTGTAGTATACGTAAATTTCCTAAGTGAAATCTCGAGAATTTAAATTAATTAAACCTGATAGTTAGTACCTATCACAATAAAACTATTAAATACTAATTGCAGAAACAAATATCTTAAAAAGATCTCTGATAAAAAAATACATCTTAAAAGCTATTGTAATCTTTGATACCTGGTGTCTTAAGATAACTCCTGACCCGCAGTTCTTAATACCTTAAACTTCCAATACTAGAAACATAAACGTTCCATAAATAAGGATTTCCTCTTATTAATCACTCCCAAACTTACTTTGCGACGTGAATGTTACTTGAACTAAATTACACAAAACTTCAACAGCACTAAGCAAAGAAGACTAATTCATAATAAATAGTATGGAGTAAAATTAAATTAAATAAAATTTAATCGAACTAGAATTGAAGGTCTATTATTCCTCATTTTTAGATAAAGTATTGCAATATTAGATTTTAATTTAATGAAAACTAACTTCAAGCGTATATTAAGATTATCACAGTAGAATTTCTAAAGAGTAAAATTACTTTTGCAGTTATTTTCTCAAAAGCATAATCACAATTAGATTAATTTCTTCATTTTTGTACGTATACAGATATTTTTGAAAATGACAGTAATTAAATATAACGGAAACTTAATACATCTAAAAATCCAAAATAATGAAATTTATATTGGCGAGTAAAGTTTAACTTACCCATCAAGTTGACATTAAGTTCAAATAACATTATTGTGGTGCAAAAAGTATTATTAAACTGCAACGGTCTATTCTCACAAAAAGTTTTTTCTTATAGATGATACTACGGTGATTATGTAGTAATCTATAGAGCAAGTTAACTATAGTAAACTTTCTTTGTAACGGGGGATTGTCTTATACTAAATCTATTACGTTTTCGAAGTGGAACAAAATTCAAGGTATGATAACTAAATATACTTGAAGGGGCTGTTTAACAGTATGGCAGGAAAATAATACAGGAACAGATATTTCAAGGGCAAGTCAATGCACTTACCTCAATCCCAGACTAACTATAAATACTTACGGTTGTTATCCTGCGACTGGGTGGCGTCTGAAAGTATGTAGACTTAGCACTGTTATGTTTTATATTCACAAGCAAACAAATAAAAGAAAGTTCATAAGTACACAGATATACAAGTTAAATAGTCAAAATAAGTAATTTGTGCTGTTTGAAGCACTTTGGAAGTCTTCAGTAATTTTCGGAAGGCTTCGTGGTTGCTCGTGGAACAAAGTAGGACTTAAATACTAAGTAAACAAATATATACACAGTTCGGAGAGGTCCGAAGGTTTTCGATAGTCTTCGGAACTCTTCGGAAGAACTCGGGATTTCTTGGTGAAGCTGAGTGAAAACTTAAATAACGATAGTTGGAAAGTATTTATAGTTGGAAGAGGTTCGGACGTCTTCGGAGCTCTTCGGAGGGCTTCATGTTTTACTTGTGGGACAATATACAGTTATGAAGAATTATGATCTGAACACAAGAACTATACATGCAACATATATACAATATTAAGGGGTTCAGAAGTCTTCGGTAGGCTTCTGAATTCTTCCAAAGGCCTCGGGATTTACGTGTGAGGCTGAGTAGAACTTGAATAACGATAATTAGAAAGTATTTATAGTTTGAAGAGGTTCAGACGTCTTCGGCGGTCTTCGGGACTCTTCGGAAGGCTTTGCGTTGTACTTGTGCGACATCGTGGAGTTATAAACAATTAATGCGGCGTGCCTCAGGTACGGTGGCGGGAGCGTAGCGAGTGAAGAATAAGCTGGCTATTGAGAGCACTGCCATAAGTGGTTTACTGAATTATAGCGACGTGCCCCAGGCGCGGCGGCGGGTAGCGTAACTGGTCGGAAATTAGGCAGGCTATGGGGAGCACTGCTTGCTAAAGTGGTTTACAGGCTATGCTGAGCACTGTAGTTAACTTCTTAGGCTATGGTGAGCACTAAGTGTACTGAATTCTGCTCTCAGCTTGGCCGATCCTGGACTTCTCAGGTGCTATTTCCTTCTACAGCATTAATCAATTGATTTTGACTGTCTCGTAGCTAACTGATTTTGCTGCTTTATAAATCGTTGGTAATCTGCCTGCAGAGGGTGTGAAATGGTTTCTTCGCGTCAGTTTTGCTGACGGAAGGATTTGTGTGCTTGGTGTATGTGTTTATGGCTCAGCTATCTAATATACTTCTGGGTGTTTTCTTGCGTTTGTGTTGGTTTCTGTCCAGCGGAGTTGCAATGTGTTGGATGTGTGCGATGTTTAAGTTATCGATTTTTTGGTATATATTTGACGCCAGCGTCTTAAAGTGGTTTTCTAACGTTTGTAGTAGGTCCTGCATTAGGGTTTTATTTCTAACGAACCATAGTGCTCCGGTGATGGTCCCAACGGTTTTGTTTTGGAATGCTTCAAGGTTGTTTCTGTTTGTTTTTGAGATGTAGGTGTACCATGCCGCCAATGCGTAGCTCAGTATGGGTCGTAAATATATCTTGTAAGTCTGAAGTCTGATGTCCATTGGTAGTCAATTTTTGTGGTCGAGTATTCCGTGGATGATGCCTTGGCTCTTCGGATTTTGTTTGTTGTTTCAGTGACGTGTTTGCTGAACGTTAATTGCTTGTCGATGTGTATCCCTAGGTATTTAATTGATTTGCGCCAAACTAACTGTTGATCTTCTAGCGTCGGCGTTGTTTGCCTTTTCTTGCGTCTGGAGAATAGTATGGCTTCAGTCTTCTGTACGTTTAATTTTATTTTGGGTTTTTAAGGTTTCGTCATACTTAAACAAGGAACTCCACCAAGTCGATATAGTTTCCACGGTTATTGGATTCTTTATCTTCTTGGTGATCCTTAAAACTTAGTTCATGATTTCCAAGAAAACACGTAACCTCAATTAACCGCTTCAAGATGTTCCTATTTTCACTCACTAGATCATTATGTTGCTTATGACTAAGCTTTAACTGATTGTCCAAACTATATTCAATATGAGACTTACCAAATATCTTTTCTTTAAGTAACGAAGTTAAATGTCCTTTGCTGTTAGTGTGTCTTTTAACATTTTTATGAAAGTGGTTTAAGTCCGAAAATCCGTTTGAGTTCCAAGAGGTGTTTTCAAAAATATTAAAGACCCAACAAGGCCAACAAAATCATTTTTTCAGTGTGTCACATCCCGTTAAACATTTATATTTATCATAAAAGTCCATTTTAAAGTGTCTACTAAATTGTTTAACGAGTGTTCAACTTTAGTTTCTAAATTGATAGGCGGGGTAGGTCTATTTGAAGAAATTATATTATATTTTTCTTGAAAACTGTACTGAGAAATCGTTTTCCTAAAATTTTACACACCAGGCACACGCAACCACTATTATTACTCTTGTTTGCTTTTATTGTCTATTTTCCGGATCTGAGGAACAAGACGGTTCATTGGTTTGCTCTATTGTAACATAAGTTATTCTTAAATGGCACTGCTAACAAATACAAACACTATCTAATTATGGGATATTATCAAATATTTCGTAATTTCGTAATTCCAACAAAAAATGATCTAAAATATGGCGAAATGCAGTAATTTTAAAAATAACTATAACTACTCATAAGATTAACTAATACTT
Source organism: Platerodrilus igneus (assembly GCA_036346225.1). Taxonomy (NCBI): domain Eukaryota; kingdom Metazoa; phylum Arthropoda; class Insecta; order Coleoptera; family Lycidae; genus Platerodrilus; species Platerodrilus igneus. The sequence continues at coordinate 2,065,366 of JARFIW010001555.1, forward strand.
TACTTATGAAGCCGTGCTATTATTAAAATAAAGCGAATTCCAAATATGTATACGCTTTACTATCACATAACAACGCATGTTTTACTTTCTGACGCAGTATGGGTACGAGTAGGTATACGATATTGCAAGAAGCTCCAGTACACAGCACTTCCAGCTCTGCTAACATCATCGGCATTCGACAGTACACTATAGTGAAGAGCATACGACGTCTGCAATAAACCGGAACTGCGATCGTTTAAAATTTGGAAGCGTTAGAAAGTGCCGCAAGTTTATTTATTTGTGTGCAGGCAGACGAGGACGGGCGATTATTTACGAAGGGTCGTATACAGATTGTGAAGACGTCATGATTCATGAATTTAGAAATTTGTTTTTCGATTTCCGGTTGTTGGTGCTTTGCGTTTGGCTTGAGAAAGTTAGTTCTGAATACTAAAAGACGCCAGGAGCAAAGAGAATTCTATTGAATATTGAATACACTGTTAATGCCCGAAATATCATTTTTCTACCTATAACAACTAGGGAAGCGGTGCTTCCGCCGCTCCCATTGATGACAAGCCGCTGTAAGTACTATTAAGGTAGTGACATCAAGTACGTCTGCAAGCTAATGCACTCACGTAACATATAGTACACGTAATGTAACCTTAAAGGAAGTTACACTTTTTTTATAGTGGTAAAAGATTTTATATTCGCTGTGTGGGACTCTTCCTTGCCGGAGCAAGGACATCCCCACTAAAAATCCACTTTGGTGTCGGACTCGAGATCCCTTGTCATAGACGTTTATAGGGATCCCGTGACTAGCGTACCTGAACTAGGTCCTTTACCGCCTCGTTTCGGTGCCGCCGAATTGCTAATCGCATTTCGGCGACCAATCGATTATACCGAAGTCGTTCCGCAGGATCCCAGGTTCTTTGCCACTGACGCCTGGCACGGTTCTTCTCCCGTATGAGGTCACGGATGTGCAGAGAGAGGATGTCACTTTTATCCGCTACCGGTCTCATGGAAGTGCCTCTACTGACCGAGGTCTGTATGCACTCCACGAGGCGGTCCACTTGCGCCTCCAGCGCGTCAGCCGTCGGTATGTCGTTAGACATCCCTTCGACCGACCTCGCTAGACGGGCGGCAAATGCCGGCCACGAGACCCTAAGGCTTTCGTTGATGGCCGGGGCTCGCTCCCCTCCGAGATGAAGTAGCACCAGGTTGTGGTCAGAACTGAGGTCGCTAACGGCCCGGATCTCCGTATTCAGCGGTACTTGGTGGAGTATCGCGACGTCTAGTACATCTGGCCTGCCTCTATTGCCGTAGTGAGTGGGTTCTGCTGGTCCTAAGACCTCGACCTCACGTCCGTCAGCAAACTGTCGAAGTATGTGTCCGTTGCGATTTGCTACCCGACTGTTCCAGGACGGATGTTTGGAGTTGAGGTCCCGTGCTAAAAGCACAGGTTCTCTCGCATCCAAAAACGCGTCCAACTCCTTCGTGCTAAGCGGTTCGCCACCTGGCCGGTTATAAACCGAGATCAGGCGTAAAGGGCCAAAACCCTCTAGTACTTCGCATTCTGCAGTCGCTTCAAGTCGTTCTAGGTCTGGCAGGTCCACCACGTAGTGCTCCAGACTTATAGAAATTACGCTATATATTAGTTAAATGGATGGATGTTTTACCCGTATCATTCATTCAGTATTAAGAGAATTTTTTGGAAAGGAAAGAGCCGTCTATTTCATTGAAAATTACATTAGTTTTACTATAAAGCAGTTCATGTGTGAAGTTATGTCATTGTTTGTTATTTCATTTAACAAAGTATAAACGTTTGCAGTGATAAGCCTAAATATTTGAAACAATATTTTAAAAGATTGGAATTTACGTATGGTAAAGAATGTCAATTTCGCAGTGTTGAGAGCGCTAATCGAATCAGATACTTTTGTGAAGTGAAATAATTTTTATTCGTGCGAATTACGTGATTTTTAGCAAGTGTAATACTTTTATGGAACAACGGATTTCTTGAAGCTGTAGTTGTTTCCAACATGGATGAAAGGTTTTATAAACATACGACAAAAGTAATTTTACAATTCTGCGAACAAGTAAAGTGATTTAAAAATAACACTATGATTAATAAATATTAGTGCAACTAAAGTATTGTAATTGTTATAAAGTGTTAGTAGTTAGTTAATTTTTGTCAACTTTTGAGAAATTGTAAACGAGCCTGCACATTTCAAACTAGTTTAGGTAATGAGGAATAATAGCCCTTCAATTCTTTGTTTTTGTTTTTAATGAAAGTTCACGTCTTTATTATTAAGAAATTGGATTTTTCTCTAATAGATCAAAATAACATTCCTGTTTCTTATCAATATATATATATATATATATATATATAGATATATATTGTAGTGGTTTTAGAGGGCTAAATTTAAGTATAAACAAGGCAATTTCAAACACCCTGTATAGAGGAAACAACCAGAATGTACGTGCAAAATTTATTTCATTTAGTGAATTTAAAGTAACAAGTATTACCATAATTTTACAATTAGTGATTAAAATCTAGTTAGGTTTGTAAAGAAAATAAATTGTAGAAGCCAATGCAAATTATTAATTAATTTAATTGAGTTTAGTTGAAAGGGTTATTACGTCTAATGCGCATAAGAGCTTGAAAAATTGATAATACCAAGGTGAAACGCTGTGCTAACACATAAACAGCCGTTGAATGTAAAATACCTTGAAACGTAAACTCCTAGAAATATTGTTTTAAAAACGTTCGTTAATGAACACCTGCATGTTTTGGAAAGGTCATGTTCCCCTTGTTTGTGTACATAAAAGACGAAATTCGAGGTATATTGTGCAACGGTAGAATGTTTCGTATAAATGCTAACTAAAAGTTTCCTTAAAGCGCAGAAGGGATGGACAATCTATGATATGCTTCGGAATGAGACAGGCATAATAGCAGTTCACTTCAAAACGCACGTATTCAGTCCACATAGGTTAGTTTGAAACGCGGATAGTAATGTCGATTTTCTACCACTCAAGCGAGGGTAGAAGGAAACAGAATATGCATAAGAGAGGAATAGAGTTAGTACAGGCGGGGTTTTTAAGACGTCACGAGAGATAGCATTGGTCGATATAGTTAGTTGTAGAACAGACAAGCACGGGAAAATTTGAATGCGAGTAACGACGCGCTAAATTTTCAAGATTTCAAAAACGGTTGAACCAACATTTGAGGAAGGATTATTTTAAATGAGGTATTTTGCGGGAAGAGTGGCCGAGAGGTAGCATTCAAATGGTATAAATACTCTAAGAGAATTAGCATCGCTCTCTTTTAACTTCGATCTCTTAGTACTTTTATCGCTACACACTACAAACAGAAATTTACCACGAGCTTGTAAGTATATAAAAATTTTTAATTTAAATAGTACTGTGTTGGCCTCATTATTTGATACGCGGATAGTGTCGAGTCTAAATTTTATTGAGGTGCAACATAGATCTTTACAAGCTCGTGAAGTGTTGTGGAGTAACGTAAATTAAATTATATTGAATTAAAATATGCAATTATACAAGAAGTGTAGAAACTTGGATTTGGATTTGGATGCATCGTGAAGGCAGAGCATGCAGCACAACTTAGATGGTGTTTATCTACAAATAGGTAGAGGCGGCCAGCAGAGCATAACCACGAAACCGAGAGCGAAAACAACTTAACCGCATCGTCAACGGAGTAGAGATCTTCAAGAAATTCCAGGTAACGCTTTAGAATTTGTTGTTTTTATAAACTATGAAAATTGTTTTGATATGTGAGAGTGAACTATGAAAGTATTTTGCATTATTTTGCGTATTAAAAATAATACGTATAACTAACTTTTATTATGGTATTTAAATATAAATCTAAAGATGTATATAAAGCTTATTAACGTTCCTCAGGAATTTAAATTTTTTTTATTAAGAGTACATGGTTTTTTTGTGTTTGTACTAAGCGTATGCAAAGTAAAAAGCATACATTATTCATAATTAACTGGGTTATCATGAGCTCACCATACTCCAGAGTGTACTAATTAAAAATAATTATAAATAAATAAAGAAAGAAAAATAAGGTATTATTCAGGGCCCATTTACTCCAGTTACTTAAATGTGTTTGATATTTCAAGTTAAAATTCTGGACATTACAAAAATAGAATTTATTGAGGTGTAACTTGAGCACTGAAATGTAGATAATATTGAATTTTTATTTGTAAATAGTGGTAAATAAATATTGTATGATTGTTGTATTATTTTGTGGTTTTATTGAGAGTGGGCGTGAACGATAAAGAGTATGATAGTGAATCTAGGTATCCAAGAGGAGGCCCAACTGAGCTAGCCAGGGAGCTGTGGAAAGCAATTAAATGATGGAAGCAGAATCTGGGTAAGAAATTAATAATTTTTTTGAAAATTTTTCTATTGTGTGCAATTTTCGATGTGTTATAAAATTGATAATTAGAAAGAGCTCGATTATTTAGAAGTAACACAGCAATTTTATAACGCGCAATTCGTGAGGCTCGATTATTTATAGGGTACACATCAATATATATATATATATATATATATATATATTGATGTGGTAAGAGGTCATATAGGGGACATTGAGCACCATAGCCTGTATATAAAACAATCTCAAAACCTGAAAAAATTAAATTTTTTAATACATACATAGTTTCAGTGAAGAGACATACTATATAATACTCTCGTGGTGCGATAGGGTTTGTATAATAGTATTTATTAATATTGTAGTACAATAGCAAAGTCGGCAAAAATACAAATATCCTTTGATAATAAATCCCATTTAAAACCCGTTCTCAATAACGTCCTCCACAAAAAAGTAGCAATGGAAATGTAATTTATAACGCATTTCGTAACTTAAGCATGAAGGTACTTTTCCTGAAAACGGTATTTAAAAACCCGCTCAGGTCATTTCTAAAACTTCTCTCTATTAAAAGCATTTTTAATACAAAGAAATCGTGTATTTCCTGCATTTCGTTTTCTAGATTTTTCTAAATTCCAATTATTTCAACGGTAGCGAGAGCAAACCCATTAATTAACAATTGTAAATCAGGAAGTGACAGATAAATATTTACGTTTCCCGGCCGTGAAAGCCTCCGACATTACCCAAGGTGACAGATAATATAAATAAACACCCTAATTAACAATAATGAACCCGCAAATCACACCCTCAAAATAAGAAAATGAAATAAATATCTGTACGACAACACAACATAAATGAAAACATTCCAATTAGCAGACTATAAGAGCGATAAGACTTTTAAGGACCTAATAAATTAGATAACACAGTCCGTGATAACCAGCTTACAGATAAGTATTTCACATTCATTCCCTAATGATACCAAATAAGGAACTGTAGGATAATTTAGATAACATAAAGTAGCAACTAGCGATATTTTCGATGAAATTGCGTCAGCCTGTATGATTCAGATCAACCAAAAGCTTAAAGATTTTTTCAGAGGTGACAGTAAAGATTGTACGATATAACAGCCGGTAAATAATCGCAAGGGGGATCTATGATCGATTGCCCGTTTATCGATCAATTAGGTTAGTGATTCTAGACGTTTAAAAATGTTTGTCAAGCACAATCTATTTTAAAGTTATACAGTATAACGAACAACGTCTACAGTAAAATAGTATTAAAATGTTAACAACTCAGATTAGAAGTAAAACATTACATTCAGTTTTAAAAAAGCATATGCCGATACGATAAACTTAAATAGAAAAATGCAACAAAGAAAGCATGGTATGCTTTTTAAATGCATTTAAATAGAAAATTACAACATGGAAAGGCATGGTATGATTTTTAGTGCATTGATTGGTAAAATGCTTTCAAAATATGGAACGACATAAAAATTTAATCAACATTTTCAACAAGGAACGCAAGTACATCTTAGTTTAAATCTTTAGAAAGACATTTGCGTGCCATAGTTATTTTAAGTAAGTTAAACTTGCATAAGGTTCTGGCATATAAATGTTCTTTTTCTTTGAATGAATAATTTCAGATTTCTTTAACGTCAAATTTCGAGTTAATTTTGCGATTACAAATGATTTTTTTAAGAATCACTGATCAGTTAAACTTGTAAACGAATTAAATAAAAGTATACAAATTATTCATACCCCTCTCTAAAAGAAAATTTTTATACTTAGTTACATAAGAATAGGTTTGGGAATATTGTACCCTACCGTCTTAAAGGTGTATTGAAAATGGTAGCTGCACGACTGGATATAAATAGATTACCCTGGCAAAGCTAGACTGGACCGTTTTTGATTGCGGAGAGTGCAAAAGACTTAGAATCTCAGCCGAAAAATAAGGAACCGTTGATAAGCTCTAACCTTATGAAGAAGTTATTATAAAAAAATATTGAAACGCAGATTTGTAGAATAGAAATATTTCATAAGTTTATATACACCTCAGTTGTGTATGGGTGAGATTTAACTGCCAATGAATTAAAGGAAAATATTTTATAAAATTAATATCGCAAGCATCCTCTATATTAGACTAAAATATACAAAAGAACGGTATTAGAATAACGAGTATAACACTTTATTTAAGTAAAACGTATATTGCAAGAGAGAACTAAATGTTTATAGACAACTTTACTAACATCCAGACAAAGGATATACTAGGTGCTAATGTGTGAAATTAAATTTACATAAAAATAGGAATCTGGAGAGGAATCCATAAGATTCACGATGCTGTAACTTGACATTGCTGCACAAGAAAAATGCCACGTTACAATATTAATTACCAAGAGAGACAGTATAAAAATATATTGGAAAATGTTTGTAGACTTAAGATGTAAATTGTATTTGTAGATTTGAATGTTTTTGTGTAGGAAAGCTTTTTGGATGAGTGTTGAAGAAAGATGTTTGTGGATATAGCTATTATTATTATTATTTGTCTATTAATAAATATTTCATGATGTTACAATTTTGATGTTAGAGTTTCCTTGTTTCATTTAGTCTGAGCTAGCGGGACCTTACGGGCATCTTCAGGTAATAATTCACCTTTTATTGTCTCCCAACGTCTGGGCAGCAAATAGCTATTTATTTACAGCACCTACTATTGGCGTTCCAACGTGTAGTCTCGATTAAGCCGTTTTGGAAATTAGAGTTTCTTGTCCCATAGAATTTGTAGGAATTTTCTCTGGGTAGTATATCTGATTGGTGTTCCAAAATGACTGATGGAATGAAAGAAATTTGTGTGAGATTGAAATCTGAAATAGTAGAAATTGATTATCAAGAAACCGTTTATATGGAACATAAAAAAAAAGAGGATCCGGAGATCAAGAAAGAGCAAAGTGTACTGGAAACTCAGGAATCAAAAATGATGTTCCTTTTATTAAATTTAAATAAAAACATGTAGAGAATGAGTGAAAAGAATAAGAAAAGTATATGAAGACAAAAGGAAATAAGTGAAAGAAATGAAAAAGGCATGAAGGAAGTGAAGGAAAATATAAAGCAAATGAGTGAAAAGAATGAATCAAGTTTCAAGCAAATGAGTGAAAAACAATGAAAGAATGAGAGAAGTATGAAGGAAATGGTGGACAAGTTTGATAAAAAGGTCAGGAATTACGAGCAGAATTTGGAAAGAATATGACAAAATTAATGGAGAGTTTAAAATTAGAAAGCGAGAAGAATTAAAAAAAAATTTAACACTATAAGTGATAAATTAACTACCGGTTTAAAAAAGACGAATAAAACCATAGGATAAATGAAATATGAAGTTAAAGGAAAAGTGGTACAAATTTTAGGGAACATGGAGGATGTTAAGGAGGAAAATGTTCCGATAAAATAGAATCAGAAAGCACGTGAAATAGAAACTATAGAAAAATTAAGAAATTATGTCAAAAAGTAAAAGAAATTGAAGAAAGTTGTCAAGCTGCATTTAAAACATTTAAAAATGGCTTAGGAATTTTTGAACCAGATTTAGGCAATAAGGTAGAAAATATTAATGTTGGGAACCCATAAGGTGGAGTTCAATCACTGTCCTGTTGGAACAATATTCAAAATTTTATGGGTATGGCAAACTGAACCCTAAAGTATTCTTAAATAATGTCAAAACTTTATTACAGGTAGTTGGGATGAACAGACTCAATTAAACATAGTAAGATACATGTTAGGAGGTAGTGGGGAGATCTGGTTTGAACTTATTGAAAGTGAGTTAAACTCCTTTAAGGATTTTGAAGTTATATTTTTAAAACGTTTCTGAGAGGATAGCCAACAATTTAAAGTAAGGGACAATTTGATCATGGGCAAATATAGCTGTGATTCTGGGGAATTGTATGCCATATAAAATTCAGCGTGGCAAAACAACTTGATCCTCCTTTAGAGGATAAACAATTAACTAAATATTTTGCTGGACATTTCAAGACCGAGGTAAGGCAATGCATCGATCTACAGAATATTGTAGACAGGGATGTATTGCTATAATATCTTCAAAGGTATGAAATGTGTCAACCACGGAGGATGGAGGCCAGACCTAGCAGCCAGCCCATAAGTTTATTCGGATATCACAGAAGCAGTGGACCTGAACGTTACAATGGTAAAGCGTTCGATAGGGGGAACACCAATAAAAAGCTACGGGGACCAGAATAATGTCATTAGGAGAAACGGGGGAAGGGAAAATGTGTTCCGAACCGTCGAGAATAAGACCATAACTCAGGAAGTGAGAATGATGAAACTTCACAGAGATAACACACCAATAGAGAAAATAACAGGACTTACACCGATACAGTGAATAGACCAAGACCTTCAACGGCAAGCCCCTTGGATTTTCATTAAGTGACAAACTAAGCACACCCCTAGAAATCAATCAGTATGAACATCAACGTGAATTTATAGAGTTTGATTTAGAAAATGCTGAAAATTTAAACAAAAACTTACTACTTATTTTAAATTTGAATATAGAGAATAAAATTATTAAAGTGCTTATAGATACAGGAGCTGAAGCATCCATAATTTCGGAGAATTTTATTAAAACTATCATTCAAAAATTGTATAATGGGTCCATTCCTATAAAGACACGTAACTTAGTAGCACCGAACAAGAGGAAGTTAGCGAGTATAAATAGCATAGCAATCTTAAAATGTGAGTTGGAAGATGAGTTTGAACACGAATTTGTGGTTGTACCTGGATTGAGGATGGTGATGTTTTTTGGGATGAATGTAATTAATAGGTTGAAGCTACTAGTAGAAGCAAAGGATAAGAAGATTATATGTGGTAAAAAATATATTAAATGGGATGATGAGGTAAATGGTAAAGACAAGAAAGACTGTGTTAATTATAATTTATATAAACTAGAGAAAGAAGTAAGTGAAGTAAAGGAAGAAGTTAATGAAATAGAGGAAGAACTAAAGGACGTAGAGATAGAAGTAAATGAAGTAAAGTTAAAGAGTATATAAGATCCAGGTAAAGTACAAGATAAAACAGTGTCAATATTCCAAGGATAGTGAGTTGAAAAGTTAGTAGTAACTTAGTAACGATACGGAGTCTCTGGGATCACTTAATAAGATTTATATGCGATATTTGGTAGATAGTTATATTTTATGAGAGAGTTTTTCTGCAATAGTTTGTGTATGTTATGTATGTCGAAGAATTTTTTGTTGAAACTAAACTTAATGAAACGTTGTGTGAATATTAGAGAATAAGAAATAAAAGATGATAATGATGAAAGAAGCTGGGGATGAAAGGATGGGTTTGGGAAAGTTAATTTTAATTAAAGATTTTATAAAATACAAGAGTTCTTGGAGAAATAGGCACTATGAGAATAAGTTTATGCGTGTGTATTATAAGTCTAATGTAAGTAATTGTATATAGTAGGTAGTTAGAAATAAAAATAAAGAATTATTTACCAATGCAAAAATATGGCGCTTAACGCAAACTCAGCGGGATTGATTTCAAATTTTATATTTTAATTTGGGGAAAAAATGATATGACAAAATGTCATATAGGGGTCACTGAGCGCCGTATTTTATACATAGAACAAACCCAAAACCTGAAAAAATTTAATCTTCTAATACTTAATTTCCGTAAAGAGACCCTGCATAATACTGTCGTGGTACGATGGGGTTAGTATAATAGTATCTTTAAATAGTGTAGTACGTAAGTATAGTCGGCAAAAATACAAATCTTCTGATATAGTATTCCGTGCATACAAAAAAAGGAAGTAAAGTAAGCAAAAAAATCGCCTGCACCGAACACCGCAACAAAACAATTTGAATCCAAAGAAGTAACGCCGTACTAGCTGAAAACGGGTGGGTCGCTCAAAAAGGAAAATAGTAAACCTAAAGAAATATATTTATTATAAACCTTTAGTTAACAACTATGATATCACAAGTAATATTTAAAAAACCAAAAGAAACATTTACGTAACATTCTGTGAAAACATGATATCAAAGAAAACGTCAACACGCATACAACGTAACATTCCGCCCAAAATATACATAAAATATAAACAAATATCAATTAAGGATTATTTCCCAGTCACAACAATTCTTAAAATATAAATAATACGTGCATGTATACTTACACAATATTCCCAGCATTAAATAAATACAAAAAGAAAATTAGACATAATATATACAGTAATACAAAGTTTGTTAGCTGCTACTTACCGAAATGCATTTCGGGACGAAACCTAAAAGTAATAGCGTAACCCTAACCTGAAAGCAATTTTTATTCGATCGCTTGCGATCTGTTGTGAATCTTGCATTTTAGTTTCTCGACGCAACTCTCGCCCACGATATCATCTCTGGGCTTACACCAAACCCAAGATCACACGGAGGACGTATCTTGCGTCCCAGCGTAGCACATGCAGGTGTCAGTCCAGTGCTTTCATAAACCGAAAACCGATAAACCAATAAAAATAGTTGTAAATATTGATCGCAGTCTCTCTGATTATCTTGGAATTGAACTTGCCCAAGGTGTGGTTCATGCGCTCGACCATACCATCCGACTGCAGTTGCAATGCGGCGTTCTTCGGGTTTTTCTCATTCCCAACAACCGGCAAACGTCTTGCAACAACGCTGAGTCAAAATTTCGCCCTGATCGGCGTGCAACTCCAAAATGGCAAAACAGTTCCTTTACCAGCACGTCAGCGACGGTCGCAGTTTCTTGGTTTGGCACAGTATACCATTCGGTCCACTTTGTAAAATAATCCATGACTAACAAAATGTGCTGATTGCCAGAGTTGCACTCGGGAAATGTACCGGCTGTATTGATTGCCACTCTCTCAAAAGGGCTCTCCACGTTGTATTGCCTCATCGGAGCCTTACAGTTTTCCGATGGCGCACACAACTGGTACTGGTAACACCACTGTTTCACATCGTCCTTGCAGTATTCACAATAAAATCTTCCTTAAACTTTCTACAGAGTTTTCGCAAAGCCAAAGTGTCCTCCCGATGTCCCATTAAGCATTTGATACTCGACATTAAAAACGGCCACCTGAAGCGTACTCACGGATCCATTTCTATTCTTCAACAGTCGCACCAAGATCCTATGCTCTATAGAATCCCATTATGCCCAATACGGCTTCAGGGTGCTGCTCAACGGGCTAATGTCCTGCCAGGGTGGACGTTCTCCTCTGGCTATCTAAACCAAAAGGCACTTAGGTTTTTGTCATTCTTTTGTTCCGTTTGCAACTGTACTGGGTGCCAATCATCGTTGATCACTATATTCCAACCAACAAGATCACATTTTACTCGCGTGACATGGATAACCATTTTTGGGGCAGAATATGTGCAGGCCGATTTTCGCCCCGTTCCGACAACCTCCTTTATTAATTGCGGCTCCCTCATGTTTTTCCTCAAGCCACTTATATAGGTTCTGCCTGTGCCTAAATCCGGGGTTCTGCCGTCGTGGCCTATTTTTCTCAAGCCGATCGTCATGCAGTATCCGCCGAATCACCTCCCGCACGTTCTCTTGGCTCTACTTTTCTCCAGAGCGTTCTACTTGGTTACAGATTGAGTGCACAGCTTGTTCTGCCGCCTCAAACTCTGGGGAATAAGCCAACGCATCGCGTGAAATCTTTGGCCGGGCCAACCGTAATGCATCCTCGATTTGCTCATAGCGTTTTCCATCAATGAAGGTCTGTACTGCCACCAGTTCTAAAATGTTACTTGTGCCGTTGGTTGGGTAGACTAACCTCACCAGATGAGCAATATCTGCTTCACTTGCAAGTTCTCGTTAGCATGTTGGTAACAGTTTTTCACTTGAGCCTGGTACACTTATTGCAGAAGAGAGTCGCCGTACTTCATTTCCAGCGTTGATGTTAATGCCTCGTAGCTTCTTTAGTCATGACTTGGTATGGTCTGCAGAATATTCAAAACCGTTGGTTGGGTAGACTAACCTCACCAGATGAACAATATCTGCTTCGCTTGCAAGTTCTCGTTAGCATGTTGGTAACAGTTTTTCACTTGAGCCTGGTACACTTATTGCAGAAGAGAGTCACCGTACTTCATTTCCAGCGTTGATGTTAATGCCTCGTAGCTTCTTTAGTCATGATTTGGTATGGTTTGCAGAATATTCAAAGCCACACTTATAACGCGACAATCAATGCGGTTGCTCTTTTACCATCATTCCAGTCGTTAGCTCTCGCGGCAGCCTCTAATTGTTTAAAATATGTCTGCCGAGGTAACTTTCTATCAAAAGTGGATGGTTTATTCTGAATCTTGACGTTGGTTCGCATTTATCGACATCTTTTAATTCTTTAGTGCTTGCACTGCTAGGGAATTAATTCATTCTTTCATTTTACACAAAGTCTGTAACAGTTTTTCCGGAAGGTATACCGTGGTTTGTTCCTGTTTGTCCGCATTATCTTCTAATTTCACTGCGGTCTGATTTAATTTTCCTGTCAGGCTTGCGAAATTTTAATTTAATTTATCAATAAGTTCCGCAGTGACCAGTCAATCCTTCCTGAACGCTTAACCAGATTTTGGCATACAAATAGAATCGTTCAAATGCTTCCTTCTCCTCTAAAATCTCACCACTTGACACCGATGTAACGAAAATTCTATTTGCAATAACAGCTGTTCTTTATTTTCAAACTGGTTATACAAATCTTTTCAACAACTCGCAGCTCCAATAAAATTTCTAAAAGCTTTCACAATAATTTATTTTTCAGTTAATCGTTAATAGTACAGGTATTACGTTCTTGACACTACAATGCTAATCTTCTTAATTAACTTATACGTATATTAAATTATATTAACTAGAATAAATTTAAATCGGTTTCTTCAATAATTTATCTCACATTGGGTAGTTTATTTGAACCACTAATTTATATTACATCACAATTTTCAAAACTTTAAAACTAGAACATATGGTAATCTAAGCCGTGATCAAAACTTACTTCAATTAAAACCATCATCATGATCAAAGCTAGATCAGATCTCACTTGCAATCTATGACCGCAAATTTGTATACATTTCAATTGTTCTAGATTATTCTGACACGTGCCAGGTTTATGCAAATCATATTCTCGAGATTTTCTACTGTACTTTTAACAACTCTTAGATGTAAAACTCTCGTACCCTTTAACAAAGTTCGTCCGAAAGTTGAAACACCACGGGAGAGTATCAATCATCTTTTGTGTTCAACTCCTTCGTTTGTGTTCTAATGTCATTATTCTGGTCACGTGTAGATGAAGCGGCGCCACATTAAGTAATATCATATTATTAACAATCAGCTTGCTTTATGCAACTACTTTGTGTTTGTGTTTAATAGTTGGCTTTAGTCATGAATTTGAGATCGTTTTTTTTCTATATCTGACATAAATCAAATGCTTACTTTACAAAAATTTCAAACTTAATTGAAAATTAGATTGATGTATGATTTTTTAGGCGATTTGCAATTGTCCATTTCCTATTTGAATTAGCGATCTCAGTAGTTTACGATCTCAGTAGTTTAATTGGTTAGCTCGTCCAAGTACAAAAGTTCGAATCCTATCTGAGCCCTTATATTTTCTTTTCGTTCTTTACTAACTCGATTTTAAATAATGATTTAAGTTTTGCATAAAATACTAACTTTATCTTATTATTTAGCTATAGTTTGTGAACGGCAAAAAAACAACTTAATTGTCTTGTGCTTGTTTTGCTGATGTAGAGCGAGATAGAGGAACATAAGAGTGCCGACTATTTGGCACTTAAATATATCTATACTTTCTAATTTTTATATAAATTTTCTGATAGTTTATTTAACTTATTTATTTTCAACAAAGAGGGAACCGTTTCAGTGATTAATTACGAAAATAAACTTTTTTTTTGTTTTGTTTTCTCCGTAATGGCCCTTTTGTATGTAGTATAGGTCCGGAAACTTTAATGAATGTTGGCTTCGTACTTCCAGTGATAAAAACAACGCCTTTTATCTTTATCTCATTGAACTAGAAAGAGAGAGCAACATGTTGCATAACTGTGTATTTAATAGACGATTGGTCATCATTGCCTAACGTACGTTTACACAAGAAGGCAGTTTTACGCAATCAGTTTTAGTTTCATACATTTATTTTCCCATTTATTTGTATTAAAAGAGTAAGTAAACTAAAGTAATGATTTTCATATATAAATAGGCGTTCGTAGGACATGGGTTTTGTACTATGGCTATGTGTGCTAGCACTTGTAGGACTTCTTTATCGTTATTTAACAAGAAATTTTAGGTATTGGGAAAATCAGAACGTGCCGTACCTAACGCCAGTTCCAATTTTTGGAAATATTTTTAAAGTTATAATCTTCAAGCAGTCTTTAGGGCAATTGTTACAGGAAGTCTATAATTATACAGAGTCCAAGTATACTGGATTTTTCGCTTTTGGCCAGCCTTTCCTCTTAGTTCGTGATCCAAACCTCATCAAGCGCATATTAATTCAAGATTTTGAATATTTCGACAGGAGAACCATGGCTATAAATGAGCGTGATGATATACTTGCAGCAAAAGCGCTTTTTAATTTGAGAAATCCAGAATGGAGAGAGGTACGCGTTAAACTATCACCAGTATTTACTTCGGGTAAAATTAAAGGGATGTTGCATTTAATGCTTAAGGTTTCTAATGATTTGGAAGCTTGTATTAAACAGGAAATTTTAAACGCGGATGGGATAGTTGATACTAAGGAACTGAGTCTGAAGTATACAACTGATGTCATCTCTTCATGCGCTTTTGGAATTAATTCTCACTCTTTCAAATTTCCAAATGCAGAATTTATTACAGCGGCTCGTAAACTATTCAAATTTACAATTGGTAGAACTATTCAATGGGGATGCTATTGTTTCGCTCCATTTTTAGTAGAGTTGTTTAAGATGAAACTTTTGGAACCAACCTCTGCAGAATTTTTGCGATCAGCATTTTGGGAACAAATGCACCTTAGAGCAACATCAAATTGGGAAAGAGGAGATTTATTAGACCTTTTACTGCAAATGCAAGCAGAAAGTGCTAATAAACTAGGTAATTTTATTTTTATTACTGCATTTATAATACTATTCACGTCATTATCCGCAAGGTTTTCAAGATGTCGGCAATTTTGGAAGAAACAACATACAAATTTTTTTAATCTAGCATATGTTCAAAGTACACATTGCTCTTCGTAGATTGATGTTGTAAACTTTGACACTGCGGTTAAAATAATTTTATCAAATTTGTCTTTAGATCAAAATGGCTGGATTAGTGCAATATCCTTATCCTTACTTATGGAAGCACCTGATAATTCTTTCAAATAGGTTTGATGCCTATCGTACCTAACCAACACCTTAATATTTCTTGTACGTGGTTCTAAATCCAATTTCAATTTCTATTTTACATTTACATTTACATTTATTTCCCAAAACAGCTTATTTGGTATGGCGCCTAACATTTTAAACCATACCGTTGTATGCCCTATTGTACATGTGCTATATTTGATGTTTTGCTGTTAGTTTTATTTTAACTTAACCTATTTTATCTACTTAACTGCTACATACTATTGAAACAACTTACTAGACCCCGACCCTCGGCAACCTGAGGTTGGAGTAAGATCAAAATGTTTCAGTATTGCTGTGTTTGCGTGTGTGTGTGTGTGTGTGTATGTGTGCATGTGTGCATGTGTGTGTGCGTGCGTACATGTGTGTAATAGCTTAGGTTAGTCCACACAGCCACAATGTGAGTTCGGAGTACTTAGTACTCACCTTGCGTGTTATGCGCACTTTCCCTTTACTAGATGCTTGGCTCTGTGTGCGTTTATGTGTGCGAGTGTGTGTGAGTGTGTGCATGTGTGTGTTGGTGTGTGTACGTGTGTGTGTGTGCTTAGATGTGAGTATATATTAATATGTTAATATTTTAGTTTTCATACTTGTATTATTTGATCAAGTTATTGGTTATTTGTTATTGTAATTTGTTAGGAAGTATTCGTCCCTAATCTGGCTAAATTTTATTTTCCCTCCCAACCAGAAATATTTGTATCACTGGTTGTATCTTGCCTTTCTTGTAGGTGGTCCATGCCGGATTCCGGAAGAAGATGTTGCCATATCTTCCGGCCTTGGTTAGACTCGTAAGTAGGGGATGTTTTGTTATCCCCTTGAATGTTGTGATCTGGTGGGTTATATTCTTCTTCTGAGTTGCCGTATGTATTCGTCATGAGCCTTTTTGGTAATAATTTGTGTAGCATTATTTAGGTGAGCGGTCATTTCTGGATCCCGTAGCAATTGGTATGTTGTTTTGTCCCTTATACTGTTTCGTATTCCCTGTAGTTCTTGTTGCAGTCCAGGACACTCCCTCAGTAGATGTTCCGGGTCTCCTTCTGCTCCGCATGCGCATGAATTGTTTTCTACAAAGTTCATCCTATGTCTATATGTGGGGTATGGTCCGTGTTCCGTTAGGAAGTGTATTAGTCCGTCTGAGGGTTTAATGTGCGTCATGTCTAGTCTTTCTTGTACATTTGGTAACAGTGCATAAGTTCGTCTTCCGGTTGTAGCATTATTCCAACGTAGTTGCCATTCTTGTATTATTGCTGCATTTATGTCTCGTTTTGTGTGCGTTTCCCGACCTAATATTTTCCTGATTTTTGTTTGGTCTTCTCTTTTTAGCCAGTATATTGCGGCCCTTTTTTTAATTTGCAGGTCTAGAGGAATCGTTCTAGCACGACTGCCAGTGACTCCAAAGCCGTAGTTCGGTACGCTCCTGACAGTCGTATTAGGATCGCCCTTTGGGTTTGGTTCACTTTGTTTCTTGGCCTTACCAGATTGAGTCTGTGGGCCCAGCAGCTAGCAGCGTATGCCATTATTGTTGTTAATATGGTATTTAAGTAAAGGTGTACCCATTTCAAGGGTAGTCGGTATTTGTTCTGTGCTATATTTACAATTGTGAACATGGCAGTTTTCGCCCTCGCACACGCTGTTAAAATGTGTTGCCAAAAGTTTTGTTTTTCGTCAATGTTGACTCCCAAGTAGGTGTTTGTTTGCGTTCTTCTAACTAGTGTCCCTTGTGTGTGAAATCGCGGTCCCACTGTCAGTGTCCCTTTCAACAATGTGTAGGTTACTTTGTGTTTGGATGTCTGTAATTTGTTATCGTCGCACCATTCGTCTACGAGCGTCATGCAATGTTTCGATTTTCGTTGGAGTTCGAGCGAGATCGTCCCCGACAACAGCGATTATATCGTCTGCATATGCATACGCAGCCAACACTTCCTCTGCTCCTCCGAGAATCTCAAGCAGTTCCTCAGCTACTATGTTCCAGAACATGGGTCCGCTGACAGATCCTTGTGGGCATCCTTTAGTTAATAGTTTTGTGCTTTCCGGTAGTTCCTTGTAGTGTCGTGTACCTGTCTTGGCAGTATTGTTTTATTGTCATGTAAATGTTGCTTGGACAGTGTATGTGTTGTAGTCTTGTCAAGAGTGATGGCCACCAGAGGTTGTCAAATGCTCCGCTAATGTCTATGGATATTGTGACAACATATTTGTCATTGCTGGTTTGTACTGTATTAAGAGTTTCATTTATGGCATCCTCTGTAGATTTTCCCGTCCTAAAACCATATTGGTTGGGGTGTTCGCCAGTTTCTGTCATGTGTTGTTGTAGTCTTTTGCAAATGAGTCGTTCCTGTATCTTGCTTAAGTTGTTTAGGAGGCAGATTGGTCTGTATGCTGAGGGTTAACGATTTCCTTGGCCTTTCCCTTTTCAATTATTATTGTTAAGATTGTTTCCAAATGTTCGGTACCTTTTTCTGCTGCAAACATTCGTTTATTAATTAGGTAAGTGGTTTTAATAATTTTGTGCGTAAAACTTGTAAAGTCTCGTTGTGTATTCCATCTGGTCCGGGTATTTTCTTTTTCTTGCCTTTCATCAGTGCATCCAGTACTTCGTTTTCTGTAAATTCTTCTGCTTGTTTGTTTGTTGAGTATCTGGTGGTTGATTGTTCTCGTTTTTGTTTTTGTGCCTCTGTTTCATTGTATTGGTTGTCATCTGGTAAAAGCGTTTCTAGAAGGGTATTTGCCGTGTCGTTCCAGTTTGTGGTCTGTGTGTTGTGGTTTGTATTTACGGTGGAGAACATTGGTGGTGGTCTAATCTTTGATCTAGCGATCTTATAAGGTATTCCCCAGGGATCCGTGTCCAGATGATCTACTAAAAATTTTTTCCAAGTTTCTTCTTTGTGCTTTAGTAATGCTTGTGTGTATTGTGCTTTTACATCTCTATATGATTCAAGGTTGTGTAATTTTTCCTGCTCTGTGACCGATCTTTGGTAGGTTTTGCGCGCCTTTCTGGTCCTTGTTTTTAGTTGATGTAGTTCGTTTGTCCATGATACTTGTTTCGTATGTGTTTTGTTGTAGTCTATTTGTGGAATTGCCATGTTCATAGCCGCCTTTACTCTTTTTGTGAGGTCTTTTGAGTACTGGTTAATGTCTCCGTTTCGCGTTATTTCGGGTGGGGGATCGAAATTTTCAAGTAGTATTTCCCAATCTGCTCGTTTTATATTATATTTGTGTATTGGTATTTGTTTTACTTGTGTGTTGTTTTGTGTCCCTACTTCAAAAGTTATGAGATTGTGGTCGCTTTGTGTGACAAGATTGTTTACTTTCCATTTGTGAATTGAGTTGATGGAGTTACCATTTGCTAGTGTGATATCTATATTCGTCCCTACCCCAGCTCTTCCTACGTATGTTGTTGGTTGATCTGGTTTATTGGCGATATGCAGATTTTCGGAATTTATAAGGTCTTCCAGCTTTGCCCTCTGAGTCTGTAATACTACTATGCCAGAGTTCGGATTTTGCATTGGCGTCCATCGTGATTATTATGGGTTGTTGTCTGTACGTTTGGGAAATTTGTTCGATTTTATTAAGGTAAGGGTCAATCTCTTCGGCAAATTGGCAATATGTTGTTGTTAATATGAAGTTTCCAACTTCTTCCGTATTTATTTCTGCGCAAATCGTGTGTTCGTCGCAGTACTGTCTGATTATTGTTGCTGTTAAATTCTTTTTCAGAATTATAATGGCAGCTTTTGGTTGATTGCCAGTATGTATGGTTCTTGCCATTATAGGCATTCCCCTTATTTTTTGTCCCAATGTATATGGCTCTTGTAAGCACAAAATGTCCAGTGCCATTTCTTCTGCAACTTTCCTCAATTCGAAGTTTACCAGTCTATTGTTATTGCAATTTAGTTGACCTATTCTTATTTGTAAATGTTGCTTGCCGTTTTCGTTTCTTGTCTGTCGCTGTGTTATGGTTTTGTCTGCTCTCCTTTGGTGGGGGTCTAGTTTCCATAATCGGTTTTTTGTATAATTCGTTCGAGCAGCATTTTATGCGTTGGGCAAGATTTTAAGTCTGCGTTGCATTTTCTGCCCCTTGTTATACATGGTATGCATACTGGTGGTTGTTGTTTACTGGAACATGTGTTTCTCTTGTGTCCCGAGTCCTTATCTGTTTCCTTTCCACAATGCCCGCAAGTTTCTAATGCTTTTGTGCAATGTTTTGCTACATGCCCGAGATCTTGGCATCTTAAGCATTTTGGTACTATCAAGTAATCTTTTGCGCTAATTGCCCTAAATTCCAAATAAATTCTGTTTTGTCCTAATATTTTATGGCGAAGTGCGGCGCTTACCTCCGCTACGTGATGTTGCGTGGGTTTGCCTTTTTGTCCTGTCTTAAACCGTAAATGGAAATTGTTTTCAAATTCTTGATTGCTCATGCATTCTTCGAAGTTTTGATGGTATATCATAGAACTAACATCTTGTTCGCTTAAATGTGATGGTATGTCGTAGAAGATAATTAGTGGATTTTTCTTTCTCGGCCTTTCACATTTCACTAGTTGCGTAAGTTTCGTGTTTTCTAGGATTTTTTTTGCGTCTGTTTCCTGCTCTGTTTCTATTATCAGTACCTTGTTTGTGGTCCTTATGCTGCTAATTCTAATTTTGTCTTTTGCTGGGTTTATTGTGTTTGTAAAAATTTGTTGGACTTTCTTAGCGTCTTCCCCATGTTTTGAAGTTATGAACAGGGTGTTGCTTTTTCTAGTTGTTGCTCTGATTATTGCCTCCTCTTTACTTCCTGGTTTTGTGTTTGATACAATTGATGCGTATGTTTTTTGTGGTTGTGCGAAACCAGTATTATTTGTATTGCTCTTTTCCTGAAATTTCCCGTTTAGGTTTCTAAGATGTTGATTTTCTCTTGTAATTGCTGAGTTTTCTCCCGTAAGCTGTGCCATTTGGAATGCCAGCGACGTGATTTTTTCACGAAGCGTGCTTTTCCTGTCCTTCGTAATCTTGTTTCCAGGGTCGAGTGTTTTGTCTATGTAGATCATAATATCAGCATAGTTATTTTGAATGGTTTCAATAAGGGAATATTCTGCGTGTTGGTTTATGCTTTCATTTTCCGTGTCATTCTCATAACGTGGGTTGTTTCTTTTCAAATCGTTAGTTTGACTTTGACTTTCATAATTCGTTTGTGCGTTATGATCAGTACAGATAGCTAGTTGTGCTGTTTGTGTTAGTTGTTCTTGATGGCTGTCGCAGCTTTCGCTTTCACATTCTTTCACGAGTTTTATCGGCGTGAAGGGAGGTGACCTACTAGTTATTGATGATCTATTGAACATTGTATCTTTGATTATCGTTCCTACTTAATTGTTATAATTGTTTTGTATCACGGAATCGTTACAGTAAACTTATTTAAATTGCATACCATCAACTATTTGTTATAATGATCTACTTTCTATAATGAGATTGTATAATCGCTTCAAGGTCTAGTTTGTTTATCTTACATAAGTCTACCAACATCGCGTTCCTCACATGTTGTTTATCTGAGTAGGTCAACTAGTACGAAAGAAATTAACCGTAATACTTTCACAAGATGTCCTAGTTTCTCGTTATTAAAGAAGTCTTTGACGTAATTGTCTTTCTAGTCACTAACTACAGTTTATTAATTTTACACACTTACATGAACAATATATTTTAACACACTTCACAGTAATTACTTGTCTAGCTCATTAAAAGCGGCCGTCTTTATTGGCGGTTTACTCGCGACTCCCAATTTTTATTTTAATCATATTTTCAGGCAATTTTTTTCGAGGTTCCATTTCTGGTATCCTTTTTACAGCATTTCGCCCACTTAAAAAATCAACAATTTCCACCGCGTAGAATGTGAAATATAATTTTATATAAATCAAAACCTAGAATGCATTTCTGGTTATATTTTTCATCAACGATCAACTCTTCATTTCAATCAAACATAGGAAATCCCTTCTTTGAAACATTCGAACATGTGACATGTCATGTCTGAAAATCCAAAGGTCTAAATTACGTTTCTGGTGTAACTTTTAACCCGGGACTAAACCCTTTATAAACATATGATGCATCATTGCGCAGAAATCGAAGACCTACATTTTTAGTCATATTTTCAATTCGGGACTAATTATTTACTTTAGCCTAAATGTGAAAATCCCTACCCACGACATTTCCGTGCAAGCAACATCATTTCCGGCAGTATCTTTACAATAAAACCAACTCCTCACTTTACGCAAAAATGGAAACCTCTTTCGATGCAATTTTGGTACAAGAAGCATAACAGTTCGTAAAGATGGAGTGGCGGTATATTACTTTTGGTAGAATTGATAACCTTACATTCGTCGACCTTTGTTTTTTTACGATGAACCACTGACCTCAGAGCAATGTAATCCTTATGAAACTGACAGACCCCTAAAAGAGATTAACCAACAGATTATCAATGACATTTAGACCCGTTACATCACTAGGTTGTTGACTATGGCAAAATAAATTAAAGAGCCATAAGTATATACTCCAAAGACTTTTACCAGTGAATGTACTTAGTAGAAGGTTAAATATTAAAAAACAGATCTAGATACCAATTACAACATTGCATTTTCTTAATCGTATAGGAAAGAATTATAGAATTATAATTAAATCAATGCGGTCTTCAAGGAAAGATGCAGTAGAAAAAAATGCGATACCGTTGCAAATTCCGTACTAAATCTCTGCTTGTTAATAAGAATTAGATAAAAGGCGTAACGATTATCCAATAAACGTATTACTCACGTACATAGTGATAACCCAAAAGCATTACTCGGACAATTTTTAGTTACGTTGATGGAGAAAGTCTGCTCAACACGACAAAAATAAAGCGACTGCAATTAGTAATTTCAGTAACTGATACACGATACTCGTAACCACAGTTTACTTAAGCAGTTAAATTAATTTGGCATACAAGTAGTAGAAACCAAAAACATTAAAATCTGTTTAAAATTATAGCAATCCTCGACTGTTGGCAGTCAAGATACATAGCTTAAGCCCACCGGAATAAACTATAGTACAGAGGTTGTATCTAAAAGTAAAAACACACTAGCTAATTACAAGTATACATATATATATATATATATATATATATATATATATATATATATATTTTGGTAACAAGATGGTAGTATCCTGGGTATGAAGTCCAAATAATACTAGTTTATGCAAAATTCAAAATTTAATTTCTTCTGCTTAACGTTTCGGCAAAACTTTTGCCTTTGTCAAAAGCATCTACAATTAGAAGAGTTGTAATATAAAACTAACATAATATAATAGTTAAGTTCCTTACTGTATAAAACCAATATTTGTCAAATTTGAAAAATAGCAAAATTGTCAAAATTTAAAATTAACATATGATTACGTTGATCAAAATTATTAATAAAATTCATTTAGTAGTAAATAGGATGTAGATCTAGTAACAAATTGAGCCTTAAAACTAATATGTTGGAAGATTAATATGGTTGAAGTAGATGATTTAGATTTAATGTTTATGTGATTATTATAAAAGAAAGCTCTTAATGAAGCGCATTAGATTTAAAGTGATTTAAATTGTATAGAGTAGAATAAAATCTGTGTGTGTCTTCTATATCTTGTTTATTATTTAAACATTGATCTTCTTTGTTTATATAGTACGATTCTAGAAAGAGTCTGGTTTTGTAATTGGATTCTTTGTCTAATATTTTAATTTCATCATAGGCCGGAGTATGTTTGGTTGTATAAACATGTTTAGCTAATGCACATTTGTTAGAATTGATCCTGCAGTCACTTCTATGTTGTGTCAGACGATTCCTCAACCATTGGGAAGTTTGACCAATGTAGGATGCCTGACAGCTACAGACGATCTTGTAAATTAAGTTACTGTTTAATAATTTAGGGTAGGGTTCTTTATTCTAGTAAATAGGTTGTTAATTGTATTGTTGTACTCGAATGCAATGGCAATATTAGGTTGTTTAAGAACTCTTACTATTAACGGAGCTAAACCTGGAATAAATGGTAGTTTTTGTATATGGTGGTATTTAAATTGTTAATGTTGTTGGGTGGTAAGTTATTGTTGTTGTTATTATTGTTATTGGAATTGTTGAAATTGACATTGTCTTGGTTATTGTTATTAATATTTTGAGATAAATTATTGTTAATATTATTATGGAAGCTATTGTTTATATTCAAAGTGTTGGTGTAGATGAGTTTACGTAAAATTGTTTGGGGTAACCATTGTTTAATAAGGTATTGAAAAGAATTCTTTTATTTTTATTTAAAAATTGGGGATCAGAAATCTTTTCGATACGATATTTCATGGCATTGACGGTGTTGAATTTATGTTTTAATGAATGGTTGGAAAGAAAATTCAAATATCTACCTGAATTGGTAGGTTTAGTATAATAGTCAAATATTAAAACGTTGTTTGTTCCTCTGATAACTAAGATATCAAGAAAAGGTAATTTTCCATCTATTTCTGTCTCACTAGTGAATTTTAATTGTTTATCAAAGCTATTGAAAGTGGTTATTGTTTCATTGATATGATGGGGTGGGGAAGAACAGATGATGTCATCAACGTACTTGACGAGGAAAGTCATTTCGTAAGGTAACCGTGGAAGCACAAAATCTAGGAGAGAATCCATAACGATTTGGGCAATAATGGGTGATATTGGAGAGCCCATAGGTGTGCCGAAAAGTTGGAGATAAAAACAATCTTGAAAAACAAAATAAGTGTTATTAAAAATCAAATTAACAGTAGCAAGAAAATAGTCAACAGGAATATTACAGTGAGGTTCAATGACGGACCATTTTTCTTTAATGATATTAAGGATTAGCGTAAGAGGAATGTTTGTAAACAACGATGTAACGTCTAAAGAGACAAGAATATGACTTTCAGGAAGTCTAAAGTTTTGAATTTATCGACGAAGGTAAAACTGTCTTTGATATTGTAGTCTCCAGGTGGAAAAGCTAGTTGAAGTATTTCAGAAATGAAAGTTGCTAATAAGTACGTTGGAGTGTTCAAAGTTGAAATGATAGGTCTGAGTGTAAGGAGAGGTTTGTGAATTTTTGGCAACCCATAATATTTACCTGGGGTTGAATTATAATTGGATAACTGTTTCTTTTCAGTATCATTTAAAATGCCTTTTTTATGAAGTAATTTTATATGATCATTGACACGTTTTTGAATGGTGAAAGTAGGATCTTTTTTTAAAAGTTTATAAGTTGTAGTATCGGTTAATAATTCTAGGGATTTATCAACATATTGTTGTTTGTCCATGACGACGGTTACTGCACCTTTATCTGCTCTTGTTACAATTAATTCAGGGTTATTGGATAAAAACTTTTAACTTTATAGAATTGTGATCTAAACTGGTTATTTTGTTGGTTTTTTATTGATTTATTTGCGAAATTCAAGATTATGTTACTAATTTTACCTCTTTTTATGTCTTTTTGCTTTTGTGGTAACTCGGTAGAGTCAAGAATAGATTCTATCCGTCCTAATAATTTGCCAATGTGAATATCTTTGGTCGAAGGTGTTATGTTGAATTTAGGTCCTAATGACAGAAAGTTTTTTATTTCGTCAGGTAGTTGAACAGCACTGATATTCACTATCCATTTTGAATTGTCAGTAAAGGCGAAAGACTGACATGTTTGTTCATTCACTAATCTTGAATATTTATTGATATTAATTGTTTTGATTTTTTTAAACTGACAATCATACCGCACTGATTGTCTATAATCAAAAGAACGTATAATATACGGAGGTAAAGTTCTTATAACATTGTTTATGGAATGGTGCATGCTTCTATAACTATGGGATAACTTAATGTGGCTATCTTCAATTTCTAAGTTAATAAAGAAAGCTGTTGACTTTCTTAGATAGTTGTCGATTCTCCGTTTAATCTTTTGGTTAGTGTTGTTTGGTATGTTCTTAATGTTGATAAACAAATTTTTAATGTGGTTGGGAACGATTTTGTTTCTTCTACATTGTTCTAAGAAATGAATGCGGTTTAATAGATTGGCTTGTTTGATGGTGTTGTTGGCCCAAAATTTTTAAGTAAAACACTACTTCTTCTCCATAATACAATCTGATGTAATTATAAAAACCCATTTCTTTATAAATAATTGTTGATCAATGGACTATTTTTCTTGTTTGTATTTGATATTGATTTATGTTGATATTATTAGGAATGAATCTGATGATGTTGCTAGACTAAAAAGTTTTTAAGTAAGATACAACGTCTTCTTTTAATATAATTTGATGTAATTATAAATAACCCATTTCTGTAATAGAAATATTTTCTTTTAATATATAAATCGTTAATGGACTGGTTAGCTTAATTATTTTGGTAACAAGATGGTAGTATCCTGGGTATGAAGTCCAAATAATACTAGTTTATGCAAAATTCAAAATTTAATTTCTTCTGCTTAACGTTTCGGCAAAACTTTTTGCCTTTGTCAAAAGCATCTACAATTAGAAGAGTTGTAATATAAAACTAACATAATATAATAGTTAAGTTCCTTACTGTATAAAACCAATATTTGTCAAATTTGAAAAATAGCAAAATTGTCAAAATTTAAAATTAACATATGATTACGTTGATCAAAATTATTAATAAAATTCATTTAGTAGCAAATAGGATGTAGATCTAGTAACAAATTGAGCCTTAAAAACTAATATGTTGGAAGATTAATATGGTTGAAGTAGATGATTTAGATTTAATGTTTATGTGATTATTATAAGAAAGCTCTTAATGAAGCGCATTAGATTTAAAGTGATTTAAATTGTATAGAGTAGAATAAAATCTGTGTGTGTCTTCTATATCTTGTTTATTATTTAAACATTGATCTTCTTTGTTTATATAGTACGATTCTAGAAAGAGTCTGGTTTTGTAATTGGATTCTTTGTCTAATATTTTAATTTCATCATAGGCCGGAGTATGTTTGGTTGTATAAACATGTTTAGCTAATGCACATTTGTTAGAATTGATCCTGCAGTCACTTCTATGTTGTGTCAGACGATTCCTCAACCATTGGGAAGTTTGACCAATGTAGGATGCCTGACAGCTACAGACGATCTTGTAAATTAAGTTACTGTTTAATAATTTAGGGGTAGGGTTCTTTATTCTAGTAAATAGGTTGTTAATTGTATTGTTGTACTCGAATGCAATGGCAATATTAGGTTGTTTAAGAACTCTTACTATTAACGGAGCTAAACCTGGAATAAATGGTAGTTTTTTGTATATGGTGGTATTTAAATTGTTAATGTTGTTGGGTGGTAAGTTATTGTTGTTGTTATTATTGTTATTGGAATTGTTGAAATTGACATTGTCTTGGTTATTGTTATTAATATTTTGAGATAAATTATTGTTAATATTATTATGGAAGCTATTGTTTATATTCAAAGTGTTGGTGTAGATGAGTTTACGTAAAATTGTTTGGGGTAACCATTGTTTAATAAGGTATTGAAAAGAATTCTTTTATTTTTATTTAAAAATTGGGGATCAGAAATCTTTTCGATACGATATTTCATGGCATTGACGGTGTTGAATTTATGTTTTAATGAATGGTTGGAAAGAAAATTCAAATATCTACCTGAATTGGTAGGTTTAGTATAATAGTCAAATATTAAAACGTTGTTTGTTCCTCTGATAACTAAGATATCAAGAAAAGGTAATTTTCCATCTATTTCTGTCTCACTAGTGAATTTTAATTGTTTATCAAAGCTATTGAACGTGGTTATTGTTTCATTGATATGATGGGGTGGGAAGAACAGATGATGTCATCAACGTACTTGACGAGGAAAGTCATTTCGTAAGGTAACCGTGGAAGCACAAAATCTAGGAGAGAATCCATAACGATTTGGGCAATAATGGTGATATTGGAGAGCCCATAGGTGTGCCGAAAAGTTGGAGATAAAACAATCTTGAAAAACAAAATAAGTATTATTAAAAATCAAATTAACAGTAGCAAGAAAATAGTCAACAGGAATATTACAGTGAGGTTCAATGACGGACCATTTTTCTTTAATGATATTAAGGATTAGCGTAAGAGGAATGTTTGTAAACAACGATGTAACGTCTAAAGAGACAAGAATATGACTTTCAGGAAGTCTAAAGTTTTGAATTTATCGACGAAGGTAAAACTGTCTTTGATATTGTAGTCTCCAGGTGGAAAAGCTAGTTGAAGTATTTCAGAAATGAAAGTTGCTAATAAGTACGTTGGAGTGTTCAAAGTTGAAATGATAGGTCTGAGTGTAAGGAGAGGTTTGTGAATTTTTGGCAACCCATAATATTTACCTGGGGTTGAATTATAATTGGATAACTGTTTCTTTTCAGTATCATTTAAAATGCCTTTTTTATGAAGTAATTTTATATGATCATTGACACGTTTTTGAATGGTGAAAGTAGGATCTTTTTTTAAAAGTTTATAAGTTGTAGTTTCGGTTAATAATTCTAGGGATTTATCAACATATTGTTGTTTGTCCATGACGACGGTTACTGCACCTTTATCTGCTCTTGTTACAATTAATTCGGGGTTATTGGATAAAAACTTTTTAACTTTATAGAATTGTGATCTAAACTGGTTATTTTGTTGGTTTTTTATTGATTTATTTGCGAAATTCAAGATTATGTTACTAATTTTACCTCTTTTTATGTCTTTTTGCTTTTGTGGTAACTCGGTAGAGTCAAGAATAGATTCTATCCGTCCTAATAATTTGCCAATGTGAATATCTTTGGTCGAAGGTGTTATGTTGAATTTAGGTCCTAATGACAGAAAGTTTTTTATTTCGTCAGGTAGTTGAACAGCACTGATATTCACTATCCATTTTGAATTGTCAGTAAAGGCGAAAGACTGACATGTTTGTTCATTCACTAATCTTGAATATTTATTGATATTAATTGTTTTGATTTTTTTAAACTGACAATCATACCGCACTGATTGTCTATAATCAAAAGAACGTATAATATACGGAGGTAAAGTTCTTATAACATTGTTTATGGAATGGTGCATGCTTCTATAACTATGGGATAACTTAATGTGGCTATCTTCAATTTCTAAGTTAATAAAGAAAGCTGTTGACTTTCTTAGATAGTTGTCGATTCTCCGTTTAATCTTTTGGTTAGTGTTGTTTGGTATGTTCTTAATGTTGATAAACAAATTTTTAATGTGGTTGGGAACGATTTTGTTTCTTCTACATTGTTCTAAGAAATGAATGCGGTTTAATAGATTGGCTTGTTTGATGGTGTTGTTGGCCCAAACTTTTAAGTAAAACACAACTTCTTCTCCATAATACAATCTGATGTAATTATAAAACCCATTTCTTTATAAATAATTGTTGATCAATGGACTATTTTTCTTGTTTGTATTTGATATTGATTTATGTTGATATTATTAGGAATGAATCTGATGATGTTGCTAAACTAAAAGTTTTTAAGTAAGATACAACGTCTTCTTTTAATATAATTTGATGTAATTATAAATAACCCATTTCTGTAATAGAAATATTTTCTTTTAATATATAAATCGTTAATGGACTGGTTAGCTTAATTATTTTGGTAACAAGATGGTAGTATCCTGGGTATGAAGTCCAAATAATACTAGTTTATGCAAAATTCAAAATTTAATTTCTTCTGCTTAACGTTTCGGCAAAACTTTTGCCTTTGTCAAAAGCATCTACAATTAGAAGAGTTGTAATATAAAACTAACATAATATAATAGTTAAGTTCCTTACTGTATAAAACCAATATTTGTCAAATTTGAAAAATAGCAAAATTGTCAAAATTTAAAATTAACATATGATTACGTTGATCAAAATTATTAATAAAATTCATTTAGTAGTAAATAGGATGTAGATCTAGTAACAAATTGAGCCTTAAAACTAATATGTTGGAAGATTAATATGGTTGAAGTAGATGATTTAGATTTAATGTTTATGTGATTATTATAAAAGAAAGCTCTTAATGAAGCGCATTAGATTTAAAGTGATTTAAATTGTATAGAGTAGAATAAAATCTGTGTGTGTCTTCTATATCTTGTTTATTATTTAAACATTGATCTTCTTTGTTTATATAGTACGATTCTAGAAAGAGTCTGGTTTTGTAATTGGATTCTTTGTCTAATATTTTAATTTCATCATAGGCCGGAGTATGTTTGGTTGTATAAACATGTTTAGCTAATGCACATTTGTTAGAATTGATCCTGCAGTCACTTCTATGTTGTGTCAGACGATTCCTCAACCATTGGGATATAGAAGATATAGAAGACACACACAGATTTTATTCTACTCTATACAATTTAAATCACTTTAAATCTAATGCGCTTCATTAAGAGCTTTCTTTTATAATAATCACATAAACATTAAATCTAAATCATCTACTTCAACCATATTAATCTTCCAACATATTAGTTTTTAAGGCTCAATTTGTTACTAGATCTACATCCTATTTACTACTAAATGAATTTTATTAATAATTTTTGATCAACGTAATCATATGTTAATTTTAAATTTTGTCAATTTTGCTATTTTTCAAATTTGACAAATATTGGTTTTATACAGTAAGGAACTTAACTATTATATTATGTTAGTTTTATATTACAACTCTTCTAATTGTAGATGCTTTTGACAAAGGCAAAAGTTTTGCCGAAACGTTAAGCAGAAGAAATTAAATTTTGAATTTTGCATAAACTAGTATTATTTGGACTTCATACCCAGGATACTACCATCTTGTTACCAAAATAATTAAGCTAACCAGTCCATTAACGATTTATATTATATATATATATATATATATATATATATATATATATATATATGTATAGTAAATATCGGGTCGTAGTCAATCTGGGCAATTAGATAATTCTTTTAATCAGTTCAAGCTTTCGAAAAATTTTATTTTCTTCTTCAGGAGGACTATAATTGGAGGATTACAAAAATGTTAATACGTTAATGCTACTTACGATTATATGAATCTATCTAGTAAATGGTTGGAGCATGATAATAGTTAGGATACGACGACAAACTTAGTGAGTACATTCAAAACACATAATACAGTTAACATAATAAATAATTAACTAAGGTGGTTCGTTTCTAAAAACATTAACGGACAATTTAAAATTATAAGTTACATAGGAACTAGTCAAGTTATAAAATACTACTAACATATAAACTTTGCAGTGGATAACTATAGATAAAAGTTTGTATTACACTAAAACAAGTATAGATTACGGTCAACAAGGACAACATAAAGGAGACTTACTGGTTAACTAAATGTACGATACGTAGTGTTTTTTATAATTGAGATCAGATAGGAATATGTATTATTTAAGTTTTGAGTGTCAGTTTTTTTATTGATTGGATTGTCTTGTAATGATATCGCGACCATTTCGAGGAAAATGCGTTTTTTGTAATGACTTTCCCTAAAGACAATTTTAGCGTTGTCGTAATCGATCGTGTGTTGGGTCTCAATAGCATGAGAAACTAATGCGCAGGTTTTGGTGTTCCTATTGGAGTCACTTTTGTGGGAAGTTATCCTAGCTGAGAGCCACCTGGATGTGTGGCCTACATATTGGCCCTGGCAATTTTTACACGATATACAGTAGACGACACCCGACTGTTGCAGTAGGGGTACAGTTTTAATTTACTAAAAAGCGCCTTGTTTAGAGTTAAAACAGGTTTTTTTGTTAGGGTTATTCCTTGAATGTCCTTTAGAATATGGCACAATTTAGCTGTAAGATTTTCCACATATGGGAGAGGAATGAAGATCTTGGGATTTGTGTTAGCGGTGGAAATCGAGTTGTGTCTAGGGGTGGGCTGATTGATGAGGGAAGGGGTATTAAAAAGTAACTTGTTCAATAACGAGATAGGGTAAGAATTACGAAGAAGTAGGTCTCTTAGAATAAGAAAGTTTTTGTGTTTCAGAGTTCGATGTGAGATGAGTTCTACTCTTCTCTTCAAGCCCAAAACAAGGTTGATTTTCATAGTAATCGGATGGAAGGAGTAAAAATTAAGGTATCTACCTGAAGAGCAAGGTTTCCTATACCAATCGGTAATCAGATTATCGTTATTACGGATGACGAGCATGTCTAAAAAAGGAATAGTACCGTTCACTTCTTTTTCAATGGTAAACTGAACATTGGGATTGTAGTTATTAAAAATCGAAAGCACTTGGTCTATACACCGTGACGGAACACAACAAATTAGGTCGTCGACGTATTTTTTAAAAAACGGTGGGTCAAAAGATAGTTGAGGATACAGAAGTCTAAAGGTCATCCATCACATATTGAGAAAAAATCGGAGATACGCTGGCTCCCATAGGTGTATCCAGTATTTGCTTGTAGAACTTGTGGTCGAATGAAAAATAGGTAGTGTCAAAAAGAAAATCAATGAGGTTCAAAAATTGTTGTTGGGTTATGTTGCAGTGTGGATGTATACTCTGCCAACGGTTAACGACGCTTTGTTTAACTAGTTCCATAGGTATATTGCTGAACAGAGAAACCACATCAAGACTAATAATAACATGATCTGTAGGGACTTGAAAATCATTGACGAAATTAGCAAAATGGAAAGAGTCCTGAACGAAATACGGATTGTTGGTGTCATATGATTTGGTAAGTATGTCGGTAATTAAACTAGAAATTTTGGAGTTCGGAGCATTGATAGAAATTATGGGACGAAGTGAAAGGGTCGGCTTATGAATCTTGGGAAGCCCGTAAAATTTAGGAAAGTAGGCATTATAAATCATTAGATCTTTGGCTTGCTCTGAGGTAATGTTCTTATTCTTCTTCAAGTCAGTAACCAGTTTATTGGATTTTGTTGTATTGTACTAGTAGGATCTTTTCCAAGAGGTGTAGTACTTTTTATCCGAGATAATGTCATAGGCTAATTTTATGTAATTGTCCTTCTCCAACAATACCGTCACGTTACCCTTATCGGATTTAGTTAGAATGAGATTGGCATGAGCTTTCATAAATGTGAAAGACTTGATGAGAAGGTTTCTAATTTCATTAGGTGGTTTTATTGGTGAGTGGATAAAATTGGTTATACTGTTGGTGGTTTTAGCTAGAAGGATATTTTTCTGTTCAGGAAGGGCCAAAGATACTATTGATTCCACGTCAGCTAATAGTTTAGGTAGACAAATGTCTTTAGGGTTGGGACATACGCTGAACAAAGGGCCAAGGGCCGCAAAGCGTTTGATGTCTTTAGGAATACTGACATCGGAAAGATTAACAAACCAGTTTTCTTGTGTTACTATCTTGCTGACCAAAACCTTTTTTAGATTAGTGATTTTCTTAAGGTTAAGTATTTCGATAAAAATGGTTAGGAACCTTCTTCCGATCAATATCACAACAGAATTCCAACGACGAATGACCTCGTACTACAACATCACTTTCAATAGAATCAAAGATAACAACCTTAAGAAAATCACTAATCTAAAAAAGGTTTTGGTCAGCAAGATAGTAACACAAGAAAACTGGTTTGTTAATCTTTCCGATGTCAGTATTCCTAAAGACATCAAACGCTTTGCGGCCCTTGGCCCTTTGTTCAGCGTATGTCCCAACCCTAAAGACATTTGTCTACCTAAACTTTTAGCTGACGTGGAATCAATAGTATCTTTGGCCCTTCCTGAACAGAAAAATATCCTTCTAGCTAAAACCACCAACAGTATAACCAATTTTATCCACTCACCAATAAAACCACCTAATGAAATTAGAAACCTTCTCATCAAGTCTTCCACATTTATGAAAGCTCATGCCAATCTCATTCTAACTAAATTCGATAAGGGTAACGTGACGGTATTGTTGGAGAAGGACAATTACATAAAATTAGCCTATGACATTATCTCGGATAAAAAGTACTACACTCCTCTTGGAAAAGATCCTACTAGTACAATACAACAAAAATCCAATAAAATGGTTACTGACTTGAAGAAGAATAAGAACATTACCTCAGAGCAAGCCAAAGATCTAATGATTTATAATGCCTACTTTCCTAAATTTTACGGGCTTCCCAAGATTCATAAGCCGACCCTTTCACTTCGTCCCATAATTTCCTCTATCAATGCCCCGAACTCCAAAATTTCTAGTTTAATTACCGACATACTTACCAAATCATATGACACCAACAATCCGTATTTCGTTCAGGACTCTTTCCATTTTGCTAATTTCGTCAATGATTTTCAAGTCCCTACAGATCATGTTATTATTAGTCTTGATGTGGTTTCTCTGTTCAGCAATATACCTATGGAACTAGTTAAACAAAGCGTCGTTAACCGTTGGCAGAGTATACATCCACACTGCAACATAACCCAACAACAATTTTGAACCTCATTGATTTTCTTTTGACACTACCTATTTTTCATTCGACCACAAGTTCTACAAGCAAATACTGGGTACACCTATGGGAGCCAGCGTATCTCCGACTTTTTCTCAATATGTGATGGATGACCTTTTAGACTTCTGTATCCCTCAACTATCTTTTGACCCACCGTTTTTTAAAAAATACGTCGACGACCTAAT
The DNA here is from genome assembly GCA_036346225.1 of Platerodrilus igneus. Lineage (NCBI taxonomy): Eukaryota > Metazoa > Arthropoda > Insecta > Coleoptera > Lycidae > Platerodrilus > Platerodrilus igneus. Next base: position 2,099,622 of record JARFIW010001555.1, read on the forward strand.
TTGTTGTGTTCCGTCACGGTGTATAGACCAAGTGCTTTCGATTTTTAATAACTACAATCCCAATGTTCAGTTTACCATTGAAAAAGAAGTGAACGGTACTATTCCTTTTTTAGACATGCTCGTCATCCGTAATAACGATAATCTGATTACCGATTGGTATAGGAAACTTGCTCTTCAGGTAGATACCTTAATTTTACTCCTTCCATCCGATTACTATGAAAATCAACCTTGTTTTGGGCTTGAAGAGAAGAGTAGAACTCATCTCATCGAACTCTGAAACACAAAACTTTCTTATTCTAAGAGACCTACTTCTTCGTAATTCTTACCCTATCTCGTTATTGAACAAGTTACTTTTAATACCCCTTCCTCATCAATCAGCCCACCCTAGACACAACTCGATTTCCACCGCTAACACAAATCCCAAGATCTTCATTCCTCTCCCATATGTGGAAAATCTTACAGCTAAATTGTGCCATATTCTAAAGGACATTCAAGGAATAACCTAACAAAAAACCTGTTTTAACTCTAAACAAGACGCTTTTAGTAAATTAAAAACCGTACCCCCTACTGCAACAGTTGGGTGTCGTCTACTGTATATCGTGTAAAATTGCCAGGGCCAATATGTAGGCCACACATCCAGGTGGCTCTCAGCTAGGATAACTTCCCACAAAAGTGACTCCAATAGGAACACCAAAACCTGCGCATTAGTTTCTCATGCTATTGAGACCCAACACACGATCGATTACGACAACGCTAAAATTGTCTTTAGGGAAAGTCATTACAAAAAACGCATTTTCCTCGAAATGGTCGCGATATCATTACAAGACAATCCAATCAATAAAAAAACTGACACTCAAAACTTAAATAAAACATATTCCTATCTGATCTCAATTATAAAAAACAATACGTATCGTACATTTAGTTAACCAGTAAGTCTCCTTTTATGTTGTCCTTGTTGACCGTAATCTATACTTGTTTTAGTGTAATACAAACTTTTATTTATAGTTATCCACTGCAAAGTTTATATGTTAGTAGTATTTTATAACTTGACTAGTTCCTATGTAACTTATAATTTTTAAATTGTCCGTTAATGTTTTTTAGAAACGAACCACCTTAGTTAATTATTTATTATGTTAACTGTATTATGTGTTTTGAATGTACTCACTAAGTTTGTCGTCGTATCCTAACTATTATCATGCTCCAACCATTTACTAGATAGATTCATATAATCGTAAGTAGCATTAACGTATTAACATTTTTGTAATCCTCCAATTATAGTCTTCCTGAAGAAGAAAATAAAATTTTTCGAAAGCTTGAACTGATTAAAAGAATTATCTAATTGCCCAGATTGACTACGACCCGATATTTACTATACAATATATATATATATATATATATATATATATATATATATATATATACCGGGTGTCCCAACGCATACGAAACGCTCGATTACTACTTAATGGTAACGTTTAGCGAAAAAACTTTCAAATAAATCTTATGTATATTCAAAATGGCTACAACGTAAAATTAATTAGTGTTATACAGGGTGTTCAATAAAAAAGTTATATACCAAAGTTATGTTTTTTTAAATGGAACACTCAATATATATATATATATATATATATATATATATATATTTAATATATATAATAACAGGCTATTAGGTCTGCTGGTTAATGAATTAAACTCTTTATTATAATTCAAGCTTTCTGTTTTTTTATTTTTAAACCTTTATCAAGAATACTAAAAAGCGTGAAACGTTATTAATTATTAATTATTCATTAACCAGCAAACCTAATAGCCTGTTATTATATATATTTTATTTTATAATTTGCAAGGTCGTTACACTACATAATTACATATATATATATATATATATATATATATATATATATATATATATATATATATATATATAGATTGTAGTGGATTTCCTAAAGACCAATCGAGCCCCAGCGTTGGGCCGTCATAAAATTGCAGTGGTTAAGCTCTGAAATCCAGCCCTACCAATGGGCCGTCATGAAGGTATTTTTTTGAAAAAAAAAATAGAATAGTTCTGGAAAAGCTCCCTTAAATTAGCATGCCACGGCTAGCTCTGCTTCCTGCTTCTTCAGAGATACTTACCTATCCTATTCTTACTTTTTCGCACTTAGACTACCAAGTAAAATTACTACTCAAATAATTCAACGAAACATACAACCTTTTATTCATACAAATCAAAAATTTACGTTACCAGCTCAACATTTACAAAATCAAATATAAACATCTTCATGAAATTTTACAATATCAACCATTAACTCCTTTTAATTTAATGAATTTAATTTATTTCAACATTTTTATATATAGTTCAAGTAGATGGGCCTACCTTTAAACCCTAAATTGAAATTTACTCTGGTCTATGATGAGCTCAGTATAAACCCTGTTACTCTAAATGCAAAAATAAATCGCATCTTTGTTTTCCACAAGCCTAAAGACCCGTTTACTTTTTACATCAAAATTATACGTCATATATTTATACCTTTAAATAATAAACTTAAATTGTCTGTTACATATAACCTTCAAATTAGCTTTTATGTTCATAAAATATACACCCAATATGTCAAATCACTCTAGCACAAAATAACAGCACAAAATGTTCAAGCAATAGCAAAAAGGAACAAATTTCGTTACCTGGTGTACGCCTTTTGCACCGTCACCTCTGAAATGTGGTCCAACCAAAACCTCATCGTTGCATTTCATCGAACTTGCCTCTGCTACATGTACATCAAACTCATCTAGACGTTATCCAATTCTCTGCAGACGCCTTCAATGTATCTACCCATATAATTGTCCAAATATGTTAGTCAGCTTGCGAATCTTCCATACAATTAGCACCCTCGCTCAGAAAATATTAACTAGGCTCGCTTACCCCAGTAACATCTTTTATTAGTTGTTCGACTGTATTTTCTTACAGCACCGTTTAAATAAGCACCTACTTGTGCTTTCACACTTTTAACTTAAATTACAACGGACTGCACTTATCACCGATTCAAAATAATTAACGTAGATGTTACCATGTATGTTTGAAGCGAACCGTAAAAGTAAGAGAAGTAAGAGAGCCCCTCTACATCTCCTAGTGTATTTATAAGCGTTGAAACCTCACTCCAGTACTCTTTTTTCATAGAAATTACCTCCACTTTAACCTGATTCTGTAAATTTTTCTATAACGATCTTTTTAAAACCAAGAATTTCACGTTCCACTCCGCTTTAGTCCGAAAACGCTGACTGTAATCCCAACGGTTACAAAGCTTCGAAAAATTTCCCTCATTCCACTTGCAATCAGCCAATCTCAACCATTTCCCCCGTCTTAGGTCTAACCTCCAACTATGTTATTCTCGTCTAACTCATATTCGTTGTCTCTTTTTAAAATCCTATTACAGCAACATAAAATCGATATTGTGGTTGGCCTCTACAACTTATCGTGCACTTTAAACGAGTGTTTTATCCAACGTCTGTTATATGTCATCCTTATTTACCCTATGCTAAAAGTATCCCGTCTCAACTTGATTTCAAACCCCCTGCGGTTTTGCAGCTTTGTTTTGACCGTTAACTAAAATTTCTAAAGAATAATGTTCTAACGTACATTTTGATTTCTGGAATTTGTTTCTTTGTCCGTCCGTCTTTCTATGAACTGTATGCCAGTTTGAAACTGTACTTTCCCAAGATGTTTAACCTGTGGATTTCTTAGGATTTGTTTTTAACGAACGCTTGTTAGTTTAAATAACCATATGTTTTTACATTATCGATTATATACACAAAAGCTTTTTCTTCTTACTCTAAATGCATAAATAACAACCTTCGAATATTAAAATTAATTATAGTCGTATTCTCCTTGAGTTTTTATTTCTACAAAGCTTTCACACTATGCAAATTTAACATGACGATTTATTAATACCCATGTATGCTATTATCCTTTTGTTTTAAGATCAAAACTAATTAATTTGGCGCGTAAATAATTTATCCCTGTTTTTTATATACACGGTCCTCACAAAATTACTCTCTCGACTTAACTATGCCTCTTTACATATAATTTACACGATAATATATATATATATATATATATTATCGTGTAAATATATATATAAAGAGGCATATATAAGTCGAGAGAGTAATTTGTGAGGACCTATATAAAAACAGGGATAAATTATTTACGCGCCAAATTAATTACATGTAATTCGTCATAAAATATATATATATATATATATATATATATAATATTGTAAGGTTTACGCTGAAATCATGCCCCACAAATCGAGTGCCATAATTTATTGTGAAGTTAACCCTTTTATTCTCGCCCCACGGATTGGGTCGACATAATTTACTGTATAGTTTAGCTCAAATCTTGCCCCGGCTGCTCCTGAATCGTCCTCTTAATTCGATGCTTCCTATATATTACATACACCTACCTGTTACATTGTAACGAATATATATTCTGTAGCACAATTTTTGGAAGAATCACATCTGTGCATTTTTAGTCTGTGATATTTGATTCTTGTATTTGATACTGTTATATCTGAAAGGAACAATTCCACAATGGAACAGGAAATCATGACCGTTTAATTAGCTTAAATGCTTTACCCAGAAATATTTAATAATAATATACACTCAGAAAACATATTTAAAAGGGAACTAGTCGTTTGTGTTGCCTAATCCACGGGCGGATTATATCCTTTCAGTCGTTAAAATTAGGATAGCGCTTGCGTGAATACGGTCACGAGGTGACGCGCAAAGCAGATGAGCCGTTCTTTACTTGCTCGGAATGAATAACCAAGTCAGCCATTGTATTTGAGAATGTAGTCCAGACTGCATCATCTACAGATGGACTCCCAAGTTCTTCATAAGTGGGACCTCAGAATAGGCGTGTTGTGGTAGTTTAGAAATGGTTCGAGTCGGTATTTGTTATTTGTTAACGCGCATGAAGTAACTAGAAATACATGTAAAGAGATTGGGGCAACGTTCGTTTATTAAGAACGCACAGCTTTTGTTCGATGTTTTGTTGCAACAGGTTAGTAAGCGGATTCCAGAAAATGTGCATCGCAGTTTGATAACTAGGGGTAACAGCTTCATTAAAAACAGGTATCAAACCTTTCTTTTGTTATGTTTGTGAGACTTTAAAAGTGCTCACATAAAATTGTAATTGAAAGTTGTTTAATTATACTAAGTTTTGTGCACGAAGAACAACGTGGAATATAATTGTTAAGAAATACTATTAAAATAATTTTGTAAGACACGCGGAGCATCCATGTGTTAAAATATTGTGATTCTAAAGTCCATTTCCTGTTTTTTAAAAAAGTTCATTACAGATGTCAAATTTTAATAAGGTCTTTACACTTGAATAAGTTGAAATTTTATTTATCCAAGTTAGCTGCACGTGATTTAAATTTTTTTAAAGAAATAAATTAAACTGATGTGAAATACATGTAAACCAATAAACAGATCTGTCCATTTGGTATCAGAAATCTTGTTATGAAATATTATTAAAATTAAGGTCTTGTTATGTCAAGACAGATTTATAAAGAATTCAATTTTAATATTTTGTATTTGTAATCATATTCGAAAAAAACGAAAAGAGAGAAACTATATTAAATTTCATTTTTGGACTCAAGTTTTTTATTCCATGCACAATTAATTTTAATAAATTTTTTTAAAGAAAATAAATTTTTTGAATAATGAAATTAGACGAATGTTGAAGTAATTTAAAAACACAGATATGTTACGATTAATTTATTCTAGATGTCCATTTTCAATTCAAATACCTTTGGTGTGGTAATCTCAACATTATCCACCCGTAATTATTAGTATGCTTTTTTATTAAAAAGCACAAACAGTGTCTTTTTAATAGAAAATTTGTTGTGTACTTTTTCTTTCAGGGTCATCGAGATCGAAGAGGTTGTAAGTATGCTCCAGAGGTTTCCAGATGTGTTAGTTCATTAAGTTGTAAGTTTTTTATGGTGCTTATATCCCATGAGTTTCTGTATCTTCTCATAGGAGTATTGAATTTCTTGTGTTATCATCCATATAGATACAGTGGCGCTCAATTCCCCTTTTTCTTTTTATGTTAGCTTATTGTAGAGTTTATACCATCCCCACGCCCTTTCTCATTGCTCACCCTTGGGGTAATTCCCAGACTTAGCCGCGAACAAGTAAAGCTTCACTTGTATCCAACGAGTGGAGGCAAAAAATGTTTTAACATCAAACAAACGTCCTCCCATTATTACCATAGAAACCTAAATAGAAATCCACATCAATCATGCATTCCAAAATAACTCAATTAACATTATATTTTTTCAAAATTTAAAATACCATCGTTTTATATACATTCCTGTGTTCAATAAATTTTATAACAATATTTTTGCATATTGATGACCCTTTTAACACATAACTTTTTATTAAAATAAGAGGGCATTCCTCATACCTTACGTTACCCTTCGTTCTAGCATGAGCTCACCTTAAAACTTTATAAATGTGCATATAAATTCTCTGCACGACCAATATCAAAAAAACCTCTATACTTTTTTACAACTTTTGGTTATCTGCAAATTAATGAATAATACTCAAAATCAATCTCGTTTAACTGTCCTATAAATGTCTGTTCAGATAAAATCAAAGCAAGTAATCATAAAACACATCAAAACACCACAAACACTATAAAAATATTCACCATGAAATGTCTTATTCTATCTCCTACCTTGTAGTTGTCTTCGTACTGCGGTCCACTAACTAGCCCCTTGTAGATGTTGGCGTCTGGTAGGCCCTCCGTCTATCCATTAATTCCATGGTCAAAGCCCCATTTGCACAATACATGCCGCTACTCCACGAACTCTTCTTTTATAAATTTCAATCAAAATATTCAATCTCCAAATTTGATTCCTTTTATTGCAAATAAATTCAATTACCCCAAACCTCGCTTTGATCCACATCCAAACAATTTTCAAATTCTATTACTTCTCGTGCATCCAAACAAAAATTATTGTACTTACATCTCAACTTTACTATTCACTAATAACGATTTTATCAGCTTTTACATAAATTTTATTTAATTAAACTGCACTAATTCACTTGGAAGTAAACTCACTGTATTACCGATGGAATCAAAGAGCAACAGAGCAAAGAGCAAAGAGAGCGAGACCCCTCTCTGTTTCTGATTATATAATGCAATCTGTCTCCCCATGTTTATGAAATAGCACGTATATCTGTTTAACCGTTGTCTTATTTTCCTCGAAAATCAGCAACGACCGTCGATTTCTCGTAATTTTTCATAACATAACACAACAGTACGTGCTAATGCACTTAAAAGCGTCAACTGTCGTTTCCAATTCTCCGGATTACTCTCTACTCCACGCCTCTAACTTCAAGCATCCTTTATCTTCCTTGTACATATCGCTCTATTGCACAGATATACTTCTATCACCTGAATTTCTAGTCCTTTTTATTTAACTTTCACCAATCAACTCGCTTGGCTCCATTTCCCACTTTCCTGAGCGACGCGAGTTAAGGTTCGTAGCTTGGGAGCTGCCTTTTTAAAAACCAGTTCCAAACTTCTTAACAAATTTATTTTATTATACAGAATTTAAATATGGAATTTTGACAAGTTACAATTGAACATTACTTTAATTCGAAACTAATTACTAATTGTACTATTTTGAGTAGTAAGTAAACTGCAATGCAAAAGCGGATCACTTGACTGACTGTCGTCGACTGGGGCTCCCGGGCTTTTTATAATAACCCTACCCCCTCACATGGCTGTGGAAACCTATCATTCTATAAACTTCCTCATTTGTTACTCTATCTATCCAACTAATCTTTAACATTCTCCTTTAACACCAAGTTTCAAAAGCTTCTATCTTTTTCCTATTTACTTCTTTAATTGTCCAAGTCTCACTACCGTATAATAGAACGCTCCATACGTACGACTTTAAAACTTTTTCTATTATCTAAACTAATACTATTAGCTATTAGTAAGTCTTTCTTTTTTAAAAATATTTTTTTAGCTTGAGCTATTCTAGCTACTATATCTTTTCTGCTACGTCCGTCCTTTGTAATTATACTACCTAAATAGCAAAATTCATCTACCTCGTCTAACTCAGTATTGCTTATTTTTAATTTTGGTTTAGAAGTACGCTGTAACTCACTTGTTATTATCTTTGTCTTTCCTGAGTTAATTCTCATACTATAGTTACTCTGCAGTATCTCATCTAAAATATTTAAAAACTCTCCTAACTCTTTTATAGACTGTGCTATAATGGTTATATCATCTGAAAAACGTAGCATGTCTATTTTCTGTCCTTGTACACTAATACCTGTCTCTGTTCTCTCTCTCTAGCTAAGTATAAAGCTTCCTCAATGTAAACATTAAAAATCAAGGGAAGTAGTATATATCCCTGTTTAACACTATTTCTAATCTTAGCTTCTTTTCTATTTCATCAAATCTAGTTACTGCGCTTTGGTTTTTATATAGACTGTAAATAATTTTTCTATTCCTATGAGAGATTCCTATTTTGTGCAAAACCCTGAACATAACGGTCCACTTAACCCTATCAAATCCTTTTTCTAAATCTACAAACGCGAAATTAGTCTTTTTATTTTTTGTAACCTTTTTTCGCAAACTACTCTAATCATTAGTTTCGGTTCTTTAGTCTCTATGTATTTACGAATACCATATCGGTCTTCGCCTAAATAATTCTCAGTCAAAGCTTCTACAGTATTTTTAATTATTATTGTAGTATTGTGGAATTGTGGGAAGTTAAACTAATCGTTCTAAGATTCTCACACCTATCAGCTCCTAACCTTTTGAAATTGAGATAATAATATTTTTTTCGAAATCTATTGGGATCTCACCTGTGTCATATATTACTTTTACTAGTTCATATAGTCTGTCTAAAGTTTTCGGACTTGCATATTTTATTAATTCTACGGATATATCGTCTATCTTCGGCGCTTTATTTAGTTTAAGATCCCTTACAGCTCTATCAAATTCCTCTCTTAATATTGAGAACACTATATCTACATCCTCTTCTTGGTCGTTCTCTAACTCATTCAAATCGTCTCCCTTGTATAAATCTTCTAAATATCTTTTCCATCTATCTGCCAGCTCAACTTTATTTATTAGAAGCTCATTATTCTCATCTTTAATACCAATATATTTTTTCCTATCTTTCCCGAAAAACTTTTTAACTGCCCTGTAAGCCTTGCCTGTCTTAGCTACTCTTAAATCATCTTGTATTCCCTTACAATTCTCCTCCATCCATTTATTTCTAGTTTTTCTACACTCATTTCTAACTCTATTATATTTTGCTTACTCTCACTATCCAATTCTCTGAAAGGTTTAAGCTTTCTTCTATTCTCTATTAAATCTAATATCTCCTTTGTTATCCAGGGTTTTCTCGCTTCTACTTTTTTTACCTATAGTCTATGTTGATGTATCATGTACAGTCCTTTTTCTTTCTTTCCACCTATTTTCTACGTTCCCTCCTATAGCTATTTCTTTGATCTTATTATCTAATACTTGTTTATATTCCTCTTTTACCTCACTAACATTTAGCTTACCTAGATCCCATCCCTCTGGTTTAGCCTTTCTTAATTTTTTTAATTGTTCATTTTAACTAAGTAGTGATCGTTATCTATGTCAGCCCCTGGATAACTACGACAGTTTTTAACTTGGTTTCTAAATCTTTATTTAACTAAAATATAGTCTATTTGGTATCTAGCCCTATCACCTGGCACTTTCCAGGTATATCTTCTTCTAACATGTTGTTCCACTAGGGTGTTTACAGTTACTAATCTATGTGCCTGACAAAACTCAACTAATCTTTTTCCTCTATCATTTCGCCTGACATACCAAAATTTTCCTACCATTTTTCCCTCACTACCTTTCCCCACTGACGCATTAAAATTGCCCATAACTATTAAATTCTCATCTCCCTTTATTTTTCTCACTATAGTGTTTATATCCTCGTATACCTTTTCTACTTCCTCATCCTCGTACTGAGTTGTTGGCATGTAAACCTGTACTAAAACAGTGTCTGTAGGTTTTATACTCAATCTAACCATAATTATTCTATCACTAAATTGTAAGTACTCTTTAACTTTACGTCCTAATCTTTTACCCAACACTATTCCTACCCCTACCTGTCCATTAGTTGAAGAAGTTGTAATCATTCTATAATTATCTGTCCAAAAGTCATTACTATCCGGCCATCTCACCTCACTAATACCTAAAATGTCCAGCTTTCCTTTTCTCAATTCAACTAATAAATTCGTTAACTTATCTACTCAACGACCATACATTCCAAGTCCCTATCACTAAATCGAACCGTTGTTTTAAATTCTTACGATGATGAGCCCCAAGTACCTCCTCCTGGAGATCCGAACAAGGGGGTGTTTTACCTTCGAACAAGAATTTTACTTGTGAGCTCTCCATCATACATAGTTCGTGTTTTAGGCCACACATACCTGTGAAATATTGTGGTAGGTTCCCATATCTTTCCACAACGCAGTTTTTAAAGATTTTAGCAAAAATTCGTATCTGTCACGTCCAACCTCCAACAACCTTGTAAATTATTGAGGATCGCCCTAGAGAAACAGACTCTCCACCAATATCTTTAGCTAGCAAGGCTGCTGCCCCTTACTGCGCCTTTTAATCGCCTTTTACGATAAGGAGGCTTACTATAGTAGTATTCTTTGTCCCCTACTAAAGAAATTCTTTTATATGAGAGATAATATTTTTGACTGCAGATATGCTTATTTGATATTGCTGTGTTTGATTTCATTTTATAAATTCCATTATTTCCGTTGAGCTAGTCAGGCAAAGAAAAGTTAAAAAGGAAGGCAAGTCACCAATTTCAAATTATACAATTTACTGTATCTGTATCACAGCACTCTTAGCGACGCACAGAGCCAAGTGTTGTCATAGCATTATTTAAGCGGCGCTTCAAGGTGCGGCCGTATCAATATATTATATATACCTACCTCTAGAGATTAAGCAAAATATGTCACATTTAGTCAAGTTTGGAACAAAGAAAAGAAAGTCTGGTTAAAAAATCGTGTACTTTTTGAATCGCTTATACCAATTAAACTGAAAAGCGAGAGTATCGTGCCGACCAAGCTTTGAGATTGTCAGAAACTCAAAAATCATTCCTATAAATTGTATCGAAATGACAGAGCATTTAGTCGAGGTTAATACATTTATCTTAAAGAAAACTAAAATAAAGTAGTGCTTAACGTATATATGTATAAACAAAGAACAGTGATGCAGATCAATGTTAAGAATACAGGATCCCATAAAACAAACTATTGTCAATAGATATAATATTCTAACTAGATGACCAATGAGGAGATATAAACTAACCAGTTTTCTAATGCAAATAAATGTGCAACAATAAAATGGTCTCATAGAAGTTAGAATTTTCAGAAGGTAATCGTAGAAAGTACGTACATTGCAAGAAGCATAATAACTAGTGTCCAAAGTATTACGAATAACTTATAGAAAGCCAAAGTAAAATACAGCTTCGCCGCATGTGCAAGTGAAAAAACGGATCAATTTTATGAATGCGAATTTAGTGTTCATGGCTTATTCATACGAATACAAAAAGTCCTATCTAGGAATATGTACGCATTAAGTGGAATACCTCAACTAGATAAGCAGTGAAGACATGTATAATATAAAAAGCGTTCAAATGCGAGTAGTTGTGAAAAACTAGTTCGTTTCTAATAAAAATTTACCATCTCCCTTATAAAAAGTCTGGACATGAAATACCGGTTGTGGTATTTTGGTTCATAGATACACTTCTAAATGCATACAGTATGAAGTATTTAATAGAAAATTTCCTACAACCTAATTAAATGCTTTTGGTGTTTAATGAAAAATACAGCTAAAGTAAAAAAATGTTTAAAGGTTCAAAGAGCGTTTATTTCTTGCCTACCACTATCTATTAACGCTATATTTTTTTCTTGCTTTCTCAAATTGACCACTGCTGAGAGATGCTATCTAGGTTAGTATAGTTTAGAATATTTGTTTAAGATTACACACTTCTTAATAGAATATTTTATGTTTTTGTTATTCTTTACAGATGAAGACGTTTTAGTTGCTCAGGCAATACAGTTTTTTGCTGCCGGATTTGAAACGACTAAAAGTGCAATTTTTTTTATTCAATATGAATTGGCAGCAAATAAGGAAATTCAAAAGCGATTAAGGAATGATATTTTAAAAACACTGGAAGTCCATGGGAGGATATCATATGAGGCCATTAAGGATATGAAATATTTAGACAATGTAGTAAATGGTAAGAAATGATATTTTACTAAATGAAACAAGCAAATAGACCAACAATTCTTGGAATGCCTACGAGTCCAATAAAAGCATTACACAGACACACACACACACACACACACACACACACATATATATATATATGTAGTTATGATAATAGGGTTATTTAAAAGTATATATAGTCACAAGAGAGGTATACTTTATGTAAACAACACAAAAATCAAGAAAACTAAACATTTAAACCAAAAGTACACAATTCGTTCATTATGCAGACACCCTGTATAAAATCAACAACGCAAGAAGTCAATAAACGCATCTAATTTACGTCATTTCTTAAAGAATCTCATTATAAAATTTAGCCTACGTGATGTTTTAAATGTAGAAATCGCCACAATTCAAATAAAACTCAAGCATATTAGATAAACAAAATATGGAGCCATAAGTTTTGGCGTACGGGCAAAATTAAATATAATAATCCATAAATCCCTGTACAAAATTACAATTACGTGATGTTAAAGGTACAAAATACCGTTGGCGAACGAAATCCATAATATAAAGTTTTCGGTCTACGTGATTTTTGGAGCGTCTTAACAATACCCAAAACTCGCTGCTTTCATCATCCAAATAATTTTAATCTTTACTCATTTCGTGCATTCCAACAACACAATAACAATTTGTTTGTACTTACATACAAGATTAACTTTCACTTAAATATCGTTTAAATAACTTTTATCAGACTGTACTAATTCACTTGAAAGTAACTAGATGTGTCGCGAATGTCTGATAAAATTAAAGAGAGTGAAACCCCCGTTCGAAAATGGTTAAATAACCACAAATTCAGCCCCCTCCCCTGTTTCTAAATTGCACGTACAATTCGTACCCGTTTCTACAATTCTTAAAATTGTTTGTTAACCGTCTCATATTCCAGAGAAAAACTCTAACGGATCTCGGTTTCGCGTAAATTTCGATAACAAAGCACACAAATACTCGGTAAAACGTCTCTAACTGTCAACTGCCACTTTCCTTCCACGAAATTAGCCTCAACGGTTCAGTTCATTCCCACTACTTCCACGCCTTAAAATATCTTTCATCTCGCTAGTACCTATAACTTCATTTCACTTATATGCCTCCACCAGCGGAATATTTACCCTTCTTAATCTCAACCTGTCGCACGTATATCTATATCCTTCAATCACCTTGCTTGACTTCTCTCTCTCTCTCGCTTTCAAACGACGCGTGCCTGCTTTATAAAATTCCTTGAAATTATTGATTTTTTTTCCTCGCTAAACTAAATTTGTTCAAGTCTACCTACAATACTAGCTCTGTGATTAACTCTATGTCTCTCGCTTGTATGCATACGTTTTTGTTCCATCTTTGTTCTTTCATGACAGTTGTCTCTGGCTCCCTCCTATACTAGCTCCAGAATTAAAATCGATGTCTTAACAAACATACTGCGTCTATGTCAGATTTATGTGGTTTTGCTTTATCCCTGTTGCGAATTGGCTACGTTAATTCCAACGGTCGTCTGTTTTCCTGTAACCTATTAAAGCTTGTTTGTATTAATGTTATCTAGAAATATATCTACCCTTGTTATTTTGCTCTGCTTTATAACATTTGGGTTTTACCTTTGAAAAATAAGACTGCTATTTTAACACATATTCAACGCTTTTATATTTCCTTATATTACTTAACTATAAATTATATATGCAATACTTTTACTCCATTATTATTAATTCTTATGCCCTATATTTAAATAAATACTATATTACATCATTCCTAGCTAAATATGACTCAACTAAATTAACCCTACATTATATATTACCCAAGCTATAAAATAATTGTTTAAAATATCCTAATTTTCTAAATGACTAATTTGATTTTTTAATGACCTATGATTTTAACTTCTAGCTTAACCTATGCTCTTATGTATTCTTAATGAATTCTTAATTACACGATAATATATATTTATATATATATATATATATATATATATATATATATTGACGTGATATGGGGCTACGAGAGGTCATTGAAACCCTAATTCAACAAATAAAACCCACTAAAATATAAAGGATCCGGAAAGAATCGAAATTTCCAAAAATTGATTAATGTACAATAGCAAAAACACAATTCCGTGTTTTTAAATAATCACTCTAAAATAAATACAAAGCCATTCGTTTGTAATAAAAATGCACTTTCCGTACATAAAAATAAATAATTTCGTGTATTCAAAACCCCAATTTTAATGTTAATTATGTGTATTAAAAACACGTTTTGCCTTTATTTTAAAGCCATTAAAAGCATTGGTTATTTAGGTAATAAATAACTAACCTTGTGTGAAATACTACAACAACCAATCTCTCTTATTACAGTTCTAAAAATGCAACTCGTTTGCATTATAAAGTAATGAAAGTTATAAAATTATTTACCAAATTGACTTCGGTATAGCATAAATTCATTTTAAATAAAGAATTCGGGTAGGTCTATTTTCCTTTTAGTTTTTTAAATCTCGTCACATCATATACTTTTCTGCACAATACCTTAAAAACACTCAATAAACATTGGCCAAATTAAAAAGATTCTCAAAGTAAATTGCTTCTACTAAACACAACTCCGTCGCTGGATGTTATTGGATACCCTTCATAAAATTGTTTATTTTTACCCTGTTCACAAATAAGTCCAAATGAAATTCAGCCTACACTAAATCTCTATTAATATTAAATAAATTCCATAAGAATAAAAATACTTTCCTTAAAAAAACCTTGATTCTTTAACATCAGACTAGCCAGGTATTACTAAAAAAAATGAAACCTTAAATAAAAAATTATTAAACCGATTTTCCTGAATATTGGTCGCTACATTCTGAGTTACATTTCTGAAAATGTCAAATTAATAGTAAAGGGAAACATCGGTCAACTCAGTTTTTTATGTCCGCCTTCCATAATCCTTTAAAAATACCAACTTGTTGTTAATTTCTTAATTGGCAGTACAGCACATCCTAATTTTCTAATTTTAGTTTTTTACACTAGCATACTTAAAATTAAATAAGCTCTAGTTCTAAGCACTGTAGTTCTTGTTATTCAAATAGCGCAACAAAACAGTTGAGTCAGCATTATGCCAACTTTCAGGGAATGAACTGATACCATATCTATAAACCACATCTCAATCGGACATTAACATACTTCTGCATCATTTAACAAGGAGGTTTATAACGCATAGGGCAAGAACATCAAGGGTTCACATATCTTATAGATCACCAAGTCGCATAAACGATGACAAATTCCCATTTCTAGACGAGTGAAAACTCACAAGTTTAGCTCTTACATTTATTTGGGATCCCAATATTACGTTATAAACGTATATTCCACTAGCGCGACATAAAATTCACGAGAACGTGACGGAGAATATATTGCTGCGCACGGAACACGCTCAACCCCGCGTGATCTTATTATCCTACACGTTATTGTGGTTACAATTCAACTGCTACTTTTGAACTTGACTTTTCTCCGTTTTACCTAGTCCTTATACAGCATTTCTCCTTTCTTGTAATGCAAGCTACTGCAGTCGAAATTCCGCTTCCACAATGTAACACATTTTATCTGTGCTGAATATAAGGTTATTGCCAAGTTTATTACGAAAAAATTAGGTACTTTCTTTGGACTTTATGTTGCTCCATTGATGGTATTCTACATGTCTTTGATGTCTAGCCCCTTCTTAAATAGAGTTTTGCATTTTAGCGATTTCTATGTTATAAACGTGTTACGTATTTCTAGTAGACGCCACGTTGTGCGTCAAAGTTATGTCACGTTGGCTCGTAGCCGTGCGTAACCAAAGAAAATCCAAGAAAACAACAGTGACCGGGCTCAATCGGAGAGTAAGGGGGGTTGTAGAAAGCAGACCAATCTAGAAGGGACGCGGCTGTCAGGAGTTAGTACCAGTACCTGCCATAGAGAAATTAGAATAGTAAACCTGAAAGAAAAACAAATTAGTCCTGCAAACCTGAAACACAGAAAAAACATAGCCTATAGATCAAGTATAAATTGTTCAGTACTTTATAGAATAAATAACAGCAACTGTTTAGATAAACTCTATAATCTAACAACAGTAATAGCAGTACAGAAAAATTCTGAGTACAAAGTGAGGTCATATTGGCGAGTAGCAGAAATGTTTCATCACCCACCAATTAAACATAATTCAGGTAAAATGTAACAAAAAAAAATATAAATAGGTAAGACATAATTACTATAAGTAATTTAGTAAAATTTTTAGCAAAGACATAAATAAGTAGATAAGCACAATTGTTCTGAGTCATTCAGTATGGTTGATTGTTCTTTATAAATAGGTAAGACATAATTAATCTAAGTAATTTAGTAAAATTTTTAGCAAAGACATAAATAAGTAGATAAGCACAATTGTTCTGAGTCATTCCGTAGGGTTGATTGTTTTTTCTTTTTTTTTGTTATTAAATAGTGGGCAAGTCTATGGAAAAGGTATCAGAACGACAAGGAATATTGCAACAACAACGGGTAGATATTTACAGTAAGAACAAATAGGAAATAGTGCAACTTACACAAAGTCCTTCAGTACCGCTTCCTTGCCATTGCAGTGTGGGATCCACGATGTCTGACACTAACTAAGCCCTGCACCCTAGACTGTGAGGGTGTTGATGGAACTTATCACAACTTATTCTAATCACACTGACTGATCTCACTGGGGTTAGCAGCGGACCTTATCACGCGAAGGCACTAGGTATATTAGTTACATAACTATACAAAAAGCAGCGAGGAACTTCAACCACTACTTTGTATACCGGTAGTCGGTCACAGTTTAAATATCACTAGACACGCGTAAGCACTAAAGCCGTACGTCGAAAGTTCTTCGAACACACGTGCGTCGAGTTTCACCAACTCTACCACTCTTAGTTCAACCAGAAAAACCGTATCTTACCCTTAATTTTTTTGACATCTCTCAAGCAAGAACAAAACACGACCCTTTTTTGTTTATATCTAATCCTACTCGTACAACTTCTGATCGCCTACCTAGACTGTATATCCACATATTAATTACAGCGGGATTATTTATTAATGACAAGTGGAAAGTAATTTTACGAGTATTCCAATTTACAACTAAACTATCTTTTAAAATTAATACCGGCGAGTCAACTTGCATATCAATCTGAAAACTAGGCGGAAGTATTTACTTTATACAAACCGCGATCCAAAAACGATGTATTTTAAGAATTAAGTAGACTAAAAATGTTAGGCCACCAAAAATGCACGTTACTAATGGATTATCTTCCAATTTGCTACTATAGTGTATTCATTAATAATTGATAAATTGTAAGTTTTATAAAATCTTACCTTGCAGCAATTTTTATGTGGCGCAGCATTGATCCTATTTAATGCTATTGTGTTATTTTC
This sequence comes from Platerodrilus igneus, assembly GCA_036346225.1. NCBI lineage: Eukaryota > Metazoa > Arthropoda > Insecta > Coleoptera > Lycidae > Platerodrilus > Platerodrilus igneus. The sequence goes on from JARFIW010001555.1 coordinate 2,117,352, forward strand.
TTATTTTATTAAAACACACCAATTATTTTAAGAAAATTCACTTATATTGCGATTCATTATTACTAGCTGCCCTAATTTAAATCATACTTTTAAAAACAGAAGAATAAAAATATCGTTCTTAATTAACGTTCAATGTTCGTAAAATTTTACTATACAGGATGCATTCATTTTTATTCTGCCATCAAAGTTTATATATCTTCCTATTTGATTTGTATCTAAAAGAACTCAAACGCGTTACAAGGTCTGAAATGAATTTTTTGCAAATATTAGAAATAGTAGATCGCTAAGCACCTTCAAACGAAAAAAAATTATTGTATTTGTTAAAACAAAACAAAATCTTGCATTTTTTCTTCAGTGATTAGGTATACAACCTTCATCATTTTATCAGATCGCTTTCTCCGTCGTTCTCTTTTTTTTCTCGGTAGCTTCCTATATTAGTAGAGTTTCACTTATTCTATTTTGTTTATTTTAGATCTACGTATAAGTGTCACAAGAGGTGTTTGATTGAGAAGATGTCATTAATGGACAAGATTTACACCACTTAGCTGATACTTTTATTGTGCTATGTATCATGTTACGTACGCAAATTGAAATAGAGCATTCTTTACTTAAAATCATATAAATAAATAAATAAAATATAATCTTAATGTAAGTTTGTTGTTTTAGAGGCACTTAGGAAATATCCTCCACTTACGTATTTGGATCGCAGTTGCATTAAAACCTACACAATACCTGACAGTAACCTTACCATTCAAGAAGGAATGCCCATTTTTATCTCCCTGCTGGGTCTTCATATGGATCCTGCACACTATCCAGACCCAGATAGGTTCGATCCCGATCGCTTTTTAGAAAAGAACAAGGATTCAATAAAACCATTTACTTATCTGCCTTTTGGTGATGGTCCTAGATACTGCATTGGTATATCATACTTTTTAAATAATGTTTTCTCAAGTGTTATTATAGGTTCAAGATTTGCATTACTCAGCACAAAAGCAGCTATAATAACTGTCTTTTTTAACTTTGAAGTGGATCTTGATCCAAGGACGCCTTATCCAATATCTTTGGATCCTAAATCGGGTATACTGATTGCTCCTAAAGCTAATATGGTTTATCTTCGTTATAAACCGTGCATCTAAGAAATTGTTAATTAAAGTATAGTTTGAAATAATTGAAAGCGTTGTTTATTTGTATAATTAAATTTTCACTTTTAATATAGCGAAGGTAGAATAAAAAGGCGCTTTACAGTGGGTAGCTTTATAGCACTACGTCTTTTATACTTTGCAAGGGTTACCATAACAAGTTAAATCTTGGAATTTTAGACGTAGGTTTAATTGTTTCAATTACTTTTTACAAAATTATTATCTAGAACACCAAAGAGCGAAGTTTCGCATTCATAAATTTTATTTACTTTTATTTGTAGTTACTATGTTAATTATTATTATTATTACTATTATTTTAATAAACTTTATATAATGGTTAATGATGTATTGGAATTTCAGGCTGTTCCGTCGTGCAAGACTATATTATACATTTCCACGTGATTGCAAGGAGCCAAACCTTACTCTTAACTTTTAAGTGTATTGTACCCGCTGCGGCAACAGTGTAGTTCAGGACAAAAGTGTGCATCATTTTACTAACTATGTGAGTGAGTGGCGAGAGCTCAAGGATGGTAGGTGCGCAAGAACAGACATTTCCTCCTGCTTCAACAATAACAACTCTAAGTGCCAGCACACCATGTTTAACGAGGTATTTATCCTCATTTACTGTATTATAACCGAGAGTACTCGTGCATAACGACGGTACTCCTTGAAACCTCAAATTATCGAGATGGTCCTAGTTTGATTCCTCGCATTATTTTTTTAAGAATAGAACCTTTTGATCTTTCCAATTAAAAATGAACTTCCGAGCTTTATGGTACAACGCATGGGTAATTTCCATTAAAGCCGGCTACTACTTCCTGCAGCTTAAGAATTCCGTTTCTTTCACCCGCAAAGTAACAAAATGCAGGTAATATTTCCATTATTGCTCTATTGAACGAATGTTAAGACTTCAAGTTAAGCTTGAGCCTGACAACAAACTTATATCAATTTGTCTTCTATTTGCGTGTCACTTATCACACAGAAATTATTTCGATGGACAAACATTTAGAATTTTTGTAGATTTCTAATTGCACGTCTAAAATGCCCCCAACAAAAGCTGAAACTACTCAATAAAATCTTTGTAGAAATCAAAACAACGAAATTTCTTATTTGGGTAACTCATTGGGAACACAACCGAATCTACAAGGTTATGTAAATGGAAATAAACAAATGACCTACTTAACACTAGCGGACATTCTAAGAGGATACTGCACCCAATGCTAAACGGGAAAGTTGGTCCACGAAAACCAATACGTTTCCAATTAAACATTAATGAATAATTTTGTCTGGCATGGGGAAAATAATTCGAACATAGGAAACGAAAATCAATATAAATTTTTAACGTTTTGTTTTTCCTCTCCAGCAATAACGCATATAAATCCTGTATTGTGTTACAAAAATTTTAGATTCCCTTTTTAATTCAATATAATTTGTATGTCAAGAACTTATAAATAATTAAAAGAAAGTTATCATAATTTTTAAGCGCTTTATTTATAGTTTTTTTTATTCTAATTATGTAGTAAACAAAATTATCGCTAAAAGTACTTCAGTTTTGTGTTTAACATTATGTTACAAGTCGTACGTGCTTGTTAGAAATTCCATAAATTATCTTCAAGGCAATATAATTTAGAGCGATTACACGCACCTGTTGTTTTGAATACTCAAGTGTTGAGACCTCGTTTGTTCACGGACTACGACAGTCGACCCTTTACCGTCATTGTAATAAGATGCAAAGGTTACTATTGAAGGGTGACTTGCGACTCGCATTTCAGTTATGCAGTAAATCGATCCAAATGAGTTAGATAGTTCATCATGCGCAACACAGAAATTATTAGTTAACACAGAAATTGTTTGTTAACATTAGTTTCTAATCAACACGGAAGTTCCTAGTTAACACCGAAATTTTTAATTAACACGGAGATCTTTAGTCAACATTGAAGTTTTTAGTTAACAAAGAAATGTTTGGTCAACACGGTAAGTTTTTGGTTTATTAATGGCTATGCGTAACAGCTAATTTATAGAGTACAAATTGTATACGGTTGTATACGGTTAAGAGATTTCAACGATGGCTCTCCCCTAAGGTGGATTCCACTTTCTTATTTTTATGGTTCTGATCTTCAGGATATTGCCGTAACAAAGTGGACAACGAGTTTTTGCTGTCATTATGCAGTATTAGAGGCGCACACATGTTGCGAGTTTATCTAATAAAGGGTTTGTACCAATTTGCACTCTACCTTCGAGGTCTGTAAGTCGATTTTCCTTTGTTATGAAAACCATCTGTTTGACGCTAGTGGCTATTTGTGTCAAAATAGAAGATATCCAAGATTAAGTTGTATTCTTTGTAGCTTAAACTATTGAAAACTAATATCTTAATAATCACATTTAAATATTTAGACCTTTGAACTTTACACTAAATTAAATTCTTGCTTTATAGGATTGTTAACTAAAACGATCTGCTTAAGAACTTTGGTTATGAATCATACTAAATAGATTTTATTATTAACATTTGCTTATTCACGTTGATTATTTATCATACAGTTGAGTAGTTTCTTATACATGATACTTTTTTAACAAGGCTTACAATTACTAAGTGAAAGATCCTATTGCAGAAGAAATTTATTAAGAATGTACGTCGTTTGATCAGTACTGGAGAAATGACAGAACTAATAATTTTGTTAATGAAATATATAATGTCTATTTACTTTAGAGGCTTTCATATAATCAAGACTATAAATAGAATTTGATAAAATTAATTAAGCACTCACAAAATTTATAGTAAATTCCTGTCAGTTTGAAACAAAATTTATCTTTAGTTAATATACTGGGTTGGGATAAAGTATGGAACCAAGTGAATATCTTTAAAACGAAAAGGACGATATTTATGAAACTTTGTAGATAAATGCAATGAGGCAAAATGCATCTGATATGATTTTTTTTGTTAATAATGTACTTCCGGTTTAGCCTGAAATGCCCTCAATTTTTTTTATTTAATTGGGACACCCTGTATATTTTTGCAGATCTTGATAGATCTTGTTATTTCGAATTCACACATACCAGGGTTAATAGAAATAATCTGTAAAAACAAGATACTAAAACACTTTACATTTACTCAATAATAAATTTTATTTATAAGATTAACGAGAATGAAAATAATATTGAATTTAATTTAAACAAAATCATTTTAAATGTTCAAAATGCTTGCCGTTTACTTCCTGACGATATGCAGGTCTATTAATAAATTCCTGAATTACTCTTTCCAAGACTTCCCCATGGATGAGTTCACATTCATCAATGATTCTTTGTTTCAATTTCTGCAAGGATGTTGGTCGCCTAACGTAAACATGTGATTTCAAGTAACCCCAAAGAAAGAAATCTAACGGACCGAGGTCTAGAGAACGAGCAGGCCACTCTACAAATCCTCTACATCCAATCCATCGATTTGGAAAATTTGCATCTAAAAAATTCAAAATCTGTCTATCATAGTGAGGAGACGCTCCATCTAGTTGAAACCAAACATTTTGTGGTAACTGCCCATTTTGATGGAGTGCAGGAATAATTTGGTTATTTAGTAAATCTAAATACTTGTCACCATTCAAGTTTCCGTCTATAAAAAAATGGGCCTATAAGCCTATTTTTTACAATTCCCATCCAAACATTCAACTTTTGTGGATGTTGGGTATAGCCTTCATAAATCCATTGAGGATTCTTATTTGACCAGTACCTTGAGTAATGGCGATTAACTGTTCCATTTAAACAAAAAGATGCATCATCCGAAAACACTACATTATTTGCAAAATGCTCGCCGACATTACAGATGTCCATCATTCGTTCGCAAAACTCCAGCCGTCGGTCAAAATCATCATCAGACAATTCTTGAACTAATTGTATTTTATACGGATGATATTTTTCACTTTTTAATATCTTTCCTACAGAACGTCGACCTATACCGTGGTTTAGTGCCAAATCTGTGGTAGAAGTTTGAGGTGATTCCTTTAATTCAATAGCAATGTTTTGTCTAATAGCTTCGTTCGTTGAGGTCTGTGGTCTTCCAGGTTTTAGCACATTTTTGACCATCCCTGTTGCATTAAAACGTTGTAATGTTTTAGTAACTATTGAACGTGATATAGGATTTTTTTCAGGATGAAAATCATTAAAAATATGACAAACTTCTTCCCTAGTTCTAACACGATCGCCAAAACCAATCATCATTAATATTTCAATTCGATCTTTTTCACTTAAATGGACCATTTTTAACCGTACAATTTATTACCGTAAATTACAATTAACTTGACAGTTTGTCTTGACATTTTTCCAACAGCTACTTTACTAAATAGTACACGTTTAATACAAAGTAAACATCAATTTGCTAATCTAAATCGTTTTTATTCTAATGCGTAAAAACTTAAAAGTGATTGTACTAAAGTGCTTTAGTGTCTCGTTTTTACAGATTATTTCCATTAACCCCGGTATGTATGAATTTGAAATAACAAGATCTATCAAGATCTGCAAAAATATACAGGGTGTTCTATTTAATTAAAAAAAATTGAGGGCATTTCAGGCTAAACCGAAAGTACATTATTAACAAAAAAAAATCACATCAGATGGATTTTGCCTCATTGCATTTATCTACAAAGTTTTGTAAATATCGTCCTTTTCGTTTTAAAGATATTCACTTGGTTCCATACTTTATCCCAACCCTGTATGTCTTGTTCTCTAACAAGTCTAATTTTTTTATAACTTTAAAAGTGGTTAAACATATTCTAAGAAAAACTTAAGAGATTGTGTTTATACTACCTTACTTACCCATATTTTTGGATTTTATAAACCTTATATGAACCAAAGGTGCATAAATTTAGTAAGTAGCGTGTCCATGCACCATTGGCCAGTAGCAAAATTTATAAGTACATATGAGTGTCTGATTTATTGATTTTATTATTTTGAGACGCAAATTGCTGTCTCCAATGCATTTTTCTCTATTTTATTTTATTTCAGGATAAACGTTTGTCCTATCTATGAATACAAAATCTTGTATTCCAATAACAGAATATATTCGTTAAGGTTCCTGTATTTTTTTTGGCGATTCTGCTTTTTTCTACACTTTGCATAAGTACAGTGGCGCCCTACCCATCCGTATTTATTTAACAAACTCCCTTGATAGTATCTAAAAACCGCTGAAGATAGAGTTCAGAGTTAGTACAGATGTCTACAAAAGTTAGTTTATGTTAATACGGATAAATTAACATCTTCTGCACAACTTTTGTTAGAGTTAATTAGGTTAATTTCAAATTGTTGGTTATTTTGCAAAAAGAAAAACCCATGAGCGGTTTCACTGTTCTTGCAGATCATCAGATGGACGCATCTCTTTTTGCAAAACAACCAACTAAGTTCTGGAATTAAACACAAATTAAGGGGTATTTATAATACAAAATGTTTCTCATGCGCCCTCTATACTCGAATATAAACAACTAACTATCGATGACTGTTTCCAGTCTCCGACATGATAATGTACTTGACATTGCCAGGCAAAATTTTAATAGCGAGTTAAAAAACAAGATGAAAATGGAAATAAACAAATGACCTGTTACCTATTTTGTTGATTGTTTTCCAAAAGGAGATGCATCCATCTGATGATTTGCAAGAACTGTGAAACCGGTCACGAGTTTTTCTTTTTGCAAAATAACCAACAATTTATGTATTGATTTCGTTCTCTATGCTCGAATTACTTTCCCCATGCCAGGCAAAATTATTCATTAAACTTTAATTGGAAACGTATTGGTTTCCGTTGACCATCTTCCTCGTTTAGCACTGGATGCAGTATCTTCTTAGAAGGTCCGCCAATGTTGTCTGACGATGCTATCTACACTATCATGTCGGAGACTGCAAACAGTCATCGATAGCTAATTACTTATATTCGAGTATAGAAGGCGCATGAGAAACATTTTGCATTATAAATACACCTTAATTTGTTTATAATTCCAGAACTTGGTTGTTTTGCAAAAATAGATGCGTTCGTCTGATGATCTGCATTAACAGTGAAACCGGTTACGGGCTTTTCTTTTTGCAAAATAACCAACAATTTAAATTTATTTTTGTTCCGTATGCTCAAATTACTTTCCCCATACCAGGCAAAATTCTTCATTAAGGTTATGTAAGATGCAATGTTAATCTTTACACATGTTAATGCAAATTTTAATGCGACGTTAGCTACTGTTCTTGCAAATTCGTCCAAATTGAAAGAGCAATTATATTAAAATATTCGTAAGATGTTGATGCTGTTTATTTTAATGATTTATTTTTATCAGACATATTACAACCAGCCGTACTTGAAGAACAAAAACCGGGTTATATGGCAATCTCTAGTCTCAATCCTGTGCTCCAATCCTTAAGCTTCGAAACTTTTAAGAATGATTTCTGTTCCTGGCTATTGTAAATCAATCTACTCGGTTGCTTGGTACATGATAATTCTTCTTCGTGTGATATCGAAAAATTCAACTATTTGTCAACCTCAATTCAAAACGAGCCGTTACAATTACTTAAAACAATTCCATTATTCTCATAAAATTCTAGGATTGCTTGTAAAACTCTCAAGGGCAGTTACAGCAAACCGAGATTATTGGCAGCGCTTTATTAGAGAGTTATTAAATCTTCGCCGCGCATGAAATCTAAAAATCTTAGAAAACTCAGATCACTTGTAGATTGCTTTTCTGAAACCTTTGTTCTTAAAACCTATTGAGTAGTTGAATTTCATTTTAGTTTGTTTATTGCTTGAAGACTCGATCCGGCACACGCATGGGTGCGGGTTATCCTATCTTTAAGAAACACCAGAATTCGACACTCTAAAAAATTTTTATTACGACAATGCACTGCGTTAGAGAATTTTACGTCAGCGTTTAGCCCTGCATATACAACTACAATACAAACTACTATACCTAAGTAAACACCTACAATGGTTTCCTTTAGACCAAATGCTTCTACGCCCAAACGTTCGAATAAGGAAACTCCGTAGCTCAATTATGTCCAGTTTGCAAAAGTAATCACTCTATTAAGTGTTCATCTCTTTAAGCAAAGGAGCCGATCAACCGACTGAATACCATAACAAGTTTAAAACTCTGTGTAAATTGCTTACGCCCTATATACGTTGAAACAATGTAAACCAAAATCTACTTGTCGTAATTGTGGAAGACATCACCACGGATTACTTTATTTTGAAGTTCAAGCTCAGCCTCCTGAACATATTAAATTACAGTCATTTTCAACTGTTCCAATTCAAGCCTTATCGTCAATAGCGGATAGTCGTGAGGTAGTTACTGTTTTACTTGCTACTACTCTTGTAGAAGTTCAAGACGGAGTCAGTAATTTTAAGGCGACAAGGATTCTTCTTGACTCTGACTCGCAGGCCACTTTTACACGTGTACAAATGTTGTAACGAATACGATTACATCCTTCATCAATATACGCCTTCGTTATAATTATTTAATTAACAAAGGTGCTTTACTGTATAGAATTCACCAATTTTTATTCCGATATTATATATCCAATTGTTACTTAGAACTCCATCTATGTTTATAAACTTGAAGTAGAAACACGGTTTCCTTTTTATCCGCGTATGTGTTGATGCAATAATTCAGTCCTCTGCGCGTGCTCAAGTAATATATTGCTTTGATGCTAAAGTTCGCCAAATAACGTACGGATGTGATCGTATAAACAAGTTTGTGGTGTGACCAGCAGGTTTTTTGAAAACATGCAGTCCCAAAGGCAGGTGGCATAATCTCAGAGAATACCGTTAGTACCGATCCATAGTTTAATCGACCTATTATGGCTTTAGAGTAAACATCATCATAGTAGGTGAATAGCTTTCAATTTTGCATTTAAATCATTTCCTCGATTCTTTTTAGCGCAAGTATTATGTAGTTACGTAATATATAAAGTATTTTTAATTATGGAATATAGCACAGTCTAATTGTTATAGAACATTGAAACGCAAATCTTTTTTTGTTATGCAGTATTGGAAGTTCAAATTGTTGAGTGTTGCATATCTTATGGAGTATTGTGAAATTTTCCGTTAATTTTGTTTTGAATGGAAGTCAAGCTGTAATGTCAAGCTCGTGTGAAGCTCGCACGCCTGTTGTTGTTGTAACTGCACGCGAAGATTAACGAACGATGGTATAAGATTTAGATCACAATAAATTGGTTAGTAAGTACTACTGAAAACATTCAGACGTCTAGAGGATTATTTAGGGTGAGTGCTTTCCAATTCTATTCTTGTTTCACCGAACCATTACTGAAGATGTAATAATTTTTTGTAAATTTTATATAGCGATTTAAATGGGCATACGTAATTTTTTTGTTCAGAATTTAATAGTTAGATATCGTATAAATGTTTGAAAAAACGCAAAGAAATTTCTATAAGATAACTTACTTTGAATTTGAAAAGTTAAACTAAAATGTGCTTGTAACTAAGCAGGTGGCATATTCGTGTTTATTTGTCACATTACAAAATCTAGTTCTGTTGACAGTACCATTAGAACACAGATTAGTTCATACCATAAGGATATTTGACCTTTAGTTCAAGAAATAAATTAGTTAAAAATGTAAGTTCTCAGTTTATGAAAAGTCAATACATTTAATTAATAATATGTTAACCAAAACAGGATCCTTTTTCAGTATTAAGTACAAGTTTTAAAATTTTTTTAAAAACACAATACTCTTCCTAAAGAACTCTAATAAATTAAAACTTCAAAATTCATAAAATTTATATGAGACAACTATTAGATATTTTTAAATATAGATAGATAAAAAGCATTAATACATGTAGAATTGTGCAAATGATATATATTTCTTTAAACCAATAGAAAGTGGACTAAGTTGTTTTAAAGCTTTCTTTCATTGAAATTAATAATAATTTTTCTATAAAAGCAAGCAACCAAATTCCTAAAACTTTTGTAGTATAGAAAGAAAGGTTATTGATATTGTATTGGTAAGATTTTTTTTTGAAGAATAATCTTAGCTAGTTAATCTTTTTGGAATTTATTTTTTTGTAATAAAGTGACTCGGCGATAATGTAGCCCTAGTTCTACAAATCTTTTTGAGGTGATTAAATTTTCAGATAGTACGAGATCGTTGTTCCAATTCCAGTTTGCAGAGTCACAAGTACGTATTGTGTTTCTAGGTTTTGCTTGTTAAGATTTTTTTCTTTTTGAAGATTTCAGTATCTTATCTTCGGATCGTTACCCATTATTGCTATTATTAAGATATAGTGGCGTCCATTAAAAATTCTTTTATTATCGTATACCATCCTACGACCCTAGCTCATAGCTCTGCCATAAGTTGAAGAAGCTTAGCTGGCTGGAAGATCTCTTTAAAGGGTCCTATTATACTCAAAGCCGTTTTCCATACACTTTACCCTGGGCTTAAACCTTAGACGGGAACCCTTCATAATTTATAGAGGCTCTGCCGCCTATAAGGTAGAGTAGTTACATTATATAAAAAAAGTGTAACAATGTGCAAATAAATTAATGCTACCAATAGAACGATCACAAGTCCCTTTCTATGGTCTTGGTCAAACCAATGCAACCGCCAATCGGCGTGCCACTTAGTTGTACTATACGTTCCAGGCTTAACAATGAACAATCTTTAGAAATCACCACCTTTATCTTTTCAACAATTTTCCGGTTATTTGTCTAGCGTTGCAGTTGTAAGATTTTGCACATTTTAAAGGTCTGCATTTTTCAGACCCAACATGGAATAATCTCAGTCAAATCGATATGCTCCTAGGATCGGACATATACCTCATCATTATTAATGACTTCAAACTATCTTCTTTAACTGAGCCCATTCGACTGCGGCGCCCCTAAAGCAGTTCAACGCTAGGCCCCTTTTACGTTGTTCCGGCACTCTAACTTCCTTTAACGTTTTATTCAATTTTTCAAAATCCCAATTGGGTGCGTATTTGAATTAGGATAAAAGTTTTAATTATTACCCCCGCTCCCAATTCCATTCAATTTGAACTGCTAACCGTTAGTATTTGTGACACGTCCGGCAGCGAATAGCTCGGCGCTGAAATTAACTCGTTTGTTTACGAAACATTTATTTTATCCGTTTTAATTTTCGACTGAGCTATATTCGAATTATCAACATTACAATCCAAGTTCCGACGTTCCGAAGTTCTGCCGTGCTAACTGTTAATTTCAAAATCATGTTTTCTAAATCGAAGGATCAAGGCTTCGTGCCTTCATTATTCTTTTCAGTTATACTTTTATACATAGTTAAATTGTAGCATGTAAAATTCCTAGCTAAATTATTTGTCGACATTACTGCTACAAACCCGTTAATTTAGTATTTATTCAATAACGTTTTACCCATTATGCATTCTAGTACTTTTGTATATTTAGTAAACCAAAAAATTTAAAGCACACTACTACTACAATTGGAATTACAATCTATAACGTATTATATGACCCCAGCTGATCACATAATTACAAACCATTTTGCGTGTTCCTTACTCGTATGTTACGATGTCTAAGATTTTCAAGTTGTTCGTCAACTCTTGAGAAATTGTCACTTTTTGTCTTCTTGTCAAGCTGAAAGGTCACTTACGCTGTTATTAGACAGGCGAGATGAAGCAGGAAACCAAGTTTTCCTGGCGTAAACGCCGAATTAAAACAGTAAGTTTTAGTTAAAAGTTGTCTAAGACAACTCATGGAAAAGTAATTCGATCTTCACAACGATTTGTTTGAATAGGTAATTAATTACGATTTACAATGAAGTATATTACAGTGCAACTTCCACTACGTACAAGAATTTTAATGAAGTAATATGGTTATGTTCTACTTGGTTGATGTTTAAATTAAAATTTATCATTATGGAATCTATTTGGTACTTAAATTGTAAGTAGATCTGCTAGACAAAGTATTGGACTTCCCGTCCATGCCTACACATGCTGAATTGTTGGTTTGCATCATGTACTTAGAGGTTAGCAGGTCGTTGACGCCGATTGGTAAGACCATTTAATTTTCTGAGATTTTTGCTGTATGGGCAGTATTTTATTCCGTATATAGATGTATGCATATACGTAGTGTTTAATTGTTGAGTGGTGGTAAATTACTTTATGCTCTGTTATATGCAAGCACTTAGGCAACCATCTACAAATAATTTAGTAGCATTCTTGGTAAAAAGGAGGCTTACCCTTTTTAACAGTATAATATTTATGATATATAGAATGATTTTATTTCATTAATCACGTGCTCAAGTTTATAAATTATTCCTTGCAAACTATGTATAAAAAGATAAAAAGTATGGATAAATCATTGTTACCTGTTGTTTGCAAAATTTAAAGTTAAAACTAAATGTCATTGCTTATCTTGTTTACAACAAAAATTTATCTCAAGATGTTCAATTTACGTAGCCTCATTTCAGACAAATGAAATTTTAAATTAAGATTAACTAACTAATAAATTTTTGCATGTAGAGAGATTTAAATGACATGTACAGTCTTACGTAGCGCTACACCGAACTATTAAGCATAAATTAAATATTGTTAATAAAATACAGAATTCAAATTAAGATTCAGTAGAATTAAAACTTAAAATTTAGCTTTACCTCTTCTAAGTAATGCAGTAATTACATTCATAAGAATTTAACTTTATTGAATTGCATTTATAGTGTACATAATTGTTGAAATGAGAATATAGAATTAATTTTTTTACTTCAGCTCATTATTTCATAAATATTTAATTTCTCCCAAAGACTGTATGGCCGTTGAAGGAATTCATCCACTAAAAATGCATATAACGATTCAGTGATAACTATTTGAAACAAAAATAAGGACTTCGTGTAGATACAAAATTATTAGATAAATGATATCTTTGTTAGTTGTAATTATGTTTCAGAGCCATCCTAGAACTTCGTTAGTGCAGTATTGAAGTAAGTAACGAATAGGTGGAATTCAAACTTAATTCCTAAAGTGGTTAGAGAACATTTAGGTTTCCAAATTTTCCCTTTAAGCAAATTGATGTAGTCAGTTGCTTTATAAAAAGTTTAGGTGGCGTACATTATCTTATTTTTCCAACTTTAATAAACCCACTGACCCAATCTCATGCGACCGTTGGTCAAAAACTCAGTTAGCTAAAAGTCTTAAGAGTTTTCTTTTTCTAAAAGCCGCTTTTCATCCAACCTTACCCTGTGCTTGTTATAATTATATAGGAATTCTCAATAGGTTTAGTAAAACTCTATAAAAAATCTACCACGATTTTTTTACACCTACAAAATAACAATAATACCTTATTTAAATAATTCATAAATAGTGGAAACAATACATATTAGTGCCAAATTGCAGCGTTTAGTGTTCAACAGTATACCTAATAATTAATTAACTTTTAATACTTATAAATAAATAGAATTAATCTCTAATCAATGTGTTCCCCAAAAAACCTAATGATTAATAAAGTTTAGCTACAAATCAAGTAAGACAATCAGCAAAGCTAACTGTGCAATCGCGTATTCATTTCCTCATTACTGAACTTCAAATAAAAACAAATTCTGAAAATGCACTAGCTACTTTTTATAACAACAACTTGTTGGACTCAAAGAAGTTTCCATTATCCTCCTGAAATATAGTTCAGCCTCAAGAAAAACCTATTTGAGTGTCATTGCACCTACTAGACAAATTCTTATGAGATAGTACGTATGCCACAACTATAATTCACCATACTTTCCTGTACTCGACAATACATCACTGACGCCCGCACTAATATTATCACTACAATAAAATTTCAATGAGACGTTCACGTTCTATCTGCACATTGGGCGCCAATATAGGAGGTTTATTTGATGTTATACTATTCTTAAGGGTTCAGGTATGTATGTATGTATGAATAAGCTTTATTGTAAACTATACCTAGGCCATTGGCCCATCCTAGTTTGAACATTCTAAGTTCAGGTTCATGACTAACGTTAGCACATGCGAATCCAATTATTTAATAAGGTAATGATAATGAAAAGTAGGATTGGATGGTCCTGGTGCAGCGCCACCGCCACCGTACCACCATCTAACCTAGGTTTTACATGTAAATTCCCACTATAAAGTCTTATTTTAAAGGGATTTCCTCCTTGCTCCATCCTTGCTCCCTCCTTGCTCGGACGCCGGCATTCATATCCAACCTAGGTAAGAGTTTTCTTCGACTAGCAAACCTTTCCTTAGTGCCTTAAGATTTCCAAGAATTTTTAACATAACTTTTCCACACTTCATTTCTTTTCTTTTCTATTTACCTGTCTTATATCAAGATTCACGCTAAATTATAACTTCCTGCAGCTCATACCTAAAAGAAAATCCAAAAACCCATTCTTAAAACTTTTTATTACAGACAATTTTTTACTAATACAGTTTAAATTTTGTAAACCACATTTATAAATACATATTCAGAATTTTTATTCTTAACCTAAAACTCCTCACATCGGCTTATACTTATTAATATTTATTTCTAAATAGAGCACTTTTTCCAAAGACCAACCGGACCCACGTGTTTCAAATTCCTCTGATTTTGTTCTCATGGTTTAGCTTAATAACTCGTACATGTTTTCCAGATTATTAGAAGATGTTATAACCATATTTTTTATGTTAAAGGATTTCACATCAATAGACTCTTCGTTCATTTTTGTGTAGACGCCGTAGAATTTGCAACTAACGTTAATTGCTGTATGTTGTGTTCCTTTTTTCATTAATTAATCGAATAAACAGTTATTTCTGCTTCCAAAGAAACTCGAATACTCCATCGTCGACACTGGTGTTCTATATGCGATAGCTAGCCATACGGTTGTTAAACGTTGTGCTAACCATTTCTACACCATTTTTGCCTGTAGCGGTAACTGTTGCATTTTTATGTCTGTTGCTCCTCAAGCATGCGGCATACGTAGTCCTTTTCACTTCCAAATCGTACACTGCAGTGAAGCTAAACGTTTACGGCTTAATGACATACCGTGCTGTTTTTCCTTGTATCGCAGTAAGTTGTCAATTCACGTAAAAGCGATACCGTAAGACCCACAGCTTAAGTACTTTGCTGCTGACGGATGTATAAGATTAACACTGGACGATGTTACACTACAATATTTGTTCTGGTGCCGTTTAAGAGCATTTTTCCAGGTATAGGTAGCACCACAAGAGTTGCAATTAAAAATATTTTCGGACAGCATTTTTCTTCGAGCAGCTTTCAAGGAATATGAATTATAACTAAAGCTTTACATGTAGTAAATCAATTTAAACCTTTTGAAGGAAAACTTAATAAAACGCTTTATACGTTTACTAAGGGTATATCATGCTATTGTCTACAGGATAGTTACTAATAAAACAATTATATTTTAAATAAATTTTACGTCACATTTTTGAAAATCGCAGATTTTTGTATTTTCTAAATGAATCACCGAGCGAAAATACATGCTTAGTGTTATTAAATTAAAGAACTTGTATATCATTTGCGAGCGCGGTTAATTATTATTTAAAGTCTAATTTGTTTTAAATACCGGCAAGCTCGAAATTTAATTCTTTATAAGTGAAAACTTGAGTATTTCTACGAGACTTGACAGTTTCTAAATGAATCACCGAAGAGAATGCATTTTATTGTTATTAAATTAACGATTTATTAATGCAAACCACTTATAAGCTTATAAACGTTGTCGACTATCCTCGCTATAATTACTAATATGTCAGTTTTGTGAATGCTTTAAAAGTGAAACTTCGTTTTCCTAATATTAGTAATGTTTAATTGTATTTACCTGAATTAAAAAATTGTCCTCGGCCCTACTTATCATTTTGAAAAATTTCCGTACAACTTTTCATAAATTGTAGACCGCGCAATCGTTCAACAAAAGTTTTCTTAAAATAACCAACATTTCTTACGTTCCAGTAATATGACCTATCAAATTAGTCTAGAATTTTCTCAAAGATCTAATAGGTTTTAATTCCCAACGTCGATGAAAAAATTTAATTTCTATATAAAACTGTAATAATAATAATGCACTTACTCTTACACGAACAGTATATGTACTAAAATTTTTGTTTTCGTAAAAGTAAAATTCTATACAATAGGACTATACAGAATTAAAAGCAAAGCGCAGTATAATATTTATTAATCTTGAAATATACATTTTATTGCTTTATAAATAAATACAACATTTTGTTTGGCGCATGCAAAATGGTTATCCATATGCATAAGACAATGACTAAATTCTCCACAACCCATCCTTAACGTTTTCAAATTCGAAACGTTAAATTTTTCAATATTTATAACATTATTGTTATTAAATTAACGATTTATTAATGCAAACCACTTATAAGCTTATAAACGTTGTCGACTATCCTCGCTATAATTACTAATATGTCAGTTTTGTGAATGCTTTAAAAGTGAAACTTCGTTTTCCTAATATTAGTAATGTTTAATTGTATTTACCTGAATTAAAAAATTGTCCTCGGCCCTACTAATCATTTTGAAAAATTTCCGTACAACTTTTCATAAATTGTAGACCGCGCAATCGTTCAACAAAAGTTTTCTTAAAATAACCAACATTTCTTACGTTCCAGTAATATGACCTATCAAATTAGTCTAGAATTTTCTCAAAGATCTAATGGGTTTTAATTCCCAACGTCGATGAAAAAATTTAATTTCTATATAAAACTGTAATAATAATAATGCACTTACTCTTACACGAACAGTCTATGTACTAAAATTTTTGTTTTCGCAAAAGTAAAATTCTATACAATAGGACTATACAGAATTAAAAGCAAAGCGCAGTATAATATTTATTAATCTTGAAATATACATTTTATTGCTTTATAAATAAATACAACATTTTGTTTGGCGCATGCAAAATGGTTATCCATATGCATAAGACAATGACTAAATTCTCCACAACCCATCCTTAACGTTTTCAAATTCGAAACGTTAAATTTTTCAATATTTATAACATTATTGCACGGCATACACTTGGATACGATACGCTGCTTTTCCAGTCCTTTCACATAAATTGGCGGTATAATAGTTTACAGATATAACGTGAGAACGTCTGGTGATAACAGATTTGTTGAAGTGTTTTCCCAGCTAAGCCCGTGCAAGTGCTTCCGGAGCCATGCCCGATGTTTCTTGAAATCTTCATTCAAATAGCTATAGTCTAAAGGCATCTCAAATATTTCGTGCCATACTCGTCGTTTTCAACGTCAAACACCGCCACTTCTTTATTAAAAGATTCGCTTGTTTTATACTGGAAGCTTTGTACATCTAGGATGTAGGCCATGGTGCAGCATTCTTGTCGATCGACGTCAACACCAGAAAAATCCATCTTTAAGTTTAGTATTGATCAACTCGACGATACTTTGCTCTGGGACATAGCTACCTCGCCTTTTATGCTGACGGCCGAGTATGCGCAGCTCCTTACTATATTAATTGTTGTTACATGCAAGTTTTGACCAGAAAAATGACGCTTATAATTGTTTAATAGTGGGTTTCACCTGTTTGTATCTAACCACTAGCACCATTTTTAGAATTTCTATAAAAAATTAGTCTTAGCTGTATTTTTAATATAACTCCGTCGTGTAAGATATCAATTATTATTGTATTTTCCTCAGGTTCTCAAATCGTTCGGAATTTTTTTAAATCGAACGCACCCTTAATGATTTACAGATCAACCTTTAATCTATTTCTAAAAAATATTGCTCTGTGTTCGAAGACAAACCCATCGTGTAACCTATTAAATTAGTATGGAATTACCTGGGGAATCGAAATCAATTATCACGTCTTTTTAAATTAGCTCCAACAAAGACCCGCATTTTAATATTCAAAAACCTAACAGCAAAACACCTCTACATTTTTATTTAGATTTAACTCAATAATAAAGTAAAGCGCAAAAAATATTTATTGATGTCTAGGATTGTTAAAATTTTCAATTAGTGCATCCACATTCAAATAATTAAACCAAAAGGTTAAATGTATATTAGTTCTGCACGGTGGGCTAGAAAGTAGTTTGATAATCTATTTTAAATGTAATTCAAAATACGATGGGAATACGCATTCTAATAATTTGATTTAAATTAGGTAAGTGGAAGGTTAAATTACACGTACTTTCTCTATGTGCATAAATACGGGGAAAATGATACTAAAAGTTCATTTTGAATTTATTTTTGTAAAACGTAAAGTTATTCAAAGTGTAATAATGTTGCAGAATTTTCCTTTCTTTAAATTTTCGGGGTTAGACAACATTTTAAAACTTGCATATTTAAACTGCGATTTTCTATTGTTATTCAGCAACTTTACCTGCAAGGCACCTTTTATACTATCCGCTTGTAAACGTAGAGGAAATTAATATTTACATGTATAATTCAAAAACTGTTAATCATTATTTTTTTTACAATGAACATCTTAAGTATTTCATGCAGTGTGTGTGAAAGCGTTTCTACTGGAGGTGACGCCGTAAACAAACACAACGAGAAGCACATCGAGATGGTTTATTTCCAGGAGGACTAAAAATTACAGACGATGGGTGGGAGCAAATTAAGGATTTCGAAAAACAGTCGACCGCAGCGCATGAAGAATGTATAAACGCAGCAATTCAGTTAGAGCGAGTCAAGTTGCTATTTAAAATACCATACGCCATACAAAATCTTCTTCCAAAATTATAATTGTAGGCCTGAACCAGTTCGACGATTATAAAATTTGTTGACATCATTTCGCAGACCGTACTTGATGTATCCCTCAACGTATTTAAGAAGTTTATATCAAATCTTCCATAAATTATACGCACTATAGAAGTTGGCGTGCAAAATCAGATATGAAAATTCGACAACTTGCGTTTTTATTTAAATAAGAATTGTTTAGTGAAGATGGTGATATTTGATGAAAATTATATATTATTTACCAAAGGCACTTTAGAGCATTTTTTAAGGGATATCTCAGATCATTTTCAACTATGCTAATACTTTAAGAGAACTAACGGAAAACTGTATTTCTATTATAGATCTGTTTCTGTTAGATGTAGCAATAGAAAGATATAATAGGAATGATGTTTTACAGAACCTTGGGCATGATATAATTAAAGGCAAATACAGTAATAGCGATATTGGGATCATGTTATACAAATTTATAAGAACCTATCCAAAATTGTTTGAAAACAGTATTTGTTGACAAGTTGAGTATATCGAAGAGTACAACAGGTTTCCATTCCACACATTTACGGTATATATATTTAACCTTTTAGTTTAATTATTTGAATGTGGATGCACTAATTGAAAAGTTTAACAATCCTATATATTAATAAATATTTTTTGAGTTTTATTCTATTATTGAATTTTGAATATTAAAACATTATGCGGGTCTTTGTTGGAGCTAATTTTAAAAGACGTATAATTGATTTCGATTCCTCAGGAACATTTATACTAATTTGATAGGTTACACGATAGGTTTATCTCCAAAGACAGAGCAATACTGTTTAGAAATAGATTAAAGAAGAACACCGTATAGTTTATAAAAGGTCGTTCGATTTGAAAAAAATTCTGAATAATTTGAGAACCTGAAAGAAACACAATAATAATTGATATCTTACACAACGGAGTTATATTAAAAATACCGCTAAAAGTAATTTTTTATAAAAAATTCTAAAAATGGTGCTAGTGGTTAAATACATACAGGTAAAACCCACTATAAAACAATTATAAGCGTCACTTTTTCAGTCAAGACTTGCATATAACACCAATTAACGTAATATGGAACTACGCACGCTCGGCCGTCAGCGTAAAAGCCTAGCGAGCCATGTTCCAGAGCATTAGTTGTCAAAGTATCGTCGAGTTGATCAAAATTACAAGTTAGAGATGGATTTTTCTAGTGTTGACGTCCATCGACAAGAATGCTGCACCACGGCTTACATCCTAGATATACAAGACTTCCAGTATAAAACAAGCGAATTTTTTATTAAAGAAATGGCGGTTTTTGACGTAAAAAACGACGAAGTATGGCACGAAATATTAGAGATGCTGGCGGTGCAATATACACGTTCATATAACACAAATTTATATTTACTATAGGACTTTCAAAAGCAAAATTAACTAACTCCGAACTAACCAATCATTCTCCTCAAATTTGATTCTGCAGCTTGTACGTCGAAATATTTTCTACATTCTTCTTCACCGTATTTCAAAAGCAATGCACGTTTGTTTCTTTAGTTTGACAACTAGGAGATGTCCTGCGTGTATTGGTGAGTTTCCCCGCGCGTACCCGTTCTAATCAGATTCTCTTTTTAGCGTTCTTAGCTGGAGGCCAAATGGGTTCTTTCTTTGTGTAGGCAGGCCCGCCTGTTCGTTGCCGTGGACCAGCTGCTTTTGTCTGTGGATCGCTGCTATAGTTAGATAGCAGGGTGAATGTATCCTGAATATCTCGGCATTTCTGTGTTGACTCATCCCCGACGGCTTGCGAGCTAAGTATCCAGATACCTACGAGTATGCAACTTGTTTTTTTTGTGTGTGTCAATGGCATATTCCGTATCAACGTTTGGTATAGTTACGTGACAAGAAAATGACATTGTAGAACTATTGTTCGTTGCTGCTAATCGATATTATTGCTCTACAGGTGTGCTGTACCTTTGTTAAAAATGTTGGACCGACACAAGCTTATTCCTTTATACTGATTGGTTTATTTTACAAGCGGTACTATGTAAAATTTAAAAGATGTCTGACAAAATCTCCCACACGTTAATTCTTTCCTACTGATTAGTTATTTTACAAACAGTATTAGGTGAAATTTTAATAACGCTTGACAAAAGCTCTCGCAGGTTTATTTACTACTGGTTTATTTTATTTTGTGTGAAATACGAGATGCGCATTTCGTATCTAAATTCCTAAATTGTCCGTACACTATAATTGTTTACTGTGAAATAATAACACTTAATTTATTTTCTTTTTGCTGGTGTGTACAGAATCCTTTATTTATTTTTATGCGTTGATAGATAATCGTGGACGATGTGTTTTTTTTTGTATCTTTTTGGTATGTAGGCGAATCCCCCACTCTCCGCGGTTGGAAGTTAGTCTGGTATTTACTTTTCTTCCGGCTACGTCTAGGTACGTTGCAAGCTGTTTAGAAATTATTTCCCAAAAAAAATGATTTCAAGAAGAGGTATTATAAACTAACCCTCTACTAGCTCAGACATATGGCTTCTTGATTATTTTCTTAAAAATTAGGCCAACGAAAAGCACATACCAAGACGTAAATAAGATTGATCTCAAGGATTTATGTGGACAAGTTATCAATAATCTTCGTTCTCAATTTGTATAGTGCATATAACCAGCTGACATAATTTAAAAAATGTACATTAGTTTTCCAGAAATAAATCGTCACGGAAATTTTAGATTCCTTATTTATACACAAAACATAGTACTAATACCTTTATTGGTCACCTTGTATAATTAAACCAATGAAAGTAAACCTATTTCACAACTTTCAACATTCAGTGCATTGTACCGAAATTTTTTCGGATCTGTAGCCCCACGTTGTTGGTACTACGTGTAATATATTTTTTTCTATGGTAATCGCTATTGTACGGAGGTTGGTATGTGGCTAAGAGGAAAAGAAAACTCCTATTTTAGGTAAACGGCTAACTTTGAACGTTACTTCATTGCTCTGACACGAGACAGTGTTGTGGGCGGATTTTGTTTCGTAGCTCAAAACACTATAAGGGAGGGCGTCAAAGCGTTTACTCTATAACAACACAAAAGCAAAAATCCTTGCGAAACCGCAGTAACCCCTCGAATCTTAAATAAATCTCAACAATAAAACACACTGTTCTCCTAACCCTTTATACTCTATCCCTGGAAAAAAAATTATATAGTTAATTAAACCAAGACTCTCCATCTAAATACAAATAAATACAAAACAACACTTTACTGGCATGTTAATGATACACCAATCGCTAATTTTGAAATATTAACTTTAGGGTCATAGGCCACTCTAAAATAAGCAACTATTTTTAAATAAATATTCAACTCTATTGGTAAAATTCAATAATTATCGAATTTACAAAAAAGTGATAAATGTGTAACACAAAGGATCACCAGTTTTGCAACACAAACCAAGTTCAAGCAAATATTCTCTATGAAACTATTTGAGAATTAACAATATATAAAATAAAGCTCTAGTTCTTCATAAATTATCAAACTGAGTTAACGCTCTGTGCGTTAATTAATTAATTAATTAATTAATTAATAAAACCTAATATACAAAGTTGTTTTATTCCATTCAAATCTGATTGGCTTCACATTAACGATATTAACAAGTTAAAAACGTAATATAGTTTTAAGCAAAAAAAATCGAAGTACTAAAAGTTTGATTCTTGTTGATAAAAATTTTAATTCAGTATTCACAATCACTCAAGAAATTTTATATTTTCAGTTTACAACAGAAATGAAAAATAGCGGTTATTTTACTTTATATAAATTAACATATCAGGTTAGAAAAGAATACTCCTTACTAAAATCATTACTTTCATGAAACGAGATGTAACCTCATGACTTTCGATAACTTAAAAGGAAATAAATCGCTTATCCCTTTTTATACATTCAATATATATCGAGGTCGGCCTATTCAGAAGTGAACGATGGCAACACCTGTAGCTGTTCCGGAATGGTTGACCTTAAGAACAATGCTAATCTCCGACCAGGTGTTTACAATTCTAACGTGACAACGTATGGTTATCTTCCATCGAAGGTAACCATAACATCGCTTTAGTTATGACAGTTTGATCAGCAATATTTATTAACTTTATTTGGAGTTAAATCCAGCGCAAGAAATTAAGTGAATACTATAAACGGTAGCATGTTAGTTAAACCCTGAATTGTTACACTGAAATACCAAAAAGTATTGGTCTGATAAGTAATTAATCTATACTAACCATTAAACCCTGGAATGGGGAGTAGATATGCTAGGTTACTTCTAAAACAAAACCACCCATTTTCCCATGTATTTTCTTATGGAAAAATTTAAGGTTCATTCTGGTCATTTTTGTACCATACATTGAATTCCCCATAAGGATTAAAATTTCCACCTAGTCATTTTTGTACCAACCATTAGAATCGCGTACCGGCACTTTCACGTTAGATATAAGCCGTTTTCAGAACAGGATATCATTTTAAAAATTAATATAAATAAAAGAAAAATAAATCTTAAAACTTTATTGATAATAAAATATTTACATTTAAATAGATATATGCATTTACAATAAATATTCTAAATGTCTTCATGTTCCATGATAGAATAATGTCCGACAGGTAATGTTGCATATGAACCAGGAAGTAAGCGGCGTTTATCATCAAGTGGGATTAGAGCAATCTTCTCCTGAACGATGGTGTAAACTTCATGTTTGGATAATTGAATTAAATTCTGCGTTACAAATACTTCCTTATAATCTTCTATACAGTCAACATAATCTTCAAACGTAATCCTGTTCTTTATCACTGATCTTTTGATCCCTTTAATTTTTTTTGTAACACCAAAGTCTCGGCTACCATGAGTTTGATCTTTTTCTACAGATCGCGAGAGTTTAGTCTCTTAGATCGTAAGCCAATAAAATCGTTATAAGCCGTCCATTATTTACATCCTTCATCATCCCCAATACCTTCTTGTTAACCAAACGAATTCCATAATTGTTATTAGTAGCATAGTTTGAAGTATCGAAACGATGTTGACAATCGCGTTTCATGGTTTCATAAGTTTCAGGTTTATAATTTTGTAAATTAGGCTATCTGTGTCCATGTAGAGAACTTGACATCCATTTCCAAATGCGGAGTTCATATATCCATAGTGCAAATCATAAATAGTCAGCTTGGCTATGTCGAGAATGCACATACCGACATATATGGATTTGTTAAAATATATTTCTGCTTTGAGAAGTTCCACCGCCACAAAGTTTTCATCAAAGACTGTGGCATTTTTGAATAGCGGGTTGGATATCCTAGCTTCGGCTCCATATCTTCCATCCCAGTTTTGCACAAGTTTCACATTACAATGTTTTCGTATATTTACCATCGTTTTTCCAAAGACTGCATTATTCATTATCTTGAACAAGTTCTTCTCAAATGCATTTCATGCCTGTTTACGAAGTTCGGTATTTAGGTCAATGTAAGATTCTAACTAGCAGCTTTGCTTAAATTTCAACACTCGATGAATTGCAGATGGTTTAAGACCATTTGCCAAAGCCTTTTTCAAATTTCTATAATGGATCACATGTCTTCTTTTAGAATTTAGTGTGGCCATTAACTTGGTATTTTGTGTTTTCGATACAGGTGGTTTTCCAGTTTTCGGATCAATATGTTCAGGACAGAATGGAATGTCCTTATGCAAGTCGTGAATAGATCCCGGATATTCCAAATCAACTTCCTTCTGAAGCATTATCGGGAACTGATGTCACTTCGATGTTGATATCCACCCATTTAAATCCTCCATAGGGTAAGAGCTGGCTCATCGTCCATCCATATTGATTATTAATACCATAGTACATGAGATATATATCGGGTTTGGAAGAATCATACGTCGGTAAATATTTATTATATGCAGAAGCCCGTCGTTTCGAACACATTTGACTAAGTCCAACTTGTATGCCTTTTTCTATAAATAATAACTGATCAATATCAGTTAGTAGCTCAAGTTCCTGTTTTGTATGCTTTAACATTCCATCCCAAGTGTATCCTGGAAGGGTGTAATAGTGGGCGGGGTCTAGTCCATGTGTTACATGACAACTTACACGGAACTGTTCAAAAACTTCAGCTAAATGCATCACATCAGTCTTGAGATATAAGTCTGAATACTGTCCCAAGTTTTGAATATCAAATACTCCCCACACTTTTTGAGCATGCGCATACTGCTTGTTTTTAATTCCTTTTCTTTCCAACATGTTGTAAAACTCTTGTTGACTAGGTAGGGATGTGCAATCCAATTTTTCAAACGAATCGACGTAAAATCGCGCGAAGTGATGTGCGGTAGTGGAGTGATTTGGAGAGATGTGGACATATGTCGGCGCGATTATACGCTCCACTTCCTTCATCAAGCGCCATCTACTAAATATTATTGCAGCTATTGTGTGTGATACCTACCTTGCATTGCAAGTGATTGCATAACTATAATTTGATTTCAATGGCCACTTCTACAGAGCTGCTATCTATTCTTTTACATCTTACCTAGTGATGTTAAGTGCTTAAAAATAGCCGCATCTCCTGAGACAGTTAGTTTCGCATTGTTCTTCTTGGTGAGAGCATCAAATATTTAAACGCGTCTTCTAGTGATTAATATTGCATCAGACAAATAAATGTTATTGAATATACTTGTTTACCCGTTTTAGTAGTTCGGACTTGGAAAAATTTTAACATAAAATTACAAATTTTATACCAAGTCCTCTAACTCGAAAACTGTTATAGATGTCTAAATTTACAAAGACACTTTTTTCAATTAGAGCGTGATGTAACTAATATAATTATTTCTAAATTACTACGTAGTGCTCTTTCGGTTTTTTGTTTATAACTTTTAAACGGTTATAGATATAAAAATTGACAAAGACAATTGTGTTAAGATTTATGTATAACAAATCCAATTGCATAATTTTCAAGTTACTATCTAGTGCCCTTATGGGTTTTTTGTTTATAACTCTTAAACAGTTATAGATATCTAGATTTTGCAAGAGGGGTTATTTGCTAATTAGAGCGTGGTGTATCCAATACAATAATTTCCAAATCACTACCTAGTGCCCTTTCGGTTTTTTTGTTTATAACTTAAACGGTTATAGATATAAACATTTTACAAAGACAATTGTGTTAAGATTTATGTATAACAAATCCAATAGCATAATTTTCAAATTACTAGCTAGTGCCCTTATGGTGTTTTGCTTATAACTCTCAAAGATTATAGATATCTAGATTGTGTAAGAGAGGTTATATGCTAATTATAGCGTGCTGTATCCAATATAATAAATTCTCAATTCCTATCTAGTGCCTTTTTGACTTCTTTACTTAAAACTTAAAAACGGTTATAGAAATTAAAATTTTTAAAGTGCAATGCTCCTGTTTTAGTTACGGTATTTAATTGTATGAGATTATCATATTTATAATCAACTATCTTTGGTCTAGATAGCATAGTAAATTCCAAGAACTTATACTAACATTGGCCAAGTAGAAAATATCATTTGTAATAGTTAACTGTGTTCTTATCATTCTAATAATTTGTATTTATTTTAGTTGACACGCTTAGATCTGATTTCAAGACATCTTATATAGTTTTCATAGATTGAGTATCATCTCTACCACAAATTGATTAATCGCCTACTACGTTGGGTATTCACAGTCAGGTAAGTATGGATACTCTATTATGAGTAAGCATGTTTTAGCATATGATATGAACAAAATGGGTGTAGTGGACTTCTTTTTATGCCACGGTGTAGGTTTGAACGCTTGAAGATGAACCGATTTAGTTGGGCTACTTTCTACGAAGTCGTACCTTTAAGTTGGTGGCTTACTACGATGACTCTGCGGTCAGACAGACCGAACCCCACCTGCTGGGAGTCAGAACTTCACCTATTCACCTCGATTTTGTCCTCGCCATTACCTTATTTGCACTGTGTCTCGGTTCGGCCAAATACAGTACTACTGTAATGATAAAACTTAGTCATAACATCCATTTAAGTTCGAAAGCAATCCGACCTAGGTCCGATTTATATGGAAGTGTATCGGTATTAGATGATTTTTAGCCCTGCTTACAACCAAGGTTGTCATCCGCTAATGTCTGGTAGTCCCACATATGTTCAAAATCCGACCTAGATAGGACTGGGCAGGGGTGCGCATGGGTAGGGGTGCGCATGGGCACCCTGCGCATGCGCATTCCGGTAATGCTGGTATATAAGGAGTATTATTTTCTATGTGGAATCAGTTGTGATACAGCATTCTTAAAAAATGCGAGCACCAAGTGAACGCTACACTAAAGAATCTATGATAAAACTGCTAAATTTTCTAGGAATTTCAATATACACATTGATAGAACAAAAAGTTTCAGGTTCTAGTTGTTCAATTTCTAATCTTATTTGGGAAACGTTCTAGAAGTTTCTATGCATGAACCGATACGAGCACGAGTCTAGGGTCCAAGTTTATAATTATTCCGGGTTTTCCCCGCACACATCAAATGGACTCGTCCGCGGGTATATAAACCACTGCTATTGAGCGGAGTGTCAGTTTTAATTCAGATGTTTACCGAGAAAGTCAAATTTTAGAGTAGAATAGTTTACAGTTTTTTTGTTAAAGGTATAATACGGTTTTTAATAATCTGCTTTCCTAAATTTTAAAAACAAAAAATTTAAACCAATCACAATTCGGCTATTCAATTAACAGTTAAAGTAAATGACCTTGGATTTTTAATTTGGAGTGAGGGAAACAGTATAAATACAGAAGCGTGTGCTAGTATCAATCATTTTGTTTTTGAACGTTGAAAGAGTAACATGTCTCTCTTCAGTGATTTGGTACGTACATAGCTGCTCTGCTTGGATTAGTGCGGACTTCACATAATGATGTTATAATTATGAATGGTCTTCAAGATTACCGAATGGGAATTCGTCGTATAAACACTGCAATTGGAAATGCAAAATCCATTGATGAGAAGCAAAATCTTTTGGCTTCATTGGCAGACATAAAAGCTATGCGTTCACAATTTAAAGTAGCCCATAAGAAAGAAGCGGGATTGAAAACTAGAAAAGAAACCGCCAAAGGCCGAGTACATTGGAATGATTCCATTTCGGCCATCAAAAGACGCATTAGAACTGGGGTAATCAGCAACCTCAGACATAAAGATATGGGGAAATTTTTAACAGACTTCAAAAGTCTATTCAAGAGGAGAATCCAGAATGGATTGAAAATGAATGAGACTGTAAAAGTTAAAACAGTGTTTTGCAGAGAGTTTGAAATTGTAACCGGTTCCAAGTTTACGCAAGATTATAAATATTTCACTACATCTAATGTAGTCATCTTCAGGGACACCGATCTAGATAAATGTAATGAAACCACTAATGACGGAGTTAGAAGAGTTCCAAGAGCGGGATATTAGATGGAGTTTGAAAAATATAATTAATTTGGGGATTAATATTAACAAGTATAATCCCATGCAAGGATCTTGATATATTGAACTGCCGCTTGAGGTCAAACAAAAACACGCATTTGTCAACGTTAAGAATAATGACCTGGCATGCTTTGCGTGGTCCATTCTGGCTGCGTTATATCCTGCTGATCAAAACCCCCAAAGACTATCTAATTATCCACACTACTATTCAGTTTTGAATCTAAAAGGAACACAATTTCCGATGACAGTAGGTGTAATACAGGCTATCCACCACCTCATTTGCTACAGCATCCTCACTCTGGACCAAATAGTTTTCTTCGACTTGCCATTTCATCTTTCTAGATAAATATATCTTGTTTGGTGTCAAATAATATTATATTTTTCTCAGTTACCTGAATTTCCAGAAATTTTTTAGATAGCATTACACTCCAGGGACTACTTTCATTTTAAGATTTTTTACCCGCAGCGATTTCTGACCGTCCTTATAAATTTTTTTAGCCATGCGATACATGAAATTAGTCTAAAATTTTACGAAGAATCCGAATCTGTGAACAGATTTAAAATAGAACTACCCCTTACCGTTTTACACACATACCCTCTGCGAGATAAATCTTTCTCCACATTTCCACCCACGTGATAAATGTACCATGTTTGGTATCAAGTAATATCAGATTTTTCTCACCTACCCGAATTTCTAAGAATTTTTCAGATTGCATCATCTCCCAGAAAGCTACCGTCATTTTAAGAATTTTTGTCAGCAGCGATTTCTAGTCACCTCTCCTTTATAAGGTCTAGAATTTTTTAGAGGTATCAATACAAAGAAATTAAGCACACAAAGTTTAATAATTTATTTTATCCGACTTACAGTTTAATAATCTAATAGAATACAATTTTTACATTGCAGAGTATAACATTATTTTATTTTCTTCGTGTACCCGAATCCAAGCAGCGGAAAGTAACCTGTAAAAAAAAGACATTAATGTGTTGTTTAAAAATCTGTAACAAAAAACAGATTAATGTGTTCTTTAGAGAGATCTGTAACAAAAAAGAGATTAATGTGTTGTTTAAAAAGAGAGAAAACGTGTTTTCGGTCGATAAGACATATTATCGTTAATCTAACAATATGTATTAACGTCCAGCGAGACCACGTGGGGGTAAACACATGTCACCGGGAGCGAATGAATTATTAAGGATGGGGATGGTAGGTATGTCTAATAACTATCTTACATACTACTATATACACAATAAAATATATACAAATATAGCAACTATCTTATATCTTTATGCCCCATACGTAGGTTGATGTGCTTCCGGGGATGACGTAACGCTTGTCACCTTCGCTCGACAAACTGACCTCATTAATTAGCTGTGTATACAAATCGTGTTTTCTGCTCCGGATTAATACCATCGTATTCATGAGGGCATTTTTATTATTAATAACAACATCCTTAAAACTATGTACACTAATTCCAGCCACCACACTACGGCTAACACCTTTGATTTTTTAATAACGTCTTTTTCGCTTCCCTCCCCCTTAAATTCGTCTTTGAATTCCCTACAATTTTTTTGTTGACAAGCGGTATATTGTATTTATTATCAGCGGGGTAGTCGCTCTTTTAAGGTAAAAATATACGTTGTTTGGTATCAACTAATATTAGATTTTTCTAGTGAGCCCAAATCTGTGAATAGATTTTTAAATAGGAGCACCCCTTACAAAGCTACGCCTTTTAAAAACGGAAACCTCTAATTTTTGCCCATCTATATTTAACTCCATATTTTAAATCTTTTTTCTGCTACCCAAGACATATGCTTTAACCAACCGTTTCCCGAGAAATCTAAAACCGCTGTGTCCAGCAAACACCATGTAAAGATAACACGTACATTTTGTCCACCGGGATAGAAGCAGGAAAGATTTGGAAGGAAGGAAGGTGAGAGAAGAACTTAAAAATTATGGAATTTTAAAACTAATATATACAATAGCTTTACAAAATCTATACAAATATAAACAACTATCTTAGACCTATATCTTTATGCCCCCATGCATTGGTTGATATGCTTCCAGGGATGACGTTACGCTTGTCATCTTCGCTCAATAAACTAATTTTATTAATAAACTGCGTGTACAAATTGTGTTTTATACTCTGGATACATACACCGGCAAGTACTCGATACCACCCAAATAGAGAATTAGATGCTTGGTGACTGTTAACTTACGCTTTCTTCGTGTACGCCTAGGAACGCCCCTGCTCATGCACACTCCTGCGCGTGCACATCCCTGCCCCTGCGCACCCATGCTCATGCGCAATGCCCATGTGCACCCCTCTCTGTGCGACTGCTATTTCGTGGTGACGTCATAGCCTTTTATAAATAAAGAGCAATGTAATACTGTTCTAAAATTTTTATTCTGACATTATACATAACAAAATTTAAAAATATTTAATAACAAGCATTGAGCCATTTAAACTTAAGTTTAATACAAAGTTATACACAGAAAACAGAACTTTCTTTATGTTTGTTGGAAGTGGTTTTAATTTTATCTAATTTTATTCGCAGCTTAAAATTTAAACTCGAGTCCTGTATCTCGTTTTCTAGCCAATAGTTTGATACATAGAGCCCGTCTAGATTTTCGAATTGTAAAATGTACCGAAGTTTGTTTCTATATATAAAATCTTTGATTCCACCGACAACCAGATACATTTCTCCGTGTAATTCTTGCAGCTTATGACAATCTTTTAATCGCAGCTTTCCCACTATGACCGGCATACGTATCTTGTTAGCTTGATCGACTTCTTCTTGTCGGTATTAGAGGGAATCCTTGTTCTCCCACTCACTGCAGTTGCATGTCCACCACTTTTGGGAATATATGGTCGTTATAGGTTGTAGGACCCTCGATTTTAAATGATCCGAAAGGTTCTTTAGTATGCAAATATACAATGTTTAACGGAACCCCTTTGCGTGTGGTGTACGCCAAGGTTATGAAACCCGCATTCCTTAGTTCGTTTCTGTTATCTGCCATTTTGATAAATACGTTTTTAGAATAACCTTTTAAAAAGCATACGGATTTAGTACCGTACTTTTCCGCAAGAACGCCTACATAACTAAACGAGTCTTTCTTACTAACCGCAAATGCATACAGCTTGTAGAACCCGGATGTATTTAAGTCAATCCATCAACACATAAAATAATCTTTTAATTCTTCCTCATTTTCTCTAATAAGATGTTCTTTGTCTAATACATCTTTGTATTGTTCGCGTATTGTCGCAGTGTTTTCCATGTAGTCCAACTTTCGCCTTTTTGCATCCATTTCCTCTAATTCCAGTTGTCTTTTTCTTCCATTTACAGCGTATGGCATGCATACTGGGGCAATTTCCTTTAGCGTAAACGGATAGAGTTTACTGCCAATATTTACGCGTTGTCGTACAACCTCTAGGCGAATGTTAGGCGTATCTATCAATCCCAATTCCGAAATGACTATTTCTTTTGAAATTGTAGAATATGCAGATTGTGTAAAATATGTACTACCTGCTTTTATGTAGCACTTGTGTAAGATTTTTATTTTATCTTGGCCGTCTTCCTCCTCTACTATCTCCAAATAATTTACAGGTAAATAGTTAAAACTAAAAGCCGAAAGCACATACTTTATCAATTTTTCTCTTTCCTCTAGTTTTTTGGACAACTTAATTTGCAAGCCAGTCAATTTCTTTGTATTGCTATTGCCCCTATACCCGTACTGTAATAGGTTATTATACACTAAACAGCAGCTATTTTGTAGCTTGTCCGATAGCTTACTCCACATTTTGGTAAGCGGTACCGAGTACATTGGCGCCTTTAGGAAATATAACTTACTATCTTCCAATAAGGTTAAACAGTGTTTTAAGGGATTATACACCAGTTCCACACTGGCATAGTTTCCAATTGTACAGTTGTATATTGTCGCTTCCAATCGCGTAATACCATGTTCTTTGGCCAAAGTAGACGCAAATGTTTCCCCTAAACGTGCATCTGGACAACGTAAAAAATCTAGTATATGATTGCCAAGTTGTTTATTAACACTAGGACTTGTTATCCGACACACAAATTTGTTGTATATCTTAATTTTTGAATTGGTTGTTAGACATGTTAAACAATCAATAACCATAGTTTTATCGTTGTCAACTATAACATAGCAGTTTTCTTCGTATTCGCCCTTGTAGCAAAAGTTATGGTTTGTAGTTAAATAATTACACATCTCCATCTTGCTAAATATGCCAGCAAAATCTTGAGTTACATCCATGTCAAAAAGATAGTAATAATCTTTTTCGAGTCCGTCTAATATATCTGGTAGTTCCTCCAATAAAGTTTCCAACTTAACATCTGCTAGTTCCACTTTGTACGGAACACATATAGGATTTTGGAATTTTTTATTAATGCTTTCGAGATCTTCCTTTCCGATAATTTCTTTTACTCCCTGGCCCACCTTGTTAGTGCTTTCCAGAGAAAAGTGAAGCTTAGCTTTAACACCATGCCTAGCGGAAACAAATCGGTCGAACTTTCTTCGTAGATAATTGTTAAATGCACCACAAATTTCTTTTTTTAGGATAAACATGCTTTTGTTTGCAGATGTTTGCTCGGCGTCAGAAAAGTCGCAAATTTTAACCAACATTATATTGTCACAAAATGGTTCTATAATTGGTGTGTGTAGTCCACCAGTCAGCATCTGTTCGCCTTCGACATAACAAATATTACCAATATCTGTCACCAGATTATTGTTGCACATATTTTCTGTCAACAGCCACAATCCAAATCGCTCATTTGCTGGTTTCACTTTATTCCCAAGAAGTTGAGGAACGTTAATCACCTTGGAGACGCCCATGTTTACCGTTCTAGCTACTTACTGCCAAATACTAAATTGAATACGGAAAATTGCTCCTTATGTATCCTACAGAGTGGGGGCGTATATTGCCGAAGATACACGAATATGTCAGACACCGTCATTTCGCTTACATTCTCTTGTTTAGGAACAGTTTTGTTGTCCGAGCCAGGTCAGACTTCAAACGACCTAGATCGGACTGGGCAGGGGTGCACATCGACATATGTCCGGATATATGTTGGATATATATGTTGAATGTTTGGTTAGGGTGAAATTGCCTTATAAGGCGAAATTGCCTTATAGGGTGAAATTGCTTTCAACCTAGGTCGGAGGCAATTTCACCCATAAGGCAATTGTATTACCTTGAAGATAATTATGGAAATTCTAAATAATATGAGCAATTTTTAACAGGATTTTAAAATACAAAGTGAAGTATTTATAACGATGAATTTATTTACTAGATGAATTGAACGAAAGAACAATAAATAGGGTGTTGCAAAATTACGATAACTTTCTTTTAATTAAGCATAAGTTCTAGATATACGATTTGTATTAATTTATAAAAAAAATTAAAATTTTGTAACACAAAACAGAATTTATGTGTTTCGGCTAGAAAGGAAAAACAGAACGTTACAATCTATTTAAATGTAAATATTTTATTATCAATAAAGATTTAAGATTTATTTTTCTTTTATTTATATTAATTTTTAAAGTGATAACCTATTCTGAAAGAGGCTTATATCTAACGTGAAGGTGCCGGCCCGCGATTCTAATGGTTGGTACAAAAATGACTAGGTGGAGATTTTACTCCTTATGGGGAATTCAATGTATGGTACAAAAATGACCAGAATGAACCTTAGATTTTTCCATAAGAAAATACATGGAAAAATAGGTGGTTTTGTTTTAAAAGTAACCTAGATTATCTACTATGGGGAATCTATCTATTGGCCGCAAGAAGATCTAGCCTTACGGCGTTTCTACCCAAATATTCGACTGCAATCTATCCCATTCCTTCGATAAATCGTGTGGAAGTGTCGAAATTAAACGGTTCGTATGAGACCGACGACCCAAAGAAGGCATGTGCGATTTAAACGACTCTAAACGACCTATGTATACACTAGGAACTTGGATAAACCCGGTATATTTCTTTTGATAGCGAGTAAAACTTGATATTTGTAAATTGTATTCTATTTATAAATACGGGGACGAAAATTCTACAATTTTCAATCATAAAACTTGTTATTCTAAACTGAATAACAAATGTTGCTAAATTACATATCTTAAAATTTTATCTATGTTACAGCATGATAAGATACTAATGCCAAAGGTACATTTATATAATTCGATATAAACGCAAAAGTACGCAATTAGTTATAGTTTAGTATTTAAACAGTATAGATATTTAGAAATATTAATTTTATGTGTATTTCCGCATTTCATTGGACATGGGTATCACTTTATTGTTATGTATACTAGTGTTGATAGGACTTCTGTATCGACATGTAACTAGAAATTTTAGTCATTGGAAAGATCAAAATGTACCGTATCTACCTCCAGTTCCATTTTTTGGAAACATTTTTAAAACTGTAGCTGCAAAGCAGTCTTTAGGGCAATTAGCTCAGGAAGTCTACAATTATGCAAAATCTAACTGTATTGGATTTTTTATTTTTGACCAGCCTTTTCTCCTAATTCGTGATCCGAACCTTATCAAAAACATATTAATTAAAGACTTTGAATATTTTGACAAGAGGACTATAGCCGTAAACGAACGGGACGACAAAGTTGGTGCAAAGGCACTTTTCATGTTAAGAAATCGAGAATGGAGAGAAGTACGGGTAAAATTAACGCCTGCATTCACTTCAGGAAAAATTAAGAGGATGTTAAATTTAATTCTTAAAGTTTCTGAAGAATTAGAAGATTATATTAGGCAATCAATTTTGATTACTGATGGTGTAATTGACAGTAAAGAACTTAGCCTGAAATACACAACTGATGTTATATCATCCTGCGCTTTTGGAATTAATTCGCAATCTTTCAAATCTGAGAATGCTGATTTTGTTGCAGCTGCACGTAGTCAATTCCAATTTACTGTTAGCAGAGCTATACAATTTGCATGTTACTTCATGGCACCATGGTTAGTAAAATTGTTCCGGATGAAGATTTTGGAAACAAATTCAGTAAAATTCCTGCGATCAGCGTTTTGGGAGCAAATGCACCAAAGAGCAGCATCTAATATAAAGCGAGGAGATTTGATAGACATCCTACTAGAGATGAAAGCTGAAAATAACTTCAGTCTTGGTAATTTTGTTTTTGTTATTTAAATTAATACTATTATGTCATATTGTTAACCTCCCAGAGTAGAGGACTAGACCGATCCTGGCGCACCGCCGCCGCCGCCGCCGCCGCTAATCGCTTTTTAATGGGAAAACTCATTAGCACTAATCGCTTTTTAATGGGAAACTCATTAACGGTAATCGCTTTTTAACGATGTTATCATTTTTCTTTACGTCATATGCACCTTATGGGATCCACCACTCAAAGCGTTTTTTTCTTAGGGTATGATACATAAGTTTGATCTAAAATTTTCTGGGGAATTCGAATCTGCTGGAATTGTTTAAATCACGCCACCCTTATAAAGCTTTCTGCGGGATAATTTTAAGAAACCTAGTAAAACGCATACACTAAGTTTAGAAATTTCCTCATATAGGTAAAATCACCACAACGCTATGCTATCGACTAACTAGTTTCGGCTACTTTTCCAAGATCGTGGTAACGTCATAGCCTTTTATAAATCTAGAACAATGTAATACTGTTCTAAAATTTTTATTCTGACATTATACACAACAAAATTTAAAAATATTTAATGCCAAACATGGAGCCATTTAAACTTAATTTTAATACAAAGTTATACATAGAAAACAGTCCTTTCTTTATGTTTGTTTGGAGTGGTTTTAATTTTATCTAATTTTATTTGCAGCTTAAAATTTAAATCGACACCCAAGTCCCCTATCTCCTTTTCTAACCAATAGTTTGATACATAGAGACCGTCTAGGTTTTCGAATTGTAAAATGTACCGAAGTTTGTTTCTATATATAAAGTCTTTGATTCCACCAACAACCAGATTCATTCCTTCTTGCAGTTTGTGACAATCTTTTAATCGCGGCTCTCCCACTATATCCTGCATACGTATCTTGTTAGCTTGATCGACTTCTTCTTGTCGGTATTGCAGGGAATCCTTATTCTCCCACTCATTGTTGCGTAGTTGCATGTCCACCACTTTTGAGAATATATGACCGTTATAGGTTGTAGAACCCTCGGTTTTAAATGATCCGAAATGTTCTCTACTAGGTAAATATGCAATGTTTCTGTTAGGCATGGTGTTAAAACTAAACTTACGTTTTCTCTGGAAACCACCAACAAGATGGGTGAGGGAGTAAAAGAAATTATCGGAAAAAAGGCCTCAAAAGCATTAATAACAAATTCCAAAATCCTATATGTGTTCCGTACAAAGTGGAACTAGCAGATGTTAAGTTGGAAACTTTATTGGAAGAACTACCAGATATATTAGAAGGACTCAAAAAAGATTATTACTATCTTTTTGACATGGACGTAACCCAAGATTTTGCTGGCATATTTAGCAAGATGGAGATGTGTAATTATTTACCTACAAACCATAACTTTTGCTACAAAGGCGAATACCAAGACAACTGCAATATTATAGTTGACAACGATAAAACTATGGTTATCGATTGTTTAACATGGCTAACAACCAATTCAAGAATTAAGATATACAACAAATTTGTGTGTCAGATAACAAGTCTTGGTGTTAATAAACAACCTGGAAATCATATACTAGATTTTTTACGTTGTCCAGATGCACGTTTAAGGGAAACATTCGCGTCTACTTTGGCCAAAAAACGTGGTATTACGCGATTGGAAACGACAATATACAACTGTAAATTGGAAACTATATCAGTGCGGGACAGGTGTATAATCTTTTAAAATACTATTTAACCTTATTGGAAGATAGTAAGTTATACTTACTAAAGGCGCCAATGTACTCGATACCACTTGCCAAAATGTGGAGTAAGCTATCGGACAAGCTACAAAATAGCTGCTGTTAGTGCTGTTAGTGTAAAATAACCTACTACAGTACGTATATTGTGGAAATAGCAATACAAAGAAATTGACTGGCTTGCAAATTAAGTTGTCTGAAAAACCAGAGGAAAGGGAAAAATTGATAAAGTATGTGCTTTCGGCTTTTAGTTTCAACTATTTATCTGTAAATAATTTGGAGATATTAGAGGAGGAAGACAGCCAAGATAAAATAAAAATCTTACACAAGTGCTACATTTAAGCAGGTAGTACATATTTTACACAATCTGCAACACCATATTCTACAATTCCAAAAGAAATAATCATTTCGGAATTGGGGTTGATAAATACGCTTAACATTCGCTCACAGGTTGTACGACAACGCCTAAATATTAGCAGTAAACTTTATCCGTTTACGCTAAAGGAAATTGCCCCATTATGCACGCCATACGCTGTAAGTGGAAGAAAAAGACAGCGGAAATTAGAGGAAATGGATGCAAAAAGGCAAAAGTTGGACTGCATGGAAAACACTGCGACAATACACGAACACTATAAAGATATGTTATACAAAGAACACATCTTATTAGAGAAAAGGAGGAAAAATTAAAAGATTATTGTATGTGCCGATGGACTGATTTAGATACATCCGGGTTCTACAAACTGTATGCATTTGTGGTTGGTAAGAAAGACTCTTTTAGTTATGTAGGCGTACTTGCGGAAAAGGATGGTACTAAATCCGTCTACTTTTTAAAAGATTATTCTAAAAACGTATTTATCAAAATGGCAGGTAACATAGACGAACTAAGGAATGCGGGTTTCGTAACCTTGTCGTACACCACACGCAATGGGGTTTTGCTAAACATTGTATGTTTGCCTAGTAAAAACCTTTCGGATCATTTAAAACCGAGGGTCCTACAACCTATAACGGTCATATATTCCCAAAAGTGGTGGACATTCAACTACGCAACAGTGAGAGGGAGAATAACAATTCCCTCCAATACCAACAAAAAGAAGTCGATCAAGCTAACAAGATACGTATGCAGGATATAGTGGGAGAGCCGCGATTAAAAGATTGCCACAAACTGCAAGAATTACACGAAGGAATGGATCTGGTTGTTGGTGGAATCAAAGACTTTATATATAGAAACAAACCTCGGTACATTATACAATTCAAAAACCTAGACGGTCTCTGTGTATTAAACTATTGGTTAGAAAAGGAGATAGAGGACTTGGGTGTCGATTTAAATTTTAAGCTGCGAATAAAATTTGATAAAATTAAAACCACTCCAAACAAACATAAAAAAGGACTGTTTTTTGTGTATAACTTTGTATTAAAATTAAGTTTAAATGGCTCCATGCTTGACATTAAATATTTTTAAATTTTGTTGTGTAATATGTCAGAATAAAAAATTTAGAATAGTATTACATTGTTCTTTACTCATAAAAGGCTATGATATCACCACGACCTTGGAAAGGTAGCCGAAACTAGGTAGCCGATAGCATGGCGTTGTGGTGATTTTACCTATATAATGTAAGGAAAAATGAACCCCTGAATTTTAGTTATAAGTTTGCTACTACTGAGCAAAATACTTTTGCTTCAAATGACTGAGTTGTTAAGATTTCTCCGACGCCTGCGAGTAGATGCGATACTTCTTCCGTACGTTCTACTGTTCTTCCCCCTACCTCTACTTCTACTCGTCAAGTCATCTGCTATAATTGCGACAAAACTGGTCATGTTTCGACACGTTGTTCTCTCCTCAAGTACTCCATTGCCAAGGTTGCGGATATAAAGAAGTTTCTCGCCGCAACTGTCCGAACTGTCATCCTACTACCAATAGTTCTTTAAATAATATTTCAACTTCTGTTCTTAGCTCTAGGAGCCAAACTTCTTCTGCTTCTCACTCTACGTTCTCTTCTGTCCCTCATCTGGGTCATCCTGCTACTACTAGCGAAACCTACCCCTCGTCGGCAAACAACTTCGAACAAAATTTCTTCCGTTTCTTTTCTAGTTCTACATCTTTTTCTACTCCTCTTTCTGCTCGCCCTACTTATTCACTCACACCCCAATCTGTGCCTCCACCACTCTTACAACGCATGCTTCGAATTGGTGACTTGCAGCTAGCTTCTCAAGAGTTTGTTCCCGCTTCCTAAACGATTCTACCCAAGAAATATCTGTCGTGTCTGCAAGCATAAAAGTCGCTGAAGTGACGATAACTTCTAATTCAGTTTGCGAAGGTCCTGTTGAAGTCCACAAACCTGTATCTTTAATGCCTCTTCCCGTTTTTGTCAAAATTTTACCTGTTCCTGCTTTTTTAAATGCTTCGACTAAAGAAATTCCTGTTGTGCCGGCAATCACAGCCGCAGCTGAAGCGAAGATAATTTGTAATACGGATAGAGAAGGTCCTGTTAAAGTTAGGAAATCCGTAACTGTGATGCCTGGTGCTATTGTAGTTAGAGTCTTACCTAATCCTGTTTTGTTACCTACTCTTACTCATTTTACTCATGCTGACAAAATGCTACTTACTTCTGTTCTTTTAACTAAGGTTGGTGACAACCTAAATGATGTCCTGTTATCTAATGTTGACGAAGGTCAATCTGATTCTGCTTCCTTATCTATCGTGGATGAAGTTGTTCCTGATGCTGTTTGTTCTAGTACGGTTGATCAAATTCTGTCTGGTGCTGCTCCTTTCTTTCATGTTGATAAACTTCATTCCACTCCTTTACCTAACATTGGCAAAGTTCTACTTAATACTGTCTGGTTCTGCTTCTTTTCCAAAAGTGGATACTCCTACAGCCAATGCTGTTTTCGTTTATAACTGTGATATTTCTAGTACTTTATCTATTGCCGTTAAAATTGTATCTGCTTCTGTCCCTTTCATTAACGAAACTGAAGTGTGTTCCGCTTGTGTTTCTTTTCATCAGGTTGGTTCTCGTACAGTCAATACTTTTTCTTTTTCAACCGTTGATATGCTGACAACCCATGATGTTTTTTTTCTGCCGTTGACTTTCTTACCACCCATTCTAACAATAACCAACGTCTTTCTATAACGCGTTTTGAGTTTTCTAAACTACCCTTGCCACCTCCTAACCCTAGTGCTATAACTACTACACCCCCTGCTATTCCTATTTGGCAGAAAACTGCCCAAAAGAGGCAGACTTTATTCTATGCTCCATCCGAACCTGAGGATATAGGTCAGCGAAACCCTAATGTCCTTGACCTGGTTTCATTTTCCTTTTGGCAGCGTAAACGCCTTAAGCCCAATACCTAGTCCTTGTGCCCCCGATTCTGATGCCGACCTTGCTCTTCCTGCGGACATGATTTTTGGATATTGCAATTTTGGTTTACTTCTCGGTTTTGCTGGGTTTTCTTTCGTTTGCTTTCCTTTTTTTTCTTCGCCCGTGTGCGTCCGGGAATAGAATAGTCCATGGTACGACCTCCCTGTCGTTAAAGGCGACTACACATACACATACAGACTACATACACACATACACACACTCCATAAACGCACACACTTTATGCATCCACTCATTTCTGTATGGTTCTCCTTCTAATGTTCTCTTCTGGGGGTTTCTTTTCTTCTTCACCGGTGTGGGTACGGGAATAGAATAGTCCCATGGTACGACCTGCCTGTCGTAAGAGGCGACTACAGCGGTCAAACACATACCCACACGCACACTTGATACACGCACAACACCTACCCACGCACACAATACACCTACACACACACACGCGCACACACGCACACGCACACACGTACTCATACCTATCTACACAGGAATTCTGTTTTATTTTCTTTGGAACGATTTTTAGTTTATTTTGGGTTTTGTACCTGGTGTTGGTATTATTCTTTTTGGTTTTTTCTTTTCTTTATTTTCTTCCGTTCCTTTCGTTCCATTTTCCTTTCCCTATCCTTTTACTGGTCTTCTTTGCTGTCGGTTCTTAGTCAGTTTGTGTTTCTTCCATCCGCTTTTGTGGTAGGAGCTTTCTAGTCCGTTTTTCTTTCTTCGGAAGCCGTGACTTAGTCGACTGTAGGGCTAGTCAGCATTCCTTTTCGTCAGCTTTCCGTTTGTTGCGTTTCTTCGCTACCACAGTTGCGAGTACATCGTTCCTGTTACTAGCGTCCCTTCTCTCTGACTCTCGTTCTCCCTTGTTGTCCTTTTTTTTCTTACTTGACGCTTGACTTTTGGGTCCTCTTCTGGCTGCACTGTTGAATTTTTCATCGTTCCTTTTTCTTACTTTGGTTTTTTCGCGAGAAACCAATTTCTTTGTTGAGGTCGAAGATTTTCCTATTTCTCTTTTTGAGATGCATCCGTCCTCTGACGACTTTGCAGTGTCCATGTCATTCGAGTTTCATCCTCGATGATTGTTACCTTTTCTTTTCCTTTTCCTATGTCCTTTTCACTTTTGGTTTTGTCCGGTTCCTGGGTCCGTCGAGCCGGATGAAAATTCTTTTTAGTTTTTTTTGGGTTTTTTGGAGTGGTTTCTTAAGTTTTTCCCATAGCGAGTTTTCTTTTAGTTTTCAAGCGAATTTTTTTTGTTGGTCCTACCCACTTCCATTATTTTGCTTTCCGACCCCGACTTTTTAATTTTGATGGGGGAAGGGTGGATTTGTTACGTTCATTTTCGGAAATAATTGGTTAGTTTGTATACAATAATTTTTAACTCAAATCGCTTTGGCGTTAAAAACAAAAATTTATTCCGTAAATTTCGTGTCTTTAAAATTGTATTGTAGTTAAAAATATATATCCTTTCTAGGAATTCCTTAACGTGGAATTTATGGCATGTTTAGATAAGTGAGAACGTCTTTCCAAGTATCCGATAATTAATGCTTATCCCTTTGAAAGAATTCGTCGCATAAAAGCTGGATATTATTTCAATAAACTATGGTTTTCCTCTTTTACTTCCTTAACAACAAGATTACCTTGAGCTCGGTGCTTTATCTAAACAAGTTTAATATTCACTTTCTGTTCGAATAGCAACACGAAAACATCCGTCCTGTTTTGCTTCGATCCGTTTTTCGTAACGCCAATTTTGTGCACGCAATGAGGCGTGCTTCCTGCGGGGGCCACGCTAATCCGTTAAGTTGCCGCTTTTTGATGTAATGAGAGGCCAAACGAGTTCTTCCTAGGCGTAGGCCCACCTACTCGCTGACGTGGACCAGCTACTGACTCAACCCCGACGTCAGCAATTCGAGGGTGAGTTTTTTTGTTTTCTCTCGCTACTTACTTTGGAACCAGATCGCATGGGATTTTTACCGTTCAAGTATCATGCATTTTTAAATTTAATTGATCTACACGCAAATTATTGCCCTATTTTGGTATTTATTGGCATTATATTAATGCAGTACTATTTTGTTTTTAAAGAACTAAAAATACACTACTTGTTAACATAAAAATGGTTTAAAGACTTGCTGGCATGTATGAAAACGTTGTTGCCATTATATTTGTTAAGTTTGTATTAACGATGATCTAGAGCTGTGGCTTTTAAGGTTGCGCTATTTTCATGAGTAATTTTTTTTTTGCTGTTTGGGAATTTCTTATGATGTATATATAAATTGGGGACAATAATATTTTTTTGGGTTTGGGAATACTGTGTTCTGTAAATATTTTGTTTAATTATAAGTTCTTTTTTTTCCTTTGTATGTTTTGTTTTGAGTGTGAATAAGTGAGTGCATACAAATTTTCTCTTTATTTATTTTAGGTTTCTTTTAATTTCTCTATAGGTATAAAACCCCACCCACTCACCGATGGAGCCCGGTCATACTTCTTTCTTTCTTTTTTTTGTTTTTTCTTTTTTTTATAGGTTACGTCAATATACGTAACAAAACCTTGCTGCTAGCGCGTAACATATTGAAACAAGGATCATATGTGCAAGTCATTACAAGTTACAAGTGTTGCAACCACAAAGAGAATAGCCTACTTGCAGAATTTTATAAAATATACTTAATTATTATGTATTTATGTGTAATATAAAAAAAACACTATTTACTATAAAATTTATAAGTCTTGCAAGCGCATGTGTTCGAAATATGTTAAAGCGATATTTTTTTTTGAGCTTCCTTGTTGCTGGCCAGCCTCACGCATGGGCGTCAGTGAAACAATTTCTTTTCTTTTACTTGCACTAGTTGGATATAAGTGAAGCTTTAATTATTCGCGGCTAAGTCTGGGAATTACCCCAAGAGTGAGCAATGAGAGAGGGTGTGGGGATGGTCTAAACTCTACAATAAACTAACAAAAGGAAAATGGGTTGAGCGCCACTGTATCTGTATGAACGGTTACACTAAAGATTCATTACTCCTATGAGAAGATACAGAAACTCACGGGATGTGAACACAATAAAAAAACTTACAACTTACTGAACTAATGTATCTGGAAACCTCTGGAACATACTTACGACCTCTCCGATCTCGATGATCCTGGAAAAAATACACAACAAATTCTCTATTAGAAAGACACAGTTTGTGCTTTCCAATGAAAATACATACTAATGATTACAGGTGGATAATGTTAAGATTACCACACCAAAGATATTTAAATCAAAAATAAATACCTAAAACAAACCAGTTGTAGCATATCTGTGCTTTTTAAATTACTTCAGCATTCGTATAATTTCATTATTCAACAAACTTATTTTCTTTAAAAATTTAGTAAAATTAATTATGCATGGAATAAAAAACTTGAGTCTAAAAATGAAATTTAATATAGTTTCTCTTTCTTGATTGTCTTTTAAATATGTTTACAAAAATGAACTAATAAAAATGGTTTTTCAATACATCTGCCTTTTGACATAACAAGACCTTAAGTTAATAATATTTTAAAACAAGTTTTGACACCAAGTGTTCAGATCTGATTATTGGCTCACATATGTTTCTCGTA
Organism: Platerodrilus igneus; assembly: GCA_036346225.1. Lineage (NCBI taxonomy): Eukaryota > Metazoa > Arthropoda > Insecta > Coleoptera > Lycidae > Platerodrilus > Platerodrilus igneus. The sequence continues at coordinate 2,161,421 of JARFIW010001555.1, forward strand.
AATTATTTCTAAAAAAATTTGAATCACATGCAGTTAACTTGGACAAACAACTTTTCAATTAATTCAGGTATTATGAACTTATTAAAATTTAACATCTACAAATAAATTTTCCAAAAAGCAAGAAATGGACTTTGAAGTCTCATATTTTTTTAACAAGTGAATTTCTGCAAATTTTATAAAATTATTACTATAGCATTTTGTGACTATTTTCTCGCACGCTGTTCTATATACACAAAATTTAACTTGACCACACGATCCTTGAAAACTAATTATGTGAGCATTCACGAATTCTCACAAACAAAACAAAAAAGAAGGTTTGATACCTGTAGATATTGATGTCTTCATCTCTAGTTCTCAAACGGCGATGTACATCCTCTAAAATCTGCTCATCAACTTGTCGTAACAAAACATTAAAAAAACAGCTGTAGTTGCCCTGATAAACGAATAGCTTTCCAATCTTTGATTCAAATATATCACCGTCCTACCATATCATAATGTTATTGCAACATTTAAAAATACTTTTCCTACATTCTAGTCCGTCATATTAATTCTTCATTCTACTCCGTCATACGCGTTAACAAATTCCAACACAACAATTCGAGAAACGGCGCGTTCCAGTGCCTTGCCGGTGTCACAGGAGCCTGGAGCTTCGCTCTGTGTCCCAAGGCGACTCGCTCCCCTATTATTACCATCCCACGCCGATCCGGAGGCCCCACTTCTGCAAGGCCTGAAGATTCATACTTTTAAAGAAAACAATGCCAACTCGACTACATTTACCAAAGCAATGGCCGACCTCGTTCTGTTCTAGTACGACCTCTTATTTGCGTGGCGCATTACCTCGTGACCAGTACACGCACGCGCTGTTCTAATTCTAACGAATGAAGGGAAGAATCCGCCTGAAAAGTAGGCAACACAAACGACTAGACCCCATATAAATACGTTCCTTGAATGTATAATATTATTAAATATCTCCGTGCAAAGCATTTAAGTTATTTAAGCGAACATGATTTCCTGTTTCAATATAGAATTGTTTCTCTTAGATATTATAGCATCAAATACGAGAATTAAATACCACAGAATAAAATTATACTGAAGCGATTCTTGCTAACATGGTGCTATAGAATATATATTCGTTACAATGTACTATTATCACACAAATGCTTAAATGCTATTTCTTTTAGAATAAAAACCTCTATAAGACATTTTACACATTACTTAATATTTTTATGTTTTTTCAGATGGAGATGTTCTACTTGCTCAGAGTATACAGTTTTTTATAGGCGGGTATGAAACCACTGGAAGCACTATTTTATTTACTCTATATGAACTAGCTGCAAATAAAGATATTCAAAAACGCTTGAGAGATGAAATAAAAGATACACTGGCAATTTGTGGAAAAATATCGTACAACACAATTATGGATATGAAATATTTAGACAACGTAATAAGCGGTAAGCGTAACATATGACATTAGAATGATATACTGAATGATTTGGCAAAATTTATAATGAGTTTAGGACCTGAAGCGTTAAATAAAATCAATAAAATCAAAGAAAATTGAGTCAGTGTAACGGAAGATGCATTGTCATATTTAACATTCAGAATTAAGAATTAATGACTAAAAAAATTTATGCAGTTTCGCACAACAAACGCTAGATTAGACATGCAGAAAACAAATTTATCGCACTACCTGTTTTCTACTACTTACTTGCAATTAATTAAACGTCCCATAGCTGAGCTTACATGAATATATCTAGGTCGGCAACCGATTCATCGACCGTGAATGCACTTAACCAACAATGCATACATATAATTCAACTATCTGTATTTATAATTTCTTGTGCATAAAACGGTTCAAATGAATACATTTAATGATTGTAATTTTATTAAAAATTATCTCCTAAGAGCTAGCCTGTAAACTACAGTTAGAACAGATTTTCTTTACCATACATAAAAACATATTACACAACTTCAATCTAATACTTCTTACGTCTTAAGTGAATTAATCTGTAAAATGCCTTTTATTTATTAGATAACCAGTTTCCATTTTATTATATTGTAGCGGGCTACTACTACCACGTTTCACTAATTTAAAACAAGTAGTAACAAAAGCCTTTATTACTCACTATTCACAAGTCTAATTAACAGTATATGCCTTATTTATAGATGTTTTCAGTCCAATTAACAATAAAGCACTATCACACTAATGAATTTACAAGCACTAATATATTCTTAAGCTAAATTCTTAACCATAGGTCTATTAACAACACTAACATAACTATTTATTTATTACACTTTTGTCTATTTATGTATTCTACAAGCTGCATGTACATTAGACACGTTCACATAATATAACATTTATGTTTACTCTTGGACTTCCAAAAGCTCAACTATATAACTTTACACGATATAATTTATATTTGACATTCTGATATAGACTAACTCTGTACTTCTTCATCGGTCTTATTTATACCCTGAATTAAAAGGATGATTCATTCTCCAGTAATTGCTAGAAAATTCTCGGTCCCTGGAGAATATACAGTTCTTACAGCGCTTGTGTGTTTGACGGGTTGCCTAATAGTAGCTCGCAGCACTGCCCCTTCTTTAAAACCGTTACGTCTCGTAACTGTAAATACATTTTAACGCCAATTCAATGACTGATGACGGTATCGGCAGCTATCTCCTCTGCTGCATCCACCGCGTCGTTGGAAATAACAATCAACACTTTTTTCTTGGTGTTGGTAGGCAACCGGTTGATAACAACAAACAAGGACCTGGACGATGGTTCCCTGGAAAACTACTTCTAACATATTTCGGACTATCTTTCAATCTAAGCGATCTAGTCCACAGCCTAGCTTGGACACCGCTAGTCTCGTTACTCCATTTTCATCATCTGAGCCTTAACATTTAGCAAAGCCTTCCATAGATGTCCATAGCTAGGTCTCTACCATGAAGAATTTTTGGTGACCAGATAGTAAACATAACGATTTTTATCCTGAAGAACCAAAGCTTTTCCTACAGTTGGCTGCTGTTGTACTAACTCATCCACACATCCAAACTTTTTCTTGAAAACAACAGCTATTCCCCTTGACATTTCCAAATCTTGAGCTACACAATGTGCAAGGGAATACTCTTCTGCAGATCTTGCTGTTTTTCAACAACAACGCCAAATCTCGCCTTAACGGAACCACCATACGCCACCATAAAATTCTCAAAATCTACATTTGGCTCATGATTAATAATTTGTCAAACACCATTCTCATTATTCGAGCCTTCCTGTTTGTTGCCAACGTAGGATGTTAAACGGTTAAAGTGTACCACTTTCGGTTTACCACGGGGAGATCTTCTGATCCGGTACACTACATCATTAATTCTTGTTAACACTTCGTACGGGTCTTCCCATTGTCTTTGTAATTTTGGCGACAACCCACGTTTTCTTTGTGGATTATACAACCACACCAAATCTCCAGGTTGATAACCACCTTCTTGTGCTCTCGTGTCATATTGTGATTTCATTTGATCGCTTGCTGCCTGGATATTCTTTCGGACGTTTTTCGTGAATGCTATTTGATCTTTCACGAAGATTACTAACGTAATCTTCACCTGCGATCTCTTCTCCAGGTTTAAATCCAAACTGAAGATCACATGGTAGCCGCAATTCACATCGTAGCATCACGCAAGCGGGAGAGTATTCTGTGCTACCATGTACCGACGATCGGTACGCCAGTAGGAACAAATGTAAATTTTGATCCCAGGCTCGTTGATGTTCAGAGACAACTTTGGCTAAGTACTTTCCTAACGTCCTGTTCATTCTTTCAACCATTCCATCCTATTGAGGATGAAGTGGCGTGGTTCTAGTCTTCCTGATTCCAAGATGCTTGCAGACGGTTTGAAACAACGCTGATTCGAAGTCCCGACCTTGATCAGAGTGTAATTCCAACGGAACGCCAAAGCGACAAAACAACTCGCTCACTAGTACATCTGCAACCGTCTCGGCTTCTTGGTTAGGTATAGCATATGCCTCCGGCCATTTGGTAAAATAATCCATTGCAACCAAGATGTATTTATTTCCTTTCTCTGATTCAGGAAACGCACCAGCTATATCAATGGCTACACTCTCAAAAGGATTCCCCACGTTATACAGTCTCATTGGGGCTTTCAGTTTTGTGACCGGGCCATTTGCAGAGGCACACAACTCACGTTTCCGGCACCACTCCTTCATATCTTTTTTACAGTTCACCCAATAGAACCTTTTTCTCGCTCTTTCAAGAGTTCTTTTCACGCCAAAGTGCCTTCCGGAAATACCATCGTGCAAGTGCTGCAACACTTGCGGCACTCTGCTTCTCGGCACTATCACTTGGAGTCACTCAGTGCCACCTTCATATTCCAAGCGTCGTTTCAAGATTCTATTTTCAATCACCAAGGAGTCCCACTATGCCCATCTTGGAGCAACGATTGCAGTTTATCGGGCAAAGTCTCCTTGATAGAGCATCTGCATTCCGATGGCTAGTTCCTACACGATGTTCTGTGTCAAAGTCATATTCCTGCAGCCGCTCTATCCATCTTGCAACTTGCCCTTCAGGATTTTGAAACTGCAGTAACCATTTTAGTGCAGCATGGTCCGTTCTCAACAGGAATTTACGGCCGTATAAGTACTTATAAAAGTGCCCTACGGATTTGACGACGGCCAACAGCCCTCTTCTTGTCACACAATAGTTCCTTTCTGGCCGCGACAAGAACTTGCTGAAATACCCAATAACTTTTTCTTGTCCGTCCTGCACTTGAGAAGGAACGCTTCCTATAACTGTGTTACTGGCATCGGTATCCAACATAAATTCCCCTCCATCCGTAGATAACTCAAAATTGGTGCTGTAACTAGTAGCCGTTTCAGTTGTTCAAATGCACTGTGGCAGTCGTCATTTCAATCATATTCTTGTCCATCTTTGGTTAATTTCGTTAACGGTTTGGCAATGTTCGCAAACCCAAATATAAAACGTCGGTAATATGTGCACAATCCTAGAAAACTGGGTAGTTGGTGTATATCTTTTGGTGTAGGCCACTCTTGTACCGTTTTTATTTTGTCAGGGCCAGCTCTTATTCCGGTCTCCGAAACAACATGTCCTAGGTATTTCACCTCTTTTCTAAATAGGTGACATTTCTTGGGGCTCAATGTAAGGTTTTCCCCGCGTAATCTTTGGAATATCTCGTCTAGGTTCTAAAGGTGTTCTTCAAAAGACCGGCCTAACACTATCACAACGTCTAGGTACACCAGACATGTTTTCCAGGACAGTCCACGCAGTATCGACTCCATCAAACGTTCAAAAGTAGCAGGAGCATTGCATAATCCAAATGGCATGACCTTGAACTGCCATAATCCAGTTCCAATTGTAAACGTAGTTTTCTCTTAATCGGTTGACTCCAAGCCTACTTGTCAGTGCCCGCTATTCAAGCCCAAGTTCGAAAACCATTTAGATCCGGATAGTGTCCAAAGTGTCATCAATTCTGGGCAAAGGATAGCTGTCTTTCTTTGTCACATTGTTTAACCGCCGGTAGTCTACACAAAACCTTGTCGACCCATCCCTTTTCTTGACAAGCACCACCGGGGATGCCCATGGACTATTCGAGAGTTCAACCAATCGGTTTTCTTCCATTCTTCTTAATCTTCTTTGGGGATTAAACCACTCATAGTTTTTAAAATTATCTTTATTAACGTTTCGATCCATGACCTAGGATCGTTTTCATGTTTCCATGTCGGTGAAATTTGCTCGGCCTCTTTACGTTTTGCCAAAGGAAGCCGCCTGGGACGTTGTCTTATCGGTTGCGCATTTCCAATATTAATCTTGTGTTGCACAACATTCGTCCTTCATTTCTCACTATCATCCAGTGCAAACACACCTCGATATCGTCCGACCAGTTCTTTTACCTTTGCCAGTTGGTTGCCGTTCAATCCTTGACACGAAGGTATCAACATATACTGCAATTTCTGTGAGCAACCGTTGGCTGGTTTATTTTTTATGTCGTCCACATAACGTTTAATATGGCATACTGGAATACAACTTCCCACAATCATGTCTTTCTTCGTCACCGTATGCGGATTAATGTTTAGCACCCATACTGGTATCATATTTCGAAACTTTACCAGCGTTCTTCCAATCAGTAATTCCTCCTGACCCATTCCCGATTCAGTTGCTTCCATCATGCATATTTGTCCTTCCCGGAGCGTACCATCAGGGCGTCCCATTACTATCATTTCCGCCTCCTCGGGTATCTTCATATCACAAATCATTCGAATTTGAATCGTCTGATTACTCGTCCCTTGAAATGGAATCTCATCATCATCTATCCGAAGCACATTTTCTTTCATGTTTACATGAAACCCATATTCTCTCATGAGATCCATTCCCAAGATCACTTCTTCTGTAATTTCAGCTACCAACACCCGATGATTAATTTGTTCGTCCCCAATTGCCAACGTAACGGCAGTCTGTCCGTGAGTAGAAATTTTCTCACCACTTTCCGTTCGAAGACACACCGATGCAGGTAGCACTTTTCCGCGACCAACCAAATCTGGTCTCACAATAGTCCATGTTGCTCTTGTATCCACGAGTAATCAGACAACCCTACCATTAATTCCACCATCGATATAAATGCTGTCCAGACTCCCCATCGACGATGCAGAGCGGATGATAATCTTCGGGGCACTACGTTGTGCTGTCGACGTTCATCCCCTTACGTCGACTTGCTCTAGCTTTCCTGCTGCTGAACCGGTTGTTTTGCTGGTTGAGTGCAGCTGTATATGACCAACTTCACCACAGCTTCAGCATCGCAGACCTCATCTCTGCGGTCGTCGTCTTTTCAGCCTTTTTGCCACACGGTTGATTATTTCTTTTATGCTGTTCTGCGCTTGACCAGGTTCTTCTATGGCAGACGGAACTTTGTTACTCACCCTGTATAATGTCTGCTTAGCTGCTTCATATTCAAGCGCATGGGCCAGTGCGTTATCTAACATTTTGGCCGTGCTAATCTTAGCGCTTGCTGTATTTCGCTGTCTTTAACGCCATCCACAAATGTTTGAACAGCCAACTGTTCGAGAAAGCTATCTGGTGCCGTTGGGTATGCCAATCTAACTAATCTGGCAATGTCAGTTTCGAACTCCTACAGGCTTTCATTTGTTCTTTGCGAGCGGTTCTTAACTTGTGCATGGTAAACCTGTTGAAGGTGAGCGTCTCCATATCTCATTTCAAGCTTCGATGTTAATAGGCCATAATCATTCTGCTGTGAGATAGCCTTCTCTTTGTTGCACCAACCGTTGGCTATTGCAGCAGCTTCAAATTGTTTCAAATATGTGAGCCAAGGTGTTTTGCCATCGAATGTGGGTGGTTTTACTTTAAATTTTGACGGTAGTGACTCGCCTCCTTCCATGCTTTTTATTTCTGGAATGTCCTGATTTACAACTTGGTTTGCTAATTCAAGTGGCTACTACTATCGCGTTTCACTAATTTAAAACAAGTAGTAACAAAAGTCTTTATTACTCACTATTCACAAGTCTAATTAACAGTATATGCCTTATTTATAGATGTTTCCAGTCTAATTAACAATGAAGCACTATCACACTAATGAATTTACAATCACTAATATATTCTTAAACTAAATTTTTAACCATAGGTCTATTAACGACACTAACACAACTATTTATTTATTACATTTTTGTCTATTTATGTATTCTACAAGCTGCATGTACATTAGACACGTTCACATAATATATTATTTATGTATATTCTTGGACTTCCAAAAGCTCAACTGTTTAACTATACACGATATAATTTATATTCGATATTCTAATATAAACTAACTCTGTACTTCATCATCGGTTTTATTTATACCCTGAATTAAAAGGATGATTCATTCTCCAGTAATTGCTAGAAAATTCTTGGTCTCTGGCGAATATACAGTGCTTACGGCGCTTGTGTGTTTGACGGGTTGCCTAATAGTAGCTCGCAACAATATTTAATAAATCTATTATTTTTTGTATTAAAGGTAGAAGTAGTTCCTCTTGTTTCTTAGATCTGGTCTTGAGTAGATGATAAATTAGTATTTACATTGTAGTTTAGAATGATTTAATAAGTGTAAATATATTAAGCTTGTTTCGTGGATTTTGTTACGCTAATCCGTGCAGAGAAGAAAGAATGTAGTTAAGTAAGCAAAGAAAATAGCCCGCACCTAGTATCGCAACAAAAAAAGAGGATTTGCAAGAAGTTTTGTTGTGCTAGACAAAACGTTGTAGAGTGGGATGGGTCACACAGAAACAAAAAGGAACTTTCAAGAAAAAAAAATTATTTACAAATCCTTAAGAAAACAACATGTTAAAAAAGGAAAACAAACTCGCATAGGAAACAAAATTTATACAGCGACTCCCGGAGGATTTAGCTGTTGCAAAATCTTCACAAAATAATTGATACGCTGCTTTGATTACCTTAAACTAATTTTCTACCTCAATCCTAATATTTATATAAAACAGAAATTAAAAAAATATAGTGAATGCTTTTCAGTCACTACTCTCCATCCTAATATTTACATAAAACAGCAATTAAAAAAAATTATATGGTGAACTGTTTCCTTTACCTTGAATCGTATTATTTATACAAAACAGCAATTAGTCATACAAACCCTATACTTATACATACACCATAAACAATGTTTGATAATTGATTACAAAGACAAAAATCGTAACAGTAAATTACAGTAGCAAGGAAATAAACTTGCTACTAATCAAAATGCATTTCCCTAGCAGCGAAAAAAAATATTACAAATACGTCACGCTTTAAAATAGTGTACGCAAAATTTTATAACGTTAGATAAATATATTTTATAATTGATACCCAAACAAGAAAGCTGACTTTATTCGCATATTCTTGCAGTTTGAGTGACGTAAGTTTAATTTCAACACCCTAATATCTTCGTATGTGGGATGAGCAACCGGAAAAACTTAATAAGAAATCCAAACCCAATTTTTCCTGATGTAGGCCATAAAAGCCATGCAGAAAAGAAATAGGAATTCTTACACCTTAGCCAGATGTTTAGTTGCTGCCCAACAACTGGTTATAGTCGACATCTGCGGGATCACATGGCACACCACACCAAATTCTTTTTATGTAAGACAAAGTTAATCAAATTCCGAAGCAGTAAAGGCGAACAGAGTAACTTCACTTTCTTTGACCAATGCTAGTAGTAGACCAATATCTGGCCTATGATATATGTCTATACAAGTAATGTAGTGATGGGTTGGATTAGTTGAAAATAAATTAACACTAATTGCAATGAATAATTCGTTGGAAAAATTTCATTTCCCAAAATAACAACTTCGTACATACTAATTTCAGGATCTCATGCTAGAAATTTATCAGCTGTAGGAGTCCACTTGCTTATCTTGGCGACTAGAATGTACTACTTCTGTATTAACACGAAATCCAAGTCACCAGATCGATCTAAAATATAAGTTTGATAACGAATCAATCCAATCTGCCAGGTTTAAACCAACCGCAACTCATAACGGAAAAACCATTTGACAATTTCTATTCCATTGCAATGTATGTTATTTTTCAAAAAACATTCATATATAGATAAAGAAGCCGGCAAATTTGAATTGAATCGCCCTCGCTGATCACATATAAAAAATCCATTTTACAAAACACGTAACTAAATTATTGCAATATTTCGAAAACAAATCTGAAAGATAACGGAAAATTTATCCCTTTCATTCATGCGGAGAAGTATTATTTGCTTAAAGTATTTCTTAACCTTCGGCGTGGACCTGGTAACCTTGTTGTGAAGTAGAAATAAATTGACCACACCTTATCCTTTTATCACAATTTTATAATGAATCAAAATAAACATGTTCACAGTAATTTACAGATAATCGAAGGACCTTTAAATTCTTATATTTAATTCCATTGCGTGTCAACATATAGTAATTGTAAATGGAAATAATTCAATTATGAATGCTTATATTGAATCCACACAAACTTCTTATTATATAAATACCTGGATTACAATTCAACATTGTATTATATCAGCACGTAAATATGTGGAACTACACATCACTATATTATTTATGCACACAAGTTTGGAAAGCGCTTTATTAAACTCATATTTAATAGAACAAGGAAGGATACGAAGTAACTTCACGTACGCTATTTTAAGGTTTCTACTTGTAACAACGAAATTTTATTACAACCTACATTTACGTTGAGGCAAATCTCAACAAAATCCTTTAATAAATAAATACCAGATTTCCGTACCTTGTAAACAATAAAATTTTAGGTTTTCATGTTACCCAAATAGAATAGATTTAAAATATTCAATTTTATAATTGAGTATTTAATAAAATTTCACAGAATGTTAGACAAATAATCGTTTAAATTGAAAGAGAATCTAACTAATTAATAAACATAAAATTACCGTGGAAACAGTACTAGATATACAATGTTAAACTAGCTATGAGTCAAATTAGTTTGTTACAAGGACGAAAGAAAACAATTTTTTTATCATGTGAAATTTATTGGTCCTCGAACTATTTCTGCCGAGAATTACGGTCTTTACTTTAGTACCGGGACTCAACTAGAGCGGTTGTGTTTTGATTAGGATACCATTTAGTGTGTGGTTTTCGATGTAGTGACCTAGTTATCCTTCCCACCTCTCTTTACCTTATTATCTTAGAACAGACTGGAATAGGAAGATCCACGTTATGAAAATTTGACCACGGCTCCCTAAAAACCTGATTCTGTCGCCGAAGGCGGAGATGTAAGTAAAAACCTGTTATGTAAAACTTCGACATAGAATTTTGCAAGGCTAAATCATTAAATTTATTATGTAGGGGTTAATGGGTGTTTAACGTGTAACAATTAATGTTCAAACCGGGGTTGTAGGAATTGACGCTTTAACTTGTGGGCAGATTTTGTATGACGTAATATTATTTATCAAATAGAGAATGCTAAGGGTTGGTTTCCTTTTTTCTTTTCATTAATTAAACAGAACAAAACAATTTTAACCGAATGTATGTAGCTCTATCTTTTCAGCCAATGCTTGTTTTTCGTTGGTATTCGAAATATTACCTAACCTAAAAACATTAACCTTACTAACGGACTGCAAAATATCGTTCAATTTCATAATAGTCCTGCTACTTATTTTTTAAAACTGCCGAAAACCTAATTTTGCATATCTAGGCAGGTTTATCAAAAAAATGATTAATAAAGTTAAGGCATTAAAATTGTGGGTTGTTGCGAATATTCAACGGAATTTTCGTCTATTTGAAGGAAAACTTTAAAATTTTATACCAAATAACGCGTTCAAATTTCATGTTTAATACGTAACCTATAAAAAGTTTATTTTCGTAAATGGTCTTTCATTTTGACACACCACCGTATTTATTTTAATATTTTTTTATATAAATAACTTGGATTTATCTCTAATTCGCCTTTGCTGAATAAAAAAAAATTTTATATTAAAGTGTGCATGTCGTTTATGTAAATTCCGGTCGCATAAATATATTTATACTCGTAATTTTTAATCAACCTTAACAAAATATTTACTTTAGAGTGATTGTGTTTATACATTTAAGATTTTGATGTTTAAAAATCGTTCTTTTCACGTTTGAGTGGGAAAATTTTTGATTTAAATAGATTTGTATAAAAATTTTCTTGTTGAACAATTCGTTTACCTACTTATTAACATACCTTTTAAAAATTTTTGTCCGCCATGTTGCAAATAAAAGCAAGTAAATTGATTTTTTTAGAGATTTTGTTTTTGTAAATTGAATTTAAACTTCTGAAATGAATTACTTCCGCTTATAACCGAAAGAAATTTGCTTTGAACCTAAGAAAAAGTGGCTGTTAAACTACCTTAAAATTTATTTTATGTATAGTAGAATGGGTTACCGATCCATTTATCTACGTACTTTAAGCTCTCAACGGTAAAAGCACAAGGAAAGTGGTATATAAAAGACCTAAAACATTTTGTCGATAATACTCCTCCACAATAATTAATACTGTTTGTGCACCATGTTAAATATATCTTGCAGTATAAATATTGTCTACCAATATTATGTCAGCTGCCGTTGCCCTTTACTTATTTTTTCTCTTAATCTTACATTAAAAACCCATTCTGATTTTCATATTTAAATGAGTAAAACACTTTAGTTTTTGTAAACTTCTTTTTCTGTTGATAATTTGATTTTAATTCTTTTTTCATTTAATGACTTTGATTTTTCATTTGTATAAATCGCGTTTAATTTTTTTCTTTTTTGGCTTTTTAGATATTCAAAGAATCATTAGTAATTTCTCTAATATTTTCTTGGTTAATATTATCACTAGACCTACCCCATCCAGCCATGTATGATGATATATTTTGACATGAATAGCGCAATAAAAACTTGTCGGAGCAGCTGTTGAGCTTATGCTTTTTAACAGAACGGGTGTCGCTTCTTGAACCTCCATTATGAGTACAAGAAAACCCCGTTTTTAGCAGTTATACGAAACCTCTCTCTAAGCTTAGTTTTAAGTATCTCTGTCTTTATTATATTATATAATCCTATCTTATAATTTTGTCTTTATCTTGGGGTTTTTCTGAACAATATCTTATAATTTTTTCTGTTTCTTGAAATTTCCTTGGGGGAATCATCTTGGGATGTTAACTTTATCCTGTGACTATCCTTGGAATTTTACCGCCATCTTGAACTTATCTTGGGATTACTTTGAGAAATATCTTGAAATATTACATTTATCTTTGAGATTATCTTTGAAAATTATCTTGGGATTATACCGCTATCTTGAGCTTATCTTAGAAGAAAATACTTTGTTCTTATAATTCTACCAAGTTCCTAGAAAGACTTTAAATAATTGATATTTTGATGCAAGATTTATATACTTGGCTAAAAAAGTTGAAAGATTGAACCTAACTGATTTTAGCTTATAATTTATTAAGGCAGTTAGAAAAAACTCAAATTTCCGTTTTTCATTTACCAAATAGTCAAAGTTATATTTGAATACTTACCTGTATTTTTGTAAATATTTGTATATACTGATCTATATATTAAAATGCGTATAGTATATAACTAAAAAAATTTTCAAAGAGCAGCTAGTTAAACGAAGTTATATTTTAAGATAGAATTTAATTTAGAATTGAACGATTTTAGATTAAAGAAAGCTTCTTGCTTTTCGACAATATTTGTTGCTACCCAGAATTGTGGCAAAAAATATCTACGCGCAATAGTGAGGTAGTCGAGAGATTAGTGGCTTTTGCTCGCTTTCCGTTTACTGATTTAACGCGGGCTGTTAAAAAAAGCAGATATCACCTAATACTTTCTTAGCTGTAAATGGCTTTAGAAGAACTTTTCTCCGTTTTCTTTTTGTAGTTTTGCAGCGATTGTTGCGTATTAAGAGAATCAACCCGTAGCACGTCTTTTGTTCATTTGATAACCAGTTTTCATTTTCTTACATTTAATAAATCTAATATTTTTTGTATTAAAAAAAAAATAATTCTCCTTGTTTTTTGAATCTGACCATGTGTTGGTTATAAATGCGTTACATTGTAGGTTCAGGATGATCTAATAAATGCAAATATGCTAAGCTACTGCAATTGGAAGATCCATTTGACGAAAATCTGATGAGAACCCGGACCACGGCTCTCTGAAACTCGACTCCGTCGCCAAAGAACGAAAGTGTAAGTAAAATCCTGTTTTAACCTTGGCATAGAAGTTTGCATGCCTAATTCATAAAATTTATTATGTAGTGGTTAAAGGATGTTTAACGTGTAGCAATTGATACTCATACCGGGGTTGTAATGTACTCCAATAAAATCTCAAAGTTATAAACATAATTGATACTCATCTCGAATGAGGTTACATCATCAACACATTTCCCACAATCGACTAGTATAATAGCATATAATTTACTCTTAATGGGAATGCATGAAATTCATCTCTAAAAGTGACCAGTAGGTTTAGTAAGAAATCATCAGAATGTTCATAAAATCAATGGTCAAACATCCAGCAATACACTGATAACTAAAATTATACTATTTCCACAAATGCATAAAATTAGTACACCTTAGGCTTTTACATACTAGATCCCGACTACCACCTACTGAATATTTACTACAGAAATAATTCTACACGTCACTGAAGTCCGGGCTCATCTATGTTTTTGGAGGATTTCAAATTAGACGTCAGTTTTCCTTAGAGAACTGCTATTGAACATGCAAAATGGAACTGAACTAAGATTCGAAAACACCTATCGATTACCATCGTCAATCAAACTTTCTCTTGATATTTTGGAAATAACATCCATGGGCGAATTGGTTTTAGTAATAGTAATTGAGTTGGACATGTAATTATGAATACACAACTTTGAAAATTGAATAAATGTATATCACACAAAACGAGATATGTATTGAATACTTAAGATAAATCAATCTTCAAGGATTCAAAACGACTAGACCGATTAAGGAAATATTTACACAACCAATGCAAAGACGTCCTATTATAGTGACAACAAGTACAGTAGTATATCGCGTGCTCGTCTAGATAGCGCAATAGTATTGCACAAATTTTACAAGTGAATTATTCAAATTATTTTATACAACATGGAAGTTAATTATAACTTTGCCTACCTTTGTTCATCTAAATGTTGAAGTTCCAAGATAAAGTCAATTAAAGAATCCCTTGGACACAAGTGTTGGATTATGATCACAACACACGACTTGGATGTTCCTGATTGATTAAAGGTGTTAAATTATGAATACATGTACGCCTACAGAATAATAAATACTATTATTGACCCATTCTTAAAGGCATAAGAAGTGCACCATTAGATAGTCGTAGGAAATAGTATATTATTCAACGAGCGAATACTCATTCGGAAGGTTTGCGGCGTGAGCCCGTTAGAGCGAGCGACGTAATCCGAATGAGTAATAGACATAACTCATGAGTGAAATACTATACTTTTACCACGACTACACAAATCTTTATTATCAGATATTTTCTAAACGTTTAAACTAATATCATAAACACCGACAGACAAGAAAAAATTTATTTGTCAAAGTGTAACAGCCTAGTTCAATTGATACAAAAATTATACTTTGTGGATTATGAAAAATGGAGATTTGTACTGATGAGACACAGGTGTTTGATTATGATCATAACCCACGTCTTGGACGTTCCCGATTGATTAAAGGTGTTCGATTATGAATATATATATATATATATATATATATATACATACATATATATATATATATATATATATATATTACTCAAATTTAGACCAGGGTAGAAAATTAATTAATTACATCAAATAATTTTAATCATCGTGTATAAGGAATTTTATTAGATAATACGCGTTATTAAAACCGTGAAGCATAAAAATTCATTCGTTTCATTAAAAATAAGGAGTTAAATTATCCACTAGACGCTTTCTATAAAAAGAAGAAGTATTAAAATGCTCAACGTGTATTTAATTTAATTGTTCAAAGAATCAAATAAAAATTACGTGCAAAATGTATATTAATTAACTCAATTTTAAGTAACCGGTATTAAACAAAATGTACAAATAATAATTAATATTTAATTAGGATTCACTTAAAATTAAAGGGTAAAAGTCAACGCCATTCATTATTGTTTTAATTGGAGTTAATTGAACCGTTAGTAACATATAATATGCATAAAAGCGTGTAAAAACCCAATAGTATTCAAATCGTAGAAGTATTATTTAGAAGTATTATGTTTGAACACCTGCGTATTTTTAAAAGTCACGTTCTGCGTAAATTTTGTAAATAACAAATGGTTACAGAGAAGGTTGGAGAAACCGTCGCTTAATATTCACGGGAAATGCTAATAAAGTGGGTTATTTAACAGTCCACGTGGACTGAAATAACTGATAGTAAAGAGTATCGATTTGTACCACTCAGAACAGGGTAGATAGAGACGGATAATATGTGCGGGACCGAGACACAGATGGTAAAAGGCGTGATTTGAGCAACGTCACGAGAGCGGCGATTGGTTGAAAATCAGATGCAGATATGAGAGATGTAAACGTAACGATTTCGATACAAAATTAATTAATTATTCTCGGACGTGGTTGCGTGCCGTGTGGAAAATTTCTGAGATTTTAACTGGCGCGAGTGCAAATTTAATAAGAATCGCGTGCCCGACAGTCGAGAAGGGTACCGAGAATGCAAAATTCTAAGAATTGTCCGTTTTGGGGACAAAAGCGACGAACAGGCTAGCCGATATATAAACCCGGACGTTAAACAGTTTCTCTATCTTAGATTTTTGATGATTCGATGCTTTAAAAAGTGCTTTTAGATTTACGATTTTGATTTAATACTTTAAACAGTTTGCTCTTATATTTTGGTGATTATTGAACACTTTAAAACAGTTTGCTCTTTACGTGCTACGATGAAAGTTAGTTAGTGCATTTAGAAAAGAAGATACAAGGTAATAAAGTCTAGTTATATTGGCGAGTATTACTGTACCAACTATTGAAATTGTAACGATAAATGAATAAACAAAAGTAGGCAGTTTTGGCGTATAACGTGAAAGAAGTATGAATTTCTTTGCTATTTTCGGGGGTGTTAATAATTAACTGATTCGTAAACGTGACTGGATCTACAAAACAAGATTCAGATATACACAGATGAGTTCCGGAAAAGCCCTGAAACAACTTTAGATGAATGGTGGTGTAGAAAATTTTTAAAGGCGACCAGTAATCCGAGGACCTAAACATAACCCAGTTGAAATGGTGTGATTAACAAAGGACGATGTACATTGGAGCCACGAGTGCATTAACCTTCAGGTAACTTATGCTTTGTTGTTCGATTTTTGATGTTTTGGTGTGTGTTGAATAACTTTATAATTTATTTACTTAAAATGGACAGTAGTGAATTTGTACTAACAACAAATTTTTAATTTTAAGGTGAAATTTTCTTGTTTAAGTAGAAAGGAGTATTTAGTATTTATGTTCTGGATTATGATGAAAATTTGGGTATGTCTTTGAGCTCAATTAGACGAACCTGGTTAATTAACGTAAAGGGTGGGGATGCTCCTTTGTACTCAGACTCAGGTCTGCATATATTGTTATATTAATTAGTAGGCATCCTACAAGGACTTTAATTCTGGATGCACATTAAAATGATAACAAATTTAATCTTGAAATTTTCTGATACTGAAATTTATGCTGAATTTTAATTTTGAAATTTTAATGTATTGTGAATATTGATGTAAATAGAGTTAACGTTGGTGTTTGTGGTAGGAAAGTGTTTGTTTTTTTTATGAATGAGGATGTAAGTTATCTAGGGGAGCAGCCGAGGCGGGAAGAGGACAGAGGCGATTATCAGAAGAGAATCACAGCAAATCGTAGCGCCCAAAAGTGAGGCTCGAGTTCAAAATAAAATTTTTTTGTGATTTTATTCCAGGAAACTGGCGAGGCTTTTTGTACATTTCACAGCATATTTATGACGGCCCAACGCTGGGGCTCGATTTGAAAACCTTAGTTTAAGATTAATGAGGAGGTTCACAGCAGTTAATAGCGCCCAACGTGGGGCTTGAATGTTTTTTTTTTAGAAAGGACCCGAATAATAGAGAGGATTCACAGCAGTTAAATATTCCTAATCGAACACATTTAATCAATCGGGAACGTCCAAGACGTGGGTTATGATCATAATCAAACACCTGTGTCTCATCAGTACTCATTAGTTAAACTTACACTCTGGGCGTTATATAATTTTAAAAACACTTCTCCGTAAAACCACTTCGAAGCAAACAGCATAAATACGTGCACTATTGCTTTCTAGTATTTGGAAAATCAATACCCCAACAACCTTGGCATACACCCCAAGTTGACGAAAACCAACGTCTAAAATATGCTTCTATCCAACACGTGTTGTCTCAATCTCATTCCTACATATGCACTCGATTCAACTCTCTCTGTCACTTTGCTTTCAATGTTGGTTGTTTAACCCATAACTGCTGCCCATTCCTATTCTTATTATCAAGTTTTACGTTCATTCCAGAAGTCGTAAATCTTTCTCTTGCAGCACTAATTGAATTCGAAAACTAAAACTACCTGGAATCGTTGTTGTTTGTTAATCAATTTCTTATTTTCCCTTTACTTTGATATAGGAAAAATAAACTGTTCAAAACTCGTTCGATAAGCTTTTAGAAAATATAAATACCAACTTTACTATTATTAAATAAGAGGGTTAAGTTGTGTGTTCTAAATTATTAAATTTGAAATGCCGTATTATACACGAAATGTTTCTTATATGCCATGAGCCATATTTCCTGAGTACTTATCTGAACGATTATGAAAAATAAATTTTAACTTTCTGCAATTTCTGAAAAAATTTAATTTTCAACTTTTTACTAGTTCTAAAGTTGTCTCTGATGTATTTTCATATACTGAATTCAAAAATAACATTCAATATATATATATATATATATATATATATATATATATATATATATTGATATGATAACGCCGTACTCGGTGTCAATGGACGTTTTCTATTTAACACCACCTCTCTGTGTTTTCCTATTAAATTTAAATCTTACTAATTTTTATTATTATGCCACGGCTAGCTTTTATTATTATACACAGAGTGTACAACGTTACCATGATCAATTTTTCTTCTTCACCCCTTTCTGATTACCTCTTTGTTTGAATTATAAAAGGAAGTTAATTAATTCCATATAATGAAAAGAAATATTATGTACAAGTTTTTGAAAATTATTAAAATACACCCTTCAATTAATCAATATCATAAGCCTTATTTATCCCAAAATTTATGTGCTTTGCAATCAATCTAAAGTCACCAAAACTACTCTTTTTACCAAAGAAACCTCGAACGTTCAAATCCCTTTATTATATTACGCACTTTTAAAGTAATGCAAAGTTTGTTGTTGACTTTGTTACACACACACACACACACACACACACACACACACACACACACACACACACACACACACACACACACACACACACACATACAGACTCATTCATACATTCACAGTGTTACACGCAGGTACATACATAGTTATAATAAACATTTTTTAAGGTTGCCTTTTAATAACAATTTCTATCAAACTTTTGACTTTTATTTATTACCAATATTTTATATACATAATATTTTTACCTCTTGTTGTAATTTGGCGTTGTTATATACATTTTAAAAAATTTATAACGAAAATAACTTTTTATGTTAATTGCCAATTTTATTATATTACCTCACCTTAGTAAGTATAAAATATGATTTACTGTTTATTCATCAATTTTGTAATTGTAGTACCTTTAAAAAAGGATTAAAATAAATCCGAAAGCTCAGGTTTATAAAAAAGAGTTTTCTTAAATAATCCAACCGACCTAAAACCCACAATATTTTTAAAAATATATATATATTACTCATATTTAGACCAGGGTAGAAAATTAAATAATCACATCAAATAATTTTAATCACCGTGTAGAAGCTTTGGGAAGAGGTACGCTTTATTAAAACCGTGAAGCATAAAAAGGTTATTAGTTTCATTAAACATAAGAGATTTAAATCATGTACAAGACGCTTTATATCAAAAGAAACAGTATTAACAAGTTCTACGGGTAATGTAATTATTCCTAAACAAATGGAAATTACGTGCAAAATTTATATTAATTAACCCTATTTTAAGTAACCGGTAGTAAAACAAAGTGTACACATAATAATTAATATTTAACTTGTATTCGCTAAAAATGAAAGGATAGAAGTCAATTTTAATTGGAGTTAATTAAACCATTATTAATAATAAGCATAAAACTGTGAAAATCCAAGATTATAATACCAGAAAATAAAGCTCTGAGAATTAATATTATTTTGAACACCTGCGTAGTTTATATATCACGTACGGCGAAAATTGTGTAGATAACAAATGGTTTCAAAGAATCTTGAAGAAACCGTGGCTTAATATTCACGAGAAGGTGCGATACGGGGTTATTAAACCCAGATAGTCCACATGGACTAAAATATAATCGATAATAAAGAATATCAATTTGCACCAATGCGAACAGGTTAGAAAAGGAAAGAGAAAATGAGTCAAGCAAAGACACATATAGTAAAAGGCGTGATTTAAGCAACGTCACGAGGGTCACAATTGGTTGAAAATAGGATGCAAATATGAGAGGTAAAAATAACAGTTCGGTATAAAAGTCAATTAGTTATTTCCAGACTTTGCGTGCCGTGTTGAAATTTCTGAGATTTAAATGGGGCGAGTACAAAATTCGTAAAACCGATGCGCGAGCGACGGACTGGGAACATGGCATGAGAAATTCTTTAGAATTACCCGTTTTGGGGAACAGACCGACAGACAGGCTTTTTGCTATATATACCGAGGTGAATATAAACAAGGCCTCTTAGACTTTTGACTATTCGATGCGTTAAAAGCTCTTACATCCGCGACTTGATTGAAGATGTTAAACAGTGCATTTTAGTTTGATAAAATAATTTAAAGTTTGCTCGTATATTTTAGTGATTCAAAATAGTTTGTTATTTACGTGCTAACATGAATGTACTTCAGTGCACTTAGATACAAGGTAATAAAATTTAGTATCACGGTACCAATTAGCAAAATTTACAACGACAAATGTATACACAAAAGTAGGCAGTTTTGGCGTATCTTGGTGAAAGAAGCATGAATTTCTTTGCTATTTTTCGGGGGTGTTAATAATTAAATGGTTCAAATACGTGTCTGGATCCACGAAACAAGGGTCAGATATACACATATGAATTCCGGAAAAGCCCAGAAACAACTTTAAATAAATGGTGATGGAGAAAATTTTAAAAGCGTTGAGAATTAGAAGCCGTAAATATAATCCTGTTGGAATGGTGTGATTATATAAAGGGACGATGTACATTAAAGCTACGAGGACAGTAACCTTCAGGTAAATTATACTATTTTGTTTGACATTTTGGTGTGTGTTGAATAACTTTATTATACTATTTTGTTTGACATTTTTTGTGTGTGTTGAATTACTTGATAATTGATTTACTTTAAATGGACATTAGTGAAATTGTACTAACCATAAAATTTTAATGTTAAGATGAAATTTGCTTGTATAAGTAGAAAGGGGTATTTAGTATTGATGTTCTGGATTATGATGAAATTTTAGGTATGTCTTTGAGCTCAATTAGACGAACCTGGTTAATTAACGTAAAGGGGTGGTAGATGCTCCCTTTTTACTCTGCATATATTGTTATATTAATTAGTAGGCATCCTACAAGGACTTTAATTCTGGATGCACGTTAAAATGATAATAAAATTAATCTTGAAATTCTTTTAAAACTGAAATTTATGCTGAATTTTAATCTTGAAATTTTAATGTATTGTGAATATTGATGTAAATAGAGTTGACGTTGATGTTTGTGGTAGGAATGTGTTGTTTAATTTTATGAATGAGGAGGTTTATAAAATTAGGTGAGCAGCTGAAGCGAAACCAGGATCACAGCAGTTTATGACGCCCAATCGGTGGGACTAGAATTTTTTTTGTTGAAAGGACCCAGTTCCCGCATTCAAAGGAGTATATCACAGCAGTTTAAGGCGACCACAACGTGAGGGCTCGAATTCCAGATAGTGTTTAACTATTCCAGGAAACTGGCGATCTGAGAGAGAGTTTCTGTGTGTATAAATTTAAGAGTATTTTGAGTGTGTGTGAGTGAGTAGAACGTATGCAGAGAAAAGAGTGGTTAAGGAGTCAAGGAGTGGAAATTGGAAGTGACGATAGTGCATTGTGCGAAAAAATTCTAAAATGGAAGAAGCTGGAGGCAGTAGAGATCAGTCGAGGACGGAATCAGGGATCAAGGAAATGAGTTAATGATGAGAATGTTAGAGGAAATGCGATTAACTAGGGAGGAGTCCAACAGAAAATTAGAACAGCTAAGCGATGAATCTAATAGAGCTAGGGAAGAATCGAATAGAGCGAGGAGGAGTCCAACCGAAAATTAGAGCAGATAAGCGGGAAAATTGAACAAAATACTAAAGAATTTACAGAATTTAAAGATAGTCTTACCGTGAAACTGGGGAAGTAGAAAATAGGGTTGAAAAAATGAGCGTGATATTACAGGTCTTCGACAGGAAATGGGACATTTAAAGTCCGAAGTACGCATGTTCTGTGAAGAAGAGATTAATGTAAAATGACTGAAGTGACGGACTCATGTAGGGATCAGTTAGGCAGGGTAGAACGCGAAGTTAGTAGTATTAAATACAACATGTCAAATTTAACGGGGGATGGTCCCAGATTTTCTACAGGTGGAGTATCATTGGACCAACACATGAAATTTTATGGCGATAACAGGGTAAATCCACAAATTTTTATTAATAGTGTAAGAAATCTAGTGGGAAATTTATTTGACGAACAGACTAAACTAAATACGATAAAGGCTTTATTAAAGGACAACGCGGAAGCATGGTACAATTTAGTAGGACAGGACATAGACACGTATCAGGACTTTGAAAACAAATTTCTAAAGCACTACTGGAGTGACCACAGACAAGATCAGGTACGAGACGACTTAATCACAGGAAATTTAAGGAGAATTTTCAGGAAGTAGGAGCAATATGCTATACGCAAGTATAGCATAGCAAAGCAACTGAACCCACCACTGACGGACCGACAAATTATTAAGTATTTATCACGACACTTCGAGGTAGACATAAGACAGCACGTAGCACTACAGAACATAGTGGACAGAGAAATGTTTTGGAATACCTGCAGAGGTACGACGACGTAAGTAGTGGACGACCTCGGGAAAACAGGGAAAGACAGATCAACACAGTTAGGTTTGACAATAGACGGGACAACTATGCTAGAAGGGGAATAATTACGGATACCAGCGACAGAATTGGGAACAGAGACGACCATCCGTTAGGAGTAATAGTTTAGGAAGGGACCTGCACCGAGACCGGGACCTACCAGAATGAATAGTTCACCAGACATGAGCGGGACTGCTAATACAGACACGGAACGAGTGGAAACGCCTAGGACGTACGCTGAGGTGACGGCTAGACCAGGACCGAGTAGGGAAAACAGACCTGGACAGGATTTTTAGAACGCGACAGACCACTAGATTTCAGTGTAAATGTATATGAACATCCACGTGAATATTTCAAAATTGAGGAGAAAGTAGAGCCAGAAACTGAGGAAAAATTATGTTTGCCAATTATTAATATAGAAATTTTTGAGAATAATGTAGAAATATTACTTGATACAGGGGCAGAGGCGAGTTTAATATCGGAGGAATTCGTCAGCAAAATTAGGGATAAGGTTTGTGATAGAATTATGCCTATAAAGCGTAGCCATTTAGTAGCTCCAAATAAAAAGAAGTTTGCTGTAGTAAATAGTGTTGTGGTGCTTAGGATAGATATAGGAGGTTTAAGCTGTGAACAGGAGTTTGTAATTGTACCTGGACTGAAGTTTCAGAGCATTTTAGGTGTTGACTGTATGATGAAGTTAGGGGTGTTGATAGATATGAAACGGAAGGTAATAAGGATTAAGGATAGGGTAGTGCCATGGAAGGGCAGTTATGAAGTCACAGAGGATGACACGGGGTTTAGTATTAATGTAGTAGAGGTAGAGGATGATGAAGTTAAACAGATCAACACGATAAGATGTCCAGAGGATAGGATAGTAGAGGTTCAAGCTTTAGTACAAAAACATGCAGAAGTAGTGGGGGTAGAAGCAACAGCAGCATATCGGGAGCAGGTGAAGGCAGAATTATTTGTGATGAGGTTAGATGGCAAGTTTGTTTTTAATCAAGTAGATTTAAGGGATTCATTCTGGCTGATTCCATTACACAAAGATTCTAGAAGGTACACAGGATTTTCCGTAGAGGGAAAAATCTATAATTTTAAGGTAGTACCGTATGGTTTGTCAACGTCAAGTGCAGCATTAATTAAGGCAATGCAAGCAATTTTAGGAGCATATGAGCAATTCTGCATACACTATGTAGATGATATTTTAATTTTTAGTGAAACTGAGCAACAACATTACTCTCATTTAGAACGGATATTATTAGAGCTTAAGTTAGCAGGATTGAGGCTGAATATAGAAAATGTGAATTTTTTCAAAACCGTTAAATTTCTGGGGTATGTGGTGAACACTCAAGGTATGTGTATCGATAAAGAAAGATTGTCCGAACTTTTGACATATCCGAGACCTAATAACATTAAGAAATTAAGAGCTTTTTGGGGTCCTTAACTTTTATAAAAGTTTGTACCGGGATTTGCTGAAAAAGCGGGTCCATTGTTTAAACTTCTGAAGAAGGGAGTAAGATGGAGTTGGACGGAAAGTCAAGAGGCAGCATATCTAACACTGTTGGAACAATTTCACGACCAACTAATTTTGAGGCATCCCAGATTTGATGTTGGTTTCGTACTGAGGACGGATGCATCGGATAGTGCATTAGCAGCAGAGTTGTACCAAGTACAAGAAGGGAAGAGGTGCCCATATCTTTTGTTTCACGCACACTGAAGCCGCATGAAGTAAATTACACGATTAGTGAAAAGGAGATGGCTGCAGTGGTGTTTGGTGTTACGAAGTTAAAATTTTTTGATAGGAAGACATTTTGTAATCGAAACGGATCATTCGGCGTTGTGTGCGTTGATGAATACGAGATTTTCTAACAATCGAGTATATCGATGGGGTTGTTACTACAGGAGTTTGACTTTGAGATTAAATATATTAAGGAGAAAATAACTTTATAGCAGACGCGTTTAGTAGAAACAGGGACATGGATAACAAAAGACCGTGTGACATCATGATTGCCATGAACAGTCTACTACAAAATGATTCAGTATATGGAGAAGAGGAGATCTTGAGGAACCAGAGGCAGAGTGAGGAGCTACAGATTGTTAGAACGAAGTTAGAAAATGAACCGGGATTTAAAAACTTCCATATGATAAACGACTTATTGTGTAAAAAAATTCAAGAATTGGAAGTGTATGTAGTGGATAGGGTACAAGCAAAATTAATTATCAAAGATCTGCACTTAAAATATGGTCACATAGGGATCCGAAAGACATGGTTAATTTTTAGGGAAACGTTTTTTTCAACTAAAGACTTAGGGTTAGTAAAGTCAGTCATCAACACTTGTCACTTATGTACTTTAGGAAAGTACAAAAATAGTACGAGTCAAGATGTGGTACAAAGTATACACGTACAAAATCCCCTGGACTTAGTTGCTATTGACTATTTGAGTAATCTAGTCAGAAGTACAAAGGGACACAAACATGTGCTGATTGTGACTGATGTGTTTTCGAAATTTACCAAATTATATCCCACTCGGGATTGTAACACAGTCGGAACAAACAAGAAATTGGAACAATTTTGTAGGAAGTAGGAACTTTTAAACGGGTATTAGCAGACAATGCTACTTATTTTAATAATCAAAGATTTAGAGATTATTGGGAGAGGCAAAACATTAAAGTGGTGTTTTGTAGCATAAGGCATCCTCAAGCGAATCCAGCTGAGCGATATATTCAAGAGACGGTTAAGTTTTTGCGTTTAGCTTCACATAGGAATCATCGTTTATGGGAGGACAATTTGTCTAAGGTTGAATCTTTTATCAATGAAACCCTAGTACCGTGACAGAAACCAGTCCCATCATGCTGATCAAGCAACAGTATCCCGAAAGACCATGGCAAATTGTGCCTAGGGACGATGAATTCCAACAACTTTTGGTAGATGTGAGGGAGAGGTTAAGGAAGAGAGCTGAAAAATATACAAGGAAGATGAACGCAAGAATTAGAAAGAAGGTAAAATTTAAAGTGGGAGACCAGGTAGTAGTAAAAAGCTTGAGAGTAGGGAAGAGAAATAGGATGACATGTGCTAAACTACACTTGCCATATGAGGGACCTTTTGAGATAGGTGAAGTAGTAGGGGAGTGCACATATTTATTAAGGGAAGTAGGTACGGGAAATGAGAGGGGACGGTTTCACGTCAACCTACTATTCCCTTATACCGGAGAACCAGCACCACAGGAGAAATAGGTGTATAATAGAGTAAAATTTAAATAGGATAAGAATAGCATAGATGTATATAAAAGAGTAGAAGTAAGTGTTTATAGAAAATAAAGCTAGGTATAGGATAAATATGGGAGATAATTAGGAATAGGTTTAGGATGAGAATAAAGAGTAAATGTAGGAAGAAAATAAGATAGGTTAAGTGTAGATATTTCATAGAAGATTAGTGGAGAGTTAGGAATAGAGTAAGAGTAGGATAGGCATATAGGATTAGGTAGGGGGAAGTAAAGTATAGTGAAGATTAGTTAAAAGTTAGGAATAGGATAGGTATATAGGATGTATATAGGATTAGATGGATAAGTAGGATGAAGTTAGGGATAATTTCAGTTTATAGAATTAGGTGAGAGTTAGGAATAGGATAGGGATATAGGGTAGGTGTAAATATTTTTTTTGGATTGGAGATAAAGTAGGTAAGTTAGATAGATAAGGATAGAAAAAGATAGGCAATTTTTTTTTAAATATTTTTTGGCAGTCTAAATGCTTTATATTTGCATTCAAATAAGTGGGATTATTTGTATTCAAATAGGGGGAAAATACTCATATTTAGACCAGGGTAGAAAATTAAATAATCACATCAAATAATTTTAATCACCGTGTAGAAGCTTTGGGAAGAGGTACGCTTTATTAAAACCGTGAAGCATAAAAAGGTTATTAGTTTCATTAAACATAAGAGATTTAAATCATGTACAAGACGCTTTATATCAAAAGAAACAGTATTAACAAGTTCTACGGGTAATGTAATTATTCCTAAACAAATGGAAATTACGTGCAAAATTTATATTAATTAACCCTATTTTAAGTAACCGGTAGTAAAACAAAGTGTACACATAATAATTAATATTTAACTTGTATTCGCTAAAATGAAAGGATAGAAGTCAATTTTAATTGGAGTTAATTAAACCATTATTAATAATAAGCATAAAACTGTGAAAATCCAAGATTATAATACCAGAAAATAAAGCTCTGAGAATTAATATTATTTTGAACACCTGCGTAGTTTATATATCACGTACGGCGAAAATTGTGTAGATAACAAATGGTTTCAAAGAATCTTGAAGAAACCGTGGCTTAATATTCACGAGAAGGTGCGATACGGGGTTATTAAACCCAGATAGTCCACATGGACTAAAATATAATCGATAATAAAGAATATCAATTTGCACCAATGCGAACAGGTTAGAAAAGGAAAGAGAAATGCGTCAAGCAAAGACACATATAGTAAAAGGCGTGATTTAAGCAACGTCACGAGGGTCACAATTGGTTGAAAATAGGATGCAAATATGAGAGGTAAAAATAACAGTTCGGTATAAAAGTCAATTAGTTATTTCCAGACTTTGCGTGCCGTGTTGAAATTTCTGAGATTTAAATGGGGCGAGTACAAATTCGTAAAAACCGACGCGCGAGCGACGGACTGGGAACATGGCATGAGAAATTCTTTAGAATTACCCATTTTGGGGAACAGACCGACAGACAGGCTTTTTGCTATATATACCGAGGTGAATATAAACAAGGCCTCTTAGACTTTTGACTATTCGATGCGTTAAAAGCTCTTACATCCGCGACTTGATTGAAGATGTTAAACAGTGCATTTTAGTTTGATAAAATAATTTAAAGTTTGCTCGTATATTTTAGTGATTCAAAATAGTTTGTTATTTACGTGCTAACATGAATGTACTTCAGTGCACTTAGATACAAGGTAATAAAATTTAGTATCACGGTACCAATTAACAAAATTTACAACGACAAATGTATACACAAAAGTAGGCAGTTTTGGCGTATCTTGGTGAAAGAAGCATGAATTTCTTTGCTATTTTTCGGGGGTGTTAATAATTAAATGGTTCAAATACGTGTCTGGATCCACGAAACAAGGGTCAGATATACACAGATGAGTTCCGGAAAAGCCCAGAAACAACTTTAAATAAATGGTGATAGAGAAAATTTTAAAAGCGTTGAGAATTAGAAGCCGTAAATATAATCCTGTTGGAATGGTGTGATTATATAAAGGGACGATGTACATTAAAGCTACGATGACAGTAACCTTCAGGTAAATTATACTATTTTGTTTGACATTTTTTGTGTGTGTTGAATTACTTGATAATTGATTTACTTTAAATGGACATTAGTGAAATTGTACTAACCATAAAATTTTAATGTTAAGATGAAATTTGCTTGTATAAGTAGAAAGGGGTATTTAGTATTGATGTTCTGGATTATGATGAAATTTTAGGTATGTCTTTGAGCTCAATTAGACGAACCTGGTTAATTAACGTAAAGGGTGGTAGATGCTCCTTTTACTCTGCATATATTGTTATATTAATTAGTAGGCATCCTACAAGGACTTTAATTCTGGATGCACGTTAAAATGATAATAAAATTAATCTTGAAATTCTTTTTAAAACTGAAATTTATGCTGAATTTTAATCTTGAAATTTTAATGTATTGTGAATATTGATGTAAATAGAGTTGACGTTGATGTTTGTGGTAGGAATGTGTTGTTTAATTTTATGAATGAGGAGGTTTATAAAATTAGGTGAGCAGCTGAAGCGAAACCAGGATCACAGCAGTTTATGACGCCCAATCGGTGGGACTAGAATTTTTTTTGTTGAAAGGACCCAGTTCCCGCATTCAAAGGAGTACATATATTAATAATTAATATTTCATAATATATATATTGTAGGTGATTTTCGTTACTTCTTGTTCATTCAAACACTTATTGCCATTTGCAACAACTCTTAAGAATTTTTAACCCCACTAAAAAATTTTGAATCGTCAAACCATGCCCATTTTTACCCGTAAAGCTAACTGAATTTTAAAGATGTCTAGTTTTAAAAGTACTCAGCTAAAAATTTTAAAAATTAACTCTGTTGCAAATAGTCATTATTGACCCACGATCTAGTACTAAAACAATATGAACAAAATTTGACCCATGTCTGAAAACGGTTCGCCATCCCTGCTCTAGGTGGTATTAATCGAGCAGGTCTTGTAATGCCAAAACAATGCATTTTCTGCATAGTTTTTGTGTTTTAGGCGTCGAAACTCTCCTAATGCAGAAGTTTTGTACACTGCCGCTTTAGAAATTTGCTTTAGTTATTCTCCCAAAACCGATTCTAGACAAGCTAAAGATAATTTTAATTCAAGTTAGTAGTTGAGAGAAAAAAGCCATAAGGTCACAGACAATATTTTAACCTGAAAGCTTCCAAAATAGTAATAAATTACAATTCAAGGATAATATTTTACTTCAGAAAATATACTAAGTATTAACTGTTAATTTTTATTTAAGACTAAACTATACCTAATTAATTGCCGTTACAGCAAAACACATTTTAGTTAGGCGCGAGTTACAGATTCACAATATATAGTGCTAATAAGATAAATTTGTAAAGTTGCTTTGCGAGCACCTTCTAGAGATGCTTTTAAAGTATATTAATAGGTTAAAATGCTAGGGAAGAGTAATTATTATAAGTTGATAATGAAACTGAAAGGAAATAACGTTGTCGTTTTAATTCTAGATTATTAAGAAAACCATTACCATTAAGATTATGTTTTGTATACTTTACGTATTTAGCTTCTAACACCAAATTCAATAATTTAATTTAATTTATGTGTGACAAAGATACCCTGCAAATTTCTCAGGAACCTTACTGAACTTTTTATGACTTTCAGTCTAGATTAAGAATCATTAATATTTCCAATAATAATTAAAGTAAATGGCCGGATACTGTAAACGACCACTAAATTTTAATGAAGAAATAAGTATAATTCTAAGTAATCTACTGTTTAATAGAATAGGTTAAATGTCAAGTGATATGAATATATTGTTGAGAAGGGAGAAAACCCAAAAACAAGTTGGAGAATAAAACATGAGATTTAGATTTGTACCGGCGGCCGAAGCTTTAGCATTGCTTGTCTGCCGGAGCACCATAGTTTCACTTAATTGTTTTTGCTACCTTTAAATAATTAATACAGTGTTTAGCTATTGTGTAATAAGGATTAGCGACTGTACAATAAATATTTTTTTTAAAAACTAAATAACTTGGCCCTACCTGTATTTCGCGTAGTTTAATGTGTAATATTATGAATTTTAATAAAGCACTGTGTGCTTATCTGCTTTTAATATGTTCAAACAGTAAATTACTAGAACGCATATAATGAAGTTTGTAATGCTTCATAATAAATTACGATTACTAGGAACTTAACAGATGCTTTGTAGTGCAAATCGTATATACGTAAAACAGGTCGAAAGAACTTAAATTGACATCAGATAATTTGTAAGAAAATTATAATATTCACTGTACAATAATTTTATTATTTTAGAAGCACTTCGAAAGTATCCTTCACTAACATTTTTGGATCGTCGTTGCAGCAAAACCTATACTATACCAGAAACCAACGTTACTATACAAAAAGGAATTCCAGTTTATATTTCACTTTTAGGCCTTCATATGGATCCCGAATACTTTCCAGAGCCAGAGAGATTTGATCCAGATCGCTTTTCAGAAGAAAACAGAGATTCAATAAAACCATTTACTTATATGCCCTTTGGCGAAGGTCCTAGGAACTGCATTGGTATATTACAGTTTCAATGTCTATAGTTTTGTAAAAGTGTTGTAGGTGCAAGATTTGGACTACTTAGCGCAAAAGCAGCTACAATAGCCGTGGTCTCAAATTTTGAGTTGGAACTTGATCCAAGCACGCCTTATCCGATGTCTTTCAATCCAAAAGCTGGGTTTTTAATTGCTCCTAAAGACGGTGTACTCTATCTTCGGTATAAACCACACAGCCAAAATGTTGATTAATCAAATATGTGTAAATCGTTAGCGTTTTAATTTATTTGCATATTTGTAAATCCCTACTAGGAAATATGGTTATTTAAGCTGAAAATCACACATTTCTTTTTCAAAACCCATATAGGCCAAAACAGGTACATCAAAAGCAATATTGTTCACGACTTCACGATTTTAATTTATACATCAACTTATGCAATTGCTTTTCAATAAAGTTATTACGAAAACTTTTTGGTTAGAATTTTGTGTAATATAGTCCATTCGAATTAACTTTAAGATGACGTCAAATGTAGCAATAAAGTGTGGGCAATGGTATGTAAATCAATACCTAGAATTACGCTTGAAGAACCTTGTCATTTAAGACAATAAAGGTTGGCAGTTTGTACTGTGTTGCCACCAACTTCTGTTTTCTCTTGCAAATACAAGCATTTGTCAATTGTCATACGACATCTGTTATTTTGTTGTCTTGCTGTTTCTTTCTTATTTTTGTTTTTATCGTTTATATTCTTAGATGTTTTATAAAGCAGTTCTTTTCAGAACTAAAATATATTATTTGAATTGTGAATACTCTATATACTCTATATACTCTATATTCCGCAAATCTCAAATGGCCTCACGTACTTGTATAGCCATCTATAGGATTTATTATGTAGTTTCGGTTCAATTCTGTACTTCCACACTTTAGTAGTGTTGGTGTTTTATCACCTGATGGCGGTTTTATTTACTTTTGCCATAGTACAGTGATTGTTCCGAAATTATATCATTATAATAGCTTCGATTACTTCATAGGGTTCTTGGAGACTATTTCACTCTGAGGAGGCTTAATAAAGCCGAAACCGTCGGTCAGTGGATGTTTCCTCCCCTATGAAGAAATAAGCTAATGTTTTGTAAATGGCTATATAACTACCAGCCCGATTTGTATTCGTCAATAGGCTCTATTATTTTCATAGAGTTTGTTTACAGATACATCTTATTTTATATATATATATATATATATATATATATATATAGCATTTAATAAGATGAAATAATAACCTAGACTTTTTTTAAGTAAAGCCCAAATGATCATTTCAAATCGAGCTAGTAATTGAAAGAAGGAAAATATAAGTCCTTGGACAGGATTTGAACCTGCATCTCAGTTTTGCCGGAACTGTGCGTTTACTAATTACGCTACCGAGGCCGATGGCTATAATTGGGAAATACTGTACACGATTTAGATTTGTAAATTTCCCAATTATAGCCATCGGCCTCGGTAGCGTAATTGATAAACGCACAGTTCCGGCAAAACTGAGATGCAGGTTCAAATCCTGTCCAAGGCCTTAAATTTTCCTTCTTTCAATTACTAGCTCGATTTGAAATGATCATTTGGGCTTTACTTAAAAAAAGTCTAGGTTATTATTTCATCTTATTAAATGCAATACGTTAGTATTTATCAACTTACCTTGTGTAAAAAACTACTTATAATATTTATATATATATATATATATATATATATATATATATATATATATAGATATACAGTGTGTACAGTATAAAATGCAGTACATGGGGATCTTGGAAACTGTAAGAGATACAATCTTGGTTAAATGGGACAAAAGTTGCATAATCATGAGGGTATCTCGGATCGGTTTTCAAATTTCAAAAATTTTTCATAGATTACTAGATAGAGGCAAAAAACGCCAAATTTACGATTTCTTTATTTGCTCGTAGTTAGTCTACTAATTCAAATAGAATGTTCAAATTTGGTACATCATGGTAATTCCTCATTGCGCTTCACATTTTCAACTTAGATTTTGTCTAGGGCATTCAAATTTTGCGTGACGATGTTCAACTTTTTATTTTTAAATAGCCGCCATATTGGATTTTTACATTTTTGAAATGCTGACAAAAAACCCTTTCCAAAGAGGTATAACATGGCTATGTTTGATTGAATGAAAACACTAAAAATCACATAATTATGTTTTGGTCGTAGTAGGCTTTAATTTCCATTGTGACAAAGAGAAACAATTGCTCTAAAAATTTTAAACTCAATTTTCAGTGGTAAGAAAAACAGTAAAAAACGTAGAAAATTGAAAATAAATCTGTATTAATCAGAACTTACATAACTATGCATTAACAAAGAATAAATACAAACTAGCATCTATTCAATACCAAATATTATTTAAGCTGTTTTTAGTTGTCATTCATGTTCAGACAATTGCAAATTAACAATCAAGGAAAAAAAATATAACAATAGTCAGCCATATGAATTTATTATTTATTTTAAATGTTCAAATAACCCCCCATTTAGTTGAACACACAACTGATACCTTTTATAAACATCTTTACAAGATCGTCTTATCATAGTTGGAGTTATTTTATTTACGGCCTCTTGGACTGCTTGTTGTAATTGGCCTACATTATCATACGTTTTGGAGTACACACAACTTTTTAAATGGCCCCATATAAAGAAATCTAG
This sequence comes from Platerodrilus igneus, assembly GCA_036346225.1. Classification (NCBI taxonomy): domain Eukaryota; kingdom Metazoa; phylum Arthropoda; class Insecta; order Coleoptera; family Lycidae; genus Platerodrilus; species Platerodrilus igneus. The sequence goes on from JARFIW010001555.1 coordinate 2,194,761, forward strand.
AGGAGTTAAATCCGGTGATCTCGCCGGCCACTTAATTGGTCCCCGATTTCCAATCCAGTTTTCATTATACTCAGAATTAAAAAAATTTCTAATAATCAGAGCATTGTGGGGTGGAGCGCCATCATTTTGAAAAATCATATTTTGCAAAGTAGCGAGTGGAAGCTCCATTAGTCTATCTGCCACATTTCCCTGCAATAAATCTAAGTATATACTCCCTGTATGTTTGTTGTGGTTTGTTTAGTATTCTTCTTAATCTTCTTTGGGTATTAAACCACTCATAGTTTTTAAAATTATCTTTATTAACGTTTCGATCCATAACCTAGGATCGTTTTCAAAATAATAAAAACTTCAAGTTTGACATTTATGACACAAATTGAAGGTGACTTTGATTTATTGATGTTTGAAATATTTGGTTTGAGTACACTAAGCAAAATTTTTAAAGTTTAAATGAATAATTGCCTTCAATTTGTGTTACGGCCTGGGACCGACTTTTTATGTACAGCTTAACGTGAAATCAGCTGATTAATCTTTATTGTAAAATTCAATAACTTGGAAATTGGAAAACATTTTAACATGTTTCTATTTATACAATTTAGAGGATGGTTATTAAAGTGTGCAATTGCATTATTAAAGGCTTAAGTAGTCGTTTTTATATTTATTTTGAAGGAAATCATTATGATTTAGGTTACCTCTTTGGTAGATTTTAACATTGTTCTGAGGTAACCTTATGGTGGGTTTACACTTGTCAGATACCAATGTTGTTCTATGAAGGTTGTATATGGATCTGAGGCGACCCTATGGCGGGTTTACACTTGTCAGATACCAATACTGTTTAACGGAGATTGTATATGGTTGTGAGGTAACCTTATTGCGGGTTTACACTTGTCAGATACCAATGCTGTTTTACAGGGGTTGTTAATATGCTTCATCATCATCTTCATTGGATCTTCATCTCAAAACTGGGTGGACACGTACCTGCACTTATTTATATTCTGAGCTAGCTTCCTTTCTATTGTTTCTAATTTTATGTTTTATTTCACCGAGATTCAGTGAAGGGGTTAAGCAACCTGGCTACCAAGATCCCCAACACTTAGATATTTGCCGAAATAATGGTTTTCTAGTTAATATGCTTATTGTTATATACTTAGTTATTGTATGTATAAATAGAAATCATGTATGTAGGCTGTATTTCATGTTGATATCGCAAGGAAAACGCAGGAAAAACTTGCAATGCTACCTAGATATTGTGGGCATTTAATTTTCATTTGATATTTCTTTTAGTAATGGAATCCATTGTTTACTGAAAGTTACGTATCGTTTGCAACGCAGTTATTTTTATGTAGGGTTATATAAGCAGCTTCTTTGATTTTTCGTTTTTAGTGGTTTTCTTCTTTGTCGATAATTTTTGCGTCCTCCCATTTTATTTTATGACTGAGTCCCATGCATGTTGGCAAATCATGGATTTTCAAATTTTCTATTCTTTTCTATTCTTAAAAGAACATAAATCATATATAAAAATAGAAAATTTGAAAAATCCATGATTTGCCAACATGCATGGGACTCAGTCATAAAATAAAATGGAGGACGCAAAAATTATCGACAAAGAAGAAAACCACCAAAACGCAAAATCAAAGAAGCTGCTTATATAACCTTACATAAAAATAACTGCGTTGCAAACGAATCCGTAACTTTCAGTAAACAATGGATTCCATTACTAAAAGAAATAGCAAAAGAAATAACAAATAAAAATCAAATGCCCCAATATCTAGGGTAGCATTGCAAGTTTTCCTGGGTTTTCCTGCGATATTAACATGAAATACAGCCTACATACATGATTTCTATTTATACATACAATAACTAATTATATAACAATAAGCATATTAACTAGAAAACCATTATTTCGGCAAATATCTAAGTGTTGGGGGATCTTGGTAGCCACAGGTTGCTTAACCCCCTTCACTGAATCTCGGTGAAATAAAACATAAAATTAGAAAACAATAGAAAGGAAGCTAGCTCAGAATATAAATAAGTGCAGGTACGTGTCCAACCAGTTTTGAGATGAAGATCCAATGAAGGTGATGATGAAGCATATTAACAACCCCTGTAAAACAGCATTGGTATCTGACAAGTGTAAACCCGCAATAAGGTTACCTCACAACCATATACAATCTCCGTTAAACAGTATTGGTATCTGACAAGTGTAAACCCGCCATAGGGTCGCCTCAGATCCATATACAACCTTCATAGAACAACATTGGTATCTGACAAGTGTAAACCCACGATAAGGTTACCTCAGAACAATGTTGAAATCTACCAAAGAGGTAGCCTAAATCATAATGATTTCCTTCAAAATAAATATAAAAACGACTACTTAAGCCTTTAATAATGCAATTGCACACTTTAATAATCATCCCTAAATTGTATAAATAGAAACATGTTAAAAATGTTTTCCAATTCCCAAGTTATTGAATTTTTACAAAAAGATTAATCAGCTGATTTCACGTTAAGCGTAATGGCTACCTAAAAAAGTCGGTCCCAGGCCGTAACACAAATTGAAGGCAATTATTCATTTAAACTTTAAAAATTTTGCTTAGTGTACTCAAACCAAATATTTCAAACATCAATAAATCAAAGTCACCTTCAATTTGTGTCATAAATGTCAAACTTGAAGTTTTTATTAATTTGAAAACGATCCTAGGTTATGGATCGAAACGTTAATAAAGATAATTTTAAAAACTATGAGTGGTTTAATACCCAAAGAAGATTAAGAAGAAATCTAAGTATCTCGCAGAGTTTAAATTTGCATCATAAAAAAACGGACCTATAATGCACCTTCCAATAATACCAATCCAGACGTTGAATCCCCATTTAACTTGATGTCTAGCTTGGCGGTTCAAATGTGGATTTTCATCTGACCAAAAAATTGTATTTTTGTGGTTGAACATACCACAATTCGTAAATCGACTTTCGTCACACCACAAAATTGTATATGCAAAATTTGAATTTTCGTTGCACTTTCTGATGTACCAAGCACAAAATTCCATTCTTCGAATTTGATCTTCAGTACGCAATCCCTGACATGGTCGTTCATGATATGGATGGTACTTGAAACGTTTTAAAATAGCTCTTGCCGTAGAATGAGCAACACCTGTTATATTCTGAATTTGTCTAAGAGAAGTACGAGGATTTTCGACAACTGTTTGTAAAACGCAGTTTTCATTATCTTTTTTAATTTGCCTATTTCTCTTAGATAAGCCAAAACTACCATAATTTATTAAATTATTTTGTAATCTCCGAAACATACATCTGTTTGGTTGATGTTTTTCTGCGTATTTATTTAAATACAATTCAGCGGCTTTAACATCATTCCTTCCAGAAAAAATAAAACATTCTAACATTTGATATTTATCACGGTTAGTAAAGCGATCCATTTCAAGCGCAAATGCTTTGCTTAAATTTCTATGTAAATTAATTAACTGTTTTTTTAAACTGCACTACTTGAAACTTAAAATAGAGGACAAACTTTGACGTTTCTCAGATGTTGAGCGATTGTTTCGCTTTATCATAATGGAAATTAAAGCCTACTACGACCACAACATAATTATGTGATTTTTAGTGTTTTGATTCAATCAAACATAGCCATGTTATACCTCTTTGGAAAGGGTTTTTTGTCAGCATTTCAAAAATGTAAAAATCCAATATGGCGGCTATTTAAAAATAAAAAGTTGAACATCGTCACGCAAAATCTAGATGCCCTAGACAAAATCTAAGTTGAAAATGTAAAGCGCAATAGGGAATTACCATGATGTACTAAATTTGAACATTCTATTTCAATTAGTAGACTAACTACGAGCAAATAAAGAAATCGTCAATTTTGTGTTTTTTGCCTCTATCTAGTAACCTATGAAAAAATTTTGAAATTTGAAAACCGATCTAAGATACCCTTATGATTATGCAACTTTTCTTTTATTTAACCAAGATCGTATCTCCTACAGTTTCCAAGATCCCCATGTACTGCATTTTATGCTGTACACACTGTATATTCCGTGTATCCTCTGATAAAAGCTTAGCCAGAGTAAAAAAAACATTCGAGCCCCAACGTTGGGCCGTCATAAATTGCCGTGTAACCTCTCTAAATCGATGCATTAATAACAAAAATACATTCAAAAATTTATTAATCTTCTAAAAATCGAAAATAAATTCCACACAATGGAAAAATTTTCAAAAAATAATTTCTTATCCAGATTCTTGCTTCCTCGGTTGAATTGCTTTTTTCAAAAGCTCGCCTGGCTAGCTCAGTTGGGCCTCCTCTTGGATACCTAGATTCACTATCATACTCTTTATCGTTCACGCACACTCCCAATAAAACCACAAAATAATACAACAATCATACAATGTTTATTTACCACTATTTACAAATAAAACTTCAAGATTATTTACATTTCGGTGCTCAAGTTACACCTCAATAAATTCTATTTTTGTAAAGTCCAGAATTTTAACTAGAAATATTAAACACCTTGAATGTAACCTAGTAAATGGGCCCTGAATAGTATCTTATTTTTCGTTCTCTATTTATAATTAATTTTAATTAGGAAACTCTGGAGTATGGTGAGCTCATGATAACCCAGTTTTTTTTATGATTAATGTATGCTTTTTACTTAGCATACGCTTACTGCAAACAAAAAAAAACCCATGTACTTCTTCATTCCCTATACTTGTCTGTTTCTCATTTATTATACTTTCTTTTTCTGCGGACAAACCCAACGATACTACCTCAACATTTTTATCTTTCCCCTCTATACAAAACTTTTCATCTCTTCTAGACCCTTCATGTACAATATTTAATTCACAAAAATCTTTTAAATTCAACTTCAAATTACCAAAATTATCTTTGCTCCTTAACTCACTTATGCCTATTTTTACTTCTTGTGTGTCACATAATGCTATTTTTACTTCTATCTTTCTTAATTCTAACTCGTTATCCACTATTAATGCTCCGCTTAACCCTACCTCTACTTGTTCAGCCTCTTCTTTCACTATCCATTGTACCTCATCTAACTTTTCCTCACTATATTCCCCTGAGTCGATCTCTCACTTCTTCATCATCTCCCTCTATACTATTAATACATAACCCCATGTCATCTTCTGCGACATCATAACTTGCCTTCCTGGGCAATATCCTATCTCCAATCCTAACTATTTTCCTCTCCATATCTATTATAACCCCTAACTTCATCATGCAATCGATTCCTAATATCCCTTTAAACTTTAACCCAGGTACAATTATAAATTCTTGTTTACAGCTTACTGAACCTAACTCTACTTTCAAAATAACCACGCTATTCACAACAGCAAATCGTTTTTTATTCGGCGCAACCAGGCTTCTTTTTTATTGGCATTATCCTGTCACACACTTTATCTCTAATTTCATTGACGAATTCCTCCGATACTAAACTCGCCTCAGCTTCTGAATCTAATAGTGCTCCTAAATTTTTCTCAAAAATTTTAATTTCAATTATGGGCAACCAAAATTATTCTACAATTTCTGGCTCAATTTCTTCTTCTATTTTCAAAAATTCCCTAAGATGTTCATATTTGTACACTGTGATGTCTAGTGGTTTGTCCTGCTTTAAAAATCCTGTCCAGGTCTGTTCTCCCTACTTGGTCCTGGTCTAGCTGTCACTTCCGCGTATGTCCTTGGCGTTTCCACTCGATCCGTGTTGTTACCTTCCCTGTTTGTATTTGCTGTCCCCCTCATGTCCGGTAAACTGTTCTGTCGCGTTGGTCCCGGTCTAGGTGCAGGTCCCCTACCTACACTATTGCTCCTATAAAATGTCCGTCGCGGTTCCCAATTCTGTCGCTGATACGTAAAATTATTCCCCCGTCTTGCGTAGTTGTCCCGTCTGTTGTCGAGCCTAACCGTGTTTACCTGTCGTACCCTTGGTTCCCGAGGTCGTCCACTGCATACGTCGTCATACCTCTGCAGCTACTCCAGAAACATCTCTCTGTCCATAATGTTTTGTAACGCTACGTGCTGTCTCACTTCAACCTCGAAATGTCTCGACAAGTATTTTATGATCTGTCGGTCCGTCAGTGGTGGGTTCAGTTGTTTCGCTATGCTATACTTTCGTATAGCATATTGCTCCCTACTTCCTAAAAATTCTCTTTTAAATTTCCCCGTGATCAAATCGTCTCGTACCTGGTCTTGTCTGTGGTCACTCCATAATGTTTTAAAAATCTGTTCTCAAAGTCCGTGTAGGTGTCAATTTCCTGTCCTATTAAATTATACCAAGCTTCAGCATGGTCTTTTAGTAAAGCTTTTACAACATTTAATTTTGCCAGTTCATCGTATAAATTACTCATTAAACCTCTAATATTGTTAATAAATATTTGCGAGTTTACCCTACTATCCCCATAAAATTTCATCTGTTGCTCTAATGACACATTACCTGTTACAAACCTTGGACCATCCCCCGTTAAAGTCGCTACATTCTGTTTAAACCCGGTCACTTCTCTCTCAACCCGACCTAACTGATCCTTACATGAGTCCGTTACCTCAGTCATTTTAGCATTAATGTCGTCCTCACAAAAAATCCTTACATCAGTCCTTAATTGTCCCATTTCCTGATTTAAACCTCTAATATCACACTCATTTTTATCAACCCTATTTTCAACTTCCCCCATTTTTACCGTCAAGCTATTTTTAAATTCTGAAAATTCTTTCGTCGAATTGTCAATTTTCTGACTAATTTGCTCAAACATTCGATTCGATTCAACACTCATTTGTTCAAGTTTCCTGTTTGATTCTTCCCTACCTAATCGCATCTCCTCTAACATTCTCATTATCAATTCATTACTTTGTTCCCCTGATTCCGTCCTCGACTGATCCCTACTACCTCCATTTTCAAATTTTTATCACACAAGGCACTATCGTCACTTCTAATTTCCACTCCTTGACTTCTTAACCACTCCTTTCTCTGCATACGTTCAAATCACTCCCACACACACTCAAAATATTCTTAAATTTATAAAAACCAGACTTTCTCTCTCAGATCGCCAGTTTCCTGGAATAAAATTGTTAAAATTCTATCTGGAACTCGAGCCTCACTTTTGGGTCGCCATAAATTGCCGTGTATCCTCTGATAAAAGCCTGGCCAGAGTAAAAAAAAACACTCGAGCCCCAACGTTGGGCCGTCATAAATTGCCGTGTAACCTCTCTAAATCGATGCCTCAATAACAAAAATACATTCGAAAATTTATTAATCTTCTAAAAATCGAAAATAAATTCCACACAATAGAAAAATTTTCAAAAAATAATTTCTTACCCAGATTCCTGCTTCCTTGGTTGAATTGCTTCTTTCAAAAACTCGCCTGGCTAGCTCAGTTGGGCCTCCTCTTGGATACCTAGATTCACTATCATACTCTTTATCGTTCACGCACACTCCCAATAAAACCACAAAATAATACAACAATTATACAATGTTTATTTACCACTATTTACAAATAAAATTTCAAGATTATTTACATTTCGGTGCTCAAGTTACACCTCAATAAATTCTATTTTTGTAAAGTCCAGAATTTTAACTAGAAATATTAAACACATTGAATGTAACCTGAGTAAATGGGCCCTGAATAATACCTTATTTTTCGTTACCTATTTATAATTAATTTTAATTAGGAAACTCTGGAGTATGGTGAGCTCATGATAACCCAGTTTTTTTTATGATTAATGTATGCTTTTTACTTAGCATACGCTTACTGGAAACAAAAAAAATCCCATGTACTCGTAACAATAAAAATTTAAATTCCTGATGGAACGTTAATAAGCTTTACATACACCTTTAGATTTATATTTAAATACCATAATAAAAGTTAGTTATACGTATTATTTTCAATACGCAAAATAATGCAAAATACCTTCATAGTTCACGCTCACACATTACAACATAGTTTATAAAAACAACAAATTCTAAAGCGTTACCTGGAATTTCTTGAAGATTTTTACTCCGTTGACGAAGCCGTTAAGTTGTTTTCGCTCTGGGTTTCGTGTTCTGCTCTGTTGGCCGCTTCTAGCTATTTGAAGAGGAACGCCATGTAAGTTGTGCTGCATGCTCTGCCTTCACGATGCATCCAAATACAAATCCAAATTTATTACACTTTATTCATAATTGGGTACTTTAGTTTAATTTAATTTAATTTACATTACTTCACGAGCTTGTTAAGATATATGTTGCACCTCAAAAAACATTTAGACTCGTCACTTATTTGCGGTTCAAAATTATGATGCCAACACTGTACTATTAATTTAAAATAATTTTATACTTACAAACTCGTGGTAAATTTCTGTGTTTATTCTGACGCGATGAAAGTACTAATAGAACAAAGTTAAAAGAGAGCGAAGTTAATTCTCGTCGAGTATTTATATGATTCCGAATGCCACTTCTAGGCCACTCTTCCCGTGAAAAATCTAATTTAAAATAACACTTCTTAAAATTTTGCTTCAACCGTTTTCGAAATCTTCGAAATTTAGCGCGTCGTTGCAATATTTTCCGAAAAGCCCGCATTCAAATTTTCCCGTGTTTGTCTGTTATACTACTAACGATATAGACCAATAAGATATTCAATGCCGTCTTGAAAACCCCGCCTATACTAACGCTATTCCTCTCTTATGCATATTCTGTTTCCTTCTAACCTTGTTTGAGTGGTAGAAATCGATATTACTGTCCGCGTTTCAAATTAACCCATGTGGACTGAATACGTGCGTTTTGAAATAACCTGCTATTATGCCTGTCTCATTCCGAAGCATTTCATTGATCGTCTATCCCTTCTGCGCTTTAAGGAAACTTTTAGTTAGCGTTCATGCTATAACATCCGACCGTTTACCCGATATACCTCAAATTTTGTCTCTTATCTACACAAATAAGGGAAGCCTGACATTTAGAAAACATGCAGGTGTTCAATTAACCAACGTTTTAAAACAACATTTCTAGGAGTTGGCTTTTCAAGGTATTTGATATTCAACGGCTGTTCGTTTGTTAGCAAAGCGTTTCACCTTGGTATTATCGATTTTTCATGCTTTTATGCGTATTAGACGTAATTACCCGTTCAATAAAACTCAATTAAATTAATTAATAATTTGCATTAGCTTCTCCAATTTATTTTCTTTTTGAACCTATCTAAATTTTAATCACTACTTGTAAAATTATGGTAATACTTGTTCCTTTAAATTGAACTAAATGAAATAAATTTCGCACGTAAATTCTGGTTGTTTCCTCTATACAGGGTGTTTGAAATTGTCTTGTTTATACTTAAATCTAGCCTTTTAAAACCACTACAATATATATATATATATATATATATATATATATATATATATAATACTTTTTCTTTGTAGGTTTTTTTAGGTCTGGTGGATTTAAATAAATACTCCTTTTTATGGCCTAAATTTTTTCATTAATTCTTTATGCTTGATCGCAGACTACAAAGAGAGGATGGTTGAAATTGACATCAGTGTTTGGAATAAAATAATGTTTTTTATAGAATAAATATTAATGTAAATAGTCAAAGTAAAATAAAATAAAATGAAAAGTAAAAGTATTATTCCTGCAAGGTCACCAAGCATAATATATATAAATATATATATGTATGTATATATATATATATATATATATTGTTGTGATACTGTAGCACATACCCCGGTGTGCTTTTTTTGGAAATTAAAAAGATTAAAATTTCTATTCTGTCAATTTTTTATTTTTAATATATAATTTTAATTACCTCAGCTAGCTAAGTTTTTAATTACGCACGGAGCTTGTGATAATACAACAAACAAAGACTTTAAATTTACCTTCTACCTCTACTTCCTGTTTCTTTAAACCAAAACACCATTAAGCACAATTATTATATTTCACAAAAATATTTACAAGGTATGAAATATTTAAGAATTCTCTAAATAGAACTTTCTTTTAATAACTGAATAAAAATTAATAATTATCATTCCAACAATTAATCAAAAATCCAGCAAAAATTACCCTTATTATTATTATCTGAAACCCCATGAACGTTATTTAACTTCTTTAAAAATTTACGTAATTTATAACGTGTATTAAAAACACGATCTCTGTTGACCCTCACATAAAATTTTCATTAAAGCAATTTTTAAATTATTCAAATTATAAATCTTCAAAAAAATATTAATTTTTAAATTATTCAGATTAGAAATATACAACGAAATATTCACAAATAAACATAATAAAACATTCAGATTGGCTAACTTGTTGTTTCCAGGTCGTATCAGTCCCAACTGCTCCCGTATTCGGCTTATTGATTTAATACTCCCAACGTTTAATCCAGATCTGCTTTTGATATGGTCTGTATATTTCTTAGCATCTCTTTAAATTATTTTAGCGTCCTTTGTTAAACTTCCCAGTAATTAATAGTTAAATTAAATGCTTGTTGCATTTCCCCATTGGATCCAGTAATTATTCAGAGTCTTTTTTATTAATTTATTAATTTTACGTTTTTAAAAGGTTAAAACGACAAACCACTCTTAATTATCCACAACTACCATTGTATTATTTCATACTTCACAATAAATCACTTCACGTAAATATTTTCTTTTTAAAGTGATGTGAACTAAGCCTTAATTCATGTTGAACTAATTTGTTTACAAATCCGGTCGTATTTAAATGAATCGCCTATCTATTGATAAGCGCAGAGTTCGCTATTATACGTGAACTTTGATTTTATCACTAGGCTTTGTTTGTTTCCAATATATCAGGTGCTGATCTTCGCTAGAAGTCACGTAGACTAAATATAATTTATGTATTAAATTATATACGTTTGCTATCTTACGCATTTTAAACCTGCTTGTTTTAATTGGGATTCTCGTCGTAATAATGATGAGTCATTCATGCGTGTCGCGTTTCAGCTTGCGTTTATGTTGTTTTACGGCTTGCGAATTTGTTTATTCAAATAAATCTTCAAAATATTTTTCATTAACTAAATTAATTATGATTATGGTTTATATACAAGGCGTTGTCATTTACTTTCCAGCCTGATCATTGTATTTCTGAGCCCTCATGTAATTTATACGAAGTGCGCTATACTATTGGTCCTAACTACCCCTAAATGACCTTATTATATATATATATATATATATATATATATATATATATTGCGGTGATGGGTAATGATGGGTATAGAAAACAAGAATTTATTTATTACGCTTCAAATTAATTAAGTTGGTATGAAAACGGACAGTATATTAATTAAATTGGTATAAAAGGGCATATTTTAAAGAGGTCCAAATTAATAATTTGTACACGTTAATTTAATGCAAGGTTTGCAGTATTAAAGCTCTGCAGGATAAAAATCAATAATTTAGTAATGTACATTTATTAAATTCATAGAATGCTACAATGTTTGAGGCAGCAAAACAAGTTGTAAACAGCCAAGGAGTTCAGGGAATAAACGCTTAGGGGAGATAAGCAATTCTGGTGAAGACTAGAATACGTTACGAAAACATTTCAAAGTATTGTCCAACGGAAAGATACAAGGTTAACAAACAGACGACTAGTCTGCAAACAAATCAATAAAATTAAGGAACAGAGAATCGTTATAAATTAACAGAGGAAGATGGAAAATATAGGTGGTGGCTACAGGACAAACAGTTTTCAAGCGCGTGACAGAAGAGTGTGGTTTAAAATTAAATAAGCGGGACGGAGATGCAACATGTTTGTGAACGTTATTAATTTATCAAGGCGCACGTGTAAGAAGGGCACTAATTATAGACAAAATGGCAATAGTGGGACTATAAGAAGGACGAAAAATATACGGTAGATAAAGATAGCAGTAGAGTGGAAATAACGTCGACTTTGTAAGTAGGAAAACAAGACAAAGACAAGGAACTGGTGGTTATTAGAGCGTGAGTGCAATAAGAATATAGACGATTATAAAAGAGGCGTGCTTTTGATTTGTTAGAGGGTTTAGTAGAGGGACGGTTTACACGGAAAATACGGACGTTTGGCTAGTTTAATTAGTTTTTCGGAGTTAAGTGTCATTGGGGTGGTGAAATTCTTAGTTTTGAAACTTCGTTATATTGTTTGTACGGGAGAATTTTGTGGAATTGTGTGGCGGTTGCTAAAGTTCGAGGAAAGCAGAGTGAAAATACGTGACTGGGTTTTGAACTTATATAAGCGTTGCCGGAGGTGGCAAAGCTCTCTTATTATTTTTCGCTTATTTTCTGATTCACTTCGCTTACATTGAGTACTGTTGAGAAGACATCCTAGCTTAAAAACCGGGTGATAGTGCAGTCCGCCGAATGTATTTTTCAGTGTAGGTGCAATTGAAGTAAACGGGCTGAACATATTTGTATAAATAATTATGACGAGTAATGCTGGATGGTACTGAGGTAAGCGATTGAATTACATCTTGAACGAGAGTGCTGGTTAGACGTTATGTGGAGTTTGGACTCTGGATTTAAAGCTGTATGGAAGGCATCCACAAATCGTTGTGGGAATTAAATGAACGAGTTGAGATGGAATGGTTGTCCTAGTTAGAAAGCAGCAATTGGGTATAGTCCAGGAATGTGAGCTTGGTAAACGTCATCTACTGAGGTGGTGATTCCAGAGAACACTCCAGGTAACGAATTCTTTTTATTGACCTGTTGTGCTGGTATTGAATCATAAAAACTATGAGTGATTTGAGTTAATTGGTGAATAATTTATGAACTGAAAATTAATTTGATTTACATATGGAAAGACACTTTTCTATTTTAAGTCTAAGCGTGTAAATACATGATTAAAATTTTTATTTGATGTAAGGAGTAAACGGGTCTCTAGCATAATTTGATAATGCAATAATTTATGCATACAGAATAAAAGGGGTTTATACTGAGCTCATCATAGACCTGGGATAGGCACATCTACTTTTAAATGAAATGTTGAAGTATAGAGGAACATAAAATTCACGAGAATTTAGACTGAACTGAAGTGTGAAATATTTTATTGTAAATAATTTGTAAATATTGAGATTGTGTGAAACATAATTAATGTTGTATGAATAAAAGGGTGTATGTTTTGTCGGAAGATTTTATTTTTGAATTATTTATTTTTTTATATAAAGGTGTTGAGAGAATGAGTAGCCGTAAAAGATTAGCTTGGGTAAGCATAAATTGTTTTATTTAGGTTAAGATTGGGGAGTTTGGTTTTGAGTTCAGCTAGAGTAAGTAGAAATTCATAAGTGGGGCGCGATTCATAACCACTGCAATTTTATGACAGCCCAACAGAAGGACACGAATACATAAAGGAAACCCCAGCAATTTTATGGTTGCCCAACATTGGGGCACGATTTTAGGGCTTCTTTTTAGGAAAACCAGTGCAATTTTATGACAGCCCAACAGTTGGGCACGATTCCATTAAGGGAACACTGCAATATATATATATATATTACTGTAATTATAGAGTTAATTTAGGGGTAGGTTAAGTCATAGGGGTCATAGAATGAACAAAAGAAACTCCCAAGTAACAAAAGCACATAATTACAGATATTAGAAGAGCAAATAAATCATTATAGATATTATTAGTTGAGAGCACACTGTATATAGCAGTACAAGCGATTAAAACACATATCCAAGAGTAGCTACGAGCAAAGATAAGAATTTAAAAATGTAACGAAACGCATTGAAATTAAATCAGTGAAAAACCTGCATGAATTGGCTAGATATATATTCAAAAAGTGTGTTAATATATCATCTTAAACGCACGCAGAAATTATGCATTATTTGAAAAGCGTACGTGATCTAAAAGTATAACATTTGTTCAAAAATCCAATTTATTAGGAAATAAACAAACACCAAATTTATTCCATTCAGATTAGAATAAGGCCAACAATAATAGTACGTGATTTGTTGGACGAAGATTCCTGGGATTTCTGAATCAAATGTGAGGTATTATAATGAATTACGTGACATTCTTAGCATCGCTTCATGCAATTGAAATACACAATTGGTAAAGTTTCCCAAATTAACAAGAGATAAGACGCTTGGTCTCGCCCAGCACGTGAAGTCAACAAATCGCAAACAAAAGGGGCCGATCCTATAAATATCATGACATTTGAATATCGAGTTAGTATACTTTTGAAACTGGGCAGTCACTATACTTGATAGTGCTAAATATTTACGTAAACAGTAAATTAAATTAAAGTGAAAATTAAAGAGTGTGTAATTGTGCAAGCGAGCCGTACTTCTAAAGACGTAAGTAGATAAGATTTAGTAAAATTATGCCATTTGTAATAATAAATAAAACAGGGCTCTTAATCACCATCTTAATCACCATCTTAATTACCATCAATTACAATCTCAATTACAATTTTAAATTACAATCGAAATAACGTTACGATTCCTGTTAAAACTTTTAATAACGATCAATTACGATCTTAAAAACAATTTTGGATACGAGACTCTGGAGGATTCTGCCTGTTCAAGCAATTTGATAATCTCTAAAAGTGGTAAATATTCTATTACGGAAATGAAAAACCTTTCATTGGAATAAACTCACCAATAACGATTTGGATACTAATTTGGTTAGATGTTGACTTCAATTCTTGGGAATGCAGAGCACCTACTGATCCACTTCAGGTTAGATATTTTTAAAAACTGTTTTTATCTCAATAATAATTCAAAGTGTAAGAGCCGACAAATTGGGGTTTTTTGTATAAATTTATAAAAAGTAATAGACATCTTGAAACGTTTCAAAAGGTCTCTAAATGTAATAAAAAGCTCGTTTTGCTAGCTTGATTTTCTAAAAAAAATCTGACAGATGTAAATAATTTAAAAAGGGAGAGGATATTTAAAAAGGTTGTAAATATTTAATTATTATACTGTGTATTGTAGAATTGCTTTATTTAATTGAATCAGCTAGTCGAGGCAAAAGAAAATTATAAATTAACATTTCTACAAGTGCTTGAGTAATAAAAGAAAAATCACAGCATAAATATGACAATCCCAAATCGTGAGGCTCGATTATCATAGCATAAATATATTTGCCCAACCGAGGGGCGAGAATAACAAGGGTTTTATTTTTCCTACAGGAAGAAAACACGACACTATGGGCCTTTTCTGTCATTCAATTCTGTAATAGGCGTAAGTAATTTCTTATTTATGTGTTCGATTCCACTCGAATAATTTGAAATTTGGTGAGGTTAAGTAGACTAAGCAATTTCATTAAAAGTTGTTTATTTTAGCGAGTTGCATCAGCACTAAATGTTAGTTTAGGTACTATAAATAATATTGAGGATAGGTCTAATAAGGATGAAGAGCAAACAGACCCAAAAAAATACGCCCACGCAAAACACCTGTCGTTGATAAAGATGGTTTGACAAAAGTGCAATTAGAAATGTACTCTACCAGATGTATAAAAACAGTTAGTAATTATCAAAAACCTTGAAAAGAGAATAATTTTTTGTATTTTAGATGAGCACATTACTGTAACAATGCTACAAGAAAACCTTTGCAAACGAGACATATTTAAAAGAGGTAGAACTTCTTTGTGAACAATTTTAAAGGATATCAGATTTCAATATAATAAAGATGATCCTCTTCTTAATCTTCTTTGGGAATTAAACCACTCATAGTTTTTAAAATCATCTTTATTTACGTTTCGATCCATGACCTAGGATCGTTGTCATGGATCGAAACGTATATAAGGACGATTTTAAAAACTATGAGTGGTTTAATTCCCAAAGAAGATTAAGAAGAATGCTAAACAAACCACAACAAACATACAAGAAATATATAAAAGAAGATACTCGTTGTAGATTGATAGAAGTGCTTAATATCGTTACAAAAAGGACGACACTTTTAAGAAAATATGTTCAAGATAAAGCAGAATGGCTACGGCAATTTGTATTTGTTGATGAATGCTAGATTTTTAAAAACGGCACTATTGGAAAATCGTGGGTGGATTCTGACGCTAAAAGTGTTAAAAGTTCTACTGTTGGTGGTGAACGGTAATACTAATAATTATAGAAATATAAGATTTTGTTAAGTATCAGTTTCTTTATTAGGTATATAGTTATTCACGCTGGGCATGATTCATTCCTAACGCCGAACTCGCCTTTGCTTCAAAAACCACGGAGGGTGGCTACCATGATGAAATGAATCAGGACAACTTTTTACATTAGTTTGAATATCAGCTTTTTAGTTAATCTAAATAATCTAAGTATACAAATCAATAGGGCACTAACAAGTTCTTGGAAAAAAGCTAATATTCAAAAGTGGCTGCAAGACAATAATATTTATTACGATAGCACAATGGTTAAATATGAATTAATAACATTAGTGAAGCAGTAATTTATATTGTATTTTTAGAAATAATTTTAAAGTTATTGTGATGTATGGGGAGGGATTTTGTAAAGTGATGACTTAATAACAAAAAGCATATATTTGTAACACTTCATAAATTAATAATTGTCAAAAACATAATAATAATAATAATGCTGTCAAAAACCCTCTACTGTTTTCATCATCCTTAAGGCAAGGTATGCACAGTACACACGTATACACAACACCACTGCCCCTTGTAATGATTAAATCACAAGTTTAACCCATCAGGAGCTCTCCGTGCTCTCGATGAACGCCTGGGCAAACCCGCACCAGCATTCTGTATTGGTTTTTGGTTTGGAGTTTGTACAGTAGGGCTTAGATTTTCAGCTTCTGAGGTGCTAGGTATATTGGAAGTAGCAACGGTGGGTGCAGTAATCACTATAGAACTAGTACTATTTGGAATACCGTTTGCTTGATCCGCTGTGCTGGGCAGTTGAACCGGTGACTTTTGTGATAGAGATTCTGCAAGTGATGAATTGTCTATCAGTTCCTTTATAGCCTGCCGCAACTGATCCACATGACGATTCCAGTAAGTGCCTTTCTGAAGACGTAGTAAGTATGTATGTGTTCCTAGACTGGAATCGACAGTTGCTACTTTCCAAAAATTTGAGGACCAATAGTCACGCGCCAAGACTGTATCGCCCACTTCATAAATTTCCTCCCTTGAACCGTTATAATTGCCCAATTGGGCCTCTTGTTTGATTCTAGCTCTGTTTTCGTAAGTCGGTTGTAATAAATTAAAACGAGTATTCGGTTTTCGACCGAGCATTAGGTAGGCTGGAGATTCTCCTGTGGTAACGTGTGCTATTATTCTGTATGAAGCTAGGAATGTATTTAGCGCATCATTCAACGAAAATTCCGAGTACATGCTGCTGTTTATAGAGCGCTTGAAAGTATCAATTAGGTTTTCAACGGCCCCGTTTGTGGATGGATGATATGAAGCGGATGCCTTGTGACGTACGCCATTATTCTTAAGAAAGCATCGAACTCTATAGAAGTGAATCCCGTTGCATTATCAGAAACGATAACATCCGGTAGCCCGAAACGTAAAAATACATTTCTCAATTATGTCACTGTAACTGCGGTGGAAGTTGATGTCACAGGCAAAGCTTCCGGCCATTTACTGTATGAATCAATTATGACCAAGGAATCCTTTCCCATAAACAGTCTATCGTCATCCATGTAAATTCTTTGCATTGGACGTGTAGCAAGTTCCCAGGGATGAAGAATTGTCTTGCTCGGATTCTTCTGTGCAAGAGCACAAGCCGTACATCTTTTGACCACATTCTCAAGGCCATTGTCGATATTGAGCCTCCAAACGTATTGTGGGGCGAGTCTTTTCATACGTACAATACCCACGTGTGCAGATTGTAACTCCTCTAGTAACTTTGAACATAGTTTAGTGGGTATAACAACCCTACTTCCCTATAATAGACATCCTTGCTCAATTGTTAATTCAGAACGCCTTTTTGAAAACGGTAGTCATTCCGGGTCATATGTGTCGCTATTCCAACCTGAACTTGTAACTGTAAATGCTTTGGCCGGAACAGAATGTGTACGAGTACAACGAGCCACGTCGAGGAAGGTGTAGGGAAAAGTATTTTCTACTGTAATTTTGAATATATGCGCCACCTCGTCCAATTTGTTGCACTCAGGATCAGATCCATCAAGAGGTGATCTCGAAACGAAATCTGCAACAACGTTATCCTCGGATTTCACGTATTTAATTTCGTATTCGTACGCAGACAAAATCAAAGTCCACCTTTGGAATCTAGCTGCCTCTGTGCTAGGAATTCCCTTATCAAGATTGAAGATCGACATTATTAGGGGTTTATGATCTGACCATACTGTAAACTTATTTCCATATAGGTATTGATGAAACCGACGTACTCCAAATATTATACTTAATGCTTCCTTGTCTGTCTGTGAGCAGTTTACCTGAGCCCAAATTATAACTTTAGATGCATGTGCGATTGGTAGCATTACACCTGCATCATTTCTTTGAAATATTGCTGCTTCAAGCCCATAAGATGAAGCATCGCACATCAGCTCTACTCTACGGTTAGGATCAAAATGTGCTAATACCGAAGCTTGTGCTAACTCTGCCTTTACCTTTTGAAAAGCGTTTTCGCATTGGTCTGACCAAATCCATTTAACTTTTTTTTTAATAAACCATTTACGGGGCGAAGCAACGATGCCATTTTCGATAAAAATTTAGAGTAAAAACTTTACCAACTCAATGAAAAAAAGGAATTGGCCAATCTCTTTTGGAACCCAAGCATTTAAAATTTATTTTAGCTTATCTTTCGTTGAACGTAAGCCTTGATTGGAAATCGGGTCGCCTTGGGACACAGCGAAGCTCCAGACTCCTGTGACACCGGCAAGGCACTGGACCACGCCGCTCCTTGAATTGGTTTGTGTCGGAACTTGTTAACGGTAAGATCGCATTAACCAAATAATTTATAAAATATTTTTATTCCTTTAGCGCATGATGGAACAATATATTAAAGTGATGTAATAACATAATGATATAGTAGGACGGTGATATATTCGAATAAGGAGATTGGAACACTACTCGTTTATCCAGGCAACTACAGCTGTTGTTTAATATTCTGTTACAACTATTTGATAAGCAGATTTCAGAGGACGTGCGTCGCAGTTTGATAACTAGGGATGACGACCTCATCATATACAGGCATCAAACCTTTTTTTGTTATGTTTTTTGAGAACTCGAGTATGCTCACATAAATAGTATTCAGGGATTGTTTGGTCAAATTAAATTTTGTGCATAAAGAACAGCGTAGGAGAATATTGTCACGAAATGCTATTGTAATAATTTTGTAAGATTTGCAGAAATTCACTTGTTAAAAAGATGAGACTTCAAAGTCCATTTCCTGTTTTCTAGAAAATTACTTGCAGATGTTAAATTTTTATAAGCTCATAATACCTGAATTAATTGAAAAGTTGTTTGTCCAAGGTAACTGCACGTGATTCAAATTTTTAAGAAATAATTTATGAGAAACATATGTGAGCCAATAATCAGATCTGGGTATTTGGTGTCAAAACTTGTTATAAAATATTATTAACTTAAGGTCTTGTTATGTCAAGGCAGATGTATAGAGAAACCAATTTTATTAGTTCATTTTTGTAAACATATTTAAAAAAAATCAAGAGAGAGAAACTATATTAAATTTTATTTTTAGACTCAAGTTTTTTATTCCATGCATAATTAATTTTACTAAATTTTTTTAAAGAAAATAAGTTTGTTGAATAATGAAATTATACGAATGCTGAAGTAATTTAAAAAACACAGATATGCTACAACTGATTTGTTCTAGGTATTCATTTTTGATTCAAATATCTTTGGTGTGGTGATCTTAACATTATCCACCTGTAATTATTAGTATGTTTTTTATTAGAAAGCACAAACGGTGTCTTTTTAATAGAAAGTTTGTTGTGTATTTTTTCTTTCAGGGTCTTCGAGATTAAAGAGGTCGTAAGTATGTTCCAGAGGTTTCCAGATACATTAGTTCAGTAAGTTGTAAGTTTTTTATGGTGTTTACATCCCGTGAGTTTCTGTATCTTCTCATAGGAGTAATGAATCTTTAGTGTTATCGTTCATACAGATACAGTGGCGCTCAACCCATTTTCTTTTTGTTAGTTTCTTGTAGAGTTTAGACCATCCCCACACCCTTTCTCATTGCTCACCCTTGGGGTAATTCCCAGACTTAGCCGCGAATAATTAAAGCTTCACTTTATCCAGCGAGTGGAGGCCAAAAAAAAAACGAAAAATTGTTTTAAATTTATAATCCTCTTGTTTCAGCAACTAAGAATATAGGAATCTTCAATTTCAACAACCCAATCAGCTGCATATTGAAAATCCAAACACAACATCACGGCGTCCACATTAAATAATTGAAGCACGCCAAGTTGACTTTCGTACAAGGTTAAATTTCACATCGTTACTAATAAATTTTCATTTCTTGCCCAAATAAATTATATATATTTCTTAAATTTCAAAAGCTAAGATGTACAAATTATCCTAGATTGCACTAAAAATATTAATTTAGTAAGGCTATAAACTCAGCAATATTTACTGTTAACCAAAGGCCATTCAAACAATTTAACGTCTCGTCAAATGCGAGCTACTTCCAACCAAGTGTGGACATAAAAATGCGCGTCGCCGAGACGATATCATTTAAAGAAAACAATTTTTAATCTTTCTGTGCTTCCAACACCTGGACTGCAACAACGTCATGTTTCTTGATTTCAAGGAACAATTGACCTCCTCTAACGACAGTTCAGTTGGAAGTGATAAGATGACCTGTGTTGCCGCCGGACAACAAGTTTAATATTACAATCATCTAACAGAGGGAACTCTTATGATGACACTAACAAAGGGCATCTTTTGTCACCGCGTAATTTAATACTTTCAAATTGAAAGCTTATATTGTTTTCAACAATGTTCAATATTTATTTCGTAGATTGTGTAGCATTATTATACTTAAGTTGGTTATTAATGAATTAAATAAGTTAGATGTCTGTGAAAATATTGTCAGAAAATAAAATTGTTACAGTGTTAAATTGATGACGACTTTCGATTTTTGAAAAATTAATAAAATTTTCGAATATTTTTGTTATTGAGGCGCGATTAAGCGAGGTTCACGGCAATATATATATATATATATATATATATATATATTACTCTAATTTAGACCAGGGTAGAAAATTAATTAACAATAGCAAATAATTTTAATCACCGTGTATAAGGAAGCTTTGGGTAATAATACGCTTCATTTAAAGGCATATTGAATAAATTCGTCATTTACTTCTAAACATAGGGTTTATGTTGTTTAGATAATGTTAAACACCGTGTATATCGAAGCTTTGAAAAATAGTACGCTTAATTAAAGGACTACTGTGTAGATTTAAATCATTCAATTAGAATGTAGGGTTTGTATATAATCATAATCAACGTGTAAAAGGAAGTAATGTAGAATTTCATTAGATAATTAAAACCGTGGAGCATAAAAATTTATTCGTTTCGTTAAAAATAAGGAGTTTAGATTATTCACTGGACGCTTTCTATAAAAAAAGCCGAGTTAAAATGTCCAACTTGTATTTAATTCAATCTTTCCAAGTACTAAAACTATCGAGAAATTATAAAAGACGTGGAGAAGTCACGTAAGAGCCTTCAGCGTATTAGAACTCAGAACACCTGCAAAGATAACGATGTATATGATAGTCGATAAGCTTCAAGCTATATGAGTGCAAGTAAGAAAGCGAGTTTGTGGTATAGAGACAAGCGAGATGGAATGCATTGGTAGGTAAACGAGGGGAAATATGTAAAACAAGAGCCCAGGTTTTAGATAGAGCGAACAGACTAGATTGGCGATTAAGGTTGAAATAAGATGCAAACATGAGAGGTGGAAGCATAACAATTTCTATGTTAAATTAATTAGTTGTTCTCGGACGTGTTGCGAGGCGTGTGGAAATTTCTTAGATTTTAACTCGGACGAGTGCAAATTTCAGTAGAATCATTGTGCCGAGCCATCGGAAGGGAAAATAGAATGCGAATTTCTGAAAATCGTCCGTCGCGGGACAAATTCGACTTGCAAGCGAGCCATTATATAAACCCGTGCTGATAGGAGTTTAGCTCTCTTTTATTTTTGATTTTATTCGATACTTCAAGCAGTTTTGCTCTTTATTTTCGATACGTCAAGCAGAATACATGGTGATTACGTGCTACGATAAAAGTTATTATGCATTAGTGCACCTAGAGAAGATAAATAAAGGTAATAAAGTCTAGTTATATTTGCGGGCATTACTGTACCAATTAGCCAAATTAGTAACGATAAATAAATAAATAGAAGTATGCAGTTTTAGTATAGCGTGAAAGTATTATGAATTTCATTGCTATTTTTCGGGAGTGTTAGTAATCAAGTGTTATTCGTAAACGTGATTGGATCCACAAAACAAGATTTAGATGTACATAGATGAGTTCCTGAGAAGCCCTGAAACCTTTTAGACGAATGGTGGTGTAGAAGAATTTTAAAGGCGGCCAGAAATCCGAGGACGTAAACATAACCCAGCTGGAATGGTGGGATCAGCAAGGACGATGTACATTGGAGCCACGAGTGCATTAACCTTCAGGTAACTTATGCATTGTTGTTCGATCTTAGATGTTTTGGCGTGTGTTGAATATCTTTATAATTTGTTTGATACAGAGGGACAGTAGTAAATTTGTATAAACAACAAATTTTGAATTTTACGGTAAAATTTTCTTGTATAAGTAGAAAGGAGTATTTATCAGGTTTATGTTTTTGAATATGATGAAAATTTGGGTCTGTCTTTGAGCTCAATTAGACTAACCAGATAAATTAACGTAAAGGGGTGGCAGATGCTCCCTTTTATTCAGACTCAGGTCTGCAAATATTGTTTACTTAATTAGTATGCATCCTACAAGGACTCTAATTATGGATGCAAAATAAAAATGATGATAAAATTTGAACTTGAAATTTTATGATGCTGAAAATTATGCTAAAATTTAATTTTGAAATTTTAATGTATTGTGAATATTGGTGTAAATAGAGTTAACGTTGATGTTTGTGGTAGGAATGTGTTTTTTTTTATGAATGAGGATGAAAGTTATCTAGGTGAGCAGCCGAGGCGGAAAGAGTCAAGAGGCGATTATCAGAAGAGATTCAACGGACACGAGAATCACAGCAATTCTTGGCACAGAACGTGGGCAATTCAAAAACGAGAAGATAATCACAGCAATATATATTGTAATGTTCAAGGTTAGACGCACTAATTTACCACTCATATTCATGAAATGTCTAATTCAAAACTGATGATAAACGAGATCGTAGAATAAATTATTTGCTGAACTTACTTCGAATGCTATTTCCGTGTGATGGAGCTTTTGAGATTACAAATAGGTGTTCAAGTAATTTTTTTTAAGAAAATGAAAAGTAATTCCAATTGAATAAGCTTCTGTTGATTTTATTTAACGTTTATGTTTACTATTTAATGGACACTACTGTTCTTGAGAGTAATATGTACCATAATACCTGAAATATAATTCATTTAGCATGTTGTATTAGAAATAAGTAGTTATAGGATGTAAAAAATGTTCGTTTACAGTATTTAACTCTTATGTTCACTATTTAATGGATACTACTGTTCTTGAAAATGATATGAACCATAATGCCTGAAATATAATTCATTTAACATGTTGTGTTAGAAATAAGTAATTGTAAGATTGGTGAAAACGGTAAACAAAATTTAACCAATGAAAAATAGATTAAAATTTTCTACTTGCCTACTCGATACAAAATCTTACAATACTACACTCCTGGATCAACTATCACAAACAGATCTATTAACTCTTTACAAAAACATTTCATTTAGATCTCTTGAGTAATCTATTTTTCAATGGTTAAATTTTGTTTACCATTTTTATCAATCTTACAATTACTTATTTCTAACACAACATGTTAAATGAATTATATTTCAGGCATTATGGTTCATATCATTTTCAAAAACAGTAGTATCCATTAAATAGTGAACATAAGAGTTAAATACTGTAAACAAACATTTTTTTCATCCTATAACTACTTATTTCTACCAAAACATGCTAAATGAATTATATTTCAGGTATTATGGTACATATTATTTTCAAGAACAGTAGTATCCATTAAATAGTGAACATAAACATTAAATAAAATCAACAGCAGCTTATTCAATTGGAATTACTTTTCATTTTCTTAAACAAAATTACTTAAACACCTATTTAAAATTTCACATGCAAAATTTATTTCATTTATGTAATTTAAATTAACAAGTATTGTCGTAATTGTATAATTAGGGATTAAAGGTTAATAGGTTCATAAAGAAAATTAGCTTTATAAGCCAATAGAAATTAGTAATTAATTTAATGTAGTTTAATTTAAGGGGTTATAACGTCAGAAAAAGCAGCAGAGCATGTAAAATCAATAAATCCAAGGCGAATAGCTTTCGTTGTAACAAACAAATATATCGTTTGGGTTGAATACCATGAAAAGAAGCTCCGAGAATTGTTATTTTAAACGTTCGTTAATTGAACACCTGCATGTTTTGAAAGGTTGACTTCTATGTATTTTGGAGCATAACAAGACAAGTTTCGAGGAATATTGTTCAAACCGTTGATGATTTCGTATAAACGCTATCTAGAGTTGCTTAAGGAGCAGAAAGGATGCACGATTAGTAAGATGCTATAGAAGGAGATGGGAGAAGAACATTCGTTTTCGTAAAGCACGTATGCAGTCCACATGGATTAGACATCAGACGCGGGCTGTACTATCGATTTTCTACCAATCAAACACATTTGAATTTGCTGGTTTTTTTATATAAACTGTTGAAATTGTGATGTGTGAGAGTGAACTTTAATGGGTATTGAAAAGGATACATAGCTGACTATTAATATAAAACAAAAGGTCTACGTAAAGCTCATTGAATTGCTTGATGAATTTAAATTTAATGGTTAAGAGTACATGGGTTTTTTTTTAAGTTTGTAGTAATAGTATGCAAAGTGGAAAGCATACATTGATAAACTGGGTTATTATGAGCTCACAATACTCCAGCGTAGTAATAAACAAAGAGAAGGTATTATTTGGGGCCCATTTACTCCTGTTGCTTTAAATGTGTTAAAAATTTCCATTTTAAAAACAAGAACTTGACAAAATTAGCATTTATTGAGGTGTAACTTGAGCACCGAACTGTAAATAACTATGAATATTATTATTTGTAAATAGTGGTTAATAAATATTGTATGATTGTTATATTATTTTGTGATTTTATTTAAATGGTGTGTGAACGGAAAAGAGAATGAGAGTAAATTTAGGTATACGAGAAGAAGCACAGCTGAGCTAGCCAGGGAAGCTGCTGAAGAAATTAATTTGATAGAGCAGAAAGCGGGTAAGAAAAAAATTGTGACTTTTTAGATTTGTAAATTGATTTTTTTTGTAACTGGCAAGTACCAGAGCATAATTAAAAAGGTACACGGCAATATATATATATATATATATATATATATATATATATATATTATATATATTGCTATGATTCCACCAAAATCCGGGAACTACGCTTTTCGAATCGAGCCTCACGAATTGAACGTCAAGAATGCTGTGAATCCTACAAAAAGCTATTCATTACCTTAACTGTGTTGGTCCATTGACTTTCTTCTGTTAATCGCCTCGGCTGCTCCTCTAGATAACTTTCATCCTCAATCATAAAAAAAAAAACACATTCCTACCACAAACATCAACGTTAACTCTATTTACATCAATATTCACAATACATTAAAATTTCAACATTAAAATTCAGCATAAATTTCAGTATCAGAAAATTTCAAGATTAAATTTATTATCATCTTAATGTGCATCCAAAATTAAAGTCCTTGTAGGATGCCTACTAATTAATGTAACAATATATGCAGACCTGAGTCTGAGTACAGAGGGAGCATCTACCACCCCTTTACGTTAATTAACCAGGTTCGTCTAATTGAGCTCAAAGACATACCCAAATTATCATCAAGAACATAAATACTAAATACTCCTTTCGACTTAAACAAGAAAATTTCACCTTGTTAGTACAACTTCACTACTGTCCATTTGAAGTAAATAAATTATAAAGTTATTCAACACACACGAAAACATCAAAGTTCAAACAAAATAGTATAATTTACCTGAAGGTTACTGCACTCGTAGCTTCAATGTACATCGTCCCTTTTGTTAATCACACCATTCCAACTGGGTTATATTTACGGCTTCTGATTCTCAACGCTTTTAAAATTTACACCACCACCATTCATCTAAAGTTGTTTCAGGGCTTTTCCGGAACTCATCTGTGTATATCTGAAGTGTTTTGTGGATCCAGACACGTTTACGAATCATTTCATTATTAATACCTCCGAAAAATAACAAAGAAATTCATACTTCTTTCACCAATATACGCCAAAACTGCCTACTTTTGTGTATTCATTTGTCGTTGTAAATTTTACTAATAGGTACAGTGATACTAAACTTTATTACCTTGTATCTTCTTTTCTAAGTGCACTAAAGTACATTCATTGTAGCACGTAAAGAACAAACTGTTTTAAATCACCAAAATATACGAGCAAACTTTAAATTATTCTATCAAACTCGGAAAACTAAAAAGCACTGTTTAACGCATTGAATCAAGTCGCAGATCTAAGAGAGCTTGTTCATATTAACCTGGGTATATATAGAGGTTAGCCTGTCTGTCGGTCTAGTCCCCAAAACGGACAATTCTTCAGAATTTCGCATGCTAGGTTCCCATTCCGCAGCCCGGCATGCGATTTTTACGAAATTTGCACTCGCACCAGTTACATCTCAGAAATTTTGACACGGCTCGCAACGTCTGGAAATAACTAATTGAATTTTATACAGAAATGTTATTTTTACCTCTCAATTTTGCCTTTTATTTTCGCCCAATCGCAACCCCGTGACGTTGCTCCACTCACGCCTTTTACTATATGTGTCTCGGTCTTGCGCATATTATCTGTCTCTATCTACCCGGTTCTTATTGGTGCAAATTGATATTCTTTATTATCGATTATTTCAGTCCATGTGGACTGTGAAATAACCCACCTTTAGCATTTCCCGTAACTATTAAGCTCCGGTTTCTCCAAGATTCTCTGTAACCATTTGTTATCTGCCAAATTTACGCAGAATGAACCTTTTAAAAATACGCAGGTGTTCAAACATAATAACACTTCTACGATTTGCATTTTATTGGGTTTTTTCAAGTTTTTATAGATATTATATGTTACTAATGGTTCAATTAACTTCAATTAAAATTAATACCCTTTAATTTTTAGTGACTCCTAATCAAATATTAATTATTATCTGTACATTTTGTTTAATACCGGTTACTTAAAATAGAGTTAATTAATATAAATTTTGCACGTAATTTCTCTTTGTTTCTTTACTAGGAATAATTAAATTACACTTAAAGTTTTCTAATACTGCTTCCTTTTATATAAAGCGTCTTATAAATAATTTAAATCTCTTATTTTTAATAAAACGAATGAATTTTTATGCTTCACGCTTTTATTTAATAACGCGTACCTTTTCCCAAAGCTTTTACACGGTGATTAAAATTATTTGATGTGATTATTTAATTTTCTACCCTGGTCTAAATATGAGTATTATATATATATATATATATATATATATATATATATATATATATACTATTCAGTTTTTTCTTTTATGGGTTATAGGTCCTGTTTAAAAAAATAATAAAAGGCGTACTTTTTTTATTCCATCTGAATTTTCGAGTATATTTGTACTCTTGGTCACAGATTACTAAAAATTACACGTTGTATAAACACAGTTATTGCAAATGAATTTATACTTACAATAGTTGAGATTGTGTAATTACTGGCATGTGTAACAGGAAACATTTTTAAAAAACTATTTCGAACAATTACAAAAT
This sequence comes from Platerodrilus igneus, assembly GCA_036346225.1. Classification (NCBI taxonomy): domain Eukaryota; kingdom Metazoa; phylum Arthropoda; class Insecta; order Coleoptera; family Lycidae; genus Platerodrilus; species Platerodrilus igneus. The sequence goes on from JARFIW010001555.1 coordinate 2,222,650, forward strand.
TGACAGTTTCTGACATATAAATAAAAACATTTGTATATAAACATGCAAACTAAACTAGAGTGGAACTAAAAATAAATTATGAATATGCTTTATGGTAAATGATTATGAGTGGGGTGTACTAGTAAATGATATCTGGTTTGCAGGTGAATGTGTTTGTCTATGTGCAGTGTCTATATATTGTATATTTGTGTATGTTGTTATGTATGTGTGTGTCTGGTAAGCTTTGTTTTGTTGTGTAAAGTTGTATATGTGCGCGTGTTTGTGTGTGTGTGGCTACGTGTATGTATGTGTAAGTGTGTATATTGAGTGTAACTACATTATTTTTCTCATTAGAACCTAAGTTTCTTTTTTTTTTTTTATAATATATTTTATTATTTTGTGTATATTTGCTATTTGGGTGACTTGAAATTGAGCAAGTAAGTGTATATCGAACTTAGATTGGAGATATCTGTTTTTTTATTTATACTATTTGGACAGTTATATATGTGACACATTTCTTTGAAAATGCGTTTAGATGTCACTTTTTCGGTTTCTAATATTTTAGCGTCATTGAAATTCATATTATGACCTTTCGTTAAGACATGTGTAGACAAAGCACATGCCTGAGGTTTTATTTTAATATCGCTTTTGTGTTGCGTTATTCGCTGTTTTAAATTTTGAGCAGTTTGACCTATATAGGATGCTTCACAATCCGAGCAGTTAATTTTGTATATGGTATTCCGTTGATTTAAACAGGGAGTTTTATCTTTTATTTTAGAAAATAATTTTTTTATTGAGATTAAGTTTTGTTTCGCGATTTTTATGTTTTCTTTTTTAAATACTTGTATCGATTTAGTTGTTAAGCGTTCTATATCTAAGTTCGATATACACTTACTTGTTCAATTTCAAGTCACCCAAATAGCAAATATACACAAAATAATAAAATATATTATAAAAAAAAAAAAAAGAAACTTAGGTTCTAATGAGAAAAATAATGTAGTTACACTCAATATACACACTTACACATACATACACGTAGCCACACACACACAAACACGCGCACATATACAACTTTACACAACAAAACAAAGCTTACCAGACACACACATACATAACAACATACACAAATATACAATATATAGACACTGCACATAGACAAACACATTCACCTGCAAACCAGATATCATTTACTAGTACACCCCACTCATAATCATTTACCATAAAGCATATTCATAATTTATTTTAGTTCCACTCTAGTTTAGTTTGCATGTTTATATACAAATGTTTTAATTTATATGTCAGAAACTGTCAATTTTGTAATTGTTCGAAATAGTTTTTAAAAATGTTTCCTGTTACACATGCCAGTAATTACACAATCTCAACTATTGTAAGTATATATTCATTTGCAATAACTGTGTTTATACAACGTGTAATTTTTACTAATCTGTGACCAAGAGTACAAATATACTCGAAAATTCAGATGGAATAAAAGAGTACGCCTTTATTATTTTTTAAACAGGACCTATAACCCATAAAAGAAAAACTGAATAGTATTAAACCAGAGGTCGTTAATTCTAACTATATATATATATATATATATATATATATGTATAAAATACATTCAAAAATTCATAAGTTCTTCTAAGTTCATATACTTTGTTATTGCTATTGCAGGTGAGACAAAGTATAAGAAAACTTAATTGTCTAATCGTATTTTATTCATTCGGTTACTATAGATGTGTGCATTTTGGTTTATTTTTATGCTAGTGTGTATGTGAGAGATACTATGATATTTACATTAGTACATTAGTACATATTATGTGTAAATAACTTACTTGCTTGTTTAATGAAATTATTGGGAAATAGTCTTTGCTTATTACATTGTAAGACACAGTAGTATTGACGGCATATATTTCACGAAAGAAATTCGCTAAGAGACAAATGATTGTTTACTCTAGCAGGGCGTGCACGTGAAAATGAGTACTACATCAAGAACATAGAATAAAATTGAGGTAAGATCGGGACATACCTAATATGATTTTTGTAAATAAAGATATCCAAACATGTTGGTATAACCATAGTTGATATCTCTGACTTCGTCAGTGAAATTGATACGATAACCTTTGCCTAATCCCCCAACCTATTTTTATTTCTCATAAGATACATAAGAAAATCTTTTGTTACTTAAATTGATGTAATTGCAACTTCGTATACATAACATAGAGGTAAGTTTGTCAAATTTACAATGATAAAAAATACAATTTTTGCAGATAATGTACTGGCTATGGTTGTTAAGCGTACTGACAACTATAGGATTTATTTATCGACACCTAACAAGAAATTTCAATTATTGGAAGAATATCGGTGTACCTTTCCTAGACCCAATTTTAATTTTTGGTAATGTTTTTAAAGTCGCAACTGCCGAACAATCTTTGGGGCAATTCATCCAAGGTGTTTACAATTACACAGATTCAAGATTTACGGGTTTTTTTATATTTGATCAACCATTTATGCTAATTCGTGATCCAGAGCTTATTAAGAGCATTTTGGTTAAAGATTTTGAACAATTTGGCAACAGATCCATTGCAATAAACGACCACAATGACAAAATAGGTTCAAAAATGATGTTGAGTTTAAAATATACAGAATGGAAACAAATGCGAACAAAATTGACACCTTTATTTACTATATCAAAGCTTAAAAGCATGATCCCCTTCTTACTAGAAGCTTCAAACAATTTGAAATTTGCAGTGCAAAACGTTATAGACACCGATAAGCCAATTGAAATTAGGGTACTTAGTATGAAATACGCAATAGATGTCATTACATCTTTCGCGTTTGGAGTTAATTCTCAATCCTTTGAACTTGAAAATGCAAAATTATTTATTGCTGCACGTAATCTTGTTACCTTTAACTTTTCTAGAGCCGTTCAATGGACATGCTATTTCATTGCTCCTTGTCTAGTTAAGTTATTCAAAATGAAGTTGATTGAACCAAAAGCTGGAAATTTTATTCAAGAAGTATTTTGGAACCAAGTGCATCAAAGAAAAATACCTCATGGCATTCGAAACGATTTGATAGATGTTTTAAAACAAATAAACGAGGAAAATAATAAAGACCTTGGTAAATATTTTATTCTTATATAGTAATGATTTACTAACAATGCAAATTTTACTGAATTAATTTAATCTTCTAATTTCTGATGTTTGCAGATAAATTTATACAGTTACGTAAATTTAATTTATTTTTTTCAGATTCGCGAATAATTTCATAAAATTATGTATAAGTTCATGTTTGATAACATCTTTACAAAATGTCTAATTTCTCAAAACGTTAATTAATATAAACACAGTATTTAAAACGGCACCATATTTTTTCCAGCCGCCTGAAGTTAGTTACAATTACCAAGCATATATAATTTTGTACATTATTTTTCTTAGTTTCATCAGAACTTATTCAGTTTCACGCTGAAAAATAGCCACTCCTAGAATTCTGAGTTCGACCAAGTGTGAAGTTAGTCACAGAATTTTAAAGTACTATTTCTATCTAATAGTATATGTAGTTCATTCCCGACACGGTCCGCTTGAAAAATGTTAGACGAGCATTTTTCACAGAAATACACTTTCGTTCGGATGAGAAGTAAAATGGCGGTCCCGTGTGTGACTGCTGTCACGCACGTTAAAGATCCCTACCTTGCTTGGAACAGCCATGGTTTGTAAAAATTTCAAATTTTAAAGGTAAAAAACTCGCTTCCTGGCCAATGTAGTACCTTCGGGTGCAGCATTGGAAAATCACATGTAGGATAGATGTAGTTCATTATGTGTGAAACACTAACAAGCACTAATATGCCAACTTCACACTTCACACTAATGTGCTTGTTAGTGTTTCACACATAATGAGCTACATTTATCCTACATTAGCAACACTACGAAAAAGTGCACAAATTATTTGTTCTTCTGAATGGTAAGTGCAAAATTAATCAGAGCATTTTGAGGTGTCGTGAATATCAACAGTATGTACGGCTACCATTCGGCGTGCAAAATTTAAAACGGAACTAAAAAAACACAAAATTATTTGTGGTTTTGAGGTGGTGGCTACGTTTAAAACTATTACAGCTGTTTGAAATAATATAACTACTTAGTAGAGGATGGAGCCGATCCTGGCGCGGCGCCTCCACACAGCGCCTCACAGCGCTGCCGATCTAACCTAGGTTTTTACATATAAAAACCCACTATAAAGTCTTATTGTAAGAGATTTTCGCCTTGCTCCCTCCTTGTGGGATTTTTATCCCGGACAATCTAACCCTGTTTGAAATGTTTAAATCAAACGACCCTTCAAAAGTTTTCTGCGGGATAATTTTAAGAAACCTAATAAAACGCATAAACTAAGTTTAGAAATTTCCTCGCACAATTCCTCCTGCCTTCCTAGCTCATCTTTCGAGATAAATTTATCTTGTTTGGTATCAATTAATATTAGATTTTTCTCAGCTACCCGAATTTCTAGGAATTTTTTAGATTGCATCACCCCCCAGGGAGCTACCCTCATTTTAAAATTTTTTACCCACAGCGATTTCTGACCATCCTTATAAAAGTTTTTAACCATGCGATACATCAAATTAGTTTAAAATTTTACGCAAAATCCGAATCTGTAAACAGATTTAACATAGGACCACCCCTTACCGTTGTACACACATACTCTCTAGCAAACATATAAAAGATTATTTTTGTTTGTTTTAAGATAAATAATGTCAGATTTTTCTCAGCTACCTGAATTTCTAGGAATTTTTTAAATAGCATCATCCCCCCGGGAGCTACCCAAATTTTATGATTTTTTTACCAAGGTCGATTTCTAATTACCTCTCCTTTTTAATATCTAGATCCTTTAACCAAACACTTAGAGGTATTAACACAAAGAAATCAAGTACAGCAAAATTTAATAATTTATTTTATCCGATTTACAGTTTAATAAACTAATAGAATACAATTTTTACATTGCAAAGTATAACATTATTTTATTTTCTTCGTGTAGCCGAATCCAAGCAGTTGAAAGTAACCTGTAACAAAAAAAAGATTAATGTGTTGTTTAAAAAGAGAGGAAACGTGTTTTCGGTCAATAAGACATATTGTCGTTAATCTAACAATATGTTTTACCGTCCAGCGATACCGCATGGAAGTAAACACATGTCGCCGGGAGCGAGGGGATTATTAAGGATAGGGATGGTGGGTATGTCTTATAACTAACTTACATGCTATTATATACATACACAATAAAATATATACATATATAAGTAACTATCCTATATCCTAGAGTGTGGAAAATTCTACATGAGTTTGTAGCGTTGGTTTTGAACGTGCAAATTCCAAAATTTATGCCCCTATGCGTAGGTTGATATGCTTCCGGGGATGACGTAACGCTTGTCATCTTCGCCCGAAAGACTAATTTTATTAATCAACTGTGTATAAAGCTGGCGTGTAATAATTACAACTGGTACGCGTTGTTAGTCAACCAACATTTTGCAAATTACAAAGACAACAAGATATTGGTTATCCAACGAACACCACGTGGAGGTAACACGTACACTCTGTTCACCAGTATAGAAGCAGGAAAGATTTGGCAGAAGGGAAGATGGGAGAAGAACTTAAATTATAAAATCTTAAAGCTAATATATACAATAAATTTACAAAATCTATACATATATAAAAAACTATCTTATATCTTTATGCCCCCATGCGTAGGTTGATATGCTTCCGGGGATGACGTAACGTTTGTCATCTTCATTTGATAAACCAATTTTATTAATAAGCTGCGTGTACAAATCGTGTGTTTTACTCCGGATACATACACCCGCAAGTACTCGATACCACACAAATAAGAATTAGATGCTGGGTAACTTTTAATTTCCGCTTCCCTCGTGTACGCCCAGACACATCTCTACACATGCGCACCCCTACCTATGCGCACCCTGCCCATTCGCACCCCTTTCTGTGTGACTGCTATTTCGTGCTGACGTCATAGCCTTTTATAAATAAAGAGCAATGTAATACTATTCTAAAATTTTTATTCCGACATTATACATAACAAAATTTAAAAATATTTAATGCCATGCATGGAGCTATTTAAACTTAATTTTAATACAAAGTTATACACAAAAAAAGTCCTTTCTTTATGTTTGTTGGGAGTGGTTTTAATTTTATCTAATTTTATTCGCAGCTTAAAATTTAAATCGACACCAAAGTCTTCTATCTCCTTTTCTAGCCAAAAGCTTGATACATAGAGACCGTCTAGGTTCTCGAATTGTAAAACGTACCGAAGTTTGTCTCTATATATTAATAAAATCTTGGATTACACCGACAACCAAATCCATTTCTTCGTGTAATTCTTGCAGCTTGTGACAATCTTTTAATCGCAGCTCTCCCACTATATCTGGCATACGTATCTTGTTAACTTGATTGACTTCTTCTTGTCGGTATTGAAGCGAATCCTTATTCTCCCACTCACTGCTGCATGTCCACCACTTTTGGGAATATATGGTCGTTATAGGTTGTAGGACCCTCGGTTTTAAATGATCCGAAAGGTTCTTTACTAGGCAAATATACAATGTTTAGCGGAACCCCTTTGCGTATGATGTACGCCAAGGTTGCAAAACCCGCATTCCTTAGTTTGTCTTTGTTATTTGCCATTTTGATAAATACGTTTTTGGAATAACCTTTTAAAAAGTATACTGATTTAGTACCATCCTTTTCCGCAAGGACGCCTACATAACTAAAAGAGTCTTTCTTACTAACCGCAAATGCATACATCTTGTAGAACCCGGATGTATCTAAGTCAGTCCATCGGCACATAAAAGAATCTTTTAATTCTTCCTCATTTTCTCTAATAAGATGTTCTTTGCCTAACACATCTTTGTATTGTTCACGTATTGTCGCAGTGTTTTCCATGTAGTCCAAGTCTCGCCTTTATAGCCATTTCCTCCAATTCCAGCTGTCTTTTTCTTCCACTAACAGCGTATGGCGTGCATAATGGGGCAATTTTCTTTAACGTAACTGGATAGAGTTTACTGCCAATATTTATGCGTTGTCGTACTACCTCTGGGCGAATGTTAGACGTATTAATCAACCCCAATCTCGAAATGACTATTTCTTTTGGAGAATATGGTGTTGCAGATTGTGTAAGATATGTACTACCTGCTTTAATGTAGCACTCGTGTAAGATTTTTATTTTATCTTGGTTGTTTTCCTCCTCTACTATCTCCAAATAATTTACAGGTAAATAGTTAAAACTAAAAGCCGAAAGAACATACTTTATCAATTTTTCCCTTTCCTCTGGTTTTTTGCAAGCCAGTCAATTTCTTTGTATTGCCATTCCCCCAATACACGTACTGCAGTAGATTATTATACACTACACAGCAGCTATTTTGTAGCTTGTCCGATAGCTTACTCCACATTTTGGCAAGTGGTACCGAGTACATTGGCGCCTTTAAGAAGTATAACTTACTATCTTCCAATAACTTTAAACAGTCTTTTAAGGGATTATACAACCGTTCTGCACTGACATAGTTTCCAATTGTACAGTTGTATATTGTCGCTTCCAATCGCGTAATACCATGTTCTTTGGCCAAAGTAGACGCAAATGTTTCCCTTAAACGTTCATCTGGACAACGTAAAAAATTTAGTATATGATTTCCAAGTTGTTTATTAACACCAGGACTTGTTATCTGACACACAAATTTGTTGTATATCTTAATTCTTGCATTGGTTGTTAGCCATGTTAAACAATCTATTCCCACAGTTTTATCGTTGTCAACTATGATATTGCAGTTTTCTTCGAATTCGCCATTGTAGCAAAAGTTATGGTTTGTAGTTAAATAATTACACATCTCCATCTTGCTAAATATGTCAGCAAAATCTTGGGTTACATCCATGTCAAAAAGATAGTAATAATCTTTTTTGTGTCCGTCTAATATATCTGTTAGTTCCTCCAATAAAGTTTCCAACTTAACATCTTTGTACGGAACACATATAGGATTTTGTAATGTTTTATTAATGCTTTCGAGGTCTTCTTTTCCGATAATTTCTTTTACTTCCTGACCCATCTTGTTAGTGCTTTCCAGAGAAAACGAAAGCTTAGCTTTAACACCATGCCTAGCGGAAACAAATCGGTCGAACTTTCTTCGTAGATAGCTGTTAAATGCACCACAAATTTCTTTGTTTAAGATAAACATCCTTTATGTTTGCAGATGTTTGCTCGGCGTCAAAAAGGTCGCAAATTTTAACCAACATTATATTGTTACAAAATGGTTCTGTAATTGGTGTGTGTAATTTACCAGTCAGCATCTGTTCGCCTTCGACATAACAAGTATTACCAATATCTGTCACTAGATTATTGTTGCACATATTTTCTGCCAACAACCACAATCCAAATCGCTCATTTGTTGGTTTCACTTTATTCCCAAGAAGTTGAGGAACGTTAATCACCTTGGAGAGACGCTCAGGTTTACCGTTCTAGCTACTGCCGGCTACTAAATTGAATACGAATAATTGCCCCTTATGTACCCTACAGAGTATATTGCCGAAGATACCCGAATATGTCGGACACCGTTCATATCGCTTACATTCTCTTGTTTAGGAACAGTTTTGTTATCCGTCTTTGGTCGGATTTAATCTGACCTAAATCGGACTGAGCAGGAGTGCGCATCGACATATGTCCCGATATATGTCGGATATATGTAGGATGTAAGGTTAGAGTGAAATGGCCTCATAGGGTGAAATTGCCTCATAGGGTGAAATTGCCTCATAGGGTGAAATTGCTTCATTGGGTGAAATTGCCTCATAGGGTGACATTGCCTCATAGTGAGAAATTGCCTCATAGGGTGAAATTGCCTCATAGGGTGAAATTGCCTCATAGGGTGAAATTGCTCCCAACCTAGGTCGGATTTATTCCGAATGTTGGACATATGTCAGACATATGGCGGACATGGCTGACATATGTTGGATACATGTTGAACATATGTTGAACATATGTCGGATATATGTAGGATGTATACTGGACATTAGTCAGATGTATCTCGGATATAGTTTGGATGCATGTCGGATGTATGTCATACGGATGCGAAAGAAGAGAGAAGGACAAAGTAGGGTGGAGGAGAGGGTTTATATTAGTTTAAGTTGTTTGAAGTTAGGTTAGTCGGTGTTGCCTGGAGTTAGGTTAGGTTAGTTGGACTTGTAAGGAGTTAGGTTAGCTAGTGTTGTCTGTAGTTAGGTTGGGTTGGTTGGACTTGTGTGAACTTAGGTTAGATAGAAGAAAAAATTGATAGGTTACGTCAGCGCCGCGGCGCTGACCTAACCTATCAATTTTTCCTATAGAGCAAAATCTGATATTAATTGATACCAAACAAGATATATTTATCTTAAAAAAAGCAAAAATAATCTTTTATATGTTCGCTAGGGAGTATGTGTATAAAACGGTAAGGGGTGGTCCTATGTTAAATCTCTTTACAGATTCGGATTCTGCGTAAAATTCTAGACTAATTTGATGTATCGCATGGCTAAAAACTTTTATAAGTTACGTCAGAAATCGCTGCGGGTAAAAAACCTTAAAATGAGGGTAGCTCCCTGGGGGATGATGCAATCTGAAAAATTCCTAGAAATTCAGATAGCTGAAAAAAATCTAATATTAATTAATACCAAACAAGATAGATTTATCTCGGAAGATGAGCTAGGAAGGCAGGAGGAATTGAGTGAGGAAGCTTCTAAACTTATTCTATGCGTTTTATTAGGTTTCTTAAAATTATCCAGCAGAAAACTTTCAAAGAGTCGTTTGATTTAAACAATTTAAACAGGGTTAGATTGTCCGGGATAAAAGTCCCACAAGTAGGGAGCAAGGTGAAAATCCCTTAAAATAAGACTTTATAGTGGGTTTTTACATGTAAAAACCTAGGTTAGATCGGCGGCGCTGTGAGGCGTTGTGAGGAGACGCTGCGCCAGGATCGGCTCCATGTTCTACTCTACTTAACGTTAGATGTATTTGCCTGACTGTGTGAAGTGAAAAAAGTATTAACAAACCACTAAGAAAAAGCTGTGGAAAATTATTTGTTACAAGTACGAAGTTAGCCACTGCACTTTGAAGTACTATTTCTACTTAACCATAGATTAGTTCATAATGTCTGAAGCGCCAACAATCACTAACCAAACACTAACAAAACATAAAGCAAATTGTTTCCATTTCTGAAGTTTGTGTACGTGAAACTAACTACAATTACGAAACACATACATTAACTGCATTACCTTTCTTAGTGCTTGTTAGTGCTAAGTTGCACACGGGTAGGCAGCCACGCCTAGGTTACTAACTTTGTACGTTACAACTCCGCACAAACAATTTTGTGCGTTTTCTGGATTCCTTAGTGCTTTACAATGCTTCACTCAGAAGGGGAGCCACACTTACCGGTTAGTAGTTATGGTATTTTAAAGTGTCGTGGCTAACTTCAAACTTAGCTTCAACTTAAGGCGAAAACAATTTTGTGTCGGTTTTTATTAAGGCTTGGTCAGTGCTTCTTAATACTTCTAAAAGAAAACAACTACCAATAAATAAATATCATCATCATCATTAGGTATTCAATTCTGGAACTGGTTAGACGCATACCATCATTGTTTTCTATTCTGAACTAACCTACACATTTCCCTGAAATTTGCACGGTCTGCATCTATCACTATCTGATCTAGGTCTACATCTACTTCTTTTTTCCTATCTCTACTTGTAATATATCCTGTACTATTACCCAAAAATGCCTTAGAACGTATTCTGCCTTTCTATTTCTCTTATTGTTTTTCCACAAATATTCTTGTTCCCTTACTATTTCTATAACCTATTTGTTATTAACTGTGTCTGTCCATGCTATCATCCTCGTACATCTGAAGCACAGCATTCCAAAAGGCTGCTGCCGTTTTTCTGTCTGCTTTTCCGACTGCCTGTATTTCATAGGCATACTGTGCTGTGCTCCACACATATGTTTTCAAAAATTTTCTTCTTGTTTCTATGTTTGTTGTCTTTCACCATAGGCGCTGTTCTTGTTAGATGCAGTTCGGCCCCCTTCTATTGTTTTACAATTATACACCCTATGTTTCCGACATTCAGTGGTTGTGGAGGAGGAGAAGTGGCTCCGTGGCGTAGTTGGTATGTGTGTGACTACTATGCCCAAGGTCTCGGGTTCAAATCCCGACACGGTCCGCTTGAAAAATGTTAGTAAAGCATTTTTCACAAAAATACACCCTCGTTCGGATGAGAGGTAAAATGGTGGTCCCGTGTGTGAGTGTTGTCATGCATGTTAAAGATCCCTACCTTGCTTGAAACAGCAAGGGTTCGGCAAAATTCAAAATTTTTAGATAAAAAACTCTTTCTGGCTAATGTAGTACCTTCGGGTAGAGCATTCGAAAATCAAATGTAAGGTTGCGGAGGAGGGATAAGCAGCCTGTGGCTGCCAAGTTCTCCCAGCACTTGAACATTTACCAATTTAATATTTTTTCCAATATATCTTTTCGCACAGTCAACATTAGTTGCAGATATTTCACAACCAACACCTGTAGTTGTTTATAATAATCATCAGATTTATCTGCGCTTATTTTTTCGTCATTAGGTTTTGCGTCTCAAAACTGGTTGGACACGTACCTGCACTTATTTACATTCTGAGCTAGCCTACATAGTTCCTGAAATTCTCACACAGCCTGTATACAGCTCGGTTCCTCGTCTATTGTTTTCTAATTTTATGACCTATTTCACCGAGATTCGGTATAGGGGTTAAGCAGCCTGTGGCTGCCAAGATCCCTCAACACTTAGACATTTGCCCAATTAATAGTTTTCCAGTAAATCCTTTCACACAATTAACATTATTCGTGAATATTGCCCAACCAAAACTTGTAGTTGCTTATAATAATCATTATGTTTAAGTACAGTTATTTTTTCGTCATTAATTTATTCATCTTGGGACTGGTTAGATGCGTACCTCCATTGATTTCTATTCTGAGCTAGCCTACATATTCCCCTGAAATGCCTATAGCCTACATATTTCACTATCTGAATGCAGTAGTCCAATCTAGGTCTACCTTTTCTTCTCTTTTTTTTATCTCTGCTTCTAATATATCCCGCACTATTCCCTCATGCCGTAGTATGTGGCCTATCATCCTATCTCTCCTATTTTTTACCGTTTTCCATATATTTCTTTCTTCTCCTACTACTTGTAGTACCTCTTTGTTCTTAACTTTGTCTGTCCATGATATCTTCATCATACGTTTGTAGCACCACATTTCAAAAGCTTCTACTTTTTTCTTGTCCGTTTCTCCTACTGTCCAGGCCTAACAGCCGTACAGTGCTGTGCTCCACACATATGCTTTAAGCAATCTTTTCCTTGTTTCTATGTTTGTTGTTTTTGAACACAGTAGTTGTTTTTTTTGTTAAATGTTGCACGACCTTATGCTAGTCATTGTTTTATATCTATTGCGCTTTCTCATCTTGCGTTATTTGGCTTCCTAGGTAGCATAAACCCTTAACCTCTTGTAAGTTCATGTTACATAGTTGTATTCTCGTTTTTGATTTATTTTCCTCTCCTTTGCATACTAGTACTTAAGTTTTATTTTTGTTAATTTTCCTACCGTATCTCTCTATTAGAACCGTTTCCATTTCATTAAGAGCAGCTTCTAACTCTTCCTTGCTAGACGCTAATACCGCTATATCATCTGCAAATCTGAGCATATCAATCTTTTGTCCCTGCATAGTAAATCCAAATGTCTTCCTACATTTGACATTCATTGCCTCTTTAATGTACAAGTTAAAAATTAATGAGGATAGGGTACATCCCTGTCTCACCCCTTTCCTAATGTTTACTTTTCTACGTTCCTGCTCTAATTCTATTACAGCTGTTTGCTCTATGTATAAGCTATGTACTATTCGTCTATCCCTATAACTTATTCTAATCTTTTTGAGAATTTCGAACATTTTTTTTTATTTTACATTGTCGAATGCTTTTTCTAGATCTACAAACCCTATATACACGCTTTCCCCTTTTTCTATTGCTTTCTCCATTATCACTCTCAGAGCTAAAATAGCCTCCCGTGTTCCCCTGTTTCGCCAAAACCCAAATTGGTCTTCTCCTAGTATTTCTTCAGCCCGTTTTCCATTCTTCTTTGTACAATTCTATTTAATATTTTTGACACGTGTACTGTCAAACTTATTGTTCGAAAATTTTCACATCTATCAGCGCCTTTCTTTTTTGGTATAGTTAATATGATGTTGCGTTTGAAATCTTTGGATATCTCGCCTGTCTCATACATATTGCTTACAAGTTGGAAGAGAAGTTCTGTTACTGCATGTCCAGCGGCTTTTAGAGTTTCTGCTTGCACCTTCTCTGTACTCGATGCTCTACCATTTTTCACGTCCTTTAATGCTTTAATGCTTTACTTCTCGAAGTTCCCGCTCTAATTCTATTACTGCTGTTTCCTCTTTGTATATGCTATGTACTATTTGTCTATCCCTATAACACATTCCAATTTTTTTGAGTATTTCGATCATTTTTTTTATATTTTACATTGTCGAATGCTTTTTCCAAATCTACAAACCCTATATACAGGCTTTCCCCTTTATCTATTGTTTTCTGCATTATCACTCTCAGAGCTAAAATAGCCACCCGCGTTCCCTTGTTTCGCCTAAACCCAAATTGGTCTTAGTATTTGTTCTGCTCGTTTTTCCATTAGTCTTTGTACAACTCTAGTTAATATTTTGACACGTGTCCTGTCAAACTTATTGTCCGAAAATTTTCACATCTATCTGCGCCCTTCTTTTTTAGTATAGTTACTATGATGTTACGTTTAAAATCTTCAGGTATCGCGCCTGTCTCATACGTATAGCTTACAAGTTGGAAGAGACGTTCTGTTACTGCTTGTCCAGCGGATTTTATATTTTCTGCTTGCACCTTATCTGTACCCCACGCCTTACCATTTTTCACACCCTTTAATGCTAATTCAAACTAATCTCTAAATATAGGATAATCCAAATCGTCATTTTCAATGTCTGATTCGTGTTCTAATGCAGTTAGTTCCTCTCCTGCATATAAATTCCCGATATATTCTTGCCATCTTTACCTTTTCTATAATAACGTGTCCTCCCGCGTCCCTTATATTTTTGCTATACGGTTTTATATCAGTAAAATTGATTCTAATTAGTTTGTATGCTTCATCTGTCTTTCCTACTTCCATCTTGGTTCGTACCTCTTTGCACTTTTCATCAATTCATTGTTCTTTAGCTTTCCTGCATTTGCGAATAATTTCCCATTTTATGGCTTTGTATCTCTGTTTTCCTGTTTCGTCTGATTTACTTTTGTATTTTCGTTTTTCTTCTATTAAATTCAGGATATCCTTTGTCTAGGCTGGATTTAATGTTATTCCAATCTGTTTCCAATTCCTTAGTATCAGATATTTTCTTGATATCCTTCAGCAATTCATTTGACTTTTTTCAAAATCTTTTTTGAATATCTTTATCTTTTAGTTTCTCTAAGTCAAAGTGCCTTTTTCCGTTTCTATTTTTCAAATTTTTAAATTTAAGTGCGGCCTTCATAATTACAATGTTGTGGTCAGTGTCGATATCTGCTTCTGAGTAGCTTCTACAGTCTTTTACTTGAATCCTAAACCGTTGTCTAACAAGAATGTAATCTATTTGATATCTTCCTATATCTCCTGGTATCTTCCAGATATATCGTCTTCTAGCATGATGTTGAAATAATGTGTTTGTGGTGATTAAATTGTTCTTGTCGCAAAATTCTACCTCTCTGTTTCCCGTGTCGTTTCTAGTGTCTAAACCAAATAAATATACTACCGCTCCTTCCCTACCCTCGCCTACCAATGCATTAAAGTACCCCGTAATTATTAAATTTTCATGTCCTTTTACATATCTTAATGTTTTCGATATCTTTGTAGATCGCTTCTACCTCTTCGTCACTGTAGCTAGAAGTGGGCATGTATACTTGTATTATCACTATGTTTACCGGTTTAGATTCAAATGTAACCATGAGTACTTTTTCGTTCTTTTGTAAGTGAATTTTCTTCCTCTGCTCCTGTATGAATTACCCTAAAGTCCCCACTCCAAAAATCCCCCGCCTCTGGTCACGGAACTTCGCTGATCCCTACTATGTCTAGTATTAACCTACTCATTTCCATTTTTAGCTTCTCTAACTTACCTACTTACTTCATACCTCTAACATTCCACGCTCCGACTCGTTCCCTACTTTTTATTCTGGACTTTCCGATCGCATCCTCCGAAGTAGTCCCTTCCCGTAGAAGCGAATGAGGAACTAATTTAACTCCGGAATCTTTTACCCCAGAGAATGCCCTCATGTTTATTTCAATTTAAGTACGCTGTGTATTTGGGAGGTAATGTGGTGGTTTCCCTCTGCCTTTCATATCGCGGTAGTGTGTCTACTTGCTTCATACTTCTATCATTCCACGCTGCAACTCGAAAAATGTTCCCGACTCTTATTCTGAACTTTCCGGTCGCATTCTCCGAAGTAGTCCCTTCCTGGAGATGCGAATGAGGAACTATTTTAACTCCGGAATCTTTTACCCCAGAGAATGTTATCATGTTTATTACAATTTAAGTACGCTGTATACTTGTGAAATAATGTGGTGTTTTCACGTTGCCTTCCGCATTGCAGTAGGCTGCCACACCTACCCCTATGGTCTTTGCCAATCTAAGTACCGAAAGAGCCGCTGCCCTCTTTCGGGAATCTGTTTTAGTCTGGTTCCTCACTAACGACCCTACTACTTTGGTTGAACCTGTAATTTGACTCTTAGCTCATTAGAACACGCAAGCCATTTCACCTGTTCTAGTAATCTAGAACTTCGACAAGGTGCAAGTCCATTCGAAATGGATAAATAGTTATGCTACGACAAAATGCTGTAGTAGTTTCACATCTTTTTCTTAATGGTTCGTTAATACCTGATGGGGCTTCACACAAGAAAACAATCACACCTACTGTTAAGTACACATAATATTTCAAAGTTTTCTAATAATTTTGCACTTAACCACATCTCAAAAGCACAAATAATTTTGCTCAGTTTTTCTTAGTATTTTATTAATACTTTTTTTTACTTCCCCCCAGACAGGCAGCCACACCTACCATTAAGTAGTAACATCACTTCAAAGTGCTGTAATAATTTGGCACTTAGCCACAATTCAAAGGCACAAATAATTTTGTGTATTTGGTATTGCTTTGTTTTTAGCGTTGTACACCGGATAGCAGACACAACTACCGTTAATATTTATGGCCCCTCAGAGTATAGCGACTGACTTCGCACTTAATCACAACTCAGAAGCATAAACAGTTTTGTTCATTTTTTCTTACGAGTTGTCCCTATAGTAGGGAACAAAGATACTACTATAGTTACCCTGCTTATCGTAAAAGGCGATTAAAAGGCGCGACAAATGGCAGCAGCCTTGCTGGCTAAAAGATATTGGAAAACAGTCGTGGTCTCGAACGATCCTCAATAATTTACAAGGTTGTTGGAGGTTAGCCGTAACAGATACGGGAGGGTACTTGGGGCTCGTCATCTAAGAATTTACAACGGTTTGATTTAGTGATAGGGACTTGGAATGTAAGGTCATTACTTAATAGATAAGTTAACGAATTTAATAGTCGAAATGAAATAAGGAAGCTGGACATTTGGGTATTAGTGACGTGAGAATGCCAGATAGTAATGACTTTTAAAATAATTACAACTTCTTACACTAATGAACAAGTAAAAGTGTGATTAAATTAGGCGCACAAGATAAGAGTACTCAATTTAGTGATGAATAATTAGGTTGTTGGTACAAAGGCACCACAGACGCTGTGTTAGTACAGGTTTACATACCACAATCATCATGAAGGCAAATAATTATTAGGTTTTTAATTTAAAACAAGTAATAACAAACGTCTTTATTACTTACTGTTCACAAGTCTAATTAACAGTATATGCCTTATTTACAGATGTTTTCAGTCCACTTAACAATGAAGCACTATTACACTAATGAATTTACAAGCACTAATATCTTCTTAAACTAACTTCTTTACCATAGGTTCATTAACAACACTAACACTACTATTTATTTATACACTTCTATTTATTTATGTATACTACAAGCTGTATGCACATTAGACACAGCATATCATTTATGTATATATTCTAAAAACTCAACTACGTTTACTTTACAACGATATAATTTATATTAGACATTCAAGAATAGACTAACTCTTACATTCATAAGCGGCCTTATATATACCCTGCATTAAGATATGACTCATTATCTAGAACTTTGTAGAAGGATTCTCGAATGCTGAAGAATACGCTGTGCCCCAGGCGTTTGTATGTTTGACGGGTTGCCTAATAGTGGATCGCAACACTGCCCCTCTTTAAAACCGTTACGTCTCGTAACTGTAAATCCATCTTGACGCCAATTCGATGACTGGTGACGGTATCGGCAGCTATCTCCTCTGGTGCATCCACCGCGTCGTTGGAAGTAACAGTCAACACTCTTTTCATGGTCTTGGTAGGCAACCGGTTGATAACAACAAACAAGAACCTGGACGTTGGTTCCTGGAAAACTACTTCTAGCATATTTCGGACTATCCTCCAGTCTAAGCGATCCAGTCCACAGCCCAGCTTGGGCACCGCTAGTCTCGTTACTCCATTTTCCATCATCTGCGCCTTAAGATTTAGCAAAGCCTCCCATAGATGTCCATAACTAGGTCTCTGCCATGAAGAATTTTTGGTGACCAGATAGTAAACATAACGATTTTTATCTTGAAGGACCAAAGATTTTCCTACAGTTGGCTGCTGTTGTACTAATTCATCCACACATCCAAACTTTTCTTGAAAACAACAGCTATTCCCCTTGACATTGCCAAATCTTGGGCTACGCAATGTGCAAGGGAATACTCTCTGGTGCTCTAAACAGATCTTGCTGTTTTCAACAACAACGCCAAATCTCGCCTTAGCGGAACCACCATACGCCGCCATAAAGCTCTCAAAATCTACATTTGGCTCATGATTAATAACTTGCCGAACACCATTATCATTATTCGAGTCTTCCTGGTTGTTGCCAGCGTAGGATGTTAAACGGTCAAAGTGTACCACTTTCGGTTTACCACGAGGATCTTCTGATCCGGTACACTACATCATTAATCCTTTTAACACTTCGTACGGCCCTTCCCATTGTCTTTGTAGTTTTGGCGACAATCCACGTTTTCTTTGTGGATTGTACAACCACTAAATCTCCAGGTTGATAACCACCTTCTTGTGCTCTCGCATCATATTGTGATTTCATTCGATCGCTTGCTGCCTGAATATTCTTTCGTACGTTTTCGTGAATGCTATTTGATCTTTTACGAAGCTTACTAACGTAATCTTCACCTGCGATCTCTTCTCCAGGTTTAAATCCAAACTGAAGATCACATGGCAGCCGCAGTTCACGTCCTAGCATTACGCAAGCGTGCGAGTATCCTGTGCTGTCATGTACCGAAGATCGGTACGCCAGTAGGAACAAATGTAAATATTGGTCCCAGTTTTGTTGATGTTCAGAGACAACTTTGACCAGGTACTTTCCTAACGTCCTGTTCATTCTTTCAACCATTCCATCCGATTGAGGATGAAGTGGCGTGGTTCTAGTTTTCCTGATTCCAAGATGCTTGCAGACGTTTTGAAACAACGCTGATTCGAAGTTCCGACCTTGATCGGAGTGTAATTCCAACGGAACTCCAAAGCGACAAAACAACTCCTCACTAGTACATCTGCAACGTCTCGGCTTCTTGGTTAGGTATAGCATATGCCTCCGGCCATTTGGTAAAATAATCCATTGCAACCAAGATGTATTTATTCCTTTCTCTGATTCAGGAAACGGACCAGCTATATCAATGGCTACCCTCTCAAAAGGATTCCCACGTTATACTGTCTCATTGGGGCTTTCCGTTTTGTGACCGGGCCATTTGCAGAGGCACACAATTCACATTTCCGGCACCACTCCTTCACATCATCTTTGCAGTTCAGCCAATAGAATCTTTCTCTCACTCTCTCGAGAGTTCTTTTCACGCCAAAGTGCCCTCCGGAAATACCATCGTGCAAGTGCTGCAACACTTCCGGCACTCTGCTTTTCGGCACTATCAATTGAAGTTTCTCAGTGCCATCTTCAAATTCCAGGCGTCGTTTCAAGATTCTATTTTCCATCATCAAGGAGTTCCACTGTGCCCAGTATGCCTTCAGGCTCCTACTTAAAATACTAATTTCTTCCCAAGCTGGTCGTTGTCCTCTATTTTCCACTCAATAATTCGTCCCAATTCGGCGTCATTCTCCTGGTCTTCTCGCATTCTTCTCAGGTTGCCAAGTATCATCGGTTACCGTCATTCTATGGATGACACTTATTTTCTCTTCCATCTTTGAGCAATGATTGCAGTCCAACGGACAAGGTCTCCTTGATAGAGCGTCTGCATTTCGATGGCTAGTTCCTACACGATGTTCTGTATCAAAGTCATATTCCTGCAGCCGCTCTATCCACCTTGCCACTTGCCCTTCAGGATTTCGAAACTGCAATAACCATTTTAGTGCAGCATGGTCTGTTCTCAACAGGAATTTACGGCCGTATAAGTACTTATAAAAGTGCTCTACGGATTTGACGACGGCCAACAGCTCCCTTCTTGTCACACAATAGTTTCCTTTCCTGGCCGCGACAAGACCTTTGCTAAAATACCCAATAACTTTTTCTTGTCCGTCCTGCACTTGAGAAAGAACGCCTCCTATAGCTGTGTTACTGGCATCGGTATCCAACACAAACTTCCCCTCCATCCGTGGATAACTCAAAATTGGTGCTGTAACTAGTAGCCGTTTCAGTTGTTCAAATGCACTGTGGCAGTCGTCATTCCAATCAAATTCTTGTCCATCTTCGGTTAATGTCGATAACGGTTTGGCAACGTTCGCAAATCCAAGTATAAAACGTCTATAACATGTGCACAAACCTAGAAAACTGCGTAGTTGGTGTATATCTGCTGGTGTAGGTCACTCTTGTGCCGTTTTTATTTTGTCAGGGTCAGCTCTTATTCCGGTCTCTGAAACGACATGTCCTAGGTATTTCACCTCTTTTCCAAATAGGTGACATTTCTTGGGGCTCAATGTAAGGTTTGCCCGCGTAATCTTTGGAATATCCCCTCTGGGTTCTTAAGATGTTCTTCAGAAAACCGGCCTAACACTATCACGTCGTCTAGGTACACCAGACATGTTTTCTAGGACAGTCCGCGCAGTATCGACTCCATCAATCGTTCAAAAGTAGCAGGGGCATTGCATAATCCAAATGGCATGACCTTGAACTGCCATAATCCAGTTCCAATTGTAAACGCAGTCTTTTCTTTATCGTTTGGCTCCAAGCCTACCTGCCAGTATCCGCTTTTCAAGTCCAAGGTCGAAAACCATTTAGATCCGGATAGAGTATCTAAGGTGTCATCAATTCTGGGCAAAGGATAGCTGTCTTTCTTTGTCACATTGTTAAGCCGCCGGTAGTCTACACAAAACCTTGTCGACCCGTCCTTTTCTTGACAAGCACTACCGGGGATGCCCATGGACTATTCGAGGTTCAATCACTCCCTGTTCTTCCATATCGGTGATAATTTGCTCAGCTTCCTTACGTTTTGCCAAAGGAAGCCGCCTGGGTGTTGTCTTATCGGTTGCGCATCTCCAGTATTGATCTTGTGTTGCACAACATTCGTCCTTCCTTCTCACTATCATCCAGTGCAAACACACCTCGATATCGTCCGACCAGTTCTTTTACCTTGCCCAGTTGATCGCCATTTAATCCTTGACACGAGGGTATCAACATATCCAGCAATTTCTGTGAGCAACCGTTGGTTGGTTTATTTTCGTGTCGTCACACAACGTTTAATATGACATACTGGAATGCAACTTCCCACAATCATGCCTTTCTTCAGGGTCACTGTATGAGGGTTAATGTTCAGCACCCTTACTGGTACCATATTTCGAGACTTTACCAGCGTTCTTCCAATCAGAAGTCCCTCCTGACCCATCCCGATTCAGTTGCTTCCATCATGCATACTTGTCCTTCCCGGAGCGTACCATCCGGGCGTCCCATTACTATCATTTCCGCCTTCTCGGGTATTTTCATATCGCAATCATTCGAACTTGCATCGTCTGGTTACTCGTCCCTTGAAATGGAATCTCATCATCATCTATCCGAAGCACATTTTCTTTCATGTTTACATGAAACCCAGAGCTATGAGCTAGGGTCATAGGATGGTATACGAAAAACAAAAGGAATTTTATTGGACGCCACCGTATCTTAATGAGTGTTTTATAAGAAATTATTCAAAGATAGATACGGAAATCTCCGAAAAAAAAAAAATTTACGACAAACAACATATACAAAAATACTTACTGTGGTTTCTGCAACCAGGAATAGGAACGACAATCTCGTGCTATCTGAAAATATAATCACACCTAAACATTTTCCAATTAGGACCTCATGAGAGTCTAGTCACTTTATCACAAAAATAATTATATGTAAATCACTAATCAAAATTATACCTTCAAGAAAACTTTTAACTTTAATACTAATAATACCTTCCTTCAGTACTAATGCTTCTGAATTATAAACAGTTTGCTTCTGTAGGACAAGCACTGTTGACTTCAAAGAAAGAAAATTTTGAGACTACTTAAAATTTTTCTATTAATTTTGTTTTTAAAAAAATATTTATATATACATTGTTTATACAATTTATTTATACGGAGACTTTCGAAACAGTTCCGTTTTCACTAGTTAATAATAATATCTAAGCATTCTTAGAATATTGTTTTATTAAATGCATAAATTATTTTAGTTTTTTTTAAGAAATATGTTACTTTTATTTTACGTTACAATGTTACTTGAATAGGATCCTTTACAGTTCACAAAAAAATTTACATATTCAAAAGTAATTTCTCAGGTTATGGTTACACATTCTTAATAACAATTTTTAATAAAATCAAAGGTCAAAGAAAAGTACTTATTGTCGACATTGAATTATACATCAGGTGTATTATCACCATGTGTTATACATTATAATTCAGCAAACAATTCTTATCATATTACATGTTCGATAAAGCAAACCCTTTAATACAACTTTGTAACTTCAAACATAATATTATACAAAGATCTTAAAAATGTTAAGGTCTTATTCAAATAGTAAATTTTAAATTAAATTTTTGAATGAAACAAATTAATTGAACTATGAAGTTTAGCAAAATTTTGAGAATAAATTTTAAACAAACTTAGGTATAACTTCTTCGAAAATTTATCTGAGCATTTTAATTAAAAGTTTCTTGAAATAAGATATAAGAATAAGAATGGAGGATGAATCACCGCTAACCATCTGCTATATCTGCGTCCTTACTCTTATAGTTGAGCGTAGCTGACACAAGGGTCCGGATTTAACCTTCATATTAACCAATAACATGTGCGGGTTTCTACATTCCTGCCTAGTAACAATTGAAACTGCTTCTCACTTTAGTGTATGCTTTATGATTAACGATTGGATTCTTTACAATACTTAAATTTCCATAACTTCTTTACTTGTAACTTGACTTTAATATTTTAAAATTCGGAATTATAATTATCTCCATATTTAATGATAGGTAGTTTAATCCTTAAAACGCTAAACTAAAAAATGAATAAAAACTTGAAGAGCTTGAAAAACTCCAAGAACTTCAAGAACTTGCGCGTAAAAATATACCTACAACCATTTTAGGTCGATGCTATTACCAAAACTAACTTATGGAACATGTTGACTCCACTTAAATAATTGCTCGGGCGGCATGTTTGATTAAAAACTTGCAAGCCCCGAAAAATACGTGTCTACGGACTACATCTGATATTAAAAAAATGACTTATTCCACGAGGCAACCTCAATTATACTAGTATGTGCGGGGAAGGAGGATATTGAAACAAGATACAAACAACTAGAAGTTCACTTGAAGTGTACTTTTGCTATTCTAATGTAGAGGGCGTACTATGTATGAATTTCATAATAAAAGGTTTCAATAAAAATTTAACATTTATTGATTAGGTGTATCGAACAAAACTTGTGTATTTGAATAACAGAAAATCGAAATTGTTACAACCGAAAGAGCCACTGCCCTCTTTCGGGAACCTATTTTAGTCTGGTTCCTCACTAACGACTCTACTACTTTGGTTGGACCTGTAATTTGACTCTTTAGCTCATTAGAACACGCAAGCCATTTCACCTGTTCTAGTAATCTAGAACTTCGGCAAGGTGCAAGTCAATTCGAAATGGATAAATAGTTATGCTACGACAAAATGCTGTAGTAGTTTTACATCTTTTTCTTAATGGTTTGTTAATACCTGATGGGGCTTCACACAAGAAAACAATCACACCTACTATTAAGTACACATAATATTTCAGTTTTCTAATAATTTTGCACTTAACCACATCTCAAAAGCACAAATAATTTTACTCAATTTTTCTTAGTATCTTATTAATACTTTTTTTTACTTTCCCCAGACAGGCAGCCACACCTACCATTAAGTAGTTACATCACTTCAAAGTGCTGTAATAATTTGGCACTTAGCTATAATTCAAAGGCACAAATAATTTTGTGTATTTGGTATTGCTTTGTTTTTAGCGTTGTACACCGGATAGCAGACACAACTACCGTTAATATTTATGGCCCCTCAGAGTATAGCGACTGACTTCGCACTTAATCACAACTCAGAAGCATAAACAGTTTTGTTCATTTTTTCTTACGAGTTGTCCCTATAGTAGGGAACAAAGATACTACTATAGTTACCCTGCTTATCGTAAAAGGCGATTAAAAGGCGCGACAAATGGCAGCAGCCTTGCTGGCTAAAAGATATTGGAAAACAGTCGGTTGGTCTCGAACGATCCTCAATAATTTACAAGGTTGTTGGAGGTTAGCCGTAACAGATACGGGAGAGGGTACTTGGGGCTCGTCATCGTAAGAATTTACAACGGTTTGATTTAGTGATAGGGACTTGGAATGTAAGGTCATTACTTAGAGTAGATAAGTTAACGAATTTAATAGTCGAAATGAAATAAGGAAAGCTGGACATTTTAGGTATTAGTGACGTGAGAATGCCAGATAGTAATGACTTTGGAAAGAATAATTACAACTTCTTCAACTAATGGACAGGCAGAGGTAGGAATAGTGTTAGGTAAAAGATTAGGACGTAAAGATAAGAGTACTTACAATTTAGTGATAGAATAATTATGGTTAGATTGAGTACGAAACCCACAGACGCTGTGTTAGTACAGGTTTACATACCAACAACTCAGTACGAGGATGAGGAAGTAGAAAAGGTATACGAGGATATAAATACTATAGTGAGAATAGTAAAGGGAGATGAGAATTTAATAGTTATGGGCAATTTTAATGCGTCAGTGGGAGAAGATAGTGAAGTGAGGGAAAAATGGTAGGAAAATTTGGGTATGGTAGACGAAATGATAGAGAAGAAAGATTAGTTGAGTTTTGCCAGGAACATATATTAGTAACTGTAAACACCCTATTCGAAAAACATGTTAGAAGAAAATATATCTGGAAAGCGTCAGGTGATAGGGCTAGATACCAAATAGATTATATTTTAGTTAGACAAAGATTTAGAAACCAAGTTAAAACTGTCGTAGTTATCCAGGGGCTAACGTAGATAGCAATCATAACTTAGTTAAATTGAAGTGTAAGCTAAAATTCAAAAAATTGGGAAAGGTTAAAAGCGAGGAATGGGATTTAGGTAAGCTTAATGATAGTGAGGTAAAAGAGGAATATAAACATGTATTAGATAATAAGATCAAAGAGATAGCTATAGGAAGGAACGTAGAAAATAGATGGAAAAAATTAAAAGGGCTGTACATGATACAGCAACACAGACTATAGGTAGGAAAAAAGTAGAAGCGAGAAAACTCTGGGCAACAAAGGAGATATAATATTTAATAGAGAATAGAAAAAAGCTAGAAATAAATGGATAGAGGAGAATTGTAAGAGATTACAAGATGATTTGAGAGTAGGTAAGACAGACAGGGCTTACAGGGCAGTTAAAAAGTTTTTCGGGGAAGATAGGAAAAAATATAATGGTATTAAAGATGAGAATAATGAGCATCTAATAAATAAAGTTGAGGTAGCAGATAGATGGAAAAGATATTTAGAAGATTTATATAACGGAGACGATATGGATGAGTTAGAGAACGACCAAGGATGTAGAAATATGGTTCTCAATATCAGGAGAGGAATTTGATAAAGCTGTTAGGGATCTTAAAGTAAATGAAGCGCCAGGGATAGACGATATACCCGCAGAATTAATAAAATATGCAAGTCAGAAAACTTCAGACAGATTATATGAACTAGTAAAAGTAATATATGACACAGGTGAAATCACAATAGATTTCGAAAAAAATATTATTATCCCAATCCCAAAAAAGTCAGAAGCTCATAGGTGTGAGAATTTTAGAACGGTTAGTTTAACTTTCCACGCTTTCTAAATATTAACAATAAGAATTAAAAATAGAGTAGAAGCTTGACTGAGAATTATTTAGGCGAAGACCAATGTGGTTTTCGTAAAGACGGAGGAACTAGAGAACCGATACTAATGATTAGGGTTGCAAAAAAACAAAAAGACTCATTTCGCATTTGTAGATTTAGAAAAAGCATTTGATAAGGTTAGTTGGATTGTTATGTTCATGGTTTTGCAAAAATAGGAATCTCTCCTAGAGATAGAAAAATTATTTACAGTCTATATAAAAACCAAAGCGTAGTAATTAGATTTGATGAAATAGAAAAGGAAGCTAAGATTAGAAATGGTGTTAGACAGGGTTGTATACTGTCTCCCTTGATTTTTAATGTTTATATTGAGGAAGCTTTAAACTTAGCTAGAGAGAGAAAGGAGATAGGTATTAGTGTACAGGGACAGAAAATAGACATGTTACGTTTTGCAGATGATATAGCCATTATAGCAGAGTCTAGAAAAGAGTTAGGAGAGTTTTTAAATATTTTAAATGAGATACTACAGAGTAACTATTGTATGCGAATTAACTCAGGAAATACAAAGATAATGACAAGTGAGTTACAGCCTAGTTCTAAACCAAAATTAAAAATAAGTAATACCGAGTTAGAGGAGGTAGATGAATTTTGCTGTTTAGGTAGTATTATTACAAAGGACGGACGCAGCAGAAGGGATATGAATAGCTCAAGCTGAAAATATCTTTTTAAAAAAAAAAACTTACTAATAGCTAATATTATTAGTTTAGGTACTAGAAAGTTTCTTAAAACCGTACGTATGGAGCATTCTATTATACGGTAGTGAGACTTGGACAATTAAAGAGGCAGATAACAAAAAGATAGAAGCTTTTGAAACTTGGTGTTATAGGAGAATGTTAAAGATTAGTTGGACAGATAGAGTAACAAATGAGGAAGTTAATAGAAGGATAGATGATGAACCCTGTATGTGAAAACAATTAATGATCAGGAGAGATAGAATGATAGGGCGCCAGTTAAGACATGAGGGACTATTTGGTAAGGTCTTAGATTATAGACCACCAAATAAAAATAGAGTAGAAAGACCTAGACAAAGCTATATTAGTCAAATTACTAGAGATTTAGGTTGTGAAGGGAATGTAGACCTTTTTAGACTAGCTCAGAATAGAAAAGAATTTAGAGCTGCCTCAAAACGACCTTAAGTTCGAACACAAAACAAAAATAAATAAATAAAAATCAGTTAACTAAATGTCATCATGACATAACTCACAATTAGTTAGCGGTTTGGCATGTTGTAGAGCTGTTTCAAAATCTCAGCGACCCTGGGATGCCCAATAGAGGAAGTGAGAAACCTTTAGAAAAGGATATAACACGGAGTTTTCAGTTCAACCTAAAAACATCACGATTCGCTAAACTAACCCTTAATGTAATGTCAAATTGTTAATGTGTAAACAAATACCTAACCTTACTACTAATCTATGATAAAAGGCAAGGCGTATTCACTTTTGAGTTTTATATTACTTCTTGGGACTAAGTGAATTAAATAAATCATATACAGAAAGATTATGGTCAAAGTCAAAGTTACTATTCCTTTCAAACAGGAGGAATAAACTCTCAAGATAAAAAAAACTGGAAAATGAATTTAGAATTCTTCAAATATCATTAAGAACCACGTTTGAAGTATGAATTTTTCAAATACATACAGAGTGTGGATAAAATCCATTGTGGAATCTGCATCAAAGAATTCAGCATGACCATAACATGCAGGCTTACTGTTCTAGAAATGGGCTAATCTTAAATCTTTGTAAAACAACAGCTGTATATTTTCAACTGTGTTACCTGATCATAGTTTGCTTATAAAAAACTCAGCTTATAAACTTCTGAGCCAGGAGTTCTGCGTTTGTTTCTTAGGAGTTGAAGTTGATTTGTGTCTTAACTGGTATAATCAAATTGCATTTCTGGAAAATAAACTAAAGGTCAAATGTTTTATTATATGGAGGTTACGGGAGGAAGTTAGCTTAAATATTCTGGTTGCTTATTACTATGCATATATCCATTCAAGGTTAAGTTATAGCATAAATGCATGGGGAAACTCACGAAAGGTTAGGGAGATATTTATACTTCAAAATAAAATAGTTAGATTAATTTTATGGAAGAAATATAACCATTCCTGCAGGGACTTGTTCAGGCAACTTAAAATACTTACAGTGTTCTCAATTTATATCTTAAATACAGTAATGTATATAAAGAAGTGCTCTACTCATTGTATAACTTCAAATGAGATACCATCCTACAGATTTAGGGTGGGAAATACACTAAAATTTCAGCAGCATCATCTTGAAATGATTTATAGAAGTATTTATATTTCTAGTAGAACTCTATAATCACATACCATCTGCGATAAAAAATGTACATCAATTTAAAAAAATTGTAAAGAAAAACTTGCTATTCTTTTGCTTGTACTCAGGAGATTAATTTTTCGCTATAATACTGCCGACTGGGTTTTGTAGTGCCTCTAATTGTATTATATATAGAAAAGAATAAAGGGGATTGTTTGTATTATTCTCTTACCTTAAGTATTACAAATGTTTAAAATTTAATGTATATTATGGCATGGCTTGATGTACAACTTTTACCTTATGAGCGCAATAAACCTAAACTTAACAAAGAGTAGATTTCTACAGAACTTCAAATATTTTAATTAGAACAATCAATTAAAAATAAAACTTGGAATATAGGTAGTTTATTGTTTGAATCTTGAAAAACTATTGATAACATCAATCATGGTTTTAACAAAAGAGAAGAAATTCATAGTTATGGAGACATTGTAGTTTGTAAGTTTGGATAGCAAAAGTAACTGTAGTACAAAAAGTTATATTTATACAAACTTAAAACAGTTTGGGCGAAATAGTAATTGTTTGCACTGCTTGAACTTCACCCTGAGCTATCTACATTATATAGTCATAATAATTACTTTAGACAGCATGATTGAAATTTTCAAACAACTCGTCCAATGATTTCAAATAAATTTAATAAAACCTTAAAAATATTATTTTGATCAGGCACCCAAGTAAAATATTAGTTATTAACATTATTCAGTAATACAATAATGTTGCTTCTTTACATGAATAACAATATGCACTACAAACAAATTGAAAATACCTTATAGCATACACAATCACATTGCACGTTACTGTAGTGGTTTGCAACAAAAATGATCATCATTATCATCATCGGGTAAACTCAAGTCTGAAGAATCACTATCGTCGTTAACATTTATTATTAGTTCTCTTATGTCGTCTATGATATATTTCCTACTAAGGTATTCTTTTTCTGTTTTCTCTACACGAGAACAAACATTTACCCATTCTTGATGACCAATGGTATTGAACTTATTTTCAGCCAACTTTCATAATTTCTCTAATTTAAAAGTTGTGTTACTTGCAGGAACATGATTTCTACCATTGCCCATATTTTTTCAATAGGGTTAAGTTCAGGATGATAATGGAGGCAATCACAACACTGTATAACCATGTTCGGATAAAATTTTATCAACAACATATTGCTTGCACGGAGGCTTATGTTAGTTAAGATTTGCATATAGTTCTGATTTTATATTTTTAAGTTGAAAAGGTATGTTTCTTTTCAGTAGCCAACATCTTTTCTTCCTTTTTCCAAGCCGTAGTTGGAATTGGTTCCTCGGTCGCATTATGATATAATGCATTATCCATCACTAACACAGAGTTTGGTTCAAGATTTTGTAATAATTTATCTTGTAACCATTTACACAAAATTTCTATGATTCATTTCATCGTGATAATCACCAGTTTTAAGTCCAGACTTAAAAATTAGTAATCCATTCGAAACAAAACCTTATTTGCCACCAGCATGTATAATAATTAAACGTTTTCCTTTAACTAATTGTGCTTTTGAACATTGATTTGAACCATCGTCTCACGACTTCGATACAGTATGTGAACAGTGCAGGTAAGTTTCTTCAAAATATATATTTCTTCCTTCTGATCGATATTATTGTACTTTTCGTAAAAAATCGACTCGCTTTGGTCGCATTTCTGGTTTTTAATTGATTTTACGATTGTCTTGGCACTTCTTCCAACGAAACCCCATTTTATGCACCAATCGTCTAAACGAATTGATTTTTCCACAGAAATTAATTCCTTTAGATTTGAAATCTTCAAATACAGCCTTTATTGTAGGTTGTTTATGGTGTGTATTCGGAAATCGATAAATAATTGTGCGCACAATTTCTTCTTCAAATTTATCTAATATAGACTTTGGACTATCTTTCTTGATGGTTTTCCTTGGTGAGGTAAATTGTAACTTAGCACCAACTAGCTGCATTTTGCCTTTTTTAATAATTTTCTTAACAGTTGTTAACCCAGCACCAGTTGCTTCAGACACTATTTTGCACAAGTTGTTCATCAAAATCATATCCTTCTGCTTTTTCATATAATTGTAAGGATTATATATAATCTCACGATCTTGGCTATGGACAATTTTTTGAGAAATGCTCATAAAGAAATTGAATCTTACCTAAAATAAAAAAATATGTACTCATGAAATATTAAATTTAAAAACGTTTACTTACAATTGCAAAATAAACAACAAAGTGTAGTTTTGAAAAAGACTGTTTTATAAATATTTAACAAAGGGAAATTAAACAAAATACAAAAAACAGAAATAGGCAGGAATCGCAAATGTCAAAATTAAGTTTCTAGAATATGCAGTATCGGCTCGGGGGTAAATTAAAAACATAGATTAGATATGGTTAATATAGATAAGCCACTTTCATAATAGAAGCACGTGATTTTTTTTACATTAATAAACATAGATTTAATCAAAATAATAAATATCATTTAGAACAGAGTAATCTAATAAATATAAATGTAACCTGTAGCGTGGTGTAATACAGAACAAATATTTTTTAGTATGAAAAATGTATAAAAAATATTCATATGGCAACATCGATTTTAAAATTATATTGCAGTAACGTCAACGCTGTTGGAGCCATGACTATCGTTCCACAATACTATATTTTCATTTTGGTATTTAGTTTGTCAGTAATATTTGGGATTTCTGCGCAGGTCGCTGAGATTTTGAAAGATCTATACGCCCAAGGTCCCGGGTTCGAATCCCGACACGGTCCGCTTGAAAAATGTTAGGCGAGTATTTTTCACAAAAATACACCCTCGTTCGGATGAGAGGTAAAATGGAGGTCTCGTGTGTGAGTGTTGTCACGCACGTTAAAAATTCCTACCTTGCTTGGAACAGCAAGGGTTTGGCAAAATTCCAAATTTTCCAGGTAAAAGAAACTCGCCTCTTGTCCAATGTAGTACCTTCGGGTGGAGCTTTGGAAAATCACATGTAAGGTCTGGCATGTTGGCAGCGATTCGCTGCTTAAACCTTACCATAACGTATAACTTAATAAACGTCTCTATGACATAACTCACAATTAGTTAGCGGTCTGGCATGTTGGCAGCGATTCGTTGCTTAAGCCTTACCACAACATATAATTTAACACTTTTCTTTTTTTGGAGGGTATAACCAGGCAATATTTGATTTCCATATAAATGGGAATCTTGTAAACATGTTGGAGTCCTTAAACAACCACCAAGTTGCTAATATCCATGTATAGAGACGCAGATAAGAAAAAGATAGAAAAGTATAGGAAGACCTAGACAAAGCTTTATTAGTCAAATTATTAGAAATTTAGGTTATGAAGAGTATGTAGACTTTTTAGATTAGCACAGAATAGAAAAGAAGTTAGGGCTGCGTCAAACCGACCTTAAGTAAGATCAAAAACAAAATGATGATGAAGCACTAATCGGCATATAAATAATGTTAATACCTAATTTAAATAGACACATTTTGAACGTACCTATGAGGTTGTAGCTAGGCTATAGCAATTTACGTACCATGAAATACTATCGACGACAAATTTTGCTGGTACAACAAATCGATAGTACGACGAATTTGTGAACTGTATTTTAATGATGTGGTAGTGCTTCCTCTGCAAGACGAGACGAAATATCCATTGTACGACAAGTTTATTATCACTCACAAAGTTCGCTCTGTTATGGCATTAACACTTGTGTAACCACAGCCCTTTATTCCAATTACTACACAATAATTAATCTTTTATAATATATGACGAACCATAAAAAGAGCTCCAAAAACACACCGAATTGTATGTTGCTCTAATAACGTCTTAGCGCTTCAAACGAATAACGACGACTATTGTTCTTACACTGTATTTAGGGGTGCAGGGAGAACGAAACAAGTTTCTACCTGTTAAAAACTAATCACGCGTAACCTTCGTGATAAAGGGATGTTATATTCAGGAAGCCTATTTCAAATGTCTACATTAATAGGATACAGGAAGCGAGTCGTCTTCAAACTACATTTAATAAAATAATAAAAAAGACCGAACACATTTATTTTTACAACTTTATCGATCAAATAATTTACTTCCTATCTGTGATACTGGAATTAAAACTGATTTCGTCGTGTTTCAACAGTTCTTTTATCTTTAATTATAATATATTTTATGCCGTTCGGGAAGCTACTGGAATATACCTGCGTTTTCCGATTGTATTAATTTAATTATTATTTTTAAACACCTTCTCGCAGTGTCAGTAGTTGTTGTTTGCTTAATTGAGTTTAAAACTCTATCTAATAGAAATTTTTATGCGAACCGCCGTCAGCGTAACAATATACATTCAGAATTTTACAATTTGGGTTAAATCCTATATGGTTGACCGCAAAAAATCCATTAAAGAAAGAAAATTTTTTGTGTTGATTAGTGCTTTCAAGAATCTTACACTTCAAAGTGGTGAAAAAGTTGGCAACAATTTTTTTATTAAAACATAAATGATTCGATGTACCAAGACTGTTAGTGTTTTCTAAAACATATACAGAAATCTTTCTACAGCATCTGTTATTA
This sequence comes from Platerodrilus igneus, assembly GCA_036346225.1. NCBI lineage: Eukaryota > Metazoa > Arthropoda > Insecta > Coleoptera > Lycidae > Platerodrilus > Platerodrilus igneus. The sequence continues at coordinate 2,255,146 of JARFIW010001555.1, forward strand.
ATGTTTAAGCTGAACTTGTCATAAGCAATAGCAAATGTAGGTAATCACAGTAATGCTTTTGGTCTACTTTTTTTAAAAAATTTAAAATTAACACCATGTTAATAATCGGTTGAGTAGTAGTAAAATTTAGCAGTTCGTGATCTATAGTGATCATAAAATACATTCCTACCATCGATAGATAGATGACGAAATGTTTTTATTCCTATACTGTAATTTGAATTGGGAGTTTGTTAACTTTCTAATTGCTATTAAATTACTGCAATAAATCGTATTAGTTATAGATAAATTTTAATAATACTTCACATCTTTAAATATTTAAACCAATAAATTTTAAGTATTAATATCATATGGTTTTATGTATTCAAGTTCAGGATTTCTGCATCATTTACTTGTTACGTTAATCCGTGCGGACAAGAGAAAAGTAACGTACAGTACAGTAAGCAAAGTAACAATAAACCCGCACCGAGTGCCACAACAAAAACAAGGGGAATCCAAGAATTAATACCGTGCTAACTAAAAATGTCGTAGAGTGGGGTGGGCTACACAGAAAAAAAAGTAAACCGCAAGAAAGAAATTTATTTACAAACCCTTAAGAAATCAACATGTAACAAAAAGAAGGAAATCCAACTCGTATAGAACAAAACATTTATCAAAAATAGCCCGGAGAATTTACATAGTGCAAAAAAACCTTCGCAAAATTTTAAATTATATATAAGCCAAATTATTTAGTTACTGGGGTGGATATCTTTCTTCTTTGGGTCACTCGCTACATGCAGTTAGTACACTGGTACAAAATCCTACATTTAGAAAATAGCAATATTCTGCTTTCATCTATTCGTTGGTTAGTTACTGGATCGTCAAATTGTGTTAAGCCTAACATTATGATTTTGATTTTTAATAAACAATGATGTACATTTTCCAATATAAGCACTAAGTTAATATTATATTTCTATTTAATGATTACAATTGTTTTGGAAAAACATTTTTCCTCGATTGCAATAAAGTATATCAGATTTTCAATTAATAAAATCGTTTTGACATTTACATAATATTATCAAGGAAAAATCATAATTTAAAAACTCTATCGTTTGAAGAGCTACTCAAACTCTTTTCGTGTGAGAAAGCCAGTAGTAAAGACTTTTTATTACACTTTGTATTTTTATTTTATATGTACCTTGTTATATTATTATGTTCTTTTACTGTCCCTTTTTAATTTTATTCTTTAATTATGGCTCATGATTAATAAAATGTTTTTTTCAATATTAATGTTTAGCTTAGAGATTCATTTGTGTCAAATCCGAAATTGATTATGACAACTGTTATATTATTGTTATCAGTAAAAGGCAGAACATCTATATTTCATAGATAGAAGTAGGTTTTCATTGAACAAAACGTTTTTATATTTCTGTGCTTGACACTTGACATTGAGCTGTGGATCTTGATCCTTTTTTCATGGGTCACCCCGATCCGATCGTAAAGCAACCAGCTATTGCCGATATACATATATATATATATATATATATATATATATATATATATATAGCTATGATAAGAAGCTGTTTATGGGGTGTATTGTATAGCAATCGTCATGTAGTAACCATAAATTGCAATAGGAAGCAGAAAACTGCATTTATTTAGCAGAAAATTAAGTAATTTGGATATTATGTAAATAGTAAATATTTAACACTCTGTATATAGATTATAGTTAGCTTTAAACAATGCGAATAAGCATATCTTACAACAATAGTACTCGTATTTAGCAGGAAAATAGGTAATTCATACATTAGGTAAATAACAAGTATTCAGCACTCGGTATATAGATCTTTATTAATATTAAGTAATGCAAAGTAAGAATATCTTTTAGTAAAAGTACGCGTATTCAGGAGAAAATAATAGTAAATGTAATTAAACACGCGTTGAGAAGTGTTCTAATCAGTTATAATATAATACGAAGGTAAGAAATAAACCCCAACAAAGCTTTACGCACTTACGCAGAAATAATAAACATTTTGATAAGAAAACACAGGTTTCAAAAATAAATAAATGAAAGTAAAATTGAAGTTACATCATGTATTTTTGTATATTATGGAAAAGACGATATCTAAACAAAACAACGTATGGTCAAGATAACCAGGTATCTATAAACAAATAACCATTACATGGGAAACCAATATATTACATCAGAAACCACTTCAAATGCATGAAATACAAAGACCTTATTGATTAAGATATCTACCAGACTTGTTGAAAACCCAGCCCACATGCAAGTGGGATGAGCCTATATTAACACCGAGCAATGATAAGACAGTTCAGTTTTAAACTCAAGCAGGGCCAAGCTGCGGCACTGTGAATTAAAAGTCTCGCGCAATTTTAAATATTTAATAATATAATAGTGTATGTTATAGTGACAAATAAATGCTACAATTATGGAGACTTCTTTTGCCGTTTAACGTGAGTAGAATTTGGGGTAATTTATTTAAACTGAATATTAATAATAATAGGGTTCCTAATGGATGGTATAATAAATTCTGATGTGGGGATACTTCAAATGTGTGGAGGATTTCGAATGTGATATAATAATTTTAATTGATGATAATTCTAATTGATGATAATTCTAATTGATGATAATTCTAATTGATGATAATTCTAATTGATAATATAATATTTCGAATGCATGGAAAATTCAAGTATATGGTATAATATTCCGAATGCATAGATATTTCTAATTGGTGTATGATATTTCGAATGTGATATAATAATTTTAATTGATGATAATCCTAATGGATTGTATAATAATTTAAATGCATGAATACTTCGAATCTTGGTGAAAATAATTCTAACTGATGGTATAATATTTCGAATGTATGGATAATTCGAATGTGGAAATATTTTAAATGGATTAATATAATATTTCAAATCAGCGTCGACGATTTTGGTACAAATTTGAGTTGCGAGAATCAATGCAAATAAAATAAAGAAGCACAAAGTAACTTATGGAAAACGAGGGGTTCGATTAAGCAGAGCAGCGATAGACGAATGTAGCAGGTCAGATCTAATTAGTTTTAAGATATTTTTTTTATTTATTTTTATTTAAATTTCAATACTAAATTTACTTAATTTATATAAAAGTGTAACGAAGTCAGCAACAAACATTACTTACATACGTTAAAAGTACGTAATATTACAGGGTTATTACAAATGAAATAGACAGTTTGGATAGCCTTTAAAAAATCAGACTGGTGTATTTGAATATAGTAAGCGAGATAGGTTTATAGGGAATTTCTTAAAGTTTATGTTGGTACAACTGTTAGGTTGGTACTGCTGTTAAAACAACGACCAGTCTAGCAAAATGGCCGCTACTAAATTGGAGAAAGCTTATTGTGTTCTTGAATTAGCCAAAACAAAGTCTGTTACTGTTGTGCAGCGTCATTTCAGAACAAAATACGGTAAAACACCACCAACAAGGCAATCAATCTATGACTGGTATAAACGTTTCGAAAATAGTGGATGTCTGTGTAAAAGAAAGAGTACTGGAAGACCTTCTGTTACAAAAGAACAAATCGATAGTGTTCGTGATGTTTATTTACGAAGTCCAAGACAATCGACTACATCAGCAAGTTTAGAATTGCAAATTCCTCAACCTTCTGTGTGGAAAATTCTGCGGAAACGTTTGAAAATGAAACCGTATAAATTGCAGTTAGTACAAAGTTTAAATGCCGGTGATAAAGTGGTACGTAACAATTTTTGTCTGGAGATGCAACAATGTCTCGAAAATGATGATACATTCTTTAATCGCCTAATTTTCAGTGACGAATGTACCTTTCACATTAGTGGAAAAGTTAGTAGACATAATGTAAGGATATGGGGCACAGAAAACCCAAGAGCGACTTTACAACATATACGCGATTCCCCTAAAGTTAACGTGTTTTGCGCTTTATCTCGTGAAAAGGTTTACGGTCCGTTCTTCTTTCACGAAGTGTCAATAACCGGAGTAATTTATCTGGACATGTTACACGAATGGTTGATGCTTCAACTACAGGAAGATAGTGATAACTTCGTTTTTGTACAAGATGGAGCTCCGCCTCACTGGCACTTACAGGTCAGAAAATATCTGGATGAACATCTTCCTAGACGATGGATCGGCCGTGCAAGTGAGGAAAACCTTGTGCTTAAGCCGTGGCCACCTCGTAGTCCAGATTTAAAGCCCTGCGACTATTTCTTATGGGGTTATGTAAAAGACAAAGTTTTCATACCACCGCTTCCTGTTGATATCGACGAACTTAAACAACGTATCACAAATGCTCTTGCTACAGTTGACCGTTACATGCTTAATAGCGTGTTGCAAGAATTCGATTACCGTGTTGATATCTGTCGTGTTACCAAAGGTGCACACATTACACATTTGTAAAAATTTTAAATAAAAACTTAATCATTTCTTCTTTATAATCATATAAGTAATAATCTTAGTTTTTTAAAAATAAACTTTCTATAACCTATCCAAACTGTCTATTTCATTTGTAATAACCCTGTATAAAGGGGTTTAGAACGTTCTAGGTTTCTTTGATAAAAAGGGTAGTTTTTGGTGACTTTAGATTGATTTCAAAGCATATAAATTTTGGTGGTAAATAATGATTATGATATTGATTGATTGAGCAGTGTATTTAATATTTTTCAAAACTTGTAAATAATATTTCTTTTCATTATATGGAATTAATTGACTTCGTTTTATAATTCAAACAAATAGATAATCATAAAGGGGTGGAGAAGAAAAAATTTGATCATCGTAACGTTGTGCACTCTGTGAAGATTAATAAAAGCTAGCCGTGGCATAATAATAAAAATTAGTGAGATTTAAATTTGATTAGAAAACACAGAGAGGTGGAGTTATAGAAAACGTCCAGAACACCGAGTACGGCGTTAGCATATCAATATATATATATATATATATATATATATATATATATATATTGCTGTGATACCTTTAAAATCCGTGAACTACGCTTTTCGCCTCGGCTGCTCACCTAATGTTATAAACCTCCTCATTCATAAAAAAAAACAACACATTCCTACCAAAAACATCAACGTTAACTCTATTTACATCAATATTCAGAATACATTAAAATTTCAAAATTAAAACTCAGCATAAATTTCAGTTTTAAAAGAATTTTAAGATTAATTTTATTATCATTTTACTGTGCATCCAAAATTAAAGTCCTTGTTGGATGCCTACTAATTAATATAACAATATAAGCAGACCGGAGTCTGAGTATAAAGGGAGCATCTACCACCCCTTTACGTTAATTAACCAGGTTCGTCTAATTGAGCTCAAAGACATACCCAAATTTTCATCATATTCCCGAACATCAAAACAAAATACCCCTTTTAACTTAAACAAGCAAATTTCATCTTAAAATTAAACTTTTATGGTTAGAACAATTTCACTAATGTCCATTTAAAGTAAATCAATTATAAAGTCATTCAATACACACAAAATGTCAAACAAAATAGTATAATTTACCTGAAGGTTACTGTCCTCGTAGCTTCAAGTATCGTTTCTTTAGTTAATCACACCATTCAACAGGATTATATTTACGGCTTCTGATTCTCTACGCTTTTAAAATTTTCTCCATCACCATCCATTCAAAGTCGTTTCTGGGCCTTTCCGGAACTCATCTGTGTTTATCTGACCCTTGTTTCATGGATCCAGACACGTATTTGAACCATTTAATTATTAACACCCCCGAAAAATAGCAAAGAAATTCATGCTTCTGTCACCAATATACGCCAAAACTGCCTACTTTTGTGTATACCTTCGTCGTTGTAAATTTTGCTAATTGGTACAGTGAAACTAAATTTTATTACCTTGTATCTAAGTGCACTGAAGTACATTCATGTTAGCACGTAAATAACAAGCTATTTTGAATCACTAAAATATACTAGCAAACTTTAAATTATTTAATCAAACTAAAATGCACGGTTTAACATCTTCAATCAAGTCGCGTATGTACGAGCTTTTAACGCATCGAATCGTCAAAAGTCTAAGAGGGCTTGTTTATCTTCATCTCGGTATATATATAGCAAAAAGCCTGTCTATTGGTCTGTTCCCCAAAACGGGTAATTCTAAAAATTTCTCATGCCATGTTCCCAGTCTGTCGCTCGCGCGTCGATTTTTACGAATTTTCACTCGCCCCATTTAAATCTCAGAAAATTTCCACACGGCACGCAAGCATGTCCGAGAAAAACTAATTAATTTTGTACAGAAATTGTTGTTCTACCTCTGCTATTTGCATCCTATTTTTAACCAATTGTGACCCTCGTGACGTTGTTTAAATCCCGCCTTTTATAATATGTGTCTTTGCTTGACGCATTTTCTCTTTCCTTCTCTAACCTGTTCGTATTGGTGCAAATTGATATTCTTTATTATTGATTATTTTAGTCCACATGGAGGTGAAATAACCCAGCTTTAGCAATTCTCGTAACTATTATGCGACGTTTTCCCCAAGATTCTTTGAAACATTAATTATCTGCAAACTTTACGCCGAATGTGACATTTAAACTACGCAGGTGTTCAAAATAATATTAATTCTCAGAGCCTTATTCCGTGGTATTTTAATCTTGGATTTTCACAAGTTTTTATAGGTATTATATGTTACTAACGGTTTAATTAACTCCAATTAAAATTGATTTCATTTTTAGCGAATACAACTTAAATATTAATTATTATATGTACACTTTGTTTTACTACCGGTTACTTAAAATAGGGTTAATTAAGATAAATTTTGCACGTAATTTCTCTTTGTTTAGGAATAATTACATTACACGCAGAGCTTTTCAATACTGCTTCTTTTGATATAAAGCGTCTTATAAATAATTTAAATTTCTTATTTTACTGAAACAACCGAGTTTATTTATGCTTCATGGTTTTAATAACGCGTATTATTTAATAATATTCATTATACACGGTGATTAAAATTATTTGATGCGATTATTTAATCTTCTACCCTGGTCTAAATATGAGTATTTTCCCCCTATTTGAATACAAATAATCCCACTTATTTGAATGCAAATATAAACATTTAGCCCAAAAAATTACAAAAAAAATTGCCTATCTCTCTCTACCCTTATCTATCTAACTTACCTACTTTGTCTCCAATCCAAAACAAAATATTTACACCTACCCTATATCCCTATCCTATTCCTAACTCTCACCTAATTCTATAAACTGAAATTATCCCTAACTTCATCCTACTTATCCATCTAATCCTATATACATCCTAGATACCTATCCTATCCCTAACTTTTAACTAATCTTCACTATACTTTACTTCCCCCTACCTAATCCTATATACCTATCCTATTTCTAACTTTATTCCTAACTCTCCACTAATCTTATATGAAATATCTATACTTAACCTATCTTATTTTCTTCCTACCTTTACTCTTTATTCTCATCCTAAACCTATTTCTAATCACCTCCCATATTTATCCTATACCTAGCTTTATTTTCTATACATACCTACTTCTACTTTTCTATATACACCTATCTCTATTCCTTGTTCTATATCTATACTAAAGTTCACCTATCTCTATCCTTTGTTCATCAATTTATTTGAATCTAACTCTCTTCTTGACCCTCCAAGTCTTTCTTCTCACCCTCCTAATACTCTTCATCCCTATTTCTCCCCCTTCTATATCTATACTTATTATTCCTATTATCTCACATACAATAAACTTATCATCCCTCTTATCCTGACTCTTAAATATTACTTCTTCTTCAGTCCCTACACTTGTCTGTTTCTTATTTATTCTTATTTCCTTTTCTGCCGACAAACCAAACGATACTACTTTACAACTCTCGATTTTTCTCTCTACGGAAAATCCTACGTACCTTCTAGAATTTTTGTGTAATGGAATCCGCCAGAATGAATTCCTTAAATCTACTTTATTAAAAACAAACTTGCCACTTAACCTCGTCAAAAATAATTCTGCCTTCACCTGCTCCCGATATGCTGCTGTTGCTTCTACCCCCACTAATTCTGCATTTTCTTGTACTAAAGCTTGAACCTCTACTCTCCTATCCTCTGGACATATTATCGTGTTGATCTGTTTAACCTCATCATCCTCTACCTCTACTACATTAATACTAAACCCCGTGTCATCCTCTGTGACTTCATAACTGCCCTTCCATGGCACTACCCTATCTTTAATCCTTACTACCTTCCTTTCCATATCTATCAAAACCCCTAACTTCATCATACAGTCAACACCTAAAATGCTCTGAAACTTCAGTCCAGGTACAATTACAAACTCCTGTTCACAGCTTAAACCTCCTATATCTATTCTAAGCACCACAACACTATTTACTACAGCAAACTTCTTTTTATTTGGAGCTACTAAATGACTACGCTTTATAGGCATAATTCTATCACAAACCTTATCCCTAATTTTGCTGACGAATTCCTCCGATATTAAACTCGCCTCTGCCCCTGTATCAAGTAATACTTCTACATTATTCTCAAAAATTTCTAAATTAATAATTGGCAAACATAATTTTTCCTCAGTTTCTGGCTCTACTTCCTCCTCAATTTTGAAAAATTCACGTGGATGTTCGTATACATTTACACAGAAATCTAGTGGTCTGTCACGTTCTAAAAATCCTGTCTCATCCTGTTTTCCGTGCTTGGTCCTGGTTGTCCTTCTACAACCTGTGCGTACGTCCTCCTCGTGTTAATATCCGTGTCCCTGTCTCTATTCGGCGTGCTGGTCACAGTCCTGTTTACTTCCGGTAAACTGTTCTGTCTCGTGTAACTAGGTCTTGGCGTCGGTCCCCTAGTCGCACTATTGCTCCTGTATTCCTGTCCTCGTCGTTCCCAATTCGGTCGAAAATTTCTGTTGTAGTCAGGCCGTCTCGGATAATTCGGTGTCCTGTTGTCAAACCTAACTGTGTTAACGTTTCGTTCTCGTATCTCTCTTGTCCGTCCTACACATACATCGTCATATCTCTGCAAATACTCTAAAAATGTCTCCCGTTCTGTGATGTTTTGTAAGGCCACGTGTTGTCTAATTTCCAGTTCAAAATGTCGTGATAGGTACTTGATAATCTGTCTGTCCGTCAATGGTGGATTCAGTTGTTTGGCCACACTGTACTTGCGGATGGCATATTGCTCCCTAGAACCTGCAAACTCTCCCTTAAATTTTCCTGTAATCAAGTCGTCCCTAATCTGATCCTGTTTGTGATCACTCCAGTAATGTTGTAAAATTTGTTTTCAAAGTCCTGATACGTGTCTATGTCCTGTCCTACTAAATTGTACCATGCTTCCGCGTTGTCCTTTAATAAAGCCTTTATCGTATTCAGTTTAGTCTGTTCGTCAAATAAATTTCCCACTAGATTTCTTACACTATTAATAAAAATTTGTGGATTTACCCTGTTATCGCCATAAAACTTCATGTGTTGGTCCAATGATACGCCACCTGTATAAAATCTGGGACCATCCCCCGTTAAACTTGACATGTTGTATTTAATACTACTAACTTCGCGTTCTACCCTGCCTAACTGATCCCTACATGAGTCCGTTACTTCAGTCATTTTTACGTTTATTTCTTCTTCACAGAAAATGCGTACTTCGGACCTTAAATGTCCCATTTCCTGTCGAAGACCTGTAATATCACGTTCATTTTTTTCAACCCTATTTTCAACTTCCCCCATCTTTACGGTAAGACTATTTTTAAATTCTGAAACTTCTTGATTCGTCTTATCTATTTTCTGACTAATTTGCTCAAACTTACTATTCGATTCCTCACTCATTTCTCTAATCTCTTCTAACTTCCTGTTCGATTCTTCCTTAGCTCTATTAGATTCATCGCTTAGCTGTTCTAATTTTCTATTGGATTCTTCACTCATCCTCTCTAACATTCTCAATATCATCTCGTTTCCTTGATCCCTGATTCCGTCCTCGACTGATCTCTACTGCCTCCAGCTTCTTCCATTTTCGAAATTTTCTCACACAATGCACTATCGTCACTTCCAATTTCCACTCCTTGACTCCTTAACCACTCTTTTCTCTGCATACGTTCTAATCACTCACACACTCTAAAATACTCTTAAATTTATACACACACAAAAACTCTCTCTCTCAGATCGCCAGTTTCCTGGAATAAAATCACAAAAATTTTATTTGGAACTCGAGCCTCACTTTTGGGTCGCCAAAGAATGCTGTGATACCTTTAAAATCCGTGAACTACGCTTTTCGCCTCGGCTGCTCACCTAATGTTATAAACCTCCTCATTCATAAAAAAAAAACAACACATTCCTACCAAAAACATCAACGTTAACTCTATTTACATCAATATTCAGAATACATTAAAATTTCAAAATTAAAACTCAGCATAAATTTCAGTTTTAAAAAGAATTTCAAGATTAATTTTATTATCATTTTACTGTGCATCCAAAATTAAAGTCCTTGTTGGATGCCTACTAATTAATATAACAATATAAGCAGACCGGAGTCTGAGTATAAAGGAGCATCTACCACCCTTTACGTTAATTAACCAGGTTCGTCTAATTGAGCTCAAAGACATACCCAAATTTTCATCATATTCCCGAACATCAAAACAAAATACCCTTTTAACTTAAACAAGCAAATTTCATCTTAAAATTAAACTTTTATGGTTAGAACAATTTCACTAATGTCCATTTAAAGTAAATCAATTATAAAGTCATTCAATACACACAAAATGTCAAACAAAATAGTATAATTTACCTGAAGGTTACTGTCCTCGTAGCTTCAGTATCGTTTCTTTAGTTAATCACACCATTCAACAGGATTATATTTACGGCTTCTGATTCTCTACGCTTTTAAAATTTTCTCCATCACCATCCATTCAAAGTCGTTTCTGGGCCTTTCCGGAACTCATCTGTGTTTATCTGACCCTTGTTTCATGGATCCAGACACGTATTTGAACCATTTAATTATTAACACCCCGAAAAATAGCAAAGAAATTCATGCTTCTGTCACCAATATACGCCAAAACTGCCTACTTTTGTGTATACCTTCGTCGTTGTAAATTTTGCTAATTGGTACAGTGAAACTAAATTTTATTACCTTGTATCTAAGTGCACTGAAGTACATTCATGTTAGCACGTAAATAACAAGCTATTTTGAATCACTAAAATATACTAGCAAACTTTAAATTATTTAATCAAACTAAAATGCACGGTTTAACATCTTCAATCAAGTCGCGTATGTACGAGCTTTTAACGCATCGAATCGTCAAAAGTCTAAGAGGGCTTGTTTATCTTCATCTCGGTATATATATAGCAAAAGCCTGTCTATTGGTCTGTTCCCCAAAACGGGTAATTCTAAAGAATTTCTCATGCCATGTTCCCAGTCTGTCGCTCGCGCGTCGATTTTACAATTTTCACTCGCCCCATTTAAATCTCAGAAAATTTCCACACGGCACGCAAGCATGTCCGAGAAAAACTAATTAATTTTGTACAGAAATTGTTGTTCTACCTCTGCTATTTGCATCCTATTTTTAACCAATTGTGACCCTCGTGACGTTGTTTAAATCCCGCCATTTATAATATGTGTCTTTGCTTGACGCATTTTCTCTTTCCTTCTCTAACCTGTTCGTATTGGTGCAAATTGATATTCTTTATTATTGATTATTTTAGTCCACATGGAGTGTGAAATAACCCAGCTTTAGCAATTCTCGTAACTATTATGCGACGTTTTCCCAAGATTCTTTGAAACATTAATTATCTGCAAACTTTACGCCGAATGTGACATTTAAACTACGCAGGTGTTCAAAATAATATTAATTCTCAGAGCCTTATTCCGTGGTATTTTAATCTTGGATTTTCACAAGTTTTATAGGTATTATATGTTACTAACGGTTTAATTAACTCCAATTAAAATTGATTTCATTTTTAGCGAATACAACTTAAATATTAATTATTATATGTACACTTTGTTTTACTACCGGTTACTTAAAATAGGGTTAATTAAGATAAATTTTGCACGTAATTTCTCTTTGTTTAGGAATAATTACATTACACGCAGAGCTTTTCAATACTGCTTCTTTTGATATAAAGCGTCTTATAAATAATTTAAATTTCTTATTTTTACTGAAACAACCGAGTTTATTTATGCTTCATGGTTTTAATAACGCGTATTATTTAATAATATTCATTATACACGGTGATTAAAATTATTTGATGCGATTATTTAATCTTCTACCCTGGTCTAAATATGAGTAATATATATATATATTGCCGTGGAACTTTCTAAAAACATTCGAGTCCCAACGTTAGGCCATCATAAATTGCCGTGGAACTTAGCTTTTACTGGTACTTTCTAAAAAACATTCGATCCCCACGGATTGGGCGTCATAAATTGCCGTGGAACTTATCTTAGCTCTGGACCTCGCCAGTTTTCAAAAACATTAATTTCAAAAATATAAAATTTTCTCAAAAATTTTCTTACCCGGATTCTGCTTTATCAAATTAATTTCTTCAGCAACTTCCCTGGCTAGCTCAGCTGTGTCTCTTCTCGAATACCTAAATTCACTATCATTTTCTTTACCGTTGTTACGTAGTTCTTGGGCAGTCACGTTGGGCGCCAATCCTATGCTACGTTATTCTTGTAGCCGGGCGTAACACAAAGAAATCACGGAATGACCGGGCTCAATCGGAGATTAGGGGGGGTTGTAGAAAGCAAACTGACATAGAATGTATACGGCGGTAAGGAGTTAGTGACAGTACCTGTAAGAAAAATAGTTAAGCAAACCTAAAAAAAAAGATAGTAAACATAGCCTAAATTATTCAGTACTTTGTAGATGTAAGAAAAACTGTTTTGGATAAACTATATAATATAATAACGGTAAGAGCAATACAAAAATTTTGATTACAAAGTGAGGTAATATTGGGGAGTAGCAGAAACGTTTCCTCACACACCAATTAAACATCAATTAAACAAAATGTTAACAAAAGATAAATAGATTAGACACAATTGATATGAGTACTCTAGTAGTATTAGTTTTTTTTTCTCTCTTTTTTTTTCTTAAAAGCATGCAGTTCTACTGCAAAAGGTCTCAGAACGACGAAGATATGGCAAAAACAACGGGTAGATATTTAAAGTAATACTAAGTAGGAAATAGTTCAACTTACAGAAAGTCCTTCAGTAACGCCTCCTTGCATTTGAAGTGTGGGATTCACGAGGTCCTGCACTAACGAAGCACTTTACACTTGACTGTGAGGGTGTTGATGGAATTTCTTACACTTTACACTAAATCACACATACGTATTTCACTGGTGTTAGCAGCAGACACTATCAGCGGATGAAACTATGTAGTATTGATAAATTCTTGTTAATTCTATTTCCCGAGGCAATAATTCCGAAATAGTTTGTAACACAAATCGTAAAAAAAATGATAATAAAAATTTAGGATCACGGCTTTCAAGGCACGAGGGAATGCATTAAACTAACAGCAAACGTGAGGTGTTTTATTTGCTACCTATGGTAACAAAGAAAAATCTAATGTTTTTAAATAACGAAATTTGCGCAAACAACGATCTATTTTAGATTCGTTGGGGTTAGAAAATTCAGAACCTACAGTATCAACTGTCTTTACATGTGAATTAGATACCTGTTTATCAGAAGCAACCTGTTTTTCTACTAAACCTGCTACAACTGTATCATCATTTGTTTGTTTTGAAGCACTCAGCTTAAAACTGTACTTGGATAATCCAAAGTATGCACCACTCTGATAAAAAGAACCACGAAAAACTAGATCGCACACATCGTTCAAATATAAAACGACCAATCAACAAAAAAAACACAATTGGTAAAGCGACGCGTATCACTAAAGTAAATGTTCCGTAAAACAAGTACGTGTGGTCGAGTCCAACACGTTAGCCTATAAAGCATACTTCTTTCAAAAGCAATCAGAACTACACTGCTAATCTAATTTGTTTATATAAAATCGTTGTTACCCATAACATCTGAGCGTCTGTTATCTCGTCTTCGATAATACGTTAAGGAACAACCAAAACGTGAATGCGGCAATCATATCTAAATAATTAATTACAAGCGGTTTATTTATTAATGAAAACCAATCTTCAATTAAACCATCTTTTAAAACTAATACACGCGAGTTAAATTGCATACCAATCTGAAAACTAGGCGGAAGTATTTACTTTATACTAACAGCGATCCAAACGATGTATTTTGAGGACGCAAACAGAATGGGAGCGTAACACCGTTCACACACCATTCACACACCATTCAATAAAATCACAAAATAATACAACAATTATACAATATTTATTTACCGCTATTTACAAACAATAATTCATAGTTATGTACAGTTCGTTGCTCTAATTACACCTCAATAAACACTATCTTTGTGAAGTTTATGTTTTTAAAATTGTAATTTAAAACACATTTAATGCAGCTGGAGTAAATGGACCCCAAATAATACCTTATCTTTATTTATTACTACACACTGGAGTATGGTGAGCTCATGATAACCCAGTTTATTAATGTATGCTTTCCACTTTGCATACTATTACTACAAACTCAATAAACCAATGTACTCTTAACAATTAAATTTAAATTCATCAAGAAATTTAATAAGCTTTACGAACACCTTTTGTGTTATATTCAAATTATCATAATAATAGTCAGTTAGACGTATCTTTTTCAATACGTTTAATAACCAAAATAACCATCAAAGTTCACTCACACGTCACAAATAATTTCAACAGTTTATCAAAAAAACAGCAAATTCAAATGAGTTACCTGGAAAATGCGTCCAGAGTCCCTCTCCGTAGATAATGCGTTATCTTTCTGAACCCCTCGGCTTCGTGATTATGCGCGCTGCTCCACCAGCTATTTATAGATGAAAACTCAGTCTAAGCTGAGTTTCGTGCTACCAATTAACATCAATTCCAACATCCAAATCCATGTATATTACACTTGCTTATTATCGCTTTATTAACGTACGAGCTTGTTAAGGTATGCGTTGGATCTTAGTTAAATTTAATCATTCGCCACTACTCGCGTTACTAACTATACGGCCCCAAATAATCTAATACTATTTTACTAAATTTTACAAATTTTTAATACTCACTAGCCTCGTCGGTTGATTATTATACGTCGTTAAGCGATGCAAAATTAAAGAGAGCTTTATTAATTTTCTTCCCGTATTTATACAATAAAACCACGCCCCTCTTGGCCATACTTTACTTGAAATTCTCAACTGAAAATAATATTTCCGCATATTTTGTATATCCGTCTTAAAACTTACAGAAATATTTCTTCGTCAACACGCTATATCATACAAACTACCGCAACCACCTGTCGCGTGTTCGTCTGTTCTAAAACTAACTATTTCGAGCAATTATACAGTTCAGTGACGTCATAAAACTACGCCTGTTATATCTTTATTCCTGTCTTATGCGTATTTGATGTCGCGTTCTAACCTTTACTTGAGTTGTAGAAAAACGATATTGCTGACCGCGTCTTATGGACTCCACGTGGATCGAATCCGTGCGTACTCAATCGAATGCTTTTGTACCCTTTTCATTCTGTAGCATATTATTGATTGTGCATCCCTTTTACTCTTTAAGAAACTTTTGTTAGCGTTTACGCGAAACCACCGACGGTTGACCAATATTTCCTTAAAGCTCGCCTTGTTATGCTTACAAATAAGCGGAAGATGACCTTTCCAACATTCAGGTGTGCCTAATTAATGATCGTTTAAAACAACAATTCTCGAGCTTCTTTTCACGGTATTCTATACAACAGATGTCTGTTTGTTCGTTACGAAAGCTTTTCGCCTTGGACTTATTGATTTTACATGCTTTGATGCGTTTTCTGACGTATTACCCGTTACATTAAAATAAATTTAATTAATTAATACTCTCTATTGACTTATAAAACTGATTTTCTTTACAAATCTATTATCTTGTAATCCCTAATTATAACAATACGTCAATACTTGTTAATTTAAATTAAATAAGTGGTTTAATCCCCAAAGAAGATTAAGAAGAATACTAAACAAACCACAACAAACATACAGGGAGTATTTATTATGTTCCTTTCTTTATACAGGGTGTTTTGAAATTGCATTGCTTACCCCAAATTTAACCCTTTAAAACCACTACATATATATATATATATATATATATATATATATATTACTATGTAATTTAGGTTAGAATTAAATAGATAGATCATAGGTCAAGCTAGCCTGTGTAGATACCACTTATTCAAAAGTTAATTAGGTGTTTTAAAATTTTAAGGTAATGATTATTCAATTTAATACAGAAATTTTAAAGTCAGGTTCGATATAGTTTCAGTTTTATACTTATTTGTAAGGAAAAGTCTTATTATTTATATTTAGAACGATAAATGTTAAACATTTATCAAGAAGGATCAATTAGTAAATCTACAGGATGAAAACGAAGCTTTAATTATAATATAAATAGTATACAGTGGTAGAAAAAGCTTTTTTCAATTTCTTTAGCGTAGGATCGATAATTTGAAGGGCATTTTTTAGTAAATGGAAACATTTCAATACCGTTTAGCGTGATATAGCAGTTGAAAATTCGAGCTTGTTATGGATAGGAAAGAAAATCAATATTTTCTACGAATACAAATAAATGTTAAGGCAGACGTGGATCGATATCACAAACAAGGACAGACTTTGTTACAGCATATGAAGGGCAGAGATGTATATGTCAAATATCAGTTAGACTTCGTAACAAACAAGGGGACAAGGATAAACTTGAAGCTATAAGCAGGAGTAAGATAGAAGATGTTTGTATCGATTTAAAATATGGAGAGAAATTAAGATATGTAATTGGACGTTACAAGTAGACGCGTGACAGTTTAAAAGATAGAGAGGGCACATATCCGAGTGGGATTCGTAACAACGAAGCATGTAGATGAAAGAAAGAGAGAAAGGACTAGGTTCGTTTCAGTTGTGAGGCGTGCATCTAACAAGAATTGATTTTCGTTGAGGCTAGTTTTTCGGCAAAGACACCGACCGTTGGAAGGGTAGGAACGATTTTCTAGGTATTTTTCTGTGTTTGTACGTTAAATTTTATGGAAGGTAAAAACCGTTGGTGTTTGTTGACAAAATTAGTTAAAATTTTGTGGCGGTTGTGATTGGAATTTTAAGAAGCGACCAACGGTTGGCAGATTACCGGGAATGTTTGTTTATCTGTAGTGCAATTGTGCGAAACTTGAAAACAGTGGGGTACTTTTGGCTTTATATAATCACCTTAGATGTAGGGTCAGGCTTTCTGACTTTCTTCGTTCGCCATCGAGGTTAACTCAAGTAGTAGTGAATATTTTTCCGTGATTTTATTACAAATATTGTTAATTGTGAGTACACACAGGTTGGTGTGTCGTGGCGTTTATAAAAATCTTGAAGTAAATACTAAATTAAAAGCAAAGCTTTTATAAAGTATGTAAATACAAACTATTGCTATTTTGGTGGTTGGAGCGTACAAGGCGTTCTATGATAGAATGGTAATGGTGAATGCATCGAGTGTTAATTTGTTGATTATAAATGGAATTGTAGTGGGAATTTCGGAGGTTTGGATGCACTTTCAATGGTACTGTAGGAGAGATTTGGATAGCAGCGTGCCGAGGGGAATAGTGTGACTGAAGTTGGGGAGCGGGTCCATAGTCTAGAGTCATTCTAGACGGCAACATCATCGAGGGCTGGTTTGCAGATGCTTGCAGTATACTGGTTACCAGGTAACTACTTTTTATAATACTTCGTTCTGGTGTTTATTTGATGTGCTTGAACTTTGTGCTTTGAGTGATTATTTCTATAAATTTGATGGACTTAACAATTTGATAGAACATTATATGTAAATGAAAACATGTTTAGGTAGAGATGGATAATTAATGTAAGGATAACAAGGCAGTTTTGTACAAAGTAAAGGGGACTTTTTATTATTGCAGTGCTATAATTTTGCACACAGGTTGAAAGAGTTTTACTGTGAGCTCATATTAAAACAAGGGTTAAAGTCAGGTATGAGGTTAGTCCACTTACTTTAAAAGGGTATATGTATGATGAAAATAGTTAATCCAAACACATTTTAAGAAATGAATTGTTTCTAATCAAAGATATTATTGTATGTCAGTGAACAGTTGTAATGAAAAGAGTTTTGGAAGATGTATATTTTATTTCTTGTAAATAGAGTGTGATGTATTTTGGTAGTTGTTTTATTTTGGATAGAATTGTAGGGAAGTATTTGTCTTTCAGATTACAGCATCGTGGCAGTTATGAGAAGTTTGAGACTTAGAAAGCCAAGTAAGCTTCTTTGATAGTTTCATAAGCATTGTAGGAACTGAGCGGAGCAGCCGTGGTAAACTTCACAAAACCAAACACTTTATAATAATTATGGTACCCAAACTGTGGGGCACGATTGGTCCTGTTTGAGAGTTCCTGCGTAAGGTTCACGATATTCATGACGAACCAACGCTGGGTCTATTTCCAAAGGAAACTACACGATTATATATATAAAATTTTTTTCAATATGTTGATTATATGCATTAGATATAATATTGAAATTTCTTGGGCCTTTGTCTGTGTATACTTATAGTTATTTCTGAGAGTAGGTAGAATAACTATAACAATTTGTAATTGCGTTTATTATTATTTTTTAGACGCGTTTCGGTCATCAGGATCACTATCAAATATGATCTACAAAATATTACCTATAAAATACGAAAAATATTTTTAATAATTTAATTTAATTAACTTATATGGATAACAATGCAAACTAGAAATTCATTTTAGCTTCTTTCTTGCAACAAGTTGCCTACTTCAAATTTAGCATATTGTATGTTGTCTTGCTTTTATGTACAATTAGAACATATTTAATAGAATGATTTATAGTAGTATTATTATCTCATGGCGGGTGACCTTGAAAAAACCTGCGCGAGGAAGAGCTATATTAATAATCAAAATAAAAAAGTGAGACTAGAAAACATCGACTGCTTGCACGTCCAGTGTTGCCAGAGCAAAAATTGTCGAGCAACCAAGGAATGTGTTTTAAATAGTTTTATGTTGATTTTTGCTCTTCTATAAAAATGATCTGAGCTTATTGTTAGATGTGATACCCCAGATTATTGATTGATTGGATTAGTGTACACAAGATATTTTATCACTTATAGTCACTAGTAGAACAAAAACAATTTGGTAGTACTACATATTCGTTTTTTCAAATCAATAGACGTTTTTGTTTTAAACACAAACTATAAACCTTAAACACTATAAAAATGTCAAATGCCCACCTCGAAAATATTATTAAGATTTATTACAAAAAGGTTTTAAGAATATGTTTACACAATGACACTCATGGTGTTGTAACTAACAAAAACAAAACAAAAACAATTTTTAATTAATACCAAAAGGTTTTTATATCATTTGTTATATTAATATTATTATAAATTGCATATATCTCGTGCTTTATTTTAATGGATCATAGAATCAACAATTCAGTGCTGTAGAATTGAAGGAAGAGGAACAGTTATAGTATGAAAAGAAAGGTAATTAAGGTTTGCATCTTGTCAAGTTATATATTTTTTACATAACCTCATTTATAGTTTATAAATATTTGCTAAATTAATATATTTTTTACGCACTTCATCGATAATCTAGCTATAAAATGATTCCTTGAATAATTAATAATCTTAATCTTAAAACGATCGGATAGAAGCGCCGAGATAAATACAGTCAATAAGAATCCCTTTTGGAGACAAAGAATGGACATGCTTAACAGATTTGATTATGATTGGATTAAAATGTAAAATGATTCAATCACTTTGAAAGCCAATCATTGATTGTTTCAGCTTTAAAAGTGATCGATTGTCACAGCACTACTGAACATAATTTGATATAAAGACTGCTACCCTCTTTAAGCAAGTTTTATTTCAACACCTCAGTAATAAACAATAATGTACAAACAAATGTATTTATGACACATATTTTCTACAACGCTAAATAAAGACTATCATTCAACTATTTTACATAAATTATATTTTAAATGGGTTCACATCCTAAACTTTCATCCCCATCATCAGACTCATCGCCTTAGGATAAGTATCCATCTGAATTATCGCTATTATCATCAACCCGTACAATTAGGTCTTGAACCTCGTCTATTAAAGTTTCTCGTTCCATATAATCCTTTTCAATTTTCTCTACGTGCAGACATACTTTAGTTCACACGTTGATTCCAATATTTTTATGTTCTTCTGCCAACTTCCATACATCATCTATTTTGAAGGTTACATTACATGCAGCGACACGGTTTTTAAGTAACGCCCAAATCATCTCGATAGGATTTAGTTCTGGGTGATATGGAGGTAAACGCAATACTACATGACCATGTTCTGCCGGTAGCTGGTCAGTTACAAACAGCTGATGAACAGGTTTATGTGCCTTAATTTTGGAATATAATTCAGGCTTGGTTTCCTTACATTCAAAGAGGATATTTCGTTCCTTCAACCATTTCTGCATATCTGTTTTCTTCCAACTTGAAGTAGGAATAGCATGCACAAGAACATTATGATATGACGCATTGTCTATCACAAACACTGAATTTGGTTCCAAATTTGGTATTAACTTTTCTTGCAGCCACTTTTTATAATTGCGATGATTCATGTCATCGTGATAATCCCCAGTTTTCAAACCAGACTTAAATATCAATTCTGCATTTTGAACGAACCCATTTTTTCCACCTGCATGAACAATTATTAAACGCTTCCCTTTTGAAACTAGCGATTTCAAACCCTTGGTGGTGCCGTCATCCCAACACTTTGTTACACTGTGAGAACTGTGCAGATATGTTTCATCGTTATACACAATGCTTCTGCCCTCTTCTTTATACTTACTAAGATTTTTAAAAAATATGGCGCGCTTTGCCCTTATATTGCTTTTTTCAACAGTAATTTTCCTGTTATCTACAGTTCTCTTCCAACGAAACCCTGCTCTTACAACAATTTTTCTGAACGAACGTAATTTTCCCGTGTAATGAAGACAATCATTTTTAAATTCGTCAAACACTAACTTCAAAGTCGGTCTACGTTTATGTATTGCTGCAAACCGATACATAACGGTTCTTAGAATCTCTTTGTCAAATCCATTCACTGTTGACTTAGGGCTTGGTTTATTTACGGTTTTCCTTGGTGAACTGAACTTGCTGCAGGGTGGTTTATTTGTACCTTCCTTTACAATTCTTTGCACCATCCGCAATGACACACCTGTTGCTTCAGCCACGCACTCTTGCAAATTTTTCAGGTCGGAAGCGCCCTAATCTTTTATGCGTTTCAAATATTGAAACGTATTAAAAACAATCTGTCGTTCTTGACTATGAATCACTTCCTTCTTATTCATAATATTACTCTAAAAAATATCATAATTAATCATTGAACAAACATTCTTTTTAAATACTTACATTGCTGAAGAAATTAACTATCGGTTAGTTTTGAAAAAACTGTTTTGATGACTATTACTTGATACAAATATTAAAACGGAAAACTAGAAACAATAAGACCTTGATAAGAGCGAGAATGACAATGACAGTTACGGTTCACATTCGGTATATACAGTATTGAGATCCGCTGAGTATGTGCACTGTTGCCACAGCAAATATTTACGGATAAAGAAACTACAAACCTAGAATTGTTTATAAGTAAAAACAAGTAAAAGCTCCGATATTATATGCAGGTCTGGATTTATTTCATATATTTATGAATTTCTAGATACCGCCAGCATGAACGGGGTCCTTACAAACAATATTTTACCTAACGTAATAAATGGGATATTCGTGACGACGTATTAAAGCCACATTGCTAGCAAGATGTTTGTGGGTTGTACTGTAGCATTGTGAATCTTGAGGTTTAAGTTTAAATTGAACCTATTGCGCATGTGACGTCACCCGCCATGAGATAATAATACTTCTCTACGTTAATGCAACTGTTAAAGTAGAAAATATGTTATTTCATTTTTGTTTTCTTTTTTAGATGCAGATATTGTGGCTGCCCAGGCCATACAATTTTTCATAGCTGGATTTGAGTCAACTAGAAGCACTATTTCATTTTTATTATATGAACTGGCAATACACAAAGAAGTTCAAAATCGATTAAAAAATGAAATTAAGTGGTTCTTGGACACGCATGGTGAAATAACTTATAAAGCAATTTCTGATATGAAGTATTTAGACAACGCCGTTAACGGTAAATATGTATTTAAAAAAATTCAGATTCTAATATCTTCTAAATCCAGTATTTTATTAAATAGGGAAGTTTGGGCTCATCGGAGGGATTTATTAATGTAGGTGTAAGTTTTAAAAAAAAAATTGTCGAAACATTTATTCAAAAAATCCAAAACCATATTTCAAAATCCCTTTACATTACAGATAAACGCCTTTCTATTTAAAAAAACGTTTCCTGTGAACTAATTATCGTAATTAACTGCAAAATAATTGCATTTCAATTTGTTCTTTTGCTATATTGCTATATTTTTAGGTTTTGTCAAATTTTACAATACACATATTGTAAATTGTTAGACCACTTAAATTCTGGACTAAAAGTTCTTACGAGAGCTGATTTAGAAAATTGTGCAATTGGTTGAGATTCATGGTTATCCTTGTTCGTAGTTTCGCGGGGTTATCAAAAGAGCGATGTACTAATTAGCATTAGAATTTTTATCGCAATTTTTCAATGCGGTTTAAGTTCAAAGGCAACATAACTCTAAATGTTACAATTTTAAGCGGTCATTAAACAAAATATGATGGTTCTGATAATATCATTTAAATTACGCAAGTAATTAAACAAAATTGTAATTTTTTCATTAAATGGTGTGTTACATCAATAACTAATCTTTTTAATTGTAACATTTTTGCCCATTCTGAATGAACCTGCACCTTGAACAAGTTCTAGATTACTAGAACGGGTAGAATGACTTGCGTGTTCCAATGATCTAAAGAACCGAATTACAGGTTTAACCAAATTAATTGGGTTTTTAGTGAGGAACTAAACTAAGACAGGTCCCTGAAAGAGAGCAGCAACTCTTTCGGTACTTAGAGTGGCAAAGAACATTAAGGTCAGTATGGCATTATAAGACACACTACTGCAACGTAGAAAGTAAAGGGAAACCATCACATTCCCTCCCAAGCACACAACATATTTAAATTGTTAATTAACATGATGGCATCATCTGCCGTAAAAAATTCTGGAGTTAAAATTGTTCTCCATTCGTATCTCTGGAAGCGAACTACTTCAGAGGATGTAATCGAAAAGTTAAAAAGAAGAGCCATGAACATTTTACGAGTCGGAGCGTGGAATGTTAGAAGTATGAAGCAAGTGGGTAAGCGAAAGAATCTGAAAATTGCAGTGGATAGGTTATCATTAGATATGGAAAAGATTAGAAAAATTCGGAGGCGAGAGACGGAAGATTTTCGGAGTGGAGACTTTAAGGTAATTCATATAGGATCAAAGAAAAGAAATTCGGGCGTGGGAATAGTTATGCGAAAAAAATAGCACAATGTGTAAAGAACTATTTCCAAAAGAACGAAAGAGTCCTCGTGATTAAATTAGAATCTAAACCGGTAGATACAGTAATTGTACTAGTATACATGCTATCCTCTAGCTACAGTGAGCAAGAGGCAGAAGCGATCTACAAAGATATCGAAGACATACTAAGATACGTAAAAGGACATGCAAATTTAATAATTACAAGGATTTTAATGCAGTGGTAAGTGAAGATAAGGAAGGAGCGGTAGGTTTATTTGGTTTAGGCACAAAAAACGACAGAGGAAATAGGCTGGGAGAATTTTGCGAAAAAAACAATTTAACCATCACAAACACATTATTTCAA
This sequence comes from Platerodrilus igneus, assembly GCA_036346225.1. Taxonomy (NCBI): domain Eukaryota; kingdom Metazoa; phylum Arthropoda; class Insecta; order Coleoptera; family Lycidae; genus Platerodrilus; species Platerodrilus igneus. The sequence continues at coordinate 2,279,053 of JARFIW010001555.1, forward strand.
CATCATGTTAGAAGACGATACACGTGGAAAATGCCAGGAGATATAGGAAGATATCAAATAGATTACTTCTTGTTAGACAACGGTTTAGGTATCAAGTAAAAAGTTGTACAAGCTATTCGAAAGCAGATATAAATACTGACCATAACATCGTAATTATGAAGGCCGCGTACAAATTAAAAAATTTGAAAAAAAGTAACAAAAAGACACTTTGACTTTGAAAAGCTAAAATATAAAGATATCCACGAAAAAATTTAAAAAAGTCAAATGCATTGCTGAAAGACATCGGGAAAATTTCTGATATTAAGGAAGTAGAAACAGAATGGAATAACATAAAATCCAGCTTAGATATGGCGGCTAGAGATAGTCTAAAGTATACACAAAAGGAAAATAAGAAACCATGGATAACAAAAGATATCTTGAATTTAATAGAAAAAAAACAATATACAAAAAATAGATCAGACGAAGCCAGAAAACATAGATACAAAACCATCGAATGAGAAATTATTCGCACATGCAGGAAAGTTAAAGAATAATGCGTTAATGAAAAGTGCAGAGAGGTACAGACTAAAATGGAAATAGGAAAGACAAACGAAGCGTACCAACTAATTATAATGAATTTTACTGATATAAAACCATACAGCAAAAACATAAGGGGAGCGGAAGGAGACATCATTATAGAAAATGAAGAGAAAGTGTTTAGATGGCAAGAATATATAGGGAATTTATATGCAGGAGAAGAACTAACAGCATTAGAACACGAATCAAACATTGAAAAAGATGACTTAGATTATCCTATACTTAGAGATGAGTTTGAATTAGCATTAAAGAATCTGAAAAATGGAAAGGCAGCGGGTATAGATAAGGTGTAAGCAGAAACTCTAAAAGCCACTGGACAAGCAGTAACAAGACGTATTTTCCAACTTTTAAGCTATATGTATGAGTCAGGCGAGATACCCAAAGATTTTAAACGTAACATATACCACGTCACTATACCAAAAAAGAGAAGCGCGGATACATGTGAAAGTTTTCGAACAATAAGATTGACAGCACACGGGTCAAAACTATTAACTAGAATTGTATAAAAAAACGAGCTGAAAAAATACTAGGAGAAGATCAATTTGTGTTTAGACAAAACAAGTGAGCACGTGAGACTGTGATAGCTATTAAGGTGATAATGGAAAAACAATAGAAAAGAAGAAAGTGTGTATACACTGTGTCCGAGATAAGGAGGGCCACTATGGGGATCTTGAAAACGGTATGAGATACAGATTTGGTTAAGTGGGATAAAAGTTGTGTAATCAAAGGCCTAAAAAAAAGGCGTTTAGAAATCCCCAAAACAGTTTTTGGTTTTTGAGATATTTCGAAAAAATTGGATTTTCTTATTTTACATATTATTTTGTTCTGGCGTTAATATGGCACCTAGACCAAAACCGAAGGCACTTTTCCACGGCAACTTTTAATGTCCCTTAACATGGAATTGTCAGTTTTTTCACCTGACGTTTCGTCTTTGCCGAACCATCTTCAACTTTTTTTTAAATACCGTCCTGGTGATTTGGTATCAGACTCTGAAAGCCCTTTTTATGCCGAATTCAACAATGTATTACACTTTATGGTTTAATTGCGTTTTTGTTTTTTTCGGCCTTAATCAAGGGAATTCCTATTACGGACCTGTAGTGCATAGTTTTTAATTTTAAAGAATAAACAATTAGCTATACCAATTAATAGTTTAGTCATTTAGGTGTTTAGTAATAGTCTACTGGCTGAGTTTATGCACTAATTTAGTAGAATAAACAACGAACAAATAAAATTAAATTAACAAATACGAACAAAACAACTAAATTTAGAGCATATGTTCGAACAAACTTCCATTATCTTCCAAACATAAATAACACCTTCTAACTGTCGATTCTAAAACTCTAGTCAACCTTTGTGGAGTAATACCAGCAAATGCTTCCAGAACTAACCTCCTTAGGTCTTGTTCTGTAGCAAAATTTTGCTGATAAACATGATTCTTAACGAACCCTCATACAACGAAATCAAGCGGGGTTACATCGGGTGAACGCGCTGACCAGGGTGTTTCCGAAAGCGTGCTAATCACCTTCTCTGTAAATCTCATTGAAAGGTATTCCCGAACAGCTCTGGAATTATGTGCAGGTGCATCATCCTGCTGTATCCAACAGTTGCGAACTGTCGCCAGAGGCATGTTATCGAGAGCATCCACTAAATCGTTTTTCAGCAAATGTAGGTAAAGCTCTGATGTTAAGTTACGGTGGTAAATGTCCTACAATCGTTGTGCCGAATATCTTAGCCCACATATTAAAACCCAAACGGTGTTGATGCCTTGATGTTTTGTTTAAACGCGGATTGGTTTCAGACTAATAATGAACATTTCGTCTGTTGAAAATACCGTTCTTCGTAATCATGCTTTCATCAGACCACATTATTTGATATGGAAAATTCATATCTTCCTGGCATTTTCTTGTGTACCATTCACAGAATAAGCGACGACGTTCCAAATCACCTGGTCCTTGACAAATTCTGTACTTATAGGGATGTAAATTTTGTTTTTGTAAAATACAATGTGCCGTTGATTTTGGTATACCAACGTTTTGTTCAATCCGCCGGACTGATGTTCCAGGACCCTCTTTGACGGCTAACAAAACATTATGTACAGTTTCTTCATTGCTGGTCTTTTTCCGAGAAACTACAGGTTTTTTAAAACTACCATATGCTTTAAGGTTTGCCACTAATTTGCTAAAATTCCTTTTATTTGGCTGTCTCCTTTCGGGATATTTCTGCAAATACATACGCGCTGCAACAAAACAATTCCGGTTGGACGAAATGAAGCATGCCACCATATCAAACTTTTCTTCGTTAGATAACATAATTAATGTAACAAATTACTAATTACTTCACAATAAATTAAGCACCAAAAACTAACGTTACTGTCAATCCAAATACGCCACTATCACATTCATTTGTTTTCCAAAAATTTTTGATCTTCTGTTAATTTATTTTATTTGTTCGTTGTTTATTCTACCAAATTAGTGCATAAACTCAGCCATTAGACTATTACTAAACACCTAAATGACTAAACTATTAATTGATATAGCTAATTGTTTATCCTTTAAAATTAAAAACTATGCACTACAGGTCCGTAATAGGAATTTCCTTGATTAAGGCCGAAAAAAACGAAAACGCAATTAAACCACAAAGTGTAATACATCGTTGAATTTGGCATAAAACGGGCTTTCAGAATCTGATACCAGATCACCAGGACGCTATTTAAAAAAAAAGTTGAAGATGGTTCCGCAAAGACAAAACGTCAGGTAAAAAATCTGATAATGCCATGTTAAGGAACATTAAAAGTTGCTGTGGAAAAGTGCTTTCGGTTTTGGTCTAGGTGCCATATTAACGCCACAACAAAATAATATGTAAAATAAGAAAATACATTTTTTTCGAAATATCTCAAAAACCAAAAACTGTTTTGGGAATTTCTAAACGTCGTTTTTTAGGCCTTTGATTACACAACTTTTCTCGCATTTAACCAAATCTGTATCTCATACCGTTTTCAAGATCCCCATAGTGGCCCTCCTTATTTCGGACACAGTGTATAAGGTTTGTAGATCTGGAAAAGACATTCAATAATGTAAAATGGCAAATATGTTTGAAATATTAAAAAACTTTTAGGGATAGACAAATAGTTGATAGCTTATACAAAGAGCAAACAGGGGAAATATAATTAGAACAAGAACGTAGAGAAGTAAATATTGGAAAAGGAGTGAGTTAATTTTATACTTGTACATTGAAGAGACAATGAATACTCAGCGACAAACGATTAATATGCTTAGATTTGCAGATGACAGCGGTGTTAGCATCTAGCAAGGAATAGAAACAATTCTAACAAAAAAATACGGTATGAAAATTAACAAAAATAAAACTAAAGTACTAGTATGCAAAAGAGGGAAAAATAAATCAAAAACAAGAATACAAATAGATAACGAGAACTTACAAGAGGTTAAGGATTTTTGCTACCTAGGAAGCCAAATAACACAAGATGTGAAAAGCGCAAAAGATTCACATAAGATCGTGTTACATTTAACAAGAAAAAGCAACTACTGTGTTCAAAAACAATAAACATAGAAACAAGGAAAAGATAGAATGATAGGGCACATACTACTGCATGAGGAAATAGTGCGGAATATATTAGAACTAAGATAGAAAAAAAGAGAAGAAGAGATAGACCTAGGTTAGACTATTGCACACAGATAGTGAAAGATGTAGGATATGGGAATTTCAGGGAAATGTGTAGGCTAGCTCAGAATAGAAATCAATGGAGGTGGTATGCATCCAACCAGTCCCAAGATGGAAAAATTAATGACAAAAAAAAATAATTGTACTTAAACATTATGATTATTGTAAACAACTACATGTATTAGTCTTGTAATATTCTCAACTAATGTTAATTGAGCGAAAGGATTTACTGGAAAACTATTAATGCGGCAAAAGTCTAAGTATTGGGGGATCCTTGGCAGCTAGCAAGCTCTATCCAACTACTGTTGGAGAGTGGGAATCTGTTCGAAAATCCTTAGCTCAAAATTTACGGACTCTTGTAGAATTTCAAAATCGGTCAAAACATGTTTGACAACCAGTAATTCACATAGCTGCTGTGGTTACAAAAGTTCTCATTCTCTCAGTTATTGCACGAAATTCCTCAGGCTATTAGCGCAAAATCGAAATTCCAAAGTAAAGGAATTGAATTGTGTCCCAATTGTCTATACAACAGACTTCTAGTCTCTGAATATTCTTCCGTTTTACTTGTAGAAAGTGCAAGTCAAAGTACCATACTGTCTTGTACTAGGACGTTCAGCATTCACATACTTCTTCAGCCTTCGCAGGGCAAGCAAATACTTTGCCATCTGTGGTTGGCGATTCTTCGCGTACAATTTCTGCATTTTCTAGCAGTACTATACAATTAATACTCCCTACTGTTGGTTCGAAAATGTACGATTCTGATGGCCAGTTGCTCAACGTTAGAGTTTTGTTAGACCCTGGCTCTCAATCGAATTTCATTACTTGGGATATTTGCAAGAAGCTGTGACTTCCCACAAAACCGATTGATGTCACGATTTTCGCTCTTAGCAAGGCCACTTCGCAAATTCTTTCACGTTGTGACGTCACAATTCACTCTTCCTATTATTCGCCTTTCAAATTAACGCTTTCCTGTCTTGTTATTGACGAAAACGCCAGTAATCTGCTTAACTGGCATGTAGACGTTGACAAACGTCACATTCCTGATAATGTTTAATTATCAGATCTATCTTTTCACAATTCCTGGGAAATTCACATCTTCTTACGTTCACAAGCCTTCTTTAATATTCTATGTATTCCGTTCTTATGTAAATAGTTTATAACTAAATTTTATTATTACAGTGAGCTTGTTGGTTGTTTTAAATTTGCCGCGGTAGATTGAATTTGTTGGTGCAAAATCCCTATGTGTTTACTATGCACGCTAACCTGTGTGAGTGGTGAACGTTGTGTTAGTGCGCATCTACCAACAAATATCGATTGGAATATCCAAGAAGCTTGCTCAAGTAGTATCGCATATACCGCAGTCGCATATATAAATTCGTCTGTCGAATTGACCGCATCGATCGTGCACGTCCTGCTAGAAGTTTCTCGTTTCGTAGTGGAAACAGTTCGTTACGTTGTGTGTTTGAACCGCTGTCGATTAAACCGCTTCGAGTTTGCACGTTCTGCGTGGAATTAATTGGATGAACCGCTTTGTTACCCGCTGCCGCTGTTTGTAGTGACTATTACCCTTATAAACCGCTTGTTTTTGTTGAACACCGCTGTTGTAATAAATGTGTGCTTCGCTTCTCTGCACGAGGAAGATTAGATGCTACATCGCTTTTTGCATGGGCACGACTTTGTAAACAACTACAGGTGAGTGCTATAGTAAACGCTGCTTTGTATGTTTGTTTGTTTTGTTTAAGAACATTTAATTATCTGTTGCTTGTTAAATATCAATGTCCTTTAAATTTAATACAGTCCATTCTCTCTCCAACTTAGTTATTCGAAATTACCACAATTAATTTTACACTATGTTCTGGACAAATTCGGTTAGGTTTAAATCTCCCAATTCTTAAAGAAACACGATTAGTCTATGTTTCTTCTTTATTCAGAAACGAATACGTTAAATCCTAAGAAATGTTTTAAACGTCATTAAATAAATAAACGTTTAGTTAAGGAACTCGCGCGACAATTAAAAAACCCATAAAATCGATTTTATAATTTTCTGCATCACTATAAGATAAAATGCGATGCACCGATCAACTCCGTGCCAAAAAATAAAAAAGAAGAAAATAAAGACAACGATACGCATCAAAAAATGCTCTCAATACCATACATAAAAGCATTTCAAAAAAATCCAAAGAATAGGAAACAAATTCAAAATTAATACAGTATTTAAAACCACACTAAAAACACAACTAACAAAACCAAAACCCAAAAACGGTATACAAAGTTAAAACAACTGCTGCTACAAAATACCGTACAAATGTAACAAGTTTTATATAGGGGAAAGTTCCAGACCAATTGAAGTTCGATTAAAAAAACATAAATCATACATAAAAATAGAAAAATCCATGATTTAGCAACATGCAAGGGACTCCAGTTATAAAATAATATCGAAAGACGCAAAAGTTATTGACAAAGAAGAAAACCACCAAAAACGCAAAATCAAAGAAGCTGCTTATATAACCCTACATAAAAATAACTGCGTAGCAAACGAATCCGTGACTTTCGGTAAACAATGGATTACATTACAAAAAGAAATAACAAATAAAAATCAAATGTTCCCAATATCTAGGTAGCATTACAGGTTTTTCCTGGATTTTCCTTGTGATATTAACATGGAATACAACCTGCATACGTGATTTCTATTTATACATACAATAACTAATTACATAACAATGAGCGTATTAACAGCCTTCGTAAAACAGCATTGGTATCTGACACAGTGTAAACCCGCCTTAGAGTCGCCTCATAAACATATAAAATATTTGTTGAACATCATTGGTATCTGACAATTGTAAACCCGCCATAAGGTCGCCTCAAAACCATGTTAAAATCTACCAAAAAGGTAACCTTAATCATAATGAGTGTCCTCCTTAAGATAAATATAAAAAAACGGCTGCTTAAGCCTTACGGTAACGTATTCGCACACTTCTTTAATAACCGTCCTCTCAATCGTATAAATAGAAGCATATTACAAAATATTTTCCAATCCTTAAGTTAGTGAATTTATATGATATTTAACTATATAAAAATTAATCACCTGATTTCATGTTTATTGGCTTCTTCAAAGTCGCTCCTTAGGCGCAACACTGATTCTTCTAAACTTTAAAATTTTATCTAATGTATTCAAACCAAATATATCAAACATTAATAAATCAAAGTCACCTGCAATTTATGTCATAAATATCAAACTTGAAATTTTTATTATTTTAACAATGATCCTAGGCCATAAATCGAAACGTAAATAAAGACGATTTTAACAACTATGAGTGGTTTAATTACCAAAGAAGATCAAGAAGAATACAAAACAAACTACAACAAACATACAGGGAGTATTTATTAGAGGGATTTGTTTATTCATTCATAAATTTGCGATTCATTTTAAGACGTCGAACAAGTTTCTTTGAGAGAAGTAATTTATTAAGTATGCGGCATGCATACAGTATTTATCATTTAAGATGTAACTTTGAATAAAGAAGTAATTTTAAAACGTAACTTTACATAAATATGGAACGTAATCATTTTTAAAACACTACGAGAATTGAACAATCTTTGACATAGATAATCCTGATGCAAAAGAATACGCTGAGTTAAATAACTAAAAAATAGAAGATGCATTTTAAAAAATAAGATTCTAAATAGAGATTTAAAACAATATGAACAAAGTAGAAAACTAAGATTTCAATGTCAATTTTAAAATGGAAATGGAAGGTATTTAATACCGTTAATTACGAGTTGGAGAAGCGCTATTTGATTTCGCAAGTATTGAATTTAGATTTCTTTGTTTGTAACTAATAATTGAGTATTTCGTCATTTGAATTTAGGGTAAAATAAGTTTTCGTTTTAATTTCGTTTTGTGAGCTGATATTTACCACAAAGTTTTTAGGTCAGAGTTCGATACATTTTGACCTTTAATATAATATTTGTGCTGCCTCATTGACCAATTATACTCTTCTAAGGGTGTAGTAAAAGACAGGTAAATTATCCATAAGAGAAGAAATTTGAGTTCTGTTGTTCTGTACATTTTAACAAAGATTACGTAACGATTGTATTTTTATAATTAAGTAGGAATAATTTGTTTGGAAATTATGCTGTAAACTGTTCTATATTCTTTTGTATGAAAAAAAATTGTTTTTGAGATTGCTGATTTATTTCATTTTATAAATTCCACAGTAAAACTTCCGTTGAGCTAGTCAGGCGAAGAAGAGTTAGAACCGAAGGTAAGATAATAATTTCAAATTCCCATTTTTGTACCGTGTCACAGCTTCCCTTTTAGCACCCACTCAAAAGAGAGGATGTTGTAGCATTCTTTTAGCGACGCCCAATGCAAGGCGTTATTACAGCACCCTTTTAGCGGCGTCCCATCCTAGGGCACAATAAGTCGTCTAAAAATTAGAGTTTCTTGTCTTGTAAGACTTTGTAGAGGTATTTTCTTCTTTTTGTGATACTTGATTAGTTTGCAGTATGACTGATAGGATAAAAGAGGTTCGTAAAGGTTTAAGAGATGAAGATGTGGAGATTGATTCTCAGGTAGGTGTCTATGTGGAAGAAGAAAAATCCTGCAGTAAAGGAAGAACAATGTGTAGCATTAAGTCTAATCAAAATATGCAGGAACAGATAGAAATGAGTGAGAGGAATGATAAAGGTCTGAAGAAAATAAAAGTGGTTAATTCAATACCCGCTCAAATAAATGCTGTTGCTACTGTTAAATCCTTTAACATAATTAATAATAAATATGCTCTCTAGTAATTCCTCAACTTAAATCTAGTTGTTTTGAAACGACAAGTTTATGCAACAATTAAATAGTTTATATCCTGTTTTAGGTACCCGTTATCTTGGTATACATTACGACCGCGTATAATTGCTTTTCTTGTGTTTTCCATTTTAAAGACTTATCGAGATGACGGATCCTACTATTATTTGATAGCGTTTTCCAGTTTTAATCGCCCTTCGATAAGCGAGGATTTGCACTCCGAATTCGTGTCATTTAAACCAATGTTGAATTTGATTCTGTAGTTTGTGCGTCGAAATATTTTCTACATTCTTCGTCACCGTATTTCAAAACCAATGCACTTTTTTTTTGTTCGACAACTAGGAGATGTCTTGCGTGTATTGGTGAGTTTCCCCGCGCGTACCCATTCTAAGTAGATTCTCTTTTTAGCTTTTTTTAGCAGGATGCCAAATAGGTTCTTTCTTTGTGTAGGTCCACCTGTTCGTTACCGTAGACCGGCTGCTTTTGTCTGTGGATCGCTGCTGTAGTTACGATGGCAGGGTGAATGAATCCTGAATACCGCGACGTTTCTGTGTTGACTCACCCTTGACGACTTACAAGCTAAGTATTCGGAAACCTACAGGTATGCAACTCGTTTTCTTTTGTATGTGTCAATAGCATATACCGAATCAGCGTTTGGTGTAGTTACGTGACAAGAAATGTGACATTGTAGAACTATTGCTTGTTGCTGCTAATTGATATTATCGCTCTTCAGGTGTGATGTATCATTGTTGAAAATGTTGGACAGACACGCGCTTATTCTTTTATACTGATTGGTTTATTTTACAAACGGAACTATGTACAATTTAAAAGATGTCTGACAAAAGCTTTCACACGTTAATTCTTTCCTACTAATTAGTTATTTTACAAAAAGTATTACGTGAAATTTTAAAAACGCTTGACAAAAGTTCTCACAGGTTTGTTTACTACTGATTAATTTTATTTTGTGTGAAATACGAGATGCGCACTTCGTATCTAAAGTCCTAAATTGTCCATATAATATAATTGTTTGCTGTGAAATAATAACACTTAATCTATTGCTTTCGCTTGTTTGTACAGAATCCTTTATTTATTTTTATGTGTTAATACATAATCGTGGGCGATGTACTTTTTTTGTTTTTTTCTTGGTATTTAGGTGAATCCCCCCTTTCCACGTTTCATAGTTAGCCTGGTATTTACTTTTCTTCCAGTTATGTCTAGGTACGTAGCAAATTTGATAAAAATACTCAGAAGTTACGAGCAGAATTTAGAGAAAATATACCAAAATTGGGGAAGTTTAAGATTAGAAAGTGAAAAGAATGAAAAGAAACTTAAAGCATGCTTTGAAAACGTGTTTATTTACTACTTGTTAAAAATCAGTTTACATAAATAGAGTTTCTGTAAAGATGAACTTCGTCTTTCATTAATTCCAACTACTATTTTTAATAAAAAAGAAATGGACTGGTTATTGAAATGAGTACTGTGAGACGTTGTTAATGGATACCTTACATGTGATTTTCCAATGCTCCACCCGAAGGTACAATATTGGCCAGGAAGCGAGTTTTTTTACCTGGAAATTTTGTATTTTTGCCGAACCCTTGCTGTTTCAAGCAAGGTATGGATCTTTAACGTGCGTGACAACACTCGCACACGGGATCTCCATTTTACCTCTCATCCGAACGAGGACGTATTTTTGTGAAAAATGCTCGCCTAACATTTTTCAAGCGGACCGTGTCAAGATTCGAACCCGGGACCTTGGGCGTAGTATTCACACACTACCACTACGCCACGGAGCCGCCTTGTTAATGGATTCCATGAATCGGCGCCATATCTGATTATGGAAGTGTTACTTGATTAAGGATCGTTGTTCTAGTGTGTCTGTGAATGGAAACGAATTTTGTTATTGAGCTGTAGGTGTTGTTAAGGATGGATTTGGTTTTAGTTCTTATTTTAGAGAGATGAGAATGTATTAATACTTGGATTTGAAAGCTAACGCCAAGACATGTTACTGAGTCGGAGAGGTTTTCTTTAAGTCGTTTATTGTTTCAGACTATATTCAGGTCATTTATCTACTCTAGTCGTACAGATCTAAGAAATTTTAATAAATTAACATAAAAAATATATCATCAATTTATCAAATTGCGGTAAATAACTTCTAAGCGTTGCAGCTGCATGTTCCTTCTTTGTCAAGCTGGGTGGCCTTGCAAGTCCAAGGTAATTGTGTGAGTGCTAGTGTACAAGTGTTCAGTAGATAGTATGAGTGAGTCTTAGTGGATTTAGATTGGAGTTTGGTAAGAAGCATTTCGTTTAGCAAGAGGTTTCATTTCTGTGAGTAATGGTTAACTAGGAATTTTAGATTTAGGATTGGGGAAACGGGTCAAAGTGGATTGAATTTTTTAAATTATGTTGGAGGTGGGACAAGAGCGAGCAGGGCTATATAAGATGAATAGGGGCTTCTAGTTGAAATTGGTCGTTACACGAGTAGAAGGGGGTAGAAGTGAGGTGGAATTTGTGTAGTTTCTCTCGAAAGGCTGATTAGGAAAATGATAGTATGTTATCTAGACAGTGGGATGTTATGTTATGTCCGGGAATATTTTGTGGTTATATCTGCCAAAATAGGAACGGGACCAAAGTTCTTGCCTGGAGAGGATCCGAAAACTATAAATGTATTAACTCGTTAGTCCTAACGGCGCTCTCACTAATCTGTGGCGAACATCTGCATAAATTTTACTGAATAATTTGAGATATTTGTGAAAACAAATGTAGTGTTAAGTCAACAGGCCTATTCTTAATTTACGGTAGTATAATTTCAGATCTAGTTTTGCTGTAATTCTAAAATATTTGAAAAATTGTATTTTTTAGAAACACTTCGGAAATATCCAATATTAAGTTTTCTGGATCGCCGTTGCACTAAATCATATAGAATACCAAACAGTGACGTCACTATTGAAGAAGGAATTCCTGTATATATTTCACTATTGGGTCTTCACATGGATCCCGCATATTTTCCAGACCCAGACAAGTTTGATCCAGATCGTTTTTCTGAGGAAAACAAACATTTAATAACACCTTTTACTTATATGCCGTTTGGGATGGGTCCAAAGAACTGCATTGGTATGTAACTCAAATATTTAACTATTTCAAATGTTATTTTAGCTGAAAAATTTGGATTACTTAGTGTAAAGTCAGCTATTGTTACTATTTTGTCTGACTATGAAATAGAACTTGATCAAAAAACACCTGTTCCAATGCATTTTGACACAAGAACTGCTTTCATAATTGTTCCTAAAGGTGACGTAATTTATCTCCGTTTCAGTCAAAATGTTTGAAAAACTTCTGCAATAAAAGTAGCATTTGAAATTGTGAAGCTGGTATTTAATGGGTTTCTCACAGCATTGCCCGACTTTTAAACGTTTTATATGTGTGTTGTAAATTGTAATAAAAATAAAGAAATACAATGGACTCCGATAATTTCTTTATGATTAACTCCTTAGTTACACTTGTTTGAAAGAAACGTGTATATGATAAATCAGTTTGAGCTTAAAACTTATAACTGTAAAATTTCTATCCGATACTTACGCTCAGTTAACCCGTTAATGTCTAGATTATCTTCTTCAAGTATATAAACCATGGACTAGATACATCAAGAAGAATTCGAATCTGTAACCTTATATTTTCCAAATTCCAATTACTAGCTCGATTTGATATTACCAATGAGGCTTTGGTTAGAAGTCTAAAAAGTCTAAGAAGTCTAACTTAGACCTTTTTGCAAAGCCCATCTTTCAATTACTAGCTCGATTTGAGATGATCATTTCGGCTTTACAAAAAAGTCTAAGTTATTATTTCATCTTATTAACTATAATTCATTAGTATTTATCAACATACCTTGTATAATGAATTACCTAGTATATGTATATATTTATAGATATATATATATATATATATATATATATATATATATTGCTGTGATAGGGGTTGTTTAAGGGTGCACGTTATAGTAAAGGTCGTTCAGGAATGAGTAATTAGAATAGGCAGCAGAAAACTGCACTTATTTAAGGAAATAATTAAGAAATAGACATAGTTTGTAGATAGTAAGTAGTCAACACCCTGTATATAAAGTAGAAATAGCTTTTGGGCGACGCAGGTAAACATAGGGAGACGCATAGTTGGCGTAGGAATGAGAAATACATGTATTAAGTAGATAGTAAATATTAAATACTCTGTAGATAAAGTTTAGTTAATTTAGGTAAAACAAATAAGGATATTTTCAGTGGAAGCACGCGTATATTTAAAAATAAATGATAAAGTGTAATTAGACACGCATTAAAAGAAGAGTTCCAGACGATTAAATTAATAGGGATATAGAAATAGAGTTTCAGGTAGTTAATATAAATGCGTACAAAGATCTAACCATTTTTGATAAGAGAAATGATTAAAAATTGCGTGAATCGCATGTAAACATGAAAATTTAAAGTCGAGTTGCATCAGTTGTTTATGGAAAAGCAAGTAATCTATTAAAATACAGCATGTTGATAACGAAAGACAGCTGCGGGCAGGTTGTGATTATGGTGAATCGTGGAGCATTACATCAGAAACTGCTCTAAATGAAATTATTTGATTGGTCAGAAACAAGCGACGAGTTCTAGACCATACCCACGGATGGAGTGGGAATTCGAGAATATATTAGCAAGCACCTTGATAAGAAAGTCAGTTTTGAACTCAACGAAGGCCGAAGTGCGTTGCCATTAAAACAAAGTAATACGTAATAATTACAAAAGTGAAATAAAATGAGTGCGAATATAAAGATTATAATTGCCGTTTAAACGGTTTCGAGGTCTGAGGGAAATAGACTATGATTCTGATGTTAAGGGAAAAATACAGTAATACAATTTAGATGTCCAGAGGAAAAGAAGAATAATACAATTTTGAAGTACAGGGGTGAAACAAACTACAATTTTAAGTTTGGGGCAAGAATGATAAAAGTCTAAGTTTGAAGAATTGAAATAAATTGGGGTGTATAATTTAATGATGGTGGTCCATAGCGTAATGGCCATAATTTGAATGGAATCCAGAATTGGGGAAGATCATTTTTTATTGGAAGCGTCGATGTGAAAAAAAGATAAAACCAGGTCAGATTTTTAGTTATAAGACATTTTGTTTTTCTATATAAATTTTTATTTTATTTTTAATATTGAATTTGCTATGCTTGTGAAAAAGTCAGCAAAAGAGGCAAAACGTATAGAATGAGTAATATGATAACAGGTTTAGAATATTCTACACTTTGTTGGTAAAGATAATAAGTTTTCTTTGGTGACTTTGGGTTTTTGAGTACATAGTAGATGGTTGTTAATAAATGAAATTTATACGGTAAACTAATTGAAAATGTATTACAAATAATTTCAAAAGCTGTACATAACATATTGGTTTCATTATATAAAATCGAAATTTACTGAATTTAATAATTCCAAATAAATGCTAGCCGAGGTCATAAGATTTAAATAGTACAAAGGCGGAGCCACAAGTTGAATAGGAAATTGATAACCCGCAAGGCGGTAACGTATCGAATTTTGCCATTGGTAGATAAAGTTGTTTAAAGATAAAGTCCAGTTGATAGCAACATTAAGAAAGACAGCCGGAGGAGGAGATAATTACAATTTATAGTGAATATTAAAATGGTGGTCCAATAATTTAGAGTACGTAGAAAATTAAAGATGCAGCCCAACGAAGGGGATCAAGAATTCCAGTTCATAGTAATAAAAATAACAGCCCAAAGTAGGGGCAAGAAAATTACGCGAAAAGTATAGCAATAAAGATGTCGCACCAACGTTAGGGCACGAATTACAGCACGATTTTACCACGGTAAAATAACCTGAGATTAAGAGGCGCGAATTAAATTAAATTAAATTTTAAAATACGACCGTAAGAGTAAAAAAATTAATTAATTATACTAAACAAGAGATTTGAAAAGTTTCAATTAAAGGAAAAATAGAGAAATTTGTACAGTAATTAAAGTTAGGTAGATTTATTTAGTATTTAAAAGTTTAGAGTAAAAATAGTAATTTCAAAATGGAGAAAGGATCCCAAGAAAACATAACGTTAGAGAGAAGTTTGAGTGAAGAAAGGCGAACTTCACAAGAAACCAAAATGTTGGATATCTTAATGGCATTAAATGATAAAATGGATAAGAGTGAACAAGCCATAAATACAGTTAAAACAAAAATGGAGGAATACAGCGAGAAATTGGAGAGTGAGATTAAGATTCTTAGTAATGGTCTGCAAGAAACGAACCACACTATCGCTGAGATTAAGGCACAAATGAATGTAAAAATTGGGAGAGTTTCTGAGGAAATAGACGGTTTATGGGATCATGTTTCTTTAGTTAAAACGAAACAAGAAGAGTACGAAAGCGAGTCCAACAATAAAATTACGAATTTAAATATTAAATTAGGAAAAATTGAAGAAAATTGCGAAACGGAATTCAAAACAATAAATCACGAAATAAATAATTTAAAAGGTAATCCAATAAATTTTAATAGAGAATCAAATAGGTTAATTCAAACGAATCTTTCAATTGAACAGTTTACGAAATTTTACGGGGACGGAAAATTAAATCCTAAGATATTTCTGAAAAATTTTAAAATGTTGATACAGTGATCTACAGATGAATTATTGAAATTAAATTTAATTAGGGCAATCTTAAGAGGGAATGCTGAAAGATTGTACAATTTAGTTGAGAGTGAAATAGAAACGTTTGAACAGTTTGAAAGCAAATTTTTACGTCAATTCTGGAATGACAATCAGCAAAATCGAATTCGAAGTAACTTAATTATGGGAAGATACGATTCGGCGAAAGGGATAACGCGAGAATCATATGCGATTGAGAAATTTACTGTAGCGAAGCAATTGGATCCTCCTTTAGAAGATAAAATTATTATAAGGTATTTAGCAAGTCATTTTAACGCTGAAGTAAAGCGATACATAACGACGCAAAATATAGTGAATAGAGATACGTTTATTGATTATTTGCAGAGATATGATGATTTGGAAAATGATTATGAAATTGAAAATAATGTTAGGGATCGACGCACTAATTTTATAAGGAACACGGAGACTCGGAATAATTATCGAAGGAACAATTATAATTATGATCGCGGAAGAAATTTTAATAGAGGGAACTATGGAAACTTTAATAATGATTTTAGGCAAAACAGGAATACTGGTCAGATACCAAGGCAACGAATGGAGAGAACGAATCATGAAGGAAATAATAGAGTAATAAATAGACAGGAAAATGATGATCGACGGACGCAAGCTAGAAATATTAATAGTATGGAAATAAGAAATACGAATTGCATAGATACAGGGATAATGAGTCAGGCAGGACCTTCGACGCGAAATCAGGATTTTTGAGTACGGACGAACCAAGGAAAATTCTACGAATTAACGCATATGAACACCAGCGCGAGTTTATTAAATATGAAATGGATAATGAATTAGGAAGATTTGAAAGGAACTTATTACCAATAATTAATTTAAAGGTGGAAGATAGAATAGTTAAAGTGTTAATTGATACTGGAGCAGAAGCATCACTTGTTGCGGAAGAGTTTGTTAAACGAGAAAAATTGGTGGATAAAGCGATACCTATAGCGAGGTGTAATTTAGTGGCACCAAATAATAAGAGATTTAGTGTAATAAATGAAATGGTAATTCTGAAATGTGAAATGGGGGATGAAATATGGGAAAATGATTTTATGGTAGTGCCTGGACTGAAGATAGTTGTTATATTTGGGATGAATATGATAGATAAGTTGGGGTTGAAGATAAATGCGGAATGCAAAGAGATTGAGTGTAATGGGAAATATATTAAATGGTATGAAGAGGGGAATATTGGAATAGAAGACGACTGCGTAAATATTAATCAGTTTAGTGAAGAGATAAATAATGGGGGTAATGAAAATGAAGATATTAAGTGTCCAGATAATTTAAGAAATAGGGTGAATATATTATTGAATAAGCATTCAGAATTAATTGGGTCGAAGTCGAGAATTGTCACGGGTTATGTGCACAAGTTAGAAGTAACAAATACAGAGCCGTTTAACACTAAAATATATCCTATTCCAGTAGCATATAGGAATAGAGTGAAGGAAGAAATTGAGGAAATGTTACGTGAAGGTATCATAGAAAACTCCAGTACACATTTTGTGAATCCATTAGTCGTCGTGAAGAAAAATGATGATAGCATTAGGTTATGTTTGGCTGCAAGAAAGATAAATAAGCGAACGAAGCCGCAATACAATTGTCCAACAACGATGGAGAGCATATTAGCAAGAATAGGTAATAAGAAAATCTATAGCAAATTAGACTTAAAGAATTCATTTTGGTTGATTCCATTAGCGCGAGAATCAAGGAAATATACGGGTTTTTCTGTAGAAGGAAGAATATATCAATTTAGGGTGGTCCCGTTTGGTTTGTCCTCGAGTACGGCTGCATTGGTAAAGGCGATGCAGAATATTTTGGGACCGTATGAGGAATTTTGTATCCACTACGTGGATGACGTGTTGATATTTAGTGACAGTGTGGAACAACACTTTGTTCATTTAGAAAGAATATTATTAGAATTAAATATAGCAGGTTTAAGGTTAAATTTAAAGAAGTGCGGATTCTTTCAAGATAAAGTTAAATTTCTGGGATATCAAATCAGCACGGAGGGCATATTTATAGATAAAAATATGATTGAGAAATATAGATTAAAAGGACCCAGATTTAAGAATAGAAAGGGGAGGTTAGAAATAAATAAACTTAATTGACCCATGCAAAGACAGATGAATAGATAATAGGAAATGTAAAATAAATTATGAATAGGTATACATAGAAAAATAGAATAGGATTTGAATATAAGAATAGGTATAGGTATGAATAGTATAGTATAATAGGACATATGTATGAGATAAATAAAATGTAAATATGAGTTTAATAAAGAAAAAGTTGGATTTCAAAATGGAAATAAAAATATAATAATTTCATACCAATGTGAGTTTAAGTTCACGTTAAGCGCCAAAAAAGGACATTGATATAAAATTTTATATTTTAATTTGGGGGAATTATGCTGTGATAATGGGTTGTTTAAGGGTGCACGTTATAGTAAAGGTCGTTCAGGAATGAGTAATTAGAATAGGCAGCAGAAAACTGCACTTATTTAAGGAAATAATTAAGAAATAGACATAGTTTGTAGATAGTAAGTAGTCAACACCCTGTATATAAAGTAGAAATAGTTTTTGGGCGACGCAGGTAAACATAGGGAGACGCATAGTTGGCGTAGGAATGAGAAATACATGTATTAAGTAGATAGTAAATATTAAATACCCTGTAGATAAAGTTTAGTTAATTTAGGTAAAACAA